>CM060909.1:503892712-505245212 GCA_030737875.1 Allium sativum
AGAGAGAGAGAGATCTTACAGAAAATGATTTTTCCAAGCCAAGATCGTTTTTTTGACCATATTTGTCCCTGCATTCCTTAGAAAAATGTGTATATACATACATCTCTGTGTGTACTTTTTTGATAGTATATATATGTGAGCACTAGAGGAAATGTCTACATTATGCTATTTACACTGAATCACTGTGAATATACAAGTCGTCTAGATATAGATGGATAGTTATATTAATCAGACCAGGTCATGAAATATAATGAGAAACACAACAAAAAATCCGAGGCAAATAAAAATTTAAAATAAATTTATATTTGTCCAGATTTTTATTTATTTAGATCCAGTCTGCTATGTGTTTTATTTTGTGACAAATTTCCATATGATTGGGCAAGATTAGAAGGGGATGAAGATACAGTAAGAGTGAACAGATAAATGTAACTGAGAGAGAGAGATATTGTACTGAACATAAAGATTTAACCGTATATATGAGAGTTCAAAAAAATGTACTATTCTACTTGTGAAATAAAATTTATTTTTTACTAAAAAATACTTGTATGGATACTTTAATTCTGTGTAGAAGCATTATCAGTCAAAAACAATTTTTATTTTTGAATGACATAAAAATAGAGAATAATACAATTTAAACACTTTTGTAAAAAAATATGTTTGTTATCATCAAACAAAAATCACATTTTCAGCGAGGTCGTTCCCCCATATAGGTCGCAACAATGACCTAACCTGACTAAGTCATTTCCATGACCTAGTTCCTTAGGTCGTCGCACAACCTAGCTCTCCTGAACGACCTATGACCTGAAAGTGCATCACGACCCAACCTGATCCTTCAAGCTTCCCAACGACCCGCTACTTCTTGGCATCAACCATGCCTTAAACGATCCAGGCCCTTTCTTTGGAGAACACGACACACGAACTAACTCCAAAAACAAGCTTTGTTTGGTCGATACTGCATTTCATAGAATTTCCATCTTTCTCGCTATGAAAAACTGGCCACAATGTCAAAACAGCCTTTCACATCGTTTTTGAAATGCTATTATATCTCCTGGTTCAATTCTGTGTCAATCTGGTCTGAAAAACAAAACATCAAAACAGTCTTTCACAACGTTCCTGCCTTTTTTACAGCGTTTCAGAAATGCTGTCAGTGTTTCCTTTCCATCATTATGCGTTTTGGTTCATCAATATACCTTTCACAGAGTTTCTGTCTTTTACAGCGCTTCAGAAATGCTATCATAGCTCAGGCTCGATCCATCCCATGCGCGACGTATGATGAGCGACCTAACGAAACTCATGCATGACCTAAAGCTTTTAATAGTGTTGGCCAAACGCTGTCAAATCTTACACGACCTATGCCATGCACGTCCTAAGCTATATGCGACCTAAGCCATGTGTGACTTAAGCCCTTACGTCGTGCTTGGTCCAGGACTTTCCACAGTGTTTTTCAAATGCTTTTAATTTCCATAACTTGATTTTTTTTCCCGATTCTTGAAAATTCAACCGATCTGCTTGACCAACGACCTGAACTCCATTTCTTGGAGAACAAGAAAACGACCTAACTTAATAAAAACGACCTAATTCTTAGATCCGACCAAAACAGCTCCAAACTTGACCAAATCTTCGCCAAACGACTTCGTCAACGAAATCAACTCATTCAATTCATCCAAATCAATCACAAACGTGTTATGAAATCACTAACAACATGAAGACAACAATTATCATCAATAATCACATAAAAATTCACTACAATAATGACAAAAGAATGAATAAATGGAACTAACTTGCATAAGCATATGAATTAACTTAGAAACTACCGGTTTTAAGTTGCTAGATTAGATCCTATGGTGACTCAAATGAAATATACTTACCACGATGTAGATCTAGGTGGAAACAACTTGAAAATGATGAAATTATGATCAAACAACTCATATACTTGATTGAATCCATGTGAGAGATGCAGATCACTCACCAATTCTTCGAACTAACTCGAAATCGCTAAATTCTCAATATGTACTGCGGAGAATATGCATTAAACCTCTTGGTTCGATGCGATCTCTCTTCACTTAACACAGATCTAGCTTCAAACGGTGTAGATCTTCGATTCTCTTATATAGATCTAGAATTTCAATGGTGGAAAGGTGTATTTGATTTAGCAAGGAGGATCACGAGCTCAACCAAATGAGAGAATAAAGAAAACAAACTATTCTCCACGCTTCTAACCCCCTATTTATAGCCTCCCACTTGCCTAATAATGGGCCTCCTCAAATCAACCCACTAATAGCCTAAAAACTGAACATAAAGTATGAAAAACTAAAATAGCGGTTCCTTCCGAACTGTTGGACAAAATCTTTAGTATGACCACTCTATGGAATTGGAAACACCATTTCCTTTCCAATGAGACCAATATCAGCCCCTAATTCGATCCCAGTTAAAAGTTATGACCTATACAAGACTATAAGGGGTAAATGGTCACAAATGAAATTGGAAAAAAAATATGGACATGTCTCACATCTCCATAACCAACATATCAAAATATGAGAATGATCCAACCCTCAGCGAATAACATATAAAAAAAATTTGTGATCCTCTGATTCGTAAAATGCAGGCTATTACAGTTTGGGGATGGATCAGTTGCAACTGGGTTAAGGAAAAAAGCATGGGTCACATAGCCAAGGTGCATGATGGATCGATCACATTCGTATGGATTGGATGGATCGAATAAACCTGATGGATCAGTTACGTTTGATGGACCGCTATATCTGATGGATCAGTCATGTTTGCTGGACCGATATGTCTGATGGATCAGTCATGTTTGCTGGACCGATATGTCTGATGGATCAGTCAGTGGCAAAAAGGCGGAGCGATCCATTATTGGATCGTGACACACATAGGGAAAAGAAGGACCTGCTAGTGTATACTCGAAGGATCAACAAGAAATAATTGTGCGTTAAGCGCAAAGTGATGAACGATCCATGGGCATGGATCGGTTTGCGTTCCAGATGATGGATCGGTTTGCGATCCAGATGATGGATCGTGAGCGATCCATCGAGCAATGACCAAACGATGTTACTTCGGTTTAGATATGGATGTAGCTTCGATGTGAGTTCAAGGTGGAATGCTCAAAGCATTGTTATGTGTTCGTTGATCGATGGAATGCGACGAATATGGAGACGACTCAAAAATGTTTGAGTTCATGGATAATGGTTGCTTGAGAAGGCGCTTTTTATTATGAATGGTCGCCAATGATGAGAAGGTCGAGGAATTATCATTGTTGTAAGTTATAGCGGACTCAAAACAGGGGTGCAATAGGAACGCCTAAAATACTAGATGATTAGTCGAGTACTCTAGGTATCGATGAAAGGCCTAGATACGTATCGATGAAAGACATATGGAGTTTTGCTAGAACCATGGTTACCAATAGCCTTTGACCGATGGCAATGTGAGTCAGTCATACGGTTAACAATGGTTTCAAGGCAGGATAGGCGATGATAGCTAGAGTCATGGATGTTGATAGTTTTGCTTGTATCGTCTTGCGTAGATTGTTCGACGTCGAAGGAGACATTTCTTGGGTGCTTGTTTTATGTTGGTTTAGACTTCGAGGCTTGTTCTTGGGAAATGTTGATCTCGGTTAGGATGGACAACGCTGGATAACTAGTTGCTATGTCTATTGTTTTTATCTGATTGTTTGTAAAGGCTATCACTGTCAGATGTGGAGGAGACAGGTTTGGGTTTCTTCTCTGTTGATGTTGGTAGATTAGATGATTGATCAACCTATTTCTCATATACTTTATTGATGATATTAGATAGCCGTTTTATCGCTCATTAAGACTATTGTCTGACTCAAGGTTTTATGTCGCTCGCTTATTACCTTGGGTTGTTCATCCGGTTGTAAAAGGGAAGACTAGGTAGTAGGTAGTAGATCTTGATGAGCATGATGCTGTAGAGCGATGACGACCAGGAAGCTGACATATTACTTTCTACCATCTACTATTAGATGTTTTCGTTGTTATGTTTGATGGATGCTGCTCTAGGTGAACCTGTAGTGAGGCTTCTTATATAGAATTTGAAGTTGTATCCTGTTTGATGTATGGATGATTCATGATGATATGAAAGTTTAAGATTCTTTTCATTTATGCTTCACTACTATTACCTATTGTATATGTTCTATTATATTTTATCCTTACACTATGAGTTATACGATAAGTTCCACTTGTGTTTTCTACTTACGATGATCGCCCTGTATCGTCCTGGAACGTTATACAACACACTTCTCCTTGATTTGTGTAGGAGGTACGGGGTGGTCGCCACGGACCCAGTTCGGGGGGAGGGGGTTGCCCCATTACCGTTGCTTATATGAACATATGCAAGGGTGTTGTGTGTATATGTTCCTATACTAACGCAAAGATCAAGCCGACGACTGATTTAGTTTACTTGCTTAATGCAATATATGTCTGTCCCATGCATCAAATATGTATGCAAAAGTATCCTAATATAACATATAATTTCTTTATGCGTGCACAATCATTCACCAAAATGCAACATTCATGTGATGATTCGACCATTTTCACCCGCTGAAAATTTTAAAATGCGTGCACATCCATATGAAATAGTAAGTGTTTGAGCCGATCTAGTGCCTAATGTGTGCATATGTGTCCACTGGCAACCACTAGCAAACATTTGCATCCAATTGCAACCATTTATCATAACATGTCTCAAACACATGTTTTCATCCATTGGTTTCTACCTAAGGACCAAGGATTCGAACGGTAGGATAAATGTACTCGAATGATATAAGCAAATGCGAATTCAAAAGCTTGGTAAAGAAATTAAGAACTTACTCTTAAAGAGAAAAGGGTAAGAAGTGTGAATCTTGTATTTAGGTTCTCATGTCACATCATCGCGGTCTTTTTTCCACTGCATCTTTACTAATCTGATCTCCTTATTGTATAGTTTCTTAATCTCTGATCCAAGAACGTGGGTAGGAATTTTCCTAATTGATGCCTTTTTCTCAACCTCAACAACCTCAAGCGTGCTCGGCTCCACTACCTCTTCTATATCATGTAGACATTTCCTTTAATGGAAAACATGGAACATGTCGTGAACTCCCGCCAGCCTCTCCGGTAGTCTAACACTATGGGCCATATGACCCATCGTCTTAATTATAGGGAATGACCCTATGAACCACTACCAACTTTCCTACCAAGACAAAGCGGACAATATTTCTAAGAGGTAATGCTTTGACAAAGACCATATCTCCTACCTCAAATTCCAAATCAGTCCTTCTTTTATCAGCATATGACTTCTGCTTGTCCTGAGCTGCTTTCATATGTCGACGAATAAGATCAATCTTCTTAGAAATTTCTCGAATCATCTCAAGTCCAAGTAGATGTCTGTCTGTAGACTCCCACCAACATGGCGGCAATCTGCAAGGTCATCCATAAAGTACCTCAAAGCATGCCATGTGTAACACCCCAAATTTTTAGTTAAATAAGAAAATAAAATTTTGAAAAGCTTTCAGAATTTAGTCATGGAATTAGCATCATTGCGTCCATGGTGATTTCTGATTATTTTAGAACTATGGTTTGCAGGAAACCGATTTAAGATGAAAAAGATATCTTTAAATGAAATATTACTGCAAACATGAAAAGTGTGTATAAAAAAAGAACAATGACCACCATTGTTTTTAGTCTTCTTAACAAAAGCCTATGTAGTCAAGTTGGTAGGAGCATATGACTCCCAAGTGAGTGGCTCAAGTTCGAGTCTCGCTGGCGCAATGTTTTTATTTTAGAGGAGAGACTAAAATAATACATATTCTAAGAGGAAAATATGTATAAATTTACATATAAGGAAAATTATACATAAAGCTGAGTATAAAAATTTATGAATATACGCAAATGTAAATATATGTGTTTGTGTGAGCAAAAATATATGCATATGAAAGAAAAATCCAAATAAACCTGTAATCAATGAAAATAGGCAAGAATTTAATGACGATATAACACCGTTTGAATTTTGAAAAAGAAATAAAGATTGCGTGTGTATATATATGCACAAATTCGAATGTTGAGATAAAAAGTACAAGTTAAGAGAAATATATAATTAATGCATAATAAATGGACTAGAAATAAGCTGCCTTTAATATTATAGTGCATGAAAAGGAATAAAACAAAGCATTATTATTGCATTGATTAATGGGAATGGAACAAAAAGATTGCATGTGTATATACACGCATAAATTTGCAATTCGAACTTAAAATTAAATCATAATACGAATAAAATAAATCAAGAGAAGCAGACCAAGATCTATTTTATGTGACATGGAATTTTTATATGTGTGGTTCGGATTATAATGGACATACTCCGATGGTCTATATTTTCTCATACCCCTATAAATAGACTAGGAAAGCTTAGCTTTAATCTAATATTTTTTGAAATACTACCTAGGCTCTGCCATTCTCTTCTTCCTCCAAATCTTCTCGAAAAATTAGAATATTAGTTCATAGAGGTTCTGATTCAAGATTTGAAGATAAGAGATATAAATCTACAAATAGATGTACATATTTCTGATTAACATGAGGTAAGTTCTTGAATCTGATTTATTTAGGTTTCTCTCTTCCTTTCCCTCTTCTTTTAACATCAGGTTTGTGAATTCGCGGTTTTTTCAATAATAGATTCAGTTAGGGTTTCCATGGAACAACAAATCTAGATCCGATTCATGGATCGGAAAGATGTTAGGTGAGTGGTTTTAGGTTATACCTTTTTTAAATAATGGTAAATCTATCATTTGCATTTCCCATTATATTTAATATGTTGAACAATTGGAAATTGTAAAAATTGGCTATTAAACATGTTTAGAATATGCTTAAATTGGTACTGTTGTGTAAAGCCTGAATTGTATATATCCTCCATTTAAGTTAAGTAATTTCTATAATACTATAATCACGAAACCTGAATTGAGAAGTGAACATGAAAGTAAGATTTAATATGCTTGTTGTGGTTAAAGAGAAAGAATTATAGTAGTGTGAATAGTATATGAAACAGAAATTAAATGTCAAACTCAGAAAACAAGAAAGGAAGGGATGTAGTGGACTGAGTTAGCTTGATTCATAGGAAAAGTGATTTATTTCCCTAAGTAACCTATTCCTTAGAACTTGGTTGTAAGAGTGCTACATTGAAAAATAAAGGAAATAAATTGCAACAACAGATCTAGATAGGCATAATTTATGAAAATAAATCAATGTCTATTTATGTAAATTGCATGAAATGTTTTTCTTAAAGAAGTAAGGAACATGCACGAAAGTGAATAAAGAAAGAAAGATTACAACAGTAAAACTGGGAATAATAGAAAAGGAATAGGTATACCTAATTTGTATGTAATATTTACGGTAATTGGAAAATTGTAGATAACTGCACTAAGACACGAGGTTAAGTTCAACTTGTGGTAGATGTCTGCCTGGAACCGTCCGGCAAATCCAGCATCCACAAGTGGTCGACTTAATGTGAGAGGTCTGGTGCCTATAATATATAAAAATATATGTATGCAACGGAAATAAATGGTATGTGTGACAATTTATAAGACAGTAAAGAGATAAATGGTACAACAGTAAGAGTTTGGTTAACATTAAAGAATCAAAGAATATGTGATGAACGGAGAATATAACCTATTATAATTAATTACATTAATGAGAATGCAATATAATAGGTAGGCTTGTCCCATGGACAAGTGGAAATTATGACATGGGTTATAATAAATGAAAAGAGAACTTATTAATAAACCTTAGTTAAGAGAACTAAGTTAATAAGTAAACAACAACGATAGGTTGTGATGACAGTGTAAGATTCTTGATTAAATATGGAAGAATGAGGTAAACTTACGGAATGAAATAAGTTGTACTTAATTATATATATTAAGTAACATGTTAACAAAAAACATGTGGGTTGAGATTAAATATACTTAATTATACATTAAGTAGAACATGTTATTGTAACTTGTAAACATGAAATTAGACAATGAAATACATGGTTATAATGTAAAGGGATTGTAAATTACTTTCGTTAATTACAATCTAGGGAATAACATGTTGTTGGCTTATTAATGAACTCAAATGGGTTAAGTTATATCACTAAATTAATAAGTGAGAGGGGTCCATTCCTTAGAGATATAAAGGGATTAGAGAAAATCTGATAACTTGAATAAAGGATAAAATATGGATAATCAAGTTAATCGGTAAAATGATAAGATTGAGCAAGTTCATGATTAAATGATTAGGCGTATGGTCTAATAACATGTTCTCGTGAGGCGCTTGGACCATTCCATATGTGTGAAGGTGTAGAACTCAATGAGGTAGATCATTGAGATGTCTAGAGCCACGAAGAGAGCACGCCCATCTAATTCTTTTGCTTGATATCCTGCTTATTGGCTCCACAGGACTGGAGGGAAGCACGCGGCTTCCGAGGAATATGGTAGGGTACTCTGTGGTGGTCCTATATGGCGGTGCATGCTCAGGCTGTACTCGTAGGGGATAGGTCTGCGTGTTACCACCCTGTGAGTATACCTTGACCACAATGGTAGTTTGGAAGTCAGAAGGCTATGACGGTATGGCATTGGGATGATTCGACGATTTTCCTATAGAGAGGCTGGTCCGGACCAAACAAATAACAGTAATCGTCAAGTACCTATCATCTATAGTCTGTGTGATGCGGAAAGACTAGAGCTAAACCTACAGACCATCGATCTTTCACTATGGAGACTTTGGTTGCGGGACACGCCAATTTGGATGTAGATTGTTTGCTAGGGTTATGTCACTTAGCTCTTGATGTAGTCTTTCATTAGTTAAGGGTGGGGTCGAGGTGGGACCATAGCTGCCGAGGAAATGCAGACCATATGTTAGATATCTATACTTTAGGTCTCTTTAGGAGATCTATACAGATATGGAAAAGCTCCCGATCGAGTTCCGTGCATTCTGATGCAGCCCTATTACAGAACTTGGTGTATAGTAGACAGTACGTACGTGAGAATCAAGTTACATGCATGCCGCACCGGGTGGTGTATCGTAGACATTAGGGTATTAATCCATGCTTAGGTTTGATTAGACCGAGGAGATTGGTTTTGGCAGTCTGTATGCTTACGTAGCATATCGATGGTAGTTCTGTATCAAACGTGGCATAGTTATATGGAGGTCCATACATCGCTAAGGCGTAGGATGAGAGTTGCATATGCTTCTGTATCGTGACGGCGGTGACTGTGCGAGAAGGATACCATGGGAAGTACCTTAATATTGGGGTAACTACATATATGCTATATTAGGTTAATCTACTGGGAGGTAGATGGGTACGACGTGTGTGTAAAGCCTTAAGTGCTATTAAACCGAAACTATCTAATAAACAAGTAATTGTAAATAAATGGTATATGTAGGGTTATTTAATAGTGTGTAATTTAAGACTATTCACCAGAACTTTTGTTCGGACCGCCTTCTCATAACATACTTGCAGGCTAGGCTCACGATCGAGATATGATAGTTTTGGATACTGGTTAGACTGTATTATTACATAATATATAATATTTTATTCCATTCCGATGTGAGATGTTTTCTGAGCTCTGATATTTTTATTATCTCTGTATTTCGACAGGATACTAGACAAGTCAACTCAGGTTTCAATAGAATGGAATTTTGAAAAACATACGGTGTTTCGGAATTCAGGTTGTCACATTTGGTAGCAGTGCCTAAGTTTAGGATTCCTGTATTAGTAGCGAATGAACACATTGGTATTTTTAAGAAATATAAACATATTATATATACACACCTTGATCCATAAAGAGACCCACTTAGTAGGAAGAGAGGCCTATGGATAGAATTGGGATATCAATTATATATACTAAAGGAATAATTATGGAAATTTGAGGCACTTATATGGTTTAGGTAAAAAGTGTACAATGTAATTGGTAATGAAGAAAGATGTATCCCACATGTTAGTGCTTCGTATTAGTGGGTTTGACAGTTGATCCTTAGAAATTGGAAAAAGGAAAGAAGGAAAATGGATTAGTAATATATATACATACACACATACTAGAAAGAAATGACTTTGCTGGAGTATTTATGAAGGTCTAAGTATGTTAGAAACCCACCTTGAGTCTAGCCCCATTGTTAACTTTTGAGAACTTGAAAAATTAAAAAAATTTGGGTAATACTTTATGCTGTTTTTCAGGTTTTGATGTTAAAAGGTTACAATTTTAAAATAAGTACTAGCTAAATTGTATAGAAGCAACTTTTGAAACAAAACGGGATATTTTTGAAGTTTGAAAAATAATAATATAAGAAACAGATTTGAAAAGTACATATGGAGTTTTGAAGAAAAATAAAATAAATGAGGTATATCTTGGAAATGATGATTTTTGATGGAATTTTGTCTAAAATGAATTCTTTCAGAAAATGTGCACATTATAGAGCATGTATAGCTCACTGGATTTAAATTAAAATGTATGAAAGGATTAAAATGCAAAACATTTTTTTTTTGACAATATCTATTTTTTTGACAATAATTTTTGATAATTGTTTTGACATAAAATTTTGTTGGGTGGACAAAATAAGTTGTAAGAACTAAAGGACACAGTAGATATCTGCACCTTGATGTAAGTTATTGAACTAACATTGTAAATATGAATGGTTGTGAAATTGATAGAAAAGTAGTTGTCCTTGTCTACTCCAATTTTTGTGATTTGAAAAAAATGATTTGCATTTTTTTTTGGGATGACATATTTTTATGGTTTGGAAAAAAATGAACAAGTTCTAATGAAGAAAATAAAGTTTTGAAGCTTTTGGGTTTTGGAAGGAAAATGAAAAAGAAGAAGAAGCCAAACTACGTTTTTTTTAAATCATGGAGTAAGCAAAGATTAGTACCTAGGGAAGATGAGAAAATTTTTGAGGCTATGTATTGAATACAAGGACTACTTTGGAATAATGGTAAATTCCTGTAGAATGCATAAGCATTATAGAGCCTAGATTGTTGCTTGGAAAAGACCGTTAGTACACATCAAGGACTAGTGGTGACTACTGGTATAGGGTAAGAAAGTGTTGAGATCCTTTGGTTTGGAGTTTTCTTTGTCAAAGGGGACATGGTCCTAGAATACTTAGCCCTTAGTAGTAGTTGTGTAGAATGCTTATTTTCCTGTTTTAGTTGAAGGATTAGAAAGCTTATTTGAAAATTAAACTTAGATCAGTGGATTAAGTTAAATAAGATAGGGAAAGAGTAATGGGATAACAAAAATGAAAACAACAAATCCAGTACAACAACAAACATGATAGTTGATAAAAGGAAATTTATAATAAAGAAAATTTTCTTATGTGAACTGTGCTTGGATAGAAAGATAGGAAACCTTAGATAGTAGATGCGTAAAATCCAAGTACAGATAGAAAACTTACATAAAAGAAAAATGGAAGGTGTGAAGTTTTCTGTTTTCCACCTTTTCATAGCATAAGAAATCGATTCATAAAATTAGAATTTTTTGTGGTTCGCAAATTTAAAGTTCTTTGGTAGGGTTTGGATGCAAAAATTGGATGAACTACATTCTTGCTTTGTAAAAGCGTAGGAACATTTGGATGAAAAAATATTTTTATTTTCAAAATATTGCATTCATATAGAAATTGCTATATATTTAGGATTTATACATTATGTTTTCAAAAAGATTTTCAAGAAAAATTTGCATCCATACAAGAGGTACAGCTTAGGCATTCATTTCATTCATGTATTATTATGTTGAATTACACTTTGTACAAGTGCACAAATGGTTGCAAAATGATATGTACAAATGACAATTGTAAATTAAGTGAGGAGTTACTTAATTTTACCCTTAACAAATTCCGGGGATGAAATTTCCTAGGGGTGGGAGATTGTATAACCCTGCATTTTTAATTAAATAATAAAAAATTTGAAAAACTTTCAGAATTTGGTCATGTAGTTAGCGTCATTGCGTCCATGGAGATTTTTTGATCAATTTAGACCTATGAATTGCAGGAATTGAATTTAAGATGAAAAAGATATCTTTAAATGAAATATTACAACAAACATGAAAAGAAGGTATACAAAAAAAAAAAAAAAAACTAAAAAAAAAAAATGACCACCATTGTTTTTAGTCTTGTTAACAAAAGTCTGTATAGTCAAGTTGGTAGGAGCATGTGACTCCCAAGTGAGTGGCGCAAGTTCGAGTTCCGCCGGTGCATATTTTTATTTTAGAGGAACGGTTAAAATAATACATATTCTAAGAGGAAAATATGTGTAAATGCACATATGAGGAAAATTATACATTAAGGTGAGTATAAAAAATTATGAATATATGCAAAAGTAAATATACATGTATGTGTGAGAAAAAATATATACATATGAAGAGAAATCCAAAATAAAACTACAATCAATGAAAGTAGGTAAGAATTTAATGACGGCATAATGCCGTTTGAATTTTGAAGAAAAAATAAAGATTACATATGTGTATATATATATACACGCACAAATTTGAATGTTGAGATAAAAGTACAAGTTAAGTGCAGAATATAATTAATGCATATCAAATGGAAAATGGACAGGAAATTAAGATGCCTTTAATATTAGAGTACATTAAAATGAATAAAACAAAGCGTCGTTAATTGCATTGATTAACGGGAAAGGAACATAATTGCATGCTTATATACACATAAATTTTAAATTTAAACTTAAAGATAAATCATAATAGGAATAAAATAAATCGAGAGAAGAAGCCCCAAATCTATTTTATGTGACGTAGAATTTTAATGTTTGTAGTTCAGATTTTAATTGATTAAATCTGATGGTCTAGATTTTCCCGTACACCTATAAAAAAACTAGCAGAGCCTAGTTTTAATCCCATATTTTCTGAAATATTACCTAGGTTCTGCCACTCTCTTCCTCCAAATCTTCTCCGAAAATTAGAATATTAGTTCATAAGGATTCTGACTCAAGATTAGAAGATAAAAGATATATATCTACAAATAGGTGTACAGATTTTTGATTAACGTAAGGTAAGTTTTGAATTTAATTTATTTAGGTTTCTCTCTTCCTTTCCCTCTTTTTCTAGCATCAGATTTCTGAATCCGTAGTTGTTTTAATACTAGATTCCGTTAAGGATGCCACAAAGCAACAAACCTGGGTTAGATTCATGGATTGGAAAGCTGTTAGGTGAGTGTGTTTAAATTATTTCTTTTCTTAAATAATGGTATATCTATCGTTTGCATTCCACGTTATGTTAAATATGTTAAACAATTGGTAATTATGGAAATTGGCTATTAAACCTGTTTAGAATATGTTGAAATTGTTATTGTTGTATAAAGCCTGAATTATATATACCCCTGTTTGAGTTAAGTAATTTCTGTAATAATGTAATCACAAAACTTGAATTGAGATGTGAACATGAAAATAAGATTTAATATGCTTGTTGTCGTTAAAGAGAATGGATTACAGTAGTGTGAATAGTATATGAAAAAGAAATGAAATATCTGACTCAGAAAATAAGAAAGAAAGGGATGTAGTGCACCGAGTTAGTTGGATTCGGAGGAAAAGTGTTTTGTTTCCTTTAGTAACCCCTTAGAACGTAGTTGCAAGAGAGCCATAGTGAAAAATAAAAGAAATAAATTGCAATTACGGAGCTAGATAGGAGTACATTATGGAAATAAATCACTGTATCTTTCTACAAATCAAACTAATAAGGTGCATGAAATTTTTTTCTTAAAGAAAAAGGAACATGCATGATAGTGAATAAAGAAAGAAATATTATAAGAATAAAATTAGGAATAATAGAAAAGGAATAGGTATGCTTAATTTGTATGTAAAATTTACCCTAATTGGGAAATTGTAGATAACTGCACAAAGACACGAGATTAAGTTCAACTTGTGGTAGAAGTCCGCCGAGAACCGCATGAAAAATCCAGCATCCACAAGTGGTCGACTTAATGTGAGAGGTATGGTGCCTAAACATATATAAAAATACTTTTATGCAATGAATATAAATGGTATGTATGACAATTTATAAGACAGTGAACAGATAAATTTTACAATAGTAAGAGTTTGGTTAACATTAAAAAACTAAGGAAAATGTGAATAACGGGGAATATAACCTATTATAATTAATTACATTAATGAGAATGCAATATTATAGGTAGGCTTATTCTAGGGACAAGTGGAATTATGACATGGGTTATAATAAATAAAAGGAAACTTATTAATAAACCTTAGTTAAGAGAACTAAGTTAATAAGTAAACAACAACGATAGGTTGTGATGATAGTGTAAGATTCTTGATTAAATAAGGAAGAATGAGGTAAACTTACGGAATGGAATAAATTGTGCTTAATTATATATATTAAGTAACATCTTAACAGAAAACATGTGGACTGAGATAAAATATACTTAATTACACATTAATTAGAGCAAGTTATTGTAACTTGTAAACATGAAATACCGGGTAATAAAGGGATTGTAGATTACTCTCATTAATTACAATATAGGGAATAATATGTTGTGGGTTTATTAATGAACTTAAATGGGTTAAGTTATATCACTAAATTAATAAGCGAGAGGGATCCATTACTTAAAGATATTAGAGGCTCGGAGAAAATCTGATAACTTGAATAAAAAAATAAAATGTGGATAATCAAGTTAATCGGTAAGCTGATAAGATAGAACAAGCACATGATTAAATGATTAGACATAGGGTCTAATAACAGGTTAGCGTGAGGCATTTGGACCAGTACGCATGCCTGAAGGTGAAGAACCCAACGGGGTAGATCATCGAGGTGTTTGAAGGAACGAGAGGAGTACGTCCATCTAATTCTTCTGGTTGCTGGATCTATAGGACTATAAGGAAGCACGCAGATTCTGAGGGATGTGGTAGCATACTCTATTGTGGTCCTCTTTTGCGGTGCATGCTCAGGCTGCACTCGCAGAGGTTGGGTCTGCTCGTCAACACCCGGTGAGTATACCTTGACTGCAACGGTTGTTTGGCAGTCAGAAGGCTATGGCGGTATGGCATTGAGGTGATTCAACGATTTTCCCACAGAGAGGCTGGTCAGGACCAAATAAAGGATTATAATCATCGGGTACCTGTCATCGGCAGTCAGTGTGATGCGGAAAGACTAGAGCTAAACTTACAGACCATCGATCTTTCACTATCGTGACTTTGGTTGCGGGACACGCCAATTTGGATGTGATTGTTTGCTTGGGGCATGCCACTTAGGTCTTTATAGTCTTTCATTAGTTGAGGGAGGGGACGAGGAAATGCATACCATAGTTTAGATATTTATACTGTAGGTCTCTTTAGCAGACCTATACAATTACGGAAAAACTCCCGACTGAGTTTCGTGCATTCAGATGCAGGCCTATTACATGACCCAGTGTACAATAGGCAGTACGTATGTGTAAGGATCGAGGTACATGCACGCTGCACCGGGTGGTGTATCGTAGACAATAGGACATTACTGTATGCTCAAGCTTGATTCGACCAAGGAGATAGGGTATGGTAGTTCGTACTTTTTCTCTCACAGCGATGGTAGTTTTGTGTGGAACATGGCGTAGTTATATGGATGTTTGTACACCGCTCAGGCATAGGATGAGAGTTGCATACGCTTCCGTAGCATGACGACGGTGACCATGCAAGAAGGATACCACGGGAAGTAACTACATATATGCTATATTAGGTTAATATACTGGGTGGTAGATGGGTACAACGTTTGTGTAAAGCCTTGAGTGCTATCAAATCGAAACAACCTAATAAACAAGAAATTGTATCTGAATGGTATATGTAGGGTTATTTTAGAGTGTGTCAGTCACCAGAACTTGTGTTATGACCGCTTCCTCATAACATACTTGCAGGTTAGGCTCATGACATAGATATGGTAGCTTTGGATACTTGTTAAGCAAAATTATTACATAGGTAAGGCTATATTTGAATATATTATTTTTATTCCATTCTGTTGTGAGATGTTTTCTGAGCTTTGATATTTTTATTGTCTTTGTCTTTTCTGCAGGATACCAGACAAGCTAACTCGGGTTTCAATAGATTGGAATTTTGAAAAAAAAGGTCTGTCGTGATTCGGTTTGTTACACCATGCATATAGTTGACTAGTAACTGTTATTGTAGTCAAGCTCAACTAATGGGAGATGCTCCTCCCTAGTCCCACCGAAATCTAGGATGCGCATCTTTAGTAAATCCTTAAGTACCCTATTGACCCTCTCAGTTTGTCCATCGGTCCGCGTGTGGTATGTTGTGCTCAATCGTAAATGTGTACCTTGTGCCTCTTGCAAGCTCTTCCAAAATTCACTCATGAAGATGGGGTCAAAATCACTTACTATACTTGAAGGTACCCTATGAAATCGGACTATCTCTCTAAGGTATATTGATGCTAGCCAAGCTATTATCCTCTTGCTCTTGACAGGAACAAAATGAGCGCTCTTAGAAAGTATGTCAACTATCACCTAAATAGGGATTTTCACTTAAAGGGCTTATTTGTTTAGGGTAATAAGTTTTAAGGATAACACTTCTGAAAAATTAGTTTTAAGACCAATTCTGCATGAAAAAGATAAAAGCTGTTATCTTTTAACGTTATACAGAAATAAAGATAACCGCTTTTACCTTTTTCCTGTATAATTTAAAAAGATAACCATTTTTATCTTTTTTCGTGCAGAATTGTCCTTAAAACTAACTTTGCAGAAGTGTTGTCCTTAAAACTTATTACGCTAAACAAATAAGCCCTTTAACCTAATCTCCATACCCAAATATTGGTGTTGCCCTTCCTCGATTTAGGCAATCCATCAGTAAAGTCCGTAGAGGCGCTCTCCCACTTCCATTGTTGGACATCCAAGGGCTGAATCAATCCACCAGGTTTCCTTTGTTCAGCCTTCACCCGCTGGCAAGTCAAACATTGGGCCACAAACTCTGCTACGTCCTTCTTCATCCTAGTCAAATGAAAAACTTTCTTCATATCTCCGTAAATTTTGTTATCGCTTGAGTGGATCCAAGAGTGATGAGCCTCCTCAAGGACTGTCTTCAACAAATTCCTAGCTCGGGGAACACAAAGCCTTCCATCTCGTTGTAGCTACCCTTTCTCGTCCACATAATATCCACTTAGGTGACTAGAGGTCTCTCTCCACCAAGCCTATCTAGGATTTCTTCCAATTATGGGTCCTCTCGCTGTGTAGATCCAGTGTGCTCCATAAGGGTAGGTTGTATTGTCAATGATTCCCACAAGCCAGGCGTAAGATCCATAGATGGCCTAAAATCAAAGGACGATATATACTCCAAGCTTTGTCTTTCTACAAAATAGAGGACTCAAGGTCGTCCCCTGCCTACTCAATGCGTATGCCACTACACTAGCCTTGCCTGGGGTATAAGCTATCTCAAAATTGTAGGATGCTAGGAACTCCATCCATCGTTGCTTCCTTCAATTAAGATCCTTCTGTGAGAAAAAATATTTGAGTGACTTGGGATCTGTGTATAGCTCAAATCTCTCTCTAAGTAGATAATATTGCCAAGACGTAAATGTGAACACTATAGCAACCAAATTTAGGTCATGAGTAGTGTAGTTCTTCTCATTAACTCTCAGTTTTCTACTACCATAGCATACTACCCTACCTTCTTGCATCAATACGGCACCTATCTCTATGCCACAAGCATTTGTGTAGATTGTAAAACATTGCTACCGTCGGGAAGAGTCAGAACATAGGCCGATGTCAAAGCCCTTGTCAATCCTGAAAGGTATCCTCGCAATCAACCCTCTGGGCAAAAGCCAAGTTCTTCTTCGTCAGTCGCGTGAGCGGAGCTGATATCCTTGCAAAGTCTTTAATAAACTTCCTATAATAATCCACCAACCCTAGAAAACTTATCACCTCATTCACATTCTTTGAAGCCTTCCAATCTTGAATTACAACAACTTTATCGAGGTCCACCGCTATTCCATCCTTGGAGACAACATTCCCTAAGAACCTTACTTCCTTTCTCCAAAAGTGACACATAGAAATTTTTTCCTTGAACTAATGCGATCTGAGAATGCATAGAACCTCTCCTAAGTGTATGGCTTGTTTTCTTTGTTCCTTGGGAAGATCAAAATATCATCCACGAAAACAACCACAAACTTACTTAGAAACTCTCTAAACACCCTACTCATCAAGTGCATAAAGTATGCGGATGCATTGGTCAGACCAAAAGGCATGAACAAGCACTCAAAGAAACCATCCGAAGTTCTGAAAGAAGTCTTATCAATACTATCATCCGCTGCCCTCAGCTGATGAAATCCTGTGGCTAGATCCAATTGCAAGAAAACTGATGCGCCTACTAACTGATCAAACAAGTCGTCAATCCTCAGAAGTGCGTTCCTATTCTTCTTGTTGAGTTTATTCAACTTCCTATAGTCCACACATAGATGAAGTGAGCAGCCTGCCATGGTCACAAAGACGACTGGAGCTCGTCTACCAACTCGTAGAGCTCCCTGCTTTCTCTAGGAGTCATATGGCGCACTGGTAACACGATTGGATTCACATTCTCTACCAAGTAAATCCGAAAGTCTATCTCATGCCTCATAGATACTTCCTTAACCTCATCATACACGTCTGGATAATCTCTGACTATAGGTACTGATTGAAGATCGTCTACCGAAGCTTCAAGCGAATCTAGGAAACTGAGCATAACTGACCCATGTGGGTTACACGAAATCTCGAGAGTTCTTCCTTGGCATTGGAAGCCTAACAACTCCCTCCCGTGGTCTAGAATGGCACCATACATGCCTAGCCAATCCATTCCTAGAATCAACCCATAACCCTCAAAGCCAAGAACATATGCGTCGCATTCAAACTCGATGCCCAAGATAGAAATTCTCAAACCCCGACATATCACAGAAAGATGAGCCGTACATCCTATGGGCTTTAAGACTACAACGGGATCAGAAACGGTACTAGTATCAGGCTTTCCTTCTTTTTGTTATGCTCCCTTCTTGGGCCATCATTTCTTTTACTCATCCTTGGGTTGTGCTTCCTCAGTCTTGACTTCTTTGTTGTCCTCTTTACCGTCCTCATGAATCAAATCCATGTCAACAAGCCTCTTGAAAGTCGTCCCCATCGGGATATGTGATAATGCTAGTCTTTGGAGAGGTTGATTCAACCCTCTCGCGAATCTAAGAGCCTTCTTATGGGGAGTTTTCACCAAGTCCAAAACGAATCTTGCTAGTTGATTAAACTTGTGAACATATTCCTTTACTGACATACTTCCTTGTTTTCAAGCCAAAAATTTCTCCATCTTAATTCTTTCTCTACCTAAGACAAGAACTAAATTTCAAATCTCTGTCTGAAATCATCCCATGTAGCTACTACCTGTCCCGCCTATATCACCTCCCACCAGTATAAAGCTTCATCCTTTAGTTGTCAAGAAGCCAACTGAATCTTTCTTCTATCGTCGAGCTCGAAAAGACCAAATACATTCTCCGTTTCTCTAAACCAATTTCACGCCTCATCAAAACTCTCAGTACCACAAAACGACTTGCCTCTCATTGCGTAGAAATACTTACAAAGCTTAGATAAGTTGATAATTGGAGGAGGTGGAGCTAGTGCGGTTGCAGCTGGGGTGGGGCATCTCTTTGTGATCCAAGAGGTGTCGTACTACGGAACCATGTCGGTAGTGGAATGCCCTCAGGAAGATTAGGGACCCCTGATATATTGAGAAGAGAAGATACAAGGATTCAAAAATAAATTCAAAGGACTATTTTATACGACTAGAGGGTATATGTTTTTCAAAAATGGGTTTTTATTTGAAAATAATTTGCTTTTGAAAACATTTTCCATAACTTTTTCTCTGATATTATAACCTTTAGCTCTGATACCAAGTGTGTCACCCCTACATCCCCGAATGTCACCCATATGAGGATGCACTAGGTTTTGTAAAGCGCAATAAGTATACAATAACCAAAGATTCACAAGATAAAATAATAATTGCAGCGGGAAAATTAATTTTTATTATCAAATAAAAAGCAATACTTTCTAATCCTAATTACAACATCATTTTTGTCATATTTTTCAAGTATCAAATACAACAGATAAAACCAACTATCTAATGAAGCAAACTATCAGAATATAAAATCTTAAAAGCATAATAGCCATATCAAAGTAGAGCAAAAGTCGGAGCAATATGAAAAGTTTGAAATCACAGAATCTAAGCTGAATCTCACGGTCACTGCTGATCACTACCCCTGAGACTTTGAGGGGAAAAGGAAGAAAGAAAAGAAAAAAATAGGTCAGACATAAAGTCTGTTGAGTTCCAGTGATTTTCACCATAAGCGGAGATAAGCGGTATCAAGGTAGATAAATAATATTGGATAAGAAAGTATAGTAAAAATATGCATGTATGAAGTAAGCAGATAACAATATAAGGTAAGAACAATTAAGCTTCTCATTTATGTCCCAAAAACAAGTTTTCTGCACCAATACTAATATATCAAGATTAGGTTTTACCCTAATTACTACCCATGCGATTGGCTCCCATTACGTAAATATCCTGTGTCAACCTATATCAGTCCCTAACCCTGCAACTTATAAGACACAAACCTATGTACTGACATTACAAAGTGTAATTTTCCCCATTCCGACCCATGCATGCTCAAGACTCCACTGGAACGCGCCCATATCCACCTTCCTTATTTTGAACCTCTTACTATCCAGATCAGTAAAGCGTGCTCTGGCCCCTAACTAGTGCGAGGCCCCTAGTCCAATACCAACATGGATATTGACTGATATGGTTCCATACAAACCAAGTAACTAGGATTTAAGAGTCCCTAAAACTCGATACAACAAGACGAGGGACCTATTAGCATATTAATTATCCATTTTAACTTAGTAGATTTAAGTTCATTAATAAACGTGGTTGTAAATGACATTTTTCTGTAAATGTTATCCTATATACAACCCATTCCCCAAAACAACCACCCGCCCAGGTGTATATGTATTACAGTAACTAATTTTACTTTTAGTTACATCTGGTACTTACATTTTCCATAAAATGTTCTTTACTTAATATTTAATTAAGTATAGTTTATTTAACGTGTTTGCATATTTTCCTTTCTTTACTATAATCTCCAAATTTACAGTCGAAAGTCCTCTTGTTACAATATACCCTACTTTCTCTTTTTTACTGTCATTCCAATTATTTCAGTTATTTCAATTATATACATAGTGAACGAAAATGGCCTAGGCTCTCGATGGCCTAGGCCCAGCGTAAATAAAAGGAAAAAGAAGGAGAACAACAAAATCAAACCCAAAGAGTATCAAATATGCATATAAAAGGCTGTAAACAAATAAAAGATAGAAGAGAGGATAAGGAAGATAGATCTATACATGAACATAAATTAACTGTAGATCTAAATAAAAGAATATGTGATAATTATAAAGCTAGATTAACAGTAAAAGAACATATATAAGAAATAACTTATAAGTACTATTTATTCTAGATCCAAAACAATTTACTGTCATGATACTTATTAGATATTAGATCTAAAAATAACTTGAAATCACAGAGGTGTAGGCTGTATTCAGAAGTAGTCTTTGAAAAAGGGTTGTTATTGATTATAGATCTTGAATTATTTTTTAAATCTATATCTTATAGCAGCATCTCCCAATTTTTCTTAATTAATTTTCGAACATAGCCATAAAGGAAGAGAGGAGTGAAGAGAATTTTTGTGTAGGTAAAATGAGAGATAGACACCCTATTTATAGATTAACTAAGACAATCCCAAACGTTAGATATTAGGTTTTCAAATCTAGCCATACATCTCAACGAATGAATCTAATATATAAAAACACTCCCAACATAGATTTCAGAATTTGCCCTGCATGAGGGTGGGTCAATCCACCACAACCGTGTCAACCTAGTTCTATGCGGGTCAACCCATTACCGTTGCTTGCCGCGTTTAATTTCATGTTTGAATTTTGTTTAAACTTTGAAAGCTCATAACTTCTTCATGTATTATTCTATTTACGCAAACCAGGGATCTATCTGAACCTAAATTCTAAGACGAACGCAACGATAAAGTTAGGTTTACTTAATCCTGAATATTTAATTAATTAATATTCATTTTATTGTCTTTCTTATGTAATTATGGTGTGTTAAATTACGGGGTGCTACACGGAATTTCTTGTTTTTGTACATGTAATTTCATATCTGTGTTTTTTTTCAATTAAAATCATCTTTAAGTAAATGGGTGAATAAGATCCTAGTCGCTTCCGCATAAGGGGCTTACTCCCTAATGGGAAATGTATGTACCATAATTACACCAGCAACATATAGTTTTAGAAAGGAAAAAAATAAAAGTGTTAACCCTATTATTAACGTGGTTCGGAAATTAATACGACGACAGTCTAGGGAAGCAATTGAGCGCTGTTGACATGCTTTTTTGTCAAAGCTGTCACACGCCAAGTATTTGGTGAATGACGCACTCAAGCATCAAAAAGCACAAAGAAGTTGGGTCGAAGTCGCATCGTACCACATGGAAACCCGAAGCTTCTATCAGATGGCCCCTGTCGGGTCCAATGGATTCTTAGTCAAGTCATCATCCGAGCTGTCCAGCGGGTCTGGGGCCTTACAGTCCCGGTGGCGATCGACCTAGCCGGTTAGGTTGAAACTATGGGCACCGCCCGATTCATCTGATTTTCTCCATGCCAGAAGCTTAGATTCCTTCACTTCGGACCAGTAGAACCGTGGAAACCTTCACTTCACATTCAGAGACTTCGACTCCCTTGACAGCAGGATTTTTGCCTCATCTACTATCAATTTCGCATCTCACCAGTGGGGTCGATATTTCGCACCCCACCAGTGGGGTCGAGATTTCAAACCTACCTGTGGTGGGGTCGAAATTTCGACCCCCGGGCAGGGGTGCGGAACTTCGAACCTGCACCAAGAGGTGCGAGTTTCCTGCACATGGCCCGTTCTGGGTGCGAAAATTACTGTTGTGGGCCCCGCTGCTCACCTACTTCCACCTAACCTCCTTCCTATAAATATCCCAAGCCTTGGCCTTCAAAGACAGGCTTCTCCCTTGGAATTTTTGGACCTTAAGAGCTCCAAAAACTCATTAATGGCTTCCAACGCCTCCAACATGGCCATAGGAGATGAGATAAGTAATTAAAACATGACATGCATGTTTTCCTTCAACACTTGTGCACTAGCAAGCCTTGCTACACCGCCTCTAGACCTCTTGGACACTAAAGCCTACCTTGCCTATAGTTGACCAAGTCAACTCACTCAAAGGAAGAAGAAGGACAACTTAGTCAAAGTTCACCATACATTCAACTGTACACAAATATTGTAACATCTTTTGTAATCAATCAAAGATACGATGAATGAGAATAATAAAGTGGACGTAGGCGTTAGTGCCAAACCACTATAAAAATTATGTCTCCTTGCATTTACATTATTTACCGCTTATTCTGATAATTGTTCACACTCGCACATTGGGTGTTGGCATGCGACAATTATGCCCGTCAACATTTTGGCGCGCCAGTTAGGGGACGCACAGCTTCAACCTCTGCATCGAATTAAGTACTCGAATTTGTCTTCAAACCTCGTCTTCAACTTCAACCTTACTCGCTCTACATCATGTTTAAGCGCAAGAAGCTCCCAGCTATCACTGAAGCTCATGCTGAAGATGAAGTAAGTCATGAATTTTCTTCGAATGAAGTTCCATTGAACTATATCACTCAAGAAGACGTCAATGGAATGTTTAAGAACCTCGCTACTGATTCAGATGCTAGACTCGAGTGACAGGAAGATGCCTTCAATATCTTCCTCGCTCTCCATCAAGATAGAATAAGGAGCACTTCAAGGCCGACTGCCTAGGCTGACATTACTGGAACTAGCACCAATGTTCCTCCACCCGCGACTCGAGACGCGGGGGAAAAGCCGCCTACTAACCAACAGGCCGACGTTGCCCCTCAGAATGGCGCCGGTCCCGCCACACGCGGGGGCACCCCAAACCTCGACGTCGCTCCTTCCAATGGTGTCGGTCCCGCCACATGCGGGGGCACCCCAAACCTCGATGTCGCTCCTTCCAATGGTGAAGTCCCGCCACACGCGGGGGCACCTCTAATCTCGACGTCGCTCCAGCCCATGATGCTACTTTACTTGGACAAGTTGCGGGTTCCGCAGTAGGAAATGTTGCTCAAGCGCCAACGCGCGCAGCTTTGGACGGTAGCGCTCCCACAGTTCCGGGAGCCAGGATTGCACCTAATATGGCCCCCCAAGTTGGAGTCCAACCAAACTTCCTTTTCAACCAACCAATTCCCAACTTGAACACGGGGGGCACCAGTACTGCCTTGGATAATTTAAACCAGTTGCTCGCTCTTGGAAATGGGACCGAGATTGCGGATGTCCTCCGTCGGTTCACTCGAGGCGGCGCTTCTTCTATTGACATGGACTGTGTGACTCGCAGCCCACTCTCTTTGGATATCAGGAACTCTCGGAACCCACCTGACTTTAAGCTACCAGGCTTGGATGCTTATGATGGTCGCTAGGACCCCACCGCTCACCTCATGAGATACATTCGGCACATGGAAGTTCTCTCAGCTTCAGAAAATGTCATGGCTAAGTGTTTCTCGCTCTTCTTAACCAACATTGCTGCGATGTGGTATAGGCAGTTGGAACCAGACTCCATCACTTCTTGGAACGCTTTGGTTACCCGAGTTGTGGAACAATTTAGAGTCAACATAACTTGACCAAAAAGTGTCATGACTCTCAAAGCATTAAGCAGAAGCCCGGTGAGGCCATGCGGAAGTTTTTGAAACGATTCAATGCTGCGGTCGCTTCGGTCGAGAGACGTGACCCCTCCATGATTCTAATGGCTACAGTATCTGGTGTTCTAGACAAGTCTGAATTCAGGACTTCACTACATCGGGACCGGCCGAGGGACCTTGGCGAGTTCTATTTCAAGGCCGAAAGATTTCTGCGGGAAGAGGATGCGAAGGCTGGCAACAAAAAAGCCCTCAACGCTAATACGGCCATCGAGGTAAACCTTGCTACGAACGGAAAACCATCCGACCCCAAGAAGGGAAAAGCTCCCGCTACCGTTAAGGAACTCGTCTCGGGAAGTAAGCCCAATAGAGCTTGGGGACAACCCAAGTTCCCGTCTTACTCAGAGCTTACTCATACCCTCGAGGACATCTTTCGAGAGGTTCAACCCCTTCATCCGTTTAGATGGCCTCCCCCCAGGGAACCAACGCCAAGCGAAAGGGATTCTGATGAGGTTTGCGAGTTTCACGGTTTCCACGGCCATCACACGATTGATTGTCGGCACCTCAAGGACATGATAGAAGAGCGTATCAGGCATGGATTTCTGGGTCGGTTTGTTCGAAAGAGGGATGCTGAGCCAGGACAAACACCACCCTCTTAAGGGTTGAGACAAGTTGTGCGCGGGACCTACGATCTTCCCGCGTGCATGATTATCAACTAACAACTGGCTAGATCTAATGTCTTGGATGCAAGTATCCTTGACATCAGTATCTTGTGACTTGCGACTTTGGATCTCCTAGTGATGTGGATTTGGTTCTCTCGACCTCGGGACTCAAGACTTGGTTCTCGGCCTTCAGTACTTAGGCTATAATTATGTTTTTCTTCGGTCTTCATGGCTTCAGGATGTTATGATCTTCAAATAAGGTGCTCCTCACTTACGGCTTTCTCAATCTGGCTCTCTAGGCTCGCTTATTTGGGCTTTAGCCCATGGTTTTGGCTTTAAGAGCTTTAGCTCTTCAAATGTATCCTCCCTTTTGGTTATTTGGGTTATTATGGTTGTAAGATGGTTGAATCAGTATACCCATGTATGGGAGATGTTATAATCCCTAGGCATGCTCTTTGCCAATGATACACCATCACCCCCTTGGTTATTAATGGAAAATTTACTTTTCTGGCTTTAATGGTGAATGTTTATGTTTGTTTACCCATGTAACAGGAACCGGCGAGATCCTAGACATGCTCTTCACGAACAATAAACTATTCACTCTCCTTAACTAATGAATATGGAATTAAAAAAGGGCCAAGTCCGCTTACCCATGCACGGGGGCAGGACAGCTCCCTAGGCATGCTCTTTGTGGATGACAAACCGTTGGGTTGTCATCTGGCTTTACTAAAAATCCTTTACGTTTATAACTTTAATAAAATTACTTCGCAAGGTGAGAACGCTTACTTGTGAAGTATGAAATCAATAACGGGATTGCAAACCCTAATAAGCATCTGTTTATCTTAGCTTCTCGTCTTACATCGACAAGATCGCCTTGACTCGTGGCAAGTATCGGATCGTGCACAATCCTGCTGTTTGGATTAGTGAGTCGCCTTATCAACGACCTTGGATTATGTCGGGTCGATTTGTCTGTGACACGACAAGAATATCCACTAATGGATTGGTGGCGAGTGTCGGATTTTGCACGATCCTACTCATTTGGATTAGTGGGTCGCCTTGTCCACGACCTTGGATTACATCGGGGGGACTTGTCAAGTGGCATGACAAGGTTATCCACTCGTGGATTTGCGGTGAGTTTTGGATCTCATACGATCCTTCTCGTTTGGATTAGTGGGTCGCTTTGTCAACGACCTTGGCTTAGTACGGGTGGACTTGTCCGTGACACGATAAGAATATCCACTTGTGGGATATGTGGTGAGTTTCGGATCTCATACGATCCTTCTCGTTTGGATTAGTGGGTCGCCTTGTCAGCGACCTTGGATTACATCGACTAGACTTGTCGGTGACACGACAAGAATATCCACTCGTAACCACCTTTGCCTCTTGCTCTACTTCGATAAGGTTGCTGCAACTCGTGGCGAGTGCTAAGTCCTGGAATTTAGGTCGACAGATTCAGCTCGTTTGGTTATTGGATCGCCTTCACTAGACGGATTATATGGTTATCTGGCTATGTGGTTATCTTGGTTTTCTCCCGAACACTATCCCAAGCGATCGTCGGATTTCTCTCCTTAATACGATCCTAAGCGATCATCGGATTTCTCTCCCTAATACGATCCGGCGTGGTCGTGGCTCTCCTATCTTATGAACGTACAAGCTCGCTCCGGACTTCTCCTAGCTTTGGTTTCTGGATATCTCTTCTCCTCGCAAAACACATCCTCCTTAAAAACTAGGCAAGATATGTTTTGGGGGTAAAGGTTGACATGCTTTTTTGTCAAAGCTGTCACACACCAAGTATTTGGCGAACGACGCACTCGAGCATCAAAAAGCACAAAGCAGTTGGGTCGAAGTTGCATCGCAAACACATGGAAACCCGAAGCGTCTATCAGACGGACCCTGTCGGGCCCAATGGATCCTTAGTCAAGTCATCATCCGAGCCGTCCAGTGGGTCCGGGGAACTACAGTCCCGACGGCGATCGACCTAGCCGGTTAGGTCGAAACTATAGGCACCGCCCGATTCATCCGATTTTCTCCATGCCGGAAGCTCGGATTCCTTCACTTCGGACAAACAAAACCGTAGATTCCTTCACATCACATTCAGAGACTTCGACTCCCTAGACAGTAGGATTTTCGCCTCATCCATTATTAATTTCGCACCTTACCAGTGGGGTCGAGATTTCGCACCCCACCAGTGGGGTCGAAATTTCAAACCTACATGTGGGGTCGAAATTTCAAACCACCTGTGGGGTCGTAATTTCGGACCCCACCAGTGGTTCGAAATTTTGAACCCAACCAGCGGGTTCGAAATTTCGAACCCCCTGGTGGGTTCAAAATTTCGACCCCCGGGCAGGGGTGCGAAACTTCGAACCTGCACCAGGAGGTGCGAGATTCCTGCACATGGCTCGTTCTAGGTGCGAAAATTCCTGTTGTAGGCCCCGCTGCTCACCTACTCCCACCTAACCTCCTTCCTATAAATACCCCAAGCCTTGGCCTTTAAAGAGAGGCTTCTCCCTTGGAATTTTTGGACCTTAAAAGCTCCAAAAACTCATTAATGGCTTCCAACACCTCCAACATGGCCATAGGAGATGAGATAAGTAATTAAAACATGACATGCATGTTTTCCTTCAACACTTGAGCACTAGCAAGCCTTGCTACACCGCCTCTAGACCTCTTGGACACTAAAGCCTACCTTGCCTATAGTTGACCAAGTCAACTCACTCCAAGGAAGAAGAAGGACAACTTAGTCAAAGTTCACCATACATACAACTTTGTACACAAATATTGTAACATCTTTTGTAATCGATCAAAGATATGATGAATGAGAATTATAAAGTGGACGTAGGCGTTAGTGCCGAACCAATATAAAAGCTGTGTCTCCTTGCATTTACATTATTTACTGTGTATTCTGATAATTGTTCACACTCGCACATTGGGTGTTGGCGTGCGACAATTTTTCCCATCAACAACCACGCATCATAATATCGGATCGGTCACATTGTATACGGTCGATCGGTCGGTCGCGTTATAAGTAATGGGTCGGTCAGTCTCACCGGCTACTACCTGATCGGTCAACAAGGCCTCGGTAAGCTCAGCGTCTGGTCTGTCAGGCCTCAGACAATTCGGGCCATACACATAACGTACAAAATAACTGGACACGGTGGAGATTCTGTAAAGGATGCATTAGGTTAGTTACATCTAAAAGGCTATGCAACAAAACCACGTGGCACAATGTAGAACAGATGGAACATTCATGTGCATGGTTCAATTAACATGTCAGCCCAAGTTGTTCCAAGGAAAAATGGAAGAAAAGATACATGAAGCTTGTATAAATTACACTAATGATCGGTCAATAACATACAAGTTGGCCACAAAATAATACAAATGATATAACACGATCGGCAGGGCCAGCTAAAACGTGTGAAGCAATGATAGAATGTAACATATTGGATCGATATTAAAAGGATAAAGGTGGATGATTTTTGGGACCGATCGGTATATGATTTCTGGAGTCGAATGGTATATGATTTATGGACCAACCAGTATTCTAAATATATTGACCGATCGGTACCCTAATGCCAGCTATGTACAGCTGTAACCCAGAGGCAGTTCTGTAAATAACTTTTAGGCCGATCGGTACCCTGCACACCATAACTACAACATTGTCACTACCCTTAAACCACACCTGTAAATAGCCCATTTTCCACCATTCAATGAACCGAATCTTATACCCGGAAGGGCCGCAAATCATTCTCCAACACTCCAAGCTTCATTTCAAGCTCCACTAATGGCTTCCCAAGCTCACTCATCTTCCTCCAAAATCAAGTGGATCTCATCTTCTCCAAACACCATTAATTCTCACTCAAGTTCAATCCAAGTGATCTCCAACCGCCATTTCTCCCCTTTAAAGCTCGGATCTAACACTAATTTTACGTTGGAATCAAGGAAGATCATCTAAGTGCCTAAGTGATTGAAGATTTACAAGATAACTATCACAATTCATGAGATCTAATCCATTCCTTCCCGAATTCAAATGCGATCTAAAGCGGAAAGAGAGTAAAAAGTGGAAAATCGTTATAAAGAGAGTAAACAAGTGATATAAGTGAGATGTATGAGACGATGCACTTTGTAAATTTCTTCATGATAATGAAATCACTTCCAAAATGGACGTAAATCTATTTTAGATCGAACTACTATAAAATTCTTAAGTTTTTTTTACTTACTTTTATTTTTCGTGGCTCCATTTTCTATGACTTACCATTTGGTAAAGTGTGGTATAAGTATACCTTTGGTGTTTGGACCAATTTTCGTTTAAACATTTGGCGCCCACCGTGTGGCCACGTTTGCACTTCTCTCAAATTTAAAAGCTTTGCATTGAAGTCCTAAGCCTACTTCTACCATAGATTCACTAGGTCTGTGGTCTAGGCCAATCAACGAACTCTCTTCCAAATTCAAGTCCTTGTCCGAGATAATGGCTAAATCTAAGAGAATCGCAAGTAAATCCGTTGAAGAAAATGACAACGTTTCTAACAATGAAATTACTCCACTTACCAACCGCTTCGAAGTTGGAGAAAACTCAATAGCCGGAGCCGGAGTGACTAGAGCTGAGCTAGATGCCGTTATCGCCAATATAAATCAATGCATGGAAACTTCAAACAAAACCTTAATGGATGCTAATGATGTTTTAATGGAGAAGATGAATGCTCTTTTAAATGCTCAATTGAATCCTGCTCCTCCTCAAAGAGTTCACGTCAACCTTGGTGAGAACGCAAATACGTTAGCCTCCGATCATCATTATAGTGATAACATGGAAGGGCTTAATGGATGGGAAAGCAACAAAAGCAACACTGATATCCAAGACTCAACGCTAAAAGCTAAAAGCCCTTCCGATCAAAATACCCGACGAGTTGCTAGTCCCGCCAAGGAGGAACCTCCTCATAGTGGAGGTAAAAGACCTAGATCCATTAATCGCGATTGCTCGCCAAGGCGAGCATCTGTAAAAGAGATCGAAGTCCGCTCTCCGGAATGACACAAATCGAAGGAATATATCGCGGATATGGTAAAACAAATTATGAAAGATTGCATAGCCCGCAATGACTGTGAAAGAGAATGGGACTTCTCCACCAACATAAATCCATTCATAAAGAGGATTTGCAGAGCTGAGTACCCGAAAAAGTTCATTCATCCTACTCTGCCTCCATATAACAGGACTTCTAATCCGAATCACTTCCTATACAAATACGAGTGGCACATGAATGCATCCAAGGCGATAAACGAGAACAAATGCTTGTGCTTCCCTCTCTATCTAGAAGATGTTGCATCATTATGGCTTGTAACACCCCGTAATTTTATAACATTAAAATTCACAAATTAAAGTATACTTAATTTTTTAGAAAAGAATTACGTGAAATGGGTTGCGCAGAGAAATATATATATATTGATATATATATATTAAAAATTAAATAAATAAATATGCGAAAAAGTTCAAAACAACGAATTGGAAGGGGGAATAAACGAACCGGCCCATTTTTGAGGTCGACCCGAGCCCTTCTGGGTCGACTAGGGGTTAATCCAGGGTGTTTGGCTGTCAACCCGTGGGCCGATTCGCTCAAATGCAGATTTTGCATTTAATTGGTTCTCATGGTTCAGGGTTAATCTAATGGTCCTAAATAGCTTCCTACACCTATAAATACTTCCAAATGCTAACCCTAAACCTAATTAAAATAGAATAGTTACCGTTATACCATCGCCATGGAAATCAATGGAGCCGCCGCCAACTAAGAAAGAAGAAAAGCAGTTCAATTCTAATTCTCTCAACCCTAAAGCAAAGCAAAACTCTCTCTTTTCTTCTCTAAATTGTGAGTATGATGATCTTAACAAGATTATTATCATTTTAATTAGGTTGAGTTATGAATGGATTATGAGTAGATGATGTGAATTATCATATATGTTGTTGTAAACCCCTTTTGCTATCATGTATATTGTAAATCCAATGTTATGTGATGATGATATCTTATATGTTGTAAATCATGCTATGATGATGTTATGTATGTTGAAAGTTTCTATGCTAAGTTGTGATGAATCATACATGTTAAAAAGGCCATGATGTTACCATCTATGCTAGTTAGTTCATATTAATTAAATCACCATGTTTGGGTTATGTTGATCTATATGACAAGTCACATATGCAAGTTATTGATTAGAAAAGTTATGAACATATACCAAGACATCTATTATGACATCTAGAATTATGCTATGACATATGTGATATCCTATGCTAGTTCACACCATCATTATGTTGCCTAAAAACCCCATATGCAAGTTTATGTATAGATTTGGGCTATGATCATATCATGTAAATTGAGACATTTAACAAGTTGACACCTCTTGATCCTTAACATGTGTAGTTTATGCAAGTTTCACCCCTATTATGATTAGATTTATTTTAATTGTCTATATGTTGTGATAATTTATCTTTGCGCTAGGTGTTAGGCTATACAAGTCTAGCCTGTATTATGGGTTGAATAAGCGAACGTATAAACGTGGGGTAGGGGTAAGATTAAGGATTTAATATTAAAAAGTTGGGGTGCAATTGATATGATTTTGCATGCCATAAGTGGATTGCCATAATTGAGTCAATTATGGACATCATTAAAAGTTGACTTAATTAATAATTTGAATAGGGAATTATTAAAACCAGGGTAAAAGATTTTAAGTGTTAATCAATGCTTAGGACATGAGGTTGGACTCGTTTGTGACGTAAACCTGCCCGGACCCGCCCGGCAAATCCATTGGCCACAAATGTCAGCCCAATGTGAGAGGTCCTAGGCCTAAACTAAAGCATAACGGTTGTAAAGACACGAGGTTAGACTCTTTTATGGTGTAAGACTGCCCGGACCCGCCCGGCAAATCCAGCTGCCATAAATGCCAGTCTAATGTGAGAGGCCTTTACGAGGTTATGGCCTGAATGAATTAAGAAATACTTAACCAGATAAACATGTAAGGTGGGACATGGGGGTTAAGTAGGTGCCTTGGGTGGCATGAGGAATCTAGGGGGTGCCCTTAGTGGCATGTGAAATACGATTAGTAAGACTTAACCAAACACACATGTAAATGAACATGACTAAGAGGGTTAAGTGGGATATACTAGTGACAAGCTTAGGTGGGTAGCTTGTGGGGGCCCATTTCGACCAGTATCCCAAACGTATCTTTGTGGGCTCGACCCAAGTCGAGGACGGGACACGCATGCTGGGTTCGACTGTAAGAGGCCAAAACGGGGAGCAGTGGCAACGCAAGTCCAACGGGTTTCGTATGCGTGTGTGGACCCGGGCTGGTAGGTAAGACGTTGTTGCATCGTGTAGGTATAAGCCGTGCATTCTCAAGTTGTATCGGGTTGCCACTTTAGGGGAGTGATACACACCACTGTGGGGCCAGCACAGGTATCTACGAGTAGGGAGCCGATCGAAAGTGGGTAGTGGGGTACACCTAGTGGAGATAGGGGCAGACGGCACCTATGTAGTCAGCTAGGGGTACGTAAGGCTATTTATAAAGTTTCTGTGTGAAGCAAGTGGGATCAAACAATAGGGTGACTGGTGTGGTGCAGTGTAGTAATGTGCGGTGCACTGTAGTAATCATTCGTTAGTAATTAGGTGTGCCTTTACCGTTATCTTAAACGCTATCTTGATCTTCCTAAGAGTTCATAGACATTTACTTGTCTTCCAACTTATGCCTTAGTCTAGTTATTTTGATAGTAGTATTGTTAGAATTATCATACTCGCCAGACTTTATGTCTGACCCCCTCTATTTCTATCCTTTTTCCCCCTCCAGGTCCTCAGGTTGGCCCCAGCTCTAGTGGATTTTGATTGAATTGCTTCATCTCTCTTTGGAAAGCTTGGACCGTTGAAGTAAAGTCCAGCTTGTTATCTTTTTAATGGCTATTTATGTAATGGGATTATGTATTTTGTTTTTATGAAGATGGATATTGTACTTGGTTATGATCTATGGTTTTATGATGTAACAAACGTGTTTAATTTCCGCTGCAATAAAATGAAGTTTTATATTTCCAAGTACTATTTATTATCTGTCTTGTTGTAAAGTTTCTATTCTATATTCACTTATAACCTCCATGGAAGTTAATGCATTCCCTTTGTGAGTGACATAATGGACGTGGGGTGTTACACGTGGTATCAGAGCTTAAGGTTACCAGAACAGATAAAAATACTTTAGAAAAATAGTTATTTTTGGAAGAAGTGTTTTCAAAAACATGTTATAATGAGAAATTTAAAGAGAAAAGTTTTTGAGAAAAACATAATCCCCAATAGCCACATATCTTTATCTTTCAAATTCTCCATTTTTGAATCTTTCCTTTTTCGTTTCAGCATGGCTGAAGATCTTAATCTACCCGACGGTGTAACGATACCAGGATGGTATAGGAGGCTATTGGAGGCTAGGGCGGCTGCAGGTCCAGCCAATGTTCCTCCACCACCAGTTGCACCCGTTCCTCCTCCTCCTCGCGTAGATACTTTTGCAAAGACGTGCAAGGAATTCAAGGCTATGGGTGGAAAACCATTTCAAGGGTCAGAAACGTTTGTGGAAGCTAGAGATTGGCTTAAGGAGGTGGAAGAATTGCTAGAAATCTTTGAAGTAGAAGAAGGTAGGAGAGTTCATTTAGCAGCTTGGTTGATGAAGGGAGAGGCCTCGTTTTGGTGGGAGATCACTAATGGGGAGCGTCCTGTTGACTCTTGGGCGGTTTCAGACGTAGGTTCGAGGCGAAGTTTCTCTCAAGGGCGGAAGAAAATCTATATATGGAAAGGTTAGTGACATTGAAGCAAGGAAGCTCATCAGTGAAAGAATATGTCAATAAATTTAATCAGTTAGCGAGGTTTGGCTTGGACTTAGTTAACATGCCGGAGAAGAAGGCTCTAAGGTTCGTGAATGGCTTGAATGAACCATTGCAAGGGTTGGCTATGACCCACATCCTGATGGGGGCCACCTTTGAGAAGTTAGTAGAAATGGCGCTCATGCATGAGGAGAAAAGTGCTAAAGATGATAAGGCACCCGAGAAGAAGGGGGATCAGAATAAACCACAACAGCAAAACAATAAGGGTGGAAAAGACAATAATGGCAAGGGAAAGAAGAAGTGCTTTAACTGTGGAACCCCAGGCCATCTCAGCAAGGATTGCCGAAAGAAAAAGAAGACATGCTGTTTTCATTGTGGCGATGCGGGACATTTAGTGAAGGACTGCCCAAAGAAGGGGCAGAGGGCAGGAGCTACCTCGGGAGGATAGGTGCAGGCTCTTATGGCACCAGGGAAGGCTAGGGGACAAGTTCAGGCTCTCGCGGTCCCACCACTGCAAGAACGAGGTAGAACCATTTCTGTTGAAAGCTTAGTTTTTCTGTTTGATCATCCCATCGGTACCTTATTCAATTCGGGCGCATCACATTCGTTTATCTCTACATCATTAGTTGAATCACTGCACTTAAACACCAGTTTAGTAGAGGATCCCTTAGTTGTTTCGAATCCAATAGGGGGCTCAGCTTATTTGTCTATGATGTGTTTGGATTTGAAAATTTCCATACTTAGCGTTGAATTTAGATGTGATGCTTATGTGTTGGGCTTCACGGGCTATGGGCTAATTTTAGGAATGGATTGGTTATCCAGAAATGGGTCCGTTCTTGATTGTGAAAGGAGAGTAGTTAGGCTCGTGACTCGCCTTGGCAACACTCTCGAAATCTACTGTAATCCCATAAATTCGGTTATGCTAAGTTATCTAGAATCGCTTGACGCGTCTGAGGAAAATCTATGATCTGTTAGAGTGGTCCAAGAATATTCGGATGTGTTTGAGGAGGTGAAGGGCTTGCCTCCGAAGCGGGAGATAGATTTTTGAATATATCTTGTGGATAATGCGAAACCAATATCTTTGCCAGTACGCCACATGGCTCCACGTGAAAGGAGGGAACTCGACAAGCAAGTGAAGGAGTTGCTTGAGAAGGGGTTCATAAGACGAAGTATATCGGAGTGGGGTGCTCCAGTAGTATTTGCCACAAAGGCGGATGGGTCCCTTAGACTGTGTATGGACTATAGAGAACTTAATAAACTTATTAAGAGCGCCCATTTCATTCCCGTGAAGAGTAAGAGGATAGCTCCATGGTTAGCTTCTGTATATGTCCGAGAAATAGTTCGTTTGCACGGTGTTCCTTCTAGCATAGTGAGCGATCGCGATCCTATTTTCACTAGCGAATTTTGGAGAAGCTTACAAAAGGCGGTAGGGACTCAGTTATGTTTGAGCACCGCATATCATCCTCAGACGGACGGCCAGACCAAGAGGGTGAATCACATTCTAGAGGATCTGTTGAGGCTATGTATCCTAGACTTTGGGGGTACGTGGGAAGAGCATCTTCCATTGGTGGAGTTCGCATATAATAATAGCTTTCAGTCCAGCATTGATATGGCACCATTCGAAGCTCTATACGGACGACCTTGTCGTTCACCTACATGTTGGTGGGAATCTACGGATAAGATCTTACTTGGGCCCAATATGATTAGGGAGACTTCGGAGAAGATCGACTTGATTCGAAGGAGGATGAAAGCAGCGCAAGATAGACAGAAATCTTATGCGGATAAGAGGAGGACAGATCTCGAGTTTGAAGTTGGGGACATGGTCTTTGTCAATGTGTCTCCATTATGAAACGTTGTTCGCTTTGGGTCCGTTGGGAAATTAGCACCAAGGTTTGTAGGGCCATTTCCTATTAAGGAGAGGATTGGACGAATGGCGTATAGAGTGGAGTTGCCCGAGAGACTTAGTGGTGTACATGACGTATTCCATGTGTCACATTTGAGGAAGTGCTTGCACGAGACCGCGGAAGTGGTAGAGCTGAGCTTGCTTAGAGAGGTGGAGATAGAGCGTGATGCGACAATTCAACGAGCTCCTACTGCATTCTTGGGTCGGAGATCAAGAGGTTGAGGAATCGAGAGGTCAGACTAGTCAAAGTGCAATGGGGAGATGATGAGAGCAGCGCTACTTGGGAGACAGAAGAGAAGATGCGTTCACGATACCCTTTTCTTTTTGAGGGTATGTCTTTTAATTTCTCCTTTATCGCTTAGCTTGTACTTATCTTATCTTGAGTATATCCTCTCGCTAGTATCTTTGACCTTTAGTTAGGATAATCCTATGGTAGAAACATGTGTTTGAGACATGTTATGTATGGTGGATGCAAAGTGGATGCAAGTGTTTGCTAGTGGTTTCTCGTGGATGCATATACACACACTATTAGGCACCAGATCGGCTCAGTCACTTCATATTGCATATTGCATATATATGGATGTATTTAGTAAAATGGATGTATAATGGTTGTATTATCGTATAGTTGCTGCATTCGGGTGGATGGTTGTGCACACATATAGAATTAATATGTATCATTAGGAATCTTTTTCATACATATTGGACGCATGGCACTATCATGAAGTGCACTAAGGAGGTCGACTGAATCAGTAGACCGCCTAATTTTGCATTAGATATGGACATATACACACACTGTGCATATAAACATTAAAGCATTAGAAGTCTTTTAAGGACAATGGATGCTGGTGTTTGATGGTTGAGTAGATGGACGATTAGATGGTAGGATATACATTCTTCTTGACTTGGAGATTTCGGGGACGAAATCCTTTAAGGAGGGGAGAATGTAACACCCCGTAATTTTATAACATTAAAATTCACAAATTAGAGTATACTTAATTTTTAGAAAAGAATTAAGTGAAATGGGTTGCGCAGAGAAATATATATATCGATATATATATATATATATATATATAAATTAAAAATTAAATAAATAAATATGCGAAAAAGTTCAAAATAGCGAATTGGTAGCGGGAATAACCGAACCAGCCCATTTTTGAGGTCGACCCGAGCTCTGCTGGGTCGACTAGGGGTTAATCCAGGGTGTTTGGTTGTCAACCCGTGGGCCGATTCGCTCAAATGCAGATTTTGCATTTGATTGGTTCTCATGGTTCAGGGTTAATCTAATGGTCCTAAATAGCTTCCTACACCTATAAATACATCCTAATGCTAACCCTAAACCTAATTAAAATAGAATAGTTACCATCATACCATCGCCATGGAAATCAATGGACCGCCACCAACTAAGAAAGAAGAAAAGCAAATTCAATTCTAATTCTCTCAACCCTAAAGCAAAGCAAAACTCTCTCTTTTCTTCTCTAAATTGTTAGTATGATGATCTTAACAAGATTATTATCATTTTAATTAGGTTGACTTATGAATGGATTATGAGTAGATGATGTGAATTATCATATATGTTGTTGTAAACCCCTTTTGCTATCATGTATATTGTAAATCCAATGTTATGTGATGATGATATCTTATATGTTGTAAATCATGCTATGATGATGTCATGTATGTTGAAAGTTTCTATGCTAAGTTGTGATGAATCATACATGTTAAAAAGGCCATGATGTTACCATCTATGCTAGTTAGTTCATATTAATTAAATCATCATGTTTGGGTTATGTTGATCTATATGACAAGTCACATATGCAAGTTAGATTGATTAGAAAAGTTATGAACATATACCAAGACATCTATTATGACATCTAGAATTATGCTATGACATATGTGATTTCCTATGCTAGTTCACACCATCATTATGTTGCCTAAAAACCCCATATGCGAGTTTATGTATAGATTTGGGCTATGATCATATCATGTAAATTGAGACATTTAACAAGTTGGCACCTTTTGATCCTTAACATGTGTAGTTTATGCAAGTTTCACCCCTATTATGATTAGATTTATTTTAATTGTCTAGATGTTGTGATAATTTATCTTTGCGCTAGGTGTTAGGCTATACAAGTTTAGCCTCTATTATGCGTTGAATAAGTGAACGTATAAACGTGGGGTAGGGGTAATATTAAGGATGTAATATTAAAAAGTTGGGGTGCAATTGATATGATTTTGCATGCCATAAGTGGATGGCCATAATTGAGTCAATTATGGACATCATTAAAAGTTGACTTAATTAATAATTTGAATAGGGGATTATTAAAATCAGCGTAAAAGATGTTAAGTTTTAATCAATGCTTAGGACATGAGGTTGGACTCGTTTGTGACGTAAACCTGCCCGGACCCGCCCGGCAAATCCAGTGGTCACAAATGTCAGCCCAATGTGAGAGGTCCTAGGCCTAAACTAAAGCATAACGGTTGTAAAGACACGAGGTTAGACTCTTTTATGGTGTAAGACTGCCCGGACCCGCCCGGCAAATCCAGCTGCCATAAATGCCAGTCTAATGTGAGAGGTCTTTATGAGGTTATGGCCTGAATGAATTAAGAAATACTTAACCAGATAAACATGTAAGGTGGGACATGGGGGTTAAGTAGGTGCCTTGGGTGGCATGAGGAATCTAGGGGGTGCCCTTAGTGGCATGTGAAATACGATTAGTAAGACTTAACCAAACACACATGTAAATGAACATGACTAAGAGGGTTAAGTGGGATATACTAGTGACAAGCTTAGGTGGGTAGCTTGTGGGGGCCCATTTCGACCAGTATCCCATACGTATCTTTGTGGGCTCGACCCAAGTCGAGGACGGGACACGCATGTTGGGTTCGACTGTAAGAGGCCAAAACGGGGAGCGGTGGCAACGCAAGTCCAACGAGTTTCGTATGCGTGTGTGGACCCGGGCTGGTAGGTAAGACGTTGTTGCATCATGTAGGCATAAGCCGTGCATTCTCAAGTTGTATCGGGTTGCCACTTTAGGGGAGTGATACACCCCACTGTGGGGCCAGCACGGGTGTCTACGAGTAGGAAGCCTATCGAAAGTGGGTAGTGGGGTACACCTAGTGGAGATAGGGGCAGACGGCACCTATGTAGTCAGCTAGGGGTACGTAAGGTTGTTTATAATGTTTCTGTGTGAAGCAAGTGGGATCAAACAATAGGGTGGCTGGTGTGGTGCAGTGTAGTAATGTGCGGTGCAGTGTAGTAATCATTCGTTAGTAATTAGGTGTGCCTTTACCGTTATCTTTAACGTTATCTTAAACGCTATCTTTATCTTCCTAAGAGTTCATAGACATTTACTTGTCTTCCAGCTTATGCCTTAGTCTAGTTATTTTGATAATAGAATTGTTAGAATTATCATACTCGCCAGACTTTATGTCTGACCCCCTCTATTTCTATCCTTTTTTCCCCTCCAGGTCCTCAGGTTGGGCCCAGCTCTAGTGGAGTTTGATTGAATTGCTTCATCTCTCTTTGGAAAGCTTGGACCGTTGAAGTAAAGTCCAGCTTGTTATCTTTTTAATGGCTATTTATGTAATGGGATTATGTATTTTGTTTTTATGAAGATGGATATTGTACTTGGTTATGATCTATGGTTTTATGATGTAACAAACATGTTTAATTTCCGCTGCAATAAAATGAAGTTTTAGATTTCCAAGTACTATATATTATCTGTCTTGTTGTAATTTTTCTGTTCTATATTCACTTATAACCTCCATGGAAGTTAATGCATTCCCTTTGTGAGTGACATTAATGGACGTGGGGTGTTACATGGCTCATGCGACTACCACCAAAATCCATCAACCAATTTGACTATTTGATTCTGAATTTCAAAGAGCAATTCAGGATGCAAGCTACTAAGGCTAAGGATGTTATCTCTTTAACATCGATGAAGCAGAATCCAGGAGAATCTGTTAAAGCTTTCCTTTAAATATTCAATACTGTTGCGTCCGAAGTAGGGAATCCCGAGCCTCGCATGATCTTAATGTCTTTAATTGGCGTCCTAGATGAGAAGAGTGAATTTGGTAGATTGATTAAAATGAAAGAACCAAACGCACTTGAGAAATTTGATAAAAAGTTCGAGGAGTAATGAGAGTGGACAATAATCCTTTGCCTCATCAGATTATTAATGCTAACCAACCTCTTGAAGCTCCCAAAAACGCTGCAACTCAGTACAACCAGAAGAATCCTGTAGGTCAGAAAAGCGGAAGTGACAGAAAGGATAATCGAGATAGAAAGAAGCCTCAATTTTTTAACTCGTCAGAGCTAATGCCATTAAATGGCACTCCTGAAAAAATCTATCATGCTACAAAAGACTCTGAATAACATGTAGAACCAAATCCGATAAGGGTAGACGATAAGCGATGAACTAAGGAAAGTTCTGCAGGTTTCACAACTAGCCTGGTCATACCACTAATGAATTTCGACACTAAAAGAGCCTCATCGAAGAACAAATAAGGAAAAACAGGCTACAACAGTATGTGAAAAATACACAGTCCTCAAACACTACTCCGAATCCCCAGGGGCAAGGGGCATCAGGCAACGAAGCTCCCGCTCAAACCAAACCGAAGCCAATCATCTACTGACAACCAGTGATGCTCTAATTTCAATAGCTTGGAGTAAGCGATCAAAATCGACACCACTTTACCTCCTTTTTATTTCATGCTTCACTTCATTTTTTACTTTCTGTTATATTCAAAACTTCTTGTAAACAATCTGTAATAATCTACAAGTGATGCACTGAACAATTGCTCTGTAACTAACAACATATTTGCCTGAGTAAATCTCTTACTCACAATATTTTTGATAGTTCAAAATTTGCTAAAAGGCGATTCCTTATTACAGGTTATCTGACAAACGCTTGCTTCCCAGAAACTTGATGCAATAGGGTAAACCCAATAACACCAACTCATGCGGAGAGTGCGAAAAACATCAGCATGCATAAATATAGCAATTAAAAGCACCACCCTAGACAGTGAGCGAGAGGAGTTGCCAAGATTCAAACGGTGGAGAGTTCAGAAGGGGGGTGCGAAGTCAATGCCAGAGGTTGCAAATTCCAAGGGGTAGCCTGCGCCCGATTGCAGTCAATTGCCATAGTCAAGTACATCCAGGAGGAGGTCAACGTTCGCTCCATGGAATGACGCAAACCCGTGCAAATCCCAAAGGGTCATAACCTCGCAGTCTATATGTGATCACCAACTATAACAAGATGAATGTGACATGATGACTGATGTTCGAAAGAACCTTTTGGTCCAGCTGCGATTGCCTGTTATGGATAAGTGTATCCGACGCACAAGGACTGATGTTCACCCTGTGAAGTTCTATCAAGAGAGCCTCTAAGTCCGGCTGCGATCGCTTACAATAGTTAAGCGTATCCGACATGATGACTAAAGGTTACCTTGTGGAACTGCGCAAAAAATCAAAGTCCGCCGTTAGGAGAGGCAAAATAAAGTCCCTCCATAGTAAGGGCAAATCAAAGTCCTCCCATAGCAGAGGCAAAATAAAGTCCCTCTATAGTAAGGGCAAATCAAATTCCTCTCATAGCAGAGGCAAAATAAAGTCAACTCATAGCAGAGGCAAAATAAAGTCCCTCCATAGTAAGGGCAAATCAAAGTCCTCCCATAGCAGAGGTGAAATAAAGTCCCTCCAAAGCAAGGGAAAATTAAAATTTTCATTCTCCCATAGTAGAGGAGAAATTGAAAACCCAAAGACCTCCCTGATCAGGGTCAATAAATCCCAAGACCACCCCGAGAGGGGCAATAAATCCCAAGTCCTCCCTAGTGGAGGCACAAAACATAAGGACCTCCCCGAGCGGAGGCGCTAAATCTAAAGACCTCCCCAAGCAGGGGCACTAAACCCAAAGTCCTTCCCTATCGAGGCACAATATATAACGTTTCCCCTAGCGAGGGCACAAAGATATGAATATATCTCCAAGTAGAAGTACTAAACTAGTCAGTAAAAGTCAGAATTCCTATTGTACTGACAAAGTTTAGAAGCTTTATACATGTTGGCAAGCACAAATAGCTTCGGCTGATAATGTTAAAGCTTCTAGCATGACAATTACAATCAGGGAGAACTCTGAAAACTGATCACATCGAACTCTTGAGATTCATGATGACCCCCGGCACTGAGGCAACACAATCACATAAGAGTTGAATAGTGCCCGAAAAAATACCAAGGGTCCATCACGACATCAGAACGAGCCAAAAACCAGTATACTCTTATTAAGGAGGCCAATGCACTTGGCTTGATTTTCCCTTCAAAATAGGGCATTTGAAGAATTTGGCAAAATCAATATACTTAATATGCCAGTAAAACTCACTGCACCGATAAAGATCTACTGGGGAAACCCACTTAGGATCTCTTAATGCAAAGGCTTCCTCGTCTACAAATCTCCAACCATAAGTATCTCACAAAAAATTCCAATGATATCTTGCTTCAAATATAAGGATAAGTGATGCTTTAAAAGGCAACTGTGTGAATATGGCATAGTTCAAATTTAATAGAGCAACAACGCTTCTCAAGGAGTTGAAGCTAATATTCGTCAATAGTTTCAATGTGAAATATGAAAAGGAGATTGAGCAATAATCATGCATTGGGGCAAGCCATCGTGAAATGAGAATTCAAAATTTTATACATCCCAGGATAATCCATGGTGACAAAATGAATACAAATTTGAATTTCTAAAACTAACAAGCTATTGCAACAGGTCTAAAGATGAACAGTTAGCAACCCGTGACAATTCTGCGTCGAATTCATAAATGCCAAAATAAGTGCACACTTGACTAAATACATAGTGAGTTAGCATAGGATGGCATCTTCGCGGCAAATTGTCAAGAGGATGAGGAATAACCGAAAACTGATTCGCTTGCAGTTCAAAAGCTGCAGTCGCTCTACCCTCAAGAACTCAATTCAGAGATCCAATTTAAGCAGGTACACGTCTCATAAAACGTAAAACCGTCATATGAGATTATATTAGAATGAGGCTTGGAATATGCATTTAGTGTATATATTGATTAACAGAACTCGAGAATTGTAGCGAATTTGGATTAGAATATCACGTATCCATGCGGGAAACATTTGGCTAATTATAAACAGTTAAACAAAATGATCTTGTATTGGCACAATTCTCAGCCTCTATCATAAAATTCGCTATAATTCCTTTTCTAAACATTTAACTAACCGGCTATCAATATGGACGGTCGATGACGAAGTATAAGTCTGAAATCATGCAAGTGCTCGTTTTAATTACAGAACAGGTGGCATGGAGCATATAATTTCAAAGCACGATTTGCCATAGCAAACAAAAAGCTGTGACTGGATCTCAATGCAAAATATATCAATAAAAATATTCATTTCGAAGCCCGCATTTTTCACAAGCCAAAAATACAAGCTTCAAAAGGCAATGTTAAACCCGTTATTAACGCGGTTTGGATATTAATACGACAACCGCCTAGTGAAGTAATCGATCGCGCGTCATAATATCATATAGGTCGGTCACATTGTATACGACCGATCGGTTGGTCGCGTTATAAACAATGGGTCGGTCAGTCTCACCAGCTACTACCTGATCGGTAAGCAAGGCCTCAGTAAGCACAGTGTCTGATCGGTCTGCCCTTAGACAATACGGGTCATACACATAACGTATGAAATAACTAGACACATGGACATTCTGTAAAGGAAGCATTAGGTTAGTTATATCCAAAAGGCCATGCAACAAAGCCACGTGGCGCAATGTAGAATAGATGGAACATTCATATGCATGGTTTAAATAACACGTCAGCCCAAGTTGTTCCAAGGAAAAAGGAAAGTAAAGATACATGCAACTTGTATAAATTACACTAGTGATCGGTCAACAGCATACAGGTTGGCCACAAAATAATACAAATGATATAAGTGATCAACGGGGTCAGCTATAACATGTGAAGCAATGGGAGAATGAAACATATTGGGTCGATATTAAAAAGATAAAGGCGGATGTTTTTTTGGGACCGATCGATATATAACTTTTGGAGCTGAACGGTATATGATTTGTGGACATACCAGTTTTTTAAATATATAGACCGATCAGTACCATAATGCCAGCTGTTGCCAACTATGTATAGCTGTAACCCAGTGGCAGTTTCGTAAAAAACTTTTAGGCCGATCGATAACTTGCACACTATAATTACGACATTGCCACTACCCCTAAACTACACCTATAAATAGTCCACTTCTCCACCATTCAAAGGATCGATTCTTCTACCCGAAAGGGTCGCCAAATCATTTCTCCAACACTCCCAACTTCATTTCAAGCTCCATTAATGGCTTTCCAAGCTCACTCCATCTTCTCCAACATCAAGTGGATCTCATCTTCTCTAAACACCATTAATTCTCACTCAAGTTCAATCCAAGTGATCTCCAACCGCCATTTCTCCTCTTTAAAGATCGGATCTAACACTAATTTCACGATGGAATCAAGGAAGATCATCTAAGTTCATAAGTGATTGAAGATCTACAAGATAACTATCACAATTCACGAGATCTAATCCATTCCTTCCTAAATTCAAATGATGTCTAAAGCGGAAAGAGAGTAAAAAGTGAAAAATCTTTATAAAGAGAGTGAACAAGTGACATAAGTGAGATGTATGAGACGATGCACTTTGAAAATTTCTTCATGGTAATGAAATCACTTACAAAGTGGATGTAGATCTATTTTAGATCGAACTACTATAAAATTCTTGTGTTCTTTACTTACTTTTATTTTTTGTGGCTCCATTTCTTACTACTTACTATTTGGTGAAGTACAGTATAAGTACCTTTGGTGTTTGGACCAACTTTGGTTTAAACAAAAAGTTCCTTGATATCCATGTGATTGAAATTAAAGATCCTGCATCATTGTTCAATTCATAAACATAGCCTTAAAACATTAACTAAAATAATAATAATTCTTTCCTTGTCATTTCTGCAGATATTTATTTTAGTTCATAATTCAATTGATTGAAAGATTATGCAATGTTGAGCACATAAATCTATTTGCAAATAAGCACTGCAAGTATTTTGCAAACTGAACAGTATATAAATCACTGTTAAAGCTCAAATTGTAGTAAAACTAAACTCATGCTGCATTTGTGGAATTCACTATTTTGAAGAAGACTATTTTTTATTATAATTTGTGCACTATTTAAATATGCAGTTAATCTCTATGTTAGGAGACAAGTCAGATTTTATTTTAGTTATAAAACATGAGTTTGTTTCAATATGATATAAAATAATTTGTATGCTAAAAAGTTTAGTTTTTTGTTACATTAGAATTATACATTCTTAAGGTGTAACGACCCAGATTTTTGAATGTCAATTACGAATATATAATTTTGTTTTAAAACGTTATATTAGAATTGTAAATGGATTTTTATGTATAATTTACTAATTAAATGAAGTTGGAACATAAAATTTATGTTTAATGAAAACAAGCTCGTAACATCGCGGTAGTCTTTTAATTTACAGTTTAAATTTCAATTGAATATATGGAAACCATTTTAAGTCGGAATTCTATGAAACAAGAATCTCTGTATATATTTGATCATGATTTACTAATAAAAGAGGAAAATGGAGATTTCATGTTATAGATTTTAAGTTATGTCTAAATCAAATTTTAAAAAAGTTGTTATGGAATCGTTTATAAACTATAACGATTAATATAAAAAAATTAATTTGATTTGAAAGGAATTTATGTATAACCTGAGATAACAATTGAATTAAAACGCGAAACTTGCTCTGTTGAATTCGTATCGACGTTTAGAGTTAGGATAGGTATATAGTTTGCTATTTATTGAGAGTAGGTATTTTGGTGACCAAAATAGTGTCATTTTACGTATAAAATATCATTTCGGGAAAACAATTTCGGAATGCGACAAAACTTGTGTTTTTGGATCCATATTAGTAAGTTAGAATTTCAATTTTCGAATTGATCGGACTTATCGTTTGACTGTGCGAATAATAAACGCTTAGGTTTTTATTTAATCATTTTATTGGTTTAATTTGGAATTAAAGAGTAAACGGTTTTCTAACGACTTCGATTTTTAATGAAACTAATTTTATTAAATCCGTAATGAGTAATTATTGTTGGATTTTAAATTTCAAGTTAATTGGATTTATTTTGTGATCGTGCACAATTTAAATGCATGTCAATTCACGTTGTGAATAATAAAGGAAATTTTATAAAAGATCTCAAAATTTGACGAAACCTATTCCTTCATGTCTGGAATATTATTTTATGCTAGAATTTCAATTTTCATCGCAGTTAGGGACCATATATGGGTATTTTAACACATTACTTCAGCGGTAAGTTATGATATAATACAATAATATATAAATGTCTATAAATAGTGGTCATAACCCTAATTTTTGTTCAATATTAATGTCGTGGTCAACATAACGGAGAGATACACGTCCATTTGTAAATCGAACGATCTAAATCTCGCAACCCCCCTTAGGTTATCTCTCAATTCTAACATCGATTCGATAATCGCCTAACAACAGTAATGTTGAGCTTAATGAGCTCTTTAAACAGACCGACGACGATGACGTTACGAGCAGGAGGTTGGGCGGAAATGAGGTCGACAATATTGCTGGTTTTGTGGAGTTTTCAGGTGAACAACGAAGTCAAAGTGCATGGGGTTCGATTCGTAGGTCAAGGGCGGTGAGGCGCAATCGCCGGTAATGTCATATTATGCTCAAACGGTCACTGTGGTGTGTAGTGATGGGAAGTTGGGTCGGTGCTAGGTTGAAGAAAGGAGACTTGGTAAATATATGTAAACAAAGAAACGAATGATAACAGGAAAAGGGAATTAGTCGGGCCAAGAAACGTTTGAACCAAAGTAACTTAAATTAATAATAAAATTAAGTTAGTTAATTTTAAATTAAAATCGTAAACTTATAAATGTTATAACTTTTTTTTATGTTATCAGAATCCGATGAAACAAGTTGCAACAAAATCGTGGTAAGGAGCACAACATTTTGGAGATAGTCTGGACAAATTTGGAAGCAATAAGAATTTTCAGTTAAATTAAACGACTGTTTAATTTAACTAAAATCGAACCATTTCAATGATAAATGGAATCAAAGTGAGTATAACTCACTCAATTTTGATCCATTATATTTTATATAAGTCGAGATTTATGTTTTTTGCTAAGGTTGATGATTATTTGTTGTATGCTAAATATATATATTAGATGAATGTGTTGATTTAAAGGTTCATTTAATTTAAATGAAATCTAATCGTTATTTTAATGAGTGGAACCAATTGAGGTAACTTAACTTGTTGGTCATGTTTATAATATAAACGTGTTTAATTTAATGGATTGTTTAAATTGTATGCTTGGTTGTTATTGAATTGGTTGATATTATTTACTACTATTATCTGTTTATAGAACTATTAGTTTAATTGAATAATTTTATTTGAGGTAATCTATTTGGATACAGGGATTGATAGGTTAGAGGGATCAAACTAGATTCCGCACCAATTGTTGTTAAATTTAACTATATTATAAATATGTTGAAATATGAATTTGTGGTGCATGAAATGAAAGGATGGAGGAATCCAAAAAGATTCCTCACTAATATCGATAATTTTTATCAGTATTATTGGATGTGTATGATTTGATGGGAAATTAGTTAATATTTCATGTTTTGGTACTTTAGTAGATATATGTCTCTTTAGTACCATTGATAAAATAAAAGATTTATGAAATCGATGTTAGATCGATTCTAAATGTTTTCAAAGTTATATTAATATATGTATTTAAAATATGATATTTGTTTTAAAAGTAAACGCCGAAGTTTTAGTTACGTTTTATAATCATTTAAATTATAACGAATGAAAATTATAAGATATTATTAAATAAATGGTTGAATATTATGTAATTTGTCGTACTAATGAATTTAAGTATAATGATCGTGTTAAGAACATTAAAATGTCGTAAATGGAATTTATAAGATTTTAAAGTGTTGAAATAGGTTAAAGGAATCGTCAAGTGTACGAGGATTAATCAAAAGAGTTGAAAAGTGAATTTTCATAACCAATGAACGTTTTTGTAAACATTGTTTATAAACAGTCGAAATGTGATTAAAATGGGTTTCGTGAATGAAATTAGCAAATATATGGAATTAAAAACAGAATGTGAATATAGACTTGTAAGTTTAATATGAAACCGATATTCGGTATTGGGTTCAAAGCCTATTATTTCAAATGATTTAGTATATAGATGTCGACTAGAGATGAAAATTTATAACAGCTTATAAGACATAGAGAAATTGTTTTTTGAAAAGCGGGTAGGAAATTATTTCACTAGTTTGAGAATGAATAATAGTTTAGTAAACGATATTATAAAGGAAATTAAGTGAGTTTTGAGAAGTAAACCTAAATGGCTAAGTTATTGATAAACATAAATTTTAATAATAAAGATTGTTGTTTTCATATATATTATGGAATTCATAGACCGTAACACTATTGTTATGAGAAATGATCTCCAAAGGGATATGATGTGGTTTATAAGAAGTTGGAACTTGTTATACATTGGTTGAGTCGAGTAACTTTCCAGGTGTCAATGTGATGTTGGTTTTGGCCTTCAAGGTTGTACTTAGAGATTTGTTCACTTACCAATTTACAATGAGAAGTTAGTAAAATCGACGTGAAATGATAATTGAATATTCTTATATTAAATAAGAAAAAGTGGAATGTTTTCCTAATATTGGAAGTTTTGGAAGTTTTAATTAACGACTGGTTAATTAAAGAAGCTAAATGATGCTAGGTATTAAATTAGTGAATTCATTTTCTTTTCATGAATAAATAGTTATTTGTTTGATAGTTAAATAACATACTACCAAATAGGCATATACGATTGTTGATATGGAAAGTCCAGGATCAAATTTATATTCGGAAACCATTCCGACTAGCAAATACGTAAACATAGAACATGTCAGATGCTGATCAAGATGGAGCAATTGAAAACCGTGGATCTTCGTAAGTGAAAGAACTACTTTTTGAATTTTCTCTGATTAGCACCCAGAAATATTTTGATAGTGATTCTGTCGTGATTGAAATCTTCGGATTTGCAAGGACTACTTGCTAATGATCCATAGGGTAATTCATAGAATGTGGTAAGAGGGTGCCTTCGGTTCACCCTATACCTGGATGATTTGTATGGAAGAATGTCTGACATAGTATTTCTTTAAAGTCACGTACATTAATTTTTACAAACGTGCTTCTGCTGGTGGTGGCGAAGACACCTTTTCTTAGCATAACACCCAGAGTATTTTTGTGGATGTCAATTAGTGATTTAGTGTATCTAATGATGTGGCATTCAAAGTTTGGTTTGATGTTCTTAAAAAGGTAACGGTAACCTCGAACCTCATCGGGCAGGCAACATGGCTACGTGGGTCGCTCCCATTATGGTGTATTATCACTTGATCTAGAGAAAAATCCACTTGCTTCTTCATTCTATCGCTGTTGTATGTTTCAATGATAGTTGCAAATTCCAATCGTCGATGATATACATCTGGTACACTAAAAGGAATGAGTGGTCAGTCATGTGTAGCCCGGTTGCAAGATGTTCTTGTTGAACCCAGTGTATTACTCCCTAGAGATACACTATCGAAAGGTGGTCCCATACCTTGTCATAGTCAGAATCCATTCTCCAATAAGCAGGCACTTCTTTTCTAATAAAAAGATATATTATAACAAAAGGGGAGAAACTAACCTTTCTCTAATGGCTCACAAAAACAGTTCCTGTAGAGATGGCTACAGAAACTGTGAACACACAAATGATAGATACACAACATACAAAAATAAATATAGCTCAAATACACGAGACATCCAACAAACAAATAAATAAAACACCAAGACCAGGGAGACAAGGCTTTTCTAGTCAGCAACCAATGTCTAGGATGACGCTGAAGTCATCACACTTGCTCAAAAGAAGAACATAGAGCTAGGACGAGGAAAGAAAGGTTCACCAAAGCTTTAGGGACCGATAAGAAACCAAGCAGAAACTCCTAAATCTCCGAAGCCACCATCTCTTTAAAGTCCAAAAGACCCAACTGTCCAGCAGCTCCACCGTCAATAGCGAAATCCAAAGATGGTCAAATCTCAAAACCTATTAATCCAGACCCTGCATTACTCGCAAACAACATAAGACCTAAAAAATGGGGAACATGTAGAGATCAGAAGCGAAAGGCCCACAGTCAAAAGTATTAACCAATTTTCTTTTTGGGAGTGATCGGTACTGTGGTAACCCCAAAGGTATCTACCAACCCCTTAGAGCGGGTGACAATTACACCCTTGAAAGGCCTATCCCGAAACGCAAAGTAAACATCATTCCTAACCCGCAGAATGATGGTAGGAGGATCCATAGACACTTCTTCAAATATTGCCTTATTCCGTGAGCACTACATATGCTAGCATATAAGACAAAGGATAGAACGAAAGAGGATTGAACGTATAGATTTACCTGAAATGTCGGTCCACCAGATTCACAATAAATCTACAAGCGAATTGGCATTACCACGGCAACCCACCAAATTCCTGAAGTAATTCTAGACAGATGTGGCACATGAACCATGAAAAAATGAACAATGGATTCCAACGAGCCGGAACAACAGCATCAACAATGGGAAACTATTAGGATGCAATCTTCTAGAGGTTCTCTTCCATTAGTAACCCATCATGCATGGTTTTCCACATAAACAGAGAGTCCTTTGGGAGAAACGGGCATCTTGAATAAAAGCAAAAAGGTGGAGCCATGGAGCCGGAGTCCTTGCTGAATTCCCCGCCGCCTTAATCGGGAAGGGGCTTCTATCCCGGGCCATTCCACCACCATGAGAATCCGAAAAGGCCTTCACGGATTGCATCTGTTTCCACGTCTCACTAGCGTGGGACGGGGCACTGGAATAATTCGCACCCGAAAGTCTGTGGTACTTGGCTAGGAGGAACAGCACCCCATAAGGAATCGTTTGCTCCAAGCCTCGCCCACAGCTTGCAAGAAAAGGCCATACATAGGTCCTTAGTGTTATAGAGCCCCAGGCCTCCCTCACTTTTCGGATGATGGATAGTGTTCCACGAAATCCAATGATGACAATTAGCGTTGTCCTTGTTCCCCCAGAAAAAGGACGAAGCCAACGATCGGTAAAAATGGAAGAAGTTGGAGTTATAACAGTGAAGACATGTGATCCGATAGAGTCTAAAATAGACCGTATGGGAACAAGTCTACCTGCCTGAGTACGAAGTGTCGAATTCCAACGAATGATCTTATGCATAGCTTTGTCAGTCAGGGGATCGAAGATGACATTAAGCTTTCTACCTTGATATAGAAAAATACCGAGATAAGGTAAGGGAAGGGAGAAATTCTTAAAACCTGTAAACGTTTCAATCCATGAAGTTATACTCGAAGGCAGGTCTTTCACATGGACGAATTAGTTTTTACCAGAGTTAACGAGTTGCCCCGAGCATCTCTCATACTGCTGAATAAGGCTAGTAAGACGACGAACATAACGACGACTTCCATTAGTGAAGATGATGATGCTGTCAGCGAAAGTTAAGGGAAAAAAAATCCATGGGCAGCTGCGCAGAACGCTAAACCTATGAATCTTCCTAGTGTCGTAAGTGAATGTAGTCCATGTACAAAAGCCTCAGCAGCAGTGACAAACAAAGAAGAGGACAGGGTCTCCCTGATGAAGTCCCCTACCCGCCTTAAAACTGTTGGTCGTTCCATCGATGAGAACGGAGAACCCGTGGTTGGAGATCATCATCCAAATAAGATCAATAAGGAGTTCAAGAAAGTTGAAAGCCCTTAGGACCTTGATGATGAAAAACTAGGACATGCGATCGTAGGCCTTAGCCATATCCAGCTTAATGACCACATTCGAACCTCGGACCTTCCTGTCAATCTGAGAGACCATCTCCTGAGCTAAAAGGTCGTTATCTGTGATTAAACGTCCTTTTATAAACCCAGCTTGAGAAGAAGAAATAATACGCTCGATAAACGGTGTTAGTCGAGAGGCTAGTACCCTAGAGATTACCTTATTAGATAAATTAGATAAGCTGATCGGATGAAAGTCCACGCAAGTGCATGGGTTTTCGCAGTTGGGAATAAGAACCAGATTGGTGGAAGTTCAACCCACCTAGAGATCTCCACCCGAAAAGGAGAACTAAATATCCTGACAAAAGTAAGCCTGAATAATAGTCTAAAAACTCCACAAAAAAAAAACGTTGAAGCCGTCAGGCCCACTCACACTGTCCTTACTTAGAGCAAATACACAAGCACGTATTTCCTCCGAGGAAAGGAGTGCGGCAAGTTCACAGCTATCCAAGGGAAGAAACAATCTAGGAATGAAAGAGAGAAGGGTCGAATCAGAGATCGACACAGAGGGAGAGCCAAGAAAGGATTGGAAATCGGTAAGAATAGTATCTTTGAATTCACTCGGAGTGGAAGCCGCAGGAAGATCATGATGCTGGATTTGGTGAATCGTAAGAAGATTATTCCTCTTACAGATAGAAGAATGAAAGAATTTGGAATTCATGTCACCATCAACAATCCACTTGATCCTCGCCTTCTGGCGAAGATAGTCATGCTCAATACGAAGCTCTGACGAAAAGGCTAGTTGGGCGATCGCCTAAGCCCCCTTATTAGTGTCCTAAGGACTCTCACCAAAAGATGATTCCTCTCAATCAAGAGATTCTTCAGTCGCACGAACATGGTCAAAGATATTCTTGAAAGCAAGAATATTCCACGCCTTAAGGCAAGCCTTAAGGAGCTTCAGCTTACATGAGAATGCAACAAACAGAGATCCAAGAACATGGGAATTCCAGGATTCTTCCACAACACTATGGAAGGTGTTGTCAGATCTCCATATACTCTGGAATCTAAAGGAAGTAGGACCAGAATGGGATAGGGGAGAACAACGAAGAATCATAGGAGCATGATCCGAAAGTTACGATGCGAATGAGGGATAGAAAAGGTGAACATAAGGTTGAACTAATTTTTCGATCCAAAAACTCTGTCAAGTCTAGAAAGAATTCGATTAAGACCTTCTTGGTTTTTACTCCAAGTAAAAGCCAACCAAAGCAGGTGACCACATAATGGCCCGAACTGACGATGAAGGCATTGAAATCTGCTATCGCTAAATGGTTAATGACATTGCCTCTCCGTTTCTCTGCTAGACAGGATACAACATTGAAGTCTCCTCCGAAAATTGAAACCGGAAAGCCTAAGTTGGAAAAAGCGAGGATGTCAGACCAAAGGAGCAACTGCTCTAACCTATCGCTCTTCACGTAGACACCGAGAACAGAAAAGAAGAACAGAAAAAAGCGAGGATGTCCAGTTTATGCTGTATAAAAGACTCTACAAGGAAATCAAGTATAAATGCTTTTTAGAAATTTTACCTATGTTTGATATTTGAAAGAAGCAAGCGATATGATTTTGTTTTGTTACACCTTGTTGTCCACGTGGCACAAGTTCCTTTTACTAGATGTTAGGTAGAATATAAACTATCAACCGGAAATCAAATTATATATATATTTTTTCCTAGATTACAATCACCATAATAGTAAAGACTTACCATATTCAAAATATATAAAATAAAGATGTTAAGAATACAACACATAACAGGAAATTTTCATTCAGCAATTGCAACTATATTTATTTAATTTAATAGATGCACAGGAGTTTATAGTAAATATGAAATTGATTGGAATTAGTTGTAAAAAAACCAAAGAATATATTTGTTACCCAATGTATCTTTGTTTTTCATGTGTTTGAATAGCCCTCAATTGCCAGAAAAGGGTCATATCATGAGAAAAGAGCTCAGTTGATTGTAAATAAGCTATATATTTCAACTAATGATGTAGCTTTATGGTCTTTTATACTTAAGATAAATTTTATAATGCTGTGAAGAAGTGTCAAGAAGTTGTCATTTGGATTTTTTTTACTAAAGGTAAATAAAAAGTAAAAAAGGCATAAATTTTTTATTCTTAGGATAGGAAAAGCAGTTGCTAAAATTTCATGCTTTCCTATTCCCATTCTATAATTGCAGCACATATATAATCGTTACAAACAAATATAACACGAATAGGTGTCCCATCTTTGTGGAAAAATTTAGCAAACATTAACAGAAGTAAATGTTTATTTTTTGAAGTTTGTTATAGCCATATGCTTTTAGATTGGTACATGCATGCTTCTAAAAGATCTATTGCTAGATTAAAAATATTTAACAGTTGCAGACTGATAAGCATTTAGCCTAGGCAGCCCTTGCATTAGTTCCAGTTTTACATGCTGCACACACAAACATATGGAAATGGCCACATTATTTTTGCCCTTCACATTGTTTACCACCTTTACAACATGAATGTGTGTATGCTAAGGTTAATTATAATGAGGGCTGCAAGTGCTATCCAATAATATTTGTTATACCCAACCAAATAAACCCAATAAGTTTCCCTTTTGTAAATTGAAAGTGCGTTCTTACATTTAGAAGATGACTGTTTTGAAAATAATTAGATGACTACTATGAAAAATTGCAGAAAATGTTACATGGAAGTCTAAGAAGGTTGCAAGGATATGCTATTAAAGAATCGTTGTCTTCAACCGAAAAAGTTGGCAAGAATAGTTTAGCTAACTTATTATTACACTTGTTGCTCTCTTCATCCAGGATTAAATGGGAACTATTTCTCATTGGCTATTTTCTTTGGATTGTACAAAAGAGGGGATTGTAGAAAAAACAACATGCACTTTGTACTTGCCATTTTCAGGTTCTTTAGAATTTTTAACATGCATGTATTTACTCAATTAGCTTTGTCATACTGTAAATAATTCTTTAGAAATAGCATTCATGTATTTACCATGTGGCTACCTTTTGATTTCTTTAGAAATAGAACGCATGTTGTTAACCCCACTAAAAATGCAGTTTCAAGACAGTGTTTTAGGTCGTTCAACAATAGGTGTTCATGACTAAAAGTATTGATCGACCTCACTTTGTATGATGGATTTGACAAACAAATTAATCCATGATCAGGCGTAGTTCCTGCGATGGATCGACGATATTTTAACGCCATGGATCAGGCACATTTCTTTCTATGGAATGACATTACTCATAAGCATGGATTGGCACTGTTTTGCATGGATTGTGCTCGTCTTAAAACCCATGGATCGTGCATGTTGAATGCCATAGATCAATCATGTTTTCTGCTTTGGATCAGCCACTTTATTTTGCGATGGGTCGGTTTTGTTCTCTGCCATGGGTCGACATATGTTGCACACAGCAAAATGAATGATCGAGCAAGGTGCTACACAAGGGATCAATTGGACTTTGTTGAATGGACTTGTATGCCGATCCATAAGCATGGATCGTATGTATTTGAAGCTGCACATTGATGGATTGTGCATGCCACGTGGCATGGATCAGATGTCGATCCATGGCGTACGTACAAATGAGTTCAACTCCGCCACTCCACTCCAAACTTCGTCCATAAATACCTCACTTTCTCACACATTAAAGTGACCGAATTTTCTACCCCGTAGGGCTGCCATTTTCAATCTCCAACCTTGCTACAACATCTCCAACTCCATTAAAGAATCTTCAGTCGAGATTCTAGCATCTTCATCGAGAATTCTAGTATTTCTCCAAAGAAATCGAGAGGTAGAGAATAATCATGAAGTTGTGTAGAGATATGAGAGATTTGTTGTAAAAAGAGATAGAAAATGTATGAAATGAAGAAAATCATGTACCTTGTACTGAAGATCATTATGTAATCAACCTTCAAAGTTGATGTGGGACAAATATGAGGCCAAACCACTATAAACGCTCTCTACTTTTGCTATTTTCTGATTTTACTTGCTCTTAAACTTGTTTTTCATAGATTTAAAGTGTTAATACACCTCTTGGGGTATTAATGTTATTTTTTGCATTAGCATTTTTGGTGCCCACTATGGGACTCGAGCCTACGGCCACAAGGTTAAGAGCCTTCTTAGGGGAAGTTATTAGAGCTAAATCTTTTACTGTAGGTCCATGATATCTAAAAGTCAAGATGGTTGAAAGAACTTCCATGAAGATTTGAAGATTGTTGGAAATTATGGTGCCGTCTAAGAAAACTAGCAAGTCTGTAAGAGCTTCAGGTTTGGGGAATGATGCTAATGATGCTATGGCCACTCTGCAAACTAACCATCTAACTAATTCTCATACTCCGGGAGTTGGTGTGTCTCGGGAAGAATTGGATACAGTTGTTTCTAGCTTGGACCAGCATATAGAAGCTTCGAACAAAGCTATGACGTATTAGATAGAAGCTCTTTTCACTAATTAAGCCAATATAACAAGCGAAAAGGTTGAGATTAACCGCGAAGAGAATGCTAATTCTTCTGCCTCAAATCTCAACCGTGATCACTTTGATCAGGAAATTGATGATTCAAAGATGATGATATATAGGATTCTAAACCTAATTCCAAGAATCATTACAAAAGATATACTTCTCATAAAGTGGCTAGTTCCACCAAAGGGACACCTTCCTAAGCTGGAGGCCCAGGGCCTCGGATCCCTAACCGCGATTGCTTAGCCATGCAAGCATCCGGTAAAGGAGATGATGTACGCCCCATGGAACGACATGGCGACGAAGAATATATTTTGTAGATCATTAGGAAAATTACGAAGTAGAGTATGGAAAGGAATGATGATGAAAGGAAATGGGATTTCGCTCCAAGCAAGACTCCGTTTACCGAGAGAATTTGCAAGGTTGGGTTCCCAAAAAAGTTTATTCCTCCAACTATGCCAGCTTATGGTGGAACTGGTGAACCTGAATTGTTCCTGTACAAGTATGGTCAACACCTGAATGGTGCAGGAGCCACAGATGAAATCAAATGTTTGTATTTTCCTATCTACTTAGAGGGAGTGGCATCATTGTATTTGACCTAATTGCCGCCGAAATCCATAGACTAGTTTTCTGTTTTGGCAAAGAGGTTCAGGGAGCAGTTTAGGTTGTATAATACAAAAGTTAAACAAACAATGTCATTTTTAGACATGGAGCAAAGACCGGGTGAATCAGTGGGAGCCTTTCTTATTCACTTTAACGCTGTTGTAACAAAAATAGGGAATCCATAGCCGTGGATGATACTGATGGCATTATACTGAGCTATGGACAAGAAGACAAAGTTTGGGAGATGGATGTAACACCCTGTAGTTTTAAAGAACGTTATTAACAATAAACTAAAGGATGCTTAATTAAATATTGGGAATTAAGTAAAATGGACTGTACCATTGTGTTCAGAATTCTAGTTTAGATAGACTCCGAGTTTACGTAAAACGAACATCGTATAAGGAAGATTTAAAGGTTTGAAGTTTGTGTACATATAAGAAGAATATATGTAAATATAAATTCAAAATAATCCAAAATAATCGAGCGGCAAACGAAGGCGGAAAGGTTCATTATTTTTCTGAATGGGTTGGATTTAAAAACAAGGATCTGACAGTTAAGGATTGTCTTGTAAACTCTATATAAAGGCATGCACTACAATCAAATCAATTACACTTCTTCATATTTCTTCCTTAAACCTCTGTTCTAAAAATTTAAGACAAAGATGGGGAGATGCTGCTGAAAATTTGATTGAATCAAGACAATTCTTATCTAAATTATACAAGAATCCCTTCAGTTACATTAACATATTATCCTCTGATCTTTAAATCCAATCTCTGCGAGTTTATGTTACTTTTAGATATAAAAATTTAACAGTAACCTTGACATGTTAATAAACCTGGATCTGAGCATATTCCTATTAAGAAACTGATTCATATCTAAACAGTTTTTCTATAATTACATGTATTTTTCCATAAGCCTGTTCTGCTGTTCAGTTGTTATTATATGCCTACTTCTGTTATTATATGCCTAATTTTGTTCTCCTCCCTCTCTGGATTCTCTTTTTATTTTATAAGCCTAGGCTATATTTGAGCCTAAGCCAATCTCGTAAGAGACATACGTATGAACGAAATTGGGATAATTAGGATTGCTTGGGAATGAAAAAAAGAGGGAAAATTGTGGCATATCTCGTACTTTGGAATATGACTGAAAATTTGGGGCATACCTTGGATTGTGGAATATGAATGAAATTTGGGGTGTATGAGCATGATTAATCTGTAGGCTTAATTCTGGAACATGTTAATGAAACTACAAGTAATACGTGGTATCTGTTAAATCTATAAGGTTAAGTAAATCTGTTAAAACTATGTGGTTAAGTAGATCTATTTAATCTGTTGGGGTTATATGAACCCGTTAACCTATAATACTTAACTATTTAATCTGTTTGGGTTGTATGAACCTGTAAGCTGTTAATCTGTAGGGTTTAGGCGAACCTGTTAATCGGTAAGGCTTAACCTGTTAAAGATCGTAGTTAATTATGGGACACAAGCTTAGGGTTCTGGATTATGTCATCTGTTGTGTGGGGCCCATATCAGTCATTAACCTATTATATATTAAATGGGGACCCTGCACTAGGTAGAGGTCAGGACACACATACTGAACTGATAGTAAGAGGTTCATCTGAAAAGGGGGTGTGTACGGGCGTGTTCCAACGAAGTCATGAGCGTGCATAGGTCTTGTCTATAAGGGAAAATAAGATGTTGTAGCACCAGTAAATAGGTCTGTGTCCTTCTGTAGGTTGCCACTTCAAGGAGTAATACACCTTATTGTGGGGCCGACATAAGATATTTACACATTTTGGAGTCGATCACTTGGGGTAGTAATTAGGGTACATCTAGACCTGCCTGTTTCTATTAGGGTATGTGTTATTTATGTTTCAAGTAACACCCATTATTTCTGTTGAGGTACCTATTATTTCTGTTTGGACGTAAAACCCATTATGAAACTAAAGTACACCTAAAACTACCATTATGTTTCTGTTGGGATCATTCTGTTTCTGTTAAGTAATTAGGGAATACCTAATCCTATCACATAATTTTTATACTAGTATTGGTGCAGAGAAAAGTAATTGAGAAGCATAGCTTGGTCCATATTATCTTGTTTATTCTGCTTATCCTGTTTATCTTGCTTATACCTGTTATATGATACTGTCATCTCTTATTCAGTTTTATATGCTTGTCATGATAATTTTACTTCTGTATATGCTAAAAGTCACTAGAGACACACGACTTTATGTCTAACCCTTTTTGTTTCCCTTTCTCTCTTTCCTTTCCTCCTCAGGTTCTTAGGGTGGGAACGCTCAGGCGTGATTAAGACTTTCTCTCTCTTCTTTTTCTACTGTGTAATGTCCCAGTTTTTGATTGATTTTGTTAAATTACAAATAAATACTATATCTGTAATGTAAATCAGTGAAATAATATTGAATTCTAATATTTTGGAAATTTAGATAATCATTAGTTTAAGAATCCAATATGTATATTTTAACTTGTTATATTTTTATACAATTGAAGGTTTTTTTAATTTTATTTTATTTTTGTTTATAAAAATGGTTGATTACTTCACATGAAAATATATAAGAATAAATAAATAATAATATTTGTTTTGATACATTGATTTTGCTATTTTTAAAGAGTTTAAGGACATAGCCATATAGAAAATTGATTTGCTTGAAAATTAAGTTGCTATGTTTAAAATCAGAAAATACAATGTATGATGGCTTGAATTACTTAGGATCAAAGTATGGGTTATAAGACATTTTGTTCACACTGCACACACACACACATACATTATATAGACTAGCCTGCATTTGGGCTTAGGAAAATCAATGTGAAATAATTTACCACAAACACTTCACTCCTGTCAACAATGAAATGCGGGTAGCTAATATCCTAACACATCCTCTCAATCAACATAAGGCAGCCTAAGCTATCCACCAGTAAAGCCTGGATTTTTATGAAGTTACTACACATGGTTGTGCACACATAAGGGTACTTAATCAATCCTTGCTATGTACAAATTGACTGAAAACTTTTAGGTATGAAAACCCTTGACATCTGTCTCTTTCCAATCACAACATGTTGCCATCGCATGCTTCACATCTACCCTACTTTTTGCCTACCAAAAGCCTAGTTTCAAAAGCAGATATCTACCCCTTTCTAACCTACTGAAAACTTCATGGAGAAGCCTTTTTTACCTATAAATAGCCACACATACTTAGACTAAACCATTCACAAACTAGAGAGAATCTGAAGGAAAAATGGCAGATAACATAGGATTTGAGAAACCTGGAAACTCAACCGTGAGCATAAAACAGAAACCCCAAAGAACAGAGCGTAACAATTAAGACAATCAAGCACTTATGTGAGTAAACTTCACATTTTCTCCTTCTTGTTATATACATATATAGTTAGTGAGTAAACCCCATTAATTCTCTTTCCAAATTTATGCCATGGCTGGGTTTACTTAGCTCAAACTAATATACATCCAGATACGATTCTGTTACGTTTCTATGCATATCCGTAAACTACCCATCATGCTATGTTCACTTGAAATGATACAATGTATGTGTTTAAAACTATTGAATGTTTAATTTTATTACTCTTCTGTTAGTCTAAAGGATAAAATAAGAGTAAGAGGAAATGTGTAACGCCCCGTATTTTCTATGAATGTTAAAGTAACGAATTAAAGAATACTTAATTTTAAAAGTGGGAACTAAGGGAAATGGGTTACGCCATTGCGTTCGTCTCAGAATTCTACTTGGGATAGAGTCCGAGTTTGCGTAAATCGAACAACATACGGAGAAGTTATAAGTCGTAGAAGTTGTATAGTTTGTATACACGCAAGGAAGTGTGTGTATATATATATGTATGTATATATATATATATATACAGAAAATCATCTCCAGAACCAAAATAAGCCAAAGACGAGTGAGCGGGAAAGATCCCGCTCAAATGGTGTCGACCCCTCTTAAGAGGGGTCGACATAGGTGTCGACCCCCCCTTAAGGGGGTAGACATAGGTGTCGACCCCCCTTAAGGGGGGTAGACCCCTTCCGAAATCCAATTCCTAGGATGATTTTTCTAAGCCCTGAGCTAATGTGGCCTTCCCTGTTTGGCCTTATAGTCGATTTCTAAGTCATTAGGGCATATGTGGCGACTTCTGGTTGGCTCTATTTGGTCTGGATGGCTCTGATTAGTCCTAGGTTGATCTAAAGGCTGATATTAATCCTAGACTTCTATCTAATCAACTCAAACCCTAAACCTAAAACACATAAACACATTCTATGAAGCCATCATGCTATCTCTCTCTGAACTAGCGTAGCCTCCAACTTGTTAAAATAATAATATCTTCTTCAACTCGAAATCAATTAGAAGAATATCAATAGTCTACATCAGAGGAATAGCTTAACAAATTCAGAAATCAAATTCCGGAATACAAGAACTGTTCCTTTTCTGTAAGTTCAGTTATATTTCAGATTTAAATAAATAAAAGTCATGACTTGAAATAAATCGAATCTAGAACTGTGCCTAATTGTGATTCTGATTCATGTTTATCCTTCTGACAAATCTGAAATTAACTATGCCTATGAGATTATTGTGATATATATAATTGGACCTATCATATTGTATATTAATTTGGTGATGCTTTTATGTTATGTTATGTACATGTTCATAAGCTAAGTCATGTTCATATATGCTTGTATGTTTAAATCTACATGCTTGCTTTTATATTATGTTATGTTATGTACATGTTCATAAACTAAGTCATGTTCATATATGCTTATATGTTTAGATCTACATGCTTGCATTTATGTTATGTTATGTACATGTTCATAAAGTAAGTCATATTCATATATGCTTATATGTTTAGATCTTCATGCTTACATGTTTAGATCCAAGTTAATACATATGTTTAAGATCTATGTAAATTCTTGTTCATATGCTTAAGATCTATGTTAGTTTGATCTAACTCAAGTACAAGTTCACATTTGATATGCTTGATTAAGTTTATATTGTTCATACACATGCGTAGTTAGATTCATATTATCTTGTGCTGTTGGAATGCTACATGTTCCTTTCTTTTCCCCTTTTGTTTATGAGTTAGGCTAATTTGTGAGCCTAACGTTCTATGTAAATAATGCGAACGAATAACGGGGGAAGGAGGGAATGTTGGGGTAAAACATTAAATTTGCATGCTAATGGCATAGATTGGCTCATAATCATGTAAATGATTAATAACATGAAATGGTATAATTTGTATACCATTAATTATGAACATAATTTTAAATAGTAAATGTGACATGACAACACTTGTGGATAATTTACATATAAACTTGACATAAATGAAGAATATGTAAATTAAATAAAGGATGAACATGCCTAACCTGAGGTTATATTGAGTTGTGGTGTAAAATTGCCCGGAACCGCTCGACACATCCAGTAACTACAACAACACCTATCTAATGTGAGAGGTTAGTGCATCATGCCCAAGAAAAACCCAAGGTTACATTGTGTTGTGGTGTAAAACTGCCCGGAACCGTCTGGCACATCCCGTAACCGCAACAACACAGATCTAATGTGAGAGGTTGGTGCATTAATAAATCATTTAATCTAATGAACAAGACATGTTAAGAATGGTAGGATTAAGTTAACTAAGGCAACACTTAACCAGTACAACATGTTAATTAAACAAATGGTAGGGTTAAGTTAACTAAGGCAATACTTAACCAGTATAACATGTTAATTAAACAAATGGTAGGGTTAAGTTAACTAAGGCAACACTTAACGTGTACAACATGTTAATTAAACAAATGGTAGGGTTAAGTTAACTAAGGCAATACTTAACCAGTACAACATGTTAATTAAACAAATGGTAGGGTTAAGTTAACTAAGGCAACACTTAACCTATATAACATGATGTATGGAAGGGTTAAGTAACACAAGAAGGCAACACTAAACCAATATATAACATGTTGTATGGTAGGGTTAAGTAACACAAGAAGACAACACTTAACCAATATATATAACATGATGTATGATAGGGTTAAGTAACACAAGAGGGCAATGCTTAACCAATATGACATGATGAACAAGTGGGGTTAAGTTAATAGAAAACACTTAACCAATACAACATGATGTGTGGGTGGGTTAAGTTAACATGAATGGATAACACTTAACCGATATTACATGAATGAAGCGGATAGGGTTAAGGCAAGCTTAACCAATAATACGTATTGACTTGATCAGCAAGGAGGGTTAAGTACATCTTGTGTAGATGGGTAATATTAGTATATATAGGCCCACAAACTTAACCATTAAATAAACATGCTTGAATCGGTGGTAGGGTTAAGTACATCTCGTGTAGGTGGGTAATATTTGTATATATAGGCCCACAAACTTGACCGTTAAATAAACATGCTTGAATTGGTGGGAGGGTTAAGTACATCTCGTGTTGGTGGGTAATATTTGTATACATAGGCCCACAAACTTAACCAGTAGGAAACCTTAGTAACGGGGACCCATTTTAGCAGTAACCCACATAGATGTATCATGGTACCCCGAAATAGGCAGGGTGGGGCACGATTACTGGGATGATTATAAGCGGTCAAAAAAGCGGCAGGGGGTACATTAGTGTAGGTTTCGATGGTTTACAGGCGTGCACGTACTCCGGAGTGGTAAAAAGTAGGCACTGGGTACCAGTAGTTACATATTGTGCATCTTGAATCGTGTTGGGTTGCTATCATAAGGATTGATACACCTTATGGTGGGACCAGCACAGGGTATCTACACACAAGAGAGGGCCGATTGACACAGACACATGGAACATTAATACAGTAGGGAGTCGATCGATAGGGTAGTGAGGGTACATCTAACATCTTTGTGGCAATTAGGCTGATTGATGTAAGATCCTCCTACTAGATGTATAGCTAAAGGCTACCACAATTGCGGGGATTGATATCACGTTGTAATATTATCAATTTATACATATTACTAGTTGGGACACCAGTTAGGCGGTGCAGAGATCTAGAAATCAAAATAACAGGGCAGTAGTGAAGCAGAGAAAGAGTAGAAGCGCTTTCAGTTTACCTTACCTTATGTTGTTTTAAGTTATCTTGTTTTATGGTATTGTCCTATTTTCAGTTTATTCATGTCATGATCCTTTGTCTTATTTACATGCTAAAAAATCACTGGACTTACCAGACTTATGTCTGACCTGTTTTCTTTCGTCTTCTTTTCTTTCGTTTCCCCCCGGCAGTCTGGGAGGGAATAGCTCATCTTAGTTTGGACTGTTTCTCTTTCCAAACACGGAGATTCTATGATGTATGGCTTCGAACTTCTTATCTTTGGCTATGGCTATGATTGCACTTTAATTTGGGGACTTATGCTACTTTGCTTTTATGTAATACTTTTAAGTATGATTGAGTCAATTATTGTAAAAGCTTGACTGAACTACGTTGCTTATAAAATAACTTTATTTTTCGCTGCTTTATTTGTTTGTCTTTTAATTTATCTTCATCTCTTACCTATAACGCTTCACTGAAGTTAATGCATTTCCTTTGTGAGTGACATTAATGAACGTGGGGTGTTTCACTTGGTATCAGAGCTGAAGGTTACCGGATCAGATAAAAGATTTGAAAAACTATTTTCAAGATGGTTTTAAAAGAAGCATTTTCTAAAGAAAAGTTTTGTTTTAAAGGCATATTCCCCAAAGCAATATGCACTATCTTTTGATCCTCTATTTGAATCCTTGTTTTCCTTCTTTACTGAGTCTCCAGGGCTCCTGGCTCTCTGGGAGGTAACCTCATCGCGACATGGTTCCGTAGGCTTGATGAAACAATGACACCTGTCAAAAGGCGAAGAAGTTCCTAACTTCCATATAGCCGCAGTAGTTTCACCTGCGGCTAATTTTCTTTCAAGCTTTGTAAGTTTTTCTGTGCGATGGAGGCAACTTTCAAGAGACTGGTCAACAAGCCACACAAGAATGGCAAAGATGAGAATGAGGGATTTTGACTAAGGAGCACAACCCAAAGATGAGAAACTCATGGATATGGACTTGGTTCATAAAGGAGGAAGGAATAGAAAAATCTAAGACAAGAGGAAGTTATCTTGTTTTATGGAATTGTCCTATTTTTAGCTTATTCATGTCATGATCATTTATCTTGTTTACATGCTGAAAAATCACCGGACTTACCAGACTTATGTCTGATCTGTTTTGTTTCGTCTTCTTTTCTTCCGTCCCCCCCCCCCCCCCCCCCTCTCAGGTAGTCAGGGAGGGAATAGCTCAGCTTAGTTTGGACCGTTTCTCTTTCTAAGCGCGGAGATTCTGTGATGTATGACTTGGAACTTCTTATCTTTGGCTATGGCTGTGATTGCACTTTAATTTGGAGACTTATGCTACTTTGCTATGTTTTATGCTTCTTATATACTTAGAAACTTTTGTATCAAGACAGAAGTTTTATGTAATACTTTTATGATTGAGTCAATTGTTGTATAAAAGCTTGACTGAGCTACGTTGCTTATAAAAATACTTTATTTTCCGCTGCTTTATTTTGTCTGTCTTGTAATTTATCTGCATCTCTTACCTATAACACTTCACTGAAGTTAATGCATTCCCTTTGTAAGTGACATTAGTGAACGTGGGGTGTTTCAAAATGGTGCATACATACACATCATTTGAGCAAACAGGGGAGAGGGTAGAAACTGGGGAGGAGTTGTCATTGTGAGGAGATTTACACCTTTGTCTACTGATTGTATATAGATATGTTATGGATGGATGGTATTTAATTAAATCATTCTTTATATAAAACCTAAAATGAAATAATAAACTATAAGAGAATTTTATGAGTGAACATCATAGATTTTTACTGCCATATCCTTGTTAATACATACACATCTAAATTATATTGTCAAGCACACGAACTAAAACTAAAATAGCAGAAAAAAGAATGCGGTAAATGCTATGGGGCCTGGACTATCTCATGCTCTTTGAACCACATGATAGTTGTTCTGGCGGCAGCATTTGGACTCCATCAAGATGTTCATACCACTGGTTTGCGGAAAAGAACTATTCACTATTAATATTACTTTCTAGTGTGATGTACCAAATGAATTGTTTCATTAGAAAAATTAGTTTGAAGTGTTGATTGCATTGCGCATGACCGTCGAATGCCTAGAAGTTGTCATAGCTTCAACTAAACTAATTTTTGCTGTAATTTGTCCAGTGATTCTACTTCACAAAATTAATTGTAAACTATAGTGTTGAGGCGAAATATAGTAATATAGTAGAATTGTTGGCATTTTATAGTTTAGAGAGCTACATAGTTTGTTCACAAAACCAATTTTGTTCACAAAACCAATTGGTTTTGTGAACAAACTATGTAGCTCTCTAAACTATAAAATGCCAACAGTGGTATCGGAGCCCAGGTCAACTAATTCAACTAGTTCAACTAATACGTATGTGCTTAACCGCCATACGTGCTCCACTCCATCCAAAATAGCAGGATCACGTAGATGGTTGATGTGAACTGTAGCTTCTTAGTATATATCCAGGATTTTAGTTGAACATTCAACGATGTGGGACTTATATTTTCATCAAGAATAAGGCGTAGACTCGTCAGACGAGCAAACAAATGAAACATATTAGGTTTCTTAGGGAGGGAAAACAATTACAAATAGGTTGTCACTCCTACATCTTAGAAAAGTTATTTAATTTCAAGCAATGATCAAGATATATGAAGCAACAGATTGAATCTCAAGTCAGCAATGAAAATAGTATTCATGGAATGATGGAGGCTCCCGGGTGAGTGGCTCGACCATGCAAGTGCACAACGTGCATAGCTTGGTCTTCAAACAGAAGGGGAAAGGAAGTAACACTATAGAAGGGAAAAAAATGGGTGGTGATTGTTTCAGTAAGCATTGAATATAGAAAAAAAATGAAGAAGTAAATCAAAGGAAATGGGTGATTTGTAGCATCTAAGAAAATAAGGGAGAAATGATAGGGAAGAACAGTTTGACGAATGCAAGAAAAGGAAGAGCATACAGTTTTCCTGTTCGTAAATAAGAAGGTTGATGGCGTAAAAATTGAAGTGGGTTTCTGGACTGGGTTTTGCTTACATAAGTACCTAGCATAAATAGGAGGACGGGGAGGGATTAACGTCTGCATGGGGATATGTTAGGAGCATTTTTATTTTGGGTTACTAAAGCTTAGTGGGAATGATTGGTGGGGTTGCCGTGCATGGGGTACAATGTTTGGGTTTGTTCGAAAGTCAGGAGTATGCTGGGTCCTGTCGGTATAAGCAAAGGATGGAAAGTTTAAAACTAACCCAAATTATAAATTTAATGAAAAAGGAAAAATTTGTACCCATGTTTCTAATATGTAACTCAGCAAAGAGGAGAGTTATTATGGACCATATGGTGAATGTTATTTTTATAAATTGCAATTTACATTACACATTTAATATATATTCTAAAAGAAAGGAAAGGAAGTTTGTAAATTTTTAGGTAAGTTAGATATTGATGTATGTATATACATTATAGGTGATCGTACTGTTTTGGTTTGTATATGTGTAATTGAGTAAATCAATGGTATATAACTCGACGAAATTATAGAGTTTAAAATAAAATGATTTATTGAGTGATTAGACGTGATTTTATTTAATCGAATATAAATTTAGTCGTTAAAACTAATTAACATGTAAACTGTTAACAATTAGTCTATAATGATTTATGAATTGAGCAAATTATGAATATAATGTTTAAATTGTGTTTATGTTATATTGATCATAATTAAATATTTTTATTTGACATCTGTTAGTGGAAATAAACACTGTTCCACTATATATTTGATTGACTGAATTGTTTGAACACTCTGCTAGCAGAAATGAACACTGTTCTACTATTATACCAGTTTGATATATTTTATCATTTAATATATGCTGAGATATTATCAGTTAAAAATTTCGAATTGTATTTATACGATAGTTTGTGCAAATTGGGTTAACGACTTGAATGTCGTCGTTTATAAAAACTGTTATATTCCGTTGGAACTACTAAGCCGTTTTTGTAAAGTAATTCAGAAACAAACATAAGTTTTATTTTGGATATAAAACTGTTTTAAGAACAATTAGATGCATTACTTTTAATTAATTATATTACTAATTGATTTGGAAAAAAAGGAAAGATCAATTATAATCAGTTAATCAGGTTGTTTAGAAGTTATTTAAATCAACAGTTTAAATGGGAATTGATTATGAAATTAAATGATTTCAGTTAATTTAATAGAAAAGGTTTTAATAACTGGTTTTTTAAATGACTTGATAATGTTTTAAATTAAGAGATTTTGTAGGATAATGGTGTAGTTAAATAGAGAAGTTAAATTGAATGATATAATGTTTTTAACTTAATCAATCTTTTAATCAAGCAAAGTTTAAAGATAATTTAATTATCAGAAGAAAAGGAAATCAAGTCGATCAATTGGATTAAATTCCCCTTATTTAATATCAAGTTAATGAATGGTTCGAAACAACAACATTGTTTCGAAAATGGTTTAAGATTTGGAAATCAAATGGATTTACCAATTTATTGTTTTTTCGAATATTTTGGATATTGAACTTCTACAAACCTTGACGATAAAAATGATTTTGATTCAAGGTCTGAGAGGTAATTAAAATACCCCAACTTCATCGATTTCACTATTATTTGATAGATTATATTAGTTTGTGTTCAGAATGAGTGTTAGAGTTAAATATCATTTTCAACTATGGAAACAGATATTTGAGAACGAGATTTTCACGTAAGTTTGATAATAAAATTTTCCAAGTTAGTTAATACTTACGTATTCAAATAAATATATATACAAAGTCAAATATTTGTATAATCAAAAATTTATTTAAATTAAGCGTAGTAGATCTAATAGAGTTAAATTTATTCATTATATTTATATTTGATTGTTAAATCACCGACTATCAAATCTGAACCTTTTTCGTTATCGTTTCCGAAGAGACCGGAATCTAAATTCCAGTTCGATTCGATATATATGTTTCGAGTCAGAGACTATTGAAGACCATTGAAGATGATGTTATTCAAGTGATATTCTGTCAATCCTAGGTAGAAATTGCCTAAGATGGATTTATAGAATAGTACCTTTGGTTTGTCCAGTCTCAGGACAACTTGTATGGATGAGTGTCTGACAGAGTATGCCTAGTAAATTGCGTAAGTTGATTTCTTCAAACGTATTTACATTTGGTGGTGGAGGAATTCATTTCTCTTAGTTTTACACTCGGAATATTTTTGGGGCAATCTATTTGTGATTTGGCAGGTTTAACGATGTGGCGTTCAATGTGAATGAAGACGTGTTATATCCAATGGTAAGTTCAGCCTCAAGCATCACAACCAAGAAATGACAAAAATCGGGCAGGCAGCATGGCTATGTGGGTCGCTCCCATTAGGGTGTATTGTCACCTATCTAGAGAAATCCCATTTGTTTCTTTATTTTATTCGATGTTGTCCCTTTCAAAAATGGTGGGTAGGTCCCAACCATTGGTAACAATATATTCGATACACTCGAGCGAATTAGGTGGTCGGTTATGTGTGGGCCGGGTTGTAAGATGTTCTTGTTGAATCCAGTGTAGTCCCCTCTAGAGATACACTATCGTTAGGTCATTCCATACCTTATCATACTCGGAATCCAATCTCCAATAAATGCCCGCGGTTTTGATTGTATACTATGTACGTAGAGCGTGAGATGCAAGCATTCTGCTAGATTGCTATTTATTTGTATTTAGACGCTATCGTAATATCAGAGTAATATTGTTTTCAAAATGTTTTAGGTTATCGCAAGGTAAAAACCATCCATATTTATATGTGGATCGGTCTTACGACTATCTTTTCTTTCAAAGGGTTTTGAATGTTAAAAATCAAACTGTTTATAAATCGTTTACTCACACCAGTCCAATGACTGACCCAGAGTTTATTTTTCAATGTTTTCCCCAAACTCTTGGGTGCCCAAATTTGTACGGGTAGTCCAATAGTTCAGGATTTTGCATATTTATCTAGAGGATCTTGGAGCAGGAAGATTCAATGATATATGTATTTAGAGTTCTATTCCGCTGTGTTGTATATGTGATATACTTTGATGTTGTATGTAAGCGATAATACAGTTTGTATTTCAAAGGTGATATTATGTATTATATTTTATTCAACCACGATTGTGGGATTCTATGTTGTTGTTCAGTTCGATCTTCTATAGCTTTCCTTCTATTCTAGTTTTCTACCTCTCTATTTATAACCCTCTAACTTCTTTCTGTTAATCATTCATATTTTTATGCAGTTTGGGTTGGACGTGAGTTGTATTCAGCTGGCTCAAATGGTAGGGGTTTGCGGGTCGATACATTTGGTATTAAAGCTGAAGGTTGAATAATAACCTTGAGTCTGTGGCGTAACTCGATAGAGATGGGGTTAGTAATACCCTAGATTGAGTTTGAGTGTATATACATGAGCGCGTATTTGTTAGTTGATATAAAAACAGTTTTGTATTGTGATGATTGGTTTGTTGTATGGTTTATGAATTCTGGTCGATGCAGGGTGTACAACTGTTTCGATAGGTGTTTCTAAACTCTCAAGCAAAATAATTCAACAAATATTGTTTTAACATGGGTAAATAAAACAATTTTGCCTAAAATTATATTTTTGTTATAAAAGAGTAATTTCTTGAAATTTTCATTATGTATGGAAGTGTCGATTGTTGTTATTATAATCTGGTTAAATTATAATGGTTATAGGTTGAACCAAATTGAATTTGAATAAGGATAACGTATACAAACAAGATAATGTGGAAAATTGTTTGAGGAATTGTTTTGGGGAAATTCAAAGGTTTTGAATTAGAAGGAAATCAAGATATGAGATTTCAAACTGGTTTGGAATAAAAATTGGAAATTTGGATTCTGGAATTTGAAATTTTAACTGGAGCTAAGAAATTGGAACCTAACTGGAGATAGGTTTAGTTAAATGGTTTTCTGAGTACTAATCTGATGTTGATTTTGGTCTTCAGGGTTGACACTTTGAGGATTATTTTCTTACCAATGTATGGTCAGGGATCAATGAATGTTGAAGAGTAGAAGAGTATAAATAAGTAATGGAAATGTTTTTCAACCAAGTAACAGATATTTCTAGTTATAAGAATAATTGTGGTCGATAACTAGTTGGTGATGTACTGAATATTTTGATTGCTATAAAATGTTTGGTAGGTAACCTGTTTATTTTGGATGCAGTGTTTGTTGTGATTATTAGGGGAAGACCCATGTATGTGTATAAGCCTATAAATATAGATATAACTATAATCTTCTCGTTACTCTTCAATTTCGAGAATGAAATTCTTTTAAGAGGTAGACTGTAATGCCCCTATTTTTGATTGATTTTATTAAATTATAAATATATACTATATCTGTAATGTAAATAAATTAAATAATATTAAATTCTAATACTTTGGAAATTTAGATAATCATTAGTTTAAAAATCTAATATGTATATTTTAACTTGTTATATTTTTATACAAGTGCAGGTAGTTTTAATTTTATTTTATTTTTGTTTACAAAATGTTTAATTACTTCACATGAATATATATAAGAATAAAAAAGATTATTTTGATACATTGATTTTGTTGTTTTAAATCGTTTAAGGACATAGCCATATAGCAAATTGATTTGCTTGAAAATTAAGTTACTATGTTTAAAATCATAAAATAAAATATGTGACGGCTTGAATTACTGAGGATCAAAGTATGGGTTATAAGACATTTTGTTTACATTGTACACATATACATTATATAGACTAGCCTGCATATAGGCTTAGGAGAGTCAATGTGAAATAACCTACCACAAACAATTCACTCCTGTCAACATTGAAATGCAGCTAGATAATATCCTAACACATCCTCTCAATCAACATAAGGCAGCCTAAGCTACCCACCAGTAAAGCCTGGATTTTTATGAAGTTACTACACATGGTTATGCACACATAAGGGTAGTTAATCAATCCTGGCCATGTACAAATTGACTGAAAGCATTTAGATATGAAAAGCCTTGACATCCATCTCTTTTCAATCACAACATGTTCCCGTCACATGCTTCAAATCTACCCAACTTTTCTCCTACAAAAAGCCTAGTTTCAAAAGCAGATTTGCACATGGCTTTGTGCATGTAGTTGTGCTACAACATAGACTGGTCACATACAGATAGGTTTGGAAAGAATTAATCTGATTAGCCTTATTAACACCTCTTTTCAATCACGCCATATAGCAGTAGCCATCTACCCTGTCTACCCTACTGAAAATTTCATGGAGAAGCCTTGTTTTAACCTATAAATAGCCACACATACTTACACTAAACCATTCACAAACTAGAGAGAGAATCTAAAGGCAAAATGGCATATAACATTGGATTTGAGAAAACTGGAAACTCAACCGTGTACACAAAATAGAGACCCCGAAGAACAGAGCACAACACTTAAGACAGTCACACACTTATGTGAGTAAACTTCACATTTTCTCCTGGTTGTTTGAAACATATATAGTTAGTGAGTAAACCCCATTAGTTCTCTTTTCAAATTTATGCTGCAACAGCCCGCATTTTACATATTGGATGATCGTTAAATATTTTTATTTCGTACCCTGAGGGTTCGATCATTCTCATCTTTTGATATATTGCTTATGGGGATGTGAGACATGCCCATAATTTTTACCAACTTTGTTTGTGACCATTTTGCTCCTGGCAGTTTTGTACAGGGCATAACTTTTGACTTTGGTTGAATCAGAGAGTAAGACCTATACCCTTGGAAACGAATTGTTGATTTCTTTCCATAGAGTGGTTACATTAAAGTTTTGGCTTAGCGGTTTGGGAGGAATCACTACTTTAAGGTTTTTCAGTTGGCTGTTCACATTTGGAGAGTCACAATGGGTTGATTTGGGAAGGCCCATTGGTGGGCTATTGGAAGGGTATAAATAAGGGGTAAGGGATATAGGAAATGGTTTTTAGTTTTCCATTCTCTCATTAGGTGGCCTTATGCTCCTCCTTTCTCTAACACCTTTCCACTATTAAAAATCATAATCCAAGGAGGGGAATTGAAGATCTATACCATTGGAGGCTAGATCTACATCAATTGAGGCAAGGATTCATCGGATCAAGGTGTTCGATGCATAGTGCTTATTGTCCAGATTCAATTTTCTTTGATTTTGCTTGTTGGGGGAATCAGTGAGTGATTTACATCTCTCACATGGATGCAATGAAGTATATGAATGTTAGATCATGTTTTTCATCATATTTAAGCGTTTTATCAAAGATCTATACCTTTGTGAGATCATTTTCACATGAATCACCCTGTGAACTATTTTAACATGTTTAATTAGAAATTTCAATGCTAATTCATGTGTATATGCAAGTTAGATATATAGTTTTGTTTATATTGACATGTATGATGTTTTGGTGGGTTTTACATTATTATTGGTGAAATTGTCAAATTGGTGATGTTATTGACTTCACGTTATGCTTTTGGTGGTATAAAATGAATTTGATGAGTTGGTTTTGCCGAACGAATCGTTTTGGCGAAGTTCTGGTCGAAATTGGAGTTGCAGGTTTCGGGTCGAACATGATGGGTCGAGCATGGTGGGTCGGTTGGATCATGGAAGGATTTCTTGGAGGAAAGGAAATAGGCTTGGTCGGTCAAACATGTAGGGTCGAGCACAGTGGGTCGATCGTGCAAGGAGGGTCGAGCATGAACGGGTCAGTTTGAAGCATGGGTCGGTCAAAATGTGGATATGGCTGGGGTCGGTTGTGTACCCATGATCAGGTCGGTCATGCTTTGTGTCGAGCAAGCATATGGGGTTGAGCTACTCCGGGTCGAGCAGAATGGTTGGGTCAGTCTATGTTGTGTGGGTCGGTTATGAACCTGAATGAAGTGTCGATCGTACACCCATGTAAGGGGTTGGTCGAACATGGCTAGGGATCGGTCACAGGGTCATTTTCTAAAAATTTATATTTTCGGGTACGATTCGGATTGGAAGAAATGATCTTGAAAAAAATATTTTTTGGGGTCAACCTCCCGAACCCTACTCAAGCCACAGTACATTGGTGTAACTTGGTTAGGTGATGATGTGATTTCGAAGTACATTCAAGTTCGAAGGTTCGAAGTGTTGAAAGGTGTTCGTTGATCGGTGTAGATCAGCGAATGAGGTGACAACTCAAAGGTCGTTAGTTGATGGATAATGGTTGCTCGAGAAGGTTGATTGGGCTGTGGAAAGTCGTCAAGTTGGATGACTATAGATGAGAAGGCTGAGAGATTATCGTTCTCGTAAGTTCTAGCAGGCTCAAAGCAGGGGTACAATAGGGGCACCCAAATTTCAAAGCAGGATTAACAGTGATAGCTAGAGTCAGTCATGGATGGTTGGTTGTTTTTTTGTACCGTCTCATGTAGGTTGTCCAATGTCGAAGGAGATGTTCCTTGAGTGCTTGTCTGATATTGGTTTAGGCCTCTGAGGCTTGTGCTTGAGGGATGTTTAATTCGATTAGGATGGTTTACATGAGATACATATCATCTGGATGTTATGGGTGCTTTGCCATGATTGAGTGGGTGTTCTGGTTTCCATGGATGAATGGTTGAATTGTTTATGGTAAAGGCTATCACTGTCCTATGTGGGGAAGATAGGGTTGAGTTCTTCTCTGGTGTTGTGGGTAGATTAGTATGTTTATCTATCCATTCTCATGCACTTTATTGTTGAAGTTCGTTAGCTATTTTATCACTCACTAAGACTTTTGTCTGACACAAGGTTTTATGCCTCCTCTTAATACATTGGGTTGTTCATCTGGTTGTAGATGGGCAGACTAAGTAGCAGGTTACAAGTGATTAGTGAGGATGATGCTGCTGTGCGGAGGCGAGCATGAATCCAACGTACCAATTTTATTACTATCTAGTATTTCTATTTTCGCTGTTTGAGTGCTCTATGAGGGTTGTAATGAGGCCTTATGTACAAACTTTGGTACCAGGTGAATAACCTTTCTGGATGTTGAGAAAGTTTGAAAAGTTTGTTATATGATGCTTCATTACTTTTACCCATTGTATAAGTTCAATTATATTTTATCCTTGCGTTGTGAGTTCTACGACAAGTTCCACTTGTGTTTACCTACTCCGATGATTGTCCGTAGCTGCCTGACACACCTTTCAGTGCATTATTCCTTATGTTTAGTGCAGGGTTATGGGCGATCGTCACATATGCCATGGTTGGGTTTACTTAACTCATACTAATATACATCCGGATATGATACCTTTATGTTTCTGTGTATATCCGTAAACTACCCAACATGCTATGTTCACTTGAAATGATACACTGTATGTGTTTAAAACTGTTGAATGTTTAATTTTATTACTCTTCTGTTAGTCTAAAGGATAAAATAAGAGTAAGAGGAAATGGTGCATACGTACACATCATTGGAGCAAACATGGGAGAGGGTAGAAAGTGAGGAGGAGTTGGCATTGTGAGGAGATTTACACCTTCGGCTACTGATTGTATATAGATATGTTCTGGATAGGTGGTATTTAGCTAACTTGTTTTTATATGAAAACTGAAATGAAATAGTAAACCGAAAGAGAATTTTGTGAGTAAACATCAAAGATTTTCACTGTCAAATCCTTGTTAATACATACGGATCTAAATTATTTTGTCAAGCACAAGACTGAAACTAAAATAGCAGAAAAAGGAATGCGGTAAATGTTATGGCGCTTGGATTGACTCATGCTCTTTGAACAACATGAGAGCTGTTCTGGCGGCAGCATTTGGACTTCATCAAGATGTTCATACCACTGATTTGCAGAAAAGAACCGTCACTATTGATATTACATTCTAGTGTGATGTACTAATTGAACTATCTCATTAGAAAAATTAGTTTGAAGTGTTAATTGCATTCCGCATGACCATCGAATGCCTAGAAGTTGTCACAGCTTCAAATAAACTAATTTTTGCTGTAATTTGTCCGGTGATTCTACTTACCAAAATTAATTAGAAACTGTAGTGTTGAGGAGAAAAGAAAAATAGTAATATAGTAGAACAAGGCGTAGACCCGTTGGACGAGAAAATGAATGAAACACATGAGGTTTATTAGAGGGAAAACAATTACAAATAGGTTGTCGCTCCTACATCTTAGAAAAGTTAATTTCAAGCAAAGATCAGGATATATGAAGCAACAAATTGACTCTCAAGTCTGCAATGAAAATAGTATTCATGGAATGATGGCGGCTCCCAGGTGTGTGGCTCCACTGTGCAAGTGCACATCGTGCGCAGCGTGCATAGCTTTGTCTTCAGATAGAAGGGGAAAGGAAGTAGCAGTACAGAAGGCAAAAAATGGGTGGTGATTGTTTGATTGGTTCCATAAGCATTAAATATAGAAAAAAATGAAGAAGTAGATCAAAGGAAAGGGGTGAGGTATAGCGTCAAAGAAAATAAGGGGGAGATGATAGGGAAGAACAGTTTGACGTAGGCAAGAAAAGGAATAGCGTACGGTTTGCCTATTCGTAAACAAAAAGGTTGATGGTGTAAAAATAGAAGTGGGTTTCAGGACTGGTTTTAGCTTACATAAGTACCTAGTAGAAATAGGAGGACGGGGAGGGATAAACATCTGAATGAGGATATATTTGGAGCAATTTTCTTTTGGGTTACTGAAGCTTAGTGGGAATGATAGGTGGGGTTGCGATGCATGGGGTACAGTGTTTGGGTTAGTTCAAAATTTAGGAGGAAGTTGAGTCCTGTCGTGTATAAGCAGAGGATGGAAAGTTTAAAACTAACCAAAATTATAAATTTAATGAAAAAGGGAAAGTTTGTACCCATGTTTCCAGTATGTAACTCAGCAAAGAGGGGAGTTATTATGGATCATATGGTGAATGTTATTTTTATAAATTGCAATTTACAATACACATTTAATATATATTCTAAAAGAAAGGAAAGGAAGTTTGTAAATTTTTAGGTAAGTTAGATATTGATGTACGTATATACGTTAGAGGTGATCAAGCTATTTTGGTTTGTATATGTGTAATTGAGTAAATCAGTGGTATATAACTCGACAAAATTATAGAGTTTAAAATAAAATGATTTATTGAGTAATTAGACGTGATTTAATTTAATTGAATATGAATTTAGTCGTTAAAACCAGTTAACATGTAAACTGTTAATAATTAATCTACAATGATTTATGAATTCAGCAAACTATGAATAGAATGTATAAGTTGTGTTTATGTTACGTTGATCATAATTAAATATTTTTACTTGACATCTGTTAGTGGAAATAAACACCGTTCCACTATATATTTTATTGACTGAATTGTTTGAACACCCTGCTAGCAGAAATGAACACCGTTCTGCTATCATACCAGTTTGATATATTTTATCATTTAATATATGCTGAGATATTATCAGTTAAAAATTTTGAATTGTATTTATACGATAGTTTGTGCAAATTGGGTTAACGACTTGAATGCCGTCATTTATAAAAACTGTTATATTCCGTTGGAACTGCTAAGCCGTTTTTGTAAAGTAATTCAGGAACAAACGTAAGTTTTATTTTGGATAGAAAACTGTTTTAAGAACAATTAGATGTATTATTTTAAATTAATTATATTATTAATTGATTTGAAAAAAAGGAAAGATCAATTATAATCAATTAATCAGGTTGTTTAGAGGTTATTTAAATCAACAGTTTAAATGGGAATTGATTATGAAATTAAATGATTTCAGTTAATTTAATGGAAGAGGTTTTAATAAATTGTTTTTTAAAATGACTTGATAATGTTTCAAATTAACAGATTTTGCAGGATAATTGTGTAGTTAAATAGAGAAGTTAAATTGAATGATATAATGTTTTTAACTTAATCAATCTTTTAATCAAGCAAAGTTTAAAGATAATTTAATTATCAGAAGAAAAGGAAATCAAGTCGATCAATTGGATTAAATTCCCCTTATTTAATATCAAGTTAATGAATGGTTCAAAACAACAACATTGTTTCAAAAATGGTTTAACATTTGGAAATCAAATGGATTTACCAATTTATTGTTTTTTTCGAATATTTTGGATATTGAAATTCTACAAACCTTGACAATAAAAATGATTTTGATTCAAGGTCTGAGAGGTAATTAAAATACCCCAACTTCATCGATTTCACTATTATCTGATAGATCATATTAGTTTGTGCTCAGAATGAGTGTTAGAGTTAAATATCATTTTCAGCTATGGAAACAGATATCTGAGAACGAGATTTTCACGTAAGTTTGATAATAAAATTTTCCAAGTTAGTTAATACTTACGTATTCAAATAAATATACATACAAAGTCAGATACTTGTATAATCAAAAATTTATTTAAATTAAGCGCAGTAGATCTAACTGAGTTAAATTTATTCATTTTATTTTATATTCGATAGTTAAATCACCGACTATAAAATCTGGACCTATTTCATTATCGTTTCCGAAGAGACCGGAATCTAAATTCCAGTTCGATTCGATATATATATTTTGAATCAAAGACTATTGAAGACCATTGAATATGGTGTTATTCAAGGGTTGTTCTGTCAATCCTAGGTAGAAATTGCCTAAGATGGATTTACAGAATAGTACCTTCGGTTTGTCCAGTCCCAGGACAACTTGTATGGACGTGTGTCTAACAGATTATGCATAACAAATTACGTAAGTTGATTTCTTCGAATGTATTTACGTTTGATGGCGGAGGAATTCGTTTTTATTTGCTATATGTAACACCCCACGTCCATTAATGTCACTCACAAAGGGAATGCATTAACTTCCATGGAGGTTTTAAGTGAATATAGAACAGTAAAATTACAACAAGACAGATATAAAATAGTACTTGGAAATTCAAAAACTTTATTTCATTGTAGCAGAAGTCAAAACATGTTTGATTACATCATAACACCATATTCAATGTCAAGTACAATATCTATCTTGATAAAACAAGTACATAATCCCATTACATGAATAGCCATTAAAAAGAAAGATAACAAGCTGGACTTTACTTCAGCAGTCCAAGCTTTCCAGTAGGTAAGCGATCCAACTAGACTCCACTAGAACTTGGCCCAACCTGCGGACCTGAAGGGAGAAAAAGGATGGAAAAGAGGGGGTCAGACATAAAGTCTGGTGAATATGATAATTCTACAATACTATTACCAAAATAACTGGACTAAGGCATAAGCTGGAAAACAAGAAAATGTCTATGAAGAGCAGATTAAGGACATAGACAATCGCTAAAGGCAACGTTATAGGCGCTCCTAAATACTAAAGGATAAACACTATACTACACCATACCAGTCACCCTAAAGATTCATCCCACTTAGCTTCACTTAGAAACTTTCCCAATGGCTTTACGTACCCCTAGCTGACTACATAGGTGCCGCCTGCCCCTATCTCCACTAGGTGTACCCTACTTCCCATTATTCGATCGGCTCCCTAACTCGTAGATACCCGTGCTGGCCCCACAGTGGGGTGTATCACTCCCCTAAAGTGGCAACCTGATACAACGGACATGCACGGCTTATACCTACACGATGCAACAACGTCTTACCTACCAGCCCGGGTCCACACACGCATATGAAACCCGTTGGACTTGCGTTGCCACCGCTCCCTGTTTTGGCCTCTTATAGTCAAACCCAGTATGCGTGTCCCGTCCTCGACTTGGGTCGAGCCCACAAAGATACGTTTTGGGATACTGGTTGAAATGGGCCCCCACTATTTACCACAAGCATTCCACCTAAGCTTGTCCCCATTAGTCCATCCCACTTAACCCACTTAGTCATGTTCATTTACATGTGTGTTTGGTTAAGTCTAATCGTATTTCAAATGCCTCTAAAGGCAACCACCAGATTCCTCATGCCACCCAAGGCACCTACTTAACCCCCATGTCCCACCTTACATGATTATCTGGTTAAGTATTTCTTAGTTCATTAAGGCCATAACCTCATAAAGACCTCTCACATTAGACTGGCATTTATGGCAGCTGGATTTGCCGGGCGGGTCCGGGCAGTCTTACACCATAAAAGAGTCTAACCTCGTGTCTTTACAACTGTTATGCTTTAGTTTGGGCCTAGGACCTCTCACATTGGGCCGACATTTGTGACTACTGGATTTGCCGGGCGGGTCCGGGCAGGTTTACATCACAAACGGGTCCAACCTCATGTCCTAAGCATTGATTATTAATAATAATCCACTTTCCCCCAATTTTAATAATTCTCTACTTGAATTATTAATTACTTCCAATTTTTAACAATGTCCATAATTGACTCAATTATGGACATCCATTCATGGTATGCAAAATCTTACAAAATTGCACCCAATTTATTAATTCCTAATATTACCCCTACCCCACGTTTGAACGTTTATTCACAAAATATATGTTAGACTCGAATAGCCTAACTCATAGCATAAAAGAGATTATCATAATAACAACATGTATATGTGACCAAATGAATCATAATAAGGGGTGAAACTTGCATATGTCCAACTTGCATAGATTATACATGTCATGGACCTAAAGGTGTCAACTTGTTCAAAATTCACCTAATATAATCTCAATCAATTTTCATAAACTTACATATGAACATGTGTGAATTAACATCATCTAATTTTTTAACAACATGGTTTTATATGGGTACACCTAACTCAATAGGCAAATTCCCATATTCAAGTTTTATTTAATTATAGTTTCAAGTTTATGGGTACACCTAACCTAATAGGCAAATTCCCATAAACAAGATCCATTTAAATTAAAAAAAACATAACTTTAAGCATGTTCCAACAACATCATGATTTTGCAACATAATATAGCATGATTTATAACATGGCATAGTATGATAGTATAACATAGCTTGACATGATTCTCAACATAGCACGACATAGCATAAGAGAATTTACAACATAGCATGACATAGCATATATAATTTACATCATACGACAACATAATAACATAATAAGAGATCCACAATATATAGAATTTACAATTACAAATCACATCACTTTCTTGTGATCCATTCATAACTGAGTCAAATTAGTTTGTAATGGTCTTGTGAGAATCATCATACTCACCAACAAAAGAAGATAATTAGAGAGAGAGTTCTTTGGTTTGATTTGTTTTGTTGAGTAGAATTTAGTTGTAGTAGATTAGGCTTCCTCTTCTTAGTTTGTGACGGCTACGCTGAACTCCATGGCAACAGCATGACGGTAGCTTCTCTAATTTTACAAGTGATTTAGGTTTAGGGTCTACCCACTTATTTATAGATTTTAGAATTCATTTAGGCCATTAGATTTAACCTAGAAATAACCGCAGCCGTTCAGACAAGATGGGGTTTATCTTGTTGACTCAGCAATGAGTCAGAAGTGACTCAGCAAACACTCAGCATATTAATAAACTTCTATTCATGTCATAAATATATATATTTTTTCTACAATGTACATATTAGATACATCCCCCTTTACTTATTATTGTTTTTATATACATATTAGATACATCCCCTCTCTTACATACTTATTAATATTTTTATATTCATATTAGATACATCCCCTCTCTTACACACTTATTAATATTTTTATATTCATAATAGATACATCCCCTCTCTTACACACTTATTAATATTTTTATATTCATAATAGATACATCCCCTCTCTTACATACTTATTAATATTTTTATATTCATATTAGATACATCCCCTCTTCTACACACTTATTATTATTTTAGCAACTTTAGTGTTAATAGAATATTCGGGGTGTTACATTCTCCCCTCCTTTTAGGATTTCGTCCCCGAAATCTTCAAGTCTGGAAGAATGTATATCCTACCATCCAAACGTCCATCTACTCATCCATCATACACAGGCATCCATTGTCCTTAAAAGACTTCTAATGCTTTATGATCATATGCAAGTGTGTGTACATGTCCTTACCTAATGCGAAATCAGGCGGTCTACTGATTCAGTTGACCTCCTTAATGCAAATTATGTAAGTGTCATGAATCCATTATGTATACAAAAGATCCTAATTGCTTACATACTACTTCTATATGCGTGCACAACCATCATCTGAATGCAGCATCCACATGATAATACAACCATCGTTCATCCGTTTTACTAAATACATCCATATATATATGCAATATGCAATATGTAGTGACTGAGCCGATCTAGTGCCTAAAGTGTGTGTATATATACATCCACGAGCAACCACTAGCAAACACTTGCATCCATTTTGCATCCATCATACATAACATGTCTCAAACACATGTTTCAACCATAGGATTATCCTAACTAAAGGTCAAAGATACTAATGAGAGGACATACTAAAGATAAGATAAGATAAGCTAAGCGATAAAGGAGAAATTAAAAGACATACCCTCAAAAAGAAAAGGGTACAACGAACGCATCTTCTCTTCTGTCTCCCAAGTTGCGTTGCTCTCATCATCTCCCCATTGCACTTTAACCAGTCTGACCTCTCGATTCCTCAACTTTTTGATCTCCGACCCAAGAATGCATGTAGGAGCTCGTCTAATTGTTGCATCACGCTCTATTTCCACCTCTTTAAGCAAGCTCGGCTCTACCACCTCCGCGGTCTTGTGCAAACACTTCCTCAAATGTGATACATGGAATACGTCGTGTACTCCACTAAGTTTCTCATGCAACTCCACCCTATATGCCATCTTCCCAATCCTGTCTTTTACAGGAAACGGCCCTACAAACCTTGGTGCTAATTTCCCCACGGACCCAAAGCGAACAACATTCTGTAACGGAGATACTTTGATAAAAACCATATCCCCAATGTCAAACTCAAGATCTGTCCTCCTCTTATCAGCATACGATTTTTGCCTATCTTGTGCTGCTTTCATCCTCCTTCGAATCAACTCAATCTTCTCCGAGGTTTCCCTAACCATATCGGGCCCAAGTAGGATTTTATCGGTAGATTCCCACCAACATGTAGGCGAACGGCAAGGCCTTCCATAAAGAGCTTCGAAAGGTGCCATGCCAATACTAGACTGAAAGCTATTATTATATGCGAATTCTACTAACGGAAGGTGCTCTTCCCATGTACCCCCAAAGTCTAGGATACAAAGCCTTAAAAGATCCTCTAGAATGCGATTCACCCTCTCGGTCTGGCCGTCTGTTTGAGGATGATATGCGGTGCTCAAACATAGCTGAGTCCCTACCGCCTCTTGTAAACTCTTCCAAAATTCGCTAGTAAAGATGGGGTCACGGTCGCTTACTATACTAGAAGGAATACCGTGCAAACGAACTATCTCCTTAATGTATACAGAAGCCAACCACGGAGCAGTCCTCTTACTTTTCACGGGAATAAAATGGGCGCTTTTAGTAAGTCTATCTACTATAACCCAAATCCCCGTGTTACCCTTCCTTGATCTTGGTAATCCATCCACAAAATCCATTGAGATGCTTTCCCATTTCCATAGTGGAACTTCTAATGGGTGAAGCAACCCACCGGGTTTCTTTTGTTCTGCTTTAACTCGTTGGCACACCAAGCATTTAGCGACGTACTCGGCCACATCCTTTTTCATACCGGCCCAAAAGAAAACCCGCTTCATATCTTTGTACATCTTATCCCCGCCGGGATGAATGGTCATTTTTGAGCGATGAGCATCATCAAGAATGGCCTTCCTTAAGTCTTCGTCTTGCGGTACACAAAGTCTATTATCCCTTCGTAACCAACCCTTATCGTCTAGGGTATACCTACGAAGATGGCTTGACGACTCCCCCCCTTTGAGCTTTTCTACTATCTCAACCAACCGTGGGTCGTCTCGCTGTGCCTCACCAACCCATCCTAGAAGTGTAGGTCTAACCTCCAAGGATGCTAACAGACCGGGTACTAAGTCAACGGAGGGTCTAAAGTCAAACATAGAGATGAATTCTAAGCTTTGTCGTTCAACAAACAACGGACTCAAGGACAACCTTTTCCTACTTAAGGCGTTTGCCACCACGTTACCCTTGCCGGGGTATATGCTATTTCAAAATCGTAGGAGGCTAAGAATTCCATCCACCGTTGCTGCCTTAAATTCAAATCCTTCTGAGAGAATAAGTATTTTAATGATTTGTGGTCAGTGAACAGTTCGAATTTCTCACCAAGAAGATAGTGACGCCAAGACTTAAGCGCGAAAACAATTGCGGCTAGCTCTAAGTCATGCGTAGGGTAATTCTTTTCATGAACCCTCAACTGCCTTCCACCATAGGCTATTACTCTTCCCTCTTGCATGAGGACCGCGCCAAGTCCCGTCCCACAAGCATCAGTATAGATGGTAAACGGTTTATTCCCGTCTGGCAGCACTAAGACTGGGGCTGAAGTTAAGGCTCTCTTTAAACGTTGGAATGCATCATCGCAATCTTTGTCCCACGTAAAAACCAGGTTCTTCTTCGTTAACCGTGTTAATGGAGCTGATATTTTTGCGAAGTCTTTGATAAACTTCCTATAATAGCCAGCCAACCCCAAGAAATTTCTTATTTCGGTTGCATTTTTAGGGACCTTCCAATCTTGGATGGCCACCACCTTTGCGGGATCCACTGCTATCCCTTCTTTGGAAACCACGTGTCCTAAGAACCGTACTTCCTTCCTCCAGAAGTGACACTTAGAAAATTTTGCCTTAAGGTTATGCGCTCGAAGGGTTTCCAACACTTCCCTAAGATGTAGGGAGTGATCTTCTTTATTCTTAGAAAAGACTAAGATGTCATCCACAAAGACTACCACGAATTTGTTAAGGTATTCCCTAAACACCCTACTCATCAAATCAACAAAATATGCAGGGGCGTTTGTCAAACCAAAGGGCATCACTAGCCATTCATAGAATCCATCAGGAGTCCTAAAAGCAGTCTTATCTATACTATCCTCAGCCACTCTCAGTTGATGAAAGCCAGTGGCTAAGTCCAACTGCGAAAACACTGAGGCGCCAACTAACTGATCAAAGAGATCGTCAATCCTCGGCAGTGGGTGTCGGTTCTTTTTAGTAAGCTTGTTTAGTTCTCTATAGTCCATACAAAGTCTAAGAGACCCATCCGCCTTTGTGGCAAAAACTACTGGAGCACCCCACTCCGATATACTACGTCTTATGAACCCCTTCTCAAGCAACTCCTTTACTTGCTTATTGAGTTCCCTCCTTTCACAAGGAGCCATGTGGCGCACTGGCAAAGATACGGGTTTAGCATTATCCACAAGATAAATTTGAAAGTCTATCTCCCGCTTTGGAGGTAAGCCCTTCACCTCCTCAAACACATCCGGATATTCCCGGACCACTTCTACCGATCGCAGGTTCTCTACAGACGCGTCAAGCGATTCAAGATAACTTAGCATAACGGAATTTATGGGATTACAAAAGATGTCGAGAGCATTACCAAGGCGAGTCACAAGCCTAACTACTCTCCTTTCACAATCCAGAATGGCCCTATTTCTAGACAACCAATCCATTCCTAAAATTAGCCCATAGCCCGTGAAGCCCAATACATAAGCATCACATCTAAATTCAACGCTAAGTATAGAGATTTTCAAATCCAAACATATCATGGTCAAATGAGCCGAACCCCCAATTGGATTTGAAACGACCAAGGGATCTTCTACTAAACTGGTGTTCAAGTGCAGTGATTCAACTAATGATGCAGAGATAAACGAATGAGATGCACCAGAATTGAATAAGGTACGGACAGGATGATCAAACAGAAAAACTAAGCTTTCAACAGAAATTGTTCTACCTCTTTCTTGCAGCGGTGGGGCCGCAATAGCCTGAACTTGCCCCCTTGCCTACCCTGGTGCCATAAGAGCCTGCACTTGTCCTCCCGAGGTAGACCCTGCCCTCTGCCCCTTCTTTGGACAGTCCTTTACTAAATGTCCCGCATCTCCACAATGAAAACAACCAGTCTTCTTTTTCTTTCTACAATCTTTGCTGAGATGGCCAGGCGTCCCACAATTGAAGCATTTCTTCTTCCCTTTGCCATTATTGTTTTTACCACCCTTCTTATTTTGCTGTTGGGGTTTCTTCTGATCCCCTTTCTTTTCAACTGCCTTATCCTCATGCATAAGTGCCATTTCTACTAGCTTTTCAAAGGTGGCTCCCATAGGGATGTGGGTCATAGCCAACCCTTGCAACGGTTCATTCAAGCCTCTAACGAACCTCAAAGCTTTCTTCTCTGGCGTGTTCACCAACTCCAAGCCAAACCTTGCTAACTGATTAAATTTATTGACATATTCCTTTACTGATGAGCTCCCTTGCTTTAGTGCCAGGAATTTTTCCATATTTAAGTTCTCCTCTGCCCTTGAAAGAAACTTTGCCTCAAACCTTCGTCTGAAATCCGCCCATGAATCAACTGGACGTTCCCCGTTAGTGACCTCCCACCAAAACGAGGCCTCTCCCTTCATTAACTAAGCAGCTAAACGGACTTTCCTCCCATCTTCCACTTCAAAGATATCCAACAATTCCTCAGTCTCCTTAAGCCAATCTCTGGCCTCCACAAACGTCTCAGTCCCTTGAAAAGTTTTTCCTCTCATAGCCTTGAATTCCTTACACGTCTTTGCAAAAGTGTCAACACGAGGAGGAGGAGGAGGAATGGGTGCAACTAGGGGTGGAGGAGTATCCGCTGAGCCTGCAGTGGTGGCCCTAGCCTCCAAGTATCTCCTAAACCACCCTGGAATCGTCACACCTTCTGGGAGATTAAGATCTTCAGCCATGCTGAAACGAAAAAGGAAAGATTCAAAATGGAGAATTCGAAGGATAAAGATAAGGATGTGGCTATTTGGGATTATGTTTTTCATAAAAACTCTCTTTAAATAACATGTTTTTTTTTTTTGAAAGCACTTCTTCCAAAAATACATTAGAAAAAAAAATATTTTTCTAAAATTTTTTTTATCTGTTCTGGTAACCTTATGCTCTGATACCACGTGTAACACCCCACGTCCATTAATGTCACTCACAAAGGGAATGCATTAACTTCCATGGAGGTTTTAAGTGAATATATAACAGTAAAATAACAACAAGACGGATATAAAATAGTACTTGGAAATTCAAAAACTTTATTTCATTGTAGCAGAAGTCAAAACATGTTTGATTACATCATAACACCATATTCAATGTCAAGTACAATATCTATCTTGATAAAACAAGTACATAATCCCATTACATGAATAGCCATTAAAAAGAAAGATAACAAGCTGGACTTTACTTCAGCAGTCCAAGCTTTCCAGTAGATAAGTGATCCAACTAGACTCCACTAGAACTTGGCCCAACCTGCGGACCTGAAGGGAGAAAAAGGATGGAAAAGAGGGGGTCAGACATAAAGTCTGGTGAATATGATAATTCTACAATACTATTACAAAAATAACTGGACTAAGGCATAAGCTGGAAAACAAGAAAATGTCTATGAAGAGCAGATTAAGAATATAGACAATCGCTAAAGGCAACGTTATAGGCGCTCCTAAATACTAAAGGATAAACACTATACTGCACCACACCAGTCACCCTAAAGATTCATCCCACTTAGCTTCACTTAGAAACTTTCCCAATGGCTTTACGTACCCCTAGCTGACTACATAGGTGCCGCCTGCCCCTATCTCCACTAGGTGTACCCTACTTCCCATTATTCGATCGGCTCCCTAACTCGTAGATACCCGTGCTGGCCCCACAGTGGGGTGTATCACTACCCTAAAGTGGCAACCTGATACAACGGACATGCACGGCTTATACCTACACGATGCAACAACGTCTTACCTACCAGCCCGGGTCCACACACGCATATGAAACCCGTTGGACTTGCGTTGCCACTGCTCCCTGTTTTGGCCTCTTATAGTCAAACCCAGTATGCGTGTCCCATCCTCGACTTGGGTCGAGCCCACAAAGATACGTTTTGGGATACTGGTTGAAATGGGCCCCCACTATTTACCACAAGCATTCCACCTAAGCTTGTCCCCATTAGTCCATCCCACTTAACCCACTTAGTCATGTTCATTTACATGTGTGTTTGGTTAAGTCTAATCGTATTTCAAATGCCTCTAAAGGCAACCACCAGATTCCTCATGCCACCCAAGGCACCTACTTAACCCCCATGTCCCACCTTACATGATTATCTGATTAAGTATTTCTTAGTTCATTAAGGCCATAACCTCATAAAGACCTCTCACATTAGACTGGCATTTATGGCAGCTGGATTTGCCGGGCGGGTCCGGGCAGTCTTACACCATAAAAGAGTCTAACCTCGTGTCTTTACAACTGTTATGCTTTAGTTTGGGCCTAGGACCTCTCACATTGGGCCGACATTTGTGACTACTGGATTTGCCGGGCGGGTCCGGGCAGGTTTACATCACAAACGGGTCCAACCTCGTGTCCTAAGTATTGATTATTAATAATAATCCACTTTCCCCCAATTTTAATAATTCCCTACTTGAATTATTAATTACTTCCAATTTTTAACAATGTCCATAATTGACTCAATTATGGACATCCATTCATGGTATGCAAAATCTTACAAAATTGCACCCAATTTATTAATTCCTAATATTACCCCTACCCCACGTTTGAACGTTTATTCGCAAAATATATGTTAGACTCGAATAGCCTAACTCATAGCATAAAAGAGATTATCATAATAACAACATGTATATGTGACCAAATGAATCATAATAAGGGGTGAAACTTGCATATGTCCAACTTGCATAGATTATACATGTCATGGACCTAAAGGTGTCAACTTGTTCAAAATTCACCTAATATAATCTCAATCAATTTTCATAAACTTACATATGAACATGTGTGAATCAACATCATCTAATTTTTTAACAACATGGTTTTATATGGGTACACCTAACTCAATAGGCAAATTCCCATATTCAAGTTTTATTTAATTATAGTTTCAAGTTTATGGGTACACCTAACCTAATAGGCAAATTCCCATAAACAAGATCCATTTAAATTAAAAAAACATAACTTTAAGCATGTTCCAACAACATCATGATTTTACAACATAATATAGCATGATTTATAACATGGCATAGTATGATAGTATAACATAGCTTGACATGATTCTCAACATAGCACGACATAGCATAAGAGAATTTACAACATAGCATGACATAGCATATATAATTTACATCATACGACAACATAATAACATAATAAGAGATCCACAATATATAGAATTTACAATTACAAATCACATCACTTTCTTGTGATCCATTCATAACTGAGTCAAATTAGTTTGTAATGGTCTTGTGAGAACCATCATACTCACCAACAAAAGAAGAGAATTAGAGAGAGAGTTCTTTGGTTTGATTTGTTTTGTTGAGTAGAATTTAGTTGTAGTAGATTAGGCTTCCTCTTCTTAGTTTGTGACGGCTACGCTGAACTCCATGGCAGCAGCATGACGGTAGCTTCTCTAATTTTACAAGTGATTTAGGTTTAGGGTCTACCCACCTATTTATAGATTTTAGAATTCATTTAGGCCATTAGATTTAACCTAGAAATAACCGCAGCCGTTCAGACAAGATGGGGTTTATCTTGTTGACTCAGCAATGAGTCAGAAGTGACTCAGCAAACACTCAGCATATTAATAAACTTCTATTCATGTCATAAATATATATATATTTTCTACAATGTACATATTAGATACATCCCCCTTTACTTATTATTGTTTTTATATACATATTAGATACATCCCCTCTCTTACATACTTATTAATATTTTTATATTCATATTAGATACATCCCCTCTCTTACACACTTATTAATATTTTTATATTCATAATAGATACATCCCCTCTCTTACACACTTATTAATATTTTTATATTCATAATAGATACATCCCCTCTCTTACATACTTATTAATATTTTTATATTCATATTAGATACATCCCCTCTTCTACACACTTATTATTATTTTAGCAACTTTAGTGTTAATAGAAAATTCGGGGTGTTACACTATACACCTGGAATATTATTGGGAAAATCAATCGGTGATTTGGTATGTTTGACGATGGGGCATTCAAAGTGAATGAAGACCTGTTATACCCAATGGTAAGTTCAACCTCAAGCCTCACAACCAGGAAATGACAAAAATGGGGCTGGTAGTATGGCTATATGGGTCTCTCCCATTAGGGTGTATTATCATCTATCTATAGAAATTCCATTTGTTTCTTTATTCTATTCGATGTTGTCCCTTTCGGGAAATGGTGGGTCGCTCCCAACCGTTAGTGACAATATATTCGATACACTCAAGCGAAATGAGTGGTCGATCATGTATGGGCCGGGTTGCAAGACGTTCTTGTTGATCCTAGTTTATTCCCCTCTAGAAATACACTATCGACAGCTGGTTCCATACCTTGTCATAGTCGGAATCCAATCTCCAATAAGCGCCCGCAGTTTTGATTGTATACTATGTATGTAGAGCATGATATGCAAGCGTTCTGCTAGATTGCTATTTATTTGTAATTAGACACTATCATAATATAAGAATAATATTGTTTTCAAAAGTGTTTTTGGTTATCGTAAGGTAAAAACCATCCGTATTTATGTGTGGATCGGTCTTACGATTATCTTTCCTTTCAAAGGTTTTCGAAAGTTAAAAATCAAACTATTTTTAAATCATTTACTCACATGAGTCCTATGACGACCCAAAATTTACTTTTCTATATTGCCCATAAACTCTTGGGTGCCCTAATTTATACGTGCAGTCCAATAGTTTAAGATTTTACCTATTTATCTGGAGGATCTTGGAGCAGGAGGCTTCAATGATAGATATTTAGAGTTTTATTCCACTGTGTTATATATGCAATGTACTCTGATGATGTATGTAAGTGGTAATATAGTTTGTATTTCGAAGGTGATTTTATATATTATATTTTGTTCCGTTGCGATTGTGAGATTCTGTGTTGTTGTTCAATTCGATCTTCTATCTCTTTCCTTCTTTTCTAATTTTCTATCTCTCTATTTCTCATCCTCTAACTTCTTTCTACTAATGATTCATATTTTCGTGCAATTTGGGTTGGACACGAGTTGTATTCTGTCAGCTCAAATAGTATGGATTTGCAAGTCGTTACAATCTGGATCTGCTTTGATGTATCGCTTTGACTACTTGTCTAATTTGTTATGGCGATGATTGGGGATTATGATTTTATGTTTCTATACTCTGATGGTTTTTAGCGCAAGACAGATGCTTTGGTTTGATGTACTTGGTTTCAGTATTTTAGCCTGATGTTGTAATTGGTTTGGAGACTACGATGTTTTTTTGCTAGATAATGAATTTTTAAATTTCCGCTACTATTTTTATATCTGCCTTGTTTTGTTTCTGTTTACTTATAACGTTTCATGGAACTTAATGCATTCTGATAAAGAGTGACATTAACGGACGTGGGGTGTCACATCTGGTATCAGAGCTGAAGGTTACAAGGTTGGATAAAAGTTTTGAAAAATTGTTTTCAAAAGCAAAGTATTTTCAAAGAAGAGTCTATTTTTGTAAAACATATTCCCCGAAGCCATACAAAATATCTTTTCGATTCTCTATTTGAACCCTTTTCCTTTTCTTTTCAGCATGTCTAGGGAACCGAATCTTCCCGAGGGCGTTCAGATACTGGCTTGGTTCCGTAGATATCTTGAGACTGCGGCATCTACTAGAGACCAAGGTGACGCCCTCCCCCAGCTGCGGCCGCTGTTCCTTCACCTCCACGAGTAGATAATTTCTATAATATATGCAAAGAATTCTGTGCTACAGGAGAAAACCATTCCATGGAATTGAGATCTTTGTGGAAGCACGAAATTGTCTACGAGAGATAGAGAGCGTGTTTGGACTTTTTGGGGTCGATGACCGTAAAATGATACAGTTGATTGCATGGTAGCTTAAGGACGAGGCTTCGTTTTGGTGGGAGGTGACATAAGCAGGGTGTCCAATAGATACTTCGATGATTTCCGACAGAGATTCGAGATGAAGTTTCTTTCTTATGCATAAGAGAGTATACAGATGGAGAGATTCTTGGGCACTTAAGCAAGGAAGCATCTCTGTAAAAGAGTATGTCAATAAGTCCAATTAGTTAGCAAGGTTTGGTCTGGAATTGGTGAATACCCTGCACAAGAAAGCTTTAATATTTGCGAGAGGATTAAATCAACCTCTCCAAGCATTGGTGTTGTCTCATATGCCGATGGGGGCAACTTTTGAGAGACTTGTTGACATGGCATTGATGCACGAAGAGGGTAAGGATGAGACAGAGTTTAGGACTGATGAGACTCAAAACAAGAAAGTATGGCCCAAGAAAGAAATGCAAAAGAAGAGTGGAAATAATGACAAAGCTCTGGGAAGAAAAAATGTCATGGTTGTGGGAGATTGGGTCATTTGGTCAAGGATTGCAGAAAAAAGAAGAATGCTTGTTTCAACTATGGTGAAGTTGGACACTATACTAGAGAGTGCCCGAAGAAGCAAGGAAAAGGGCAAAGGGCAAGATCTTCTGGGGGACTAGTACATGCTCTCAAGGCCAGCGGACCGGAAAAAGGTAGGAATTTTTTTGTTGATGGTTTGATTTCCCTTTCCCATCATCTAGTTAGGACTCTTTTTGATTCTGGTGCTTCTCACTCTTTTATATCTGATTCTGTGGTTGAGTCTATGCACCTTAGTACTAGTATTGTTTTTGATCTCATTATCGTCTCAAATCCCATTGGGGAAACGACTCATCTATCTATGATATGTCGGGGTTTGAGGATATATGTGTTATGCATCGAGTTCAAGTGCAACGCGTATGTACTCGGTTTTATGAGCTATGGTCTGATTCTAGGGATGGATTGGCTAGTCATCTAGTGCCATCCTAGACTGTGAGAGAAGGGTCGTTAGACTTTTAACTTGCAGTGGGAGGACTCTTGAGATTACTTGTGACCCAAAGGGGTCTATCACTAGAATCACTTGATGTTTCTGTCGATGATTTGCGATTTGTACCCATAGTCTATGAGTATCTTGATGTTTTTGATGAGGTTAGGGGATTACCTCCGAGGTGTGAGATTGATTTCCATATATACTTGGTGGATAATGTGAAGCCAACCGCATTTCTTATGCGCCACATGGCTTCTAGGGAGAGAAGGGAGCTTAGCAAGCAAGTAGGGGAGCTACTTGAGAAAGGGTTTATTATGCGAAGTATATCAGAATAGGGTGCTCCAGTCGTCTTCGCTACCAAGGCGGATGACTCACTTGTTTATGTATGGATTACAGGGAGTTGAACAAACTCACCAAGAAGAATAGGCACCCACTCCGGAGAATTGATGATTTGTTTGACCAGCTTGTTGGCCCATCTGTTTTCTCATAGTTAGATCTGGCCATGGGATTTCATCAGTTGAGGGTGGTTGAGGACAATGTAGACAAGACTGCTTTCAGAACTCCAGCCAGCTTCTTTGAGTGGTTAGCCATACCTTTTGGGTTGACGTATGCACCCGCATATTTTGTGGATCTGAAGAGTAGGGTGTTTAGGGAGTTTTTGAATAAGTTCATGGTGGTTTTGTGGATGACATTCTAATTTCTCGAAGAGCGAGGAAGAACATGCCCTGCATTTAGGAGTGGTTTTAAGGACTCTCAGAGCATACCAGCTTAAGGCAAAATTCTGCAAGTGTCACTTTTGTAGAAAGGAGGTATGATTTCTAGGGCATGTGGTCTCCAAGGATGGGATAGCAGTGGATCCCGCACAAGTAGTTGCAGTTCAAGATTGGAAAGTTCCAAAGAACGCAACGGAGGTGAGAAGTTTGCTTGATTTGGCGGGTTACTATAGGAAGTTTATCAAGGACTTCACAAAGATATCGGCCCACTCACTAGACTGACAAAGAAGAATCTGACCTTTTCTCGGATCATTGATTGTGAGGATGCTTTTCAGCGGTTGAGGAGGGCTTTAGCAACAGCTCCAGTTTTGGCATTGCCCGATGGGAACAAGGTGTTCATAGTGTACATTGATGTTTGTGGTACAGGTATTGGTGCTGTCTTGATGCAAAAGGGAAAGGTAGTATGCTACAATAGTAGACAACTGAGGGTTCATGAGATGAACTACTCTACCTATGATCTGGAGTTGGATGCTATAGTATTCACACTAAAGACTTGGCGACATTATCTACTTGGAGAGAGGTTCGAGTTATACACGAACCATAAGTCGCTCAAGTATCTGTTCTCGCAGAAGAATCTCAACTTGAGACAACAAATATGGATGGAGTTCCTAGCGTCTTATGACTTTAAGAATGCTTATACGCGTGGCAAGTGTGATGTAGTGGTGGACACATTGAGTAGGCATAGGATGTCCTTGAGTCCTCTATTCATAGAGAGGCAGAGATTGGAGTATATATCGACCTTCAATTTTAGGCCATGTACGGATCTTACACCTGGTTTGTTGGCATTTTTAGAGGTGCGACCTACATTTATGGATTGGATAGGATCTTCCCAGCGAGAGGACCCACAGATAGCAGACATCTTGGATAGGCTCAGTAGAGGGCAGATTTCTGGTCACCTTAGTAGATATTCCATGGATGATAAAGGGTGGCTAAGACGAGATGGAAGACTTTGTGTTCCTTGAGTTGGAAATTTGTTAAAGACAGTCCTTGAGGAGGCCCATCATTCTAGGATGACTATCCATCCAGGCGGCGATAAGATGTATTGAGACATGAAGAGGATTCTCTTTTGGGCCGAGATGAAGAAGGATGTAGTAGAGTTTGTAGCTCGATGTTTAGTTTGCTAGCAAGTAAAACTTGAACAGAAGAAGCCTAGCGGTTTGCTTCATCCTTTGGAGGTCCCATAATGGAAGTGGGAGAGCATCTCTATGGATTTAATCGATGATTTGCCTAGATTGAGGAGAGGCAACACCAGTATCAGGGTTATAGTAGATAGGCTAACTAAGAGCGCTAATCTCATTCCTGTTAAGATCAAGAGAATGACAACATGGTTGGCATCAATTTATCTTCGTGAAATAGTCCATTTACATGGAGTAACATCTAGCATAATGAGTGATCGTGATCCCGTCTTCACTAGTGAGTTCTGGAAGAGCTTACAAGAGGCACAAGGTACACAGTTATGTTTAACCACCACATATCACCCTTAGATCGATGGACAGACTGAGAGGGTGAATAGGATTCTGGAGGATCTTTTAAGACTGTGTATCCTAGAATTCAGAGGGACTTGGGAGGAGCATCTCTTGTTGGTTGAGTTCAGCTACAACAACAGTTATCAGGCTAGTATAGGCATGGCACCCTTCGAGGCGTTGTACGGACGACCATGGAGATCACCAACATGTTGGTGGGAGTCTATGGATTGGCTCACTTGGGCTTGGGATGATTAGAGATACATCATAAAAGATTGACCTTATCCGCCGGTGCATGAAGACAACTCAGGATAGGAAGAAGTCCTATGCAGATAAGAGAAGGACTGACATTGAGTTTAAGGTAGAAGACATGGTTTTCATCAAAGTATCACCTCTAAGGAATGTGATTCGCTTTGGATCCATAGGGAAATTGGCACCAAGGTTTGTAGAGCCATTTCCCGTAGTAGAGAGGATAGGTCAGATGGCTTATAAGCTAAAATTACCAGAAAGATTGGCAGGTGTTCATGATGTTCTCCACGTTTCCCATTTGCGGAAATGTCTTCATGATTCAGCAGAGGTGGTTGAGCCGAGCATGCTTGAGGAAGTAGAGGTAAAAAAGGAGGCAATAGTTAGAAGAGTTCCTACCCGTATACTTAGATCAGAGGTTAAGAAACTACGCAACAGAGAGGTTAAATTGATGAAAGTGCAATAGGGAGAAGACCGGGAGGATGCAACTTAGGAGACTAAAGACAAGATTCGCTCTTCGTACCCTTTTCTTTTCAAGAGTATGTTCCAAGCTTTTATTCGTGCTTGCTTCTATCATTCGAGTGTATCCTATCGATCGAATCTTCCACCTTTAGGTAGAAAACCAATGGATGTAAACATGTGTTTGAGACATGTTATGTTTGATTAATGCAAGTGGATGCAAATGTTTGCTTGTGCTTGCTCATGGATGAATATACACACACTAGGCACTAGATCGGCTCAAACACTATCATACTACATATGGATGTGTAAGCATTTTAATTTTTTATGGATGAAAATGAATGTATCATCATATGGATGTTTAATTTGGATGGATGATTGTCCACATGTAACACCCCGAAAATTCTATAACTATGAAATTCAAGAATTAGAGTATAATCAAATTCAAATCAAAGAACTAAGGGAAACGGGATACGCCATTGCGTTCGTCTCGGAAAAATACGCGAAATAGAGTCCGAGTTTTCGAAAAACGGAGTCCGTATGAAGAAGATATGGCCTTCGGAAGTTTTGAAATTAAATTTAAAATTCAAACAGAATAAAATAATAATTAAAATGGGGCCCAATGGGCCAGGCGGATAAAACACCCGCCTAGCCACCCAGGTCGACTGGGCTGTCGACCTGGGCTACCCATGTCGACAGGGCTGTCGACAGCCCTGTCGACAGGGGTATCAACCTGGTCGAGCCCAGTCAACCTGGCTGGCCAGGTCGGTGTGTGGTCGAATTTCTGTGGTCTGCTTTGTCATTAGGGCTAGGTGGCGGGTTTTTATTGGTCTCTCTTCCTAATGAATGGCTATGATCTAACCTAGCAACATCAATGGTCCTAATCAATTCCTAACCTCTATATAAATAACCCTAGACTAAACCCTAATCTATTCACTCAAAATAAGATTATAGCCGCCATGTTGCTGAGGAACGACAAAGAATAGCCGCCAACTAAAGAGAGGATTAGGGAGAAAGTTCTAAGGCCTAAAGCAATTCAAAGCAACCTAAAGCTAATCAATTCAACAAAGGAATCGTGTCTCTTAATTAGAGAATTCGCCGCAACCATTGTAAGTAGAGTATTACTTTGGTATTAATAAACAACTGTGTTGATGTGTATGCTTGAATTGTGGCAATGGAAGTAATTCATATTTGTGCAAAATTATGTTATTCATTATAAAGAACTACATGCGGTAGTTCTATGCAAATAAACGTTTGGAATATTGCGCAAATTGTGTAATCTATATTGAAGCTACATGTATGTAGTTAATTGAAATTCATGCAAATTTGAGGCTTTGTTATTATGCCATTATGATGTATATTTTTGTGCATAAATCATTTTGCAAGTAATTGAAACAAGTTGGTTATTATAGTTCATATGAAACTATGTGGAATTTTGACACCATAATCCATGCATTAAGTCATGCTTTTACAAACTTATGAATATGGCTAGGAATGATATTTGGCATAATTGAAATCCGTTATTAAGTCTATCTTGTTTTAAAGGATTATATGATGACATGGCTAGGTTAGACTCAAAAATCCCTTTTTGCAAGTTTAAAGAAAACACCATGATTAGGAATATTTATGCATAAGTATGTTTATACCATCGTTATGTGATTAGGCTTAAATCATGATTAAGTTGAATTATGCTATGTTCATGCTAGAAGTATTTATGCCATGCTTATGTTTGACAATATGTCATGCCTATGCTAGAAGTATTTTATGCCATGCTTATGTTTGACATTATGCCATGTTTATGCTAGAAGTATTTATGCCATGCTTATGTTTGACATTATGCCATGCTTATGCTAGAAGTATTTGTGCCATGCTTATGTTTGACATTATGCCTAAATAAGAATATAGGTTCATGTTGTAGTTAAACCTATGCAAGTTCCCCTTCTTTGATTCATGTCGCCTATGTTACCACTGTGCAAGTACACCAATTTCTATTATGTATTTTCCAACGTCGTATTGCAAGTTCATGCGCTCACCTTCCCCTCTTTGTGTATACGCCATAAGCCTCCCCTTTTCGCATGGCTAAATTGGGCTTTAAAAGGCTAAGCCCAATATATATGAACGGACGTGTAAAACGGGGGAAAATAACGTTGGGTTAAAAATTAATTAATGAATGAAAATATAAAATAGAAGGGCCCAAATTCAAGTATGGGTTGGGCCTGTGATTGGTGTAACCTTTACACCATTAACTTAATAATGGGCCGCAAATATTTACATATAAGAAATAAAGAAGAATGACAAGATATGTAAATGTAGAACATACGATGTGTTTAACCCGAGGTTGGATTGAGTTGTGATGTAAACCTGCCCGGAACCGCCCGGCTGTCCAGTAGTCACAACAATACCTATCCAATGTGGGAGGTTAAACATGGAGCCCAGCAAGGACCCGAGGTTAGACTGAGTTGTGGCGTAAGACTGCCCGGAACCAACCGGCAACAGGCAGCCACAACAATACCTGTCTAATGTGAGAGGTCAGGGCCTTAATAAGACAATTAAGGTTGAGACAGGATTGTTAGGATTAAGTGAACTAAAGACTTAATCAAAATTGGAACATGCTAAACTAAACGGACTGGTGGGGGTTAGGTTAGAAACACTTAACCAACTTAGCATGTTGGCTAGAGATAGAAAACCTAGTAACGGGGGACCCTTTTCAGCAGTAACCCTAGAAGGTGTATCAGGATACCCTGAAACTAGGCAGGGTGGGGCACGATTACTGGGCTGATTGTAAGAGGTCAAAGCGACGGCGGTGGTGTAGCAGTGTAGGTTCTAACGGAGTGCGGGCGTGCACACACTCCGGAGCAGAAAAATAAGGCACTGGACACCAGTAGCATACCTGTGCACTCTAAGGTTGTGTCGGGTTGCCACTATGGGACTTGATACACCCCATGGTGGGACCAGCATAGGTAACTACAGACATCGGGGGCCGTAAGACACATGGAACTATGCGAGTAGGAGCCGATCATCGTAGAATGGATCACATCACCCTGATTATGGGGTGCAAATTGGAAACTAGTTTATATGGGTTCAGAGATTAACATGGGGTACGATAGTATATTCGACCCTAGATAACTTAACCAAGTTTATAATGTTGCCCACTTCCTGTTTTACTTATCATACCCAGTTCTTTATTCATAGACAAAGTAGTACTAGACTTACTCAGGCTTTATGTCTGACTCTATTTTTCTTTCGTCTTCTTTCTTCCGTTTCCCCCCCCCCCCCAGGTCCTCAGGGTGGGAACACAGCAGCTTGATCAGCCTTGACATCCAGCTTGAAGAAGAAAAATGTATTGCTTGGACTTTCCTGTTTTGAACTATGGCTTTGGACAATCCACTTTGGAGCTTTTGAAGTTTATCTATGTTTTATTTATGCTTCTTTAAATCTTGTACTCAAGACAGATTATGAAAGTGTTATGTTATGTTTTTGGAAAGGATGTTGTTGTAACACGTATTTGACTTTATGAAATGAAAGTTTGTTGTTCTTCCGCTGTTTACAAATATGTGTTCTTATATCTGTCTTGTATATCTGTGACTTGTACTTATAAACCTCCACCAAAATTAGGGCATTCCCTTTGAGAGTGACCCTAACGGAGGTGGGGTGTTTCAGCACACATAAATAGCGTATACACAATATACTAGGGATATTTTCATATATTTTGGATCCATGGCACAAACATATATTGCATCAAGGTGGTCAGCTAAATCAATAGACCGCCTGATTTTTGCATTAGCATAGGAATATATACAAACACCTTTGTATATGTTCATACAAGCATTAGAAATCTCTTAAGGACAATGGATATCTGTGAATGATGGATGAGTAAATTGTTGTAGTTCGATGTTAGAACAGAACATTTTCCTAAACTTGGAGATTTCAGGGACGAAATCCTTTAAGTAGAGGAGAATGTTATGTTGAGTCAACGGTTTCAATGCTTAATTTGATTAATGACAAGAAGGAGTTCATGATCGACAAAAAGAAGAATTGATGTCTTCATAGGTTAGAGGTTGATTATTTAGAGTCTTTTATGTTAAAATCTATCCTCAAATAATCATACTTCTTATCACTTTCAACAATATGCATGAAAACTCATTTTTGGTGCATGTTGACAAAAACCTGTCACCAAGTTATTTTTAACCTGTCAACAGGATTTCAAAAGAAACCTGTCTACTTGTTAAAATTAACCAGTCAACAGTTTTTTAAAATAACAGTCAAAAACCTGTCTACCTGTAATCTTTATCTGTCAACAGCTTTTCATAATAACAAAGCATCTTTTTGAAAAGTCATCTTCCTTCTTGAAGGGTTGCATCCATTTCTCTTCATTAGAAATCATTTCTTTTGATTTGCAACTCTTCACCAATAATTACATCTTTTCAATCATTATAAATACATCGTGATTCATTCATCCAAATAACTGAATTTCACTCTCTATTCTCTGATCTATCTTGCATTATTACTTGGCATTCAAAAAGCACTCAAAATCATTATATTATCGTTTGAATCTCCAAGCATATTTAATACACTTGTGATTCAACGATAATCCACTTCCGAATCTTCGCAAACATCAAATTACATTTGAGGATAAGATTATAGGAAGGGTGTACTCAATTATTGACTAATCAGTGTTGAAACAAGAACACATTCAGAAGTCAAAATCTTGTAAATGTTAAAGTCCTGTGTGGGTAAGCTTGTAGCCCGTGAAATCAAGTGGGTAAGCTTGTGGCCCGTAAATCAAGTAGTGTTGTATACCTGTTCCTCCGGGTAAAGTGAGGTTGTTAGTGAAAATCCAGAGAGAGGTCTGGGACTGGACGTAGGACGGTGCTCCGAACCAATATAAAAATCCCTGGTGTGATTTTTCCTTTTTACTGTATTTACTATATTTACTTATCTGCGAATAGTTATTACTTTATACTTGAATATTGTTTGTCATATTACACGATCCTTGTGTGTATTATACTCGGCAAGTACACGCACACATCTTCAGTTGGTATCAGAGCACGGTCATCTCATAACCGTAACACAGTTATTTGATATATTTTAGTAATATGGCAAATAACCCAAGTAGTAGCACAAACTCCACTTACACTGAAGGTCAATCGACACAAAGACCTCCTTTCTTCAATGGTCTTAACTATAGTTATTGGGCAACACGTATGGCTTTTTACATGCAATCAACTAGCTATGATGCTTGGAATGCTACTCAGAAGGAAATAGTAAATCCAACAACTGAGCATACAAAATGGATGGCTGCTGAGAAAACTGCAGCAACTGTAAATGCAAAAGCAATGAATATGTTGTTTTGTGCATTAGATCAAAATGAATACAACCGTGTTATTATCTGTACCACTGCATATCAAATTTGGCAATCGCTAAGAACCACTCATGAAGGTACTAACAAGGTTAAACAAGCAAAAATAGCTTTGTTGAAAAGTCAATTTCAAAATTTCAAAATGAAGCCAAGTGAAACAATCAATGAGATGTATTCACGGTTTCAAACCATTCATCATGCACTTATTGGATTAGGGCAAAAATATTCTGATTTTGATGTAGTTTCAACAATCCTACATTTCTTTGACTAATGAATAGGAAGGAAAAGTATTAGCAATAGAAGAAGCTAATGTTCTTTCCGCCATGAAGCCAGATGAACTGATAGGAAATCTTATGTCATATGAAGCTAACCTGCAGGCAAGAAAAGAACAAAACGAAGAAAAGAAAAATGTAGCATTTCATGCCGAAAAGGATGAAGACATCTTAGATTCCGAAGATGAAGATCTGGCATTCATTGCAAAAGGATTCAAGAAATTCTTAAAGCAACGAAAGGCTAGTCGTTACAACAGAAAAAAAATCGGATCAAATAAACCATCTTCATCAAATGTAGAATGCTTCAACTGTCACAAGAAGGGACATATATCAAATATTATTATTGAAAGATACCAAAAAACATCTTGGTAATAAAAGAAAGAAAAAGGTGCAAAAAACTAAAGCTAAGAAAAATCTTAGTTTATTATATTCCAAACCAAAATTAGTTGTGAAATTTCAAAAGAAAAATATCAAGAATATTAAAATAAGGGTTCCTAAAACAAATAAAAATTTCCTTATGAACAAGTACATTCAATTTTTTTTGAATACTGTGCATCATAATTCCAATTATTTATATAAAGGGGATACCGGACCCGTATGGGTTTGGACTCCTAAGACCTGACTCTTAGGACCCTATAAAAAGTGGGTACCATGATCTTAATTCTATTTTTTGCAGGTCCCACTTAAGAAAAGAGGAAAGTGGATACTGAACAGTGGTTGCTCGAAGCATATGACTGGAGACAAGAGCTTATTAACAAATATCACTTATTCAGATGGTGGCTCTGTCACTTTTGGAGATAATTCAAAAGGCTATATCATCGGCAAAGGCGGTGTGAGCAATTATGGTACATCTAACTTACCTATTATTACTAATGTCATGCTAGTTAAAAACTTGAAACATAATTTACCAAGTATTAGTCAACTATGCGACAAAGGTTTTATCATTTCTTTTTCGGATAATAAATGCAGTATTTTAGATAAAGATCGAAATCTAGTTTTTGAAGGTTAAAGAGACAAAAATATCTATATTCTGAATATGAACATCAATCATAATTCAGATATGTGTCTTGTAGCAAATGATAATGATTCATGGCTATGGCACAAACGTTTCTATCACATAAACTTCAGAACTATTGACAAGCTAGCCAAAAATGATCTAGTTAAAGGACTACCCAAAATGAGATTTACGGTTAATAATATTTGTGATGCATGTCAACTAGGAAAATTGACTAAATCATATTTCAAATCCAAGAAAGTCATATCAACATTACTACAACTTGAGTTATTACATATGGATTTATTCGGACCAACACAGGTTCAGTCAATAAATAATAGTCGATATGTGTTTGTAATTGTTGATGATTATTCTCGTTATACATGGGTAATTTTCTTGAAAAATAAAAGTGACACGTTTAATCATTTCAAATCCTTCGTCAAGAAAATTCAAAAGTCAAAAGGACTTAAGGTTAAGAATATAAGAAGTGATCATGGCGGAGAGTTCGAAAATAATGAATTTGAACATTTTTGTACAAAGAAAGGTATCAATCATAATTTTCCGTTTCCTCGAACTCCACAACAAAATGGAGTTGTAGAACGGAAAAATTGGACTTTACAAGAATGTGCAAGAACATTATTAAATGGATCCACTTTACAAAAACATTTTTGGGCGGAAGCTGTTGCAACTGCGTGTTATGTTTTGAATCGTGTATCTATTCGACCTCTCACGAAAAATACTTCTTATGAGCTATTTAATCAGAAAAAGCCAAATATCTCATATTTCAAAGTTTTCGGTTCTAAATGTTTTATTTTAAATACGAAAGACCATTTGGGAAAATTTGATCCAAAATCCGATAAAGGTTTATTTGTCGGATATTCGGAACGAAGCAAGGCCCATCGTATATTCAATAAGAGAACTAAAACTATTAAAGAATCACTTCATGTATCTTTTGACGAATTCTATAAGCCATCTCATAATATATCAGATGACGAAGAAAATATAGTCACTAATAATCCTACCATCACAAATAATGACTCTGACTCAGAAATTATTGAAGATATTCCTCAACCTGCTGTGGCACCTTCTCCATCTAGATTTAGATCTCCTCCAAGAATTCTAAGAGATCATCCGGTTCAAAATGTTATTGGAGAAGTAACCTCACAGATTAGGACAAGGAGTCAACTTAATCAAATGGGTCATGTTGCGTTTATTTCGAATATCGAACCGAAAAATCCTAAGGAAGCTTTTACCGATGACTACTGGATCATTGCCATGCAAGAAGAGCTAAATCAGTTCGAGTGCAATGATGTATGGGAACTTGTTCCAAGGCCAACTGACCAATCGGTTATAGGAACTAAATGGGTTTATAAAAATAAGGCTGATGAACAAGGGAATATCACTAAAAATAAAGCACGGTTAGTAGCACAAGGTTATAATCAAGAAGAAGGTATCGATTATGAAGAAAAATTTGCACCTGTCGCAAGACAGGCTATTAGAATTTTATTATCTTTTCTTGTCATCACAATTTTAAATTATATCAGATGGATGTCAAGAGTGCATTCTTAAACGGGTTTATAAAAGAAAGAGTATATATTGAACAATCTCCTTTATTTAAACATGAAAAATATCCGGATCATGTATTTAAACTTAAAAAGGCTTTGTACGGCTTAAAACAAGCACCACGTGCTTGGTATGAACGTTTATGAAGTTATCTTATTGATTCGGGTTTTCATATAGGGAAGGTTGATCAAACATTATTTATTAAACATTCGCAAAAAGACATATTGGTTATTCAAATATATGTGGACGATATAATTTTTGATCAACAAATGAAAAACATTGTAAAGAATTTGCAGATGTTACGACCAAAGGATTTGAAATGTCACATATGGGAGAATTATCATACTTTCTTGGTCTTCAAATTAAACAACTTCCGAATGGTATTTTCATAAATCAAGAAAAATATTGTGGAAATCTTGTTAAAAGATTTGGATTTGAAAATACTTCCGGAAAAACTACTCCTATGAGTACATCTACTCATCTTGAAAAAGATGAAAATGGAAAAAGTGTAGACCAAAAGACATATCGTAGTATGATAGGTTCCCTTTTATATTTAACGGCTAGTCATCCTGACATTATAATGAGTGTTTGTTTATGTGCACGATTTAAAGCCAATCCTAAAGAATCACACTTACGAACAGTGAAACGTATAATTCGTTATCTTAATAATACCAAAGATTTTGGTCTTTTCTATCCAAAAGATTGTTCATTTGAGTTGGTATCATATAGTGATGCGGATTTCGGAGGATCTCGAACGGATAGAAAAAGCACAAGTGGTACTTGCCATTTTATTGGAAAATCACTTGTCTCTTGGTTTAGTAAGAAACAAAATTGTGTTTCACTTTCGACGTGTGAAGCGGAGCATATATCAGCGGCTCTTGCATGTACACAAGTTTTATATATGCAACAAAAACTTAAAGACTTTGGAATAATTTTATCAAATTCAACCATATATTGTGATAACACAAGTGCGATAAACTTATCCAAAAACCTAGTTAACCACTCTCGGACTAAACATATCGACATCATTTTCTGAGAGATAATATTGAAAAAAGAAATATAAATCTTGCATATGTAAGCACAGAGAATCAACTAGCTGATATATTTACCAAGCCTCTACTCGAATCAAGTTTCGTAAAATTACGTAGAGAGCTAGGCTTATTATCTAGAAAGGAACTTGAAAAATAAACTATATTTTAAACGTTGCAGAGTTCTTTTCTATCTAATACAAATAGTTATTACTTAACTATTTTCTCTCCTAAAATAAAGTGTTATTTTGTGGTGAGATTAATATGGACCTCTTCTAAAAATAGAAGTAGTCTTATATATACCTCTTCATCGAGTGCTTTCTGAATTTATCCTTTCAATCTTCATTCATCTTGTAATGGCTCATATTTGCGACGAATGTGCTCGAAGATCACACATCACCATAACTAGCTCTAAATCAGACGAGCACTACTCCCCGAAGACACCAGAACATCCTCCTGGTTTCCATCAAAACTCACGTACACCTGGCACCACACCTAACTCAAAACGTTGCAAGAAAGCGTTATTTTGTTCTCCATGTACACGAGAGAAAATAGATGAGATACACCATTATCAAAAGCATCAAGTTGATCTCCAGAGGGAGATGTATTACGAGCAGAAGTTAACAGCTTCTCGGCTCACGTATCTCGAACAAATAGCTTCATTCTTCTGTAGCTCTAATAAGCACAACGTTCATGAGGCCACACATATGCCATCGTCATCAAGAACACCAAATACATGGGATATGAATTTCAGTAAAAATGAAGGTGCAAACGATAAATATTCTCCTCGGGAACCTCGGTAATAAAACTATATCATATCAAAGGAGATCATTTATATTGCTTTGTTATTTCCATGTCTTATTCTTCATGAATAATTTTTTTTATATATAATAATTTTTTTTATGGAGTTCAAAATACTAATGAGAAAGCGAGAAAAATGAAGAATAACAGAACCCGTCGACCACTGAAAACTTCCTGTCGACCAGTTTTATAACATTACAATCCAGAGAGATTTTCAGTCAACCACCTTTCCTGTCAACCGAATGTGCTTCAGATTCAAACCGAAAGAAAATAGGCCGATCGGTCCAAAAATTGTTGTCAACCATTTATGTTAATCTTTTATTTTTTTGAACCCGATACTTGATCTGTCGACCGCCCAATTCCTCGCTGTCGACCGATTTCTTCTCTGCCTTTAATTTATAGAACCCATGACAAAAAAGGTCGACAGCCAATACATTCTTGTCGACCGATTTCCTCAAAAACAGTTTTTTTTTTTACAGAAACATTGGTTCATACTCCAAACTCAAACGCCATTTCATTCTTAACTTTTTTTTTTAACTAAAAAAAACCCATTCCTCTCAACCCTAATTTCTCCAATTTCAATTATTTTAATCTCCAATGGCTCCAAAGCAAAAGAAATCAAAAACATTTTCTTCCTCTTCAACCCTACAACCTATTGATTTACACATTAAACAGTGGTTAATGGATCCAATCGCTATTAGGAGATGGAACAAAATGAAAGACTATACTATTCATCAAGGATCATTTATCAAGTTCTCTGATTTCTTTCTCTACGATGTTAAGACCTTTGCAAAGAGAGCAGGTATTGATTCTCTTCTGGACTTCGAAAAGAACAACACTGAAATCAATCATATCATGATTAAGTTGTTCTACGCCAACCTCAACTTAGAGAAATTCAAACCGGAGAATTCATCAGATTGTTTCTGGTCCGTTGTGTATGGAAAACATGTTTTTATCTCAAAAGATAGGATGGCACAAGTTCTTCGTTCTGAAAATAGTGGTATTAAATTCTCTAGTGATTTCTGCACTGTTCATACTAGAGATAAAGTCAGTCACTTGTTTATTGAAGATCACAAGCCAAGTACAAAAGGAGTTAATTTACGACCAACGACTAGACTTATTCATCTCTGTATCACGCATTCTTTGTTGCCAAGGACTGGAAATTTTGATGTCGTTTATAAAGAAAACTTTAAGGCTTTGTACGCAATTTATGGAGAAAAAATGTAAATTGGATAGAGATGATCTTCGATGAAATTTCAATGGTGAATAATCATTCAAGACCACATCTATTTTACAATGAATACCTAATGCATCTATTACTTGATTGCGGTATTCAATCTCCCGAGTCCAAGGTTTCAGGGCCTAAGTGTATTAATAAAGCATCGAAAAATAGAATGAAACTTCCTGAGCCATACTTAAACATCATTCCTTTTGAGCAATATAAACACCAAGGTCCTCTCGAAGCTTCTTCCTCACAAATTACTAGGCCGAAACCAGAAGACGTTAGGATTCCTTCACCTACTTCTAGAACTAAGGAATCTCTCGAACAAATTGCAAGGAATCAATTACTTCTCGAAGCACGACTTAAACGAACCGATAACAAGCTTGATAATTTAGACACTAAACTTGTTAAACAATTTAATAAACTTAAGTCATTCTTCGGGATTCTTTTGGATGCAATTTCTTGTGGCGCATCATCCTCCACAACACATGCTCAAGACCCGACGAAACGTCCAAGGCCTCCTATATTCACATGGACATCTTCAGAGGAGAGTACTAGCTCTGGAGCAAGTACTGAACATGGACGATGTCGCGGCATATCCTACATTGAAGAAGGTAAAAATGAAGAAGAACAAGTTGGAGATGATGAGGAACAAGAAGGAGATAAGGAGGAGGAATCGTCGGACGAAGAAGGAAACGAAACCGATTCCGATTTACCACCTCAGTAGTTCCGTCTATTTTTTTATGTTTTTTAATTTTCAAACACTTTTATCAGCACTTGTATGTGATTTGTGCTTGGTGTGTATGCTACGATACTTCGTTTTCATATGGTATGGTTGATATGGTCTGTAATATTTGATACACTCTGGATATAACGCTATTTCATCTTAATATTGGTGTTATATACCCTTTTTGTCGATGACAAAGGGGGAGAAAATGTTACTAACATTTCTTCTTGCAAAAATTTAGTTATATATTTCAGGGGGAGCATATATACAGGGCGGGCATATATACAGGGGGAGATAGCAATGGAGATTAAAATATCAAGCTATGTTGTCATCAATCAAAAAGGGGGAGAATGTTGAGTCAACGGTTTCAATGCTTAATTTTGATTAATGACAAGAAGGAGTTCATGATCGACAAAAAGAAGAATTGATGTCTTCATAGGTTAGAGGTTGATTATTTAGAGTCTTTTATGTTAAAATCTATTCTCAAATAATCATACTTCTTATCACTTTCAAAAATATGCATGAAAACTCATTTTTGGTGCATGTTGACAAAAACCTGTCAACAAGTTATTTTTAACCTGTTAACAGGATTTCAAAAGAAACCTGTCTACCTATTAAAATTAAACTGTCAACAGTTTTTTAAAATAACAGTCAAAAACCTGTCTACCTGTAATCTTTATCTGTCAACAGCTTTTCATAATAACAAAGCATCTTTTTGAAAAGTCATCTTCCTTCTTGAAGGGTTGCATCAATTTCTCTTCATTAGAAATCATTTCTTTTGATTGCAACTCTTCACCAATAATTACATCTTTTCAATCATTATAAATACATCGTGATTCATTCATCCAAATAACTGAATTTCACTCTCTATTCTCTGATCTATCTTGCATTATTACTTGGCATTCAAAAAGCACTCAAAATCATTATATTATCGTTTGAATCTCCAAGCATATTTAATACACTTGTGATTCAACGATAATCCACTTCCGAATCTTCGCAAACATCAAATTACATTTGAGGATAAGATTATAGGAAGGGTGTACTCAATTATTGACTAATCAGCGTTGAAACAAGAACACATTCAGAAGTCAAAATCTTGTAATTGTTAAAGTCCTATGTGGGTAAGCTTATAGCCCGTGAAATCAAGTGGGTAAGCTTGTGGCCCGTAAATCAAGTAGTGTTGTATACCTGTTCCTCCGGGTAAAGTGAGGTTGTTAGTGAAAATCCAAAGAGAGGTCTGGGACTGGACGTAGGACGGTGCTCCGAACCAGTATAAAAATCCCTGGTGTGATTTTTCCTTTTTACTGCATTTACTATATTTACTTATCTGCGAATAGTTATTACTTTATACTTGAATATTGTTTGTCATATTACATGATCCTTGTGTGTATTATACTCGGCAAGTACACGCACACATTTTCATGTAACACCCAGTAATTTTAAAGAACATTATTAACAATAAACTAAATGATGCTTAATTAAATATTGGGAATTAAGTTAAATGGACAATACCATTGTGTTCGTCTCAGAATTCGAGTTCAGAAGGACTCCGAGTTTGCGTATAACGGACATCATATGAGGAAGATATAAAATTTAGAACTTTGTATACATATAAGAAGAATATATGTAAATATGAATTCAAATAATTCAAAATAAACGAGCGGCACACGAAGACGGCAAGGCACGGGAAGAAGACCGTTGTGGGCCGACCCACGCCCGGTCTGGGTAGACCTATGGGTCGACATTAGGTCAGTTGGGTCGACCCAGGAAGGGATTCGCGATCCGGCGACATTCTTCTGTTTCTGGACTATTTTGTTAACCAGGTTCATTATTTTTCTGAATAGGTTGGATTTGAAAATAGGGATCTGACGGTTAAGGATTGTCTTGCAAACTGTATATAAAGGAATGCACTCCTATCAAATCAATTACACTTCCTCGTACTTATTCCTCAAACCTATGTTCTAAAAATTTAAGACAAAGATAAGGAGACACTGCTGAAACTTTGATTGAATCAAGACAATTCTTATCTGACTTATACAAGAATCCCTTCTGCTACATCAACATATTATCCTCTGATCTTTATATCCAATCTCTGAGACTTCATGTTACTTTTAGATATAAAAATTTAATAGTAACCTTGACATGTTAATAAATCTAAATCTGAGCATACGCCTGTTAAGAAACTGATTCATATCTAAACAGTTCTGTTGTAATTACATGTATTCTTCCATACACTTGTTTTGTTGTTCAGTTGTTATTATATGCCTATTTCTGTTATTATATGCATATTTTTGTTTTCCTCCCTCTCTGATTCTCTTTTTATTTTATAAGCCTAGGGTACCTTCAAGCCTAGGCCAATCTCATAAGAGACATACGTATGAATGAAACTGGGACAATTAGGGAATGTTTGGGAATGAGAATAAAAGATGGAATTTTGGGGCATATCTTATACTATGGAATATGACCGAAAATTTGGGATATACCTTGGACTATGGAATATGACTAAAATTTGGGGTGTATGAACATGATTACTCTATAGGCTTAATTCAAGAATTAAGTGGAACATGTTAATGAAACTGTAAATAACCTATGGAATCTGTTAAATCTGTGGGGTTAAGTAAATGTTAAAACTATGGGGTTAGGTAAATCTGTTTAGTCTATGGAGTTATATGAACCTGTTATCCTGTAATACTTAACCTGTTTAATCTGTTGGGGGTTATATGAACCTGTTAACCTGTAAAACTTATCCTGTTAAGTTGTGGAGGTTAGGCGAAGCTGTTAATCTGTAAGGCTTAACCTGTTAAAAATCCTAGTTAATTGGGGGACACAAGCTTTGGGGTTTGGCCTGTGTCATCTGCTGTGTGGGGCCCATATAAGTCAATAACCCATTCTGTTATTAAACGAGGACCTCGCACTTGGTAGGGGTCAGGGCACGCATACTAAACTGATAGTAAGAGGTTCATCTGAAAATGGGGCGTGCATGGGCATGTTCCAACGGAGTCATGAGCGTGCGTAAGTCCGGTCTATAAGAGGAAAATAAGCCGCTCTATCACTAGTAAATAGGTTTGTGTCCTATAGGTTGCCACTTTAGGGAGTAATACACCCTATTGTGGGGTCGACAGAGGTTTCTGGCGCGGGTTTGGGTGCCTTGTTCTCGGAATTTGTGGCACTAGAAGAGATCCAACCTTATGGAAACGTAGAGGAGAAGAAGAGCTTTGATATGGTATATAGTTTGTTGTCTAAGTCGCAGAGAGGAGGGAGATTTTAATGGGGGAAAATGGGGTATTTTTAGCCATGAAAAACCATGGAGGCGGCGGCTACATGATGAAGATTAGGGTTTAGTGATTTGCTTAGTTAGGTTATTTATATTATTATATTCAATTAATCACTAAAAGGCCTGTTTAGAAACTCTGTCTAATTTCAACCCAACGATTGTGTTTCCTAGCTAAGAACCCCTATTCCGGATCCATCTAACTATGTCCCGCAGGCCCAAAAGGTCATCTCAGCCTCCGTTTTTCAGATTTAAAATTATTCTTTTATTTTAAAAATTCAAACGTATATAAAAATTCACCGGGGCCACAATTTAACTTTAAAAATTCCCGAAAAAAATATTTTTGGCTATGTTTTGACGATACGAATCCAAAAAAATTATTTTTGTTGAATTCTGAGCCTATTTGAAAAATGACTATTTTCAAGTCGATTAAAATTGACCGAAATTGACAAAACTGAAATCTTTTTGCCACGGCCACAAATTAATTCTAAAAATTATGAAAAATTAAAATTAACTATATTTTGACATTCCGAGTCCAACAAAAGTGGTTTCGTCGAAAACAAAGGTCGTTTGAAAAATGGCTATTTTCAAGGCGTATATATTTAATATTAGAAATACTTTTTAAACAAATAATTTCCGAAACTCGAAATACATAAGTGTTTACTGTTTTCCCAATGTAGAAACGTCATTCTGCACTCAATGGAAGTGGTTTCGAGTCCAAATTCCTTCATATGCAAAAAGTGGCATTTTTGACCTTTATATATTTCATAGCGACCTTTCTAAATTTTAATTTGGGCATAACTTTTGATTCCCGCTATGAAATTTCAATTTTTCGGATTCTTAGAAATATATTTTTAAGTAGATTCTAATATTTTTGATTTCACTAAAATCCGTAAATTTTACGTCCCGTACGGTCAGTCAAAGTTCAAGTTTGACTTTTCAAACTACCGCGCTATTTCTAATTGCTTTTATAATTAAAATTAAATTATTCATTCTAACTTCAATTTAAATCAATTTTTAATCATTGTTATTTTAAATAAATTATTTTAAATATCATAAACTCATTGAAATTACTTTAAAATAAATTTTAAATTTACTCCAAAATTCAGGATTGTTACATCATAAATCACGTAAGCATTTTTCAAGGGGCCACATATGCATTCAATTTGGTTTCACCATTTTCAATCCCAAAAATCACGTCAGGTTACAGAGGAAATCAAATCCAAAAATCTCGCAAGAAATCAGATCAATCATATGTTGAAATCAAAGAGCAGTTTAAAGGATTTATAATCCTATTTAAACTACACCTATCATCATCAGAATGAATGTCGAAAAGAAAAACAACAAATTTGAAGAATAATCAGTGAAATCAATTCAGAGAAACTCACATCTTTACGATTGCCAGAAGCCTAAATCTATTGTGAAGTCGGCCGCAAGAATTCGAAGCCTAGGAGTATCAAATCATCAATTTAAAGTCGAGATTTGGGAATCTTGGTACATCCCTATTTTTGTTTTCCATCGCCTGCCGCTATTTTTTGAGAGAAAAAGGAATCGGGTTTAATAGAAAGAAAGAGGACCGGCCTTTTTTTTAATATATCAAAAGGGCATTATAATTTTTTAGGGTTTTATTTTGATTTTATTTTATATTATGTTGTATTTTTCCTTTTGTAAGTCGTCTTCAGTTTTCTAGTTTTTGTCAAACTAGGAGATTATGTTAGTTTTTAACTATCAGTTTTCTAGTGTCTGTAATAACTAGGGTTTACTGGTTACAGGTTTGTAATTAGGGGAAAATCTTATCTAGGGGATATAGATCAGTCTAGGATTTTGAGCATAAGATTAGAACAGGAGCAGGTTTTGCGAGTTTACAGGGTTTGTAAGCGGGATCTATTTTAATACATAATAAAAATCTTAGAAATGCAGCAGTAGGCAGGGTTTGCCGAAGCTGGGTAAAAACTGTTATCTGCTGCTATCTATTCTGTGATATTTTAATATCTCGAATTTGATTCAATAAATCATATTCACATCCCTCCTCTAGGGTTAATCTAGATCCAACAAGTTGTATTAGAGCTTGGTATTTTATTAACTCTAGAGTCATGGTGTTCCCTGGTTGTCAGTCTTCTAAGGCTTAGTCCAGTCGTATTCCAACTATTTTTATTGGTACAAATTTTTAAAATTGGAAATCTGAAGTGGAGTCCTATTTAAAATCTGTTAATAGTAAATGTTGGGACAGTATTATTAATGGATATGATATGGTTGATATTGAGTTTAATTCTCATGCAATTCATATTTTATATGCTTATATTGATGATGTCGAATACATCTTATCAACCATTGTTTAATTGCGCTTGAAATCTGGAATACTCCCGATACAAAGTATGGAAAAATTGACAGAAGCAGCTCAAAACCCCCGAAGGTCAACTCAGATTCAGATATATGCTTAAATGGAGATATAGATAAAATTTCAGATGGATCAAAGATGGAGGCTCAATAGACGATGAAACATAAATTTTCTCTTATGAAGATTTAGTTTATATGTATGCCGATTTAACTAAATCAATTGATAAAATCCAACTGAAAAACAAATCTCTGAAGTCTAAAAACCTTGAGTTGACTAGAAAAAAATCATGATTTCGAATTAACGCTTGAAAACGTCAGGAAATTTGAAAATTTTGATTGTAAAAATTGTTTGAAATTGAAAACTGATCTCGTTTATCTCAATAAAAATATTCGAAAGCTTGAGATTGATATATTGATCCTGCAATGAACGAGATTGAGTTATTAAGTTCGAATAATTTTCTGGAAAAGTGATTGGATATTTTTAAGACATCTGGAAGTTCCAAAATTGAAATTTTTGAAAAAGAAAGCTTATTGAAAACTGAATCTATTTTGAAAGAGCTTGAAAACGAGATTGAAAAGTTTAAGAGTTCTGAGAAACAACCATTTAAAAACAAATACAGTTTGAGTTTGAGATTTTTGAATCCAAGACCAAAGTCACATTGCTTGAAAACAAAAAAATGCTTTTGAAACAAAATGATGCTAAAAAGAGAAAGATCAATATTAATCGTTGTTCAAATTTGATAAAAGAGAATAATGATCTTAAATCCAAAATTCAACGATTAGAATCAACTTTAGATAAATTTTTCTAATGGGGAAACTTCATTGAATATATTGTTAAAAAACCAAATTTCGGTTGGAAATAGAAATGGTCTCGGGTTTGGAAGACGTAATAAACTTGTTCAAAAGAAAAATTCAAATGATATAAAAAACTCTTCAAATAACTTGGGTTGTAATCGAAGTGAAAATTTTGGATTTAATAACTTTGAAAAACTGAATCCAAATGGTTTTAAAAATTCTTCAAACTAGTTTGGAAAATATCGTTTTGAAAATTTAAACTTTGGAAATTTAATGGATTTCTGAACCATAAACGAAATGAGAATTTGTTCGGTAACAAGCCATTCAAACAATATTTGATCTCATATGGAAATGAAACGTTTTTGACTAAATTCAAACAGATTTAGGTTCCGAAGGGTACAAAGGTAAATTCCAATGGATTGTTATACAAATAGGTTTGGGTACCGAATGACATGAACAAAACTGTGAGTGGTTTTGCTAATTTTGTTAGACCACTCGATCCCCTAAACGGTTAGGTACCGGAGGAGGATGAGGAACTACTTTGCAAAAAGAGATATGTATTCAAATTTCTTCACAACATTGAATTACTCAAAGTTCCTTAGTCAAGTTTGTTGAGTTAAGATTCATTTGCTCACATCATATTCTGGTATGATCTCTAAACTCATCTCTGTTAATACTCCTTGTTTTTTCTTTGTTTATCTCTCCTTCTGCCCCTTCTATTTTTTCTTTTGATTAGTCTGATTTGATTTGACACTGTCATAATTTTTCTTTTATTTTGAGTTTCTTAACTTCAAATTGAAGAATTCATGGTTTTTGGAAATTCGCTTTATTTGAATAAAACAATCATGTTTTAATCCTTTCTAGAACTTGAATTCAAAATTGTAAATTTTCTTCAATTATTTTGAAGTTTAATTCTTTTCGGATTTCTGATTTCTGAATTCCTAACAGTGCTAAAGCATTCTTGTTATATCTTAAACACTGTTATCTTGAATTCTAAATTTTTAAAGATTTGAAAATTAATGAAATTTTGCATACCTCTGCTGTTTTGAGTTTCTTCTAATTCATTTTGGAAAGGCTTGAAAATTATACTCATTACAACACACTGCTATTTTTCAGTTACGATAATTTCATTGATTTTTGGATCGGCTTGATTATTTCTGATTTGAAATTACCATTGTGATACATCTTGGAATTCATTTTTATTCATGATCATTTGTCTTAGATATTTGCTTATTGAAATCATTTGAAATTGTTAATATTTTGAATCTCACACACTTCTTAAATTTGAAATTAATAATCTTTTGTGATTGATTCTTTGTATCTCAAAATTTACATTTATTCAAGTGATTTCAAATAAACCGTTTTAATTTTGGATCATGAATTATCTCTCATGCTTAATATAAATATTCTGAAAATTTCTCTTGTGCTTGTCAAAAATATTTGTAAAAAAGTATTTGAATTTCTAATCTTGAAACCCACTGTTATTTCATGATCATTTGATTTGAATATTTGTTTGTTCGAAATCATTTGAAATTATTAATTCATGAATCTCACACATATCTTGGATTTGAAACTTATAATCTGGTATGGTTGATTCATTGAATCTTTAGATTTCCATATTCCTTCAAATGATTTAAAATAAACTCTATTTTTAATCTTAGGTCATGAAACATCTTTTGTGACTGTCAGAAATATATGTGAAAAAATCTCTTGACAAGTCTGCTTTGAAATTGGCTATTGTGATGCTCTGATAAAAGAAATCTCTTTAAAAATATTTTTTTAGATAACTACTTGTTTTGATATCATTCTTTGTTCTAATAAAAGGTTCAAAAAAATTCTAAGTAGCTTAACTACTCTTAGTTGAAAATCTTTCTTATGCTACATCCTGAAACTCTTTCTGAAATCATGATCACTCACTTGGATGTTGTTTTGGTAGAAGTCATTTAATATTGTTTAATATCTTGAATCTCACACACTCCTTGGCTTTGGTATTAATAACCTTGTGTGATCGATTCATTGAATCTTGAAGTTTTCACATACCTTAAGTGATTTCAAATAAAGTGTTTCTTTAAATCTTGGATCATGATTTATCTTCCTAGACTTGTTGAAAATTTTCTAAAAAAGTTTTATGTGAAACTTATTCTGATGTGTCTTACAGCTTTGATTGATGGAACTGAATTGTTAAAATTTTTGCTTGGGCTTTGTGATTGGATACTTTTGTTTGAGATACCTTGTTAGCCACCAGTTTTATAATAAAATCTCCATTAATAGAGACAACAAGTGGTATCAGTTTGCAAGCTTTGAAATTTTTTATTGATCTAATTCTCATTCTATATATTATTTTTCTCTTCTCGTCTTGTATAAAATTTTCTGAATCCTCCCTTTTAATTGATTTTTCAATTTTATAACCATTTATTGATTATTTGTTCAGAAATTGAAATAATAACCAAAAGAACTATAAGAACTCATTAAAATTATTATCAGATTACTGAACTTGTGATGAGTTGTGACTATAGTACATTTCACGACAAAAGGAAATCTTATTTAAATTTTTTCATGATGATTGAATAACTGTTATAATATCCTTGAATTGGTTCTTATTTCATGAACATCTCCTTTACCTACCATTACGTCACCATCCATCATGATTTTATATTAATGTGGAGAGTTTAATATTTTTTTTAAGTCATCTTGAATAAATAATGAAAATATTTGTGATGGAATTGTGATTATATTTTTTTTTTCAGAATTAGTGATAATTGAAAATTTTCAAGAATCCCGGTACAGTTGAGCATACTTCATAATATAATTAATTTAGAAATTTATTTCATAACCATTTCTGTACCTACCACATTTTTATCATCCATATTGGTTCTATATATCAAGGAGTTTTTCTTTTGGAATTGAAAATAATAAAATTATAATATTCATAAGTGTTTCTCTAACCTCATTTAAAAATCCAAGATATGGTTATGCATGGTTATGAGATTACTTATTTTCAAGTTGCAACTGGACTCATTTAAAAATCCAAGATCTGGTTTTGCGTGGTCAGTGTGCTTTTAAAAAAAAGGAAATAAATAAATAAATAAGTTTTTTATATAAAATTCTCCGTGTTGTGTAAAAACCAGCTTATCAATCCATTTTTTTTAATTTGTGAAATGTGTTAATATTTTATGAAATATTATGATTTGTTGATTGACAGCTATTGGGATTTGAGATTATTTGATTTTGTCACTTAAATTGAAATTATAATCGTTGTCCAAATCCATCACTGTTTTGTGCTTCAATTTTAAAATCTTATTTGAAAATAATTGGAATCATAATTTTTAACTCTCTCCATTTTTATAAATTTCATCATAAGTCCATCATTTTACAATGTGAAATTTGCCACTAGTTCTTAGAATATTATGATTTTTGTTTGATCAATTGAGATTTATGATGATCGTTCTTCCTTTAAGCTAATTTTATATTTTTAGTCATTTTTCATCATTGTTTTAATTTCGATAACCTTTTGATAATCAAAAGGAGGAGAATGGGTTAAGATATTGATCGATGAGTGGATATTCTTTGAATATTGGAGTTTCAATTATTATTTCTTACTTATGCACATATCTAGGGAGATTTTGATCAATGAATACTCAGAGTTTCAGTTATTATTTCTCACTTATGCACATATCTAAGGAGATTTTGATCGATGAGTGGATATTCTTTGAATATATTAATATTGGAGTTTCAATTATTATTTCTCACTCATGCACATATCTAGGGGGAGTTTTGTTGTAGGGGGAGATTCAAATAGGGGGATTTCAATAATTCACTGTCAAACACATTTATTATAATATCATATTCAAAATCTTATTTTGTGTTTGTCATCATCAAAAGGGGGAGATTGTTGTATCTAACAATCCTGTAACTTTTGTTTGATGATAACAAACATATACTTGTTATTATAAATGTGTTTATAATTGTACTAATATACTACATAATAGACAGTATATAATATTTATATTTAAATTGAATACTACTGCATATGAATTTAAGTATTCAAACAGTGCTTTATTTCAACATCTCAACAGTCCAAATTTATAACTCCGCTGTTTGTACATTTCCTTGAAATACAATTCATTCCATTTCATATATACATTGCTTCTCACTATAGTTCACTTAGTCACTTAGTTGTACAAACACATATAAGCCATTTATACATATAAATAATATACAGAAATCAAAAATTAGATGCGGGAAAAATGGGGGGAAATCGGCCTGTTAGGGGTCGACCCCGTCCCTAGGGGTGTCGACCCATGGGCCGACCCCATAACAGGAGTTTCGACACCCATGTCGACCCCCCTGAGATCTGGGCAGATTCCTTCTCTGCACCTGGACACAGTTCTGAGCGAGATTCATTGAGCTTAGGCTGTAAACAAGACCTCATTCTCATTGTTTTTTCACCAAAAAAATTGGAGACAACGAGTTGCTGTCCCAACTTAGTTTGATCTAGCCTATTATTCTTCAACAAGTTATACGTATTCAATGATTTATGCCATAACATCTACAATCAATTCTCTGGTTTTTAGATCCAATCACAGTGAGTTAATGTTGCTTTTAGATATAAACACCTAAAATGTAATCTTGACATGTTTACAAGCTTGGATTTAAGCCTATGCATGTTAGAAGTTTGAATCACAATAGATTTGCAACTACTTATATCTAATTCACAGTTTAGTTCTCATATGTCTGTTCATGATATCCCTATCCTGTTTAGTTTGCCTAATCATGTTACCATATGCCTATTATGATAGTTCACCTAATCATGTCATTGTATGCTTATTTTGTTAGTACGACCAGTTCTATCATCTTATGCCAATTTCATTCATTATGCATGTTCTTGTTCTCTTCTCTCCCTTCTTCCCTTTTTGTTTTTATAGCCAGACTACTTTTGAGCCTAGGCCTATCACTGAAATACGCGGATGTACGAAATTGGGAATGATTAATTTGGGGCATAACTCAAATTGTAAAATATAATTGGGAATTTCGGGCATAATTTGTACCTTGAGCTAAAATTTGAGATATTCTATATCTTGATCTAAAACCTTAATCTGGGGCATAACTTGTATCATAGATTCGGACGGAGATTTGGGGCAAAATAAACTTGAAAATTGGTAGGTAATAAAAATGCCTAAATTTGCAGTAATTAGAAACTGTAACCGCGCTTATACACGAAGTTAGATTACGCTTATGGTAGAAGTCTACCTAGAATTGCCTGGCATATCCATTATCCACAAGTTGTGAATCTAATGTGAGGTTTCTAAGTGCATAAACATTTAACAGTGCTAGGACACGAGGTTAATTTTGACTTGTGGAAGAAGTCTGTCCGGACACAACCGGCATATCCAGCATCCACACGTGGTAGACTTAATGTGGGGTTCTAGCACATTATAACCATAAATGATTGAATGGGGATAAACTTGCAATACTTAACCTATTTAGATCTATGGGGGTTACATGGACCTATCAAATTAGGTAGGGGTTAAGTAAACTTATTTGAACCAGTGGGGGTTAAGTTAATCTTGTTATGTGGGGGCGGGTTATACATATAAAATTGACAAACTTAACCTGTAGGGGTTATGCAATCTTGTTAAACTGTTAGGCATAACTTGTCGAAATCCTAGTAGCGGGAATACAAGCCTAGGGGGAAACTTGTATCATCCGGTGTATGGGACCTGCATCAATATCCTATATTGGTATCAAACGAAAAACCTCGAACTAGGTCGGGATCAGGGCACGCTTACAGAGTTGGTTGTAAGAGGTCCATCTAAGGGACAGCATGGGCGGTGCATTCCAGTGGGGTCATGTGCGTGCATGGGTCCGTTCCAGGGAGGTTAAGACGTCGTGACACCTGTAGACATGGTTTGTGCACATCTTGTAAACAAAGGGTTGCTACTTTAGGAAGTGATACATCCTACTATGGGACCAACACATGGTATCTACGAGTTAGGTAGCCGATCGATTGGGCGTAATTATTAGGGTACATCTACTCTTGCTTGTTTAGGAGTCCATTATTATCTTTGGGGTTAACACCCGTCAGTTCTGTTGGGATACTAGTAATTGCGTGGGGTTAAAACCTCTTACTATAAGTACACCTAAGTCTACCATCTTGTATTTGGTGGGATCACCTTGTTCTTGTGATACTAGCATTGGTGCAGAGAGAAGTATTAGAGAAGTGCAATATATTCTATTCTGTTTGTCCTATTTGCCATGTTATACCTGCCTTATGACACTGTTATCTCCCTCTCCAGTTTATATGCCTATCATGATACTTTTATTTATTTATATGCTAAAAGTAACTGGAATCACTAGACTTTATGTCTGACCCATTTTGTTTCCTCTTCTCCCTCTTCCGTTCCCCCTAGGTTCTCAGGGTGGGAATACTCAGGCTTGATCAGGATTTTTCATTCATTCTGCTTGGAGCTGCTTAGATGTACTGCTTGATTTCGTATCTCCTCTACTATCGCTATATTTTGGGGATTATGCTCTTTTTATGTATTATTGTACTCTGATGAGGACTTTTATACAAGATAGAAGTTTTATGTTTTCAGTATTCCAGACTTATTATGCAATTGGGTTTGAACCACGAAGCCTTTCTATTTAATAAAGTTTTCAATTTCGTTGTTATTTTATATCTATCTTGTAATGTTTCTATTTCTGTTTACCTACAACGCTTCATGAAACTTAATGCATTCTGTTAAAGAGTGACATTAACAGACATGGGGTGTCACACTTCGTATCAGAGCTTAAAGTTACCAAATCGGATAAAAGATTTTGAAAACTATTTTCAAAAAGGTTTTAAAAGAAAGCATTTTCAAAAGAAAAGTCTGTTTTGAAAAACATATTCTCAAAACCATATAAAATATCTCTTGATTCTGCATTTGAATCCCTTTTTTCCTTTTGTTTCAGCATGTCTAAGGAACCGAATATTCCCAATGTTATTTAAGTACTGGATTGGTTCCGTAGGCATCTTAAGGCTACGGCACCTACTGGGAGCCAAGCAGACGCCCCTCCCCTAGCTGCAGCAATTTTTCCTCCTCCTCTTCCGCATGCTAATAATTTCTCTAAGATATGCAAAGATTTATGTGCTATAGGCAGGAAGCCATTCCGAAGAACTGAGACTTTCGTAGAGGCAAGGAATTGGCTTAAAGAGATGGAGGATTTATTTGGGATTTTCGAAGTTGACGATCATAGGAAGATTCATTTGTCATTTGGCAGATGAAAGATGAAGCTTCATTCTGGTGGGAAGTGGCACAAGTAGGACATCCAGTGGAGACTTGGGATGACTTCCGACATAGATTCAAAATGAAGTTTCTTTCTCAAGCTGAGCAAAGTATACAAATGGAAAGATGTTTGGCACTTAAGAAGGGAGGCATGTCTGTTATGGAGTATGTTAATAAGTTTAATCAATTGGCGAGGTTTGGTTTGGAACTAGTAGATACCCCGCATAAGAAAACTTTGAGGTTTGCTAGAGGATTGAATAAACCACTCCATGGGTTGGCTATGTCTCATATTCCGATGGGAGCAACTTTTGAGAAAATCGTTGATATGGCATTAATGCACGAGGAAGAAAAGGTGAAAAGAAAGAGGCTGAGGTTGAGGAAACACAAAACAAGAAAATGCGGCCCAAGAAAGAACAACAACAACAAAAGAAAGGTGGTAAGAATGGTAAAGTTCGAGATAAGAGGAAATGTCATCATTGGGGACGCGAAGGTCATGTGATCAACGATTGCAAGAGAAGAAAGAATACAAGTTTTCAATGTGGAGAAGTCAGACATCTTGTTAAGGATTTCCCGAAGAAGCAATGACAGGGCCAAAGGGCAGGATCTTTTGGAGGGTAGGTACATGCTCTCGTGGCCAGTGTACCGGATAAAGGTAGGAATTTTTTTTAAAGGTTTGATTTATCATTCCAATCATCCAGTTAGGACTCTTTTTGATTCTGGCAATTTGCATTCTTTTATATTTGATTCTGTGACTGAGTCTCTACACTTTAGTACTAGTATGGTTTTGGATCCCATTGTTGTCTCAAACCCTATTGGAGGTACAGCTCATCTGTCTATGATTTGTCGGGGTTTGAGAATATCTGTGTTAGGCGTCGAGTTTGAATACGACGAATATGTGCTTAGTTTCATGGCCTATGGTTTGATTCTAGGGATGGATTAGGTTGCCATGTATGGTGCCATTCTGAATTGCGAGAGGAGGGTTGTTAGACTTTTAACCTATCACGTGAGGACCCTCGAGATTTCTTGTGTGCTTAGTTTCCTAGAGTCGCTTGATGCATCTATTGATAATCTACGATCTGTACCAGTATTCTGTGATATCCTGATGTTTTTGAGGAGGTTCGAGGCTTATCCGAGGCGTGAGATTGATTTATGCATATACTTGGTAGGCAATGCAAATCCAGTTGCATTACCCGTGCGCCATATGGCTCCAAGAGAAAGGAGGGAGCTTAGCAAGAAAGTAGGGGAGCTACTTGGGAAAGGGTATATTAGGCGAAGCATATCTGAATAGGGTGCCCCAGTAGTATCCGCCACTAAGGCGGATGGTTCACTTTGCTTATGTGTGGATTATAGAGAGTTGAATAAACTCACTAGGAAGAATAGGCACCCACTTCCGAGGATAGATGGTCTGTTTGACCAGCTTGTTGGTGCATTGTTTTCTCTCAGTTAGACTCAGCCACGAGATTTCATCAGTTGAGGGTGGCCAAGGACAGTATAGACAAAATCACTTTTAGAACTTCAGATGGTTTGTTCGAGTGGCTCGTCATGCCTTTTGGGTTTACGAATGCACCCGTCTATTTTGTTGACCTGATGGGTAGGGTGTTTCGGGAGTTCCTAAATAAGTTCATTGGGGTCTTTGTTGATGACATCTTGATTTTCTCGAAGAGCGAGGAAGAGCATATCCGACATTTAAGGGAGGTTTTGAAAACTCTCAGTGCGCACCAGCTTAAAGCAAAATTCTCCAAATGTCATTTTTGGAGAAAAGAAGTGAAATTTCTAGGGCTTGTAGTCTCTTAAGACGGGATAGCAATAAATCCCGCGAACGTAGTTGCAGTTCAATATTGGCAGATTCCAAAGAACGCAACAGAGGTGAGGAATTTTCTTGGATTAGCGGACTATTATAGGGAGTTCTTTAAGGACTTTGCAAAGATATCAGCCCCACTGTTCGAAGATGACTATTCTGTGAATTAGAAAACCGTCGCGAAGGGTAATAAAACCGCAAGCGCACGACATACACTTGTAGTACGTTAGCGTGTACAAGTCAATCCACGTAGAAAGGAATAATTTTAATTATATTCAATTAAATTAAACCAAATTTGAGTGATGATTTAACTATAACTACAACTAAGCTAGCAAACTAAAATTGATAAAAACTATGAGATGAATGACAGTTTAGGAATAAATCCATTTTCTAGATCATGTAGTTCAACAAGTTATGAAATTATGATCTCTCTTTTTTGGTCATTTGTGAGTTTATTTGATATGATTATTATAAGTATATCTTATTCATGCTATTAACTAGCACAACATAAACTATCATACTATAACATACTCACTAAATCACCTTACTAGTTCTAATGATAAATGAACAAGTTGAAATTGAAATATACTTTAAGCATGACCTTTGAACTATTAATTAGAAATGTAGACCATCAAATTTTTGATTTTAGCCTTCACTTAGTCACCATGACATCAACATGACATGAAGCACAAAAGGAGAGAATGAATAGATAAATTATGTTGCATCTACATAATCAAGAGAGCTTCATTGCCCCTAAGTTGAAAGGGATTAGCCTCTCATGTTTTTTATTCTAACAACGAACGTAGATTGCAACATAAAACAAAAACAAGAGAAAAAATAAAAAATAAAAATAAAGGACAACCTATTCTATTTGCATAAACTGAATCTAAGCAACTTGTAGAAATGAAAATAACATGAAAATAAAAGACAACAAAAACTAAAGAGAAAAGGGAGAATAATAGTTTTATTCTAACAGAAGAGTTACAGAATAAAACCCAATGTGTTTCTAAATGAAAGAGATACAATGTATTTATAGTTGTCATGACCATGACCAAATGTACAATTACACAATGTGGGACAAAAGACTTAGCATAAATAACAATTAAACCAATGTGAACACATTTGAATGGCATGTGGATGCATGCGAATGGAAAAGAACTTGTGGTCATCAAATGACCTCAACTTCAATCATTTTGAGCATCAATAAAACTCCATAACAACTGAGACAAGCAATCTTTATGAAAAGGCATTGAATCTTGACTTTAAAATATGCGGTAAAAGGTGGTTGAATAGCAACATTTCTTCAAGCTTTAATCTAGCTCTCAAAATCAATACTCTTCCTACACAAATTCTTCAAGCTTTTCAACAATTAAGTGCATTAATCCATTCATCATAAATAATCTGAAAACACAACTATAAATACACAGTATCAATTATTTTAAATATAAAATAAGATAAATAAGCATATAAAATATACACATTTAGGTTTATATCAGATACGCCAACACTTATCTTTTTGTTCGTCCTCGAATAAAGTAAAAAACCAAGATAAATCTGTTTTCATAAGGATCACGATTGCATTGAGCACATGCAACAAGCCTCTAAACCTCTGGGTGTCCCAAGTAGGACGAGGGTTGACTCGTGAGGGTTTTCAGCGGATACTACCCACAAAATCCAAAAGCAAAAAGTATGTACAAAATTCAAAATTCAGAAATATTTACAATATGAATGCAAGTTTTTGAAGGAGTATTTACGAAGGATAATTTACTTTTAAATTTCACACGAAAGAGTTAACACAAATTTGGGTTGTCACTATGAAATTTGAGTCTGTTACTAATCAAAACTTCAAACAAAAGTCATGCTATCATCACAAACTCCTCCAGCTTGGCCGGTTGTTTTGGTAGAAAAATAGTACAAATATGAAATGAATTCTATGATCGATATCAACAACCATAAAACGGCGTCTCAACTTCCTTTTTGTTAACAAGTTAGGTTGAATAAGTGAAGTGTGTGCTTGGATATAAGTGCTAACTCTTTCTTTATCACAAAATATTCACATTATTATTATTTACAAATACCTTGGGGGTACCACCCCTATACTTCTTTACGACTTACGTAAGGGTCGGTAATCCTAAGGTGTCCAACTCATAAAATGAGACCAAGGTATATTGACGCTGACTTTGTCAACAAGATGTCGGAAAAAGCTTGGCGGGTTTGCACACCAACGCTAGATGTACTAGCAATGTTGGATACCCTTGGATTATTATATGTATACTTCTTCTTTTTTCCTTTTTTTAACATAAGTGAGAGTTAAGCGAGAATATTTTGGCAAAAGTTCACTTAAAAGATCTAAAATGTTATCACAAGTAGTCTAAACCAACCTTTCATTTTATCGGCTTACAATTCAGAAAACATTTCATACTCATCAACTACAAATCTCCCTATATACCAATTACACCAAATTTACTTATAATTAAAACTTTCCTTTCGTTATTATCTAAGAGAAGTAAATTTCCTAACATTTTAATCGAACGACCAAATTATATGCTAACTCCATCATGTCTTAATTAAAAGTAAATAGAAGTGCGAAACTCTTTTTTTTAAAGAGAAAAAAGGAAAAAACGCAAATTTAAACTATGCAAAACAGAATGACAATGAGACTCCCCCATACTTGATTTCGACTGTGTCCCCACAGTCAAGTGAAAGGAGAAAAAGAAAAGAAAATTTTGAAACTATAAAAAAGGAAAAAAAAATATTTACAATATATCAGAAAATATATTGACAAGAAGTAAATGAAATGGTCTTTTAAAGACCGATTCACTTGTCTCTTCAATTATGAGAGACATAGCTTAAGCACAGAAAATAAAATCATAAAGGATGGTATGTTGCGTTTATGATTTGGAAAAATAAATTTTGTTTTTTTGAGTTGCTAATTTTAGAAATTTTAGCTTACAATTGATCCTAAAACCAAATTTAATTTCTGTAGAGACTAAAGTGAGGTCATCGAGCTAGGTTTCAGTAAAAGCTTCAAAAACAAAGTTTGATTTGTTCAGATGATGTATAAATTGAGAGATGTGTGCATCAGCCCTACACTTGTTTTGAAGAAATATTGTTCGGTTTTGCTTTGACATTTGAAATTTTGTTGACTAAAGGTTCATTCGTAAACCTAAAGTTAAAACCAAACAAATGAATTTTCAGTAAATTTCGGAATTGTGTTTTCTCAAAAACCGTGTTATTCTAAAAAGAGTTCATATACTGTAGAAATTTATCATTGAAAAACAAGTGATCACAGTGAGGTTCAGTTGAAATGATCAAGTCGCAAGGAGTTTCAACAATTTTAGAAAAATCGTCATTGTGTTTAAGATCACATTCAGCAGTTTCATTATTTTCAACCTAAAAAATTTCAAAGTTTTCAAATATTTCACTTTCAGTTTAAGACATAAAAGCATTATCGCCAATCAATTTAAGAAGTTTTCGCTCATCAAAGTCATCCTCACTTAAATTGTTGTTAACAACTTCATCATTTTTGTCACGTTGACAATCTAAAGTTGCTAAATTTTCAGAATCTAAGAGAAAAAGATCAAACTGAAGATTGATGACACATTTTCAAGAAAATTTAAATTTAAATCAATTACAGAAATTTCACCAGCTTCATTAAGATTTTCATCAATTTAAAAAGTTGTTAGTTGAAATTTTTCGATTTCAACAAAAGATGGATTATCAGTGGAATCATCACACGTTCGGTTTTGATTATTTTGTTTTTCACGAAAATTCAACTAGTCTTAAAACAACAAATTCGTCTGATTACCAAAAATTTCGTTCATTTGCTCAACAAAATCAAACTTATAATTATTAGCTTGAGAAGTTTCAATTTGAAATTGTTGAGAACAAGAAACGTTAATCCCACCATCATTGAAACTACTCCTATTGCCAAAATCATTTGTAAAGTGATTCACATTTGCATTTTGGATTTGAATTTCATTTTGGAGTTCGAAATTGGATTGACAAGGGTTATAATCAAAATCATTTGAATTTGAAGTTGAATTGAATTTTGATTATTTTGAAAACTTTGACTTGAATTGTTGCACAAATATGAATTACACCACTCATCTATTCTTTGGTTTTGTTGTTTGCTCATTTCAAATAAAGATTCAATTTGTGTTTGAAGATTTGAGGATTGGTCATAATCTTGAAAACTTTGTGGCACAAAATTGGGATTATTTTGAAAATTTTGGAAAGTTGGTGGTGTAAAATCCAAATTGTACGTACAATAGTTGTTATTACAATATCCATATGAATTTGGTGTAAAATAATATGGATTATATTGATTCTCACAGCTATCGTAAAATTCATGAGGATAAGGAAATTGGAACATTTTCAAGAAGCTCTTAAAAAAATGTGTTAAAATTAACAATCACCATAGAAACATGATTGAAGGTTTAAGAACCTGTTCTAAACTCTACCATTCCTTAAACACTTAAGAGAGTATTAATCCTAATTGTCAATTTAACAAATATTTTGTCCTACGAGCTTTAGGGAATCATCGATTTGATTTAAAAAATAATTTATTTCAAAAACGAACCTGTCAATTTATCCTATATTCGTTCTAAAATTTCCAGCCACACATCAACAGGCAAAATAACTAATCACATAATGGTCATAGAATATGAAATTGCAGAAATAATTTATTTTACAAACAAGCCATGACACCTGCACGAAATCTTTACAAGAAATTTTTTATATATTTTTCAACCAGTAGCAGGCCCTATAGAGTTTAGAAAATTATCACCTAGATTGGCAGTCTATCCAGTGCAACTGAGTAGCGCTAGCGTGTTAACACCCCAGTTGGTGTGCAACCGCTCCTATAATTCAAATTCTTCTAATTTGTAATTTGCTTGACCTCTAAAATTTTTGTCGATTGCCAGAATCTCTTCTTACTTCAATCTTTGATTTTTTTTTTTAAGATGAAACCAAAATGAAAACAAAATGAAACTAATAATAAAATGAGTGAAAAATAAAAGAAAATCAAAGTAAAAACAAGAGGCACAAGCTCAACTAAGATATATGCATTATTATTATTATTTTAAGGAAAGAAAAACTATAATTCTCACAAGAAAATGAGCAACCAAAGATTTTTTTTTTAAAATAAAAGACAAATTAGAAACGAAAGAAGGAACTATTTAAACAAAAACAAAAGGAAAAATAAATCTAACTCAGCCTGTTTCAAGGTAGGCCAAGTCTAAACCAAATTAAAATGTAACTCAACCCTTCTTCTATAGAAAACGCAAGCCTAACCAATTCCTAAATAAATAAAAAATCGGCTCCCCTCAAATGAATGGCTCCTGCTAGTTATTACCAAAAAAAAAAATGAAGCTCGGACCAAAACAAAACAAAACAGGTGAAACAGCAATTTGCAAGTCACGCCTCCTTTTTTTCTGGAAAAAAATCCTGATTCTTTTTTTTCGAAGCCAAAATTTGTTTGCGGATGGTGCTGGTTGTTGCATTGGAGTTTTCGGAGTTAGATTGATGGATTGTTTAGCGATGTTGACAGGCGATTTTGGACGCTCTGGTTCGAAGAAGGCGTCTGAGTTGATTACGGCTGAACGTAGTAATTTTTAGCTCGCGATCTAGATTTGGTGTAAACTGTTTGTCGAGCGGTTTTGAATTGGGGAATTCGTTTGCTGTTTGTGATGGAGCTTGTAGAATTTGGTGACTGAGTTAGGAGGAGGGTTTTGTTGTAAGTAACTAACAGGAGTATGGTTGGTTGAGTTTGGGGGTACGGGTGGTCTGCTTGTATGTTAGGAGCAGTGAAATGGAATGTAGTTGTGTCTGTGTGGAGCAACTGCAAAGAAGATTGTTGTATGTGTGGTTTTCGGGTGATGGTTTGTATGCGGTATGAAGTCGAAGGTAATTATGTTATGTGGCTGTTGAATGAAGCGGGAGAGGTCCGAGAATGGTGGTGTAAGGTGACAGTAGTGTTCAGTGTATGTATTGACGTAAAGAAGTGGTGTATTGGTGTAACACGCCATGATTTTAAATAATAAAATTAACGAATTAAAGAATACTTAATTTCAAATGTGGGAATTAAGTGAAACGAGTTACACCATTGCGTTCGTCTCGGAATTCTGCTTAAGACAGAGTCCGAGTTTGAGTGAATTGGACTCAGTATGAAGAATTTATGGCCTTCCGAAGTTTCAGAATTTAAATAAATTAAAAACGGCTCAGGTTCAGAAATTCAAAATTCAAACAGGGAAGCGGGCTAGGCGGGAATTCTCCAGCCCAAGGCCAGGTCGACCAGGGGGTCGACCTACCCTTCCCCCCCTCCCCGGGCAGATATGAAAACAGTCGATCCTGACTTGTTGTTGCGTCTTACCGGGCCTGTTGTTGAGTCATTAGGGCTAATGTGGATGTTCTGGATAATTCTATCTTGTTTGGACGGTCCGGATTAATTCTATCTTAATCTAACGGCTTTGGTTGATTTAAACTTCTACAAAAGAGTGCCTAGACTCAAACCCTAAATCAAAACAAAATTTGTCTCATGGCCACCATGCTGCTGCTAGGATAGTTCTCCTTCCTAAAGCTTAGGATTTAGCAAGTCAGAATTCCAACTTAAAAGACGAACAAATCATTCTCTTCTCTAAACCTATCTCTGTGAGTGCTATTTCTTTCATAATATAATTAATAAATTAATTATCATAGGTTGTAATTGGATTATGAGAACATGTCTGTTGAATCACATGATGTTGATTAACTTTGTAGATCTATTTCATATTTAACTTGATTCATTTATGCAAGTTTGGATGTTAAATCATATTCGTTTGTGAATTTTATGCAAGTTTGGGATGTTAAATCATATGTTAATTCATATGTGAATCTTATGCAAGTTTGGGATGTTAAATCATATGTTGATTCATATGATAATCTTATGCAAGTTTGGGATGTTAAATCATATGCTAATTCATATGTGAATCTTATGCAAGTTTGGATCTTAAATCACATTCGTATGTGAATTTTATGCAAGTTTGGGATGTTGAATTGTATGTTAGTTTGAATATGAATCTTATGCAAGTCTATATGTGAATCGTACACAAGTTTATATGTGAATCAAGTTTATACATATGCTAGTTTATATGCAAAACGATGTGATAAATTCATATGCAAGTTGTAGAAATCCATATGCAAGTTTAGGTGAAAAACTATATTCACAATTTTGGGTGAAAATTATATTCACATACGCAAGTTAGGTGAGACCCATAATTTATATATGAAAGTTCACAATTTCATGTTTAGATTTATATTTAGATCCATGGTAGTTTATGCAAATATATGTTTCTATATGACCGTTGTCTATGCAAATTATTGGCTATGCAATTTTATGTTATAATTCCTATTTGCAAGTTGGATCTATTTTTATGTGTTATGCAAGTTGTGATGTTTCTCTTTTATAAGTTAGACTATTTGTGAGTCTAACATATTTCATACTTGAACGTACGAATAGCGTGGGGACAATGGGAAAATATTAATTTTGTAAATTGTGAATTGGCATAAAATGGCTTTAAAAGCATATAATTAAATTGAGATATTTATTAGTATAATTTTTATACCAAAAAAGCATGGACATAATTTAGGTGACAATTATGGACATAATTAATTTGGAAATTATTGACAATTTGAATAGGGATAATTAATTCAAATTGGGGTGAAATAATTTGTAATAATAAACGCCTAAGACACGAGGTTAGACTCATTTGTGGTGTAAGACTGCCCGGACACGCCCGGCAAATCCAGCAACCCCAAAAGGTAGTCTAATGTGAGAGGTAGAAGGCATAAATTAAATGCGTAACAGTTGTAAAGACATGAGGTTAGACACATTTGCGGTATAAGACTGCCCAGACCCGCCCGGCAAATCCAGCAACCGCAAACGGGAATCTAATGTGGGAGATCTTACAAGGTTACGGTTATAATGAATTAAGTAGCGCTTAACCAAGATAAATATGTGGTGGAACATGGGGGTTAAGTGGGTGACATGTGAAATACGGTTAGAAACACTTAACCAAATTTAAACATGTAAGAAGACATGAACAAAAGGGGGTCAAGTGGAAAATTCTAGTGGGGACCAAGCATAGGTGGAAAGATTGTGTCAAGCATGGGGGAGCCATTTCAAACCAGTAACCCATTAAGTATCTTTGTGAGCTCGAGTATGATCTAGGATGGAACACGCTTATTGGGTTTAATTGTAAGAGGTCAGAACGAGTTAATAGTGGCAACGCAAGTCCAATGGGGTTATGTGCATGCATGGGCCCGGGCTGGTGGGTAAGACGTAGTTGCATCCTGTAGATACAAGTCGTGCATCTTTATTGGTATTGGGTTGCCACTTTGGGGAGTGATACACCCCACTGTGGGACCAGCACAGGTATCTACGAGTTAGGGAGCCGATCGCATGTGGGTATGGGTACAACTGGTGGAGATAGGGGCAGGCGACACCTATGAAGACAGCTAAGGGTACACGAAACTACCATTATGACTATTGTGTTCAGTAGGCGGGATTAACATTTAGGGTGACTAGCAGTGGTGCGGTATAGTAATTATCCTATAGTGATTAGGAGCTAGATTAACGCCAAAATATTCCTCCTGTTTGTTTTGTCTTGCCCACCTGTTTCATAGTCATTCCTTGTTTTACCAGTTTATGCCCTATCCTAATTACTTTAATAATTATATCATTAAAGTTATGGTACTCACCAGACTTTATGTCTGACACCCTTTGTTTTCGCCTCTTTTCTTCCTCCCCCCCCCCCCCAATCCGGTTCTCGGGGTGGGACTAGTACTAGTGGAGCTTGACCTGGATCTTTCTCTCTCTTTTGGAAGTGCTTGGCTTGCTGAAATTAAAGTTTAGCTCATCTCTTTTATGGCTACTTGTGTTGGGGTTATTCTTTTTTACTTTATGTACTCGTTAAACAAATTGTCAAGATGGTTACTAAGTACTTGGTTTTTCTATTGGTTTATGATGTTGTTGTAATCAAACTATTTCTCCGCTGCAATAAATGTTGTTTTGAAAATTTTCAAGTACAAATATATGTATATGTCTTGTTATATTCTGTTCTATTCACCAATAATACTCCGTGAAAAGTTAATGCATTCCCTTTGAGAGTGACATTAACGGACGTGGGGTGTTACAATTGGGGTATTGACGAAGTGGTAGAGGGGATTTGTTATGTAGAGGAGCTATGATGTATGGTGAACGTCGGTGAAGTGGTTGATGTTGTAGTGTATGTGGTAGGGGATTGGAGTGTGGAAGCTAAGGGTGGTGATTGATGTTGAGGGAGATGGAAATTTGTGTGATTTGTGGGTGAAGTTGATGAATTAGGGATTTGCAGTTGGGGTATTTGCAACTCTGGGGTGATTATGTTATGCATGGTGGAGTTGGTGAATTAGTAGTGTACTTGGAATGGGATTAAGGACTTGTGTAGGTGGAATGAAGAGGATGTCTATGGTAGAGTGGACTAATTATGGAGTATGGTAATGGAGGGGCTACAAGGTTCTGAAAGTGCTGTTGTTCGGAGAATGTATGGTTTGTGCGATATGGGACTAGGTATGATTATGAAGGTTGATCGTAGAAGTTGCAGGATGTGATTGTTTGTCTGGGATTGATCTGTGAAGATGAGTGTTGTGTTTGAAGGATGTACTTGGTTTAGTTGTGCTAGGCAGAATTGGATGATGGAGTTGTGATACTGTAAAGGGTAGTGAACGGTATTTATGTAAGAAGTAAGGCAGTCAGGAAAAATAATGCAGAGAAGGAGAGAAATTCATAGACAGAGGAAAAGGAAATCAATCATTTTTGTTTTTCTATTTGTAAAAAAATAAAGAAAAATGGAAAGAAATTTATAGAAAATTGGAAAGAAATGAATGAATGGGAAAGAGATGGTATTGGGAACGGGAAAGAAATTGAAAACGAAAGGCAAGTGTTTTTTTTCTCTTGTCCTTGAGATTATAGTATCAATGAATAATACCAAATCAATTAAACAAGAATTTTCTTTCTATATACCCAAGAAAATAGAAGCAAAAATAAATAAAGCAAATACTTTTTTTAAGAAGAACAACAAAATTAATCCAAAGAATAAAATCAAAATTGATTAAGTTTCACCAGCAACAGCGCCAAAAACTTATTCGACGATGAATATTCTGTGAATTAGAAAACCATCGTGAAGTGTAATAAACCACAAGCGCACGGTGTACACTTGTAGTACATTAGCGAGTAAAATTCGATCCGTGGGGAAAGAAATATTTTTAATTATATTCAATCAAATTAAACCAAATTTGAGTGATGATTTAACTACAACTACCACTAAGATAGCAAACTAAAATAATAAAAACCATGAGATGAATGACAACTTAGGAATAAATCCACTTTCTAGATCATGTAGTTCAACAAGCTATGAAATTATGATCTCTCTTTTTTGGTCATTTGTTAATTTAGTTGATATGATTATTATAAGTATAGCTTATTCATGCTATTAACTAGCACAACATAAACTATCAAACTATAACATACCCATTAAATCACCTTACTAGTTCTAATGACAAAAGAACATGTTGAAATTGAAATATACTTTAAGCATGGCCTATGAACTATTAATTAGAACTATAGAACATCAAAATTTTGATTTCAACCTCCACTTAGTCACCATGACATGAAGCACAAAAAGAGAGAATGAATAGATAAATTATGTTGCATCTACATAATCAAGAGAGCTTCATTACCCCTAAGTTGAAAGGGATTAGCCTATCATGTTTGTAATTCTAAAAACGAATGTAGATTGCAACAAAGAACAAAAAAAAGAGAAAAATAAGAAAATAACATAAAGGACAACCTACTCTATTTGCCTAAACTGAATCTAAGCTACTTGCAGAAAATAAAACAACATGAAAATAAAAGACAACAAATATTAAAGAGAAAAGGGAGAATAATAGTTTTATTCTAACAAAAGAGTTACAGAATAAAACCCAGTGTGTTTCAAAATGAAAGAGATACAATGTATTTATAGTTGTCATGACCATGACTACGTGTACAATTACACAATGTGGGACAAAAGACTTAGCCCAAATAACAACTAAACTAATGTAAATGCATTTGAATGGCATATAAATGCGTGTGAATGCAAAAGAGCTTGTAGGCATCAAACGACCTCAATTTCAACCATTTTGAGCATCAATAAGAACTCTATAACAACTAAGACAGGCAATCTTTATGAAAAGGCATTGAATCTTGACTTTAAAATATGCGGTAAAAGGTGGTTGAACAACAACATTTCTTCAATCTTTAATCTAGTTATCAAAATCAACACTCTTCTTACACCAATTCTTCAAACTTTTCAACAATTAAGGGCATTATTCCATTCATCATAAATAATTCTAAAACACAACTATAAATACATAGTATCAATTATTTTAAATATAAAATAAGATAAATAAGCAGATAAAATATATACATTTACATGTTATCACCAACTCACCAGACCAACGAAGAAGAATTTGACATTTTCTTGCGATATAGATTGTGATGATGCTTTTCAGCGATTGAAGAAGGCTATAACAACAGCCCCATTCTTGACCTTGCCCTATGGAAACAAAGTGTTCACAGTATAAACTGATGCATGTGGTACAGGGCTTGGCGCAATTCTGATGCAAGAAGGAAGGGTAGTATGTTATAGAGGTAGACAACTAAGAGTTCATGCGAAGAACAACCCTACCCATGACTTAGACTTAGTTGCCATAGTATTCGCGCTTAAGACTTGGCGCCGCTATCTACTTGGGGAGAAGTCCGAGTTGTACACCGATCATAAATCTCTTTAGTACTTGTTCTTACAGAAGGATCTTAATTTAAGACAACAAAGATGGATGGATTTTCTAGCGTCCCATGATTTTGAGATTTCTTATAACCCTGGCAAGGGTAATGTGGTGGCAGATGCATTGAGTAGGCAGAGGATGACTTTGAGTCCTCTATTTATGGAGAGGAAATGCTTGGAGTTTATATCAACTTTTTATTTAAGACCCTCCACCGAGTTTACACCTGGTTTATTGGCATCATTAGAGGTGCGATCTACGTTGTTGGACCAGATAGGGACTTCGCGGCGATAGGACCCGCAGCTAACATATATCTTGGATAGGCTCCGTAGAGGGGAGACTTCTAGTCACCTCAGTAGATATTCCACCAACGATAGAGGGTGGCTGTGACGAGATGGAAGGCTTTGTGTTCCTCGAGTTAGGACTTTGTTGAAGACGGTCCTTGAAGAAGCCCATCATTCTAAGATGGCTATTCATCAAGGTGGTGATATGATGTATAGAGATATGAAGATGGTTTTCCTTAGGGCTGGGATAAATAAAGATGTGGCGGAGTTTGTTTCTCGATGTTTGATTTGTCAGCAAGTCAAGGCTGAGAAAAGGAAGCCCGGTGGTTTACTTCATCCTTTGGAAGTCCCACAGTGGAAGTGGGAGACCGTCTCTGTGGATTTCATTGATGGTTTGCCTAGATCAAAGAATTGAAACACTAGTATTTGGGTTATAGTTGATAGGCTTACTAAGAGTGCTAACTTTATCACTATTAAGAGTAAGAGGACAGCAGCATGGTTGGCAGCAATTTATCTTTGTGAGATGGCCCGTCTGCATGGAATACCTTCCAGTATTGTGAGTGATCATAACCCCATTTTCACCAGCGAGTTTTGGAGGAGCTTGCAAGAGGCATTAGGTACACAGTTGTGTTTGAGCACCGCTTATCACCCACATACCTATGGACAGACGGAAAGGGTGAATAGAGTTCTTGAGGATCTTTTAAGGCTGTGTATCCTAGACTTCGGAGGGACTTGGGAAGAGCATCTTCCTTTGGTAGACTTCACTTACAACAATATTTACCAAGCTAGTATTGATATGGCACCCTTTGAAGCATTGTACGGACGACCCTGTAGATCACCAACTTGTTGGTGGGAATCTACAGAAAGGCTTCTACTTGTACCTGAGATGGTTAGAGAAACTTCAGAGAAGATTGATCTTATTCGCAGGTGCATGAAGATAGCTTAAGACAGGTAGAAGTCATACGCAGATAGTAGAAGGACTGACATTGAGTTTGAGGTGGGAGATATGGTTTACATCAAGGTAGCACCTTTGGGGAATGTAGTTCGTTTTCGATCTGTAGGAAACTTAGCACCAGGTTTGTAGGGCCATTTCCCATAATAGAAAGGACTGACCAAACGGCCTATAGAGTAAAGCTACTAGAGAAACTATCCGGCATTCATGATGTATTCCATGTTTCACATTTAAGGAAGTGCTTGCATGATACCGCAGAAGTAGTTGAGCCGAGTATGCTTGAGGAAGTAGGGGTGGAACGGGAGGTGACAGTTAGATGAGTTCCTACCCGTATTCTTGGATCAGAGATTAAGAAGCTACACAAGCGAGAGGTCAAGTTATGAAAGTTTAGAGGGGAGATGACCAAGAGGATGAAACTTGGGAGACTGAAGACAAGATTCGCGCTTCGTACCCTATTCTCTTCAAGGATAAGTTCTTAACTTCCTTTCCAAAACTTTTATTCATTCTTGTTTCTATCATTTAAGTATATCCTATCGATCAAATCTTCGATCTTTAGGTAGGAATCTCATGGATGTAAACATGTGTTTGAGACATGTTATGTTTGATGGATATAAGGGGATGCAAGTGGTTGTTGGTGGTTGCCCATGGATGCATATACACACACATTAGGCACTAGATCGGCTCAATCACTCTCATACTGCATACGAATGTGTGGCCATTTTTCTTCTTTTAATGGATGAAAGTGGTTGTATCATTATATGGATGTTACATTTGGAAGAATGGGTGTGCACACATATAGAACTTACATGTTATAATAGAATTATTTGCGTACATGTTGGATTCATAGCACGAACTTACATTGTATTAAGGAGGTCAACTGAATCCGTGAACCGCCTATTCTTTCGCATTATATAGGGACATATATGCACACCTTTGCATATGTTCATATAAGCATTAAAAATCTTTTAAGGACAATGGATGCCTGTGATTGATGGATGAGTAGATGGATGATAGATGTTAGGATATGCATTCTTCTTAACTAAAAGCTTTCAGGGACGAAATCCTTTAAGTATGGGAGAATGTAACACCCCGTAATTCTAAAGACAACATAATGATAAACTAAGAAATATTTAATTAAATATTTTTGAACTAACTAAAATGGATTGCGCCATTGCGTTCGTCTCGGAATTCTGCTTAAGATAGACACCATTTGTGGAAAACAAACATTGTATGAAGAAGTTATCAAGGTCAAAAGTTTATATACATATAATCCATTTATATATATATACAAATAATATCCAGAACTAAAAAATTAGAGGTAGGAAAAATGGGGGAAATCGGCTCATTAGGGGTCGACCCCGCCCTTAGGGGTGTCGACCCATGGTTCGACCCCATAACCGGGGTGTCAACACCCATGTCGACCCCCTCCCCTCTAAAGATCTGGGCAGACTCCTACTCTGCACCTAGACATAGTTCTGAGCGAGATTTGTTGACGTTAGGCTATAAATAGGACCTCATTCTCATTGTTTTTATTCACCTAAAACAAGAGGTGCTGCTGCAACTTAGTTTGATCTAGCTTATCCTTCTTCAATAACAAGTTATACATATTCAAGGATCTATGCTACAACATCTACAATCAATTCTCTGTTCTTTAGATCCAATCATAGTGATTTTATGTTTCTTTTAGATATAAACACCTAAAATGTAATCTTTACATGTTTATAAGCTTGGATCAAAGCCTATGCCTGTTAGAAATCTTAATCACAACAGATCTGCCATTACTTGTATATCTAATTTACTGTTTAGATCTCATATGTCTATTCATGATATCCCTGTCTTGTTAGTATGCATAATCATGTCACCATATGCCTATTTTGTTAGTTCGCCCAATCATGTCACTATATGCCTATTCTGTTAGTATGACCAGTTCTATCATCATATGCGAGTTTTATTCATTATGCCTATTCCTTTTCTCTTCTCTCCTTCCTTCCCTTTTTGTTTTTATAGCCAGGCTACCTTCGAGCCCAGGCCTATCGCTGGAACACGCGAACGCACGAAATTGGGAATGATTAATTTGGGGCATAATTCATATTGTAAAACATGATTGGGAATTTTGGGCTTAATTTGTACTTGAGCTAAAACTTGAGATTTAGGAGCATAACCTATATCTTGATCTGAAACCTTAATCTGGGGCATAACTTGTATCGTATATTGGACTGGGATTTGGGGCATAATAAACTTGAAAATTTGTTGGTAATAAAATGCCTAGATTTCAGTAATTAGAAACTGTAATCGTGCTTAGACACGAGGTTAGATTACGCTTGTGGTAGAAGTATGCTCGGAACCGCCCGGCATATCCAGCATCCACAATTGGTGAATCTAATGTGAGGGGTCTAAGTGTATAAACAAGTAATGGTACTAAGACACGAGGTTAAGTTCAACTTGTGGAAGAAGTCTGCCTGGACCCAACCGGCATATCCAGCATCCACAAGTGGTAGACTTAATGCGGAGGGTCTAGTGAATTATAACCATAAATGAATGAATGGGGATAAATTTGTAATACTTAACCTATTTAAATCTATTAGGGTTACATGGACTTGTCAAATTAGGTAGGGGTTAAGTAAACTTGCTTGAATCAGTGAGGATTAAGTTAATCTTGTAATGTGGGGGCGAGTTGTACATATAATCCCGACAAACTTAACCTGTAACACCCCGTAATTTTAAAACATGACATAAGCGATAATCAAAGAATAATTAATTTTTAAAACAAGAATTAAGTGAAACGGGTTACGCCATTGTGTTCGCCTCGGAATTCTGCTTGAGATAGTGTCCAAGTTTGTGTAAAACGAATAAAGAATGAAGGAGTTATGGGCGATGGAAGTCAGGCAGAACAATCAGAAAATGGGTCAAAACAACTGGCGCACTTGTGAAGTGCGCCAGAAAAAAAATGCACTGGCGCACCTGGGAAGTGCGCCCAGGCCAAGCCAGATCTGCATAATTCTGGAGAGGTCCATGATGACGTGTCTTTGAGGGATTGGCTGGATGACGTGTTTTTCTGGTCTGGATGGTTCAGATGGTTCCTAATCTAATCTAAATGTCCTAATTCACCTAATACATCTATAAATAAACACATAAACCTAACCCTAATCTCATTGTTAGCATCCATGGCGCCTCCATGTTGCTCTAATCTAAATTAAAACAAGCCTTTCTTCTCCATCAAGCCAAATTAGAAGATCAAATTCTACAACAACAGTTTAGCTAATCAAATTCAGAATTAAGAATTCAAATCTATTCTCTCTCAAATCTCTAAACCTAATGTTGTGAGTATCTAGATTACTTTTAGGTTTAGATAAATAAAAGTATGCTTTGATAGACAATGAATTGGATATGTTGTAAAGTATGATTCTGCGTTGATATGAAACTTTATCCTATGTCATGACAAGATCTAATTTCCTAGATCTAATATAATTGTTGTAATTTGATTATGATGGTTATATGGATCTTGGCTTGTAACCATGTTATGATGGAAGTACATCTATTAATTTAGACAATTGTGACATCATTTGGATCTAGACTTTTATGCTAATCACCTTTCACTTGTCATATTGTGATACACTGATATATGTTGTAAACTTGACATGTGAATTTACCTTTTGATCTAAACATGTTGCTATGACTATGCTAGATCTAGGTAATTGAACACCTAATGTTAGATCTAGATCTCATTATGCTTGCTTAAACATCATAGTAATTACCACAATTTAATAACCATGCCCACTTAGTTATGATGTTAATCAAATGTCCATTCACTTTGTTACTATGCCAGTTTATGATCATGTTTATGTCACGACATGTTGGAACTATCACCCTCGTCATATTCCCTTTTAATTATCATAGCTAGGCTACTTTATCGCCTAGATGTCGCCAAAATACATACGAATACGCAGGAGAGAAAACGACGAAAAAGGAAACGACGAAAAAGGAACTTAAAATTGGTGTGATTTATGTAATGTTTAATAGGAAATAGGACATGTAAATAAAATGGGGAAAACATAGAAATAGTTACCTATAATGACATAGGCAGATTTGAATTAAGTTGGAATGTTTAGTAATTTACAATTAGGAATCATAAATTGTATTTATGACACGAGCTTAGGCTACATTAGTGGTCGAAGTCTGCCCGGACCCGACCGGCATATCCAGCAGCCACTAATGTTGAACCTAATGTGGGAGGTTTAAATACACAAATACGAATCGGGCTAAGACGACAAGGTTAGACCCAACTGTGGAATAAGACTACCCGGACCCGACTGGCATATCAAGCATCCACATGTTGTAGGCCCAATGTGGGAGGTCTAGCCCATTATAACCATAATTGGACATGGTAAAGAAATGGACTACTTAACCTAATTTAATATGACTATGGACTTAAGTTAGGGTTAAGTAAAATTGGATGGGTAGTGGGGGGTTAAGTAAGTTAGAGGGGATGGGTAATATATATATATATATATATATATATATATATGCCCATATACTTAACCCAATAAGGTTATGTAATTAAAGACATCTAGTGGTATACATAACCAGTAGATAATGTAACAGAGTTACGTAATTAAAGACACCTAAGTGGTATACATAACCGGTAGATGATGTAAGAAAGTTATGTAATTAAAGACACCCTTTAGGGTAAGCATAACTAGTATAGGGCTATGTAATTAAAGACACCTAAGGGTATACATAGTCGGTAGAAAAACCTAGCGGGGATACAAGACAAGGGGGAGAGCTTGTATCATGTTGAGAGGGGCCCATTTCAGTCAGTAACCCGAAGTGGTATCAAGTAAAGACCTCCATACTAGGCGGAGAAGAGGCATGCTTACTGATTTATTGTAAGAGTTCCGAATGAGGCAGATGGTGTGGGCAGCGCAGACCGACCGGGGGACATGTGCGTGCATGGACCGGGCAGAGGGGCTAAGACGACCGTGACACCAGTAGATATAATTGTGCACACCATGGGTTGCCACTTTAGGAAGTGATACCTCCTACTGTGGGGCCAACACAAGATATCTACAAGGTAGGGAGCCGATCGATTAGGGTATTGGTTAGGGTATACTTGGACATATGACCTAAGTTTACCAACTTATAGTGGAAGGGATAATTACATTTCAGTTATACTAGTAATAATGCAGAGTTATCATTAGTAAGGCACATATACCTTAACCTGCTTACCTTGTCACGCCTGCCATTTATGTAGTGATTTCTCTCGTATCCATTTTATATGCCTATCATGTTGCTTTCAATTATCTACTGGTTAAAAGTAATTAGACTCGCCAGACTTTATGTCTGACCCTGTTGTTTCTCCTTCTTTCTTCTGTTCCCCACCCCCAGGTTCTCAAGGAGGAAATAATCAGACTTAATCAGGAATTAGATATCATCTTGCTAGGAGCTACTTCTGAAGTATGGCTCAAGTTCTTGACTCTACTATGGCTTAACTCTTTTTATTGGGGAAATGATGCTTTTTATTTACTTATGTACTCCGATGGTGAAAGACAAAAGTACTTTTATTGTAATGGTTTTTGTGACTTATGAAATTGTAGACTAAGAAGTTATGACTTATGTTTGAAATAAAAGTTTAAATTTTCCGCTGCTGCCTTGTTTATCTCTATCTTGTAATCATTCTGTGTCTGTTTACTTATAGCGCTTCATGAAACTTAATGCATTCCCTTAGTAAGTGACATCAACGGACGTGGGGTGTTTCATAACTTGTAGGGGTTATGCAATCTTGTTGAACTATTAGGCATAACCTGTCGAAATCCTAGTAGCGGGGATAAAAGCCTAGGTGGAAGCCTGTATCATCTGATGTGTGGGACCCGTATCAGTCAGTATCCTATACTGGTATCAAACGGAAAATCCCGAATTAGGTCGGGGTCAGGGCACACTTACTGAGTTGGTTGTAAGAGGTCCATTTAAGGGACATGTGGGTGACGCATTCCAATGGGGTAATGTGCGTGCATGGGTCCGGTCCAGGGAGGTTCAGACGCCATGACACCTGTAGATATGGTTTGTGCACATCTTGTAAACAAAGGGTTGCCACTTTAGGAAGTGATACATCCTACTGTGGGGCCAACACATGGTATCTACTAATTAGGGAGCCGACCGATTGGGTGTTGTAATTAGGGTACATCTAGTCTTGCTTGTTTAGGAGCCCGTTATTATCATTGGGGGTAACACTCGTCAGTTCTGTTGGGCTACCAGTTATTGTATGGGGTAAAACCTCTCACTAGAACTACACCTAAGTCTACCATCTTGTACTTGTTGGGATCACCCTGTTCTTGTGATACTAGTATTAGTGCAGAGAGAAAAATATTAGAGAAGCGCAATATATTCTATTCTGTTGATCTTGTTCGCCATGTTATACATGCCTTATGACACTGTTATCTCACTCTCCAGTTTATATGCCTGTCATGATACTTTTACTTATCTATGTGCTAAAAGTAACTGGACTCACCAGACTTTATGTCTTACCCATTTTATTTCCTCTTCTCCCTCTTCCATTCTCCCCACCCAGGTTCTCAGGGTGGGAATATTCGGGCTTGATCAAGATTCTTCTTTCATTCTGCTTGGAGCCGCTTAGATGCACTACTTGACTTCGTATCTCCTCTACTATGGCTATATTTTGGGGATCATGCTCTTTTTATGTACTGTGGTACTCTGATGAGGATTTTTGTACAAGACAGAAGTTTTATATTTTCAGTATTCCAGACTTATTATGTAATTAGGCTTGAACCACGAAGCTTTTCTATTTAATAAACTTTTTAATTCCATTGTTATTTTATATCTATCTTGTAATGTTTCTGTTTTTGTTTACCTACAATGCTTCACAAAACTTAATGCATTCTGTTAAAGAGTGGCATTAACGAACGTGGAGTGTCAAATAATGGCAGCCTAAGAAGATATCAATGCACTGGTAGAAGCGAAAAAACTTCACCAACAAATTGGAAACTTCGACTGCCCTAGTCAAAATCAAAGAATCTCGGAAATTGTGATTACATCTAGCCTATGTAATTCATGATGACTTATGGTATAGGGGCAACACAACACCTTAAGATGGAATAATGCTCTAAAAGCATATCACAGCTCATCACAACATCATAACAGATTAAAGACTTGCATCCTGCAAAGAGATGAATATATGGAAGTACGACAAGGCTAAAATAAAAGCTAAAGTACAACAAACCAAAAGCATAATTATTACATCAAAGCAAGGTCCAGAAACAAGTCTTACAAATTCAAAAGCAAGGGTTGACACTTATATAACATCCGGTCAAAGCAAACTGCAAATAATAAAGCTATATAAAGCAATGTAAATAACCAAGAGCCCTAATCCTCCTTTTTTCCGCTCTTAGAAGCGCTTCTAAACCTCAGTGTAAGTTTGGGAACTCTAGGAGGAGGAGGTATACTGGCAGGCCGACTTTCGTCCTTGGTTTCTTCATCATCTTGTGGACCATTAGGAGAGGAAATAGCAAGTGCCTTCTTACGAGCGCTGCATTTCTTTGATGAAGATTTAGTATTTTCCCTAAGCGGCCCTTAGCATCCTTTTCTGAGCTCTCGTCTACATCCTTAATGTCTTCTGCTCCTCCTTTTGGTGAGTAGTTTGGGTCATCCAAAGCTGCGTAGCAAAAGCAGGAGTGGAAGCAGTAGCTAAAGAAGGATCGCCCGTCGGAGGAGTGATAGTCAAAGCAGTTGTCGCCACCAGGGTCGAAGAAGTAAATATGACTTCATTTCCTTTACTTTAGGCATAGCGTCAGAAGGCTTAGGTGTTACTAGGCTTAATGCAAATGAATGATAAGCAAGAAGCTTATTATACCCATATGGAGTGCAGAAAAATTCCAAGTCCGATAAGACCTGATCAATGTCGGTTTTACCTGAGGCGTGAGAACTTTTGAGCTTTACTTTTAAGGCATTTGGCTTATCGTCGTTATCATCATCATCTAGTTGATCCTCGTCAGCTTCTTTCTTTTCTCCAGAACTAGCAGTGGGATCAGAGGAAGGTGTAATATTAGCCTTGGAAGGAGAAACGTTGATTTCAATGGAAGCGAGGTCAGTAGTGGTAGTAGTTGTGTCAGGGACATGCTCCCTAGAAGACCTAGCACCAACTGCTAAGCCTCATGCCCTCCTAAGCTCTTCTTTTCCTTTGCCCAGAGCAACACGATATTCATCACCCAGATAATGCTTAATGAGCTCCTCCTTTGGATAACCACCACCCTCAAGTTGTGCGAGAACTTCCTCCCAAACTTCAGCCAAAGTGATTGAGGGGTTTGTCTTGGACAAATGATAAAATCCCTGGCCCTATAACATAGAACAAGTAGAATCTGAATAGGGTGGAGTCGAGGTCAGCCTTGCTCTTAGCTTGTGCTTGCTCAACAACTGTCTTATTTAAAAGAGCCTGGTTCTTCTCTCGCTCGAGTTCCTCTACTTGGCTCTCAACAATGAAATTGTTGACTCTTGAGAAGCAGTCTTTTTCTGTTCCAAGGACAATCTATCCTCAGCATTCTTCTGAGCAGAATGTGCATCCTTAACTTGGGAAGTCATCAAGATTTCTTTTTGATTTAAAGAAGAGGTAACGGCAAGCTTGTCTTTAAGCCTCTAATTTTCAGCCTCCAACTCAGTATTCTTCTTAGAAAGGGATTTAATGCTAGCATCACGGGCCTTAAGAGTTCTATTGCATTTAGCTTTTTCATTCTCCATGGTCAACATAGATTGAATGTTACACTTGTTGACCCTTTGAAACTCATCAGCCAACTTCTGCCATTGGATTAGCTTCTCCACGTTGCTCTTCATCTTCTCCAGATCCTTAAGCATTTCGTCTTAGTCCATTGGGCTTATTTCTAAGTTGAAGCACACAACCTTCAAGAACCAATGAGGAAATCACTCAGCAAGTGTTTTGGTGTTGGATCAAGAGTGTATTTTGGCCTCTGGATAATTTTTTTGTATATCAAAAGGAGTGGACATAGCAGATGGAGGTGCAAGGGAAATAAGGCTGGTGGAAGTGTGAGCGGCAGAGGCAAGATCTTTATCTATCCTGAAACATTTATGAGAATCATCTCTGCATTGATCATTATCCCTGTCATCTCCATCTCTCTTCTTCTTCCGGCTATCCTCATCCCGCCTATCCTAGTCACTATAGACATCGCGAGATCTCGTGCTCCACTCATCCGTATCCTAACGATCCCATTCCTCAGGAGCTTTTCTCACTCTCCTATGTTCTTCATTCTTTTCATTATAACGAGGTCGTGCATAATGCCATGGGTTATAAGAACTTCTATAATTTTTGAATTCCTCTCCGTATGAACGGTTCATGGTTTGACCTGAAATAAAAGAGAACGAGAGTTTAGTGTCTAAAGAAGGAAGTATTAGAGTAGGATAGAAAGCACATGCAAGATATATTTAAAGATCTAATTGTGTGCGGTGTGTAATCAAATGCGCCTTGAATAACAAACCACTGTAGATTTTGAAGTCAAAGTCGTTGCGATTTCAGAGAAGGGTTTTTGAGACGATGGAGTCATAGCCAATTCGAAAGCATCTTTTTTACCAGAGAAGAGAGTTTAGAAGTTATAATATCACACGTAGTATGCTCGCTTATCATGACATTAAGATCACTAAAACCCCCGTATATCTCAATAAGGTCATCCTTGTATGTGACTGGAATCGTGGGGTTGACTTCAACTCTCTCAGCAATATTATCGCCTTCATTTGTAATCTCTCCTTATTCAAGCTGCTCATCAGTTGTTATGGGATCCTTACCCTCACGATGTACAATTTTTTCCTCGTCAATGGAAGGCAATTTAGGGTGGGAAGATGACTCAGCTCCACTTGCAGGATCTGTGCATTTCTTGAAAGCGGACTCCTCAGCGGAATCTTTCAAAGCAACATCCTCTATAGAAGATGGGACACCCGATGCTTCAGGTGTATAGTGAGGAGTAGAAGAAAGAAAGGATCGCAAAGGGTAGAGAAAATTATATTAACGAAGGATAAGTCTTCTCTTCATTTTTGACGACTCTCAAGCTCTCAAGAGTAGCCTAGCAAGCAACAGAGTCCTTAACAGGAGAGGGTAATTCTACAAAACAAAGGAAAGACTTAAAGACCAAGATTTAGAAAGAAAACGGATAAAGAGCTTTGAGCAAATATGTTCACCTCCTTCCATCCAGATTTTGTAAAAGCTTTCAGGGCACTGAATGTAAAAGAATTGATTTAGGAATCCCTGAACACTATCTGGTAAGTTGAGGATAAGCTTACGATTCCGAGCGCCTTCGACAGAAAAGATTGAGGGGTGTTATTTTTCTCCTTTTAAAAATACATAGATAACAGATATCCTGTAGAGCAGGCATGCGGTGCCTTGTCCTCATAAAAAGCACGCAAAGCCCTATTTAAATAGCATAGCCATTTGGGTGTAGCTTGAATGGGGCAATGGCCAAATGTTGAAGGATCATCTGTAAAAATGGGTTGAAAGGAGGGACGGCTCCACTCACTAGCATATAGCAATTGACTATTACAAAGCCGACGGGCGGAAGATCAGCAAAATCATCCTTATCGGGTAATCTCGCGTCGGCTTCAGGAATGCCAAATAGGGTGCATAACTGCTTAAAAGTACGTTATGTACGCACTATAGAGCATCTTTCTGAAGGCGATTTGGTAAGAGAACGAGGCATAGGAAAGTTTTGTCTTGCTTCCAACCCGGGAGATGCAGTCATCATAACTCTAAGGACTTGAGGAAAAACTCGGTTTTGTGTAGACATAGCAGTTCCATTGGTCTGGTGACGAGATATCTGTTGGTTATCCATTCTACACAATGAATCGTGTTTTTAACTAAATCACAGGTACGCATTTCCTAAGTGCGAAGTGTCGTGCATAATTATACAAGTCATTAAAAAAAGGTGAAGCTTGGCATTCATAGTTGGTATTTGTCGATTAGTTGATCTCAAGCTTCGTTGCGAATTCGAATTGAAATGTCGTTTTTATGTAGGTGATATTTGACAAGCTATAAATGGTTTAACGAAAAGGTTCTGTATTGGAACTTTATAAAACTTAAGTAATAAGATTAATTGTAGTTAAATTTTAATGATTATCTAATTTGTTGTTGACGTGGGCAGTCGATGACAAAATATTGACCTAGAAACATGCAAGTTTTTTTGTCGTCACAAGACAAGAAGCAGTAAAAGGCACCCTCGGTTTATAAGCCGCAAGTTTGAGTTGTCAGTCGCTTTAAAATTTGGATCGCTTCAAAAAGAAATTAATGGCTAAAATGATCTCTAAGACAATACAAGTCAACAATGGATCAAATGCACGACCTATGAATGGATCGGCAACATCTGATCCACCATGGATCGGATGCTGCCGATCCATCATGAATCGACAGAATCTGATTCATAGTGGATCGACAGAGTCGATCCATCCTGGATCGGTAGAGTCTGATTCATAGTGGATCGGCAATATCTGATCCATTGAGAGTTGCTAGCTTCTGGTTCATTCGAGTCTTGGCCAAAATTCAAAGTGTGAATCAGGGAGCTTGGGTGATCAAGTTCAACCACCAATGTGCAAAAGCGCTAAATTCATATTGAAGCACCGAACAACTAAAAAGATGTGATCATCAAAAAAGAAATTCACACTTCAACGCAACATCAAACATTGAAGAACGAAGCTGGATTTCTAGTAAATTTCAGCAGCACTATTGGCAAAAAATTCAAAGTATTACTCGTAGGAATTTCACAAGTTGCTAATGAATCATATACATTCGACCAAAATGAATTTGCTAAACTCAAGCTCGAAGTACACACTGTCAAAGTGCAAATCGACATAGCCAAGCTTTGTTCATCCAAAAAGCAGAATACATAGTATGAAAAAACTAAATCAGTCTGTAAAACCTAAAACGCCTAAAAATCGATTCAAATCCCAAAACCCTACTCTCTAATCTGAAATCCGATCAACCAAAAGCATAAAGTTGATTATCGGATTTTGAGAAAAACTTTGAATGCTTGAGGTCGATCAGACATGGAAATCCCTAAGAAACCATCCCTATGCCATAACTCGATTCGTTAAAAACAATTATTAATAATTATCTGAAAAGCATCGAGGTCTAGCAAGGAAAGCATGTTGTTTTGGACTTCAGATCTGAATGGGAAAACTCACGCTAAACTTCGAATTGGGTTAGATTTGGTGGCTATTCGGGATTAAATTGGAAGCTGAGAATCTTCTATGATCGGTATTGTGATTACACCGTAGATCTAATCGGCGATGTGGTTGATTGAAGAAGAAGCATCAAGATTTGGTCACAGAATTTTCTAAAAAACCTTTTCCACCATTAAAATGCTTTTTGAGTAGTATGGTTAAAGTGAAAATGGAGATATGAAAATATATAGAGTAACGCAAAAAAAAATTATCTGACCCTTCAAATGGGATTTACTAATCCATTAGAAAAGCTACCAAGGTCCACTATCTTTTCCATGCACCAATCCATCGGTTAAGGTTAATTACGATTGCACCGAGGTCGCTGAAATTTCGAAGTTCACATTTTCTCAAGAAAATGATGTGAACTCAGAGGGAAAAATGTTAACCCCATTAAAAATTCTGTTTGAAGACAGTGTTATAGGTCGTTCAATAACAGGTATTCATGACTAAAACTATTGATCGACCTTACTTTGTATGATGGATCCAACAAAAAATTAAGCCATGGATCGGGCGTAGTTCCTGCGATGGATTAGCGGCATTTTAACACCGTGAATCAGGCACATTTCTTGCTATGGAACGAAATTACTCATAAGCATGGATTGACACTGTTTTGCATGGATCGAGCTCGCCTTAAAAACAATAGATCAAGCATGTTGAATGCCATGAATCGGCAATGTTTTCTGCTATAGATCGATCACTTTGTTTTGCGATGGGTCGGTTCTATTTTTTTGCCATGGATCAGCATATGTTCTGCATGGCGGAGTGCGTGATCGGGCAAGGCACCATACAAGTTATCGGTTGGATTTTGTTGAACGGATGTGTATGCCGATCCATAGGCATGGATCAATTGTATTTGAAGCTGCACAATGATAGATCGTGCGTGCCACATGGCATGGATCAGATGCCAATCCACGACCTGGGCACACATAATTTCAACTCCGCCACTCTACTCCAAACTTCGTCTGTAAATACCGCACCTTCTCACACATTAAAGGGACCAAATTTTTTTGCCCTAAAGGGATGCCATTTTCAGTCTCCAACTTAGCCACAACATCTCCAACTCTATTATAACATCTTCAATCGTGATTCTAGCGTCTCCATCAACATCTTCATCGAGAATTCAAGTATTTCTCCGAAGAAATCAAGAGATAGAGAATCATTGTGAAGTTTATAGAGGTAAGAGATATTTATTGTAAAAAGAGATAGAAAATGTATGAAATAAAGAAAATCATGTACCTTGTAGTGAAGATCATAATGAAATCATCCTTCAACGTGGACATAGGCCAAATCTGAGGCTGAACCACAATAAACGCTCTCTACTTTTGGTATTTTCTGATTTTACTTGCTCTCAACCTTGCTTTTCATAGATTTAAAATGTTAATACACATCTTGGGGTGTTAGTTCTATGTTTGGCATTAACACATGTATTTACTCGATTTTGTTTGTCATTTTGTAAATAATTTTTTTTTGATAACGAAAAATCAGTATGTATAGAAAGTGAGATTCTTTTGATTTGGTGGGAAAAATAACTTATTTGGGCTGTTGTGTGTGATTTGTAAAAAATATTGCCATGTTGGATTTAGATTGTAAATTTATGCAAGAAATTTAATGCTAATAAGGGCAGTTTCCTATGCCTATAAATTCATGCAAGTTGTATGTTTGGAATGGAAGAAAGCAATGGGTATTTTGGCCTTTATTGTTCTTAAATTATTAAGGACAGTTGTAATTGCTTCAATGGAATATTCATGCTAAGGTGGCAGCTTTAACATTAGGGGCATCCGTATAATGAAATTTGCCTCTAATAATTATTAGGGACCCCTGTTTTTGGGGAAAAAATTAAACTGTCCCCCTTTAGCATTATGGCAATGTAATATGATATTCAGCCTCTGTGTCTTGTAGTAGATGCCAATGCATGTATCCCTAGTTCTTTCAAATTTAGTAGTGAAAAGGTTAAAAAGAGGAAGATATAGAGGAAGATGACAAGAATTGCTTGGTACTTCAGCTTAAATGTCAAGAAGTATGCACCAAACATCTAGGCAATGTCTCTGGAGTTCCAAAGAGTTGACCTAGATGTCTAGTCGATTATAATAGTATCTAAGCTAGGATATACTCATTTTTTGACTAGCCATATCTGATTTGGTTTGCGTTACTTTGAAGTGGCAATTTGGATATTTTCACTGCAAGAGGAACAATATATAGCAAGGGAGCCTGGCAATGGTCGCCAACGGATCCTAGAAATGGCTTCCAACGGAAGCTTATTTCTAGAATTTTCTTCACATTATAAAAAAATAAAACGTTGGAAGATGTTGGTTATAAAGTTGTTAGCAGTCGTTGCTAACCATTGGTTAGTCGAGCAGAAACTCACCGAATTACTTTCTTCCTTCTCCACTTCGTTTTCTCCTAAAAAAAATTCAACTTTCCCCAATTCCGAAATTGGACTCCTCCATTTTGTTAGCTACCTATACTCTCTCCAACATGTTCAAGGCTCTCTCTCATCCTCTCTAGGCTCCAATTCATCCCTAATTTTCAAGATATAAAACCATAATTTTATTTAATACCCTAGATTTGCTAATTTAAGCTTAATTTGTTTGTTAGATTATATGTTTGTATGTGTAGCATTGTTAATATGTGCATTTATAGGTTGAATTAGTTATGTTGCTAATCTAGGGTTAATTAGTTTATATTGTATATATGTATATGTGCATATATAGTATTGTTAATTAATCTATGTATAGGTTGAATTAATTGAGGCCCAAATCGTCGAAAACGATATTTAATTTGTCAAAAACGTTTAATGGAAATGGAAATGATTAAGTTTATGTTTTATAAAATTTTATCGAAAACAATATTTAATTTTATTTAGAACATACGGTTAGTTCGATTGAATGTTGAAAGTATACATATATGTGATAAAATTCATATACGTACAATTAGAGATTGAAGAGAACCAATCATAATATATTATATTCATAAAGCCTTAGAGAGTTTTTTCGGCCCCATCTGATAAGTATAGTATATGATCGTAATGTGAACGTTCATTTTATTAACAAAACAGACATTTATATTCATCATATACAATATTTGTTGGTTGGGCAAGTTATGAACATAATAACGAACTCAAATCTCGTAAATCATTTCATTTTAAATGGTTCTCAAAATTTCAATAGCGCTTCCTTTATGTTCCCTGTGTACTAGCAATTGTGTACTGTTCAGGGAACTAAAGCGAAGTGCTGCCGAAATTTTGTTGAACCATTTAAATTGAAAAGATTTACGTGATTTAATTACGTTATTATATTTGTAATGGGAGGTAGGATGATCCACAAACAAAATTGTAAGAGATTAATTAACATAACATTCAGTAATAAAATTGTTTTAATAAAATGTCAATATAAATTTTATCATACTTTTTAATTATATATCTACTTAGAAAAAATGGACAATTATTTTACTGATTGAAGCTGAATGTACAAACGAAGAGAAGCCAATGGCACAATAAGTGAACAATTTATTAATGGTATTGGTGTGTTTATTGAGTTCGCTTTAAGTAACAACGGAAACGGCATCAAAATCCGTTGTCCATGTAGTACATGCAAATTATTGAATCATTTAATAACTCAAATGGTTAGAGTTCATTTGCATCAATATGGTTTTGTGTTGGTTCAGGATCGTCATGGAGAACCATTAGCATCTATTCTGTACAAGTAGAGGAGGTAAAGAATAATGAAATCGGTACGATGAATCTCACGGAACATATGGTTGAAGATGTTGCATGTTTAATGTTCCCAGTTCAACAATTTACTGATGATGATGGTAATGATGAGGAAGAACCAAATATTGGAGCTAAAATAATATATGATTTATTAGAAGCCATGAAGAAACCCCTTTGGGAAGGCTGTAAAAGCGTAACCCAATTATCAGTAATTGTTGAATACATTGTGATGAAATCTAAATACAACCTAACAGAAGCTGGATTTTCAGTTGTTGTACAAGCTGCGAAGCGGCATATGCCTCCCAATAATTAATGTTCGAAAATCATTAAAAAGTAAAAAAAATGATGTTGCCTTTTGGTTTACTACATGAAAAAATAGATACATGTCTAAAGGGTTGCATGCTATTTTGGAAGGAAGATATGAACCTTAAGCATTGTAAAAAATGTAATCAGGAAAGATACAAACCAAGAAAGAAAAAGGGAAAGGAAGTACTATATAAACGTATGCATTATTTACCTATTACACCTAAACTTCAAATGTTATATGCATCTTCTGTAACCGCGCAAGAGATGGCACAGTGTGAGAACACGATAGGAAGGTACGTTAACAAATCCAACTGATGGGGAAGCATGGAAGCATTTTGACCAGAAGTATCCTGATTTTGCATCCGAGAGTCGTAATGTAAGACTGAGTTTATGTACAGATGGATTTTCACCATTTCTCAATTTGGTGCTAATTATTCATCCTAGCCTATAATTATCACACCTTATAATTTACCTCCGCGGATGTGTATGACAGCTCCATATATGTTTCTCATAATTTTCGTCCCTAGTACTGATGATCTGACACAAGTAATCGATGTTTACTTACAACCGTTGATTGAAGAATTAAAAAAATTGTGGTACGAAGAAGTAAAAACATACGATATTTCGCAAAAAAAAAGAACTTTCATATGTGTGCTTCTCTATTGTGGACAATAAGAGATTTTCCTGCATACACAACGCTTTCTGGTTAGAGTACGGTCGGTTGTCTAGCTTGTCCTTACTGCATGGAAGAAACAAGAGCATTTTCTTTACCTCATGGAAAGAAAATTTCATGGTTTGATTATGATCGATATTTTCTTTATATTAATCATCCATTTAGAAGATATAAGATTTTTTTTTACAGCTAATAGGCATGAAACTTTGAGACCACCTACGGTATGGTCAAGTGAAGATATTTATGAACTTGTAAAGAATTATCCAAAGATACATGAAACAGGAGAACAAACTGAAATTCAAGGTAAATATCGATTCATAATTGGTGCAAACAAAGCAAATTTAGGAGTTGCCTTATTGGAAAAAACTTTTGATTCCTCATAATATTGACGTGATGCATAATGAGAAAAACGTGTTAGATAATGTGTTTAATACAATTTTGAATGTCAAAGGGAAGATGAAAGATGATTTCAAATTAAGACGTGATATCGAAGTAACATGTAATTGTCTCGAGCTTCATATAAAGCCAAATGACACCAAAAAACCAAAAGCGTGCTTTGGATTGAACAATAATCAAGTTAAAATACTTTCAAAATGGATGAAAGGATTAAGATTCCTAGATAAAATATCTTCTAATCTTCATAGATATGTCGACTATAAAAACAAGAAACTTAACGGGATAAAAATCCACGACTATCCTGTTATGATGGAATATTTGTTGCCCGTCGCTTTTAAAGAACTGTTACCCGTAAAAGTTTGGACTGTTGTAACATAACTTGATCAGATCTATAAAGAGCTTTGTTCTACTACATTAAAAATTGATCATCTACGTAAAATAGAGGAAGAATCCTTATATTGGTCTGCAAACTAGAAAAAATATTTCCTTGTGGTTTTTTAATGTTATGAGCATTTACGTATTCATCTTTCATTAGAAGCACATCTTCGAGGGCCTGTGCAATATGGATGGGTGTATCCATTTGAATGGTATATTAATATTTAGTTAACTAAATGAAATGTATTAAAAATTAATTTACAATAATTTTAAATAGGTTTTTAAATCATCTAAAGAAAAAAGTGAGACAGAAAGCTCGAGTTGAAGGTTCAATTTCCAAATCATACATCGAAGAAGAAGCTTCTCTTCAATCTCTCATTATTTTAGAGATCATGTGAACATATCATTTTAAAGTACTGTGCGTAATGATGATGGCATTGATCATGATGATTGTCAAGTGAATTTATCTATTTATAAAAAAACATGGTTGGCCTTCTGGTAGATGTGTGAAAGAATGGCTGGATGATAGAGATTATAATGCAACACACATATATTCTTCTCAATTGCACTGAAGTTTCACCGTTCATTAGGTGATGAACTTATATCATCTATAAATGTACTTAATTATAATGTAACATTTGCCTTGTAATTGCAGCATTTACGAACCATAATATCCAAATGGAGATATCAGCAAAGAATTCGCTACTTGGTTTACTAATTATGTTTTTGATACAACAAATTGTGTTATAGATGAAGGATTGAAACATTTAGCAATGGGACCACAAAAAGAAATTCAAGACATATCCAATATTCTTTGTTAGTGGATATAAATTTAATACTACAGAATACGGTGCTGAAAATTAACTAACAATAGCGATGTATTTGTTAAAGGTAGTGATGAACCAAATGATTATATAAATGATTTTTATGGCATGCTAACCTAGATTCTGCAATTAACATATTTCACACAACCTACGGAAGAAGTATTTTTGTTTAAATGCAACTGATTCAGCAATGTTTCGAGTTCTGGACAACGTGCACCCAAAATATAATCTTATAAAAATAAGACATACTTCATGTTATTATACATACGATCTTTTTGTACTTGTCAAACAAGCTCTTTAAGTATATTACACTCCTTATCCATTTATAAGAAGAGACAAAATAATTTGGTCGGTTGTTTTTAAAACAAGGGCAAGGTTTACATTTGACGAACGTAGTATTCCCGACGACAAAGCTTATCAAGTAGATGTCGAGGAAAATAGAGGAATAGTAATAACCGATGATCAAACAGATTTTGGACCTCTAAACGATGAATCAAACTTATTAATTAAAGCATTTGAAACTACGGATGAACCATATATAGAGGAGGAAATAGAATCAGAATCCGAAAGTGACAAGGACTAACCAATGATCCTCAATTTAAATAGGTAAATTTATGTTATGTCATGTCATACTATTTGTTATAATGTAATAATTTTATGTTATGTCATGCCTCATATTATTTATATCGCATTGTCGTCTATGTTATGTCATACTATTTGTTCTACATAGCCCTTTTATTATATTGTTGTCTATAATAAGTATGGTGTCACATGGTGCAGTACGTGGCGATGGAAGTGGTCCATCACAGAAGCTATCATGTCCTGCGATGTTGCTTAAGCCAACAACCAACATAGGGTAACTATTAAGTTTCAAGTATAAATTTAATTTATGTACAATAAATTAAATAAATATATATATATACAGTAGCCATAAAATGTTTTTTTTTTTGCGCTTAACACAGGGGTTTTGAGTTAGAGCCTTCTAATATAGCCTTAACGATATCACAACGCACTTATCAAGCTTGTATGACTTCATGTTAGCCCACGTGGACGTCAATACCTGACCTTATCAAGGAGAATATTTGGCAAGATTTTCTAGTATGTGTGATATATCATTTATTACATTAAATGGTGATGCTCTTATTTATTCAGTTCATATTTATGCAATTTTAAAAAAATGCAGGGTACTGTAGATCTCCAAGATACAGATATTGATCTCGTAAAGCGCTAGTGGAACAACAAAGCGGCAAAAAATTACATAGAAACAATAAATAGCGTCAAATTAGCGGGGAAAAAACGGAATGGATAAGTGCGAAGGTGTGGGACAACTTGCATACTTGGTGGAATAATGAGGAGTTTGAGGTAAATTTACTGCATATTTAATTTAAATTGTTGTACTCAATTAATATATAAATTAGAATAAAACAATTTTTGAAATTTAAATGCATAGGCCGCTTCCGGGAGGAATTCAACAAATAGGAGAAAGAACCAGGTTACACATCGTTGTGGCTCCACGTCGTTCCAGCACCATCGCAAGGACATGTATTAATTACAAATTATAGCTAGTTTTAAGTTATAAGTTATAGTTGATTTAACTTTAAGTTCTAATTTACATATGTGTATATTTTAGGAGAGACAGCATGGTGGTCCTATGCCATACTGGGATGTTTTTTATCATACACATGCAGTGAGTCAGATTGACGATACAGCTCAGTTTCCTACTCTTGGGAGCATGATGCCAAGGCTCGTGATGCATATGTAAGGATAGGTTTTTTGATGATGTCATGGATCCACCAACCCAGAACGAATGCTATGGTTTTGGAAATCTAGCTGTAATAGAAACTAAAATTTATAATAAAAACTGAAATTTACTTGAATTCCAACTATGAAATATGAAAAACAAAAATTGTATACAGGTTACGACATTTTAGCAGTCGTACCAGAGGCCTCAGAACAAGGAGAAGATCGCACAGCTATGAGCCCAGATCGCAGAGCTTAATGTGTGTGATCGCCACCGTGAAGAGCAGATGGAGCAGCTTAACCATCGTCTAGCGGAGTTCATTGCCCAGTATGGCACGCCACCTTCATCTTCCGGCGGAGAGAGTTGAGGTTAGTTTGCTTTGATTTTATATACACTTTGAGAATGGGTGGGGATTATGCTTGATACATTATGATGGTATGTATATATTGATGTTGTGTTGGTGATGATGGTTTGGACATAGTGTTGGATGATGGCTTGAACATGGTGTTGATGATGGTTTGTATATATTGATGTCGTTGGGATGTATGTACATATATGGTGTGTTGATGACGTTGCGATGTATTTTTTAAATATTGGTTTATGTTATATGTTTTGCATGTTTTTTGTTTGATTTTGCTATAATATTATGTTTGGGTATATATGTGATTGGGTTTGTGATGTATATGCTTGAAATGGAGCAGTTTTGATGAATATAAGATTGTGTGTGGTTGGAAGTGGGTAATTTGAAATCTTTAAAAAAAATATACCTAGATTTCCAATGGTTAACAATGACTAATAGGTCCATGTATTTCAACGGCTTCCAACGGCTAGCAACCACTTGTTGTCAACGGTCTTCAACACTTTCCAACGGCTAGCTGGCTAGACATGAAATACATAAGCCCAAGTTTCACTGTTGAAACCATTGGGAAATAACGATTGAAGGCATGGGAAGTCATTGAAAACCATTGATCCATATACCAATGGCTTGACCAACCGCTTTCTAACAGTAGCCAACGACCCCTGGCTGTGGGAATCCACTGTTCCTCTTGTGATGTTTACTAGTCTTCTATTCTTCTATATAAGCTGCATTTTAGAATTGGATTAATTCAACCAAAATAATGTGATCAAGGGTTAGCTGTCATACTTTATGGTTCTTCTTCTCCAGCAATATTAGTCATCTAGATATTCTTCCTCTTTCTCAATTTGGGTACTGATTCATTTTGTTGTTTGTTTATTTTTAGCTTTATTCGAGTAAGTGTAAACAAAATTCTATTTTTTTGTGAATCAATAAAGAGAGTGATTGAGTGTAATATCTTGTGTTGTTTGCATTTCCATCTTATTTTTAATCCAAGTTATTTTTTGTGATTTGGATGAAAAAGTTCCTAAATACACTTCCGCAAAGCTTTTTATTTTAACATAACAGTTAGTATCAGAGCAAATCATCGCAAAGATTAGAGCAATTTTGATTTGAAAAGAATTTTTTTTTGATGTTGTATGTGATTTCATTTTGGAAGATGACTATTTTTATGAGAGAAATTATGGTATTTGAAAGCCTAAAATGGAGGATGTTCTGTACCTTAACGATCTTCATGATCCAATAAATGGAGATGGGAAGAAGCCCTTTGATGTAGATGAGAGAAAATGAAAGAATATAATTAAAAAGATGATTTCTTTGATTCACCAATATCTTGGTGATTCGGTTCACATTTCAAACAAGGGTCTTCATGTTGATAATGCTCGAGGGATCAATAGTGATCAGATAATAGGCTCAAATCATGTGATAGGCGGGTGTCGACTTAAAAAATCCACAAATATAAGCTGGAGATATTTGTGGTGTTACAAACGTTTTTAATCCGATTTTTTGTGGTGCACCTCTGAGATGCATCACTTGCAGACGGTGGTTAAGGTTGGTAATGCGGTTTGACTAAGATTTGGTTAATTATGAAATAACCAGTGATGACATCTTTGTTGATTGCTGGTTTTTTATGTGATTTCATATCACGGTGGAGTGTTGAGATTGGTGATATTAAATCACATGTCTTTTGAAGTCGGTTATGTGTGTTAGTTTTGGAAGTTGCTTCATGATGGAGAAGATAGTTCAGAGATCAGAGTTTGAAGGAGGAAGATATAGAGGAAGATGATAGGAATTGCTGAGTACTTCAGCTCATACATATGAGAGTATGAATCAAATGTCTGAGCAATGTCTTTCTAATTTCCAGAGACTTAACTCAGATGTTTGGTCGATTATACCAAACGACTGATCTAGTATATACTCGATTTTTGTTTAGGCCATATATATCAGTTTTGATTCGTGATATTTTAAAGGGGTAATTTGGATATTTGTCTAGGTCTTCTATTCTCTATATAAGTTTCTTTCAGGATTGATGTGATTAAGGATTAACCGTCATTCCTCATGGCTCTTCTTGTCTAACAATATTAGTCATGTATGTTTTCTTTCTCTTTCTCGATTTCTTTATTGATTCAATTTGTGGTTTTTTATTTGTGGCTTTGTTTCAATAAGTGTAAACAAATTTTTTTTGGTGAATCAATAAAGAGGGTGATTGGATGGAATATCTTGTCTTGTTTTCAATCAAAATTATCTCTTTGTCTTTGTGATTTGGGTGACAAAGTTCCTAATACACGCTTCCACAAAACTTTTTATTTTACCATAACTCATCCTCATCCGTGGTTGTCGTTGCTATAGTATGTGGTTAGATTTTTATGTTGAAAGAAGGGTATAAAATTTGTTTACTTACACTCCTAGGATTCTCTTTACATGGTAATCTATGTTATATTGTATTTGTTTTGCATGGAATCTTAGGTTATCTCATTTTCTTTTACCAAGCAGTTACATACTAGATATGTTGGTGAAAATTGAAAAGGAACATCTATTTCTGTGGGATTTGAAGTTTTTTTGTGCTTTATAACACCCAGAAAATGCACTTCTCATTAATTTTTTAATTGGTTCTATTAGTCGCAATTCTGTAACTTACCATTATATTTAAGAGTTTTGGTGTTCATTTTGATATTTTATCCTAGGCTTAGTAAAAGTTCAAGGGCATGAGTAAAATTTAAAATGAGCCATAAGAAATGAAGAACGCTAACTTTGCCATTTTCTTGTAAGGTTTAACTAAACAATTTTGATGGCCGAAATACAATTTAGCCTGTGTATTTTATCATCTATGAATTGGTTGAAATTCTCAAGTGAAGAATGTAGTTAGACTATTGATGTAATTTAATTGTGATTATCTTGATTTTTCGTTAATATAATTTGGAATACAATGTAGGTCCAAGAGAAAATTTGCAAATTTCCCAAGAAAGGACTGGTCCTATTTCATTTTGGTAGTAATCCATGTGATTCTTATATTATCCTTCAGGTTAAGAGTCATCGAAAGCAAGATTATGCCATACTCAAGGCTCAAGGTTTGTTGTTTGATATATCATATTAGTTACTGTCATGTTATCCATTATATCTTATATGATTACATTGAAAAATGCTTTTGCTCAAGCAATAAACCAAACAAATGATTTTATGTTACATTATGTTTTTCTAATTTATCACATCTCAATTCTAATTGCATTAGAAAAAGTGATATCTGCGAAAATGTGTATTTTGTATATTGATCACTTCTAGGTTTAGAAACCAAAATTAATGAATGAAAAATAAAATGCAAATGGTTTGAATTGTACTGATGAGTCGAGTAAATAGACCTGAATCGGGTTTATTGATACTAGATTATTACAAGCCCAAACTGTGTATAAAATACACTTGTATATCTCAACGTTTAGTATTGAAATTACTACAACTTTCTTCATCAAATCATTGAGAATTCTATTAACAATTTACCTACAAATATCTTTGCTACACAAACTTTATTTTTGAATCAATAACTGATGCATTCCTTTCCTGATATCAGAGCTTCGTAGTATTACAACATATTAGTTGATAAGAATTGTTGATTACAACTCGTCAGAAAGGTTTCATCACTTGAGCTTTTCTCATTCGAGATTAAATCTCATCATCTGAGAGTTGTGTAGTTAATGACCCGTTATTACCCAGTTGTATATCGTAGTGGAATGCTACCGCTAAGCTTTTTCCATATAGCTTCTAATATAGTCTTTCCGTTTTATGTCCCGCTATATTCTGATGTTCCGGATATATCCTGTTATTTCCGCTATATTATGTTATTCCCACTATATCTTTGATGAAAGAAATGAATAAAAAATAACATTTATACGTAATAAAAATTATGAAATTAAGTTTTTTCAATTGAATTTTTTTTAACATATATTTTTATAAACAAAAATATTATAATATTCTACTAAATTTAACTAAATTGTATTGTACTTTGCATTTATTTATAGATATATGCACATGTTTCTATTTATAATTAAGAGTGTACTAGTTATAGATAAATTGAGTGTTCGTATTTCATTTAATTCTCATTTATATATTCGTAAAAACACTAAGAATGAATTATATGTTCTATTTTAGATTCATCCACTATATCTTGTTATTTTCTTGTTTTATCCTCACTATATCTTTTTGGAACTCTGCAGTATTCAATCCGTTGAGTGCTTTAACTACACAGTTTGAGAGTGGATTCAATATAGCAACAAAGTATCAAACCAAATACAGTGGTTTTTGGCTGCAATATATTGACTATACTGAATTAAAAGGAAATCAATCGTGATGTTCAGAAGATCATTTCAGGATAACCAAAAATATCATCACAAAATAAAAGAAAGTGCCGCGTTATAAATCTATCATGTATCAACATATAAATTTTACCTGCCAGCGTCAAGCTTTCTTCAATGATAAATTTTCAGTTACTGATGATAATTCAATTCAAGATTTCCATTTTTTTCATCTGCATCGATATCTGCATTGTCTTTTGATTCTTTTTTCTCAAGAATTCTCTTTTCTGTTCATCATGGAAGAATGCACTCAATCTGAAACCTATGAAAATGGTGAAAATTCTCAAAACCAAACTTCAACAATAGATAAACTAATCAAAATAGTTATAATCGCACAAAATTAGTTAATCACAATGCATTTACAAAAAGATAACTATATGTTATGGAAGTTTCTGGTAGAAACATTCGTTGAAGTGTATGGCTTGGAAGGGCACATTCTTGGAACTTTGGTAACACCACCAAATTACAAAATGGATGCAAAAAATATAACTATCAGCAATGATGAACATGTAAAGTATCGCAGGCAGGATAGACTCATCGGTTGTTTGTCGTTATCATCAATAAGTTCAAACTTATTAGCACAACTAATAAAAGACCAGTTTGTGTACAAGAAGAAATTTATATAAGGCAACCCCAAGGTTGTGCACAAGACAAAAGACTAGTTTGCAAACTATAGGAAAAAGTTTGTAGTTTAAAATAGGATTAAGGTTTTGGTTTGATAAGTTGAAATCAATATTGGTTAGTCTAAAATTTCAGCCTATCAAATTAGATACCTCATTGTTTATTAGGATTAATAACAATTTAGTTATATACATAATGATTTATATTGATGATGACTATTAGAGGTGACAGTGACACAGAATTTGATCTCCTAATACAATATATGGCATTAAAAGATCTTGAAGACCTAAGGTACTTCCTAGGAATTGAAGTTATAAAAAATTCAAGTGAGTTGTTTTTGTGTTAAAGAAAGTATATCAAAGAAATTTTGACTAAAGAAAAAATGGAAGAGGCTAATCCCATACTAACGCCACTGATAACTGCACACCACTTATCAAAACACATGGAAGAGTACATATTTCATTCTGTGGTGCATTATAGTTACAAATATTGCAAGACCTAAAATATCATGTAATGTTAAAAAAGTGTGTCAATTTATGTAGGATTAAAAAGAGAGGCATTGGAAAGCAGTTAAAATGATACTTAGATACTTGAATGCACTATAAGAAAAGTGTATTTCCACAGCGCTGTAAAAACGCTATTATAGCCATTAATAGCGTTTGGATGAACGATGTCTACCAACAAGTTGTTATAGGCCATGGAAATATCACAATACATACCAAAACGCTGTAGAAAATTGACATACTACAGTGTTTCAAATGGTGTTGTTCTTATATTTATACAGCATTTTATATTGTTTCAGAAATGTTGTTATCTTCCCTTTTCTACAGTTTTGACACATATCACGACATTTCTGGAAGTTTACATGTTATTTACTATCACAGCGTTTTGCCACATATCACACCATTTCTAGAAGTTTACATGTTCTTTACTATCACAACGTTTTGCCACATATCACAATGTTGTTATCGAATTTTCGAACCCACTAGGTTCGAAGTCACGAAGCCACACGGATTCGAATCTTCGAACTCGGGGGTTCGAAGCATCGAACCCTTCTGGGTTCGGATTCTCAAACCCCGTGGGTTCGAATTGTCGAGACCCCTGTCTGGGTTCGAAATTTCAAAACCGGAGGGGCTCGAATTTTCGAACCCAGTTTGGTTCAGAATTTCAAACCCTTCCGGGTTCGAAATTTCGAACCTGGAGCTCGAAATTTCGAGCCCGTTATGGTTCGGGGCATGGCCTTTTACGTGTCAAGTTTCCAGTTTGTCACGCCGATGGATTTTGACTTCCGAATACCCGTCTCTAGATTTGCATACTTAGTGTTGATGCATAAGTTGTTAACCGTGCGAGCGGGGTTTTAGGATTGTTCACATAGGATAGAGCATACAACCGAACTGGGACTGTTTTGAATTGTTCTGGACTTTCTTTATGTAGCTTATTTTTGCATAGCATTTATCATACATATTAGTTGTCACCAACATGAGGGGTAGAGGTTTCTATACTGCCCATTCTAATACTGATGCGTTAAAGTATAGCTAGAGATGCAGAACAGATCAAGGACCGGAAAGACTATGGAATCTGAGGTTTCCCAGCCCGCCTTACACACATCTGACCCTACTCATGGAGGTAGCTCGTCTGGCAGTGAGCTTGAGACCACCAAAGGATCAACTCCTTCTCATTCGACCAGGTTGCCCGAAACGTCTGAGCAAGGGGAGCAACTTGCACGGCAATATTCCTCGGTCGTGTCTGAAGAGGCCGAGAATGTAGCTATCATGGGCGAGGATGCGCCTGCACCTCCGGTGGCTCCGGACATGTTGCCTGATGTGGTGATTTTGGAGAATTCTACCGATCAGTGCAGTCGTGTATAGGAACTACAGTAGTCAGGAAAATGGTGGCACGATTTAACATACCAATGGATGATTCCCATGCCCCCGAAAGGGATGACAGAGTCCATGTGCCGCCCGAGGGTCTTAGCCTGGAACTGACAAGCTTGCCTTGCTTGGGTGCGTGCCCTCAACTAACTACTTCATTCGGGATATGTTGTTCTATTTCCGTCTCGTGCCATCACAACTACACCCTAATGCTTATGCTTCTCTCCTTGGTACTTACGTTCTCTTTCGGTAGTTTTTGAATAGGGAGCCCACTGGGGAAGATATTCGATACTTCTTCCACTTAAGGAAAATGAGCGCTGCCTCTCCTTCTCATTGGTCTCTTGAAGCGATGGCTGCCACAAAATTCCTTGCCAGGACATAGCCTAGGTTGTTAGTGTTTAAGCGCGAGTGGTTCTACGTGAGCTGCCCTCCCGATTTGCCAGAAGGTGGATTGAGGGAAGTAAGTGTTTCTATGACTCTATTCCCTATCGTAATTATTGAATTCCTTCCTTTATTCATGGTTTCAATTGGGTAATGACAGGAAATCCAAATGCGCCTACAGAGGACAAATACCGGCAACGCCTCAATGCTCTACAGGCGATACCAGTGAATCTCCGCGGCACCAGCACCGTGACAAGTCAGGATCGCCTCCGCCGCACTTGGTTGCTGCCGAACAACCGGGCTATGATCAGGCCCGCGGTTGTTATTAGTGTGCCAAAGGAAGGAGTTGCAGCATGCTCTACCCGAACGGGGTGGAAGAGGAAAATGCCCCCAGTGGGGGAAGAATCGGAAAGGACTGCTCCGCCTCAAGGAGAGGTGCGCGGAGGCGTGGTTCATGGTCAAGAGGAGGTTGCCAGAGATGAGGGGTTGTCGAGCACTCATGTCCCTCCTCTAACAGGGGAAGGGGAACGGGTGTGGGCTATACCATAGTCTCCTACAGCTCACTCAAGCGCTACTACCTCGCTTGAACTCACAGGCCAGTTTGATGGCTTAAAGGGACTTGCTTTAGTAGTGACTCCATGGCCAAATACGACAAGCCTGGAAGAACTTTCCTGCGCTGCTGAGGGGTTGACTCCCTCGATCGGACCGCAATCTGGTCTTTGAGAGAACACTTAGGGCATACATCCATAAAACTACATAGCATAGACGTTTACCTACGTGATTTACTTGACTAACTTCAGCTTGTTCCATTGGCAGGTGTCATGGCAGAAGGACATGGTGGAAGAAATTATGGGCGCGGGGATCACCAGCCTCCCCAGAGTTCTTCTTTCGAGAGATTCCGAAGATCCGCCAGCTTGTATGGAGCTCCACCTCTGTTATAACAGGCAACGGTCATCAAGACCGGGATCGATCTAGGCGATCTCCGACACCTCCTCCTTCTCCTACTCATGTATCCGTGGGGGATACTCGTCTTAACACAGGTGGCTCTCGGTCTTTGCCTTCGACAGCTCCCCCGTCGGCCGCTCCTCCGGCTCCCGTTCATCTTGAAGGGGAAAAGAAAGCACCTCTTGGTTGGCCGAGGCCGGAGAGAGAGACCGAGATAGAGGTACCAGACTTGACAGAAACCCAGTTTCAATGGTTATCCATATAGGAGCGAATGGCGTTTCTAGAACAACATTTTCCCTAGCACTACTTCGACGAGCTGAAGTTTGTCCCCGACCTCCGTCCGGCTCCCGATATATAGTTAAGGGAGGTGTGGATTCATGTGAAAGCTTCATACCATCAAACCAATGAGTTCAACAATTATTCCTTCTAGCTTTCGGAGCTATCAGAAAGAAGAATCTGCAGCTTGCTACCGAGAAGACCACCGTCGAAGCTTTGAATAAGAAGATAGGTACGCCCGTTCCCCACATCATAAGTTCTCTTTTATGCACTGTCAGACTCTTTAACGTTAGCTCTGTCATTGTAGCTGAGATGACGTAGGCTTATCATACACTGAAGAGGGAGTCGGGGCCTACCATCTCGAATTATAAAGCCACCGTGGTTGATCTAACTACCGAGACCACGACTCTAAAAAAGGACAAAGCCGATCTAAAGCGAGTGTGTGATGTTTTGAAAAAAGACAATGCGAGGGTCACCGAACTCCAGAATAACAACGTCGCTTTGAGAGAGGAGAATGAGAGGTTGCGGGCTGAGAGTGCCGAAGTCACTGATTTGAAGAGGCAGCTCGAGGTGATGAGAAAGGCGAAGGAGGATGCCGAAGCTAGCAACAGGGACGTGTTAAGTGAATCTGAGGGTATAAAAGATGAATATTTAAGGGAGATAGAGCTACTGAGGGGACAGCTGAACAACGCGGAGTTTCGCATTAGGTCCTCCTTCGGGGAGAGTATCCATAATATGTACGTCAAGGCTTTGAGATTCCGAGGGATTTCGTGGGTCGAAGACTACCCCTGCGAGCTTGCCAGAACTTGGGAGAGGTTAATCCCCTACTAGGTATTATTGCGTCAAGTGGACGTTAGCAATCTAGATGAGCGTCAGCTTGCAAATGTTCTTCTGGACAGTGGTGAACGTGAGAAGCTGGAGGAAGAAAGGAGGCTGTTGCGAGAGGATGCTGAGAATGAAAGGTTGGTGAGGCGCACTAAGGAGAAGGGGAAGTTCGTGACAACCAATAGTGTGGTGGTGACAGAAACATTTGCAGGGGGAGTTCCTATCATCCCTTGGACCCCAAGTCTACTATGGTGAGTGGCCCTAAGGCTTTGGCCCAAACCGCTATCGAGTACAATCCCGACTTCGTAGCACTGCGGGGATACCAGTCTCTCCTTACCTATCGCCAGAAGCACCATTCTTATCATTCCTATGCTACCCTTGACCATAGGTAAACTCCTTTTACCCTGCATCCCTAAGGATGAAGTGATTACCGAATTCATGGACTAAAAAGGTTGTGTCTTTGCTATGCAGTTCCTCCTGAGTCCACAACGGCAGCGGATCCCGCCCCGATGACCCCCTAAGTGATTGAAACGGGGCCCGGCCTCATAGGGACATAGGTTGGAGAGGGAGGCGGCAAACTTGACACATTTTCTTACATAAGAGTAACTCCTAGCATGGTGGACATTCTCAACGAGGAAGGAGAGGTAGTCGATGGACAGAGTGCCCTGGCCATAGGTTCAGTGGATGCTGATGTGCCTACGATGAGGGACGTGGAGACCCTCGAGAAAACAAAGGAGGATGACATCATACCGCACAAGTCTCGGAAGTTTGCCGAGTGATAGGCCACTAGAGAGGCCAAAGAGAAGGCTAAGCGTGAAGGAAAAGAGATCCCAAAGAGAAGTGAGATCGTGGTTGGTCCTAATGCCGAGAGTGCCCCTGTTCCTACGCCGCTTGCTATTACTACTGATGTCACGGAGATCTCCAGCGGTGATGGTGTTGGGGGTCGTCGCCTTTTTATCATTCATGAATTAGTCACCCCTCCGAAGGGTCGGTCAAGCCGGAGTGGGTCGAGTAGGAAGAGGTCTGGTGCTAGTTTGACTGAAGAACCATCAAGTGCTGAATCCGCAAAAAAGAACAAACACAAGCATAAGAGGGAGAAACATGATTAGCGTTAGCAACCTTAGTAGGAGTTACCATTATTTTGGTAGTGTAGGCCGATAGTTTACGCGAGTATGGTCCTTGCTTTTGGTTTTTCAAGACACGGTGTGGTTCTCATGTACACCATGTCAAAGTAAAAGTGTTAGACACATAGTTTGTTTAGTCTGTATGTGTGAAAAAGAAATATGAATTATTAAAGATCGATGTTTATGTCAATTGTTCGGATGTTCTTTTTATGTTTTCCAGCGTCCTGTACTTGCATAAACTTACTTATCGATACACTTGTCACAAAAGCGATTAGGGGCCGTCTCTGGGTAAATTATTAAAGAGAGATGAGGTAGAGCGTCGGTTTCAGTAAGTTCCCCTCAGCTCAGGGAACCCGTATTTTGCAAAATCAGGCTGTGCTCCTACTGTTTTGGGTGGCCTGGGTTTAAACCCAAGTATAGAAAAGGCGTAGGGGCATCGCGTTGTGCGGTCTGCCAGGTGGGTGGCTCTCCGGTCGTTCATCGGGTTGAGGCGAGCCACCAAACATCGTTTATTTGCTAGCATAGTTTTCTACCCCGATCATCATCTCGAAAGGTCCGATTGTGGCCATAGGATGCCCCCAAGCCTTGAGAGCTAATGGGAAGAAACGATTTAAGGTCGGTCTTGGTGCCGCGCGAAGATTCGACCGGCACCCGCAACCGGCGAAGAGAGATTTGCATTGATCTTAGTCGGTGGCCGAGTGGCGCCAAGCCGCCTGGACTAGGGCGTGGAACGATTTATTCTCGGCCTCGGCACTAGGCCGAGGTTCGAGTTAAAGGCTGTTTAGACTCAGTTGCGCTGTGGGCCGGCAATTCGAGTAGCGTTGTCGGCTCTCGTGCTCGGGGTGCTGGGCTTAGCCAAGTGTCTCAGACTCGATGTTGCCTAGAAATTGAAATGGCGGTGCCGGCTCCCGTGCTCGGGGTGGCAATGCGGCGGTCGTAGGCATGAATTGAGCTGGTTGTTGGAACTAACGAGACGCATTACATGAGAAGTAAATAACAAGGGGATAGGAAACTGAACATCATTTCTACTAATAACTTTGGCAGCAATAGCTTTTACAATTCCTTGGATTTATGAAAAAACAAAACATTGTTTGAAAAGCATAAACAACCACAAACTGAGTTATGTAAAGTAGCGGCGGAGATGTTCGTTGTTCCATGCCTTTGGGAGTTCAGCTCCGTCGACGGTGGCAAGCCTGAAAGTTCCATCGCTGAGCTTTCGATGTATGGAGTACGGGCCTTCCCAGCAAGGTGCAAGGCTTGTTGGCAGGGGAAATACCTGCTCTAGAACGAGGTCGTCGATATTAAGGTCCTTGTGGCGGACCCTGGAATTGAAGTATCGGGCTACTCGCTACCGTTGGGCGGCGGCTCTGATATCGGCCTCGTTCCTTTTTTCTTCCAACAAGTCAAGTGATCACATAAGTAAATATTGGTTTGTCTTTGGATCGAAGTACGTGACTCGATAGGACTGAAGCATCAGCTCAATGGGAATGACGACTTCAGATCCGTATGCGAGGGCAAAAGGAGTATGACCGGTTGCTGTCTTGTGGGTGGTGCGGTAAGCCCATAGAGCTAGAGGAAGTTCGTCCTCCCACATGCCCCCGGCCTTTTCCAGATGCTTCTTGATGATGGACTTGATGACCTTGTTAATCGCCTCGACTTTCCCATTGGCTTGGGAATGAGCCACTCTGAGAATCTTTTATTGATGTCGTGGCGCTGATAGAAGGCTTTAAATTCGGTGCTCTCGAATTGAGTGCCATTGTCAGAGATGATAGCTTGAGGCACTCCATAGCGGGTAATGATGTTGCAGACAATAAAGTTGATCATCTTCTTTGTGGTAGTGGTGGCGAGAGCTTCATCTTCTGCCCGCTTGGTGAAATAGTCCACTGCGATGATGGCGTATCGCGCCTCACCTCTGCCCATTGCAAGAGTTCCGATGATGTCGATTCCCCACATGGCGAATGGCCATGTGCTAACCATTTAGGACAACTCGGTAGGCGGGGCTCTTGGAATCTTAGAGAAGCGCTAGCACTTATCGCACTTGCCAGCGTAGTCCGCGGTGTCTTGATCAAGCGTGGGGAAGTAATAACCATGCCTGAGAATCTTTCTGGCTGTGGTCTACCCCACAGTGTGATCGCCACATTCTCCTTCATGCACACTGCTTAGCACTTGGAGGGCGTCGCCATGAGCTAAGCACCAGAGCAGGAGAATGGAAAAATCTCTACGGTAGAGTACCCCATCCATAAGAAGGTAATGTGCCGACTGGAGAGTAAGCGCGCGCCTTTTCTTGTAGTGATTTGGTAGGATCCTGTGTTGCAGGTAGTTTCTGATCGGTGTCATCCAGGACTCGGGCTCGGTTTCGGTGCTCATGATTGTCTCATCTTGCCCTTGCTTGATGCTCGGAGAGTTGAGGACTTAAACCGGGGAGAATCCGTTAACTTGCAGGTCTTTGGAGCTTGCCATTCTGGCGAGGGAATCTGCTTTTTCATTTTGCTCACATGGGATATGGGTGATGGTGAAATGCTCGAGGTGGATGAGTAGCCTCTGAACCTACGCCAGGTATTAGGCAAGTCATCCCTCTTTCGCTTGATACTCCCCCGGTACTTGTCGAATGATAAGCTGTGAATCGGAGAAGATGTGCATGGTATCTAGCTTAAGTCCGATCACAATTCTAAGCCCGGCAATTAAGGCCTCGTGCTCCGCGTCGTTGTTAGTAGTAGGGAAATTTAGCCTGAACACGTAATACATCGGGCGTTCTTCAGGGGTGATGAGCATGACTACGGCCCCGAAGCACTTTTTGTTAGAGGAGCCATCTACAAACAATTTCCACTGGGGGGAGGGGGTCCCCACGTTCTCTGTAGGATCCTCCTCAGGGGGTGTGAACTCCACAATGAAATCTGCGAGAGCTTGGACGAGGATGGCTCATTGGGGGATGAAGGTTATCTCGAACTGGCTTAACTCTATGCTCTACTTTAATAATCATCCTGACGCCTCGGGTCGTTGTAGGACCTGACGTAGTGGTTGGTCAGTGAAAACTTTTATAGGAAGTGATTGGAACTACGATCGGAGCTTTCTAAAGGAAATCAATAAGCAGAATGTTAGCTTTTCTAGCTTCGGGTAATTCTTCTCTGCCCCCCATCAGCCGCTTGCTGATATAGTAGACGAGCCGTTGAGTGCAATATTCGAGGCGTACTAGTGCCGAGCTGATTGCCTACGCAGAAACAGCCATGTAAACATTTAAGTCCTCATGGTCTACAGGCTTAGAAAGGATAGGTGGTCGCTCTAAGTGATCTAAAAGCTCCTGGAATGCGGAAATGCATTCAAGGGTCCACTCGAAATTGCGTTTCCCCTTTCGGAGCAAATCGAAGAAGGGGATGCATTTGTCGATGGCCTTAGAGATGAATCAACTTAAAGTAGTGACTTTCCCGTTCAGACTTTGGACATCTTTGATGTTCTCGGGAACTCGGATGTCTTGAATAGCTTGGATTTTTTCTAGATTGGCTTTGATGCCCCGAGAATTGATAATGAAACCCAAGAATTTTCCCGAGGCAACTCCAAAGGAGCATTTCAGGGGGTTGAGTTTCATGTCGTTCTGGCGAAGGACACCGAACATTTCGGAGAGATCGTGGACGTGATCGCTTGATATTTTGGATTTCACCAGCCTATCATCCACGTACACCTCCATGGACTTTCCACTCTGATTTTTAAAGAGTCGATTAACCATTCGTTAATAAGTGGCGCCAACATTTTTGAGGTTGATGGGCATAACACGGTAGCAATAGAGCCTGAAGTCAGTTATGAAAGAGGTATGATCTTGGTTGCGGAGGCTCATCGGGATCTGGTTGTAGCCTGGGTAGGGGCCATGTGACGGCCTGGAATTTCGCTCGATCTGAATCAGTCGTTAAACCGGTCTAGATCGTTCGAAACCCCTGAACGTTGAGAACATGACAAATCAGAACACAAACAGAAGAACATTTCATTGTATATTACAACAATGCATCAGATTACAAGAATATACAGAGTATAAATGAATAAATATTACACAGAAATATCAGAGATTTAAATTACATTTAAATACATAGCAGCGGAAAATAATACAAAGCACAACTGAAGGTGATATACGGATACAGAGCTTTCCGGATATCATTCCAGCTGTAAACCAGGATCCTGTGAATATAAATCTGCAAAACCAAAACTACTAGCTGCCCGTGCGGAAAATAGGGGCACCCAGAGTTTAGGTTAAAACAATAAACTCCAGGTCAGTCATGTGACTGGTGTGAGAACTAAAACAGTTATTTAAAACTTTACTTTAAAAGAGAGTGATTCAAGGGACCACGCCGTATAACACGGAACGGGTTTCCTCCCAAGAAGATCAGTGCATAGAATAAACAGCGCAATGCTTTTTTGAAAAATGAAGCTATTATAAGACCCAGGTCCCATCACACAATGCAACGCAAGCCGGAGGATAGGGTTTTCCCTTATAATAGCCAAACATGCTTGGTACGTTTAAAACAAATCATTTGATACTATAATATGTGTATAGTGTCAAAACAGTTTCAATCATAAATATAAATCATAGACGGCATGGGTACCATATATCATGTCGCCATACTAGTTCTACAATTAAAGACGAATTACACGTATCGGAAATTGGATTCCGTCATGAGTCGAGGCAAGGGGCAAGCTCCTCTCCGCGTTCGAGACACTCTAGCAAATGCCTCAGGATTACGCACACTGGGTAACCCCTGGATCTTCAGGGCCGGTCCTCACTTACGTTAGAGGATTAGTTATTCCTGAACACACGTTTCCCGGTCCTTACAGACCTATAATCGAGGCGCCTCATCCAACAACCACAAAGGTGAAAAATATATATATGTCAGGGCTGGTAAGTCACTGACACCACCAAAGCTAGAAAGAAACGTGCGCTCTCCCTGCAGTCCGTATCCCGTTTTTAACTCATACCGAGGTGTGAGGCTCGCGAATACACGTTATACACAAAGCTGCCACGTAGGCGTGCTTTGATCATCAACCACAAGACTCTGCTTTCCAACAGAAGCCTTGATCATTGCATCTTAGTATGCCACACAGGCAATTCATGCCATGCGACTGATGTCCATCGATATACAACCTCTGAGCTCGTACGTCTCAGAGAAGGGCGTTAAGCACGAGAATAAATTCTCCGCCGCCAAACAGATGTATATTTAATAGAAATCAATCAACACAGAATAAAATCCAATGTCAGACACACAATCCATTTACAAGTCCGTTCTGGGTCTGAACGAAACCGGAGGCACTTTCCTCGCATATCCATCCATCTCCAGGTACGTCTGGACGACCACCAACTATTTCCATCCTCTTAGGTGCACTGCCCAATCAGGATCGTCAGTAATTATCCAAACGATGTGAAGACTTCCGGTCTTCAACCACCGTCTTCATCTTCGACATATCGTCGAATCGGTTATTCAGAATGGGTATAAACCCGGCCTTTCCGAACAACCCGCGTATATTGAAAACAAATTTTACACAAACACAACATACGCCTCACTCCAATTCATTAGTCACTAACCGCAAATTAGCCAGAGAACAATTTCCCAAACATTAACCCCGAAGGCCGAAACCAACATCAGATCAATACCCAGGAAGCCATTCTTCTTAGCCAACCTATAGCTAGTTTCTAAATTCCACATTCTTAGGGAAAGGTTCCCATTAATTTTATCCAAGATAAATTCTTTAAAATTTATCCTGTAATCTTCCTTTGGATGTCATTTAAAACCAAATTATGGTTTTTTTTCAACTAGTCGAGATTAGCGAACCGTAACGAAGTAATTATTTATTTTATTTCCCAATCCCAACCTATTCATCCCATGAAGCAAAACTGGTAATACTCCATATCTAACACCGTGGTGTTATCGGTAAAATTAATTACCATTTCACGTTCAAATCTAATTAAAGATTTAACTATCGCTTTGGAGTAAAACTGGTAATACTCCATTCTCGCTCATTTTCTAAATTTGATAATTTAGATTATGGATTCACATTTCAATCTAATTGCAGATTCATTAGAACTCCTTTTACTGGGTTAAAGAACTAGGTGTTATTTAAAACACAGTTCACGACAAACCCAAATCACATTCTATTCGTTATCGGGTTAAAGAAATAGTGTTATTTAAAACACTGTTCACGATAAACCCATTTCAAATTCAATCAAATATATTAGAAATCCCGATTATTTAAAACCCCTTTTAAATCTAATTTGTTTATTTAAAAATAATTAGGTTTTAAATTTAGTTCAAAACTAGTTCATTTCGATAAAAATCTATTTTTATCTTTTCAAATATGGAGTTTTTCATCCTAATTCTTCCCAAATCATTTCTTATGATTTTACATAAATTATTACTATTTTTAATAATTTTATCAAGGTCCGTACAGTCGATTTCCAACAATGGCCATCGAACTGCACCTATAGCGACCTTTTTCGAATTTGATTTGGACGTATCTCCAAATCCAACCGTTAGATTTCAAATTTCTGATATTCGTTAGAAAGCTCTTTTCGATACGAACCCAACGGTTCCGATTTTAGGAGAATCCGACGGTCGGATCTCCCGTAATGTCCGTTTGAAGTTAATGGTCGAAATTCACGAACTGCCGCGGCGCGTTCTATTCAGGCCATTATATTATATATATAATATATATATTTCATCGATTTCTATTTAAAACGAATTATATAAATAGTTTTAAATTCGTTTCAAGAACCATTTCAACTTCTATTTCAATCCAAAGCAAAATTGAATTCTTCTTTAAAAATTCGTTTTAAAAATTCATTTCTATTCAATTCAAATTTCAATTAAATTTGAATTTATTTCAATTCGCTTTCAATTCAATTTGAATTCGTTTTCAATTCAATTTAATTCGTTTTCAATTCAATTTGAATTCGTTTTCAATTCAATTCAATTCAAATTGGTTTTATATTCGATTCAAATTCATTTTCTATTCAAATCAAATTCGTTTCGTTTTCTATTTGAATCAAGTTCATTATATATTCAATTTGAAATCAAATTGGTTTTCTATTCCATTCAAATCGAAATCGTTTTATATTCAATTCAAATCGAAATCGTTATATATTCAATTCATTTCGAAATCGTTATATATTCAATTCATTTCGAAATCGTTTTATATTCAATTCATTTCGAAATCGTTTTATATTGATAAAGATGTAAATTTTATTATAAAAATAATTTGTTCAACACATGACTAATCCCAACGGATGAGTATAGTCAACACATGAACCTTTATTTTATATTGATAAAGATGTAAATTTTATTATAAAAATAATTCGTTCAACACATGACTAATCCCAACGGATGAGTATAGTCAACACATGAACCTTTATTTTATATATTCTTTATTTTTCAAATTGGAATGAGGCCCAATCAATCACCATATAAAATTAATTATATGGATTTTCATACATCACATGTATATAATAGCATTGAAAAATAATCAACCATCAACCAAAGTGCACTACACTGTATAAGCATCAAATATAGATATCTAACGCTTATAACAGCCTGTCAATCAATCGATCGACATATTTAATCAATCAGGATGAGTGAACTTCATATTTCATCCCAACACCCGTGTGGGGTTTCAAACAATCAAACACAGATTTTATTTGTGCAGTTGGGCGATGTGTAAAATTTATCGACCCAATCAATATCAGTCAAATAGGTGTACATAAACAAACCGTCCGGTTTGTAAATGAATATTTATTTATTCACATTCACGTTAAAAATTATATTTTTAACGATAAAACATTTTATTTCAACATATGAATTTCTATTCAGTTCATTTATTCAATAAAAATGATATTTTTATTTTTCTAACATATTTTAGAAAATTTCGGCGGCATAACGGCACGATACTAGAAACGGGACGAGGCCTAGCCTTATCCCCGGTCTAGTGAAGGCCCACGCCATTCACATATCAATTTTAATCAATTTCCAATTCAACCAATCAATCAAATCAAATAACCTAACCAACTACACAACCAAACAAACAAGTCCATGGTATGTGGACGGGTGTCGGGTGCTACTAAGCACCGTCTGCATCCTAGTATATATATATATATAACTAGCAAAAGAGAAATTTTGAGTGAGAAGTTCTCACCGAAAGCTATCCAACTTCACGATACTCCTATTGTAGAGATCTTCGTCGTTCTCGTTGCCCATAGCCACTACATATGTAAAAATCGAATTTTTACTTCGTTATTCAATTTATAAAAATCGAATTTTGACGGCTATTCAATATATAAAAATCGAATTTTTACTTCGACTTTCGATATATAAAAATATGATTTTTCCTTTTGACTTTCGATATATAAAAATATGATTTTTCCTTTTGACTTTCGATATATAAAAATATGATTTTTCCTTTTTAAAGAAATCAGTTTTCAATACCTTTTAAAAATCAGTTTTTACTCTTTTTACAAAATCAGTTTTTAATATTAAAACAAAATCAGTTTTTAATATTCAACAAAATCAGTTTTTAACTTTTAAAAACCAAATCAGTTTTTAATTTTTAACATCAGTTTTAAAAATGCTTTTCAAAACAGTTTTTAAATCTTTTAAAATCAGTTTTAAAAATGCTTTTCAAAACAGTTTTTAAATCTTTTAAAATCAGTTTTAAACACTTAAAAAAAATCGGTTTTTCATATTTAAACAAAACAGTTTTTATCTTTTAAAGAAAATCAGTTTAAAATACTTTTATAAAAATCTGTTTTTACTTTCTTAAAAAAAACCAAATCAGTTTTTTTTCTTTTATCTGTTTTAAAATTCAGGTTTTTTAAAATGCTTTTAAAAATTCCAGTTTTAATACTTTTAAAAATTCCTGTTAAAAATATTCAGTTTTATACCTTTTATAAAATTCAGATTTTAACTTTTAAACATTTTCAGTTTTTATTTTTAAAACAAAATCATTATTAAATTCGGTTTTTGTAAAATAAAAATAAAACAATAAAATAAACAGAAATTCTTACAGAGAGGGGGGGGGGGAGGTCTTCGCAGACGTCGGAGGCTCCTCGAGGTGGGCGTTCGCTGGTTTGCTCGATGAGGTGCGGCGACGCTAGGGCTTTGAACGAGGGAGGCGGATGCGAGGTTTCGAACGGGAGGCGGTGCTTCGGGGCTCGTCGGCGTCAGGTCTTTAGGGGGTGCGGCGGCTTCGATTCGAATTAGGTTTCCTTCTCTTTTTTTTTTTTTTTCTGAATAATGAACCTGCGGGGGGGGGGGGCAATGAAGGAAAAGGGGGAAAGATATGTTTTTTTTATTTTTTTTTTATTATTTAATTATTTATTTTTGCCAAAGGGGTTGACTTTTACTTATGACCTCGAAACGAGGTCCACCGCCTGTCGTTCATAGCGTTTAACCCCCATTCCGAACACAATGGGATATGTATCGCAAGCTGATGTGCTCGTTACAATCAGTTTCTGTTGAATTTACATTTAAATCTATATATTGAATTTTAAACGCACATTTCAAATTACCGGGGTCACATACTGACTAGAAAAATTCCCAAAAAATATTTTCTAGCTTCGTATTTACGATACGGTCCTAACAAAACTAGTTTCGTCGAATTCTGAGGCCGTTGGAAAAATGGCCAATTTCCAGTCGATTAAAATCAACGGAAACTGGTCAAACGCGTTTTCTTTTGCCACGCTCACATATTGATTCGAAAAATTATGAAATTTGAAACCTAGCAATAACTTGACACTGCGGATCTAACAAAAGTGGTTTCGTCTAAATCCGAGGTCATTTGCAAAATGTCCATTTTTAAGGGCCTGAATTCCATAGCGACTATTCAGAATTTTCAACTGGACATATCTTTTGATTCCCGATATGAAATCTTGATTTTTCGGATTCGTTGGAAAGATATTCACTATTAGATTCCATTATTTTTGGTTTCACTAAAATCCGGATTGTTTTGCACCCGGTACATTCAATTGAAGTTTGAAATCAAATTATCGAACTACCGCGCCATTTTCAATTCTATTTATAATTATACATAAATATTTATATTCTAACAACGACGCGTATAATTATATACGTTCGAATTATATTCGAAATAAATTTCTCGTCGATATTATTTAAAATAATCTATTTTAAATATTCAAAATTAGCTAAAATTGCCAAATTAAAAATTTTAAACTGGCCCAGAATTTGCGGGTTATTACAATCTCCCCCACTTAAAACTTTTCGTCCCCGAAAAGGAACAAAGTCGAAAGTGGTTTGATTATTAAGCTCTATGTTCGATCTGGCTTGCATTCTCCAACTTTTCAGTTTCTGAGAATTTTCAAATTTTCAAAAATTTGGCTAACACCCTAAATTTTCGAAAAATTTCGCCATAACCTCCCCTGCACCGGGAGCATCGGGGAATTTCAAATAGCTTCCCCGGTCCTTCAGATCTCAAAAAGAAAAAGAAAAAGCCAAGCGGCTAGCCAATAGGCTCACAAAATCATCATCACCCAAACAAAACAGGAAATTATGTAGTAAACATGTACCTATTTGTCGGGCAAACAAATTTTATTCTCTGCTCTAGCCTCCTTGCTATGACCTGTTCAATGATATATATGTATATGCAAGCAAATGCGACCAATTTTCAATATAGTTCAATATTAGGTTATATTAGACATAATGGTTAAAAATCAGCAAACAATTAAACAAACAACACAAACATCAATCAATTAGTGGATTAGAGTTTCAAATTTATAATCTTGATACATATATACAGAAAAACATGTTTTTGATGCCAATTCACAACAATGTGTTCTAGCTATATATAAGTTTTGGTTCTCACACCAGTCGAATGGAAATATATCGATATCACACCTTCGTTACTCGAACATGAATACTAATGACAACTAGTCAATCATCAGAATCATCTTCGGGCCACTAGAGTATGATTCTATATCTATCCAGTATATTAAAACTTCGAATATACGTTCATGACGCGTATATGCAAAATCTTTATATACTCGATTGTCCATATTCAAAATAAATAAATAGTCAAATACGTTTAAAATGGTTTAAATTTTCAAAACAAAGTTGTTTGCATTTGAAAAATATACTCTTCACACTCGTTCTAGGATACTACTGATCCTATCTCTAACGAGTCATTCTAATTGGATATTACTAATCCAATATCTGATGAATTCTTTCGTATGGTTCTAACGTGTCTTGTTCTCGAGCTCTGTAAACCAAAGCTCTGATATCAAATGTGACGGCCTGGAATTTCGCTCGATCTGAATCAGTCGTTAAACCGGTCTAGATCGTTCGAAACCCCTGAACGTTGAGAACATGACAAATCAGAACACAAACAGAAGAACATTTCATTGTATATTACAACAATGCATCAGATTACAAGAATATACAGAGTATAAATGAATAAATATTACACAGAAATATCAGAGATTTAAATTACATTTAAATACATAGCAGCGGAAAATAATACAAAGCACAACTGAAGGTGATATACGGATACAGAGCTTTCCGGATATCATTCCAGCTGTAAACCAGGATCCTGTGAATATAAATCTGCAAAACCAAAACTACTAGCTGCCCGTGCGGAAAATAGGGGCACCCAGAGTTTAGGTTAAAACAATAAACTCCAGGTCAGTCATGTGACTGGTGTGAGAACTAAAACAGTTATTTAAAACTTTACTTTAAAAGAGAGTGATTCAAGGGACCACGCCGTATAACACGGAACGGGTTTCCTCCCAAGAAGATCAGTGCATAGAATAAACAACGCAATGCTTTTTCGAAAAATGAAGCTATTATAAGACCCAGGTCCCATCACACAATGCAACGCAAGCCGGAGGATAGGGTTTTCCCTTATAATAGCCAAACATGCTTGGTACGTTTAAAACAAATCATTTGATACTATAATATGTGTATAGTGTCAAAACAGTTTCAATCATAAATATAAATCATAGACGGCATGGGTACCATATATCATGTCGCCATACTAGTTCTACAATTAAAGACGAATTACACGTATCGGAAATTGGATTCCGTCATGAGTCGAGGCAAGGGGCAAGCTCCTCTCCGCGTTCGAGACACTCTAGCAAATGCCTCAGGATTACGCACACTGGGTAACCCCTGGATCTTCAGGGCCGGTCCTCACTTACGTTAGAGGATTAGTTATTCCTGAACACACGTTTCCCGGTCCTTACAGACCTATAATCGAGGCGCCTCATCCAACAACCACAAAGGTGAAAAATATATATATGTCAGGGCTGGTAAGTCACTGACACCACCAAAGCTAGAAAGAAACGTGCGCTCTCCCTGCAGTCCGTATCCCGTTTTTAACTCATACCGAGGTGTGAGGCTCGCGAATACACGTTATACACAAAGCTGCCACGTAGGCGTGCTTTGATCATCAACCACAAGACTCTGCTTTCCAACAGAAGCCTTGATCATTGCATCTTAGTATGCCACACAGGCAATTCATGCCATGCGACTGATGTCCATCGATATACAACCTCTGAGCTCGTACGTCTCAGAGAAGGGCGTTAAGCAAGAGAATAAATTCTCCGCCGCCAAACAGATGTATATTTAATAGAAATCAATCAACACAGAATAAAATCCAATGTCAGACACACAATCCATTTACAAGTCCGTTCTGGGTCTGAACGAAACCGGAGGCACTTTCCTCGCATATCCATCCATCTCCAGGTACGTCTGGACGACCACCAACTATTTCCATCCTCTTAGGTGTACTGCCCAATCAGGATCGTCAGTAATTATCCAAACGATGTGAAGACTTCCGGTCTTCAACCACCGTCTTCATCTTCGACATATCGTCGAATCGGTTATTCAGAATGGGTATAAACCCGGCCTTTCCGAACAACCCGCGTATATTGAAAACAAATTTTACACAAACACAACATACGCCTCATTCCAATTCATTAGTCACTAACCGCAAATTAGCCAGAGAACAATTTCCCAAACATTAACCCCGAAGGCCGAAACCAACATCAGATCAATACCCAGGAAGCCATTCTTCTTAGCCAACCTACAGCTAGTTTCTAAATTCCACATTCTTAGGGAAAGGTTCCCATTAATTTTATCCAAGATAAATTCTTTAAAATTTATCCTGTAATCTTCCTTTGGATGTCATTTAAAACCAAATTATGGTTTTTTTTCAACTAGTCGAGATTAGCGAACCGTAACGAAGTAATTATTTATTTTATTTCCCAATCCCAACCTATTCATCCCATGAAGCAAAACTGGTAATACTCCATATCTAACACCGTGGTGTTATCGGTAAAATTAATTACCATTTCACGTTCAAATCTAATTAAAGATTTAACTATCGCTTTGGAGTAAAACTGGTAATACTCCATTCTCGCTCATTTTCTAAATTTGATAATTTAGATTATGGATTCACATTTCAATCTAATTGCAGATTCATTAGAACTCCTTTTACTGGGTTAAAGAACTAGGTGTTATTTAAAACACAGTTCACGACAAACCCAAATCACATTCTATTCGTTATCGGGTTAAAGAAATAGTGTTATTTAAAACACTGTTCACGATAAACCCATTTCAAATTCAATCAAATATATTAGAAATCCCGATTATTTAAAACCCCTTTTAAATCTAATTTGTTTATTTAAAAATAATTAGGTTTTAAATTTAGTTCAAAACTAGTTCATTTCGATAAAAATCTATTTTTATCTTTTCAAATATGGAGTTTTTCATCCTAATTCTTTCCAAATCATTTCTTATGATTTTACATAAATTATTACTATTTTTAATAATTTTATCAAGGTCCGTACAGTCGATTTCCAACAACGGCCATCGAACTGCACCTATAGCGACCTTTTTCGAATTTGATTTGGACGTATCTCCAAATTCAACCGTTAGATTTCAAATTTCTGATATTCGTTAGAAAGCTCTTTTCGATACGAACCCAACGGTTCCGATTTTAGGAGAATCCGACGGTCGGATCTCCCGTAATGTCCGTTTGAAGTTAATGGTCGAAATTCACGAACTGCCGCGGCGCGGCGCGTTCTATTCAGGCCATTATATTATATATATAATATATATATTTCATCGATTTCTATTTAAAACGAATTATATAAATAGTTTTAAATTCGTTTCAAGAACCATTTCAACTTCTATTTCAATCCAAAGCAAAATTGAATTCTTCTTTAAAAATTCGTTTTAAAAATTCATTTCTATTCAATTCAAATTTCAATTAAATTTGAATTTATTTCAATTCGCTTTCAATTCAATTTGAATTCGTTTTCAATTCAATTTAATTCGTTTTCAATTCAATTTGAATTCGTTTTCAATTCAATTCAAATTGGTTTTATATTCGATTCAAATTCATTTTCTATTCAAATCAAATTCGTTTCGTTTTCTATTTGAATCAAGTTCATTATATATTCAATTTGAAATCAAATTGGTTTTCTATTCCATTCAAATCGAAATCGTTTTATATTCAATTCAAATCGAAATCGTTATATATTCAATTCATTTCGAAATCGTTATATATTCAATTCATTTCGAAATCGTTTTATATTCAATTCATTTCGAAATCGTTTTATATTGATAAAGATGTAAATTTTATTATAAAAATAATTTGTTCAACACATGACTAATCCCAACGGATGAGTATAGTCAACACATGAACCTTTATTTTATATTGATAAAGATGTAAATTTTATTATAAAAATAATTCGTTCAACACATGACTAATCCCAACGGATGAGTATAGTCAACACATGAACCTTTATTTTATATATTCTTTATTTTTCAAATTGGAATGAGGCCCAATCAATCACCATATAAAATTAATTATATGGATTTTCATACATCACATGTATATAATAGCATTGAAAAATAATCAACCATCAACCAAAGTGCACTACACTGTATAAGCATCAAATATAGATATCTAACGCTTATAACAGCCTGTCAATCAATCGATCGACATATTTAATCAATCAGGATGAGTGAACTTCATATTTCATCCCAACACCCGTGTGGGGTTTCAAACAATCAAACACAGATTTTATTTGTGCAGTTGGGCGATGTGTAAAATTTATCGACCCAATCAATATCAGTCAAATAGGTGTACATAAACAAACCGTCCGGTTTGTAAATGAATATTTATTTATTCACATTCACGTTAAAAATTATATTTTTAACGATAAAACATTTTATTTCAACATATGAATTTCTATTCAGTTCATTTATTCAATAAAAATGATATTTTTATTTTTCTAACATATTTTAGAAAATTTCGGCGGCATAACAGCACGATACTAGAAACGGGACGAGGCCTAGCCTTATCCCCGGTCTAGTGAAGGCCCACGCCATTCACATATCAATTTTAATCAATTTCCAATTCAACCAATCAATCAAATCAAATAACCTAACCAACTACACAACCAAACAAACAAGTCCATGGTATGTGGACGGGTGTCGGGTGCTACTAAGCACCGTCTGCATCCTAGTATATATATATATATATATATATATATATATATAACTAGCAAAAGAGAAATTTTGAGTGAGAAGTTCTCACCGAAAGCTATCCAACTTCACGATACTCCTATTGTAGAGATCTTCGTCGTTCTCGTTGCCCATAGCCACTACATATGTAAAAATCGAATTTTTACTTCATTATTCAATTTATAAAAATCGAATTTTGACGTCGCTATTCAATATATAAAAATCGAATTTTTACTTCGACTTTCGATATATAAAAATATGATTTTTCCTTTTGACTTTCGATATATAAAAATATGATTTTTCCTTTTGACTTTCGATATATAAAAATATGATTTTTCCTTTTTAAAGAAATCAGTTTTCAATACCTTTTAAAAATCAGTTTTTACTCTTTTTACAAAATCAGTTTTTAATATTAAAACAAAATCAGTTTTTAATATTCAACAAAATCAGTTTTTAACTTTTAAAAACCAAATCAGTTTTTAATTTTTAACATCAGTTTTAAAAATGCTTTTCAAAACAGTTTTTAAATCTTTTAAAATCAGTTTTAAAAATGCTTTTCAAAACAGTTTTTAAATCTTTTAAAATCAGTTTTAAACACTTAAAAAAAATCGGTTTTTCATATTTAAACAAAACAGTTTTTATCTTTTAAAGAAAATCAGTTTAAAATACTTTTATAAAAATCTGTTTTTACTTTCTTAAAAAAAACCAAATCAGTTTTTTTTCTTTTATCTGTTTTAAAATTCAGGTTTTTTAAAATGCTTTTAAAAATTCCAGTTTTAATACTTTTAAAAATTCCTGTTAAAAATATTCAGTTTTATACCTTTTATAAAATTCAGATTTTAACTTTTAAACATTTTCAGTTTTTATTTTTAAAACAAAATCATTATTAAATTCGGTTTTTGTAAAATAAAAATAAAACAATAAAATAAACAGAAATTCTTACAGAGAGGGGGGGGGAGGTCTTCGCAGACGTCGGAGGCTCCTCGAGGTGGGCGTTCGCTGGTTTGCTCGATGAGGTGCGGCGACGCTAGGGCTTCGAACGAGGGAGGCGGATGCGAGGTTTCGAACGGGAGGCGGTGCTTCGGGGCTCGTCGGCGTCAGGTCTTTAGGGGGGGCGGCGGCTTCGATTCGAATTAGGTTTCCTTCTCTTTTTTTTTTTTTTTTTTTGTTTTCTGAATAATGAACCTGCGGGGGGGGGGGGGGCAATGAAGGAAAAGGGGGAAAGATATGTTTTTTTAATTATTTTTTTATTATTTAATTATTTATTTTTGCCAAAGGGGTTGACTTTTACTTATGACCTCGAAACGAGGTCCACCGCCTGTCGTTCATAGCGTTTAACCCCCATTCCGAACACAATGGGATATGTATCGCAAGCTGATGTGCTCGTTACAATCAGTTTCTGTTGAATTTACATTTAAATCTATATATTGAATTTTAAACGCACATTTCAAATTACCGGGGTCACATACTGACTAGAAAAATTCCCGAAAAATATTTTCTAGCTTCGTATTTACGATACGGTCCTAACAAAACTAGTTTCGTCGAATTCTGAGGCCGTTGGAAAAATGGCCAATTTCCAGTCGATTAAAATCAACGGAAACTGGTCAAACGCGTTTTCTTTTGCCACGCTCACATATTGATTCAAAAAATTATGAAATTTGAAACCTAGCAATAACTTGACACTGCGGATCTAACAAAAGTGGTTTCGTCTAAATCCGAGGTCATTTGCAAAATGTCCATTTTTAAGGGCCTGAATTCCATAGCGACTATTCAGAATTTTCAAATGGACATATCTTTTGATTCCCGATATGAAATCTTGATTTTTCAGATTCGTTGGAAAGATATTCACTATTAGATTCCATTATTTTTGGTTTCACTAAAATCCGGATTGTTTTGCACCCGGTACATTCAATTGAAGTTTGAAATCGAATTATCGAACTACCGCGCCATTTTCAATTCTATTTATAATTATACATAAATATTTATATTCTAACGACGACGCGTATAATTATATACGTTCGAATTATATTCGAAATAAATTTCTCGTCGATATTATTTAAAATAATCCATTTTAAATATTCAAAATTAGCTAAAATTGCCAAATTAAAAATTTTAAACTGGCCCAGAATTTGCGGGTTATTACAGGCCATGAAAGATAGTAGCTGGTATCCGAAAGTTGAGTCGACTAACCGATCGATCTTCGAGAGCGGAAAGTTGTGCTTAGGACACACCTTGTTCAGATCGGAGAAGTCGATGCAAGTTCGCCATTTACCGTTGGCTTTTTTAACCAGAACTGGATTGGAAACCCATTCGGGATAGTCAGCTCCGCGGATGAAGCAGATGGTCTACCTCTTCTTCGAGCGCTTTGGACCTCTCGGGCCCAAGAAGCAGCGTTTCTGTTTGACTGGAGGCATTCTAGGATCTACGCAAAGGGAATGGCAAGCAACTGCTGGGTCGATGCCCTTCATGTCAGAATGAGTCCACGCAAGCACATCTAAATTGGCACTGGGCCTAGCTGCCTGGACTAGGACGTGGAACGATTTATTCTCGGCCTCGACACTGGGCCGAGGTTCGAGTTAAAGGCTGTTTAGACTCAGTTGCGCTGTGGGCCGGCGATTCGAGTAGCGTTGTCGGCTCCCGTGCTCGGGGTGCTGGGCGTATCCAAGTGTCTCAGACTCGATGTTACCTTGAAATTGAAATGGTGGTGCCGGCTCCCGTGATCGGGGTGGCAATGCGGCGGTCGTAGGCGCGAATCGAGCTGGTTGTTGGAACTAACGAGACGCATTACGTGAGAAGTGAATAACAAGGGGATAGGAAATTGAACATCATTTCTACTAATAACTTTTTCAGCAATAGCTTTTACAATTCCATGGATTTATGAAAAAACAAAACATTGTTTGAAAAGCATAAACAACCACAAACTGAGTTATGTAAAGTAGCGGCGGAGATGTTCGTTGTTCCATGCCCTTGGGAATTCAGCTCCGTCGACGGTGGCAAGCCTGAAAGTTCCATCACTGAGCTTTCGATGTATGGAGTACGGGCCTTCCCAGCGAGGTGCAAGGCTTGTTGGCAGGGGAAATACCCGCTCTAGAATGAGGTCGTCGATATTAAGGTCCTTGTGGCGGACCCTCGAATTGAAGTATCGGGCTACTCGATGCCGTTGGGCGGCGGCTTTGATATCGGCCTCGTTCCTTTTTTCTTCCAACAAGTCAAGTGATTACATAAGTAAATATTGGTTTGTCTTTGGATCGAAGTACGTGACTCGATAGGACTGAAGCATCAGTTCAATGGGAATGACGACTTCAGATCCGTATGCGAGGGCAAAAGGAGTATGACCGGTTGCTGTCTTGTGGGTGGTGCGGTAAGCCCATAGAGCTAGAGGAAGTTCGTCCTCCCACATGCCCCCGGCCTTTTCCAGATGCTTCTTGATGATGGACTTGATGACCTTGTTAATCGCCTCGACTTTCCCATTGGCTTGGGAATGAGCCACTCTGAGAATCTTTTATTGATGTCGTGGCACTGATAGAAGGCTTTAAATTCGGTGCTCTCGAATTGAGTGCCATTTTCAGAGATGATAGCTTGAGGCACTCCATAGCGGGTAATGATGTTGCAGACAATAAAGTTGATCATCTTCTTTGTGGTAATGGTGGCGAGAGCTTCATCTTCTGCCCGCTTGGTGAAATAGTCCACTGCGATGATGGCGTATCGCGCCTCACCTCTGCCCATTGCAAGAGTTCTGATGATGTCGATTCCCCACATGGCGAATGGCCATGTGCTGACCATTTAGGACAACTCGGTAGGCGGGGCTCTTGGAATCTTAGAGAAGCGCTGGCACTTATTGCACTTGCCAGCGTAGTCCGCGGTGTCTTGATCAAGCGTGGGGAAGTAATAACCATGCCTGAGAATCTTTCTGGCTATGGTCTACCCCACAGTGTGATCTCCACATTCTCCTTCATGCACACTGCTTAGCACTTGGAGGGCGTCGCCATGAGCTAAGCACCAGAGCAGGAGAATGGAAAAATCTCTACGGTAGAGTACCCCATCCATAAGAAGGTAACGTGCCGACTGGAGAGTAAGCGCGCGCCTTTTCTTGTAGTGATTTGGTAGGATCCTGTGTTGCAGGTAGTTTCTGATCGGTGTCATCCAGGACTCGGGCTCAGTTTCGGTGCTCATGATTGTCTCATCTTGCCCTTGCTTGATGCTCGGATAGTTGAGGACTTAAACCGGGGAGAATCCGTTAACTTGTAGGTCTTTGGAGCTTGCCATTCTGGTGAGGGAATATGCTTTTTCATTTTGCTCACGTGGGATATGGGTGATGGTGAAATGATCGAGGTGGACGAGTAGCCCCAGAACCTACGCCAGGTATTAGGCAAGTCATCCCTCTTTCGCTTGATACTCCCCCGGTACTTGTCGAATGATAAGCTGTGAATCGGAGAAGATGTGCACAGTCTCTAGCTTAAGTCCGATCACAATTCTAAGCCCGGCGATTAAGGCCTCGTACTCCGCGTCGTTGTTAGTAGTAGGGAAATTTAGCCTGAACACGTAATACATCGGGCGTTCTTCAGGGGTGATGAGCATGACTACGGCCCCGAAGCACTTTCTGTTAGAGGAGCCATCTACAAAGAATTTCCACTGGGGGGGCGGGGGTCCCCACGTTCTCTGTAGGATCCTCCTCAGGGGGTGTGAACTCCACAATGAAATCTGCGAGAGCTTGGACGAGGATGGCTCGTTGAGAGATGAAGGTTATCTCGAACTGGCTTAACTCTATGCTCTACTTTAATAATCGTCTTGACGCCTCGGGTCGTTGTAGGACCCGACGTAGTGGTTGGTCAGTGAAAACTTTTATAGGAAGTGACTGGAACTACGATCGGAGCTTTCTAAAGGAAATCAATAAGCAGAATGTTAGCTTTTCTAGCTTTGGGTAATTCTTCTCTGCCCCCCATCAGCCGCTTGCTGGTATAGTAGACGAGACGTTGAGTGCAATATTCGAGGCGTACTAGTGCCGAGCTGATTGCCTGCGCAGAAACAGCTATGTAAACATATAAGTCCTTATGGTCTACAGGCTTAGAAAGGATAGCTGGTCGCTCTAAGTGATACAAAAGTTCCTGGAATGCGGAAACGCATTCAAGGGTCCACTCGAAATTGCGTTTCCCCTTTCGGAGCAAATCAAAGAAGGGGATGCATTTGTCGATGGCCTTAGAGATGAATCAACTTAAAGTAGTGACTTTCCCGTTCAGAATTTGGACATCCTTGATGTTCTCGGGAACTCGGATGTCTTGAATAGCTTGGATTTTTTCTAGATTGACTTTGATGCCCGGAGAATTGATAATGAAACCCAATAATTTTCCCTAGGCAACTCCAAAGGAGCATTTCAGGGGGTTGAGTTCCATGTCGTACTGGCGAAGGACACCGAACATTTCAGAGAGGTTGTGGACGTGATCGCTTGATATTTTGGATTTCACCAGCCTATCATCCACGTACACCTCCATGGACTTTCCACTCTGATTTTTAAAGAGTCGATTAACCATTCGTTGATAAGTGGCGCCGACATTTTTGAGGTTGATGGGCATAACACAGTAGCAGTAGAGCCTGAAGTCAGTTATGAAGAGGTATGATCTTGGTCGCGGAGGCTCATCGGGATCTGGTTGTAGCCTGGGTAGGGTCCATGAAAGATAGTAGCTGGTATCCGACAGTTGAGTCGACTAACCGATCGATCTTCGAGAGCGGAAAGTTGTGCTTAGGACACACCTTGTTCAGATCGGAGAAGTCGATGCAAGTTCGCCATTTACCGTTGTCTTTTTTAACCAGAACTAGATTGGAAACCCATTCGGGATAGTCAGCTCCGCGGATGAAGCAGATGGTCTACCTCTTCTTCGAGCGCTTTGGACCTCTCGGGCGCCAAGAAGCAGCGTTTCTGTTTGACTGGAGGCATTCTAGGATCTACGCAAAGGGAATGGCAAGCAACTTCTGGGTCGATGCCCTTCATGTCAGAATGAGTCCACGCAAGCACATCTAAATTGGCTTTCAGGAAGCATATGATATCTTCTTTAATTGTTGGGTGGAGTTGCGACCCTACCTTCAACACCCTTGTTGGGTCGTCGAGGTTGATGGGAACATCCACAGCGGATTCGATTGGAGTAGCCCTCTCATACTTGGGCTCTTCGTCCTTCCGTGGGTCGAGGTCATCGGAAAGACGGGAGTGGCGCTTGAGCCAGAGCCCAAACGCCGCTGATTGCTATGCTGAGACGTTTTTGGCACAAGAAGGCGCAGGAACGGTTTTCCCTTTGTCCCTATTGCACGTATTCTTCCATTCTATTGCGTAACATTTCTTGGCGCTTACTTGGTCGCTTTTAATGGTTCCGATCCCATTTTCTATTGGGAATTTCATTAGAAGAGATCATGGCACCATGTAAACTCGGAATTCGGTGACAAAGGGGGGTCCTAGGAAAGCATTGTAGGGGAGTCATGTCTATGACCATGAAAGTGAGAATTCGGGCTCGGCTTCGGTCTCCCTCATCCAGTTCTACAGGTAGGTCAATCATCCCTACAGGGGAACTAGAGGCCCCACTGAAGCCGTTAATCGCGGCATGACATGGCTACAAGTCATTTGTTTCCAATTTCATCTAGTCGTAGGCGGCCTTAAAGATGATGTTAATCGAGCTCCCCGAGTCGATTAAAACCTTCCGAACGGAAGTGGCACCGATCTGGGCAGTGATGACTAATGGATCGGTGGTTGGGATTTCCACCCCTGTCAATTCTCTTCCTTGGAAGGTGATGTCGTCCCGCATGTTCTTCTGCAGCTTGGATGGGATGGACTCAGGGAGAGCGGAGCAGGCTTCGTATGTAGCATATTTTATGGAACTCACATATTCCTCCATTATTCGAAAGCTGTTATGCGTGGGGTAAGGTCCACCACATATGGTGTTGATCATGATTCCTCGCCTTGGGTTAGACGGTCCTGGAGCTCCCTTGGCGGTTGCTTGTGGAGCTAGCGCTGGAGGCTGCGAGTTTGATTCAGGAGGAAAGGGCTCTTGGACATATTGCTCGAGCCGTTTCTCACGAATAAGTTTCTTAATTGCATCCATAAGTTGGCGGCATTCGTTGGTGTCGTGCCCGTATACGTCGTGATATCTACGGTACCTCCCGGTGCTCTTCTCACGGTCATTTTATTCTCTGATGCGTGGCTTCTTGTATGGCAAGGTGTTACATGTTTCCATGTAGATAGTCTCTATGTCTTCATTCAATGGGGTGTAGGTCTCGAAAGCTTGGCAAGGGACGGGCTTTCTCAATTCCGCTGGGGCTTGCCCGTTGTTCCGTCCATCCGGTCTGCCATTGTGTGGTTTTCGTCTTTGGGGACCTACCCTCCTATTTTGGTCGAAGGGCTCCCTGCCTCGCCTACCTCCAAAGTTGTTATTGGCGGTATCTGCTTGGGGATCATTGGGACGACTTGTGGCGGAGAGCCGGTTCCATCTTGCCTCTTCTTGGCACAAGTATTGATCTTCCTTCTCATAGAAGGCGTCGAGGCTCTTGGGTTGTTTTCAATCAATCCAGGCTCCGAACTCTGAAGTAAGGTGGACACCTTTCGCTAGTTGAAAGAGTATGGTGCGAGGATCTGGATACTCGACCTTGGTGAGAGCTGTGCTGAACCGGGAAAGGTAGCCTCTAAGCGACTCGGCGGGCCCCTGGTATAGTTTGGATAAAGTGAGGGCATTCTTCGGAATTGGGATGTGCACCCTGAATTGCTTGACCAGCTCTGTTGCTAGTTGTCCGAAGTTGTTAATGGAATCAAGAGGGAGGCGCGAGAACCAAAGGAACACGGTACCAGACAGGAAGACCGGGAAGAATTTACATTTGGCTGGATTGTCACCCCGACTCGAGTCCATTTGCCATTCATAGCGATTCAAAAAGGCACAAGGATCAGTAGTACCATCGTAGAGTGGCATTTGTGGCATGCTAAAGCACCTCGGCCATTCAGCCTCATTTATTATTCTTGTGAAGGTGTTACGCGTAATGTGGACTTCCCATGCGCCGTGCGCGCCCCTCGCATTTCCCTCATAACCCTTCATATCATGTTGGGAAGGTAAGTTGGATGGGGATTCACCATTGGGATCCATAGATTTTGATGCGGCTCTGGAGTCATGTTGCGAGGTCGTCTTCTATGATGGATGTCTGGTTCGTCTTCCTCTATGTCCTCGACATCTATGATTAGGTCTTGGTGTGGATGGTAAGGTGGAGAGGGGTGATGTGGATCCTGTTCCAAAGGAGCACGGGCCGTTGGAATAACGGGCCCTTCACCTGATTACGACCATTGGGTTGTGTCGAGGAAGAGGTTGGTTTGTAGGATCTGGTCCGTCATTGATAATCAAGCGAGATCGGTCTCGGTACTGTGCCCCATCGTTGTATGTGACTGTAGTTCGGTCGTTGTTGTCGTTTCCATTCCCGTTGGCATTACCGTTACCGTTATCGAGGGCACTGGTACGAGTAGTGACATTGTTGATGAGGGTGAACCTCCTCCTTTGGTGTGGGCCTCTTGACTCGGAAGAGGAGGTTTCCGATGCGGTTGGTAGGGGTCAAGCATTGTTCCAAGTTAATTAAAGTCGGGCGACGACGCGTTGACTTTCTTGAAGTTGCTACATAAGGCCGATGTTATGCTGAATGCTCGGTTGAGCTCAACCGCCCTGTTCTCATATCTTTCGTTAAGCGCGTGAATTTGAGCTTGGGTAACAGGCGCTTCAAGGCCCACAACAGGAGGGATGGTTTCACTAGTGGCCGGGACATCTACCGATTGAGGTTGTTGAGAGGTGCCAGCCTCGGCTGCGGCGGAAGAGCCGACCATTGCATTCTTTGACTTCTTTACCATCGTAAGTAGACTCGACAGCAGCATGAGCAAGGAACCTTAAGCTTGTCGAAGTCGAGATGATAATGTGGAAGAAAGATGCAAATCCTGAGTTCAATTCTCGGTGAACGCACCAAATGTGACAGCAACAAATGTCGTAAACACCAAAGATTCCTGTTACTAGGAATAGTTAATTTGGTCACAAGATTAAGTAAAAGAAAGCAGTAAATGACACGAGATTTATAGTGGTTCAGCTACGTATTAGGCCTAGGTCCACTTTGGAAGGATGTTGAACTTTTATTAATCATTCAAGAGTTACAAGGCAGAGCCATGCTCGTTACATTCACTTTTGTCATTGTCATATGCTAGGTATTTGGGAAAAAGAGTATTTGATTATCCATCTTCCTCAAATAGGAGATGCCATTAATGAGGTCTAGGAAGCTCTAGGAAGGTCTCGAGTGACGAAAATCCAACTCCTTTGAAGTGTGAGGCCATGGGCTATTTATAGGAGTGGGGGTAAGTAGGATTAGGTAGGAGTAGGTAGAAATAGGGGACCACTTGCAGAATTTCGAACCCACCACCTGCGCGCCTCAGAATTTCGAACCCCGACACGGTTCGAAATTTCGAACCTAGGCGTCGGTGCGAAAATTCGCACCCGCTGGGTTCGGAATTCGGAACCCAAGCGTAGGTGCGAAATTTCGCACCCGCTGGGCTCGGAATTTCGAACTCAGTCATGGATGCGAGACTTCGCACCCGCTGGGTTCGAAATTTCGAACCCAGCAGGGGTGTCGAAATTTTGCACCCGGCTAGGTGTGAATTCCACATCATGCCTGGCACGAAGTCCTTCCGAGGGGTGAGAGGATTCCTAGAACCGGGTGATTGAGGCTTGTAGCTCCTTCGGGGTCCGAGGCCTCGGTTCGCGGGTGTCTTCTGGATGTCGTGAGGTTTCAGGCGGTGTAGTCCCTTCTTGATCCTGTTTCCTTCACTCCCGAGCGCCCCTTTTTGGCCTCAGCTTCACGAGATACGTTGAGTCTAGCGTGTCTGATGCTCTCCTGGGAATCGAACCAAAAATCCGGTTAACACTATAAATTCACTACTACAGCAACAAATTTCAAGCGTCTGAACCTATTTTCAGACATTTGAACATGGTTCAGATGTCAGAAATAGGTTTCAGATGTCTAGAATGGATTCTAGTCAACATCCTGAGACTGTTTCAGACATCAGAAATTTATTTCAAATGTTTGAAAATGTTCTCAGGCAATTCCTAGGTCTGGTTCAGACGTCTAAAATTTACTTCAGACGTCTAACCTATTTTGATATCAAGGGTGATCAAATAATAAAATCTAAATATAACAGTAAATATGAAGTTCACGTCTGGCTAGGCTTGTTTAATAATAAATAAAATTGAGGGTTGGCTTAATAGCTTAAATAAAGCAAAGTTGTTGGAAGGAATAAGTGCTAACAGTAAATATGAATATAAAAGTAAATTTGAAGTTCACCTCGCTAGTGCTGAGTGATAACAACATCCTTTCTGCAAAAAAGATGATGATTGTCAAAAAGAAATAAGTACCCAATTCATCCAGTGAAAATGAAGGCCTCACTTCATGCAAGGCATCCTTAAAATCCTGTTCAGCTAAAAAAAGTGTTAAAGAGAGTTGGAACTGCATCATCGTTTGGCCAATTGAAGACTAAAAAAGATGATGAGTTAATCCAATTGTTCTAACATTCAGAATTGATATTTTTATGTGATCATAAAACCATTTGGTCCATCAAAAGGTATGCACACAAAACTGTTAGTAGTCAACTATTACCCAATGGAAACACCTTCAAACTTGCAATCACAACTATACCAAAAACCTTCCCCTGAACTATATCTGGAAGATTTTGAGATGAAATTAGAGCATGAATTTTATCAAGTAGCTTCTTATTGTTAATATCGAACCAAGAATCGGTAAACAAGGCTAGTGAAAGAATAGTTAATACATCACATTGTTCCGTGTGAGCTATAGCACAGGAAGAAGAACCTGCATTGCAACCGTGTAATTTAGACAGCCATGTGTATTTGACAGCCATGTGTATTTGACAGCCATGTGTATTTGATGTGTGTAATTTAATGACATATTCGTGTTCCATGTCAGAAACAAAAACAGTAAAAGAGCATATACCGGAAGGATCAAACAGCCATGTGTATTTGTTATGTGTAATTTATCCGCAGCTAGATGATCTTTCTACTGCCTGACCTTCACCTCCTACTTGGTATGGTTTTGACATTCTAGAAAGACACTGTTATACCTTATAAAAGTAGTTACCCTTGCTGATAGTAAATATTCATGTTAACAATATAGCTTCGAAAACATTTGTCAAAATTAAAGAAAACTAGAAACAGTATCAAAGCATTTCAATGTTATGTGCACACTATAATCCTTCGTTGTCGTCATGAAGTACTAGGACTCGCTGAACAACGAAAAATAGTTCATATATTTCACTCTCCAAACAGCTAACATATTTAGGCACACATAATAAAGTTTGTTTAAGATACAAATGAATATTTCACATTGAAAGTACAGTCTGCATGTGATGAAATTAATGAGTATTCAATAAAGATGAATTACACCAAAAGGCAGTTCTAAGTCTATATCTATTTAAGCTGATCTTTAATGAAATACTAAAAGAATCGGAAAGGCTATACAATAATGCATGGAGTTTGCAAATTGGTGCATAAAAAGTTGGCGAACTAAAAATTGCATTTACTTCCCATTACCCTTACCTTGGCTTTGGAATCGGTTTTTGCGAGCCTTTGCTTAATTTCTCTGGCATTTGAAAAAAATACTTGCTCCATGTTCAGATTTGTTTTTGCACTCTACAGTTCGACATTTGATTATCAGAACAAAAAAGGGAAGTTCTAAGTAAAAAAGAAGCACTTATTGAATCGAATTTCAAAGCTCTTACAATTTCGAAGAATGGGATGGATGACAGTTCCTTTAATAAATCCTTCAACGCTAATATCTTCAACTCGACAAATCTGTCCAAACGAACACATAATATTCTTAGTTAAAAATATGAACTAGTAGCTTAGGGGCAGTCCTGGAGTTTACACTTAAGCTTAGGGGCCATGTTACCAATGGCAATACTTCAGTTGAAATACGAGTGCAATCTTCCTCCTTCATTAAGTGGACTTGAAGCAAGATAGAATTGGAAACCTATGCAATAAGTGCATTTGGAACCTTGCACTAAGAAAATGCTGATCGTAAACCAGAAAAGCAACAAACGAAATATATTTAATACATAAGTCAATTCAAGAAGCAGGTCCAGAAGTGTTGAAAATTGAAAGACTCACATGAGCACGAAGTTGTGATTGTAATATATTTAAACATCTTACTAATATTTTTGGGCCTGAAAACTAAAACTCACTAAAGTTTATGATCATGTGTCCCAGTTTATAGCTGAAAACAATTTTCCCATAATGCATTCTGTTTCAAAATACCAAAAGCATTATTTGTTGTGGTAAACCCCCTATCTATAAAAAAATTATGCCCACTCGCATACTTTGATTCATCACTGACAAAAAAAACAACTTGTACAGTGTCTTCATGATTCAAAACCACGCCTTTTAAATTAACAATTTTAGCCATATCTACCCTCAATATTCTGTACTTTTAACCTACAAAATCCAATAGCCATAGGCAAAACAGAAAGATATATAATTGTAATGCTAGATTAAATCGATGGCGAAACATCGATTAGGTTTCTAAAAGGGGGAGTAACGACCATAACAGTTTTAGGACAGTTACTAAAGATAAGAATACATGAGCAACTGAGCTGCAACTATTATTCCAGATGTAATTGATATTTCGGCAATTACTAGAGAATAAGATTTAAAAAAGTTGAGATGAAGAGAAGAAACTTATTGAACATATTCCACATATTGTTTGTAAATCGGACGACTGTCAATTACATAAAGTACATGAGTTCCGCCATTTCTTCGATGCGAGTTGATTGTTACTTTCGGGAATAAGAAATTGTGAGCATTGGCATCGTCTTCCTCTTACAAAATAAGCATCAACACCAGAACCGACTAATCAATTAAATATGAACAAGTTAAATTGGGATTATTCGGTAAAAAGACGTACCTTATGTATTAATGGCAAATTAGGGAAGTGAAGATTAATAAAATTGAAGAACGTGCAAAATCTAAGAAAAAATAAAATGTGGAAAAAGAAAATAAAAGAGAATGCACGGAGGGAAAGTTTAGAAAAAGAGGGAAAATGAAATTTTTGGATGAGGAAGATAATAGTCAAAAGCGCGACCTCCGAAATTAATTGAAAGACCACCAATTATTTTTAGGCTGCCTTAATTATATAACGTTTTGCTAGTTGTTTTAAGATCTTCCAACTTGCAAAAAGGTTCAACAACAACAGTTGACGCAAAATGTTGTCTTTTAGTATTGTTGATAGCCACTTTTCTTTTGATGAGAGAACTATTAAATATGGAATGAAGTTTGAAGCAAGTAAAACAACAAACATATTGGGATATATTGATTCAGACTTAACAACTGATCTTGATAATAGAAGGTCTACTTTTGGATATTTCATATACATTGGAAACAACATTGTACCATGATGTTCTAAAAACTAATCAACAGTGTCAAGCGCTGCAGCAGAATTCAGAAGCATAAAATAAGCAACATAAGAAATCTTGTGGATACAGCTGTTATTAAGTGATTAAATTCGGTGCAAACATCAAACCATTGTTATGGTGATAATTCAAGCGTTATTTGTTTGTTTGCTAATCCAGTTTTTCATGCAGAACCAAACATGTAAAATTCGACTTATATTTTGTTTATGAACGTGTAACTTAAGGAAAATTGAAAGTCATACACATACCATCAACTTACCAAGTCATAGATATACTAACAAAAGTCATTACCAGCTAAAAACTTAATCAAATTTAAAGAAATAATCAAGATTTGTGATATAACTGAAAATCTAACAAATCCAAATCAAAGTATAAAAACCAATACTTGTTCAAATTACAAATCGAAGACAACACTAGTATCCATAGCTGGTTGTTCATCAGATCCTGAAGTTTCGACCAAATTCGAAAGCATTAGTCACCAGATCTGAAATCCCAAGTCAAATCTAACTTTTATCAACCTGAAAAGGCTTAGTTAGATCAAAATCTTCGCATCGAGCAAATAGGAGAAAATTTTCTTTAATTCAAGCAAACAGTATCCAGATCTCTAAGTACGCTTGGATTTAGAGATATTCAGCCTTGATTCAAGCTGTATCACAAACCATAAGATATTTTATTTCACTCTAAAACGAGATAAAGGAAGAAAATGAGGAGTCGAAAGGAGGGTTTACTCATGATGACATGAAAGAGGCACCTTAGCTAGTTTTGAGAGGGAAAATGAAATATAAATGGTTTGTATTGTATTCGTAATTCAAGCAAATAGACCTAAATCAGGTTTATTGATACCAGGTCTCTATAACCAAACTATGTATATAAATACACTTGTATATCTCAATGTTTATGTATTGAAATTAATTCAACTTTCTTCATTAAATCATTGAGACAATCATTCATATCTCAATGTTTATGTATTGAAATTAATTCAACTTTCTTTATTAAATCATTGAGACAATCATTCGCAATTTCTTTACAAAAATCTATACTACACAAACTGTATTTCTAAATCAATTACTTCTGCGTTTCTTTCAAAATTATGTGTCTAACAAAATTTGATAGTGATATTATTAATTGTAAACTACATAGACAATTTGATTTCATTTTCAATGCATTCTTCATAGCGGTTGCTAGTTTCATCATAAATGTAGATGGGTAAATGACACATATGATAACTGCATATGACAAAAACTAAGAATAGTGTATGCGAGGGAATTAGCAGGATTTTTTTTTGAGATGGGAAAATATGGTAACTTGATTCCGATCCCTCTTAAAATTATGTTTTTGAAGTTGGCTTTGACCTATTTTTTTTTTAATTGTAGCACTTTTTAATCTTTCTACTTACTACTTATGTCCATCTATTTATCCACTCAAAGTTACTGCCCCATTACACCCAAGATTATTAATTTCTCTTTCTCCTCGGTGGCATAACCTAATCATTAAATTAATGCCTTAATTTCTTCGATCTAGCAAATCAAATTCATTGAATTACATTGGCTTATAGATTTATGTGATCAACCACTAAAAAAAAATCCAACTCTACATTGTTGCACATGGCTTGGATGACATATTGATTTGAGTTATTAACGGCAAAAATTTGAAATTATACCATAGACATATGAGATATGAAATTAGACTTGGTATACAAGTTTATTTTCAGTATAAGTGTTAAATTTTGGTGATATAAAATCACAAATTATTGGAAACAAATATGCAAAAAGGAGAAGTAATCGCATGTGATCATAATGGAAATGAAAAACTATTGATTGCATTTTCTTGAGATGGAAAAGGAATAAATGCAGGCATTAATTTCTTTCGTCTATACTAAGCAAAGGGATTCATTTACTTCCTATTTTTGCACATTTTGTTGCCTCTGTAATTTGCCTCCATTATTTCTTACCATATCTTGCTAATTTGATTGATGGTTCACATATATTTCATTGGCTATATATTGAAGGGTAAACTTTATTGTAAACTCATTCTGGCATGGAGCTACTGATCCCTAAATGGATTGTCTCTTTTTGTTATACCTAATTTGAGGTTTGGATATGTAAACTCTTATTTTGTAATCTCTTGTAGTTCTATCATGTGGAATAGAATCTCTATCCTTTGAACTGGGCGTACACTATCTCAATGGTAGTGAAACCAGTATAAATATTGTGTGTCTCTTTGTTTTCTTCGTTATAGTTATTTACTATTTCTTTGATGTAACAGTATAATTGCTATCAGATTAGATTGATGTTCAATTGGCATATATAGTTAATGTTTTTTGTTCTTCCGCATTTGTGCATCATTTCAGCACAATGAATTGGTATCAGAGCAAGACAATTTGTTTTAAATTGCACATCAATTATTTCTACAAAGAATGGTAGATTCATTGATGATTTGACATTACTATTTTAGGGGAAACAAATACTTTGATGGAGAAAATTATGTTGAGAAAGAAGAGTGTTTCAGGCTTGAAACTTTGATGTAGCTTGATCTCTAGATTCTCATTAAGGTGGAATTATATGTTAGAACACGGCCTGACCGACCATAGAAAAGAGACTCTTTGTAGAAAACAGCTTGGCAAAATTGGTTACATGTGGTAGTGACCTAAGACGAACCGCTGGAGGTGTTAGAGACCATTCACAGTGTTTGAGGTTCTATATAACTTCATGTTTAGTTGAGAAATGCTCGCATTGTGTGAGAGTTAGGTGATAAAGAGTTTAGTGTGTTGAAGAGACCATTGGACTTAGAAACTATATCTGGTGTAGCTGATTTTGGTAACGGATTTGACGTTATTGAGACTTATCGACTTGCGATGACATCTTAGAGAGTTTAGTTCATAAAGCTGATTCTGGCGGATTTGGTGTCATTATCGTACATCGTCGATTTTGTGATGTCGTCTTAAAGGAGTGGTGCTACATGCAGGTATAATGAAGGAGAGAGATTTATCTTACATATGGAGATTTGGTATGATTGAGAGAATTATTTTTGGCGTTGGTGGCGTAGAGATTACTTTGGAATCTGCCTTCTTTTGATTTTGGATATTTGCAACATTTTGTTGGCGGGCAGAGACATAATTTGAGTTCGTTAACAAGGTGTGATGGGGGGTAGCTTTGCTGGAACAAATCAGGTAAATATTCATTTTTGATTTCTATCTCATTATGAGATTTTGGTTTAAAGTGGAGTTCTTTTGAAGAGTTTTATGTTGAAAATAGAATTTCATTCAAGGTGGTGTGTTGAAGATATGTGATTTTGCATCAAGGTGGAGTGTTAAATTTTGGTGATACAAAATCACAAATTGGTGGAAACAAATATGCAAAAGAAGAAGTAATCGCATGTGTTCACTATTAAAATGAATAACTATTGATTTCATTTGCATGAGATGGAAAAGAAATAAATGCAGTCATTAATTTCTTCCATTTATACTAAGCAAATGAATTGATTTACATCCTACGTTTACACATTTTGTTGCCTCTCCAATTTGCCTCCATTATTTTTTACCATATCTTGGTAATTTAATTTATGGTTCACATATATTTCATTGTCTATATATTGAGGGGTAGACTTTATTGTAAACCTATCCAGGCATGGAGCCAGTGATCCCCAAATGGAGTGTCTCTTCATGTTAAACCTAATTTGAGGTTTGGATATGTAAACTCTTATTTTGTAACCTCTTGTAATTCTCTCATGTGGAATAGAATCTCTCTCCTTTGAACCGGACGTACACTATCATGATGGTAGTCGAACCAGTATAAATATTGTGCGTCTCTTTGTTTCTTCATTATAGTTGTTTACTATTGGTTTGATGTAATAAAATAATTGCTATCTGATTAGACTGATGTTCAATGGGAAAATCTCCATCCTGTTTATTTTTCTTCCGCATTTGTGCAACATTTCAACACAAAGATAAATACCTCTTGAATAAAATGTTTATAGTTCATTCTATAACTAAGAAACTACTAACTATTAAGATGTCCAATTCTTATATAGAATCATACGATTATGTTGATTATTTGTATGGACCACATATCCTAATCCATTTTCGTCTAGAACTCCAACCACATGGTTCATTAAAATGGAAAAGGGCATTGCACGGATGTGAGATAAAGAGATTTTTAACTGGGGATGCAACAATTGTGAATAGACCGTCAACAATTACAATAATCTATTCACCCAGCACAGGAGTTGCATCAAGTAACACCGCAAGTGCAAAATGTAATTGAAGTTGGTGATGTACAATCAACAAATGCTACGTATTTTTGTGGTTTTGAATCATCGATTATAGATGTACAAAATGAGGTTAGTGTTAATCATCGATGATTTCATTGTTTGTCATACCCCAATAGATGCAAATTTGGATAGTGGAGTGACACACAAACTCCATCCATCATTCAGCGTCACTTCAACCAAACCAAGCCATCTACTGCAATACCCCATCCATCCACCACAATTCAAATACCCTATCAGCCACCGTAAATTTTCCATCGCCAATTCAAAGACCCTCATTACATACCCCATCTGTCATCGCCTATCAACTAGAACCTACAAGAAGCACCCAGTCGCATACATCTTCTGCCATAACGCTATCTTCTCCTCACACCGCATACCCTTCACTCTTCCTACAATACTCACGCAAACTCCATTTCTGACTAATCACAACCATCATCACTTCAATCTTTCATGCATATCCTACCATACCCTTCACCAAGGGTTCTATCAAAACCTACCTCAACAGTCATGCAACTATCTCATCCATCCTCTTCATCGAAATCCGCTCCTCGAACCAGTCGACCAAATTCAAAACCCTTTACAACCCATTCAAACATCCACAAATTGGAAACTCCGCACCAGAACCCGATCTGAACAAATGTAATTTTAGAAAAAAAAAAGGAGTGAGTTTTTGAATTCCCGTTCTTTAGTTTTCTGAGAAATTGATTGAGTATTTGCGGTATTTCATAGAAAATATCAGCAACCTAATCTTGAGTTTTCACATATTTCAGCTCCACTTCCTTGTTGGCAATGCATTCCCGAATAAAATGATGTCTCGTGTCGATATGTTTGCTTCAATCATGAAATATCGGGTTCCTTGCAAGTACTTGTGCTGATTTATTATCAATGTAGATTTCAGTAGCTCCTATTTATGGCAAAGGAAGTTTTTTCAATAGCTTTCTTAACCACAAAGCACGACATGTGCTTGAACTTGCAGCAACATATTCAGATTCAAATGTTGACAAAGTGACAATAGATTGCTTCTTTAATAACCAAGAAATAGCACAATTACCCAGGAAGAATACATACCCTGTTGTACTCTTTCTATCATCTATTTCTCCAGCAAAATCACTACCGCAAAATCCATGCAACAGAAGATCATTGGATAATGAATAAAATATTCCAAAATCAAGTGTTCCTTTAATGTAACGAAGAATTCGCTAAGCAACCGTCATATGGGAAGAAGTAGGAGTCTCCATGAAACGACTTATCACTCCAACGACATAAAGTATGTTGGGCCTTGTACTTGTCAAATATCTGAAACTTCCCGCAAGACTTTTATTAATAGTAGGATCTACCTTTTCTCCATCTTCAAACTTGGACAATTTCATTCCATCTTCCATGGGTGTGTTCACAGGATTACAATCAATCATCTTAAACATTTTCAACACTTCTTTTGCATAACATATTTGAGAAAGAAATATACCTTCCTCCATTTTTTTTACTTCCAATCCTAAATAATATGCCATTTGCCCCAAATCTGTCATCCCAAATTCTACCGACATGTAACTTTTAAATTCATCAAATAAATCGGGATTATTGCCCATGAAAATGAGATCATCAACGTAAATGCAACCAAACATAACATCTCCATTATTGTGAAGCTTAGAACATAAAGCATGCTCATTTAAGCAATGAACAAACCCGTGATCTTGAAAGCATTAGTTGATGCGGCTATTCCATGCTCGCGGGGCTTGTCTCAATCCATACAACGATTTCTTGAGTTTCAACACCTTCTTATCATTCCCTTCAGCTATGTAGCCTAATGGTTGATCAACATAAACCTCTTTTTAAGATATCCATCAAAATAGCCGTCTTAACATCCATTTGGTTAACTTTCTATTTCTTCTGAGCAGCGAGCGAAATCAACAAGCAAATAGTCTCCATCCGTGCAACTGGAGCAAATACTTCATCATAATCAACTCCATGCTTTTGTTTATAGCCCTTCGCCACAAGTCTTGCTTTATATTTCTCCACCTCTCCTTTTGCATTTCTTTTCAGCTTGTATATCCATTTATCGCCAATGCATTCATGACCTTTGGGAAGAGAAGTCAATTACCACGTGTCAATCTTTTCAATGGATTTAATTTCTTCACCCATAGCGTCTCTCCACCTCTTGTCTTGCATGGCTTCTTGAAAATTCAGTGGCTCGCTATCTGCAAAAAGACAATAAATTTCATCATTATTATCAGTAATTTCTTTAGTTCTTTCATATATATCAGCAAGGGATTTCATTCTCGGTGGTCATTCATTTGAGCCTTCAAAATTTGGCGCTGGAGATGAAGGTTTTGTATAGTTTCAACATTCTCTGATTCTTGATCATCTTCAAAATATGAAAGAAAATTATAGTTTCTCTCTTGTTGTCCATTCCAATTCCGAGTTGCTCCTTCATCGAACTCAACATCATGACTTACCACCACTTTGCCATTGTTTGGATTAAACAATATGTATCCTTTTGAATGATAATCATATCCAACAAAAACATATTTGGCACTTCGATCATCTAGCTTTGAACGCTCTTATTGTGGATCTTGAGCATAAACGATGCTTCCAAAGACTCGCAAATGATGGACACTTGGCCTTTTTCCATTCCATGCTTCTTGAGGGGTTTGATCCTTGACATTCACAATTGAAGAGCGATTTGACAAATATACCGCACAATAAACGGCTTCAGCCCAAAACTCCTTTGGCAGTTTTTTTTGTTTTAAGCATACACCTTGCCATATTAAGAATTGATCTATTTTTTCCCTACACCACGCCGTTTTGCTGAGGTGATATAGGAACGGTGAGAGAACGACGAATTCCATGTGCAGCACGGAAATCATTAAATTGCTTTGAAGTGAACTCGCCTCCCCGATCAAACCTCAATGCCTTGATATTATAGCCACTTTCTTTCTCAACATGCATCTTGAAATTTTGAATGTGGTGAAAGCTTCTGATTTTTATTTAAGAAAATAAACCCACATTTTACTGCTATAATCATCAATAGAGAGTATAAAATATTTACTTTTACCAAAAGATGGTGGATTGATAGGCCCGCAAATATCCATGTGCACCAATTCAAGTGGTTTTGTTGCTATTGATATTGCTTTCTTTGGAAAACTTTTCCTTGCATGTTTGACAAGAAGACATGCTTCACAAAAATGGTTTGGATTTTCAATTGCAGGCATCCCCTTTACCATCATCTTTTCTCTGATTGCTTTCGATGATCCAAAGTTCAAGTGTCCAAATCTCATGTGCCAACACCATGCCACATCAAACATCTTGCTTCAACAGTTTGGACGTTCAATTTGAACATATGGTTCCGTGACATGCCCACCTTTGCAATCAAGTTGTTGTTTCTATCTTTAAGCCAAAGATAATTACCCTTCATTAAAACTTCATAACCATTCTCAACAAATTGTCCGAGACTAAGAATATTACTTCTTAGATTAGGAACATAATAAACATCAGAGATCAATTCATGGTCACCATTCCTTGAAGAGATGAGAATTGTACCTTTACCTTCAATGTGAATTTTTGAAAAATTTCCAAGGGATTAATTGCCTTTCACCTTTTCGTTGATCCCTACAAATTTTTCTTTGTATCCGCACATATGATTGCTAGCATCATTATCCAAATACCACGAGCTTTCAATTTCATTTTCTTCCTTTTTCTCAATTAGCAACAAGGTGGATTCTTCAACTTCTTGGTTATCATTAACAAGATTGACTCTTTCATCAATATTTGCAGCTTCTCGACATTACCATGAATAATGACCAAATCGATGACATTTATAACATTCAATTTTGGACTCGTCATACATTTTATCATTTGATCGTTGATAATTTCCACGACCTCTTCCTCGACTTCTTCCATGGCCTCTAAAATATGGAGGATTTCTCTCACCATTATTTGAACTTTCACCATTGCTTCTTTCTTGTTCATGTCCTTGTGTTCCGTGTCCTCTTCCTCGTCCATGTCCATGTCCACGTCCTCTTCCTCTAAAGTATTGTTTTTCTCCTTCTTCATTTTTCAAAATTGCTTTAGTTTTAAGAACTTGCTCTTGTGGTTCTTCTTGTCTTCTCTTAATTTTCTCTTCTTGAGCACGTAAAGAACCTTCCAATTCTTCTACTATCATTTCTTTGAGGTCTTTCGTCTCTTCAATGACACACACAATATAATCGAACTTCGGTGTCAAATAATGAAAAGTCTTCTCCACCACTCGAACGTCTGCAATTTTTTTCACAGTCTCTTGATTGATTCACATTCGCCTTCACACTTGTACAGTAATCCGAAATCGATTCGGATTCACTCATATTCATTTCTTCGAAATCACTTCTCAGTGATTGAAGCTTCACTTTTTTACTTTATCAACTCCTTGGAAAGATTTTTACAAAATTTCCCAAGCTTCTTTTGAAGTGGCTGCATCAGTTACTTTTTCGAACAATGAATCATCCAAACATTGATGGATGAGGCTGAGTGCATATTGATCTTTTTTCTTCGTCTTTGCTAATGCTTCCTTCTCTGCTCGAGATAATGCAGTTTATTTTCTAGCTTGTCGTAGCCTTTGTCTACGATCTCCCGTACATCCTGTCTGTCAAGCAAAGCTTTCATTCGAAGACACCATTTTTCATAATTTTCTTTTGTGAGACGAGGAAATTGAAAGGATAACATGTCATTGTTTGCCATTTTATCACACCTTCAGTAACCTTGCTCTGATACCACTTTGTTAGAGGAGGAGAAATTAGAGGAAGAGTTCTTAATTTAAATGGAGAACTTCTTTGTTTTTCTTGTCTTCCACACAACAAAATGACCACATATATATAGTGGTTTACACACCTTACAAATAGACACAACCCTTTGAATGAACATGACTCTTCACTAAACGGACACATCCCTTTGTTGAACTAACATGACTATTCATTGAACCGACATGACTATTTAGTGGACTGACACGACTTTTCATTTTAAAAGACACCAACATTAATTATTTAATTAGATAACAATTCAAATTACATTCTAACAATAATTCTCTAGAACCGGCTCCAGTTATTAAGACCAGTGTTTAATACTAACATCTAATATTAAAACATACAACATGTTTAGATTTTTGTTTAAGTGTAAAATTTAATATGCTAAATTGTAAATTAGAAGTTTAAATGGTCATAAGACTAAAATACATGGGATACTGCCACTACAACAAAAACACCATATTACAACTTTAATTTTACAATGGTGGTAAAATCACCGTTGTAATAAACGTTTTTTTACAACTTTTTTCCAGGAAAGTTGTAATAAACTTATTTTTAACAAATGTGTTATTTTGACAGTTGTAATAAAAGCCTATCACAACTTTTATTTTTTGACTGTTGTAATATATGACTACACTACAACAAAAATACCATATTAATAATTAATTAAAATTTGATAATTTATAAAAAATATTAATTCTCAATAACTATTGTTTAATAATAATAATTAATAGTATATTTGAAAATATGTAATAACTAATATTAATAAATTCTTTTCGCTATATAATAATTAATAAATAATAATTATGTATTATTGTTAGAAATAAAAAATAAATAAATAAAAATTAATTTTTAGTAATGAATAATTAATTTTAGTCATCAATTAATAAGAAGTAAGAATCACTAATTAAGAAGTAAAAATTAGTTTTTTAATAATGATTGTTAAGTATTTAATAATGAATAATTATTATAAAATATACATAATAAACTTTTAATAAGTTATATTTAATTATAAATAAGAAGAAATAAGGAATAGTTAACAATAGCTATTATTAATGAGCAATATCTAATGCTTCAGCAAAATATTTCCTAACACATCCATATTGTAAATAAGGAATAGTTAACAATAGCTATTATGATTGTAATAAATGTCTATTACAACATTTCCCCTACCTCTGTTGCAAATATGGCATGAAATTTAGGCGGCAATTACTGAAAATTTGGCTCCGAATGCTTTTCACGTGATACGTTTTCACTTCTTACGCAAGCCCCTTCGTATCTCTTCTCCAAAATCAATCCTCTGCCTTCACTTCTTCGCTTACCCCCCATTAGCGAGAAACTCATCTCCTTCCTCTTCCCCTCCACCTTATTCTTCCCTCCGCAAGCGCGTCACTCCTATCCTGTCAACCTTAAACTTTGCACTCGATCTCAATCATTGCCACTCGTGCAAGCTCAAATTCAAAACCGAATCGCAATCCTGACTTCTCAAAATCAAGTACCGGATCCAAATTCTCTGCTCCACCTGCCTCGGTTTGATCGAATCTTGGACTGCTGCGTGGATCTGAAACCTTGGAGGAGACGTTGTTCCAGATGAGGGTAAGACCGCTTGTTGATTAGTGTTTAGTTTTTGCAGTTATCATGTTCGGTGAATTGCTAGCTTGAAACGAGTTGTGCAAATGGACAATTTGGCTCCATAAACCTTGGATATACATGGCATTTATATGACAGAGAATTTCACACATCATAGTAGCAACCATAAATAATTGTCGTCGTTAACTTTTGCTGAAAATTAATAAAGCATACATGTGCACATTATGTTCCTTTACACAGCAAGTTTTCAGCGAATATTTTCAGTTAATAACTTAGTCAGGGGAGTTTGACATTTTCTGATTTCATTGCAGGGCAGCAGAACTTATGTTTGAAAGCTATAAAGTCCTAGCTTTGTTCTTAGCAAAAAATGTTGTATGATAATTGTATAAATTTTCAGCTGTTATTTTTTTTTGTTCTCTCTAAACTATTTATCATTTTTAGAACAGATATGTTAGCCTTTTAATTAGCCTTCTCAAAATGTTTACCTTTATTACCAGGTTCTAACTTCTTTTGCTTCTGGGCGTGCTACATCTCTAGTTGTTGATAGGTGCGGATTATTGCTTTTATTTTATTATTTAATGCTGCATGAATGAGGTCTTGTGATTATTCTTTTTTTTTTCCAACAATTTGTTTGTTTTGAGAGTCCAACTGATTATTTAAAATGTTTTTTTATTGTTCTGTACGTCAGCGGAAATATTACAAGTGTTATGAAATAAATTAAATGTTTGAACATGTACATGCTTAGTTTCTAAGTCCATTCGAGGAGCATTGGTAAGAATTCTATTCATTTGTACAGTGGAGGTGGATCAACTACTGTTGCTGCTGTACACGATGGCTATGTTCTCCAAAAGGTATGATTTGTCTCTTTGTTCATTTTTAGTCCTTGTGTCGGTTGGTGCTTATATTACTCAAGGAATCAATAATCACTATTGTATTATGGTGTTGGGTGCATAATTGCAGATTGACAGTTATATACATTCATCTGAGAATCTACTCATTCAATTTCATATGAATAGAAGTACTCGTTTACATTCATTTGCATGAATAGGGATTGTGGTTGACGTTACAACTCAGCTTGAGCACCTAGCTGACATTAACAGTAAAGTTCTAAACCAGATTTCTGAAAATCTTACTACGTTAAAGGTGAAAATTTGTACTATCTTTTAGATGTTGTTGTATACAGTTGTATTATCACAAAATGTATGTCATTCACGATTCTCAACCAATTTTGGTTTGCAGTTGCATGATAACCATGAACTCTTGTCAAGGGAGAGAAAAAACTTTGCAATGATCGAAAGCAGGTCCACAGAACAAAATAGAGTTTGTTTTGGTAGATCTGGTATACACATGGATGGTGCCTTTTTGCCCATAGAGATATTCAAGAAGGAGAGATGGTACTATGCATATGAATTTGTTTTCTCCTTCTTTGGCATTCCAAATATTATTTCCATACACAGTTATTATCATATATACTAGACTAACTATATTCTTCAATTTTCTTCTTTAGGTTATTGAATATCGTGGCGAGCAAGTGAGGCGCAGTGTAGTAGATCTAAGAGAGGCCCGATATAGATTAGAGGGAAAAGATTGCTATGTGAGTTTTTCTTCTTCTTATTTTTATATAATGATTCATAATAATATAATATATAAAGTGCATTCCACTGGCATAAGTATTATATGAGATGTAAAACACCAAAATTCAGATACAACATCCTTAATATAGATGATTTATGTTCCTTATTCTTTGTTGCAGTTTTTCTTCTATGTGAGTTTTCCACCGTTGCAAGGCTTCTTTGTCCTTTGAGTTCATACTGCATCAAGCTCTGTAATATCTGAGATTTATTGTTTGTAATGCACGAAATTGTCTAAAACTTATTGTTTGTAATACTGAATATTTGAGTATTTTAATAAATTTGTTTGCAAATAACGATAATATCTGATTTGCTTATGGAGTATTGTTATGTTTAGTGTATTGTTCTTTTCAGTTGCAAAAGATGTCAATTTTTTTTAAACCCGAATGTCAATCACAACGGTGCATAACAGTTGTAGTAGATATTATTACAACGGTGGATAACTGTTGTAATAAAGTTTATTACAACAGCGTAAAAAAGTTATAAAATACACATATTACAACGGTGTTGCAAAGGTGCAAAAAAGTTGTAAAAGATTTTAGTCTATTACAACTTCTTAATACACGACGGTTAGCCCACCATTGTAAAATGTATATTACAACGGTGTTCCACCATTGTAATAGGGTCATTTTGTTGTAGTGTGCAATGGTTCATCATAACAATATTAATGGTGGGGGAATGTATCAATTTAGTAGATGAGAGTAGTTATTGGAAATTGGCAGATATTGGAAACATGACTCAAATTGTTCAATGTGGGAAAAACTAGCACCACTCTTGCACGTATGACACACATGTCCAAGTCACACGAGCCAAAACCAAACTCCGATATCGTTTAAAAAAAACTAGAGAACCAAACAAATGTTCCTAAAACTAATTGACAATAAGAACAATGGTCTCATAGTATATATACATGAAACATGGCACAAAGTGCTCAACGTGGGAAGTTAGATATCTTGATTTTAATCAGAGAATATTATTGAAGGTTTTCAGAAAATGTAATAATGCAAACTGAGCTGATTTACAAAGCTACATTACCCTTTATATATTGTTTTTGGGTAACGTATGGACTTTGGGTTGAAACATTGTTATACAAGCCCAATTATATTAAACATAATAAAAGAAAATGACAGAGCCGACATATTTCATTTCCCCCCTTCAAACCTAACCTAGGGTTTTCTCTCGAAAAACAAAATAATGGCGATTCCTGTGACTTTACGGTCCTGATTGATGGCTGATCTTTCTTCGCTGTCCTCCATGACAAGTAAATTGAGCTAGCTTGAACATGAAACACTTGAGATAGTTCGATTTGCTGAGAGAGGTTAAATGGACGAGGAGCTGGAATGTTCTGATGAAGTCCTGGTAGTGAAGAGCGGATCTAACAACAATCAGAACCACCATCGCATCAGCTAGGTGTCTGGGATGTAGATGATTCTTTCTGATCTTTCTATAGTGCTGGCAACATCTATATTCAATTCCACTTTGGGCTTCGAGAAACATGGTCTTGACAACGGCTTTGTAAGGATGTCTGCCTTTTGATCTGCAAAAGGTATATATCCTATTTTCAATTTTTCTTTTATCACTTGTTCTCTGATGAAGTGTAAATCTAATCCAATGTGTTTGGTCTTCAAATGTAAAACTGGATTAGAAGATAGTGATATAGCACTGACATTATCACACCACACTATAGGTTTCTTTGATGTTGTGATCTGAAGTTCACTTAACAATGATCTATCCACATAATTTCAGCTGTACAGCTAGCAACACTTCTAAACTCTGCTTCAGTGCTCGATCTAGACACTGTATTTTGTTTTTTAGCACACCAAGATACAGGATTTTTACCCAGAAAAATACAGTAACCAGAAGTTGATTTTCTATCATCACAATCTGTTCCCCAGTCTGCATCAGCATAAGCATTAAAGTTAAGAGTGTTGTTGTTCTTAAGAATTAAACCTTGATCAATTGTTCCTTTTAGATATCGTAATATTCTCTTAGCTGCCTTCCAATGATTATCTAAAGGACTTTGCACGTACTGGCTAACTTTATTAAAACTAAATGCTATGTCTGGTCTGGTTATTGTGGCTTATTGAAGTGCACCAACAATGCTTCTAAATAATTTTCCATCTTGAAAAGGTTCTCCTTTATGCTTGGATAATTGTATGTTTGTAATCATAGGAGTAGGTAATGGATTTGCTTTTTGCATTTGAGCTCTGAGAAGAATTTCTGAAATGTATTTTCTTTGACTAAGATGCATTTCAGAATCTGATGTTCTTTTGACTTCAACTCCCAAGAAATAATTTAAGTCACCCAAGTCTTTGATTGAAAATTCTGAGTTCATAATATTTGTAATAGCTTTAATTTCAGCTATGTTGCTACCTATAATGATAAAGTCATCAACATAAATTAGTATATATGTTGCATCAGAATTAGTAATTTTAATAAATATAGAGTTATTAGATTTGATGATTTGTAGCCATGACTGATAAGTGTTGAATTTAGTTTGTCAAACCAAACCCTAGGAGCTTGCTTCAAACCATAAATTGCTTTTTTGAGCTTGCACACCAGATTTTTGTTTGACTGTTGAGTAAAACCCTGAGGCTGCTCCATGTAAACTTCTTCCTATAAATCACCATTAAGAAATGCATTATTAACATCCAGTTGTTTGATGTTCCAATTTCTAAACAAAGAAGTTGTTAGAATTATTCTTATTGATGTTGGTTTCACAACAGGTGAAAAAGTTTCTGTGAAATCAAAACCACACTGTTGTGAGTACCCTTTAGCTACAAGTCTTGCTTTGTACTTAGAAATTGAACCATCAGCATTTATTTTAATTTAAAAATCCATCTACAGCCAATAATATTTTTATGTTCTGGCTTTTCAACAAATTTCCAAGTGCCATTTTTAATTAAGGCATTATATTCATCATCCATAGCAATCTTCCAGTTTTCATTTTGAATAGCTTCATAATATGATGATGGCTCTTCAGGAATGACCGTAGCATTATAAATCTTTGGTTTAAAAATTCCACACTTGGCTCTAGTAAGCATTGGTGCAGATTATTACTCTAATTTACAGCAGTAGCATCATTTCCATTAGTGATATTATTATCAGTTGTAGAATAATTATGAGCTTCACTTATACTTTGTCTTCTTTGATCTGCATAATCTCCACTGTGATGGCTGGATGAGAATTGCTCTTGATCTGGCCTATTTGAGGGCATGGTATGTTAAGGGCTTGCACTACTACTTGGCTCCTAACCTGGCCTAGATAATGGCACAGTATGTGGATAGTTTGTACTTGTGTCATGTTCACCATAATGAACAGGCACAAGTACTTCAAATTCATCAGGTATGTCATACATAACCTTTTTAGTACTAGCACCCTTATCTGCAATACTTTCACCAATTTTGCTAAAAGGATACACATGTTCATTAAATCTAACATGCCTAGAGATATAAATCCTTCATTTTTTATCTAAACACTAATATCCTTTTTGACTATTACAATAACCCAGGAAAGTACAAGGTGTGGACCTATAATCTAACTTGTTATTATTGTAAGGTCTAATGTAAGGAAAACATTGACACCCAGACACCTTTAAGTGCTTGTAATCTGGTTTGATTTTAGTTAAAATCTCTTGTGGACATTTGAATTTTAATACCTTTGTATGCATTACATTATTCAAATGTACAGCAGTATAAAATGCATCTGCCCAATATTTAAATGACATAGATGCTTGTGCTAACAAAGTCAAACCAGTTTCAACTATATGCCTATGTTTCCTTTCAATAATCCATTCTGTTCTGAAGTGTAGGGGCATGTAGTCCTGTGATTAATACCCTTTTTGTCAAAAAAGGATTTTAAGGGTAAAAATTCCCTTCCACCATCAGTCTGAAAGGTGTGTATCTTATTTCCAGTAATGTTCTCTACCTTGTTAATGAATTGTATCACTACATTACTGGTTTCAGATTTAGACTTTAACATATAAATCCAAACAAATCTAGAGTAAGCATCAATGAATGATATATAATATTTGTGATCATAGCAAGAATTGATATTTGCAGGACCCCATAAACCTGTAGCAATTGGTTCAAGTGGTCTGGTGTAGACAGTATGTGAGTCTGGAAATGCAAGTTTATGACTCTTTCCCAATTGACAAACTGAACACATATATGATTCAGGAAATTGATAAGCAGGAAAGTTATTATTCATCATTACATGCTTAGTCATTTTTATACTGGGATGACCCAGTTTATAATGCCACAAATCAAATTCCTTAATGCAAACAGAATCATTAGTAACAGACATTATACATTTATCATTTTTATGATCAGAACTACTTGAATTGATATCAAATCTGTATAGACGATTACTCACTTTACCTTACAAGAGAATTTTATGTGTCAGAATGTCTTTGACAATACATGAGTTTGGGTAAAATTCAAAATAAACATTATTATCGTTAGCAAATTGGAAACACTCATCAGATTTTTCTTGATTGATGGAACTCTTAATAAAAATTTTAAAAATAATTTTTTTCCCATCTAAACTTGCATTTCCAGTGTGTGTAATAATAGCAGTTTTGCCATTACCAATAGTAAGATTTTGAGTACCTTTATACTCCTTGTTCCCCGAATTTAGATTATTTAGATTGTTTGTCACATGATTGGTTGCACCAGAATCTGGAAACCAACAGTCATCTTACACATCATCACTGGTGGTAGTGTCTGCATTATGAATTTCTGCATGTGCTTTACTCCCTTTATTTGATGAATTAACCAGATTTGCAGAAGCATTGTTGCACTATTGTGAAGGAGTGTAATTAGAATTGAATCTAAAATAACACTTGCTAGCACTATTCCCCATTTTGTCACAAATTTGACATCTGATTCTGTTATTGTTATTGTTACTCCTACCATCTCTTCTGCCCCTTCCAGACCTACTCTCTCTTTGATTGTTGAATTGATTTCTTGAATTATTTCCCTTATCTTGATTTTTTCCTCTGCCATATGTAGTGTAGTTGATAGACATATCAGCGTTAACTGTTTTCTTGTGTTCTATTCTACCTTCATGTGATAAGGGAGTAGAATACACATATTGTAGTGAGGGAGTTGGATCCATGGACAATAAGATTGTAGTGACAGCTTCATACTCGTTATCTAAACCACTTACAATAGCAATAACCTGTTCTGATTCAGGTATTCTTTGACCTATGCTGAATTTAATTGATCACAAATGGTTTTTACCTTTAACAAGTATTCATTCATAGAAGATTCTCCTTTCCTAATGTTATGTAACTGTCTTCTATGATGCATTACCCTGGCTGAAGATTGATTTGTGAAGTTTATTGCAACAGTTTCCCACACTTCTTCAACAATTTTGACCCCAAATAACTGTAGTAGAATAGTTGGACCAATGGATGACATCATCCATGCACACACCAACCCATCTTGTCTTTGATGCATATGCGACATTATCCATGCACACACCAACAATTTTGTCTTTGATGCATAGTATATTCTGGATTATTCACTAGTTTGTCTTCACTGTCTCTAATAAACTTTGGGGGAATAATTTTCGTTCCAAGGATATAATCCTCAATACCATATGCTTTAACTGCTGTTTCAACCCGTAATTTCCATAACAGGTAGTTTGATTCATCAAGAATTGTCGAGATCAGTTGACTCTGAGGATTAATGATGGATTTCATTAATTCTTGGATGGGATCTAGTGGAGGTGGTTGAAGGGATCTATTGCTGGACACTTGTGGGCTTGAATCATTTCCAGAATTTGTCATGATCGAAACTTATGCACTCAGATGCACAGGAAAAACAACGGTTCAGGAAATCAGAGGTAAGGTCTTTACACTCTTGAAGCTTTGAATTGAGGCAGTTTTACAGGATACACAAGATTGTTGAATGATGCAACTTAGATTGTTAAGATGAGGAGAAGTACCTTATAGAAATTTATTAGAACAGATACAAACAATCTGATTGACAATCTAAGAAGGTACTGATACAATATTGTGGCTTCTTGAACTGTTCTTGATCGGTTTCAAGAGCACCTGATTATCTCTAATCAACCTTGTTCTGAATCAAGATAGCAGCCACAATCTTTAGGCGAGGCTTCTTGAATTGTGAACATGGCAGCAACCTTCAGATGACAAGCGGAAGCATCGATGGAGGGTGATCCAGATGATGATATTACTCTGATGGTTAACAATTTGATCTATACTTCTGAAGATCAAATGTTGAAGCGAGCACTCGCTCTGATACCAAGTTAGATATCTTGATTTTAATCAGAGAATATTATTGAAGGTTTTCAGAAAATGTAATAACGCAACTGAACTGATTTACAAAGCTACATTATCCTTTATATATTGTTTTTGGGTAACGTATGGACTTTGGGCTGAAACATTGTTATACAAGCCCAATTATATTATACATAATAAAAGAAAATGACGGAGCCAACATATTTCATTTTGGGATAACACTTTTGACTATTATTTCAACAAATATTATCAACAGCCAGAACTAAACTGTTAAACATGCCTACAATGACACAATAATAGAAAGCAATCATATCAGCTTAATGGATACAACATGTACATATCATATAACACCTTACAAATGTGTAAGCCACTCGCATGTACAATGTAAGATGTAAGAAGAGAAAAAGAATTAAAGTATAACTTCAATTGCTAACAATAATCTACAGACAAATGTTCATCCATAGGCAACATGATTCCTGCTTGAAACAAAAATCTTACGTTGAATATTTGAACAATTGTGCAACTATAACCATGGTATGTATGTATCAACAGCTAATCATCACAAAGCACCAGTCGGCAGTTCCATTCCAAGGTTTTACGTGAGACTGCCAAAAAATGACCAGAAAGAGTCGTTGCTCAATGAACATGCACAAAAGTTGTATGCTATATTATCAATATTATTACTTGTCTATTTCATAAATATTATGTACCATTTAACACTGTTATTAGCCAACTAATACGGTCCAAGCTTGGTTAATGGTGCCAAAATATGCAATCTATTTGAATTTTCCTGCTTATTTGGTTCTTTAGTGCTTGCAATATTATCGACTATAGCTATGCATGCCATAAGGTTTTACCAGAGACTGCCAAGAATTAACCAGAAAAACTCGTTGCTCAATAAACATGCACATAATTTGTCTTCTATTTATCAGTATTATTAGTACTCTCTATTTCATAAATAGTGTGTATCATTTAACAGTTCACTGTTATTAGCTGCCAAGTAATTGTTAAATTTTGGCGATTAAAATATATTAATGAGAAGGCATTATTTGTTTCCATAATCAAGTCAATTATGGGAAATAAATTAATATAGAGAAGGCAACTGAATTAAAGAATCAATCAAGAATTGGTAGGGTGAGAGAGGCATTAATTGTTCCCATAATCAAGCCAAATATAGGAAACAATTAATTGATTTGGAGAATCAATGAAGAATTTATATAGGTGAAAACCAAATTAATGCGCAAGATTTGTGGTGGATAAAATCAAGGAAATTCCTAAACATCTTCATCCTTATCTTCTAGAATTCTCTATTCCTCCAATATATATGAAGCCATTTGCTCACTTTTGTATCATCACAAGAAAATATATCTCTCCATGTTATTCCTCAATAGATCCCTATTTTCTGTATCTATTATAGGGTGAGAATTAGCATTGAGGTTTTGTTGTAATTCTTCTCATTTTTGTATCCTCCTCTTAAAGTAAAGAAATAAAGAAGTTGTTGGGTCTCCGTGGATGTAGGATATTCATATCCGAACCACGTTAAATCTTTTGTGTCTTCTCCTCCTCTTCTATTTTTGTTCTTTTTGTTTGGTGATTATTTTTATTGAGTTAGTGGTTGATAACTAATCGACAAGCTAGATCCATTTTAGCATCGCTTCCGCATTTGTGCAATTTTTGCACAACAATTTGGTATCAGAGCTAGCTGTCTTGTTCTAGATTAGTTACCAATGGCTAATTCTTCTAGTAGTTGTATGAAAAATTATGGCGTCACCAAATTTGTTAGAACAGAAGTTTTTGAGACATGGAAGGTCAAAGTGAAGACTAATGACGGTGTTCTTCAGCAACAACTTCATTCACTTAGAGGAAGAGATAAGATGCAGCAGCGCCTTAGAGGAGATATGCATAGATTCCACTTCTTGGGTTTTAGAAGAGGTGCTTGCTATTATTGTACGAAGAAGGGACATTTTATACGAAATTGTTCAGCCCTGAGAAAGAAGAAAGAGAAGAAAGAGAAAGCTTCAATTCAGACAACATTTAGATCAGATGCAGATAGATGTGATAGTGATACATCATTATTTTCAGCCACCATTCCACCTTTAGAGAGTACAAGTTGGGTGATTGATTCTGGAGCCTCTTTTCATATGACGCCAGATAGGAGCTGTTTTGTCAGTTATGAGAAAATTGATGGCGGAGCAGTTCATTTGGAGAATGGCACATCTTGTCATGTTGTGGGCGTTGGTAGTGTGAGGTTTAAGATGCATGATGGTGTTATTAGGACTATCACGGATGTTCGACATGTTCCGATGCTGCAAAAGAGTGTGTTGTCAGTTGGAGCTTTGAGTAGGCTTGGTATGAAGATAATAATAGACGGGGAGAATTTAAGAGTGGCGAAGGGTTCCTTAGTAGTGATGAAAGGGGTGCGAGTCGATGATATTTATATGCTTCGTGGAGAGACAGTATTTAGAGATTCAGTAGTTTCTAATGATTGTAGTGTTCCAGATTCTACTCAATTATGGCACCTTCATTTAGGTCATGTTGATGAGGAGAGCTTGGAAGTATTGAAGAAGCGTAGGTTAATTGTTGTTGATTCTCAATTAAAGCCTAGCTCTTGTGAAGATTGTTCTTTTGGAAAGAAGAAGCATGTCACATTTGATGTTGGAAGACCTAGAGCTACAGAGTTTCTAGAGTATGTTCATTCATATGTTTGGGGACCCACCCCAATTGCATCTTTAAGTGGAGCCAGTTTCTTCGTCATATTTGTGGATGATTTCTCGCGTATGGTTTGGGTCTATTTCATGAAGACTAGATCCGAAATATTTGCCCAATTTCAGAAGTGGAAGACCTTAGTTGAAAAGAAGTCAGGAAAGCGGCTGCAAGTTCTTAGAGTTGGCAATAGTAGTGAATTTGCGTCACAAAAATTCACTAACTATTGTGCATCCGAGCATGTACTTAGAGATTTTTCTATGAAGTCACATTCTTTTGAAGTGGCAGAGAGCATGTGTCGGATATTATGGGAAAGAGCTATGAGCTTGAGACTGACTGCTGGTCTAGAAGAGGGATTTTGGGCAGAAGCGATATCTATGGCAGTATTTCTCATCAACCGTACACCTTCTATTGCCATAGATATGAAGATCCCAGAAGAAGTATGGAAAAGAGAGTATGTTGATTATTCATTCCTTAAAGTGTTTGGTTGTTCATCTTATTTAGAAGATGAGAGACATGATAGGCTGAAGCCTAGAGGAAGCAAGCACATTTTGTTAGGCTATGGAGAAGGAATGAAGAAGTATAAGTTGTGGTGCAAAACAACCAAGAAAATTGTGACTAGCAGGCATGCAATATTTGATGAGAGGTCTTTACTGAAGGTGGAGCCTCTATCAAGTGATGACATTAGGAGGACACAAAATCCCCAAACACATTTGGAGTCATCAGATTGTTTCCATATTCAGAGAGAAAGTGGTATTTCCGATGGTACCATGGTTGATGAGAAGATTTCAAAGGTTCAGACTCTAGGTGGAGCTCGGTCGCAGTTAAGGCCTTTTAGTTCAGTTGGCCCTATTGGTAAGCATATTTGTAATGATGATTATTCATCTTATGCTTTGAATGCTGCGGATCTTGGTGTTGAGTTTGATAAGGTAGACTTGGTGAAGTCGAGTAAAATTCTTGAAAAGGAGGTTGAAGTAGATAATATTGAGTATGTCCTCACTCAATGTAGGATGGAGAAGGTGAAGCGCGCTATGATATCTCCATTAGTCTCTCAGATTTCCGTATCTACAAGTTTGTCTCCTTCATCGGATTTTCTGAAGAATTTTGATATTTGTTCATATGCATTTTGCTTGTTGATGTGCATATTATCTTTCTTATGCTTGGGAAAGATTTGGAAGCTCTGTTTGGGCAATATTGCCCAAAGTAGTTCACATTGAGCTAGATGGCATGCTGGAAGTTATAGCAAGCCACTTCGCCGTTCTTCTTTTTTGACCATCCTTCCCTTTTTGTTATTACGACCCTATTATGGTTTCGATTCTTCCTTAGCTGCTGCAACAGTCTCTTCCTTGAGAAACAAACTCTCGTGCCTCCTAGCTTTCTCGATGACCTTCTCACAAGTATCATTTAGATGATCCACTAGCCGATTCCCATGGTATTTATCCAAACCCATTACAAAGTTCTCATTCTTCTGATAAGGAGTCTTGACATATGAACGTTCATACTTCGATAAAGCTTTAAAGTCAGAAACATACTCCAACATTGATCGACCATTCTACTTAAGCTCAACAAACCCCTTAAACAAAATAGACTTTCTAATGGTAGGGATAAACTTCATCTCAAAATTGACTTGGAATTGCTCCCATGAAATCTCATCTTCTAGAATCTCTAGAGTGACAGAATTCCACCAGTTCATAGCTCTGCCCTGTAGCTATCTTGATGCAAGCTTCCTCTTGGTCACATCATCAATGCTCAAGTCTCCAAAGATCTGATTGCAAGTATCAAGCCATCTTTGAATCTTTAAAACCGGCTCCGTCCCTTTAAACGGCTTCCCTCCTAGAGTAGTGAAATCTTTGCATATCTTTATGAAGTCCACCAACCTAGGTATGTGCACTTGAACACCTACATCTACCGCAGCTGTCTCCTGAGCGGGTACCCTCCTCATAATCGCTGTCATCATAGCCTCGAACATCCCTAGATAATCTGGTATACTGCCATCACCCCCTATAGGAACAATCTCCTCCCTAGCAACATGTCTCGATGTTCAATGACTCATCCTAAATCTGAGAAATAGAATGATCAGTCCACTCACGAGTAAACCTGCAAATGGAGTTCAAACACTATTATACTATATAAAGTATACATCCATCAGAAATCTACAACTTCATCTCTCATACGTAATTATGTCTTCGAACTTTGGCTAAAATCGATTAATCAAAGCTCTAATACCAAATGTGATGACCGCCCACAACTCCTGCACTTAACAAGGGAAATAATGCGATGAAAGATGTGCCAGGAAGCTATGGACGATCATCAGGATAGTATAACACAAGAGGAACTTGTCGTATAACTCACAACGCAAGGATAAAATATAATAGAACATATACAACAGGAAATATAATGAAGCAGAATTGAGCATAATCTTAAACTTTCATATCATCAAAAGGATATCCATAGTACCACAAGAATACATCATCAAATTCAATGCAAAAAGCCTCACTACAATCACTTAGAGTATCATAACAACCATAACAGCGGAAACATATAATAATATGTATGAAGTAATACATCAGCCTCTTGCACGTCATCGCTCTGCAACATCGTCCTCATCAAGATCTACTACCTGCCACCTGCTACTCAGTCTACCCATCCAAAACATCGATGAACAACCCAAGGTGATACGAGGAAAACATAAAACCTTGAGTCAGACAATAGTCCTAATGAGTGATAAAACAACTATCTAGCATCATCAGTAAAGTATATGAGAAATAGGTAGACCAATCAACTAATCTACCAACTTAACAACAGAGAAAAAACGCAAACCCGTCTTCCCCACCTCTAACAGTGATAGCCTTTACAAACAACCAAAGAGAAAAACATAGCAGACATAACAACCAGTTATCTAGCATAGACCATCCTAATAAAGAACAACATACCAAAGTATAAACCCTGAAGGCCTAAACCAACATCAGAAAAGCACCCAAGATATGTCCCCTTCGAAGTAGAACAATCTACCAAGATGATACAAGCAATGCAATAAACATCCATGACTCTGGCTATCACCGCCAATCCTACTTTGAAACCATCGTTAATCGTATGACTGACTATGTTACGCTATTCTGTCAAGGTCAAATTATAACCTCGATTCTAGCAAAAACTCTGTACTCCATTATGACTCGTATCATTAGGCCCATCATGATTGCCCAAGGTACTCTACCATTCGACCAGTCTTTCAGGCTTCTCAATTATACCCCTGCTTTGGGTCCGCTAGAACCTACGACAACAATAATTCCTCGGCCTCCATAACTCTAGTCGTCATCCCCAGCGACTCTCCATAAGCTCGAGCATCCTTGAGCATCCATTATCCGCGAGCTCAAACATACATTTGAGTCGTCTGCATATTCATTGCATTTCGCCGATCAACGAACGCTTCATATCACTTCGAATATTCCTCCCTGAATTCACTTCGAAGCCACATCAATTCTCGAACCAAAATAATCATAACCTTTGGTCAACATTCAATCCATAGCGCTTTAGCCTTTCCGCTATGAAAAACATACCATGGCGCTTAAATCCCCGTCCACCACATTTGTTAAACACTGTAGTATCTTTTGCACGATCCATGAAAAGAACGACCCTACTCATCACGTCATAAATGACCCGACTCATCACGTCATAAAAGAGCCGACTCATCAGGTCATAAACGAACCGCTTCATCAAGTCATAAATGACCCGACTTCATGCATGCTCAACAACCCGTCTTCCATGACCTAACTATGACCGACCCGAACAATTTCACATAGCACACTCCAAATTCAAACGATCTTACCAGGCTTTGGATGACCCAAATCAAACTTGAACGACCCATAGCCAAAACGACCTGCCTTGCACCAGATCAGACTAAACCAACTCCATTTTGTGCTCCACAAGTCACGATCCATACTTCGAACGACACGACCTTGAGCGAAGCGACTCCAGATTTGACTGATCTATCTCCACTCTCAACCAATCCATCACCAAACAACAACATCGATGCAAACAACTTATACAAATCGATCAACTTCTACCCAAAATCAATAGCAATCATTAACACGCATTAGCACAACAATAAATCCTATATGAATTCCTCAAATTATGATAAAACAATGAATGAATTAACAAATGGATCAAAACTTGCATAAACACACGAATTAACATATGAAGTTATCGATTTAAGTTGCTAAATTAGATCTTACGGTGATTTGAATGAAAACATACTTACCATTATGTAGTTCTAGGTGAAAACAACTTGAAACGATGGAAATTAGATCAAACAACCCATATACTTGATTGAATTCATGTGAGAGATGCTTATCACTCACTAAATCTTCAAACAAACTTGAATTCACTAAATTCCCAATCCGGTCAGCGAAGAGTGATCTTGAAACCTCTCAATTTGATGCGATATCCCTTCACTTGATGTAGATATAGCTTTGCTTGATGTGGATCTTCAATATTCTTATGTAGATCTAGAAATTTAATGGAGGAAGGATGTATTTGATTGAGCAAGGAGGATCACGAGCCCAACCAAATAGGAGATTGAAGAAAGTAGACCCCTCTCCATGTCTCTAACCCCCTATTTATAGCCTCTAACCAGCCCGCTAATGGGCCACACTAATTCAGCCCATTAATGACTAGCCAAACCAGTATAGAAATTGTGTAGCACTAAAATATTGATTCCTCTGAAACCACTGAACCAAATCTTTAATGTGACCACTCTACGGAATTGCAAAAAATCATTTGATTTCCAATGAAATCAATATCAACACCAATTTGATCTCGATCAAAAGTTATACCCCGTACAAGACTGATAGGTGCACAATTATCACAAATAAATTGGTAAAAACTATGGACATATCTCACATCCCCATAACCAACATATCAGAATATGAGAATGATTCAACCCTCAGGGAATTAAATAAAAATATTTTACGATACTCAGATATGTAAAATGCGGGTCGTTACACTTATCCACCTGCCAGAATTCAAGGATTCCCTATTTCCATTCAGCTGACAAGTGCGACCGCCCAGGTCGTCGTTGACCTTGCACCACCGCGACTTGACTGTTCTGCCTTCCTCCGTTCATCCTTTTGCAGACGCCCTTCACCAATTTTCCACCGTTGGTGCGCACTTTACTAAAATCCGATTGAAATGTTAAAACCCACCCGATTCTGATGATCTTGCAACAACTTCCTCCTCCGACCATTTCAGACAAAATGTCCAACAACAACGTTATCGGTCATTCTCCCCTCCATATTATTTCTTCAGTCATCAAGACCCAATTCTTCCTCTATCTTCCTGAATTTTGAAAAGAACAAAACTCATTTTACTTCGTTTTTCCACTTTTTGATCGCCTCAGGCGACGATACCACCCTAAATTTCACCAACATCTCTACCTCTCAGTCCCCTACGATTCCTACACTACAAGAAAAATACCCTATTGCAACTAGCTATTTGCAACAGGCTTCAAATGAAAGTTGTAGTAAATGATATTTAGCAACAGGCCTTTCGTTGCTATTGCAATAGATAAGATTTAACAACATGCTTATTCTTCCTGTTGCGAAAATCATATTTTTCGCAATAGTGATTTCGTGTCCGTTGCAAAAACATACTTTTAGCAGTTGGACTTCCATTCCTGTTGCAATAGAAATATTATTTGCAACTACACTATATATTTAGCAACTGTCTTTACCGGTTGCGATAACTGCAATTGTTTTGCAAGTGGTAAAGCCTGTTGCGAATAACGCACTATTCAAAATTATTTTTTCTCCAAGTAATATCCGGTTGTAATATAAGAAGTATAAGCATAATAGTTTATATATATATATATTTGTGTATATATCTGAAAATTATATGGTTAACCAATATATATATATATTTGAAAAATATATGATTAACATTTGGTTATAGTTGCGAAATAACAAGTAATCAATAAAAACTAGTAAATAATTAGTTATATTTTAATAAGTAATTAGCATAATATTTATTAATGTATGATATTTGATAATCATAATTTAGTTCTCATATAATTTTAAAAGTTATTATTGTTTGATTTTAAAAGTTATAATTTGGTTATGAGTTAATAAAAAATCCTATCCAATTAGTCACGCGTACAACACTACAACAGTACTCAATTTCAAAAGTATATACTTAATGTATTATTAAATTTAAAATGTCATCCGTCCAGGAGCACTCCACTAAGTAATAACACATTTAAGTTTTTAACCCTTCTGTTGCGTGAAACTTTATCAATCTCCTTTCCTCGCTTTCCACTTCGTAACCCTAGTTCGTGATCCCTTGTTTCCTCCGTTTTCAATCAATCTGTCGCCATTCGACATCTCATTCAATTGATCCATCCGGAAGCTCTTAGTTCGTGCCAACGTTCAATCTCCAGTCTCAAAATCAATCCACTTCGTGTTGGCGTTCTAGTATCAGGTAAAATTCAAACCCTACGTTTCCTTCGTTGTAATTTTTTGCTCGATTTCGATTAATCCCTATCCAGTTCAAATCGGTGATGAAACAATTTTAAGATTCAATTTTGTTTCACTGTAGAAGCTGTTCATAAACTAAAATCATCAGAAGATTCAGAACTAAGGCCTATATTATTAGTTCAAATATAAATGCAAATATTTTCGGAAAATAATCGGAGACCTTTACTGTTTTCACATGTCTTTTGGGACCATATCAGCAGAGATTGGTCTCTATGAGAATTTTATTAACCTTTTGCTAGATATAACTTGAAAGGATAGAGTACTCTTGAGCTAATGTAGTTAAATACTGTTTATTATTAGCATGTTATATAAGCATCTTGATTCCTGATATGGAATGGAGTTTTGCTTCCACTTAAGAGTAGTAGGAAGTTCCGTGTTCCTATTGTTTGCAATGTTCAACAAGATAATCTTTGGGAGGCATGACAGCTAGTCTGTATGAGAAACTAATTTCACTGAAATGCAGGCCTGCCAAAATGCAAACTGAAACATTGCTAGCTGGTCATTGTGCTACTACTATATTTACTTAGACTTGTCTTCCCAGAATCAAATAAAACACTATAACCATTTTTCTTTCCAATAATACACTATTATCATAACACACTCTAATATATAATATCCACCTTGATTTTATTTCATTTTTTGAGACATTTTAGTTAATAGTTGTAAATATGCTTTAACCACTACAAAATTATGTACATTTAAAATCACATTCTAAAATTAAAAATAGCATCCGTGCATGTAAATTTGAGTTTTACGTGTATCTTTCCCATTGTTCTATCTTATGTAGCTTAAAACAAATTGTTACCATCTTAATCTTTTATTTAAAAAACATGTTCATCCATGTAGATAGTCCTAATTCATATGTTCTTAATTATATTTTGCAAACTTGCACAACCAACTGGATAAACTATTTCCAGATCTGTTAGAACACATGAGCTTGATACATCTTATGTCACTATGACTTGAATATACTCAGTGCATATTTAACTATCAGTTTGAACCAATCTTCTGTTCACAACACATCTTTAATTTTGCTACATTTTTTAAAGATTATCACAGCTGCATCAAACATGTCTGCTTGTATCTTCAGTTGCTAATGTGGGTGAGTGTATATTATTCAACTATTAATTTATAAATTAAAATGAAAAAGTGTTATATAAGGAGAGGTGAAACTATATATCTAAGCAGCGACCTAACCCAGGTAGAAATGAAAAATTAATTATGTGATCATGGTATAAATTAATACTTATACTTTTCCAATCTTTATTTCAATCCCGCTTGAACATCAAATGGAAAACATCAAAGAGATTATGTGTGTGCATCATGTGCACAGTTTGCGTGTTTATGCATCAGAATTCAACATAAATACATAATGCGCAAGTTCTACTGGTCTCCCTAATATCAGTAGTATTCCAAGAGGCTATGACTTGGAGTGAATTTAACTAGCATAGGAGGTTTTCTATAAAGATGAGAAAAAAAATTGTAGGTAGTTTGCTTGCGTGCATAATCAACTAAAACAAAGTTCGATATTCTTTAATTAGAAACCAAGAATTAGTTTTTTTTATTTAGTCGAATTAGGTTTCAAGTACAAAATATAAACATTCTAGACTACAGGCAGAACATGGCTCGTTTTAGGGGTTGAAAGGGTTTTAGGTTTCGACTACCCCCTTATCACTCACACCATTGATCGATTTTGGGAATTTCAGGTTTTTAGGAAAGGCTAAGATATTAGAGGATCGTCAAAATGGACAAAACATGGATCTATCTACCAAGGTTTAGTTAGTTTTGGTTATTAATTTCACAGTTGCAATTATTTAAGATTGATTAACAATATCTTCATGTTTTATATAATGACAGAAGAATATAAGCAAGCTGTTTGGAATTTTGTATACGGGCATGCAGAAAGGGAGGGAAATCCGGAGAAAATTATTTGTCCTTGCTTAGAATGTCGGAATCTTAACAGGGAATCGCCAAGGAATGTCGTGTTACACTTGATTTGCTACGGATTTGACACAACATATGATGTTTGGATTTTTCACGGGGAAGAACGTCCTTCACAAAATGAAGGTAATCAAGGTAATGAAGTGTCAGATGCATATAGAATGTACTGGGATACACAAATATGTAATGAGGAGATGGAAGGTCATGCTAATGTAAGACATGGAGAAGGGATTAATGAGATCCTGAAGAATGTTGAAATTCCTTTGTATCTCGGGTGTGCAAGCTACAGAAAGCTATCAGCTACAATACTTCTTTATAAACACAAAGCTCGAAATGATTTAACTGACACAACATTTACGGAACTTCTTAAACTTTTGAAGGATATGTTGCCTATAGAAAACACGCTTCCTGATTCCACGTATGAAACAAAGAAGCTGCTTAAATCATTTGGTTTAGGTTATTAGAAAATACATGCATGTGTGAATGATTGTTGTCTATTTCGAAAAGAGCTTGCACATAGTGATTTTTGTCCTAAATGTGGTAAGTCTCGTTAGAAAAAAAGCAAGACAAAGACAGACGAAAAGGATCCCAAAATATCTATGAAGATTTTGAGATACTTTCCAATAATACCTAGATTGAAAAGAATGTCCACGTCCTCAGAAACATCAGAGCAATTGAGATGGAATAGCAACCATAATAGTGAAGATGATAAATTACGTCATCCAGTAGATTCTTCTCAGTTGGCTACAATTGATAGGATGTGTACATCTTTTGCATTTGATTCACGAAATTTAAGGCTTGGTCTTGCAAGTGATGGCTTTAATCCCTTTGGCAATTGGAACAGTAAATATAGTTGTTGGCCTGTGTTTCTTGTTGCGTACAACTTTCCTCCATCGCTTTGTATGCACAAAGACAATCTGATGTTATCTTTATTAATTCCTGGGCCACGACAACCCGGAAATGACATCGATGTGTATCTGCAACCACTTATTGATGATCTAAAAAAATTATGGGATAAAGGGGTAAAGACTTATGATGCGTACAGTCGTAGTAAATTCAAATTAAAAGCCATTTTAATGTGGACAATAAGTGATTTTCCAGCTTATGGAAATCTAGCAGGTTGCACAGTAAAGGGTAAGAAAGCATGTCCTGTTTGTGGCGTCAATACTTGCTTGACATAGTTACCTTTTAGTAGGAAGTGTGCTTACTTGGATCATAGGAGATTCTTTGACCCTAACCATGAGTATCGTTAACGGAAAAACTTGTTTGATGGAACTTAAAGAATAGACAAAAGCCTCCAGTACAAGCCAGTATTCAAATCTTCGAATGTATTAAAGATATTTGTAATGAATGAGGAAAAAAGCCAAAGGATGAAAAGAAAGGGAAAGAAATAAAGAAAAGGAAAAGGGGGGAAGAAAAACCGGAGTCAAATATGGAAGAAGAAGTTGATATTTTTTGATTTGCCTTATTGGGAGGTAAATTTTAATTTTAATTTTTTATCTATCAAAGTATCTAGTACTTTATCGTTAGGTATTTACATGAAATTATTTTTATTTTTTCAGGCACTTCCTTCGCATCACAATCTAGATGTAATGCATGTTGAAAAAATATATTGGTGAGAGCATTCTTAGCACGTTACTTGATATTAAAGGGAAAACAAAAGATGACATCAATGCACGTAGAGATCCAGAAGTAATGGGTATTAGAAAAAAGTTGCATCCCATAGATATAGGAAGCAAAGTGTTACTTCCAGCTGCACAATGCACTTTAACTGACCAAGAAAAAGAGATATTTTACTATAGAATGAGTAATTTAAAAGTACCTGATGGATATAGCTCCAATATTGGAAATTGCTTTGCAAAGCAAGATAAAATTTCAAATCTGAAGTCTCATGATTATCATGTTTTGATACAACAACTATTATTTGTATCACTGCGAGGACTTCTACCCAAAGCAACAAGGAACGCATTACTTTGATTATGTTCTTTTTACAACGACATTTGTCAAAGAGTTATTGGTAGAGATAAATTAGAATTCGTCGAGAATCAGGTTGCGGTAACACTATGCGATCTTGAGAGATTCTTCCCTCCTTCCTTTTTTGATATCATGGTTCACTTGACGGTACATTTAGGGAGAGAAGCAGGAATTTGTGGTCCAGTACAATATCGATGGATGTATCCGTTTGAGAGGTAAATTTTTAACATGAGTATATAAAGTAGTTAATGGTGTATGTATTTATGAGGGCATTTTATGTATGCATCTTGATTATAGGTATATGAAAACATTGAAAGCATATGTTAAAAATCAAGCTCGGGCCAAAGGGTGCATAGCTGAGCGCTGTTCTTCCGAAGAATGCCTGAAATATTGTGCTGAATATATTAAAGATGGGCTAGAAATTGGTAAAAGAAGAAATAGAAATGAAGTGCAACAAAGTGATTCCATACTTGAGGGACGCCCTATCTCCAAAGGAAAACCTATGGTAGTCACCAAGAATGCGATTAATGCTTCTCATCGGTATGTGTTGTTCAATACCGAAGAAGTGGAGCCATATATAGAGTAAGTATAAAGTTAATACACTATTATATTTGAAACAACTTAATTTTTGATTCATGCATTTTCGTGTACAGAATGCACAAGGAAGAGATAAAACGTTTGCATCCTCAGCTTTCACGAGATGATGTAGAACTTTCAAAGCTGCAATCAAAGACATTTAGCGATTGGTTTGAAAAAAGGTTAAAAGTGTTATAAATTTTGTTTGAGATTGATAAGTTTGAGGTAGAAGTATTTTTTATATACTATTATGTTTTTTTAAGTTAAAGATGACAGAAAAACATCGAATGTTAGAGAAATAGTAAATTGGCTTTCGTATGGACCTCGCCATCAAATAATATCTTATAGCGGCTATGTTATTAACGGTCGACATTTTCATACAAAAGAGTGTGAAAAGTCTACAGAAAATAGTGGTGTTTCTATCGAGGCAAGTACCATTCATGAAGATAGGCCCATTGAGAAAATATCTTACTATGGGGTTCTACGTGAGATTTTATTACTAGACTACCGCCGATTTCAACTTGTCCTGTTTAAGTGTGAGTAGACAAATATTAATCGTGTAGTGAAGGTTGAAGATGGATTCACATTAGTCAACTTACATCAGTTCCAAAATCAATTTGCAAGTGACCCTTTCATTTTAGCTACGCAAGCTACACAAATATTTTTTTGTAAAGAAAGCAACTCATCAAATTGGTATGTTGTATTGAAAGCACCACCTCGAGGTTTTCATGAGTTAGAAAACTATGATGAGGATGAAGGACCAACTAGTAAACCTGTAGACGAGTCACAAATTGTTGATAGAGATGTAGACAATGGAGACAAAAGTTACATAAGAAAGGATTATGAGGGCATTTTGGTATGAAATAAACATCTTTTATTGCTTTTTGTCATATAAACATTTTCAATTCTAGAAAAGTATTTCTGTTTATTATTTTCAATAATTACCATTATATATGATTTTTATATATAAGATTCAAAATTTGGGATTGAACTTACACTGATATGCAAATAGACCTAGACATGAAAATCCAATATTGTGTCACCTTTTTTCAATGGATTAGGCACTAGTAAATAGACAAGGCATGCTATTTTGATGTGTATTCTATTTAGCTGACATTTGCTTGCTGTATTCTATTTAGCTGACATTTGCGTGCTGTATTCTATTTAGTTGACATGCATGCTGGATTCTATTTTGACGTGAAAATCCAAGTACCGTCACTTAGCTAACATTTGCATGCTGTATTCTATTTAGCTTCTAATTGTTATGGCATAACACATTTTCTCCTTTTATTGTTATTTGTGGCAATATGTATACTGATATTTTTTATTGTTGTTTATTAAACCGTTTGTGTATTTCAGATAAATTCTTCCGTACTGGTAATATGCTATTTCTAACACTTTGTATACTGATTTTTCTTTTTCTTTTTTTTTTAGGTTGAAGATAACTGAACAAGAAGTATCAATGGGGAAAAAGGACAAAGGCTTAACAGAGGTAAGATATTTAGAAACATGCAAGTAATCAATTTTTATGTAGGAATTCCTGTCAGATGATGTTATGTGCACTTTTTCTCTTTATCATTTATGTCTTTTATTACGTGATACAGTGTGCATACAAACAAAATTAGCTTCAACTTTTAAAATATTGACAAAAACTTACTAGATGAGGCTGCTTAGACTGCATTGTCCAAAACAAATGAAGCACAAGTTTGAAATGTCGTCATGAATGTAAACTGGTTTGCTAAATTAGTGATAAAACGTCGCGTGAAAATGATATTGAACTTAACATCTTTTCGACCATGCACCCCAGAAAACATCTTTTGCTAGGTATACGTTGCGTGAAAATTAGATTGCATTGTCCAGTACCGCAAATACCAATTTCTTTTCAATATCCAAATAGTGAACATGATTTCTTATTTTAATGAGGTAATATGCATTAGTACATGTGTTCCCATGATTTTGTGCACTTTGATTAATTGTGATCAAGTTGAAGCATATACATGTATGATTGTGTAGTTTAATCTAAACCTACTGGAAGGTATAGATTATAAGCGCGTCTAATGTATCATTTGGATTAAATATATCATTCGTAACATTTAAAAATAATAATAGTACTAAATGCAGTATTGATACAACAAACTGACTGCAATATGCACTTGTTGATTTCAAATTTCACACGATGATGATTAGATTGGTATGCTTACTGTGGATATCCTGCGGCTAGATGGGGTCAGCTTTTGCATTATTGTATTACATATATCCAAACGATTTAATTTGCAAATAGCCGTTCTGTCGGCGCCAAACATCCCATTTCTTCTTGCAATGTATCGCTTTTAGATACTATTTGTCTCTACTATTTTTTGGCACACCATATTGCTATGCCTCAAATCCCTTCTAATTTAAACATCTAATTGTTTAAATAATATGATTTCTTTTCCCTGAATTAACAAAAGAGTAAAACTTTATTATTTAGATAGAATATGTGGTTGAAATCATTGAATTAAATAAGATTAATTCCTTTATTTGTAAAAATTTATGTGGCCCATGTAGTCTAAACTCAGGGCCGGTTCAAAGATTTTAATTGCCCAAGACGAATTTTCATGAATGTGTAAACATTTAAGGGATTCCAAATTAAGAATATATGCTTAAATGACTTCGAATTGATCGGCATCGATTCTTCTGCTGATCAAGACACCTCAAAGAAGCTGAAATAATATTTGTAGCTGCTACATACTTGTGTGTGTACATATATACGTATATGTATATGTATGCCTGTTTGAACACCCAAGAGATATAGTTATTTATTTTTCTATATCTGACCAGGGTATTGAACTGTTGGTAGACCTTGCTTGGATTTAAAAAAACAGAAAAAGGGTAAACTGTTTTACATATAGTTAGGTTTATTTTGCACTAACATCTAACCTGATGTTGTGTATGTTATTGTTTGCAGTTGCTTCTAGTTTGACAATTGTATATGTTTGTAACTGTCTTTTATTTATTCCTAAGCGCAAGTGATGATATGCGTGCTCTTGACTGGTAATTCCAATAATGTATCATCATCATCATAACATGCAGAGGTCAACTGCTTATAAATAAAAGATGTTTGTGACAAATTCACATAATATACATAATCATTTTATAATTGTGAACAAGTTGAAGCATACACATAGCTTTTGATAAACTTATCCGGAATTAGCAATCTTATACTTTCCTGGAGAGCTTAGAATTTATGCTACAGCTTAGTATTTATATGATCCCAAAATTATAAAGTTGAAGCTTATTTATTAATTCTTTTTGTTGCATTAGCTAACCGTATTCCTTTTAGCTAACCTCGTTTGTTATATGCTAATTTCAGAGCTCACTTGCAGCACTAAGACGATAAAAAAAGGCAGAGTTTAGCTGCACTTATAGCTTCGCGTGCATTCGACGATAATACAGGTAAGAACAGTGGTGTAAAAATAAAAGAAAAGGGTGATGTTGAAGTTGAAGCTGCTCAGATCTTAAACGCTAATGTTAGAAGATCTCCTCGCAAGCATCCTGTTCAGCCTTGTGATGTTGAAGCTGCTCAGATTTTAAACACTAATGTTAGAAGATCTCCTTGCAAGCATCCTGTTCAGCCTCAACCCGAGGAAATTCAGCATCAACCCGAGGAAATTCATCCTTTTTCTGTTTCTCCTGACCCTAATTCAAACCCATCTCCGAATATTACTCCAAACTCAGCTGACACGCCTACTGCTATGGACCCGAATGTTTGCAATGAAGATTGTCGACTAGAGCCGGCCAAGAAAAAAAGAGGAAGGACGACAATGAAGAAATTTTCCTTGATTCCTTGACGAGAAGCCTGAAGTGGAATTCAATGATTTAGGTCAACCGGTAGGTGACAATTCTCGTCACTTGTCATCTTACATCGGTATATTAGTAAGGGAAATGGTTCCTATGACCATTAGTGAGTGGGAAAAAGTTGACAAGCACCTAAAGGATGATTTATGGACTTGTATACAGGTATGACCATTGTGATTCTATTTTATATTTTTATTTGTTTCTGTCAAGTTTTTGTATTTTACCATAATTGATTTCTTTTTGTAGAAACGATGTTAGATAAACCATTAAATCGAAAATTCTAAACAATTATTGCTATTTTCTTAAAAATAAAAATTACATAATGTTAGCCCTTGAACCTATTTTCTTAAAAAAGAACGAAAATGAGTTCGTATCCAGAAAATAAACTCAACCATACTGATCATTAATTTGACTTTTTTTTAAATAAAAATTACATAATGTTAGCCCTTGAACGTATTTCTACTTGGATTTATACAGTATCTACGCATTTGTTATCGACGGTATTAGAAGATTAAATATAACGAACATGCAAAGCAATTTCGTTAGTTATACATTTTTTTTTCTAAAGGCAACTATGAATACATCATGAAATCTTTCAATAATATGATGTTGTTTTATTTTTGTTTCTGCTGTGCAGACGAGATTCAAGGTAGATGCATTTTACAAGGACTTGTTGTTTCAGATGATGGGAGCACGATGGAAAGAGTCAAAATTGAGATTGGTTTTTGCTATTAAATTGGCGTCTGCTTCTCCCGACTCTTCTTCTAGGTTAGCCATGCTAAAACCAGTTACATAAAGAGTGATGAAGAGTGGAATGACTTTGTAAAGGAAAAACTATCAGAAAATTTTGAGGTAATAAGCTTTATCGGTTATAAATTCAAATGTAAATTACATTTTACTAACGAAATTGTCTTGTGTAGCAAACCAGCAATAAATTCAAATCACTTAGAGAAAAGAACAAAACTCCATACACAATGGGTAAAAAGGGTTACGCAAGGTTAGCAGAATAAATGGTAAGAAAATGCATGTTTGGGTTATGTTTACATCCATTATATATATTTTTTTTCTTCATTTCTTACTTTTTTTTGGGTAGAAAATTGAAAGTGGAACATCGGATGTTAGCCGAGACAAGCTATGGTGCAAAGCCCACGCCAAAAAAAAAAAAAAAATTGGAAAGCCGTCGAATTCTGTTGTGGCTAACTGCATTGTAAGAATTTATTTATATTAATATTGTAACTTTGTTACATATATGCTTCCATTTCTCTTTTTGTGATGAAGATGATGATTCTGGAGGTGAATAACTGATAACCATAATTAGTTTTTATTAGTTGGAAATACTTTATGATCATATGAATAAGAATGTCAAAAGATTTTCTGCAATTCCAACAATATAGTCACTGTTATAGTGTATACATTAGTTTACTGGATTACGTGGTCATGCACAATGTATCACAGTACCAATCTCAGCTGATACATAACGTGTAGCTTCTGTAGTTATGTCTACGTACGAAATATATGTGTAGTTTTGTTTTACCTCTGAGGTAATACAATGTTCGCCGCTACATGAAAAGTGCAGTTGATGACAAGCTTTGTGTTGGATCTTTTTGCCTTGTTTTCAAAAAAACTACAAGTTCTTTTTCTTATTTTCCATCGCACGCAGTTAAAAATGCTTGTCAAATTCAGTCAGTTCCCCAGTAGATTCTGACCGTTTATATCTCACAAATAATTAAAAGTTAGATTTTACATCATATCTAGATAGTTAGCAGTAGTACATATTTCATTTATTAATGTTAGATTTTTTTATTTTTTATTTACAAAAATCTGCAGGCTAAGATAGAAGAGCATAGGAGTAGCACTCATAGCTCTCAGGGAATGTCATCGATAGGTGAAGATGGAGTGTCGAAGGTTTTTGGCACCGAGCATAAGGGAAGAGTGAGAGGACTAGGCTTTGGCATTGTACCATCTCAAATTGGTATTCATGTAAGCAATTCAAAAAAGGTGTCTGTATTGGAAAACCAAGTTGCTAGCTTGAAGGATAAAGTAGAAGAGTTAACTAATTTGGTCATTATAGTAAGTTACAGATAGTTAGCCCTATTTATGAATATATGATATGTTACAGTAAGTTATAGTATCTAACATTATACATTTTACAGAACACGAATGAAAAGAGGATCGATAATGCACCACATTCAGAGACTCCTCGTGCTCATACGCCACAGGTAATATATGATTTGATTTCGAACGATATTTTGATGGTTCTATTCTAATGATGTTTGGCTTGGTTATGGCGTAAGACCATCAAAACAGCCGTTTAGAGCCTTCAGTCACGCATTGTATATATTTGAACATGTTTCGAAAGACTAAAACCACCACTATTTCAATCTGTTTAGAACCTTTGATTTTTCTTAATTTTATTTTTTGAGATTTTAGAACTAACCCTTATCGTAAACACGTTTCAAGCTTGAAAAAAGAAAATAAACAATAACATTTTCAATTTTTCTTATAACGACGATCTATAAGCGATAGTACGTGATAAACAGTTTTCAAAAAACTATTTATAAATTTTAAAAGATTAAAACAAAAGAAACCAATTCCTCCAACTCCAATGTTGGATTGGAAGAAATTAAGAAGCAACCTTCAACTTATATTATAATACCTTGCAGTTGGTAAGAATCCATTATATTTAAGATTCCATTTTCAGTTTACAAGATGCACATGGAGATTATTAAAATGGTTGGTGTTTGCCTGTCAGAAAAGGAATCCAATACTATAAAAGACAAAATAACATAAGATCAAAGCTTCAATACTGAATACCCCTCCAAATTTTAGAGTTCCAATTAAAAAAAAGCTTAAAAATAAGCACATACAGAACCCTTGCTCTACGATAATACCTCTAACGCATTATACTGAATAATGAGAAGGGATATCGACAGGTTTCCACCATATTGCAAAAAAAAACATTTTTGGTAGTCCTTTCCATTTTTTTTAACCATATTGCATTATACTGAATAATTAAATCTTGGCATAGTATTATCAAAAAATTAATGGAAATGAAAATTTCAGTAGTCCTTTCAAAATAACTATATCGACATATTTTTTGGTAGTCTTTTATTTATTTTTACATCTTTAATTGAAACTGAAGCAATTGATGCTAAAGTGTAGTAGCTCTGTAATTGATACAGAAGCATTGTTGATAATTAAAATCTAACTCAACAAATGGTTAAAGAAAAAGATAAATTAATTAATTAAACTAAAGAATAATAATAATCTATTTTCATATTGAATGAAATGTACATAGAAGGTTATACATAAAATAAGAATCAATAATTTTCAACTTTTATACTTTTATTTTGTTGAGTTATATCAAAATGTGACCAGTAGCCAAATAAATAATTGAAGGCTTTGAACAGTACTGGATTCTTTACCAAGGTTAGAGCCATCCCAGTATATTATGTTTATATCGTTCAAATATATATATATATATATATATATATATATATAGGTATAACTCCAGCAGTTTTAAGGTTTAAATTATAACAAATACAAGTTGTAAATTAATCAGTAATTGTAAGCGTGGTTCCCTTGTTCCGCAATTTTACTTAGCTTCAATGAACTCTAATATAAGCCGGTTACAACTAGATTTTACCGTTCTCAATATTTGAAAATACGATTTCTATGAAAAATAATCAATTTTTATAGTGACTAAAAAATCATATAATTTGTTATTATACTTTGTTCGTTAAAAGTGCAAAAACTGACATTTTTTAACACAATTAGCATTTAGGAATTCTAATTTATGTATCTAAATTTGAATTCTTCATCACTATGAATCCAACTAGATAGTCATTACTATGTTGGTTCTGTTATGATTTTAAAACTCCTAAATTAGGGAAAAATTGCAAGTTTATTGACTAAATATAAACAAAATGAATTTTAATTGAATTATTTTTAATTTTTTACCCAAAGTTTCCATTGACTATAGCTAAACTGGACCTTGAGCTACTGGTATTGATTCTTTGTTGCCCTTCTTTTTACTTTATTCTTAAAATAGACCGTCCAGATGTAAACAAACTTTAAAGGGAAACATACGCACATCAATGAATCAACTCATAACCCCATATCATAACCGCATAAAGAACAAGACTGAATTTCCAAATTAGGGATAGCCGATGCTTACTCAAATTCTTCTTTTCCTTCGCTGCAATCAATGGCCCATTATCCTCAACTAACACGCACAGCTCTTCTTCTTCGATTTTTTCCTCGCTTGATTTTTCTTCCGTTATTTTTTATGTGAATCAGTGTTTTCTTGTTTTCGTGCCCTAGCCGCGTGTGATGCCCTGTGCGGTGGCCCAGTTAGCACTAGGCCAGGGCCGACACTGTGTGTATATATATATATATATTAGGTATAACTCCAGCAGTTTTAAGGTTTAAAGTATAACAAATACAAGTTGTAAATTAATCAGTAATTGTAAGCCTGTTTCCCTTGTTCCGCAGTTTTACTTAGCTTCAATGAACTCTAATATAAGCTGGTTTCATAGCAAAACCTATTTGGTTATGATTATAACCTTGGAACGGACCTGTCAGTCATAAACTTGAAGTTTTGCTATTGATGGTTTTATACTTTTATTTTGTTGAGTTATATCAAAATGTGACCAGTAGCCAAATAAATAATTGAAGTCTTTAAATAGTACTGGATTCTTTACCAAGGTTAAAGCCATCCCAGTATATTATGTTCATATCGTTCAAATATATATATATATATATATATATATATATATATATTAGGTATAACTCCAGCAGGTTTAAGGTTTAAATTATAACAAATACAAGTTGTAAATTAATCAGTAATTGTAAGCTTGTTTCCCTTGTTCCGCAGTTTTACTAAGCTTCAATGAACTCTAATATAAGCTGCTTTCATAGCAAAACCTATTTGCTTATGATTATAACCTTGGAATGGACCTGTCAATCATAAACTTGAAGTTTTGCTACTGATGGATGGCTTCAAGTTCACAGTTAACGCCATAAACAAAAATAAACATTGTTGATTTCTTGGTTTCTGACATAACTGTTGATGTCTTGGCCACATGCAGTGCATTACAGCATAGTGCAGGCACTGTTACATTACAAAATGATGAAGTCAAAAGTGGGTAGGCAACACAGTAAGGGACCAGATGTTAATTATGACAGTGATCCTATTCTTATCATTATTTTCAATACAAATTATTATTAATTTTCTGAATAATCAAATGCTTATCATTATTTGTGTCTATTATGTGGATTTTATTCTTCCAAAGGCATGGCAGCAACTAGGATTTGGTTGTAGGAAACATAGATTTACGTATAAATGCTACTTGAATGTTTGTTTTACTATATTATCGATAAAAATGAGCTAACTATGGAGCTCAACCGGTAACTTTATATATGCCGGTAGATTTATGCAATCTATACATAAATATCAGAACCAGGAGAAAGCAAATTAGTGTACCCAAGCATCGAGCCAATTTTTTCAGCTCTGTTTCAACTCTGTTTCTGTTTCAGGCACTTTTTTCTTATTTATTTTTTTGTAGTCGCACCGTGCAAGTAATAATGTGCAAATTGAAGGTTGTCAAAATAGCAAAAGTCCCGAAAGTTTGCTTAAAAGGAAGTGCAAGTTATTGGGTTTGAGCAAAAACATAGTTGCAGAAGGAACAATTGCAAGCACCGATCCGAATGCTATGGTACACTTTATGAAACTTGGGCAGGACTTGTGGAAGGTATGGGTTAATAATGTGATATCACCTTGATCTTAGTGTTCTGGGTAGTAAGTGGTTTTATTAAGAAAAATGGGGATTTGTACAGTTACTCATACCGTAAGATATAAACTCGTCAAATAAGTAAGTGTTCCGGTTTTATATGCTTGCAAGTTAAAAGCTTGACATGTTAATATAGCTTACAGTTTATTTATTATATTATCATTAGTTGACAGAACATAGAATTCAGCACGTCACCTACCTTACAAAAAATTCAACTGCAAGTCGGAAAAAAAAATCTTTACAAACATTTGAACAGGTCACATATGGAGGAGCACTGAAGCATTTTTCTATTTGATGTGGCACAATTGCACTAACAAATCTGAGTGCATATATACTTCATTATCAATGGGTTAACCCTTCATTATTAGAGCAGAGATGATCCAAGACCTTCATAACTATAGTATGATTATTGATTAATATTAATTAATCGTCTGAAACGCTATAAGCAAGTATATATGCAGCAATATTATATGTTTATCCTCTACAAATTGTGTGCAAGTTGCATTGTTTTTGCTAGTTAAACTATTTATGGTTTTCAGGTTTCTTTTGTGATATTTTTCTTGTATTGCTCAACTTACATTATAAATAAGATGCGAGACACATAGCAACTTTCAGAGCTGCTATCTGTCTAATCCACTTTTTTTCAGTATGTTAGTCTTTGCTTTCACTATTTGCGTTAAAATTAGAATTTTAATGTGTACTGTATTGCTTTTGGAAGGTATGGGTTAACGTAGCCGTGGATCCTGAATCTTTTCTACTAAGGCCAAGTTCGGAGATGAACACCATCAAATAGGCCGTTGGAACAACCATGGTGTGGCATAAAGATTTCATTTCAGTAGAGTAATATGTGTTGCTTAGCTTTTAGATGTTATGTTATGCTATATTTTGGAATTGTTGGTACGGTGTAACGGTATGCATTTATATTATGTATGGATCGCGTTTGTTACTATGCTAATTTTGGAATGTAACTTCAACTAATCTTTTGGAATGTTCTGAAGTTAGTGAATCTAGTGTTTTGTCAATATCTTTTCGAATGCACGTGTATTTATTTGTAATGTCTTATTGGTACTACAGTAAATTATCTAATTTAGATATTGATGAATTAAATGGCAGTTGCAGTTGAGTCATTAGCAACAGTAAATAGCAGTTATACTTGAACTTATAGCAATGGTATAAAACAGTTGTGGTATCACTATCTATTAAAAATTAAAATTACCTATTGCAACGGTTAATAACTGTTGTAATTTGACTTACTGCAACTGTCAAAAATAGTTGTGGTATCATGTTTGTTGATGCCTAATATGGACTATGCAACGGTCATTTGTTGTTGTAAAAGGAGATATTGCAACAAAAAAAGTCCGTTGCAGAAAAGTATACCGCAACATCTTATTGCAATGGGCAAAAACTGTTGCAGACCTTTAGCAACTTGGGCTATACTAACGGGCGTTGGCCCGTTGCAATAGGCCTACTGCAACAGATTTTTCCTGTTGCGAAAAGTTTTTTTTTTATTGTAGTGCTATGTTGGAAGCACTATCCAGTACTCTCTATTTTTAGAGTCTTGATTTAATTTGTGAAAAAGGGATTTATGTGCTAAAAGAGGCTGAGATTGACGATTAGGGTTGACAGAAATGGGGATTTAGGTTAAGCTGATTATATAAGGTGAATTTAGAATATTTTAATCTGACGTGACCAAAGATATTTTATTGATAGCGACTAACGATTTTTATTCATACCCATCGCAACTTCTGAACATGGTTTATTCGTTCCTGGGTCACATACGAACTCGATTCGTGATGAAAGTGGACATCATCGTATGACTTGATGTTACTATCCAAATAAAACTTGTTTCGTTGAAAACCGAGTCTGTTTGCTCAAACGTCGCTCGTTCGAGTCCAAATGGTCGTTTTATTTGCATTTAATTTTGCTATGGTCACACAGTAACTCCAATTCATGTGAAATTTGAAATCGAGCAATAATTAGCTATTACGGTGTTAATAAAATTTGTTTTGTTGAAAACGGAGCTTGTTTGAATAAAGTCCATCTTTAAGGGTCCAAATTAAATTAAAGTAAACCAATTTTAAAATACCTCAATATAATAATATTAAAATATTAAAATCGATCATACTTGATCAGAATTTCATGTAGTTTCAAATTAAAATATCCGGGTTGAATTCCAAGCCAAATAGATATTCAATATATTAAAAATCCTTTAATTTTATATAAATAAACATTATAACTTATAACAAATTCCATAGCAACTATTTGAAAAATTAATTTGGACATAAATCAAAATCTACAATATGAGAACTCAATTTTTCTCTTCTATTAAAAAAATATTATCTAATAGATTCAGACGTTTCTTATTTCAAAGAAATCTGACTTATATTAGATCCTGTGAAACCATTTGAAGTTTGAAACGCAATATTACGAACTACCACGCTGCTGAAGTTCATTTTATAATTAAATTTTCAGAGTCATTTAATAAACGAAATCGTTAATATAATTCAAAACTAAACAACATTAATTTTTTTTAAATTGCAGTTCACATTATATTGCAAATCCAACAAATCCCGAACATTCTGGAATTTAAATTATTATTTCACTATTTATGTTAATAATATATTCCAAATTATTGAATTCAAGCTAATTAAACAATTTAAATCATTTTAAAATATTAAAAAAGGTTAAAAATCTAAGCTGTTACAATAGAATTCTGTTTCGAAACCTTTTCTCACTACTTTCAAAATGATTGCAAAATTTCTTTCTTGTTTTTAAATCTTTTTTCGAAATGATTTCAAATTTACCGCCTATTTTAAATCTATGTCTCTTTATTCTTAAATCTATTTTAACTACTGAAATTTATTTTAACTTCTATTTTAAAATTATATGAAACAACCCAAACTCTCCTGTAAGGGAAAGCCCGGATTGGGTTGAGAACACGACAAATCAGAAAACAAACAGAAGATTATAACAATTTACATCAAAGTACAAGAATATACAGAGTATGAACAAATAATATACATTTGATAAATATCAGAGATTTACAAATTACAATGCAGCGGAAAGTAATACAAAACACAACTGAAAGAAATACACGGATACAGAGCGTTCTGAATATAGCTTCAACTGTTAACCAAGATCCTATGAATATAATATCTGCAAAACCAAAACTCTTAGCTGCCCATATGGAAAATAGGGGCACCCAGAGTTTAGGTCAAAACAATAAACCCCAGGTCAATGATGTGACTGGTGTGAGAACTAAAGCAATTATTTAAAACTTTACTTTAAAAATAAAGTAAATCAAGGGACCACGCCGCATAACACGGAACAGGTTTCCTCCCAAGAATACCAGTGCATAAAAAACAGCGCAATGCTTTTTGGAAAAATGAAGCTATTATAAGACCCAAGTCCCATCACATAACGCAACGCAAACCGAAGGATTGGTTTTTCCCTTATAATAGCCAAACATACTTGGTACGTTTAAAACAAATCATTTGATACTTTTATAAGTGCATAGTGTATAAAACAACTTCAAATATAAATGTATCAATCATTGGCGGCATGGGTACCATCTATCATATCGCTATACTAGGCTCTACAATTAAAACCGAAATGTCACGTATTGGAAATTGGATTTTCGTCATGAGTCGAGGCAAGGGATATATTTCTAGCCCGCTTCGAGACACTATAGCAAATGTCTCAGGACTACACACTCTGGGTAACCCTTGGATGCTTAAGGGCCAGTCGACATTTACGTTAGTGGATTGGTTATTCCTGAACACACGTTTCCCAGTCCTATCGGACCTATATCCGTCGGCTCCGTAGTAACCGATATATTTGAGGCGCCTTGCAATCCAACAACCACATAGGTAAAAATATATAAATATCTGGTCTCCATACTGTGACACCACCCATAGCTAGAAAGAAACGTCATGTTCTCCCTACAGTCCCTTATCCCGTTTTTGACTCATACCGAGGTGTGAGGCTTGCGAATTAACGCTGTACACAAAGTTATGCTATATTAAAGTCGCGCTTTGATCATCAACCACAAGACTCTTCTTTTCAACAGAAGCCTTGATCCTTTGCATCTCAGCATCCACACAGGCAATTCACGCCATGCGACTGATGTTTATCGATATATAACCTCTGAGCTCGTACGTCTCAATGAAGGGCGTTAAGCAAGAGAATAAATTCTCCACCACCAAACAGATATATATTCAATAGAGATCAATCAACACAAAAAAATCCAGTGTCAGACACACATCTATTAACAAGTTCGTTCTGGTTCTGAACGAAACCGGAGGCACATTATTCCTCGTCCCGTATGTCCAATACAAGAGAGAAGTCCTTGCATATCTGGTCGATCTCCAAGTATGTCTGGACGATCACCACTTATTACCTCGTCTTGGGTGTATAGCCCAATCAAAACATCAATAATCATCCAAACGATGTGAAGACCTCCAGTCTTCAACCACCATCTTCGTCGTCGACTTAATGTCAAATCAGTTATTCAGAATGGGTATAAACCTGGCCTTTCCGAATAACTCGTGTATATAATAAGCAAGTGCTATAAAAACACAACATACACCCCATTTCAATCCAGAATATTCTTATACTTTGGGAAAGGTTCCCATTAATTTTATCAAAGATAAATTATTTTAAATTTATTCTTTAGTCTTCCTTTGGATATCAATTCAAACCATATTATGGTTTTCCAAACTAGTCGAGATTAGCGCACCTTACCAAAGTAATCATTACTTTAATTTCCCAATCCCAATCTATTCATCCCATGGAGCAAAACTGGTTATACTCCATATCTCACACCACGGTGTTATCAGTAAAATTAATTACCATTTCACGTTCAAATCTAATTAAAGATTTAACTATCGCTTGGAGCAAAACTGGTGATACTCCATTCATGATCATTTCCCAAATTTGATAATTTGAATTATCAATTCTCATTTCAATCTAATTAAAGATTCATTAAAACTGCACTTAGTTTTAATCTTCCCAAAAACCAATACTAATGATTATTTAACTTTGGAAACACAAACATGGCACATCGACAATCTACATCGTACTATTGATTTCTGCCGATATATAACCTCTAAGCTCGTACATCTTAGAGAAGGGTGTTAAGAAAGAGAATAAATTCTCCACCACCAAACATATATATATTTAGCACAGATCAAGCATACAGTTTGAAATACAATGTTAGACATGTAATCCTGTCTTTAACTGGGTTAAAGAACTAACGTCATTTAAAACATAGTTCACGGTAAACCCAAATCACATTCCATTAATTATGGAATATTCCTGGAAAACATATCTATATATATAATCAATATCAATTTTCGTATCCGACTAATAATATAAATGAAATAACGACCAAGCCTTTTAAATTCCATATATATTAACAGTCTTCCTCCACAGAAGCTCATTTCGATTATTATCAAATCGAATTCCATTCAATTTCCAATTTATTATTTTAAATTGGAAAACTTTACTTTGGAAATTTTCCATTAAATCTTAATAAAAAGATTTATAAATTCCAAATCACATTTCACTGTAAATCGGGTTAAAGTACAAATGTTGTTAAAACATAGTTCACAATAAACCCAATTCACATCCCATTTTATTCTAATTAAATGTTAATTAACTGGAAACCCTAATAATCTTAATTAAAAGATTTATTCTTTTCACACGGGGCTTAAGAACAGTGTTATTTAAGACACCATTCACGACAAATCCAAAATCCAATTCTTTATTCAGTTCCAATTAAATCTTAATTAATTGGAAAACTTCACTAAATCTTAATTAAAAGATTTATTCTTTCTTCAACTGGGTTTAAGATCAGTGTTAACAAAGACGCCATTCACGACAAACCCAAAATCCAATTCAATATTAAATACAATTCTCTGAATAGAAATTATATCGGCTTATATTCAATATCAAATTCTGAAATCAACAAATATCGTATTGGGAATAACGATATATATATCTTCCAAATTCCCCCACAATATCTGTATAATCACGGAACCCAATATCGAAATATTGCGAAGATAATTTCAATTCAAATCCATTCCAATTCATATATTGGAAATTCTGATTATTCTTAAAACCATTTCAAACCAAATTTATTTATTTAAAAATATTGGATTATAATTCTAGTTCATAACTAGTTCATTTTGATAAAAATATATTTTTATCTTTACAAACGTGGGATTTTTCATCCAAATTCTTTCCAAATCATTTATTATGATTTTACACAAATTATTAATATTTTAAATAATTTTATTAAGGCCCGTACAATCGATTTCCAAAAACGGTCATCGAACTGCACTTACAACGACCTTTTCCAAATTTGATTTGGACATTATTCCAAATCCATCCGTTAGATTTCAAATCTCTTGTATTTGTTGGAAAGCTCTTTTCGATATGAACCCAATGGTTCCGGTTTTAGGAGAATCCGATGGTCGGATCTCCCGTAATGGCCGTTCGAAGTCAGTGGTCAAAATTCACGAACTGCCACGGCGCAGTGCGTTCTATTCAGGCCATTAAATATATATAATATATATTTGATCGATTTCTATTTAAACGTATATTATAAATTCATTTTAAAATGATTTTAACTCCATTTTTCAATTTTAAATCAAAATTGAATTTTCCTTATCATTTTAATATATAAATGGTAATATTTTCAAAATATCAGATTTTGAAATAATTTCCTTTTCGATATTCATTATAAAAATGAATAAAATCGATGTAAATATCGTTCACGTCAAAATGACATTAATTTAATCAACACAGCTTCATATATTTCAATATTTTCGTGTCCATCCCAAATCGGACATCAAAATCATATTTTGATCCAATACTGAATATTATTTTAAAATATTAGTTATCTTAAAATATTCATTATTCGTCAATTTAAAATATTTGTTAATTTAAAATATTCGTTCTTTCCGAATTGGAATCAACACAGCCAATTACCATATAGTTTTATTTATTTGGATTTCATACACGCATGTACACAACAATAATCAAACACGGTCAACCATCATCCAAAGTGCATTACACAACTGCATGAGCTTTAAATATAAATAATTAATGCTTACAACAGTCTGTCAACCCAACGATTGACATACAACTAAATATTGGGATTAGTGTATGTCCAATATCATCCCAATAACCATGTGGGGTTACAACCAGCAAATATTGAATTTTATTTGTACAGTTGGGCGATGTGTAAAATTATCGTCCCAATCAATATCAGTTAAATGGGTGTACATAAACAAATCGTCCGATTTGTAAATGGATATTAATTTTATTCATATACACGTTAAAATTTATATTTTTAATGATAAAATATTTCATTCAACACATGAATATTTTGTACGGTTCAATTATACAATAAAAATGATATTTTTATTGTTCTAACATTTTTAGAAAATTTCAGCAGCATAACGGCAGGGTATTTAGCACCGGCACCGTGTCTGAGCATGGCTCCTCTGCTAACCTAGGCCTTGCGACATTACAATTATTTCATTTCATCACAACACAACCAATTTACCACAAACAATTCATACAACCAAACAACCATGGTTTCAATCAAAGGTGTCGGGTGCTACTAAGCACCGTCTTCATCCTAATATATATTTAACTGTAAAGAAATTTAGAGCGAAAAGTTCTCACCTTTGGTTTCCACTCCTCCATTATTTATTTCTGAATGTTTTGAATTTGGATTTGTTTCCAGTCAGTCCCATTGCAATCTATTTCACACGATTTTTATATTAAAAATCACATTTTTAACATCGCTATGTATAACTAAAATTCACATTTTTATTCCGAAATTATATATATATATATATAAATCACATTTTTATTCCAATGTTATATATATAAAAATCACATTTTTATTTCGCTAACTTCATAATAAAAATAATATTTTTATTTAAAACCATTTGCATAAAAATCATAATTTTATATTGTTAAAAGTCATATTTTTAACTTGCCAAAAATATTTCTTTCTACAATAAAAATCTAATCTTTATATAGTTAAAAATCTAATCTTTATATAGTTAAAAATCTAATCTTTATATAATTAGAAATCAAATCTTTATATAATTAAAAATCTAATCTTTATATAGTTAAAAATCTAATCTTCGTACTATAATTATTTATATAAAATCATATTTCTTTTTTGAAATTATCTATATAAAAAAACATATTTTTATTCTAAAATAAATAAAAATAAACATAAATAATAATAAAAACTCACAGTGGCGTTGTTGGTGGTCGGAGGAGGGTTGCTGGAGGGCAGGCGGCGCGGCGAGGAGGTGGGGCTGACCAACGGCGGTCCAGCAGGAGGCCGGGGCTAGGGTTTGTGGATTGGGGGTTTAGGCCGTTGAATGGAGAGAGGAGAGAGGAGGGGGTGGCGCGCTGGAGGTCTGGAGAGCCGGGGGAGGTGGCGCGACTACATGGGTGGCGGAGCGCCGGCGGTGGCGGCGTGAAAGAGGGCGATGGGCTGAAGAGAAAAGGGCATCGGGTTTTTTTCTTTTTATTTTTTTCTTTTCAAATGAGCGTTGACCTTGAAGAGAGGGAAGTGGTAGGAGATTATATAGTTTATAATATTTAATTCTATTTAATTTCAAAAAGTATGTTTTTATTCCGAACTCTAATTCAAACCCACCGACTGTCGCCCCTAGCTAAGTACCCCCATTCTGAATGCAATGGGACATGTTCCGTAACCCAATTCGGCCGTTACGATTAGTTTTTCTTTAAATTACAATATAAATCAATATATATTTAATTTAAACGTACATTTTAATTTATCGGGGACACATACGGACTCCAAAAATTCCAGAAAAATAAATCCAGCTATTTTTTGACAATATGGTCCTAACAAAACTAATTTCGTCGAATTTGGAGACCGTTTGAAGAAGGGTCATTTTCCAGTTGATTAAATTCAAACTGAATTGACCAAACACATTTAAATTCATCACGCTCACATATCAATTCCAAAAATTATGAAAATTGGAATCTAGCAATAATTTAACATTCTGGATCCAACAAAACTGGTTTCATCGAAAACGGAGGTTGTTTTCAAAATCGCTATTTTTAAGGACTATATATATTATATATAATTCCATAGGACTATTCTGAATTTTTAACTGGAGATAACTTTTTATTCCCGTTGTGAAATCTGCATTTTTCACATCCGTTGGAAAGATATTTTCAAACAGATTCAAATATTTCTGGTTTACTAAAACTTGGTTTATTTTGAATCTTATACATTCATTTGAAATTTAAAATCGAATTTTCAAACCTACCGCGCCATTTCAAGCTTGTTATATAATTAAAATAAATATTTATATTCTAACTTCGATAGATAAATTTATACGTTCTTATTCTATTCAAAATAAATTTCTAGTCGTTATTATTTAAAATAAATCATTTTAAATATTCAAAATTCATTAAAATCGCCAAAATAAAAAAATTAAATTGGTTCCGATTTTCCGGGTTGTTACAATCTCTCCCACTTAAAATTTTTCGTCCTCGAAAAGGAACGGAGCTGAAAGTTGCTTAACTAATCAACTCAACTTCATTCTGGCTTCATTCTTCTACTTTTCAGTTTCTAAGAATTTCTAATTTTTCAAAAATTTGGCTAACACCCTAAATTTTCGAAAAAAATCGCCATAACCTCCTTTGTACGGGGAGACATTTAAAACCCCAACATGCCACGCAGGGCCCCTCATCATCCGAAAAGAAAAGGAAAAAGCCAAGCAGCTAGCCAATCGGCTCATAAAATCATCCAAACCCAATAAATTAGTAAACATGTACCTATTTGCTGGGCATACAATTTTATTCCTCTTCTTAGCCTCCTTGCTATGGCCTATTCAATATATACATGCACATATGTATGCAATTTCAACCATGTTTCAATTCAGTTCAAAATTTGATTCCATTTGGCTTATTGGTTCAAAATTTTAATTAATCAAACAACACAATCAACAATCAATTAGTTGATTATCGTTTCAAACACATAACTTTTATATATATATACAGAAATCGTATTTTTGATGCCAATTCACAAACAATAAATCTTATCTAGTTTTGGTTCTCACACTAGTCAATTGGAAATATATAGATATCCCACCTTCTGAACCCGAACATAAATGCTGATGATGCTCGAGCGATCATCAGAATCATCTCCCGGCAACTAGAGTGTGATTCTATATCTATCCAGTGTACTTGAGGCTTCATATACACGTTTGCAAGGCGTATATGCAAAATCTTCATATACTAAATTGTCCAAATCAATTTAAAATAAATATTCAAATACGTATAAAATGGTTTAAATTTTCAACAAAATATTTGTTTTTAATTTTTATTTTAAAAACACTACGCTTCCCACTCGTTCTAAGATACTACTGATCCTATCTCTAATGAGTCATTCACATTGGATATTACTAACCCAAGATCTGATGAATTCTTTCGTTTGGTTTTATTATGCGTTGTTCTCGAGCACTGTAAAACCAAAGCTCTGATACCAAAATGAAACGATCCAAACTCGCCATTAAGGGAAAGCCCGGATTGGGTTGAGAACACGACAAATCAGAACACAAACAGAAGAACATTTCATTTTTTATTACAACAATTTACATAAGAGTATAAGAATATACGGAGTATGAACAAATAATATACATTTGATAAATATCAGAGATTTACAAATTACAATGCAGCGGAAAGTAATACAAAACACAACTGAAAAAAATATACGGATACAGAGCATTCCGAATATTGCTCCAGCTAATAAACAGGATCCTGTGAATATAATATCTGCAAAAAAAAAACTCCTACCTGCCCGTGTGGAAAATAGGGGCACCGAGAGTTCAGATCAAAACAATAAACTCCAGGTCAGTCTTGTGACTAGTGTGAGAACTAAAACTATTATTTAAAACTTTACTTTAAAAGTAAAGTAAATCAAGGGACCACGCCGTATAACACGGAATGAGTTTCCTCCCAAGAATACCAGTGCATAAAACAAACAGCGCAATGCTTTTTGGAAAAATGAAGTTATTATAAGACTTAGGTCCCATCACACAATGCAACGCAAGCCGGAGGATAGGGTTTTCCTTTATAATAGCCAAACATGCTTGGTCTGTTTAAAACAAATCATTTGATACTATTATAAGTGCATAGTGTATAAAACAACTTCAAATATAAATGTATCAGTCATAGGCGGTGTTTACACCAAAAATGGTCTAAACACCCAAGGTACTAAACTGTACTACACCAATTCGGTAAGAAATAAATGGAGCCGTGTTTAATCAGCAATAAAAAGTGAAAAATGCGAAAAAGTAAAGTAGAGACATGATTTAGAGTGGTCCAGCCGTTAATGAGGCCTACGTCCACTATGAAGGTGATTTCCTGCCTTATAATGATAATTACAGAACACATCAACTCTCTTTTTTCATACATTTCTATACTCGCTCAATATACCCTCATTAATATATTTCAATCTAAGGAATTATACAAAAGAATAGCGGGATTTGAGGAGAAGAAGGATGGATGAGTGATTGAGAAGATGGGTGTCTTCGTTTTCCTTCATCGTGAAATTGTGCTTGACGCCATGGTTGAATCTGTGGTTAAGGATGAAGTTCGGCAGCACTTCGTGGTTTTTAGAAGCCCATCCCCTTTACGTTGGTAGTCATGGTCTATTTATATGTGAACTCCCCTTGGTAAACTACCTGGAATTTCTTTATCCAGGCTGTGGATCGTCCATTTTGCTAATTACGACCATGCCACCGGCTAGATGTAGTCAGCTGTCCGTGGCTGTATCCAGTTCTCATACGCGAGCGGCTCGTTGGAACGAGTATCTTGAATAGCTGAGTGGGTCCATGTAAGCGAGCATCCCATGAGCGCCACATGAGATTTTGTAAGAGTGGGATGCGGGTTTGGAGTCGAGTCTCCTTTGTCCCTTGTGCGATCGTCCTTCTCGGTCCAAGGGCGCTTGTCTTCGGGCTGCCTTTGTATGTCGCTTTTTGGCTTCAGAGTTTTGTTATGAGGTCGCTCCTGCTCAGGTTGAGTGGGCGACTTGCCTCACTTTGGTGTTTGAGCAGTTCTCAGGATATGCGACCTTTATCTTTATCGGGTCGTACTTCCTATAATATGTTATACTGTTATTTTCGGACGCGGTGGTTGACTTGACCTGCCTTGGGTTCGATATTTGGATCTTGCTTTGTGCGGGTGCATCGTGCACGGCCGGCCCTGACGACATCCGCCTTGTACCCTTTACCTAATGTGCGCATGATTTTTTTGGGATTAACACTTGCCCCTCGAAGTTCGTGATTTATGTTTTGTATGGAATCGTAGGCATCGACGTATTTGATCGCACATTGGTTAGTGGGTTTGTGCTGACTTATTGAGGGCTCGGTCGTGTTAATCATTTAGATTAATTCATCATCGTTGATTGATATTGTCTTATCCTATGAGCAAGAGGCTCGATGTATCTTTTGATTACTATGCGAATGGCTGAATTTTAGAGGCCAGCTGAAATCTGAAGAGACACATTTGTGTAATTGAGTACTAGGTTGATGAGGTGACAGTGTCCTGGATGGATTAATTCCAATGTTCTGCGCCCTCACAGATAGCTCATATTTTCAAAACTTAGATATTTTGACAATTGCTTGTTTTTGGGCATTTGGCGGGACATTTCCTGGGTATGCTAAACCGGATCACTTGATCCTAATTGAGCTGTCACATCATAAAAAGGGGCTTCTACTCCTCTTAATCATTGCCTCTTCATTTTCCCGCTTTCATATCTCTCCAATAAATCCATATTAATGGCGATTTCATCGTAGAAGACCTCGTTGTTGCCTTTTGGGGCTTCGATTCTCTTTACTTGGTTGATCGTCTCGCCCTTCCTCCTTTAGTCGGTGATTACCTTCAACTTCATTTTCCGACTACAACACTCCTTTCTTCGAATTGAATTTCACTTGTAAGTGAATTCCCCCACCCCTTTTTATTTCTGATTTTGGGTTAATTCTTTTAGTTGTGCAAGGAAGGATTCTCAATTGGCAACACCGAATTGCCGAAATCGATGGTTGCGATATTGGAGGAATGCTGATTTGACTTGGTATGTGCTTGGACTTTAGGAAGAATCCTTTGGTGATGACTTTAGCCCTTTTTTATGCTGGCAAGTCGTTTGCTGAAATGGCTAAGAAACAACAATTTTAATTCATCGTGCCTTAACTGGCCGTTCAATGGAGTACCCATGTCGTGGCGGTACTTCTGCTTTTCCTTTGACTCTTAACCATTCAGTTTGTAATTTCTTTTTAAGCATACTTGTCCGTGCTGACATATGACTAACTTCCTATTCATCTCAATCCTAGTTAATTCGTTATGTCTGGGGAACGAGAGAATCTGGATCGGGCAAGTGATGTTGCCCCGGCTACTGTTCTTGGTTTGGCCGTTAGTCAGACTCATCCCCAACCTCGCTTCTTTGATGGGGTGGCTGCCGGCTGTCGTAAATCGACGCTTTCTTTTGATCATTTTTTACAAATATGCAATCGCTTTGGGTTTTTACAAGATGAAACCATATTTCCCAGAAAGGGGGAGCTGGCAGATTGTCCGCCCTCCAGGTATGTAGCGGTCAATTATCACATGCTGTCCAGCGGGGCAATTCCCCCCTTCAGTCCTTATCTGGAGTCTGTTTTGCGGCAATTGGCCAGTGCCCCGTATCAGCTGCACCCTAGTGGGTATAAAATCTTGCTTGGGCTGTACATACTTTTCATGAAGGTCCGACATCGGGAACCTACGTTTGTAGATATTTGCTCTTTATATACCTTTAAGAAGAGGGAGGTAGACGGTCCCTCATTCTTTTTTATGGAGAGTATGCATGATAGAATTATTACTGGTTTGGCGGATGAAACTAAGGGGTTCCCTTATCAATATTTCTTTGTCCGATGTCCTGCTAGTTTTAACGGACGATGGGTCAAAGGTGGTAATTATACCTTTGCTCCTGGAGTTCTTATTCCTTTTCTCTTTCTCATCCGGCTCTCTTTCTAACTTTTGTAGTGATTCCTTCTGTTGTAGGATTTTCTCTGGATCAAGGCCTCGTTAATTCTTTAGTTTCTATTGACAAAAGGGAAAGAAGCAGAGAGGTGTTGCTTTCAGAGGAAACCCTCCGTAATTACCGATTGATTTTCCATACACGATCCCTTGGAAAAGCTTCTGTGCACTCTCAAAGTCCTGCTGGCAAGCCTCTTAAAGTGACGCGTTTAATCCCTGATGTGAGCGATCGACCTCCGTTGTCGATTACTGAAGGGGGTGGTAAGAGAGTTGACGAGAACGCATATGGTTTGAGGGTCGATGTAACTTCTGGAACGACCATGGGAAGTTCCGCTTGTCCTGTTATTCAGGCGGAGGGTTCCTCAGGGACATTTGGAGACTTGAGGGATTTAGACTCTGCCGGGTATTTGAGCCAAGGTGATGCGGTGATGTTTGACCCCGTTGTACCTGACACGGGTGGAATGCGACGGCCCGCTCAGCGTCCTGAGAAAGCCCCTGTTTTCATAGCTTCCCTTGGAACTGCTTTTGTTACTATTTTACTTGTGGCATAATTCCCGTTAATTTGATAACCTATGAATGCTTGCTGAACTCATATTTTGTTCGTTTCCCAGGTGTAAATGCAGATTGCTCATTGTCGGATAGTTTCTTCCAACAAGCTGATCTTACTGATCCACGAAGCTTCTTACAGTCTTGTCTTTCCGTCTATTCAAAGCAACCCCAGTTATCCTCAAGTTTTCAGGCCCAACATATTCCTGATCCTTCCATGGTTAACTCTTTAAGGCGTGAGGGACTTGATCAGGCTAAGATGCTTCCACCGACTAAACCTTATGCAAGATCCATGTCCCGACTCCTGCTCAAATTCAAATAATACGTGATCGTCCACCTTATATGGTCCCTCCTAGAAATTCAATGCTTAAGGAGCGCTTCAACGGTTGGGACCTGAGGGGAATGCATTTCGATCTGGATTAACAACCCCACGATAGGCAGAACGGATGGAAGAGTTCAGATGCCATAAAAAGTGGCATGAGCAATCAACTTGGTGCTATTAAGGATCAGTTCGAGACACAGTTGAATCTGGTGATGAAAGACGTTGATAAGCGACTGGAGCATTGGGCCAAATTCTGTTACGAGTTCCAAGGATTGAATGTTCGACAACTTGACCATATCGAAACCTTGGAAAACGACAAAGCTGGTCTGATCCACTTGATTAAATCTGAGGAATCTGAGATGACTTCTTTAAGGAGTGGTCATGCTACAGTGAGCAGCTTAGAGGCTAGAAATGTCGAGATCAAGAAGGAGTTGGAGGGTGTACGAGCGCGGCTTTTAGAGGCTCAATCTGCTCGAAAACTAGCTGAGCGTCATATGGCCTTAGAAAAACAGGCTTTGATTTCTTTAGAACAGGGGAACATGGCTCTTGAAGGCCGACTTGCTTCCCAGAGTTAAACACTTAGAACCTTTAAAAATGATAATATCAAGTTGCAAAAAGATCTTGATGAAGCTAGAAATGGAATTGACAATACTCTGTTCCAATTCTAAGTTTGCAGTGTCATGAGCCGTGGAAGCTTGAGTTACTTAGACAAGGATTTTCCATGAACTTTGGCCCTTGTTTGGGAGCAAATACTCTCGTATTCCGATGATGTTGATGATGAGTTCCTTCAAGAAAATCTTTGAGAAGAGAAGAATCGCGAGGCTCTAGTTAAAGGTAGGAAGATTTTGATGAAAGAGCGAGTTCAGTCGCTTAGAAGAGAGCGTTCAGACGCTATGGTTCCTTGTGCCCCACCTGACTCTGCCAGGGTTGATGCTTCGAGCTCCCTTAATCCCCCAACAGATCGCTCTTCCTTGGATGTTGCTAGAGCTCAACCCATTATTGAGTGTCCATATCAAGAAAATGTTGTGGCACAGTGCGCAATTCACGGCTGCACTTCTTTAAACGCGGACAATTATGGAGCTGACTTCGTATATCCAGCAGCTTCAGGTAAAATTGACACCTATCAATCTGCCTCAGGTCTGGATTTTCTTATTTCTTCGCCTGGGATTGCTGAGTTAAGTGCATGTTCCCCTTTTACATCAGGTGTGTTTTTGACCTCTTCTTTAGCTGCTTGCGGCGTTGCTGTCCATCCTGCTATCATCGACTCTGTTTTGGTCTCCACCAGCATTAATCCTTCTACCATTCCTTCATCAGATGACCCACTTTTACTAGATGCGTCCGATCTGGATGATGAGGACGAGATTTGGAATACCAAGGCTATGTCCACCCTGTAACGCAAAAGAAACTAACTGGTCAATGATTGAAGACCATACATCTTTTCTCTTTGACGGCTCTTTGTGTAGCTGGATCAGCAAAAGCCTGAATAATTGGCCCATCCTTCCCTGTATAAAAATAGCACTTGTGACCTTTACGGTCTGATTTCAGTTCATTTTCTTTTACTTGTCACGTACTTAGACCGATTGTTTGTGCGAGTGCCGGTCCTCGTTTAATATTTTACATTTGCGTACTTACGTTTGTATCGCTTAGGGGCAATCATAGTTTTATTATTTTACTTCTTATGAGCTTTCGTACTTTTAGTTTGTTGTTCATGCAAATCTTATCGTTCGAACAGTTCTCGCAACGAGGTTATAACTAGGCTGTGGTATGCTTTGAGTGGGCATTGGTGGTTGTTTACACAATGGTTATGTCCCCATACCAGAGCTCTTTTTATTTTTATAGATTCTGTTGATTTCGCATTGTAATTCGATCAATTCATGATTTCTTAGAAGCAACGTGTGATTATTATGTGTTTTCTTTTGGGTTCCCCCATGGGAGATCTCGGTTTTCAATTTTGACCCAATTTTGATCTTGTCAGTCCTGATTTTTCTAGAACTGGAAGACCTTGTTGGATACCCCCAAATGGCTAGATTTCCGATACCCCCTTTCGGCTAGGATTTCTGCTGTTGTAGTCCATCCTTAGCTCTGTTTGCCTTGGTTAACAACAAAGAACAAGGATGGCCACCTCCTTTCGGAGGGTTTTTGCTTTATGCTGGTCCTTCCAGCGTGTTTTGCCGGTCCTTCCGACACTAGGACTGATGTTTCCAACCTACGTATTTTATCCATGGGACATTTTTATCGTTTCCCTTGTACCTCTTTCTCTTCTTTTTTTTAAAAAAAAAACTGATGCCAGTTTCTCCAGCAAATGCTTGCTTAAGGAAGGTCCACCTTTTGGCTTGTTGTTTGTCTTTAGGCAGCACATCCGGTTGAGATGATGTTCCCATGCATCTGATTCGGTTTGCATGTCTCTCGCGATGCTTTTGAATCATTTTGCTCAAGATACGCTTTAAGAACCTTCCCTTTGCACTTAGGATGGGTATGATTAACTGCTTCTATCATGCCTACATTTGAAAAAAAAAATCAGTTTTCAGTGTATGGTAATGAATACGGTACTCAAGTAGGCACACAATAGCTTTCTTTGCATATGGCATCTGTAAGTGATTTATTGCCAAACATGAATATAGTTAGTGGAAAAACAAAGTAGAATGACTACTACTTCTTAAGCAAATAGAATACAAAAGAAAAACTGAATAATAAGGAGCGCGGAAATTCTAGTTCAAAATTCCATGATCGGGGCACCAGTCGCTGATCCTTAGTCACGCCCCAATTCCGGGCTATTTTTGGCCCTTTCCACGAAGAGTTCGCTGCCCCTTGTTTGCAGAGAGCCGTGATAGTGGCTTCGTACATATTGTTGTAAATGGTTCTTTCTGACCAGTCTTTCAATTAACGACTTCAAATGTCTGCATTCATTTGTATTGTGACCTGGTTGGTTATGGAATTGACAGAACCTTCATGATTTCATTGTGGCATTTTTGACTTGCATCTGCTCCGGGATTGGGTAATTTATAGTGTCCTTCACTACCCTGAAGATGAAACACTCCACCTCCGTTAAGGTCACTCACAGAGGGAATGCCTTAACTTCAGTGGAGCGTTATAGGTAAAAGATGCAGATAAATTACAAGACAGACAAATAAGCAACGGAAAATAAAGTCATTTTATAAACAACTTAATCCAGTCAAGCTTTTACAACAATTTCCTCAATCATACTTAAATGTAATACATAGAACTTCTGTCTTGATTTAAAAACTTCCAAGAATAAAAGAAGCATAAAAACAATGATATTCCCCAATAAAGCATGAACCATCCATATTAGTGGAAGAGAGAGAGTCCAAAGCGATACACCAACTAATCTTCAAGCTTGGAAAGAGAAGAGGTCCAAGTTAGGCTGAGCTATTCCCACCCTGACTACCTGGGGGGGGGGGACGGAAGAAAAGAGGCAAAAAGCAAACTAGGTCGAACATAAGTCCAGTAAGTCCAGTGATCTTTCAGCATGCAAAACAGATAAAGGATCATGACATGAATAAACCGAAAATAGGACAATACAATAAAAACAAGGTAACTAAAGACAAGATAAGTGCAAGGTGAACTGAATGCGCTTGTACTTTTTCTCTGCTTCACTACTACTCTGTTAATCTGATTTCTATATTTATCTATGCACCAACTAACTAGTGTCCCAACTAGTAATCTGTATAAAATGATAATCGTGATCCCAACATCCCGTAATTGTGGTAGCCTTCAGGTGTACATCTATCGTGAGGATTCCACCTCAATCAGCCTAATTGCTATGAACATGTTAGATGTACCCTTACTACCTTATCGATCGGCTCCCTACTTGTATTCATGCTCCATGTGTCTATGTCAATCGGCCCTCTCTTACGTGTAGATACCCTGTGCTAGTCCCACCATAAGGTGTATCAATCCTTATGATAGCAACCCGACACGATTCAAGATGCACAGTGTATGACTACTAGTACCCAGTGCCTGCTTTTTCCCACTCCGGAGTACGTGCACGCCCGAAAACCGTCGGAACCTACACTGACGTACCCCCTGTCGTTGCTTTGATCGCTTATAATCAGTCCAGTAATCGTGCCCCACCCTGCCTAGTTCAAGGTACCGTGATACATCCATGTGGGTTACTGCTGAAATGGGTCCCCGCTACTAGGGTTTCATATTGCTTAAGTTTGTGGGCCTATATTTACTAATGTTACCCACCAACCTGATACGTACTTAACCCTCCCATCGATTCAAGCATTTTTAATAAACGGTTAAGTTTTGCGGGCCTATATGTACTAATATTACCCACCTACACGAGATGTACTTAACCCTCCCATCGATTCAAGCATGTTTATTTAACAGTTAAGTTTTGTGGGCCTATATTTACTAATATTACCCACCAACCCGATATGTACTTAACCCTCCTGCACATTACGCCATATTAGATAAGTGTTGTCCTCTCATGTTAACTTAACCCACTCATTCATCATGTCATGTTGATTAAGCATTTCTTATTAACTTGACCCTCCTTACTTATCATGTTGGATCGGTTAAGTGTTTCCTATTAACTTAACCCCGTTCGTTCATCAAGTTATATTGGTCAAGTGTTTCTTGTTAACTTAACTCCACGTATTCATCTTGTTGTATTGATTAAGTGTCATCAATCAATTCAAGTTAACTTAACCCACCAACTTGTCATGTTACTTTGGTTAAGTGTTGCCTTCTTATGTTAACTTAACCCTACTACAAATCAAGTTATATTGGTTAAGTATTGCCATCTTATTTTAACTTAACCTTTCCATAAATCAAGTTATATTGGTTAAGTGTTTCTAAATTTACTTAATCTCACCCACTTGTCTAATTAACATTTTATAACGGTTAAGTGTTCTAACTTTACTTAACCTCACCCACTTGTCTAATTAACATGTTATAATGGTTAAGTGTTCTAAATTTACTTAACCTCACCCACTTGTCTAATTAACATGTTATAACGGTCAAGTGTTCTAAATTTACTTAACCTCACCCACTTGTCTAATTAACATGTTATAACTGTTAAGTGTTCTAAATTTACTTAACCTCACCCATCAGTTTAGTTAACATGTTGAATTGGTTAAGTGTTTCTTTAATTGACTTAACCCCACCAATCTTAACTTAGCTTTATTAAAGCACCAACCACTCACATTAGACAGGTATTGTTGTGGTCACTAGATGTGCCGGTCAGTTACGGGCAGTTTTACACCACAACTCAGTCTAACATGGGGTCCTTTTTGGGCTTAATGCACTAACCACCCACATTAGACAGGTATTGTTGTGGTCACTGGATGTGCCAGTCGGTTCCGGGCAGTTTTACACCACAACTTAGTCTTACCTCGGGTTAGGCATATTCATCTTTTCTAAATTTACATATTTCTTATTTATGACGAATTCCATATGTAAATTATTCCCAATTTAATTATTCCATAATTATCCTTTTAATTATGCTCACAGTTAATGGTATACTAAATATATCATTTCATGAACCAATCTATGCCATGTAATTTTTCGTGTTTATCCTACATATTTATATGTAAATTATAAATCAATTATTGTCATGGCCCACTTTCCTTCTAAATCACATTCAAAATTTTAGTTATATAGATTATACCATTTTCATGCCACTAATCATGCTTATGTTTCAAACATGCCAATTACATGTAATTTCATGTTTTCCCTAATGTTACCCCCGTTGTACGTTTGCAAAATTACATAAAATGTTAGACTCGATATTTTAGCCTAACTTATAAAACAAAAAAGGGGAAAAGAGGAAATTTGCAACATTCCAACATCATACAAAAGTATGGATCTAACTACACATATGTCACATGGATTTGGCATAGAACAATATATTTTTAACTATGAACTTACAAATTTGATCTATGCAACATAAACCACAAGCATATGAATTTATATAAAACTATACAAGTTAATCTTGGCATGTAGTGGTGAATTTGCAAATTAGATCTATCATAAGGGCATATGGATCTAACATATAAAGTTGTAAATATAAACATATAAGGTCATAGATGTAAACATGTATGCATAATGGCTCTAAACAATTAGGCATAAACGACATGACTTAGCCTAAAACTTGTATGTATCATAATATCACCAAACTTACATATGATAATTTCATTTCCAAATTCCTATATAACATCATAGGTTTACTCACCAATTTCCACATAACATGATAGGTTCAATAGACCACAATAGTTTGTAGGCATATATGATAGAATAAACATGAATAAACATGAATCAGCATCACATACAACTTGATACAATTCTATTTTACAATTCATTACAAATCATGTCTTTAATTTATTCACATCTGAAAGATAACTACACTTACAATCAAAAGGAAAAACTTGATTTCAGGGATCTGTATTTTGAAACTGAATTGATAGCCTTTGATGTAGATCGTTGAATTCTCTTAGTTGAATTAAATTAGATTTAATTTGACTTAGGTTTTAGTGGCGGCTAGGTTTAGATGAGAGTGAATAATAGAATTAGGTTTTAGGTTTAGGGTCCTTATATAGTTATAGAGAATATTTTAGGACCATTAGATTAACCCTGAACCATGAGAACCAATCAGATGCCACATCTTCCTTAGAGCGAATCGGCCCACGGGTTGATAGCCAAACACCCTGAATCAACCCCTAGTCGACCCAGCAAGGCTCGGGTCGACCTCAAAAATGGATTGTTTCGGTTATTCCCCCTCCCGGTTCGTTGCTTTGAACTTTTTTGCTTATTTATTTAATTTTTATATATATCTATATGTATATATATATATATATATATATATATTTATCATATCCATACAAACTTCAAGGCTTAATAACTTCTTCATAAGCTATCCGTTTTATGCAAACCAAATGTCTATCTTGACCAAAATTTTGAGATGAACGTAATAGCGCTACCCATTTCACTTAATTATTCTTCTAAAAATTAAGTGTTCTTGAATTTGTTAATTTTAATATTCTCAGAAAATTCGGGGTGTTACAGAAGATATTCTCTATGGTGTCATTGAGGGAGGTAAATTCAGAATTCTTGAAAAAACGCGGCCTCCTTCTACGGTGTTTGACTTCACCTCTTGCACCTAAGATACACTTTCGCTTTTCATCTCGTTTCGCGGAACGAGCGCTTTTCGCCTTGCTGGATCTTTGCCAAGGTCCATAATTGTGACAATTAGTTTCCGGAATGGAGCTTTCTTGTTCAGCAGAATATTCCATTTCGCTTGCACGACTTGTTTGAGCGAACGGATCGTTAGTGACACCTAATGCAGCTTTTATGGCAGAGGCCTGGATAACGAACATTGACTCAATATTCTTTATCAATTCGTCATTTGCAATAGTTAGTTGATCCGTTAACCCTGCCATTGCTTCCTCTAGTTCCCTTCTGGTTATGGCCGCATCGACTTGTAACAGTTCCTTTTCTCCAGAACGGAGGGTAGGCGACGTATCAGAGCCGGAGACATCATCAATTTTGTCTGCAGCAATTTCTATCAATATGCTCATGATCCCAGATACAACGTTTTCCCATAAAATCTCGTCAGATCTAATTGGGAAGAGAAACGAACAAGGCCCCACGGTGGGTGCCAAATCGTTTACACCAAAAATGGTCTAAACACCCAAGGTACTAAACTGTACTACACCAATTCGATAGGAAATAAATGGAGCCATGTTTAATCAGCACTAAAAAGTGAAAAATGCAAAAAAGTAAAGTAGAGATGAGATTTAGAGTGGTTCAGCCGTTAATGAGGCCTACGTCCACTATGAAGGTGATTTCCTGCCTTATGATGAAAATTACAGAACACATCAACTCTCTTTTCATACATTTCTATACTCGCTCAATATACCCTCATTAATATATTTCAATCTAAGGAATTATACAAAAGAATAGCGGGATTGAGGAGAAGATGGATGGATGAGTGGTTGAGAAGATGGGTGTCTTCATTTTCCTTCATCGTGAAATTGTGTTTGATGCCATAGCTGAATCTGTGGTTGAGGACGAAGTTCGGCAGAACTTCGTGGTTTTTAGAATCTCATCCCCTTTACGTTGGTAGTCATGGTCTATTTATATGTGAACTCCCCTTGGTAAAAAACCTGGAATTTCTTTATCCAGGCTGTGGATTGTCCATTTTGCTAATTATGACCACGCCACCGGCTAGCTGTAGCCAGCTGTCCGTGGCTGTATCCAGTTGTTATACACGAGCAGCTCGTTGGAACGAGTATCTTGAATAGCTGAGCGGGTCCATGTAAGCGAGCATCCCATGAGTGCCTCAAGAGATTTTATAAGAGCGGGATGCGAGTTTGGAGTCGAGTCTCCTTTGCCCCTTGTACGATCGTCCTTCTCGGTCCAAGGGCGCTTGTCTTCGAGCTACCTTTGTTTGTCGCTTTTTGGCTTCGGAGCTTTGTTATGAGGTCGCTCCTGCTCAGGTTGAGTGGGCGACTTGCCTCATTTTGGTGTTTGAGCGGTTATCAGGATATGCGACCTTTATCTTTATCGGGTTGTACTTCTTATAATATGTTATAATGTTATTTTTAGACGCGGTGGTTGACATGACCTGCCTTGGGTTTGATATTTGGATCTTGCTTTGTGTGGGTGCATCGCGCACGGCTGGCCCGGACGACATCCTCCTTGTACCCTTTACCTAATGTGCGCATGAATTTTTTGGGATTAACAGGCGGCATGGGTACCATCTAACATGCTGCCATACTAGGCTCTACAATTAAAACTGAAATGTCACGTGTTGGAAATTGGATTTCCGTCATGAGTCAAGGTAAGGGATGTACTCCTAGCCCACTTCGATACACTCTAGCAAATGTCTCAGGACAACACACTCTGTGTAACCCTTGGATGCTTCAAGGCCAGTCCACACTTATGTTAGTGGATTGGTTATTCCTGAACACACGTTTCCCGGTCCTATCAGATCTATATCCATCAGCTCTGCACTAACAGATATATCCGAGGCACCTCACGATCCAACAACCACATAGGTAAAAATATATAAATGTCTCGGATCCATACCATGACGCCACCCCATAGCTAGAAAGAAACGTCGTGTTCTCCCTGCAGTCCCTTGAAACACCCCACCTACGTTAAGGTCACTCACAAAGGGAATGCATTAACTTTGATGAAGCATTATAGGTAAAAGATACAGATAATTTACAAACAGACATACAAACAGCGGAAAAACTGAAATCATTTCATAAGCAGCATGGTTCAGTCAAAATATTACAACTATTGTCTCAAAACCAAACTTCCAAATCATTACAATAAAACCTCTGCCTTGATTCAAAACTCCAAATACATAAAGAAGCATAAAACAGTAGTAAAGCAGCAATAATCCCTAATAAAAGTGTAACCACAGCCATAGCCTAAGAAAAGAGAATCCAAGAAATACATCTACTCTCTTCAAGCTTGAAAAGGTCTGAACTAAGCTGAAGTATTCCCTCCCTGTGGACCTGGGAGGGTAGAAATTGAAGAAAAGAAGACGAAAGAAAACGGGTCGGACATAAAGCCAGTTAAGCCCAGTGATTTTCAGCATGTAAACAAGAAAAACGATCATGACATGAATAAATCGAATATAAGACAATACCGTAGTAACAAGATAATATAAGACAAGATAAGGTAAATAAACTGAATATGCTATCGCACCCATTTCTATTTCTCTGCACCTACTAACAATTGTTTCAACTAGCCTCATGTGTTCATAATAAAATGATCTCTTTACCGATCGGATTCTACTCGCATGTATTTATTACTTGTGTCATTCGACCTCGCTTGTTTGTAGATATCTGTGCTAGTCCCACCATGGGGTGTATCAATCCCTATGATGGCGACCCGACACAATTCAAGACGCACAGTGTATAACTACTGATGCCCAGTGCCTGATTTTCCACTTCGGAGTACGTACACGCCTGTACTCTGTCGGAACCTGCACTGAAACACCACCTGCCGCTATTTTGACTGCTTATAATCAGCCCAGTAATCGTGCCCCACCCTGCCTAATTAAGGGTACTGTGATAATCTATGTGGGTTACTGCTGAAATGGGACCCTATTGCTAGGGTTACCTAATCAACATGTTATAACGGTTAAGCGTTCTCAATTTAACCTAACCCCACCCATTTGTTCAATTAACATGTTGCATTGGTTAAGTTTCGCTTATTCATATGTTACTTAACCTTACCATTCTTAGAATATCTGCTCATTGGCATTAATTAATTTATTATTGCACCAACCTCTCACATTAGAACTGTTGTTTGCGGTTCCTGGATGTGTCGGGTGGTTCCGGGCATACTTCTACCGCAAACTCATTATTACATCGGGTTTGGGCTTGATGCGCTAACCTCTCACATTTGACCTGTTGTTGCGGTTGTTGGATGTGTCGGGTGGTTCCGGGCAGTCTTACACCGCAACTCAATCTAACCTCGGGTTAGGCATGTTCATCTTTTATCCAATTTACATATTTACCATTCATGTCCATGTCTAGATTTTTGTATGCCAATTATCCACAATTGTAGTCAATTCAAGTTATGTCCAATATACTTGTTATGTCCAAAATTTCTCCAATAGGTTATATCCAATTCCCCGCGTTACAATTGCATTTACAACAAGATTCAGCAAGGTTTCCAAATTCCAAGTACTCATAAAATAAAACGGAAAGGGGATAGAGAAGAAACACAAGAATTGACATAAGGGAAAATAGGCATGTAAAGGTGTACCAAACACAAGAATCATGGTTCCAATAGGCATGTTGTACATTAACAATGAATATGAGCAAACTAAGGAAATACATCATAGGTATACAGATTCGATAGGATTGAACATAAAGAAATTACTAATTTGATGTACAACATGATAGGTTCAATCACAACAGTCTCATAGGCATAGGTAATTTAAGATTTGACAAAAGAACAAGCATAAACCAGAATTGATTATCTTTCAATTATGCATAGTTCTAGATTCGATTCATTGCAGTCATGATTTCTATTATGTGTTCAAATCTGAATAATAACTGAACTTACAGCGATAGGATTAGAAAAAGAGAATTAGTTGACGTTGTAGCGATTCTAATCTTTCTTTGTTGATTGAAGCGGAAAATCTTTTCTTCAATTTGAATCTCTCTAATTTGATTTCTAGTTTGGAGAAGAAGGAGGCTAGGCTAGTTTAGAGATGGACAGCATGGAGGCACCATGGAATAGGGTTATGAGGTTAGGGTTAAATTTAGATATGTATTTATGGATGTGTTAGACAAACATTGGCCTTTAGATTAGCATAGTAGTCATCAAAGCCATCCAAACCAAAGAGACACGTCACCCAGCCAACCATAACGCGACACATAATCCTTAATCCTTCAGAATTCGTCACCCAGATCTAGGAAGATAGGGGTCGACACCCCTATAGGGGGTTGACACCCCTGTCAACACCTTTATGGGGGTCGACACCCTCGGGGGGGATTTTTCCTGCTCATCTTTATTGGCTGATTTTGGAAATTTGAATTTTTATTCTGATTTTTAACTATTATTTAATTTAATTCTGCTTTGAACTGAAATCTTCTAAGCTTCATAACTTCCTCATATGGAGTCCAATATACGCAAACTCGGACTCTATTCCAACCAGAATTCTGAGACGAACGCAATGGCGCTACCATTTTACTTAATTACTGCTTTTAAAATTAATTATTCTTTAATTCACTATTTTAATATTCATAGAAAATATGGGGTGTTACATTCTCCCCTCCTTAAAGGATTTCCTCCCCGAAATCTCTAAGTTAAGAAGAATGTATCCTAACATCCAATATCCATCTACTCAACCATCAATCACAGGCATCCATTGTCCTAAAAAAAGACTTCTAATGCTTTCACGATCATATGCATAGTGTTTGTATATGTCCTTATCTAATGCAAAATCAAGCAGTTTACTGATTCAGTTGACCTCCTTAATGCGAATTATGTCAGTGCCATGAGTCCATCATGTATGCAGTTATTCCTAATCGTACTTTGTAACTTCTACATGAGTGCATAATCATTCATACAAATGCAACACCATATGATAACACATCAAGTTTCCATCCATATACAAAAACATATATGCATATGCAATATGAAAGTGACTGAGCCGATCTAGTACCTAATGTGTGTGTATATGCATCCACGAGCAACCACTAGCAACCACTTGCAACCATCAATCATAACATGTTTCATATACATGTTCACATTCATTGGGTTCTACTTAAGGATCAAGAATAGGACCGAGGAGATATACTTAAAAGATAAATACAAGCATGCATAAAAAGATAGATACAAGCATGCATAAACTTATGAAAAAGAGATCAAGGATGTACCCTCAAAAAGAAAAGGGTTGGCTGCGGGTATCTTGTCTTCAATCTCCCAAGTCGTGTCTTCTTCAGTGTCACTCTATTGCACTTTAACTAGCTTGATCTCACGATTGCGTAGCTTCTTAACTTATGTTCCCAAGATACGAGTTAGAACCCTTCTCACCGTTACTTCTAGTTCCACTTCTACTTCTTCTAGTATGCTCGGCTCTACCACTTCCGCAGACTCATATAAGCACTTTCATAGATGAGAAACATGAAAAACATTATGAACTCTAGCCAATCTTCTAGGCAACTCTACTCTATAAGCCATTGTTCCAATCCTCTCAATGATAGGAAATGGCCCTACAAATCTTGGTGCCAATGTTCCTACAGATCCAAAGCGAACGACGTTCTTTGAAGGAGATACTTTAAGGAAAACCATGTCTCCAACCCCAAAATCAAGGTTGGTCCTTCTTCTATCCGCGTAGGACTTTTGTCTATCTTGTGCGGTCTTCATTCGTCTTCGTATTAAGTCCACCTTCCCCGAAGTCTCTCTGATCATGTCGGGCCCAAGTACGAGCTTGTCTGTAGTTTCCCACTAACAAGTTGGTGATCAGCATGGTCTTCCATATAAAGCCTCAAAGGGTTCCATGCCTATGGTGGCTTGGTAGCTATTGTTATAGGCAAACTCCACCAAAGGAAGATGATCCTCCCACATTCCTCCAAAATCAAGAATGCACAATCTCAAAAGATCTTCTAATAATCTGTTCACCCTTTCAGTCTGACCATCGGTTTGAGGGTGATAGGAAATGCTTAAGCATAGCTGTGTGCCTATAGCCTCTTGCAAACTCTTCCAAAACTCACTCGTAAAGATCGGATCTCGATCACTTAATATGCTAGAGGGTATCCCATGCAGTCGAACTACTTCTTTAAGATAAATGGATGCTAATGATGAGGCAGTCCTCCTACTCTTAACAGGTATAAAGTGGGTGCTTTTAGTGAGCTTGTCAACTATTACCTAAATACTTTTATTGCCTCTTTTTGACCTAGGCAACCCATCTATAAAGTCCATAGTAAAGCTATCCCATTTCCACTGTGGGACCTCTAGAGGATGAAGCAGACCACCAGGCTTCTTCTGCTCCGCCTTGACTTGCTGGCATATTAAGCACTTAGAGACGAATTCAGCTACATCCTTCTTCATGCCATTCCAAAAGAAAAACATTTTTATGTCTTTATACATATTGTCTCCACCTGGGTGTATGGTCAACTTAGAATGGTGTGCTTCTTTAAGAACTATCTTCACCAAATCGCTTGCTTGTGGGACACATAGTCTTCCTTCTCGTCTCAACCAACCCTTGTCATCTATGGAGTATCTATTAAGGTGACTAGAAGTCTCATCTCTAATTAAATTATCCATCACATCAACTATTTGAGGGTCTTCACGTTGCATGAATCCTATTAGGCCAAAAGCGTTGGCCGCGCCTCTAGCGATGCTAACAAACCAGGTATAAACTTAAAGGAGGGTCTAAAGTCAAAGGTTGCTATGTACTCCAAGTTTTGCCTTTCTACAAAGAGAGGACTTAAGGTCAGCCTTTTCCTGCTTAAGGCGTCTGCTACCACATTACCCTTGCCAGGGGTATAAGCAATCTCAAAATCGTATGAGGCAAGAAATTCCATCCACCTTTGCTGTCTTAAGTTAAGATCTTTTTGTGAGAAAAGGTATTTTAATGATTTATGGTCAGTAAACAATTCAAACCTTTCTCTTACTAGGTAATGACGCCATGACTTAAGAGAGAAAACAATGATAGCTAGTTCCAAATCATGAGTTGGGTAGTTCTTTTCATGTACCTTCAACTGCCTTCCTCCATAAAAAACTACCTTACCTTCTTGCATCAAAACAGCGCCTAACCCCAAGTCGCATGCGTCTATATATACTGTAAACATCTTACTGCCATCAGGCAATGTCAGAACTGGAGCTGTTGTAAGAGCCCTCTTCAATCGTTGGAAAGCAACATCACAATCCAAATCCAAAGCAAAATTTAGGTTCTTCTTCGTCAATCTAGTAAGTGGGGCTGAGATCTTGGCAAAGTCTTTAATGAACTTTATGTAATAGCCCGCTAGTCCGAGAAAACTTCGTACTTCGGTTGCATTCCTTGGAATCTTCCAATCTTGCACCGCCACTACTTTTGCGGGATCCACAACTATTCCTTCTTTGGATGCCACATGTCCAAGAAACCTTACTTCTTCTCTCCAAAAATGGCATTTGGAGAATTTTTCTTTAAGCCGATGTGCTCGAAGAGTATCCATAACTTCCCTTAAATGCAGAGCATGTTCTTCCTCACTTTTTGAGAAAATCAAAATGTCGTCCACGAAGACTAGTATAAATTTATTAAGAAACTCCCTAAACAACCTACTCCTCAAGTCTACAAAATTGGCGGGTGCATTTGTCAAACTAAAAGGCATGACAAGCCATTCGAAGAAACCATCCGAAGTCCTGAACGTAGTCTTATCTATGCTGTCTTCAGCCACTCTTAAATGATGAAATCCGGTAGCCAGATCTAGTTGGGAGAAAATTGATGCACCTACGAGCTGGTCGAACAAGTCGTCTATTCTTGGAAGTGGGTGCCTATTCTTCTTAGTCAGCTTGTTTAGCTCCCTATAATCCACGCATAGGCGAAGTGAACCATCCACTTTGGTTGCGAACACTACTGGAGCACTCCATTCAGAAATACTCTGCCTTATGAACCCCTTTCGAGCAACTCTTTAACTTGCTTGCTGAGCTCCTTCCTTTCCCTTGGAGCCATGTGTCTAAGGGTAAAGCAACTGGTTTTGCATTATCAAGTAGTGATGAACGCTAGTCTATGAATTAGAAAAGCGCGACATTTGTAATAAATTCTGCAAGCATACAGGTGTGTAGCATACAGGTCGAACACAGGGAGGTGAATTAAATCAAATTATTTATCTAATCTCTTGGGCGAGTTAGACGAAGCTGGAGGTTGATTTTGCAAAACAAAACAAAATTAAAACTGTAATTTGATTCAGAACAGATCTAACTGAACCGACGATCAAATCACAATTTCAATGGAAAAGCAATGAAACTATAAATCAGATTCAAATCTAATCAAATCCAATTTAACCTATGAACGCGATTAAAATACAGAAAATAAAAGTGCAGAATATAAATAACAACAGGAAATAAAATTAGGATTACCGCTGAATCTAATCAGACGGTCAATCACTAATGAAAAGAAATGCAAAACACAAATAGTGTTCTACCGAATCTAATCGTGTAGACACACTAATTGCTAGAAATAGAAAAAAATGCAGAAAATAAAAAGAAGAAGAAGAACTAGAAACTTTATTAGAAATAGAAAATGGGATATAGGATGGTGGCTACAATGATATAACAAGGGTATATATAGGGTATATAGCCAAACCCTAACCCTAACCCTAATGATAAATGGGTCTGGTCATTACATCACTAATCAGTTTACAATGAGAAACATAAATGGGCCTTTGATAAATAAAGCAAATTTGGGCCTTTTCTCTTTTCCTCTTGTTTTCTTGACACTTCTTCATTGATTTGTGATGTGCAAAGCCTTGTTATCAATCCTTTTCTTGTCCAACAACAACTATATGTGATATCTTCATTTACAATTCTTCAAAATGCAAATACACAGCAAATTGAACTCTATTTCTCTACATTTTTGGTTGCATGCGGGCTGGGTTGGAATATCTGTAAAAGTAACAAAACAATACCCAAGTAATACTTATTTATATACAGAAGATAATATATAAGAGCATAAAATAAACACATTTCTATGTCAATCAAATACCCCCACACTTATCTTTTACTCGTCCTCGAGTAAAAAAAGAAAATGGAAAACTAACTAGATAGGTCACACTTTCGTAGGAAACACGATTGCATTGAGCGCATGCAACAAGCCGTTAAACCTCTAGGTGTCCCTAGTAGGACGAGTGGTGTCTCGTGAGGGTTTTCAGCGGATACTACCCACAAAATCCAAATGCAATATGATATGATTCTAATGAGACTACATGAATGAAATGGACATATGCAAAACGAAAAAATGAAAACACGACTTATTTAAGGAAAGTGGTACAACAAATTAAGTTAATAATTTCTAACCAGTTGATTTTATTTTAGATACCTCGACTTGTCACAAATTTTCAATATAAATCAAGTTTTCAAATGTTAAATTCCAGTTTGGCCAGTTAGTTCGGTCGATAACATAGTGCAGCCATGAAATAAATTCTTAGTTTGCTTGGCACAGTTTGCAAAGTGGTATTCTAATTTTCTCATGTATGGCTAGTCAAATCAATAAGGTCAAGAAGTTTTTGGGTATCATTGCTTATTCTTTATTCTATAAAATTTTAAGATTTATGATTAAGTACATACACCTAACTAAAAAGACCAAGGTATACCACCCATACACTGCCTTGCGGACTGACGGAGAGTTAGGACAGAGCTTGGCGGATTGTGCAGACCGACGCTGACTTTGTCAACACATGTCGGATAGAGCTTGGCGGGTTTGCACACCAACGCTCGATATACAAGCAATGTTGGATACCCTTGGATTACTTTTATTATTATTATTATTATTGAAAATATAAGAACAAGAGAGATTTACGCGAATTCAACTTAACATAACTTAGTTTAAAATATTCAAAAAGCCAATATAAGAATTTTAAGTCCTCCACTTATTTAAACAAAGTCTACAATATAAAATAGATTTCATGGCCATCAGCTAAGAATCTCCCTATGTACTAGTTACACTATTATCCCTCAGAATTAAACTTTTCATTATATTTCTTATTCGATCTAAATTGAGAGAAAAAAATACTATCAACTGGCTAACAATTGTTAACTTATTTTGTTGTATCAATCTAAAATGAGTCGTATTTAAAAAAAATGGCATGTTACTACGATCTAAAATCCATAATGGTCCTATATGAAAAAAAATATTAAGAAAAATAAAAGGATGTAATGCAGACTCCCCCCACACTAGAACTAAACAGTGCCCACACTGTAAGAACATTTCCTAAATTTGAAAGACCGAACCCAAAGGTGAATGGCTTGCAAAATTGTTTGTAAAATGAAATGAAGTTTAGCCACTATATACGAATGCCAATTATATACAAAATGATATCTATAATGATGATGAATGGTTTGCGAATAATGAAATTTCCTTTTTTCCCCCACACTTGCCTCTATCGAAGACGATGCACAAAGATTTCTTATCTGATTTATGAGGCGCAACAGACATGTTAATGAATTCTGAAATGAAAACCTTTTGTGTGAAAATTGTCTCGTGCCAATGATTTAAAAGATTCAAATGCAGATTATCCCATATAAATTTCAAAGGCTTTTCTTCTTGGTCCTCGGTAAGATCAGAGACCAAGATTATGGTAAAATTTTCTGTAGAGTCCAAGTAAACATACTCAAGGTCTTGTGATAGGGGTTTGAGGCCCAATCTACGATGTTCTTGTGTTCTTACATTGGTCAACATTCCATGGTTAGATTCAAATGATGAAGGTTTCGAATCAAGTAGTTCATTTAATTCAGAAATATATTCAAGCTCATCGAGATCAGAGTTGAAATGGTTAAAACACATTTTCAAGGCTTCAGAAGTGTCAATAAAAGTTTCATCAACTGTGGTATGAATCATGTCAATTTTATCAATCTCAAAGTCCCTAGAAGAATTTGGGTGGCTAAGACTTTTCTCATTCATCGTTATCAAATATGGAAAATCCAAAACTTAAATTTGACACAAGTAGCTGTTATTACAAAATAAATAACGTACTCAAGTATATTTTATTAGTTGATAATCTCGATTTGAAGGGGGAAGAGGGTCTTATGGCCGTTCACGTATAGTATAAATACTAAAGGATACGACCAATGTTTTACGGGTAGTATGCAACCTCTTTTGCTAGAAGTTCAGTAAATTGAACTAATATATATCCGCGATCAAACCCTTGAGGGAATCAATTTCACAAAATACACTTTTGTAGTTAAATATTTGCAGATCAAATCAAATATATTGTTGAAAACGATGAGAATGATGATTTCAAATATAAAGATTTCAGCCAATCACAACAATCAGATTCAAAAATTCCAATCACAGAACAGTCACAGAATAATAAAGGACATAAATATTGTACAAGCAAGCCGCTGCCCCTGCAGAAGATTTTTACAAGCAATGTCTATATTTTTTTTTCTTTGCAGAGCACCTGTAGAGTTAAGAGAATTTTACAGCGGGGTACGGCAGTCCGTCTAGAGCAATTGATAGCTTGAATGATTAAAATCTCACTGTTGCAAATCGCTCGATTGTTGAATTCCCTCTTTGTTGCTTGAACACTTTTCTCGCGCTTGATCTTTGATTTTTGAGTGGCACTTTTTTTTTTTGGAATGAGGAAAAACAAAAGGGAAGGAGAAAAAAAAACAAACAAAAATAAAAAGGAATTGAAAATAAAAAAAATAGAGAAAGAAGAGAAAAACTAAACTAGGAACTGAGCTAGAAAAAAAACAAAGGAAAAACCGAACAAAAAACAAGGACTAGACGCGCACTCAACTCAGCCTATAACATGGGGTTTCTCACAAAACAAACTAGGATTACACACTTCTTAGACATATAAAGCAATGCAAATCACTCATGCAAATAATAAAAGCCTGAGAAAATCCTTTTCTTATTTCCCTTTGCCCACTTAATTTTATACAATAGTCCGGCCTCACTTTCAACCCAAATAGGTCACGCACTCAACAGTTTCAGAAAGAATTGAAAATCACGCTCTTTCCTTTTTTTTAGCGACAAGAGAAGTCAAATCCAAAAATAAAATAAAAAATACACCGCTTTTCCTCTTCAGGAATTGAATCATGCAAGAATTCAAGTTTTTTTTTTAATCGGTCCAAGTTGATTTAAAATTGAGGTTGAGTTTGCGTGATTAAGCTGGCTTTGAGTTGGGTTCGAAGCTCGTGAGTTGATCGGCTGTTGATTGTATGTGAGGGAAGTGGTATGGGTTGTGTTGTAGAGGTGGTGGCTGTGAATATTGGTGATGGAAACTTCGACAGAGGAGATGTAAGGGGTATAAATGGCGGTTTTGGTGAAGAGAGGATGAAGTACGGTGGAGTATTGGTTGATGTAGTCTTGACCTGCTGATTGTGGAGACTTTATGTACGATGAGGTGAAGACGGCAATGAATAGAGAATAGAAAAGAAAGTTTGTTTGTTTGTTTGTTTTTTTTTTTTTTTTTTTGAATTTTTGTGAAATTGTGAAAGGGGCAGATCGTGGAAGATTGGGAAGAAAGTTGAAAGAGGGAAAGAAATAAAGCAAAATTGAAAGCTTTTTTTTTTGTGAAAATTTGTAAGGAAAAGAAAGGAAAGTGATGTAAAAGGGGGAAAAATTGCAAAAGGGGGAAGGGATTTAATTATTATAGTAGAGAATTAATTACAAGGCAAAAAGGAAAGAATCTAAAAGAGAGTAATTTTTTTTTTGTTGAAAAGAGGAAAGAAATTGTAAAAAGAAAGAAATTGATTGGGGAAAAAAAAGAAACAAATAAAAGAAAAATTGGCAAGATTTTTTTATTGCAAAGAAGAAAACAAATTTTACAAAGGAAAGAAATAGATGGAAAAAGATGAACAAAAAGAAAAGAAGTTGAAAGGAGGAAACAAATAAAAAAACTGGCAAGATTTTTTTTCTTGTTTAGATGATTATAACACCAATATTTGATGCAAAATCAACTAATAAAGAACCCCCTTTTTTTAATGAAAGCAAATGTAAAAAAGGATAGAAAGAAAATAAAGAAAGGAAAGAATTGGAAAAACAAGCAAGTTTTTTTTTTTTTTTTTTTTGAAATAGCAGAGGGAAAATATAAAGGAAAAGAAATTAAAAAGAGGAAGGAAATAAATGAGAAAAAAAGGAAATAATATGAATGAGATCTATCCAATATTTTTTTTTCTCTCTCTTGTTTAGTTCATGGCAGTACCAATGCAATTGATACGCCACATCACTAATTGAGATATTTTTTTTCTATATATACTAGAAAACCATAATATATAAAAAAAATAGAAACTAACACGAATCGGAAATTAAATAAATAATAAAATTTAATTGTTACCTCCCGGCAACGGCGCCAAAAACTTGATCAACGCTAGTCTATGAATTAGAAAAGCGCGACATTTGTAATAAATTCTGCAAGCATACAGGTGTGTAGCATACATGTCGAACACGGGGAGATGAATTAAATCAAATTATTTATCTAATCTCTTGGGCGAGTTAGACGAAGCTGGAGGTTGATTTTGCAAAACAAAACAAAATTAAAACTGTAATTTGATTCAGAACAGATCTAACTGAACCGACGATCAAATCACAATTTCAATGGAAAAGCAATGAAACTATAAATCAGTTTCAAATCTAATCAAATCCAATTTAACCTATGAACGCGATTAAAATACAGAAAATAAAAGTGCAGAATATAAATAACAACAGGAAATAAAATTAGGATTACCGCTGAATCTAATCAGACGGTCAATCACTAATGAAAAGAAATGCAAAACACAAATAGTGTTCTACCGAATCTAATCGTGTAGACACACTAATTGCTAGAAATAGAAAAAAATGCAGAAAATAAAAAGAAGAAGAAGAACTAGAAACTTTATTAGAAATAGAAAATGGGATATAGGATGGTGGCTACAATGATATTACAAGGGTATATATAGGGTAGATAGCCAAACCCTAACCCTAACCCTAATGATAAATGGGTCTTGTCATTACATCACTAATTAGTTTACAATGAGAAACATAAATGGGCCTTTGATAAATAAAGCAAATTTGGGCCTTTTCTCTTTTCCTCTTGTTTTCTTGACACTTCTTCATTGATTTGTGATGTGCAAAGCCTTGTTATCAATCCTTTTCTTGTCCAACAACAACTATATGTGATATCTTCATTTACAATTCTTCAAAATGCAAATACACAGCAAATTGAACTCTATTTCTCTACATTTTTGGTTGCATGCGGGCTGGGTTGGAATATCTGTAAAAGTAACAAAACAATACCCAAGTAATACTTATTTATATACAGAAAATAATATATAAGAGCATAAAATAAACACATTTCTATGTCAATCAAGTATGTATATGTGGAAATCTATCTCTCGCTTTGGAGGTAAACCCTTCACTTCTTCAAAGACATCCAAGTACTCACGGACTACTCTAACAGATTGCAAATTTTCAACAGACGCATCTAGAGATTCTAGGTAGCTAAGCATAACAAAATTCATAGGATTACAAGAGATTTCGAGCGTAACACCGAGGCAAGTAAAAAGTCTAACCACTCTCTTTTCACAATCGAGGATGGCACCATTACTGAATAACCAATCCATGCCTAGAATCAACCCATAGCCCGTGAAAACCAAAACATAAGCATTGCATCTAAACCTAGCGCTTAGTATAGAAATTTCCAAATCCAAACAAATCATTGATAAATAATCCGAACCACCAATTGGATTTGAAACAACCATGGAATCCTCTACTATACTGGTATCATTTGTTATTCTTTCCACCCTTCTTATAACCGTCTTCTTATTCTGCGATTCCTCCACTTTCTTGTTTAGAGGTTCTTCCATCTTCACCTCTTTCTTTTCGCCCTTGCTTTCCTCATGTAACAGTGTCATGTCCACTAGTCTCTCATAAGTCGCGCCCATAGGTATATGGGACATAGCTAAGCTGTGCAGTGGCTCATTTAACCCTTTAGTGAAACGGAGATCCTTTTTATGTGGAGTGTTTACCAACTCCAGTCCGAATCTAGACAATTGGTTGAACTTGTTGACGAATTTCTTAACCGATAGGCTTCCCTGTTTGAGCGCTAAGAACTTCTCCATCTGTAGGCTTTGTTCAGCTTGCGAGTGGAACTTCATCCCAAACCTCATTCTGAAGTCCTCCCAAGTCTCAACTGGTCTCTCAGCATTAGTAACTTCCCACCAGAAAGAGGCTTCGTCCTTAAGTAACCATACAACCAACTGTATCTTCCGCTTATCGTCCACTTCGAAGATAACAAATAGATCTTTTGTTTCCTTGAGTCAGTTTCTTGCTTCCACGAATGATTCAGTCCCATTAAAGGTCTTTCCGCCCATAGCCTGAAGGTCCCTACAAATCTTCGAGAAAGCATTCAGACGCAGAGGAGGAGAAGGAATGGCGTCCGCAGTTGGAGGCAGAGGAGCAACATCTGCGGTTGGGGGATGAGGAGCGTCCGCTTTTCCTTCGATAGGGGCCGTAGCCTCTAAATACCAACGGAACCAGCGGGTACTTGCACTCCCTCTAGAAGATTAAGATCCCCAGACATGCTGAAATGAAAAGAAAAAGATTCAAAACAAAGGATAGAAAGATAGTGCATATGGCTTTAGGGGATATGCCTTTAAAATAAAACAACACTTTTCTTTAAAATGCTTCTTTAAAACTTCTTTTTGAAAAATAGTTTTCAAAAAATATATCTGATCTGGTAACCATCAACTCTGATACCAAGTGAAACGCCCCACCTCCGTTAATGTCACTCACAAAGGGAATGCATTAACTTTGGTGAAGCATTATAGGTAAAAGATACAGATAATTTACAAGACAGACATACAAACAACGGAAAAAATGAAATCATTTCATAAGCAGCGTGGTTCAGTCAAAACATTACAACCATTGTCGCAAAACCCAACTTCCAAATCATTACAATAAAACCTCTGCCTTGATTCAAAACTCCAAATACATAAAGAAGCATAAAACAGTAGTTAAGCAGCAATAATCCCCAATAAAAGTGTAACCAGAGCCATAGCCCAAGAAAAGAGAATCCAAGCAATACATCTACTCTCTTCAAGCTGGAAAAGATCTGAATTAAGATGAAGTATTCCCCCCTATGGACCTGGGGGGAGGGGAACGGAAGAAAAGAAGACGAAAGAAAACGGGTCAGACATAAAGCCTGGTAAGCCCAGTGATTTTCAGCATGTAAACAAGAAAAAAGATCATGACATGAACAAACCGAATATAAGACAATACCATAGTAACAAGATAACATAAGACAAGATAAGGTAAGATAAACTGAATATGCTATCGCACCCATTTCTATTTCTCTGCACCTACTAACAGTTGTTTCAACTAGCCTCTTGTGTTCATAATAAAATGATCCCTTTATCGATCGGCTTCTACTAGCATGTATTTATTACTTGCATCTTTCGGCCCCGCTTGTTTGTAGATACCTGTGTTGGTCCCACCATGGGGTGTATCAATCCCTATGATGGCAACCCGGTACAATTTAAGATGCACAGTGTATAACTACTGATGCCCAATGCCTGATTTTTCCACTTCGGAGTACGTGCATGTCCGTACTCTGTCGGAACCTACACTGACGCACCACCTGCCGCTATTTTGACCGCTTATAATCAGCCCAGTAATCGTGCCCCACCCTGCCTATTTCAGGGTACTGTGATACATCTATGTGGTTTACTGTTAAATTGGGTCCCCGTTGCTAGGGTTTCCTAATCAACATGTTATAACGGTTAAGTGTTCTCAATTTAACCTAACCCTACCCATTTGTTTAATTAACATGTTGCATTGGATAAGTGTCGCGTCGCTTATTCATATGTTACTTAACCTTACCATTCCTAGCATGTATGTTCATTGGCATTAATTAATTTATTAATGCACCAACCTCTCACATTAGAACTGTTGTTTGCGGTTGTTGGATGTGCTGGGCGCTTCCTGGTAGACTTCTACCGCAAACTCATTCTAACATCCGGTTTTGGGCTTGATGCGCTAACCTCTCACATTAGACATGTTGTTGCGGTTGCTGGATGTGCCGGGTGGTTCCAGGCAGTCTTATACCGCAACTCAATCTAACCTCGGGTTAGGCAACCAATTTACATATATACCATTCATGTCCAAGTCTAGATTTTTGTATGCCAACTATCCACAATTGTAGTCAATTCAAGTTATGTCCAATATACTTGTTATGTCCCAAAAAATTCCAATAGCTTATACCCAATTCCCCGCGTTACAACCGCATGTACAACAAGATTCAACAAGGTTTCCAAATTCCAAGTACTCATAAAATAAAATGGAAAGGGGATAGAGAAGAAACACAAGAACTGACATAAGGGAAAATAGGCATGTAAAGGTGTACCAAACACAAGAATCATGGTTCCAACAGGCATGTTGTACATTAATAACGAATATGATCAAACTAAGGAAAATACATCATAGGTATACAGATTCGATAGGATTGAACATAAAGAAATTACTAATTTGATGTACAACATGATAGGTTCAATCACAACAGTCTCATAGGCATAGGTAATTTCAGATTTGACAAAAGAACAAGCATGAATCAGAATTGATTATCTTACAATTAGGCATAGTTTTAGATTCGATTCATTACGGTCATGATTTCTATTATTTGTTCAAATCAGAATAATAACTGAACTTACAGCGGTAGGATTAGAAAAAGAGAATTAGTTGACGTTGTAGCGATTCTAATCTTTCTTTGTTGATTGAAGCGGGGAACCTTTTCTTCAATTTGAAGCTCTCTAATTTTATTTCTAGTTTGGAGAAGAAGGAGGCTAAGCTAGTTTAGAGATGGACAGCATGGACGCACATAGAATAGGGTTATGAGGTTAGGGTTAAGTTTAGATATGTATTCATAGATGTGTTAGACAAACAATTGCCTTTAGATTAGCATAGGAGTCATCAAAGCCATCCAAACCAAAGAGACACGTCACCCAGCCAACCACAACGCGACACATAAGCCCTATTCCTTCAAAATTCATCACTCAGATCTGGGAAGATAGGGGTCGACACCCCTATAGTGGGGTCGACACCCCTGTAGGCGGGTCGACACCCTCGGGCTGGATTTTTCCCGCTCATCTTTTATTGGCTTTTTTTCGAGAATTGAATTTGTTTTCTGAATTTTAATTATTATTTAATTTAATTCTGCTTTGAACTGAAATATTCTAAGCTTCATAACTTCCTCATACAGAGTCCGATTTACGCAAACTCAGATCTATTCCAACCAGAATTCCGAGATAAACGAATGGCGCTACCCATTTTACTTAATTCCTGCTTTTAAAATTAAGTATTCTTTAATTCATTATTTTAATATTCATAGAAAATACGGGGTGTTACATCCCTTATCCTGTTTTTGACTCATACCAAGGTGTGAGGCTCGCGAATTAACGCTATACACAAAGCTATGCTATATTAAAGCCGTGCTTTGATCATCAAACACAAGACTATGCCTTTCGACAGAAGCCTTGATCATTTGCATCTCAGCATGCCACACAGGCAATTTACGCCATGCGAATGATGTCTATCGATACATAACCTCTGAGCTCGTACTTCTCAGAGAAGGGAGTTAAGCAAGAGAATAAATTTTCTGCCGCCAAATAGATATATATATTTAATAGAGATCAATCAACACAGAATAAATTCCAATGTCAGACACACATCCATTTATAAGTTCGTTCTGGGTCTGAACAAAACCGAAGTCACCTTATTCCTTGTCCCATATGTCCAATACAGGAAAGAGGTCCTCGCATATCCAGTCGATCTCCAAGTACATCTGGACGATCACCGCTTATTACCTCGTCTTGGGTGTACAGCCCAATCAAGACATCAATAATCATCCAAACGATGTGAATCCAGTCTTCAACCACCGTCTTCATCGTCGACTTATCATCGAATCAGTTATTCAGAATGGGTATAAACCCTGCCTTTCTGAATAACTCACGTATATAATAAACAAGTGCCATAAAAACACAACATATGCCTCATTCTAGTCCAGAATATTCTTATACTTTGAGAAAGGTTCCCATTAATTTTATCAAAGATAAATTCTTTTAAATTTATTCTTTAATCTTCCTTTGGATATCAATTTGAACCATATTAAAGTTTTCCAAACTAGTCGGGATTAGCGCACCTTACCGTAGTAATCATTTCTTTAATTTCCCAATACCAATATATTCCTCCCATGGAACAAAACTCGTTATACTCCATATCTAACAGCACGGTGTTATTTGTAAAATTAATTACCATTTCACATTCAAATCTAATTAAAGATTTAACTACCGCTTAGAGAAAATCTGGTGATACTCCATTCACGATCATTTCCCCAATTTGATAATTTAAATTATCAATTCTCATTTCAATATAATTAAAGATTCATTAGAACTCCACTTAGTTTTAATCTTCCCAAAAATCAATATTAATGATTATTTAACTTTGGAAACAAAAACATCTCACATCGAAAATCTGCACCGTACTATTGATTTCTGCCGATATATAACCTCTAAGCCCGTACGTCTTAGTGAAGGGTATTAAGCAAGAGAATAAATTCTCCGCCACCAAACAGATATATATTTAGCAGAGATCAACCAAACAATTCAAAATACAATGTTAGACATGTAATCCTGTCTGTAACTGGGTTAAAGAACTAATGTCATTTAAAACACAGTTCACGATAAACCGAAATCACATTCCATTAATTATGGAATCTTCATGGAAAACAGATCGATATATATATAATCGATATCAATTTCCGTATCTGACTAATAATATAAATGGAATAATGACCAAGCCTTTTAAATTCTATATATATTAACAGTCTTCCTCCATAGAAGCACATTTCGATTATTATCAAATCGAATTCCATTCAGTTTCCAATTTATTATTTTAAATTGGAAAACTTACTTTGGAAAATTTCCATTAAATCTTAATAAAAAGATTTATAAATTCGAAATCACATTTCACTGTAAATCGGGTTAAAGAATGAACATGGTTAAAAAATAGTTCACAATAAACCCAATTCACATCCCATTTTATTCCAATTAAATGTTATTTAACTGGAAATCCTAATAATCTTAATTAAAAGATTTATTCTTTTCACACGGGGTTTAAGAACAGTGTTATTTAAGACACAATTCACGACAAACCCAAAATCCAATTCTTTATCAGTTCCAATTAAATCTTAATTAATTGGAAAACTTCACTAAATCTTAATTAAAAGATTTATTCTTTCCTCAACTAGGTTTAAGAATAGTGTTAATGAAGACGCCATTCATGACAAACCCAAAATCCAATTCAATATTAAATACAAGGCTCTGAATAGAAATTATATCGACTTATATTCAATATCAAATTCTGAAATCAACAAATATCGTATTGGAAATAACGATATATATATCTTCCAAATTCATCCACAATATCCGTATAATCACGGAATCCAATATCGAAATATTTCGAAGATAATTTCGATTCAAATTCATTCCAATTCATATATTAGAAATTTAGACTATTTTTAAAACATTTCAAACCAAATTTATTTATTTGAAAATACTGGATTATAATTATAATTCATAACTGGTTCATTTTGATAAAAATATATTTTTATCTTTACAAACATGGAATTTTTCATCCAAATTCTTTCCAAATCATTTATTATGATTTTACCGAAATTATTAATATTTTTAATAATTTTATCAAGGCACGTACAGTCGATTTCCATAAACGGTCATCGAGATGCACTTACAATGACCTTTTCCAAATTTGATTTGGAGATAATTCCAAATCCAACCGTTAGATTTCAAATCACTTATACTCGTTGAAAAGCTCTTTTCGATACGAACCCAACAGTTCCAGTTTTAGGAAAATCCGACGGTCGGATCTCCCGTAATGTCCATTCGAAGTCAATGGTCGAAATTCGTGAACTACCACGGCGCGGCGCGTTCTATTCGGGCCATTAAATATATGAAATATATATTTCATCGATTACCATTTAAAACATATTTTATAAATTCGTTTTAAAACAATTCTAACTTCATTTTTCAATTTTAAATCAAAATTGAATTTTCCTTATCATTTCAATATATAAATGATAATATTTTCAAAATATCAGATTTTGAAATCATTTCCTTTTCGATATTCATTATAAAAATGAATAAAATCGATATAAATATCGTTCACGTCAAAATGGCGTTAATCTAATCAACACGGCTTCATATATTTCAATATTTTCATGTCCATCCCAAATCGGACATCAAAATCATATTTTGATCCATTACTGAATATTATTTTAAAATATTAGTTATCTTAAAATGTTCATTATTCGTTATTTTAAAATATTCGTTAATTTAAAATATTCGTTTTTTTCGAATTGGAATCAGACATAGCCAATTATCATATAGTTTTATTTATATGGATTTCATATACGTACGTACACAACAATAATCAAACACAGTCAACCATCATCCAGAGTGCATTAAACAACTGCATAAGCGTTAAATATAAATAATTAACGCTTTCAATAGTCTATCAACCCATCGATTGACATACAACTAAATATTGGGATTAGTGTATGTCCAATATTATCCCAATACCCGTGTGGGGTTTCAACTAGCAAATATTGAATATTATTTGTGCAGTTGGGCGATGTGTAAAATTATCGTCCCAATCAATATCAGTTAAATGGGTGTATATAAACAAATCGTCCGATTTGTAAATGGATATTTATTTTATTCATATACATGTTAAAAATTATATTTTTAATGATAAAATATTTTATTCAACACATGAATATTTTATACGGTTCAATTATACAATAAAAATGATATTTGTATTGTTCTAACATTTTTAGAAAATTTTGGTAGCATAATGGCAGGGTATTTAGCACCGACACCGTGTTTGAGCATGGCTTCTCTGCTTCCTTGCGGCATTACAATTATTTCATTTCACCACAACACAATCAATTTGCCACAAACAACCAATTTACCACAAACAATTCAAACAATCAAACAACCATGGTTTCAATCAAAGGTGCTGGGTGCTACTAAGCACCGTTTGCATCCTAATATATATTTAACTGTAAAGTAATTTAGTACGAGAAGTTCTCACCTTTGGCTTCCACTCCTCCATTCTTTATTTCTGAACATTTTGAATTTGGATTTGTTTCCAGTCAGTCCCATCACAATATGTTCACACGATTTTTATATTAAAAATCACATTTTTAACATCGCTCTGTATAATTAAAAATCACATTTTTATTCGGACATTATATATATAAAAATCACATTTTTATTCCAACGTTATATATATAAAAATCACATTTTTATTTCGCTAACTTCATAATAAAAATAATATTTTTATCTAAAACCATTTGCATAAAAATCATATTTTTAACTTGCCAAAAATATTTTCTTTCTACGATAAAAATGTAATCTTTATATAGTCAAAATTCTAATCTTTATATAGTTAAAAGTCTAATCTTTATATAATTAAAAATATAATCTTTATATAATTAAAAATCTAATCTTTATGTAGTTAAAAAATCTAATCTTCATACTATGATTATTTATATAAAAATCATATTTCTTTTCTGAAATTATCTATATAAAAAAACATATTTTTATTCTGGAATAAATAAAAATAAACATAAATAATAAAAAAAAAACTCACAGTGGCGCTGTTGGTGGTCGGAGGAGGGTTGCTGGAGGTCAGGCGGTGCGGCGAGGAGGAGGCGGGGCTGACCAATGGTGGTCTAGGGGGAGGCCGGTGGCTAGGGTTTGTGGATTGGGGGTCTAGGGCGTTGAACGGAGAGAGGAGGGGGTGGCGCGCAGGAGGTCTGGAGAGGCAAGGGAGGTGGCGCGACGGCAGGGGTGGCGGAGCGCAGGCGGTGGTGGCGTGGAAGAGGGCAACGGGCTGAAGGGAAAAGTGCATCGGGTTTTTTTTATTTTATGTTTTTCCTTTTGAAATGGGCATTGACCTTGAAGAGAGGGAAGGGGTAGGAGATTATATATTTATAATATTTAATTCTATTTAATTTCAAAAAGTAAGTTTTTATTTTGAACTCTAATTCAAACCCACCGACTGTTGCCCCTAACTAAATACCCCCATTCTGGACGCAATGGGATATGTCCCGTAACACAATCCGGCTGTTACGATCAGTTTTTCTTTAAATTACAATATAAATCAATATTTATTTAATTTAAAAGTACATTTTAATTTACTGGGGCCACATACGGACTCCAAAAATTACAGAAAAATAAATCTAGCAATGTTTTGACGATACGGTCCTAACAAAACTAATTTCATCGAATTTGGAGACCGTTTGAAAAACAGTCATTTTCGAGTCGATTAAATTCAAACTGAATTGACCAAACACGTTTAAATTCACCACGCTCACTTATCAATTCCAAAAATTATTAAAATTGGAATCTAGCTGTAACAACCCAGATTTCGGTACCCTTTGAGTCGACTAAACACATCACAGGTCCAACCAAAAGAATACTAAAACCCAGATGTCGGAGAAAGAAATTAGAGGGTGAGAATAGATAAGATAGAAAAGTTAGAATATAGGAAAAGGAGACAACAACACAGAATCAGAGTAAACACGAATCTAACAGCGTAATGAATAAAATATAATAGATATATAGTCACTTTTGAAATACAAACTGGATTTGAACTTACATACATCATCAGAGTATAATACATACATTACACAACGACAATAAACTCTCTATATATCTAACGTTGAAGCCTGCTGCTCCAAGCTCCTCCAGAAAATCTGTAAAATCTTGAACTACTTGACTGCCCTTACAAATTTGGGCACCCAAGAGTTTAGGTAAAGCATAGAAAAATAAACTCTGGGTCAGTCATGGGACTGGTATGAGTAAACGATTTTAAAACATATTGATTTTAACTTTCAAAAACCTTTTGAAAGAAAAGATAATCGTAAGACTGATCCACACATAAATATGAATGGTTTTTACCTTACGATAACGCAAAACATTTTGAAATCATATGTATGTTCTGATATTATAATAATGTCTAAATACAAATAAATAACAATCTAGCAGAACGGTTGCATCTCACCCTCCACATATATACTATACAAACAAAACCGCGGGCGCTTATTAGAGATTGGATTCCGACTATGATAAGTTATGGAACCACCTTCCGATAGTGTATCTCTAGAGGGGAATACACTGGGTGCAACAAGAACGTCTTGCAACCTGGCCCACGCATGACCGACCACTCATTACTCTTGAGTGTATCGAATATATTGTCACCAACGGTTGGGCCTACATAACCGTTTTATGAAGATACAGAAGCGAAAGAAGAAACAAATATGAATATTCTCTAGATATGTGACAATAGACCCTAATGGGAGCGACCCACGTAGTCATGCTGCCTGCCCGATTTTTGTCATTTTTCAATTGTGAGGCTTGAGGTCAGAACTTACCATTTGTAACAACACATTTTTATTTACTTTGAATGCCACATCGTCAAACCCATCAAATCACAAATTGATTTCCCCAAAACAACGGGTAAAAAGCTAAGAGGAACAATTCCTCCACCACCAATCATAGTTTTGAAGAGATCAACTTACATGATCTGTTAGGTATACTTTGTCATACATTCGTCCATACAAGTTGTCCTAGGACCGGACAAACCAAAGGCACTATTTTGTAAATAGAACAGTCCTTGCATAAATTCCGTCTTCAATAATCTCTGGCTTGAAACGTATAAATCGAATCGAAGTGGAATTAGATTCCGGACTCTTCGAAACGACAACGTAAAAGGTCAAGATTTGATAATCGGTGATTTAACTATCAAATACAAAATAAATAGATTTATTTCTATTGGATCTACTAAGCCTCATTTAAATAATCTTTAATTATTTAAATACAAATATTAACTTTGTTTACATTTATCTGAAACATAAGCATTTCTTACTTAAAAAAATTCTTATTTTTAATATACATGATAATCTCATTCTAGAATATACGTTTCATTGCTAAAAGTGACATTCAACTCTAATACTCATTCTAAATACAAACTAATATAATCTATCAGATAATAGTGAAGTCGTTCAAGTTGGAGTATTTTAATTACCTCTCAAACCTTGAGTCGAAATCATCCTTATCATTAAGATTTGTAGAAGTTTGATATTCAAAATGTTCAACAAGCCAGACTTTGTAAACCCACTCGATTTTCAGCCCATTTTAAAGTAACGTTGTTGTTTTGAAAATATTCATCAAGTTAACTTAAATGTTTAAAACCAAGGAATGAAACGACTTAATTCACTTTTCTTTTCTATTAAACTATTTTAAAACTTCTTAATTAAGAGAATAATTAAGTTAAAACCTTTTCTTGTATCAAATTTCAACTTCTCTATTTAACTACACCATTTTCTTACCAAATTATTAACTGAAATATTAATCAACTAAAAAAAAAACCTTTCTACGTTTAAGAATTACTTATTAAAAACTATTTCCATTGAATTAATTGAACTCAATTAATTAAATAATAAACGTTCATTTAAAACAGTTGATGTAAATCGACTTAAAACAATCTGATCAAATGGTTATAGTTAATCTTTCCTTTTTAAACAAATTAATAATTTAATTAATTTAAAATATTCACCTTTAATTATTTCTCCAACAATTATTCAAAGCTACTAACAACTATAGTTAATTTTCGATTTACTTTATAGAAACTATAACTTCGCAGTTCCAACTGTATATAGCAGTTCAGATGACATTCAAGTTGTTAACGAAATTTACAAAAACAACCATGTAAATACAATTCTGCATGATCAGTTGATAATTACAAAATATATTTATTGATAAAATAAATCAACTAATATAACAGCAGAACGACATTTTATCTTTGCTGACCGGGTGCCCAAACAGTTCAGTCAATTCAATTTATAGTGGAACGATGTTTATTTCCACTAACAAACGTATATAATTATGGTTAACATACACAACGCAATTAAAAAAATTAATTGAACAAACAATTTAGAATTAACTGAATTTACATATCATTACCAATCAATTTATTAGCAGTCACGTGTTGTTTTAATTTAACGGCTAAATTTCCGTTTATCATATTATAAACAATAGTTACAAATAAGACCCATTTTATTTACTAATAGATTAATTTAATTTAGACTCAAACTATTAAACTCGACAGTTATACACTCGATCGATTTATCGGAATAACATGCTTGTGACAAAATTTAATCGAATATGTTTTCACCCTTAGACTTATATATAATCAAACTTAGATGCAAATTTAAACACTTCTCTTTTTCTACTTTCTTTCATCTTCTTTCATTCCTTATTGCCATGACAGAACAATTCTGGTCCATCATCCATGCGCAATAAATTTCCCAGGCACCTTATTATCGAAACTGTCCTTAGTTTTAGGTTCAAAAGAATTAAAAATAAACAAATCAATTTTTTTCTTTTTAAAAAAAAAAAAAATTATAAGGCCCATGCTCAAAGCCCAGTTCCACGCAAAGACAGTCCGCACTCACTCTTTTTCTTCTTTCCTACTTGATGCAACACTCAGCCGCTCTCCCCTTCTGCCTGCCCCCCCCCCCCCCCCCCCCCCCTATAGACACCCTTTTTTTTATTATTATTGTTAACTGCTGCTTCTTCCTTTGTGCACTGTGTACACCTTTCCTAGTTCCTCTTCTTTCTTTCCATTCAACATGGCCAAGCCCAAGACTCAGATCCAACGTCCTTTGCATGAGTACATCCGTGTGCATCCTCAGGCCAAGCAACAAGCCACGCCAACTCCCACTCTCCTCTCTTTTCTTTCTGTTTATATCATCCCATTCCTGTTTCTTGTTTTCTATCCTCTTGTTTCCTTAATATATGTATATGTACATATTGTCTTTGCTACTATCTTTTTATTTCTATTTTTTTTTATAACTTTTTCTTTTCTTTGCGTGCTGTATGCTTTGAAGTTTGAACAGTAATCCACCTCCTTGTTACACTTTGATTTTATCATCATCGTTTTAAATTAGTTTTGCTTAACAGCTGCAACCAAATTCAAACCTGACTACACTTCTATGTTTTGCTAAATAGGAAACCAGAATGCTGCTTAAACTACCTATAATATTTGTTACTTACGTGCTAAAACTTACATCTGAATTCATTTAGCACTGTTGTTTTGAGTAGATTCCTCAACTGCGGCCTCCTCGTCTTTCCCTTTATTACAGTGGAAGCTGGGCAATGTTTACATCCGGACTTTGTTCTTTATCACCTGATAAGACCGACTGTACTAGCAGCAAGGACATAAAATGCATCCAGTCCACCCTTTGATGATAAACATAGATACTAATTAGAACAGCCCATATATCCGAAGTCAGCAGCTAAAGGTGTAACATGGTGGATCTACTTGTTAGCAGTTTTAGTAGTGAAAAATAGTTGAATAGTTGTTGTGGACAGATGAATGAAATAGTTGAATAGTAGAAAGAAAGTTTGATGGAGAAATTACTCAATTCTTTTTTGTAATATAACTTTATTCCTTTGAGATTGTAGTACACTATTACAATGTCCCTCAACTTCTATTTATAGGCGTCTTACAATAGTTTTTTATTATTTAGAATACTCTAGATTTTACATTCTAGACCTATCAAGTAATATAACATATTACAATTTATTAATTCATTTGGAGTTCACAAGAAATTTGTAGCACATTTAATACCACTCATCTTAAGTATTATCGGAACCGTGGAGTATTTCTTTTCTTTTACAAGTAGATTGAGGCCCGTGCTTCGCAAAGGGGAAGATTCTTGTAAGTTATATGTTGCTTTTTGTATACATGCAATGTGGATCTTAAGGAGTCCGTAAACTTTGATTTTTTTTTTTTTTTTAGTAGATAATGGTACATGAAAAGTATTTGTAACTGTTGTATTGTTGTATATGTAGACACCATCATGGCAGGATGTGTGGACACTAAATATAGCTTGTAGATAGACAGTTATATTAATTGTTTTAGTACATTTAATCGTTGCAAGACCAATATAACATCCAAAGCATTATGAAGAAAAAACCATCAAACCAAATTGCAAATATAGTGACTTTTGCTAATTGACATGCGTTGATGAGTTTGTTTCATGCAACTTCAAAGGACACAGAATGAAGTGCGTTAACAAAATTGCACTATATGCCCAACATTCGTTGTTGCTTCCAAAAGCTAATTTTTTTTTTAACAAAAACAGTGCGGTGCTATTTCATATATAGTGTTATTGCCCATTATGTACTACTTACCATTCATCAAGAGCAAACTTGCATAATTATATTGTCAGCAAATGCATAAAAAATCCGAAAGCACTATGTCCGCTAGTGTATACAAATAAATCATTTCAAGCAGGGGGCAGGGCCGGCCCTGAGAATCTTGAGGCCCAAGGTAAAATAGTGGCCGAAATGGGATTTACATATAAATGGTTGGTGAAAAATGAGGCCTCTTAATTTACACAGCTGTTGAAAAATGTAAATAGTGGCCGAAATGGGTCTTTACATTTAAATAGTTGTGGAAAATGAGGCCTTTAAATTTACACGGCCGTTGAAAAATGTTAAAAATGCTACCCTGTAGGACTCAAACCCTGCTGTACAACGTAGGTATGGAATACCTTTACCACCAGACTACAACAGCATTTAATTAACTTCCTATAAGTAGGTTACATATACAAAAACGTAAAATTCTGGGGCCCTAAAAATTTTGAGGCTCAAGGCCACCGTCTCGGTGGCCTTGGGCCAGGGTCGGGCCTGAAGCAGGGACATGTTGGTTGATATACTGACAACATAGTATATGAATAAAACAACTTAAGTTATAAAAGAAAAAAAACAGTACTCCGTTAGTAAACAAAAAAAAACCTTAAAGACAGAACATAGAAGTTAGCTGGCAGTGCACAGGGATATACACAGATAATAATGGCCACAAACAATGGGTCGAAGTACATAGTAGTAAAGGTTGAAATAAAATAGAATAAGATTACCCTTTTAGAAAAGCAAGTGACAGCAGTGGATAGTGATGTTGTTGTTGCAACCTTACTTCATACGATGCGTATAAGCAGTTTTGTTCTTCAGCATATCAGAGCCAAGTAGATCATCTCCAACCTCCTAGTTGGGGCATATAAAATAGTAAAGGTGTTAGTGAGGATTTGGGAATAAAACATATGTAAAATTAGTACAGGCTGTGAGTACTTAACATATTTTATCATATGCTGATCAATATCAGCTGAATTGAGGGCTTACCCGACCATGGCAATATCCAAATTTTCTCTGAAAATGACAGTCTAACTGAGATTTTAGTTATGCATGGTTTTCCTACATCATAGAACTATCCAAGCCAAAATTCACCTTCCAAATATTCAATATTGAATAAGATCAATAATAGGAATCTCTAAGGGAGTTATCCTAGATGTATACATAAAATATTACTTTACAAATATATTAGCTACTCATATCATTTAAGTGGAGACTACTGTCATCATGTGCATCAATTTCATACTTAGTACAAATGTGGATAGAGTACCTTTGTACCTTTTTGACCCAATTATTTTCTCATGCACAGCACATATGGTCAAATGTGGGACATTGGCAAAATCTTGTAGTCCTTTACCACTTTTTAAAATAGCAATTAATTTCCATTTTGTTAGCGAACAGTTAAAGGAATCGTGTTCCCAATTTAAAAGTATAGATACTTTTCTTTGGCACATGCTTATTATTGAAATTATATGTACAGTTATCTTATTTTTATATCAAATAACAATCAGAACATGTTTATTTCATAATGAAAACATATGCAAAATAAGTTACAAGGTTCAACAAAAGAACAATTATCTAAAAAAAGGGAAAACTTTGGTGATGAATAAATCAACAAATGGCCGGTGACAGTGCGATTAAAACTTTGCAATACAGAGTTACAACTCATCATGGCATAATTGCAGGGTCGGTCCTAGGACTTTTGGTGCCTAAAGCAAAATACGAAAACGAGGCCCTTCCACTAAGACTAATGTAATATATCAAAACAAAGTGCATTATTAAAAAATAACGAAAGAGAAAATAACTTTATTCGTAATAGTAAATAAGTCATACAACAAAATAAATACTAACTGTACATGAACTAATCATTAAAAAAATTCATTAACTAGTTGTACTAGCATTCTCTCCGTCTAAAATTTAAACTTATGCACTTGAGCTTTTTATTTATTTATTTTTATTTATTTTTTTTGTCCCTTTTCCAATTCATCCCATATAAAAACCTTAGAGTATTAAATCTTTGCATAACAATGCAAACAAGCTAATCATGCAAATTATGTTTGTCTGTGTATCCATGTTAACTATAAAACAAACCTGACATGCATCAAAGACACCCATTTAAAAAAAAAAACCTCATTCCCTAAGAAAAGACTACCCCAGGACGATGAGACAAAGAACCAAAAACATGATTTTACTTCTCTCTTTTATCAGAGTCTTCAGACCTGTTCAGACATCTTTAATTTGCTTTCTACAGCAATCAGCACCCAATCTTTCTTAAAAAAAAAATACTGTGATAATCTTTCTTTTCAAAATTTACAAATTGATATGTCCTGAGTTGCAAACAATTTATGTGCAAATTGATAGACAAAATTGCCTAAATCAAAATTTATGCGCAAATAAGTGACTTAATCAAAATTGATACACAAGCAAATTGATGCACAAACAGCAAACTCATACTGTCATATTCATACAATTGTAGGGATCAAAAAAATTGATACACAACAAATAATTTATGTGCAAACAATTGCCTAAATCAAAATTCATACACAAAACTGCTGCAATTGTATGATCAATCGGCAATTGCTAAACGGCTAAACCATAAACTGATATACAAATTGAAATACATTTTTAATTTAGTGCTTGAAATTAAAAAAAAATCAGTTATGAAAAATCCAAAACAGAAACCGTCGTGCTCACCTGTCAGATTCGTTTTCGCTCGCTGATCGCCGGCTACCTCGATGATCGTGCGTCTTTATAACCGCCCTGAAAACAATCGTCGTTGCCTCGATGAACGCAGACTGCCTTGATAACCGCAGTAAAATTTTGTTTGTTTCTAGCACTCTGGGTGGCTCGCCGTCTCGAGAACGCGTTTACGTTTTTTTTTTTGGGCTTTGATCGACGGATTTAATTTGGTGCCCCCAGAATATTGATGCCCTAAGCGATCGCTTTAGTGGCTTGTGCAATGGGCCGGCTCTGCCTAATTGATTGAATTTTCTGTAATGAACATTGGACTACTATTGATAAGAATTCCTGACTTATAAGCAACCTACGCCGCAACAAAACACATCCCCCCCCCCCCTTCCCCTGCCCTCCCCAAACCCAAAAAAAAAAATTTGTAGACTGTGGTTGAATTTGTTTGACATGTTGGATATTAAATGCTTGATAATTCGTGTTGTGTATCTTTAAACTTCCAACAGTGAATATTTTTAACAAAATAAATGATAATTTAGGCTAGAAGTCCGCTGATACAGATACTGCAAAATGGAATCATTTACTATTGTTTTTACTCATTTTGTAATATCAAATGTATAGTTGTAACGAAGATGTGTACACACACACACACTGTAAGGGGTGATCAATCCCTTTCAGCGGAAAAACCTCAATAGGATCTTGCAATGATGTCATAGAACAAACAGCTTGAAATGAATATAAATCTCAGATCACAGAAAAAATTCAACAGAGAACACACAAATTTATAGTGGTTCCACTATCGTGAGATAGTGTACGTCCACTTCAATGAGGAAGAAATTTTATTAATATATTCAAGAGATTACTGAGTTTTTTAAAGTAGAGCAAAAGAAATGAAGACTACAATGATCTCTCACTACATAGCATTCTCTATGTATCTCTTTAAATAGAGAAAATATTACTTGGGGATGAGACAATTGATTTATGTAAAATAAATCAATTTATGGAAAAACAAATATCCCATTAATTAATTGACATACGATTGATTGATAATTTCCCTTTTCTCCATCAATCAATCCCTTTTGCAATTTTAGTCTCTTTCCATTTCTTTTCTTCATGAAACATGGCAAATAATTAAATGACAAACATTTCCAATATCCCCTATTCATTAATATTCCTTCCATTTCTTTCCATTCATTCCTTGCACAAAACAGGTAACGAAATTACCATGCATATCTCCATAATTAATTAGATATGGAAATATTGTATCATTAAATTCCAAAAATCTCCACCTTGATACAATATCTCATGCAACCTAGAGACTCCAATGTGAATGCTTCCCAATGAGTTCCTGCTAAAGCCACCTCTCATTGCAATTTGTTAGTGAACTCCGGCAAGGGCACCGCCCACCAACAAAGTGTTGGAAGCATTCAAAAAAAAACAAGGTAGACATTGTGCAACCAACTCCTATCTCTTCATACAAGAAGAATACCACATCTTCTATTGACTTCAACCAAGTCACTCTCTTCCCCATTGTGCCACCATGTGGCACCTAGCACTTCATCAAGTGAATCAAGTTCAAGAAATGCTCGAACTTAGTAGCAGGTAATGCCTTCGTAAACATGTCTACGGCATTTTCATTTGTGTGAATCTTCTGAAGACGAACTAACTTCTCCTCATTCATAGGGATAAGGAAAGACTCTCTTACCTCTATATGCTTTGTTCTAGAACTAAAATCCAGATTTTTAGCTAAATGAATTGCACTTTGACTGTCACAATTCATCAAACAAGCATCTTGCATGAAGTCCAAATCACACAATAACTTCTTCAAATAAAGTGCCTCCTTAGTTGCCTTAACTACAGCTATCAACTCTGCCTCTGTAGTAGACAAAACAATTATAGTCTGCAACCTCGCTCTCCAACTAATAGTTGCTCCTCCAAGTGTGAACACATAGCCTGAGATTGACTTCCTTCTATCTCTATCACCGGCATAGTCTGAATCACAGAATCCAACCAAGTTGAAATCCTTATTTCTGCTGCAAAAAACAAACCCATAATCTAATGTTCCTCTAAGATATCTAAAAATGTACTTCACTGCCTCCCAATGCGATTTTCCTGGATTTGCCGTGTATCTACTAACTAATCCAACAGCTTGAGCGACGTCAGGTCTAGTGCACACCATAGCATATATCAAGCTACCTACTGCACTGGCATAAGTCACCTTCTTCATATAGGCCTTGTCCTTTTCTTAGATCGGAGAGCACTGATTAGAAAGCTGTATATGCAAAGGCATGGGTGTACTGATAGCCTTTGCACCATCCATGCTAAACCGAGCAAACACCTTTTGAATATATTCCTTTTGAGTAAGTCTCAAAAGTCCAAGCTTTCTATCTCTTTGGATTTCCATCCCTAAAATTTTCTTTGCTACTCCAAGGTCTTTCATATCGAATTCCGCTTTTAATTTCAATTTCAATGCATCAATTTCAGCTTTATCCTTGGAAGAAATCAACATATCATCCACATACAAAAGTAAATACACCCAATTATTATTCTTTAAATGCTTAAAATAAACACATGCATCTTTAGTACGACGATTAAAACCATGTGAAAGCATAAAAGAATCAAACCTTTTGTACCATTGTCTAGGCGACTGTTTTAGACCATAAAGAGATTTCTTCAACTTGCATACCCAATCTGACTTTCCATCTACAATAAATCCTTCTGGCTGCTTCATGTAAATGGTTTCCTCCAAGTCACCATGCAAGAAAGCGGTTTTCATATCAAGTTGTTCTAACTCCAAATCGTAAGCGGCAACTATTGCAAGTAGGATTCGAATTGAAGTCTGTTTAACAACTGGAGCAAATATTTCATCATACTCTAGCCCCTTTCTTTGTGAAAACCCTTTGGCTACTAATCTTGCCTTGTACCTACCATCATCTTTTACCTTGAACACCCACTTGCAACCTATGGCTCGGCTTCCTTGAGGTAGTGGTACCAAATCCCAAGTCTTGTTCTTTTGCAAAGACTGTATCTCCTCTTCCATAGCACAATTCCACTTCGAGTTGTCACTCGACTTCATGGGTTCTTCAAGGCTCAATGATTCATCATGAATTACATGTAAAGCATACTCAAATTGATCATCAAGGCTCAAATTTTCATACTACGAATCTCCATATCTAATTGGAGCTCTCTTTGGTCTCTGACTAGCCCGAATGACTATATCGCCCGACTCTCCTTCAGCTCCACCTTGAACTCCACCTTGAGCTCCACCTTGAGCTGAATCATCTCTAGCTTCATGACCATCACCATCACTACTAGAGGAAATATGTAGACTATCATGTGATGTATCTTCAACTGCTCCGTCGCTATTATCAATAGTGATAGCTCTACTTTGGGTTTGAAAACTGGGAATCTCGGTCTTTTCAGGCTTCTCATCAATTGAGTCTGAACCCTCTGATAAACCTTCCAAAGGTTTGAACATTGCTTACTGTAACACCCCACGTCCATTAATGTCACTCACAAAGGGAATGCATTAACTTCCATGGAGGTTTTAAGTGAATATAGAACAAAAAATTACAACAAGACAGATAATAAGTAGTACTGGGAAATCTAAAACTTTATTTCATTACAACGGAAATTAAACATGTTTGTTACATCATAAAACCATAAATCAGAGTCAAGTACAATATCCATCTTGATAAAACAAAATACATAACCCCATTACATAAATAGCCATTAAAGAAGATAACAAGCTGGACTTTACTTCAGCGGTCCAAGCTTTCCAAAAGAGAGATAAAGCAATCCAATCAAACTCCGCTAGAGCTGGGCCCACCCTGAGGACCTGAAGGGGGGGGAAGATAGAAATGGAGGGGGTCAGACATAAAGTCTGGCGAGTATGATAATTCTAACAATACTATTATCAAAATAACTAGACTAAGGCATAAGCTGGAAAACAAGGAAATGTCTATGAACTATTGGGTATGGAAGAGCAGATAAAGATAACGTTAAAGGCACACCTAATACTAACGAATAATTACTACACTGCACCACACCAGTCACCCTAAAGGTTGATCCCACTCACCAAACTAGAAATTATATAAATAGCTTTGTGTACCCCTAGCTGACTACATAGGTGCCGCCTGCCTCTATCTCCGCTAGGTGTACCCCACTACCCACTTGCGATCGGCTCCCTACTCGTAGATACTCGTGCTGGCCCCACAGTAGGGTGTATCACTCCCCTTCAGTGGCAACCCGATAAAACTTGAGGATGCACGCTTATACCTACACGATGCAACAACGTCTTACCTACCAGGCCGGGTCCACACACGCATATGAAACCCGTTGGACTTGCGTTGCCACCGCTAACCCGTTTGGCCTCTTATAGTCAAGCCCAGTATGCGTGTCCCGTCCTCGACTTGGGTCGAGCCCACAAAGATACGTTTTGGGTTACTGGTTGAAATGGGCCCCCAATTACTTACCACAAGCTATCCACCTAAGCTTGTCCCCACTAGTATATCCCACTTAACCCTCTTCTTAGTCATGTTCATTTATATGTGTGTTTGGTTAAGTCTTACTAATCGTATTTCAAATGCCACTAAAGGCACCCACTAGATTCCTCATGCCATCCAAGGCACCTACTTAACCCCCATGTCCCACCTCACATGTTTATCTGGTTAAGTATTTCTTAATTCATTAAGGCCATAACCTTATAAAGACCTCTCACATTAGACTGGCATTTATGGCAGCTGGATTTGCCGGGCGAGTCTGGGTAGTCTTACACCATAAAAGAGTCTAACCTCGTGTCTTTACAACTGTTATGTTTTAATTTGGGCCTAGGACCTCTCACATTGGGCTGACATTTGTGAGTACTGGATTTGCCGGTCGGGTCCGGGCAGGTTTAAGTCACAAACGATTCCAACCTCGTGTCCTAAGCATTGATTATTGCTTATAATCTTTTACCCCAGTTTTAAAATATATCCCTATTCAAATCATTAATTAATTCCAATTTTAATGATGTCCATAATTGACTCAATTATGGCCATCCACTTACGGTATGCAAAATCATATCAATTGCACCCCAATTTCTTAATATTAAATCCTTAATATTACCCCTACCCCACGTTATACGTTCGCTTATTCAACGCAAAATATACGTTAGACTCGAATAGTCTAACTCATAGCACAAAGATAAATTATCACAACATATAGACAAATAAAATAGATCTAATCATAATAGGGGTGAAACTTGCATAAAACTACACATGTCATGGATCTAAAGGTGTCAACTTGTTTGGTTAAATGTCACAACTTACATAATATGATCATAAACCAAGTTCATGTATAAACTTGCCTATGTGGTTTATGCAACATAATGATGGTGTGAACTAGCATCTAACACATAGAACTCACACATGTCATAGCATAATTCTAGATCTAAATTGATGTCATAATTCTAGATCTAAATAGATGTCATACAATATGTGAGATTATACATACTAATAAATCTAAACTTGCATAGGTACATGTGATTTATCCTGTGAATCATCATAGCCCAAATATATATAATCAACATCATGATTCATAAGCTAATTACAACATAATAACATCATGGCTTTGTAACATCGCAACTTAGCATAGAAACTTGCAACATATATAATATCATCATAGCATGATTTACAACATATATGATATCATCATCACATAACATAGGATTTACAACATACATGATAGCATAAGGTTTACAACAACATATATGACAATTCACATCATTTTCTTATGATCCATATCACATCTTAATCTAATTAGTTTGCTAATAATCTTATTAAGATCATCATACTCACAATTAGAAAAGAAAGAGAGTCTTGATTTGCCTTAGAGTTGAGTAGAATTAGAGTTTTGATTAGCTTTCTTCCTTCTTAGTTGGCGGCGGCTACTCTGAGTTCCATGACGATGGCATGACGGCGGCTATTCTATTTTTCATGTGAATTTAGAGTGAGACTACCTAGGTATATATAGAGTTTAGGATTTATTTGGACCGTCAGATCAACTCAGAACTAACCTGAACCGTTAAATTAGCCAACTCAGCCCTAAAGACACATCAGCAGCTCAAGATTGGGCTCTGCCAAAACCTGGCCGACTGGACCAGGTCGACACCCAAGTCAACTGCGCAGTCGACCTGGTCCTGGGGGTGTCGACTGCCCAGTCGACTCCCCAGTCGACCTGGGGTGCTGGGCGGGAAATTTCCCGCCTGGCCTGTTTGACTTCGAAATTTGAATTTTGAATTTTCTGAAACTTCCGATGGCTATATCTCCTTCATATGAGGTCCAAATCACGCAAACTCGGACTCTATTTCAACCAGAATTCCGAGACGAACACAATGGCGCAACCCGTTTCCCACAATTCTCATGTCTGAGATTAGTTATTCTTTAATTTGTGAATATTAATATTAACAGAATTACGGGGTGTTACATTCTCCCCTCCTTAAAGGATTTCGACCCCGAAATCTTCAAGTCAAGAAGAATGTATATCCTAACATCTAATCAACCATCTACTCAACCATCAAACACTGGCATCCATTGTCCTTATAAAGTTTCTAATGATGTATGAACATATGCAAGAAGTGTGTGTATATGTTCCTTATCTAATGCAAAATCAGGCGGTCTACTGATTCAGTTGGCCTCCTTAATGCAAACCATGATAGTGCCATGCGTCCATTATGTATGCGAAAGAACCATATCGATACATATTATTTCTACTTGTGTGCACAACCATTCACCAAAATGCGGTATCCATATGATAGCACAACCATTATACATCCATTAACTTAACTATGTACACACATTTATATGCAATATGCAATATGAAGTGACTGAGCCGATCTAGTGCCTAAAGTGTGTGTATATGCATCCACGAGCAACCACTAGCAAACACTTGCATCCACTTTGCATCCATCATACATAACATGTCTCAAACACATGTTTCAACCATAGGATTATCCTAACTAAAGGTCAAAGATACCAGCGAGAGGACATACTAAAGATAAGATAAGTACAAGCTAAGCGATAAAGGAGAAATTAAAAGACATACCCTCAAAAAGAAAAGGGTAAAATGAATGCATCTTCTCTTATGTCTCCCAAGTAGCGTTGCTCTCATCATCTCCCCATTGTACTTTGACTAGTCTGACCTCTCGATTTCTCAGCTTCTTAATCTCTGACCCAAGAATGCGCGTAGGAGCTCGTCGAATCGTCGCATCACGCTCTATCTCCACCTCTCTAAGCAAGTTCGGCTCTACCACCTCCGCGGTCTCGTGTAGGCACTTCCTCAAATGTGATACATGGAATATGTCGTGTACACCACTAAGTCTCTCAGGCAACTCCACTCTATACGCCATCTGTCCAATCTTCTCCTTAATAGGAAACGGCCCTACGAACCTTGGTGCTAATTTCCCAACGGACCCAAAGCGAACAACGTTCCGTAACGGAGACACTTTGATAAAGACCATGTCCCCAACATCAAACTCAAGATATGTCCTCCTTTTGTCTGCATAAGATTTCTGCCTATCTTGCGCTGTCTTTATCCTCCTTCGAATCAAGTCGATCTTTTCCGAAGTCTCTCTAGTCATATCGGCCCAAGTAAGATCTTATCCGTAGATTCCCACCAACATGTAAGTGAACGACAAGGTCGTCCATAAAGAGTTTCGAAAGGTGCCATGCCAATGCTAGATTGAAAGCTGTTATTATATGCGAACTCCACCAATGGAAGATGCTCTTCCCATGTACCCCCAAAGTCTAGGATACATAGCCTCAAAAGATCCTCTAGAATATGATTCACCCTCTCAGTCTGGCCGTCCGTCTGAGGGTGATACGCGGTGCTCAAACATAACTGAGTCCCTACCGCCTCTTGCAAGCTCTTCCAAAATTCGCTAGTGAAGATAGGATCGCGGTCGCTTATTATGCTAGAAGGAACACCATGCAAACGAACTATCTCTCGAACGTATACAGAAGCTAACCATGGAGCAGTCCTCTTACTCTTCACGGGAATGAAACGGGCGCTCTTAGTAAGTCTGTCTACTATAACCCAAATCCCCGTATTACCCTTCCTTGATCTTGGTAATCCATCCACAAAGTCCATCGAGACACTTTCCCACTTCCATAGTGGAACCACCAATGGGTGAAGCAACCCACCGGGTTTCTTTTGCTCCGCTTTTACTTGTTGGCACACCAAGCATCTAGCAACATACTCGGCCACATCCCTCTTCATACCGGCCCAAAAGAAAACTCGCTTCATGTCTTTGTACATCTTGTCCCCGCGGGGATGAATGGTCATCTTCGAATGATGTGCTTCGTCCAGAATAGCCTTCCTCAAACCTTCGTCTCGAGGTACACAAAGTCTACTATCCCTACGTAACCATCCCTTATCATCCAGGGTATACCTACGGAGATGGCTTGATGACTCCCCTCTTTTGAGCTTTTCTACTAACTCAACCAACTGTGGGTCGTCTCGCTGTGCCTCACCAATCCGTCCCAAAAGCGTAGGTCTGACCTCCAAGGATGCTAGCAAACCAGGTACAAAATCAACGGAAGGTCTAAAATCAAACATAGAGATGAATTCTAAGTTTCGCCGTTCAACAAACAACGGACTCAAGGACAACCTTTTCCTACTTAAGGCGTCTGCCACCACGTTACCCTTGCCAGGGGTATATGCTATTTCGAAATCGTAGGACGCTAAGAACTCCATCCACCTTTGCTGCCTTAAGTTCAAATCCTTCTAGGAGAATAAGTATTTTAAAGATTTGTGGTCAGTGAACAATTCGAATTTCTCGCCAAGAAGATAATGGCGCCAAGACTTAAGCGTAAAAACAATTGCGGCCAACTCTAGGTCATGTGTAGGGTAATTTTTCTCATGCGCTCTCAACTGTCTTCCCCCATAGGCTATTACCCTTCCCTTCTGCATTAAGACTGCGCCTAGTCCTGTCCCATAAGCATCGGTATAAACAGTAAATGGCTTACTCCCGTCTGGCAGCACTAAGACTGGGGCTGAAGTCAAAGCTCTCTTCAAACGTTGGAACGCATCATCACAATCTACGTCCCACGCGAAGACAAGGTTCTTCTTCGTCAGGCGTGTCAATGGAGCTGATATTTTTGCGAAGTCTTTGATAAACTTCCTATAGTAGCCAGCCAACCCCAAGAAACTCCTTACTTCAGTAGCATTTTTAGGGACCTTCCAATCTTGGATGACCACCACCTTCCCGGGATCCACAGCTATCCCTTCTTTGGAAACCACGTGCCCTAAGAATCGCACTTCCTCTCTCCAGAAGTGACACTTAGTAAATTTAGCTTTAAGGTTATGCGCTCGTAGAGTCTCCAACACTTCCCTAAGATGTAGGGCATGCTCTTCTTCATTCTTAGAAAAGATCAAGATGTCGTCTACAAAGACCACCACGAATTTATTAAGGTACTTCCTAAACACCCTACTCATCAAATCAACAAAGTATGCGGGGGCGTTTGTCAAACCGAAGGGCATCACTAGCCATTCATAGAAACCGTCCGGAGTCCTAAAGGCAGTCTTGTCAATGCTATCCTCAGCTACTCTCAACTGATGGAAACCAGTGGCTAAGTCCAACTGCGAAAACACTGAGACGCCAACTAACTGATCGAAGAGATCGTCAATCCTCGGCAGTGGGTGTCTGTTTTTCTTAGTAAGTTTATTAAGTTCTCTATAATCCACACAAAGTCTAAGGGACCCATCCGCCTTCGTGGCAAATACTACTGGAGCACCCCACTCCAATATACTACGTCTTATGAACCCCTTCTCAAGCAACTCCTTCACTTATTGAGTTCCCTCCTTTCACGAGGAGCCATGTGGCGTACTGGCAAAGATACTGGTTTTGCATTATCCACAAGATATATTCGAAAATCTATCTCCCACTTCGGAGGCAAGCCCTTCACCTCCTCAAACACATCCGAGTATTCTCGGACCACTCTAACAGATCGTAGATTCTCCACAGACGCGTCAAGCGATTCTAGATAACTTAGCATAACGGAATTTATGGGATTACAAAAGATTTCGAGAGTGTTGCCAAGGCGAGTCATGAGCCTAACTACTGTCCTTTCACAATCAAGAACGGCCCCATTTCTGGATAACCAATCCATCCCTAAAATTAGCCCATAGTCCGTGAAGCCCAAAACATAAGCATCACATCTAAACTCAACGCTAAATATAGAAATTTTCAAATCCAAACACATCATGGACAAATAAGCTGAGCCCCCAATTGGATTCGAAACAACTAAGGGATCCTCTATTAAACTGGTGTTTAAGTGCAGTGATTCAACTAATGATGTAGAGATAAACGAATGTTATGCGCCCGAATCGAATAAGGTACGGACAGGATGATCAAACAGAAAAACTAAGCTTTCAACAGAAATGGTTCTACCTCGTTCTTGCAGCGGTGGGACCGCGAGAGCCTGAACTTGTCCCCTTGCCTGCCCTGGTGCCATAAGAGCCTGCACCTGTCCTCCCGAGGTAGACCCTGCCCTCTTCCCCTTCTTTGGACAGTCCTTCACCAGATGTCCCGCTTCACCACAGTGGAAACAGCCAGTCTTCTTTTTCTTTCTGCAATCCTTGCTGAGATGGCCTGGTGTCCCACAGTTAAAGCATCTTTTCTTTCCTTTGCCATTATTTTCTTTACCACCCTTCTTGTTTTGCTGTTGTGGTTTTTTCTGATCCCCTTTCTTCTTGGGTGCCTTATTAGCATTAGCGCCTTTCTCCTCGTGCATGAGTGCCATGTCTACTAGCTTCTCAAAGGTGGCCCCCATAGGGATGTGGGTCATAGCCAACCCCTGCAATGGCTCATTCAAGCCATTAACGAACCTCAGAGCCTTCTTCTCCTGCGTGTTCACCAAATCCAAGCCAAACCTTGCCAATTGGTTAAATTTGTTGACGTACTCTTTCACTGATAGATTTCCCTGCTTCAATGTCAAGAACCTTTCCATGTATAGATTCTCTTCTGCCCTAGAGAGAAACTTTGCCTCAAACCTACGTCTGAAATACGCCCAAGAATCAACAGGACGCTCCCCATTAGTGACCTTCCACCAAAACGAGGCCTCTCCCTTCATTAACCAAGCTGCTAATTTGACTTTCCTCCCTTCTTCTACTTCAAAGATTTCTAGCAATTCTTCCACCTCCTTAAGCCAATCTCTAGCTTCCACAAATGTTTCTGACCCTTGAAAAGGTTTTCCACCCATAGCCTTAAATTCCTTGCATGTCTTTGCAAAAGTATCAGCGCGAGGAGGAGGAGGAGGAAGAGGAGCGGGTGCAACTGGTGGTGGAGGAACATTGGCTGGACCTGCAGCGGCCCTAGCCTCTAATAACCTCTTATACCATCCTGGTATCGTTACACCCTCCGGAAGGTTAAGATCTTCAGCCATGCTGAAACGAAAAAGGAAAGATTCAAAATGGAGAATTCGAAAGATAAAGATATATGGCTATTGGGGATTATGTTTTTCATAAAAACTTTCCTCTTTAAATTACTCATCAGGACATGTTTTTGGAAACACTTCTTCCAAAAATACTTTAGAAAAATAGTTTTTCTAAAAAAATTATCTGTTCTGGTAACCTTAAGCTCTGATGCCACGTGTAACACCCCACGTCCATTAATGTCACTCACAAAGGGAATGCATTAACTTCCATGGAGGTTTTAAGTGAATATAGAATAGAAAAATTACAACAAGACAGATAATAAGTAGTACTTGGAAATCTAAAACTTTATTTCATTGTAGCAGAAATTAAACATGTTTGTTACATCATAAAACCATAAATCAGAGTCAAGTACAATATCCATCTTGATAAAATAAAATACATAACCCCATTACATAAATAGCCATTAAAGAAGATAACAAGCTGGACTTTACTTAGCGGTCCAAGCTTTCCAAAAGAGAGATAAAGCAATCCAATCAAACTCCGCTAGAGCTGGGCCCACCCTGAGGACCTGGAGGGGGGAAAAAGATAGAAATGGAGGGGGTCAGACATAAAGTCTGGCGAGTATGATAATTCTAACAATACTATTATCAAAATAACTAGACTAAGGCATAAGCTGGAAAACAAGGAAATGTCTATGAACTATTGGGTATGGAAGAGCAGATAAAGATAACGTTAAAGGCACACCTAATACTAACGAATAATTACTACACTGCACCACACCAGTCACCCTAAAGGTTGATCCCACTCACCGAACTAGAAATTATAGAAATAGCTTTGTGTACCCCTAGCTGACTACATAGGTGCCGCCTGCCCCTATCTCCGCTAGGTGTACCCCACTACCCACTTGCGATCGGCTCCCTACTCGTAGATACCCGTGCTGGCCCCACAGTGGGGTGTATCACTCCCCTACAGTGGCAACCCGATACAACTTGAGGATGCACGGCTTATACCTACACGATGCAACAACGTCTTACCTACCAGGCCGGGTCCACACACGCATATGAAACCCGTTGGACTTGCGTTGCCACCGCTAACCCGTTTGGCCTCTTATAGTCAAGCCCAATATGCGTGTCCCGTCCTCGACTTGGGTTAAGCCCACAAAGATACGTTTTGGGTTACTGGTTGAAATGGGCCCCCAATTACTTACCACAAGCTATCCACCTAAGCTTGTCCCCACTAGTATATCCCACTTAACCCTCTTCTTAGTCATGTTCATTTACATGTGTGTTTGGTTAAGTCTTACTAATCGTATTTCAAATGCCACTAAAGGCACCCACTAGATTCCTCATGCCATCCAAGGCACCTACTTAACCCCCATATCCCACCTCACATGTTTATCTGGTTAAGTATTTCTTAATTCATTAAGGCCATAACCTTATAAAGACCTCTCACATTAGACTGACATTTATGGCAGCTGGATTTGTCGGGCGGGTCCGGGCAGTCTTACACCATAAAAGAGTCTAACCTCGTGTCTTTACAACTGTTATGCTTTAATTTGGGCCTAGGACCTCTCACATTGGGCTGAAATTTGTGACTACTGGATTTTCCGGTCGGGTCCGGACAGGTTTACGTCACAAACGAGTCCAACCTCGTGTCCTAAGCATTGATTATTGCTTATAATCTTTTACCCCAGTTTTAAAATATATCCCTATTCAAATCATTAATTAATTTTCAATTTTAATGATGTCCATAATTGACTCAATTATGGCCATCCACTTACGGTATGCAAAATCATATCAATTGCACCCCAATTTCTTAATATTAAATCCTTAATATTACCCCTACCCCACGTTATACGTTCGCTTATTCAACGCAAAATATACGTTAGACTCGAATAGTCTAACTCATAGCACAAAGATAAATTATCACAACATATAGACAAATAAAATAGATCTAATCATAATAGGGGTGAAACTTGCATAAAACTACACATGTCATGGATCTAAAGGTGTCAACTTGTTTGGTTAAATGTCACAACTTACATAATATGATCATAACCCAAGTTCATGTATAAACTTGCATATGTGGTTTATGCAACATAATGATGGTGTGAACTAGCATCTAACACATAGAACTCACACATGTCATAGCATAATTCTAGATATAAATAGATGTCACAATTCTAGATCTAAATAGATGTCATACAATATGTGAGATTATACATACTAATAAATCTAAACTTGCATAGGTACATGTGATTTATCCTGTGAATCATCATAGCCCAAATATATATAATCAACATCATGATTCATAAGCTAACTACAACATAATAACATCATGGCTTTGTAACATCGCAACTTAGCATAGAAACTTGCAACATATATAATATCATCATAGCATGATTTACAACATATAGGATATCATCATCACATAACATAGGATTTACAACATACATGATAGCATAAGGTTTACAACAACATATATGACAATTCACATCATTTTCCTATGATTCATATCACATCTTAATCTAATTAGTTTGCTAATAATCTTATTAAGATCATCATACTCACAATTAGAAAAGAAAGAGAGTCTTGATTTGCTTTAGAGTTGAGTAGAATTAGAGTTTTGATTAGCTTTCTTCCTTCTTAGTTGGCCGCGGCTACACTGAGTTCCATGGCGATGGCATGACGGCGGCTATTCTATTTTTCATGTGAATTTAGAGTGAGACTACCTAGGTATATATAGAGTTTAGGATTTATTTGGACCGTCAGATCAACTCAGAACTAACCTGAACCGTTAAATTAGCCAACTCAGCCCTAAAGACACATCAGCAGCTCAAGATTGGGCTCTGCCAAAACCTGGCCGACTGGACCAGGTCGACACCCAAGTTGACTGCGCATCGACCTGGTCCTGGGGGTGTCGACTGCCCAGTCGACTCCCCAGTCGACCTGGGGTGCTGGGCGGGAAATTTCCCGCCTGGCCTGTTTGACTTCGAATTTTGAATTTTGAATTTTCTGAAACTTCCGATGGCCATTATCTCCTTCATACGAAGTCCAAATCACGCAAACTCGGACTCTATTTCAACCAGAATTCCGAGACGAACACAATGGCGCAACCCGTTTCCCACAATTCTCACGTCTGAGATTAGTTATTCTTTAATTTGTGAATATTAATATTAACAGAATTACGGGGTGTTACACTTACTCATCAAAAGCCACATGTCTGGAATGTATAACTTTCTTCGTAATTGGATTCCAAATTCTATATCCTTTTATGCCATCTGTATAACCAAGAAAAACACATTTGGAGGCCCTAGGCTCCAACTTGTCATATCCTGTATTGTGAACATAAACTGGACATCCAAATATACGAAAATAACTTAATAAAGTGTTTTTACCTCTCCATACCTCCTCTGGAATCTTCCCATCAATGGCTGAGCATGGAATCCGATTAATAATATGTGCTGCAGTCGAAATAGCTTTAGCCCAAAAACCCTTAGACATACCCGCAGTCAATATCAGGCAACGAGCCTTTTCAAGTAGAGTCCTATTCATTCTCTCAGCAACCCCATTGGATAGCGGATCACCAGGTGTAGTAAAATGTCTTCTAATACCACGCTGTCTACAGTAGTCGAGGAACTCTTTAGAGACATATTCGCCACCATTGTCGGATCTAAGAATCTTCAATTTCCTTCCTGTTTGGTTTTCAACAAGAGCTAACCAAACCTTAAACTTCTCAAATACTTCTGACTAAGCTTTCATTACATACACTCAAACCTTGCGTGAGTAGTCATCAATTAAGGAAACAAAATAATATGCTCCACCAATAGAAGTTGTAGAGTATGGCCCCCAAACATCTGAATGCACATAATCAAGTACCCTCTTAGAAGTATGCATGCCATCGCCAAAAGAAACTCTGGGTTGCTTTGCCAATACACACTCCTTGCAAAAGTCCAACTTGTTGAAGATTTCTCCTTTGATCTTTTTCTTCTTACGAAGCAACTCTAAGTTCTTCTCCGAAGTATGACCTAATCTCATATGCCAAAGCTTGGCAGCATCCAAACTTTTAGAACTATCGACACTAACACATGATTCTCCATGGACAGTGGTACCCATTAGCAAATACAGATTTTGCACCATAACAACCTTCATCAATACAAGTGCCTCTCTAAAAACTCTCAAACCATCTTTGACAATGGTTATTTTGAATCCCAATGATGCCAATTGGCCTAATGGTATCAATGACTTCCGAAGACCTGGGACATAGCGAACATTTGAAAGTGTGCGAACAATCCCATCATACATGCGAATGCGAACTGAACCAACTCCCATAGACTTGCATGTAGCATCGTTCCCCATAAGGATAGAACTTCCTTCTTTGGCATCGAAGGAAGAAAAATAATCCTTATTAGGAGTCATGTGAAATGATGCTCCAGAATCTAGAATCCAGTGGTCTGCAACATCTAATACAACCGCTGTCAATAAGTCGCTACCGCCTTTCTCCATCACAATAGATGAAGAACCATCAATCTTCTTCTCCAAATCTGGACAGTCTCTTCTCCAGTGGCCTTGTTTCTTACAATTATAGCACTTTCCATCTTTAGACTTACTCCGCGAATTAGGTTTCGTAGAATTGGAAAGCCCCTATTGTTCTTCACTTTCTTCTCTGCTCTTCCTCTCTCTGCAAATAAGCATGAGCTACTACTTCCTCCACTGCTATCACCAACATCAAACTCTTTCATCTGATCTCTCAACTCTTCACACAGCAAACCTGTCTTTACATCATCTAATTTCAATGTGTCTCTACCATAGATAAGGCTGTTAGTGAAACCAGTGTATCGCTCTGGAAGCGAACACAACAGAACCATTGATTTTTGTTCTTCATCAATCTTCAACTCAACAGACTTCATCTTCATCAACAGGTCATCAAACACACTTAGGTGTTTCTTAATTGAAAAACCTTCCTTCATCTTATAAGTGAAGAAAGTCTTCAATAGGATCAGGCGGTTGGTTAGGGATTTCTTCATGTAGAGGTCCTCCAACTTCTTCCAAAAGCCTCTAGCCATTGTCTCCTGACTGATTTCAGAAATTACATTCTTTCCCATAGCAAGCTGAAGAGTAGTAAACGCCCATTCTTCCATCTCTTCTAATTCTACTGATGAAATATCAGCAGGCACTGTCTCTGTATCAAATAATACTCGATGAACGCGATTTCTTCCCAAAACTGCTTTCATCATCCACTGCCACTTTTCAAAATCTCCTTCACCATTCCACTTCTCTATCGTCAACTGTGATCCTGACGCCACATAGGAGTCTATGACGTATGGATCAACTATTGTCACAGACGTATTATTTTTATTATTTTAATCTCAACCTGCCATTCTACCAAACACCTTCTTTGCGAATCTCGCTCTGATACCAGTTGTAAGGGGTGATCAATCCCTTTCAGCGGAAAAACCTCAATAGGACCTTGCAATGATGTGATAGAACAAATAGCTTGAAATGAATATAAATCTCATATCATAGAAAAAATGCAACAGAGAACACACAAATTTATAGTGGTTCCACTATCGCGAGATAGTGTACGTCCACTTCAATGGGGAAGAGATTTTATTAATATATTCAAGAGATTACAGAGTTTATTAAAGTAGAGCAAAATAAATGAAGAATACAATGATCTCTCACTACATAGCATTCTCTGTGTATCTCTTTAAACAGAGAAAAGATTACTTGGGGATGAGACAATTGATTTATGTAAAATAAATCAATTTATGGAAAAACAAATATCCCATTATTTCGTAAAGTTGAAAGTCTACTAAACGCATCCTAATTACTCAAAATTACATATTATCATCATAATTATTAGCACTTTAGTCATCAACTAAGTTGAAAATGCTTAATATTAAGCTAAAAATTTCATTTATGTTCATCGACTTATTGATCGTTGGTGGAGCGGATAATTATCCAATATACATTCGTATCCGCGAATGCAGATATCCGAAAATAATTTCAAAATCGGATGCGGCTATGACACCATCTGCATCTAAAAGTATCCGTTGACAGCCCTAATTAGGAGTTTGATGGTGTAATGTCACCTAAAAAGCAGTCGAAGTCAACAGTTGGAGAAATCAAAATAATGTGATTTGATCGACAATAATTAAGTTATGTAAAGTCGATTGGAACAAATCCCCCTTCCTTCCACATAGGGCACACACGTATGAATTGGCACACACATCCTTGTAACAAAAGAAATCCCTCGATGTTACGTACCTGCCAACTCATATTTATACTCTATTCCTTCAATTTATTTCATGATGTGAGACTTTTTTTATTCAAACCCGTCATTTCTCCTTAACAACATGTGCAACAATCCAAACAGTCTCCCCCTTGACTCGCATCCTTGCCTGCATGGCTCAGTCCATAACAAGGCTCTGATACCACTGTTATGTAACGATGATCGGAATAAATCCCCCTACCTTCCGCATAGGGCGCACACATATGAGTTGACACACACATCCTTGTATCAAAAGGAATCCCTTGATGTTACGTGTCTGCCAACTCATATTTGTATTCTACTCCTTCAATTTATTTCGTGATGTGAGAATTTTTTCTATTCAAACCCGCCATTTCTCCTTAACAACATGTGACACAAGCCTAACAAAGTAATACCACTACAACAAAAACACCCGTTTACAACTGCCAAAAATAGTTGTAATAGATCTATTACAACAGGAACATGCCATTTCTTATATTCACATTCGTAATAGCATCATTCTTTTACAACTATTTTTGACAGTTGTAAAAGTTTATTTACAATTGTTTTTAACAGTTGTAAAAGACCTTTTTGCAAGTTGTTTGTGTACTATACTAAATCCTAATACAATTATTTTTTTCCCGTTGTTCGAAAAAATACAAAAAATAAAAATTGAACATGGTTTATAGAATAAGTAAGCATAAACAATGTGATATGATTAACAATACACTAAGTAAATCAAAAATTACATTATAAGAAAATTACATCACAATACATTGCACTTAATAAATTACTTCTTCCATTTACAATAATTCAAGCTAGACATCATTTGCAAAAGTACGACTCAAAGACACAAACTACAAAAGTTATGCTCTAAACTAAGAGCCTCTCGATCAAGGTTACGGTCAATATCTCAAGTTCACTTTCTTTTTTGCCATCATATAGAAGCTAACAACAAGAAGTGCATCATCATCTACTAGCATTCACACCAATCATATCATAACTGAAACAAAAATCAGTTCAACCTAATTGCCTTTCGTCGAGATGGAAGTATATGTAAATCCTAGCAAAGTTTAGGGTCATAGTATTTGAAACTTGGTATCATTTCGGTAGGTGATCTGTCTGTCTCATTTGCAGCAAGACAATACGAGCAAAAGCCAATCCACCATCAACACATTTAGTCAGATTTGGTAGAGCAACAAATTTTTAGTGAAAATTTCACTCACTGCAAAACTCATACTCCCACAACACGTTTAAAAATTTATCTCGTCAGTCACAACAAAAATACAAAAATGCAAGACTGAAGACTCGGCCAAATCAAGCTAAAAATCAAGATTAAAAACTGCAAAACTAAAAACACTCACACCATTTTATCTCATCAAGTAGTACTGCAAGCAAGAGTCAAGTTGACAGCATTTGAATAAAATAAACCAAATATAAGTTACTGGCTTCAATTATATTCCTGAAATATGAGTTTTTATTTTGCATCCCCAAGATTCATAAAATTGTCGTTTCCAAATATAGCTCACCGCTAGAATGTCATAATATGGAATGTTTATAATAAACAAAAACATAGCAGTAATGTTCAAGTTAGATAGTTTTCTACCACTTTCTATTTTGAAGAATAATGAAAATGACGGAGGTTTCTAGGATCAAATAATCTTAATCCCACTCCGTGACATCTTTTTCTTTTGCAAAACAAAACCAACAAGCACAGATGAGCAGATAATAGTGAACTTGAATAATATTAGCTCCTAACGGCCTAAAAATCTAAAGCATGATTAAAAATATGCAATTTTACAGAATCAAGTTTTCAGTAAATGAATTATTTTTCACCTGTATCATGGAATGTAGTAAAATAAATTGTGCGCGTTTAATATTGCATTTTTAAAAAAGAAGCATGATTAATGAGTCATACAGTTTGCAATTTCATCAACATTTCAGTAGATCTCAGAATCTGGATCAAATTTTCTCCCATTAGCGTAAGAGACAGAAAGCAATTATTTCCTAGTCTTTAACAAAACAAAGCTTTGGCTCAAAGTCCAAATTAATAAGGTGCCAACCCGAATTATTACAGAAATCAAAAGATTTGAAAATCAATCATTCTACTATATGAAATATGGATTACATTCCAACATACAAGGATTCCACCTAGTTAACAGTAAAAACATAATCGATTCTCATGCAGGGTATAAAACCTTTATACAAAGCAGAATTAAGACAAAAATACTAGCTTAAATATTGGGCAGCTAGTTTTATCTTCAGGTTTCTTTTCACACAAATCCAAAATAACAATGGATATATTCTATTAAGTCATAAACTCAACCTGCTAAGAGTTAATATCATAGAATATAGTTTATCATTAACATGTCAAAGGGTTAAAACAACTTAATTTTCACAAATTAATATAAATGTTGTGTACTAGCATTTCCCACTACTCATTATACTTAATTTATTAATCTATTCTCCAGAATTTCAAAGCCATTGTTATTGGGTGTCCTCATCCATCATAATTTCCTCCCAACTTGGTTTTCATTTCTCTTTAAATTATGCACTAAGCATGTTATGGACTAGTTCATGTCGAGAGAGCCACTGGTCATGGCATACATGAGTCACCAAGAGTTGGAAGCATGCATAAGCTTGACCTGATAGGCGTCCCTATCTACATTCTTTGAAGCTCTCCTAATCCTAAAACAGTGGTCTTTGCTATTCGTTCATCACAATAGTTGTTACGTCCTATTTTAGATCATGTATCTTCAGATGCAATTCTAATCGCTTACAAACAGGGGCTTACAATTGATGAGTTTGAAATCGGTAAGTTTTAAATGAGGAATAAAAATCTGAAGTGCTTTTAGTATCTCAAACATCAGAAAATAAATTGCTAGTAACTAATATTTAATCAAGCTTCAAATTGCATATATTTAATCATGCAACAGTTAGGTAGCAAGCTTTACCTTCCAAATCGTACAACCGAACATGAAACATCCAAATCTGATTAAGTACGACGTGATTCACACAAGATCGAAGCATGACGGTCCAAGGAGATGCAATTATTTTGCGATTTATTTGTTATTATTATGTTTGCACTATGAATGGGAAATTTCAAAGTTGAATTTATTTTGATTGAGAAGCGGTAAATTTCCAGATCTGAGCATAATAATGAAAACAGAAAGGAAATGAGAAAACAGATGAGAGGAGCTGGGGAGTTTGTTTTGATTGGAAGGTAGATTTTTGGGGTTTGTTTTTAATCGAGGAGCTGGGGAAGTGAAACAAATGGACAAGAGAAATGAAAGAAACAAGTGGATGGAGGGAAATACGGTGTTAAAGCGCGCCAAAAAATTTGGATTGGTGGGGAACATTGAATTGGAGCCATGAAAATTCCGATTTAGAGAGAAAATGATAGGTTTACAACCGACGGAAAGACTTGTAATACATATTTATTACAGCTGACATAAAAAAAGAGTTATCAAAAATAAGTATTTATTACAAATAGCCAAAAAAATGTTGTAATTGACATTTATTTCAACCTGCAAAAAAAAAGTTGTTGAAAACTAATCTTTTACAACTTTCTGTATTAGATAGTTGTAAAAACCCTGTTTACAATAGGCATTTTGTGATTGTTGTAAAATTACAGTTGTAATATGGTCTTTCTGTTCATGTCACAGTCTAAATTACAACACTATGTATAACTCTAGCTCATATATTTGCTCCATCTAGAAGCTACCACTATTGTATATTTTCTTCACCAATGTTTTGTTATCATTTCATAGTTGCACTTTTACTTTGCTGTATGTGTTAAATTTGATGATACAAAATCACAAATAGGTGGAAACAATTATGCAAAATGGAAAGTAAATATTTTTAATATGGATATGCATAGATTATTGATTGCATTTGCATGAGACGACAAAGAAATAAATACAGGAATTATTTTCTTCCATCTGTACTAAGGCAAGGAATGGGTGATTTACTTGTATGTTTGTGCCATTTGATTATTTGAATCAAATTATAATTCTCACTTTGAATTTTCATTTATAAAAACCTCAAATTCACAGTTAAATTATTACTATAAATCAAGTTAATTTAAAGTAAATATCAAATATGGATAAACAATTCAAATAATTTCGATTAATTTATATTTATATTCAATTCAGTTTCAACTTCAGTTATTCACATATACGAATTCCTTAAATTTAAAATTTAAAATTCAAGGCTTAAAGTTCAAATTTAAAGAAAACAGATTAATAATATCATTTATTTCTCTTCAAAACAAAATTTCAAAATTCAAGATTGAAAACAATTTTTATTTAACCAACCGGTGTCCGTATATAATTTTCTATCCAATAGCCAAGTAATACTTAAAATGTAATTTAGTATTTCGGGAAAGGATATATATCATTTCAATCCAAATCACGGTCATAGGTATTTATCATTTCAACCTACGTTCTTAATTCATTTTAATGATTATTCCCGGGTTTATTTGTGCCCGTAACATCTAGGGTGATGGTTGGGATTAATAAAAAATTCAATAACATATATAAACAATGTTGAGAATAATATGGATTACATATTAACACATTAAATTTATAAATTCAAGGCATACATCAAAATCAACACATCTAAACAGTTCAATAATATCAGTTACTAGTCATCAGGTATGAGATTCTTTTTTTTTTAATTATTACTAAAACTAGAAATTATCTCTAAAAGTACAATTTATATAACAGTTAAATTAAATTATACAGTCTATGCAAATTGAACAATCAAACAGCAAACAATATAATCATATCATGACATGAATTTAATTTAACTAATAATCTAATATTTTAGTTAAATATGAGTGGGTTTAATCACTCACCTCTGCTTCTGAACGAGATTGAGATCCGAATTTTAGCCCAAAGAGCAATGGTCTTAGAATCAATTTAAATCAGTGCCTTCGCGAGGAGTTCATCGATACGAATCCAACCGTTCATCATTCTGAATTCGTATGTGAAAGTTATTATCGTTTTATCATTTGAATTCAAAATATATAAAATTATTAAAATATATTCCTAATTCTCACTTTGAATTTTTGTTTATAAAAATCTCGAGTTCACGGTTCAATTATTACTATAAATCAAGTCAATTTAAAGTAAATATCAAATATGGATAAACAGTTCAATTAATTTATAATTATATTCAATTCAGTTTCAACTTCAGTTATTCACATATACGAATTCCTTAAATTTAAAATTTTAATTTCAAGGCTTAAAGTTCAAATTTAAAGAAAATAGATTAATAATATCTTTTTTATCTTTAAAATTTCAAAATTCAAGATTAAAAATAATTTTTATTTAACCTACTGGTGTCCATATATGATTTTCTATCCTATGGCCAAGTAATACTTAAAATTTAATTTTAGTATTTTAGGAAAGGATATATATCATTTTAATCCAAATCACGGTCATAGGTATTTATCATTTCAACCTACGTTCTTAATTCATTTTAATGATTAATCTAGAGTTTATTTGGTGCCCGTGACATCTAGGGTGATGGTTAGGATTAATCAACAAAAATATATAACATATATAAACAATGTCGATAACAAGATGGATTACAAATTAACACATTAAATATATAAATTCAAGGCATACATCAAAATCAACACATCTAAATAGTTCAATAATATCAGTTACTAGTCATCAGGTATGAGATTCTTTTATTATTATTATTATTATTATTATTATTAAAACTAGAAATTAATCTCTAAAAGTACAATTTATATGACAGTTAAATTAAATTATACAGTTTATGCAAATTGAACATAAATATGCAATTTAAATAATCAAACAGCAAACAATACAATCATGACATGATTTAATTTAACTAATAATCAAATATTTTAGTTAGATGTGAGTGGGTTTAATCACTCATCTCTGCTTCTGAACGAGACTGAGATCCGAATTTTAGCCCTAAAAGCAACAGTCTCAGAATAAGTTCAAATCAGTGTCATTGCAAAGAGCTCGTCGGTACGATTCCAACGGATCCAACCGTGTGTCATTCTGAATTCGTATGTGAAAGTTATTAACGTTTTATCATTTGAATTCAAAATATATAAAATTATTAAAATATATTCCTCATCCAACCAAGCATTGACACGTCGGCATCCCTCTTAATTCCCGCTACTTCCAATTCACGTAAACAGGAAGCCAGCCGTAAGTAGAACCCACCTCCAATGAACAGCCTACCCAACTTTTACTGTCGGTTACTCGCATCTCCGGCCACGATAGCCTCTCCAACCACTGGAGTTCGGAAGCCCTCCTCACGGCGCACCTACCCAAGGCAGCGCCACCAAGTCCTGTGGTCTCCTTCCTTGCCGACGACGCAATGAATGAAGTGGGTTATCACCACTTAAAGACAAATTTCGACGATTTACTTGACGATAGAACCTCCGACCACCATCAACAAGCTCATATCCTCCTCCTCTAAAATACCCAAATCTCCAATTCTTCGATTGAGGCAAGAATCAAAACGCCCAAATTTTATGTTATAGGCTCCGCGATTCAATCACTTTGACCGTAAATTCTGACCAATTCAGCTACTGCGTGCGACCACTAATCGTAGATCTGAGTTCTACTCATAAAGAGCTTCGATTTGGTATATAATACGATATAGATTGAGGAGATTTGAATTTAAAGCTTGAATTTTTTATTTGAGTTAGGGTTTGGAAATTCATTTTCAGCCATTAGAGGAAAAATTCGATTGGGAAAATTTTACGTATACTGAATAATGGCTGATGGGGTGGAAATAAAATTTATTTATATAAATATACAAGGTCCAATATGTGATACAAACAATTATCACATTACATTGATTCCTTTCACGTATTATTCCAATTTTGATTGATTATCAAAATTCAATTTTAATTCTAATTATAAATTAATTAAGTCAATTTCATTCAAATACTTAAATATTAATTTTAATACATACCAAAACAAACCAAATTTTAATTCCAATTATAATCAATAAAGTTATTATTGTTCAAGTAAGTCGAATTTCATTATTTACAAATTCAAATTTTTTTTTTCAATTATTACGTACACCAATCAATTTCATTAAATGTATTAATATTAAATTCCAACCTTCCATGTTAACCAATATAAACAAGATCACAAAATTATTACATGCTATAATTACCAAAATAAGTTAAAATTAATCACTTAAATAATTTATTTAAGTTTCCACCATGCATTAATAAAATTTCAATATTTAAAGTTTAATTCTAAATTTGTTGACTTAATTAAGTCCAAATAACCCTCAATAATTACCATACAAATCAATTTATAATTTATATTTTAAATCCACATAAATAATGGCACTTATTACCAGTCGACCTTCATTATACACACAACGAATGTATATTATTACCATATTAATTAATTTAAAATTTCCAACATATATGAAATTCCAAAATTAGTTAATTCATAAATTTTAGTATTTAAAGCAATTTTGTTCAAAAACACATTAAATTTAATATTTTAAATCATCGCGTAATCTTGGGATGTTATACTCTTCCCCACTTAAAACTTTTCGTCCTCGAAAAGGCATAGTAAGAAAGTTGTCAATTTATATGTATTTAACCATATAATTTCTTATTAAACTTGTCTCATTCATTTGTTTACACAACTAATTTCGTTAATAATTTAGTTCTGAATCATGAATTACCAAACCGCGATTTTTCTGAAAATTTGGTTTACACATATCCCAAAATTTATAAGTCAAAATTTAAAATTTTCTCTTTCATTATAAAACTATATTCCAAATATCCAAAAGATTCTTGTTTCAAAGAATTCCAACTTATGTTGGATCCTATACATTCATTTAAACTTTAATTCGGAAAATTACGAACTGTAGCTTCGCGACGAACTTGTTTTAATTAAATTCAATTCAATTAATTCATCCAATCTCCATTTAAATTTATAATTTATAAACCAATTCACTTGTATTTTCACAAAACAAGTTAAACATTTATTTTCGACATGGAAATATCGATTGTCTTAAGTCATCGAATATCTAACCATTAATAGCAATATAATTTAATTCATACCAATTAATTCACTTCATTAGCTCATTGCATTGACACAGTTTATTTGTATTAGATTTTGAATTTAATTTCAAATGTAACTAAGTATACATAGTTCATTTCATAACTTAAGTTTCATTTGTATATATAAACAATTTTTTTCAAGCATCATTATTCATACCAGTACTTGTATATTATCCAAATTTATTCCAATACCATGTTATCTTTTGATTAATTGGTAAGTTATATATATGCTGTGGAAATGTTTGATTTTTATACAAGTTCAATAGTTTTAGTTTATTTTGAATTTCTTATTTCAAACTACAAAGAGTTTTGTTTTAATTATAACTCTCTTGGATTCATTTTCTTATTGTACAATTCAGAAATTTCTAAAATTCCATTTTTAGTTCATTTCAACAATTTGAAATTTATTAACTATACAAGAACTTAAAATTGTCAACTTCGGGTTCGTTTCCGAATCAACTTTATAATTATATATATATATAATCTTTTATATCAAACCATAATTTAAAGGATTTTAAATGGAATCCAAATTTCCAAACAAAGTATAGAAATTTTAAGGGGTCATCCCAAGTTAGTTTCTGGAAAATAAATGTCGATAATGCGTGCACTCATCATCGAGATCATTTTCCAAAGGCAAAGGGGGAAGTATACACTTATTTTCAAAATTCATTTGAAAACAATTTATATATAAGGAACAACTTTTTTTTGTTTGAAAATATAGATACGTTATTTCACAACCATTTTTAAATCAATATTAAAAAACAACCTGAAATCAAATTCTTAAATTCATATTTCACTTCTTATTTCATTATCAATTAATATTCAATATTTCATTATCAATTTATTTTCAATATTTATTTCTTAAACCATTCAATAACCAATAGTTTTAAATTATTGATTAATCGAGTAATAAATGATAAAATTTTTATATTATCATCAACGAAATCAAAATTCATATATTTTCAAATAACTATATATAAATAAAATATAATTCAAAACAATATTATGTCAACAAGTCCTATTAAGTGTTTAGAAATCCCTATCAATGCATTGACGTCCCAAGTACTGACTGGAATTCATAATAACTCAACAGTACAAATCAACTTAATACAAAAATCATTTTATATCAAAATTACAAGTACGCTCTTTCTTATACACTCTAACTCATTCTATAGTATTACTACCCTGTCTTTAATGAGTTAATCCCAAATAGAGCCAAGGTTTTCGCTAAACCAAAGCTCTGATACCAAAAATAACTATCCATATTTTTGATTTGTTTATATCGACATTGAGGATCGTTGTCAACTTGAACGGTCAAAAATCTCGGATGTTACATTCGTTTTTTGTGTAGTGCATCTCATGTGAAAGATGCATCTTTTGCAGGTGGTGGTTGTGTTTGTAATGTGGTTTTGACTGAAGCAGTTGACTTGCAGGAGAGAGATTTTTTGTATGTACCAAAAATTTGATTAGCCTTTTTTTATTGTCAATTGACATTAGTTTTTGACTCTGTATTTAAATCAGTATTTGAGAGGATTTGTTGGCCTTGTTGGTATTGAGATTTCTTTGGAACCTACCTTATTTGAATTTTGGACACAACACCATAAGTCCCGTTTCTCACGCTTATAGCCGTGAGGAATTAGAATCCTCACGGTTATAACCATTGGCCCAACAGGCGTTGGTGATTTTTGTCACGCATATCATCACGGTTACAACCGTTATTAATAACGGATATACTAACGGTTATAAATGTGATTTTCTTTTCTGAATTACGGTTATAACCGTTAGTTCATTTAGTTTTGTAACGGTTATATATGTGATTTTATTTTATTTACTAATGGTAATAAATGTTATATTATTTTCATTCCTAACGGTTAAAACTGTTATATTCTTCCTACTTCTAACGGTTTTAACTGTTATAACTTCCAAAATTATCTTGGTTATAAGCGTTGTATCATCAATTTTCCCAATAACTACTATCACATTTACCACAGTAATAACCGTGATAAACTACACATACAGAAAACACCTATATTTCATACCAAATATACATAAATTTTCTGTACTAGTGTTGGTTACATACACAATAATATCGTTACAACAACAAATAGCATGCAGAACATACCAACTTTAAAATAGCAAACTTAACAAGTTTACAATACCAAGAGTTTTACACCGTCATTAACATACATAATAAGTTTTAAAATAAGATTCAACATATTTGTTCTAAATCCAGTCTTAACATATGTATCATCTACCAGATTAACATCAATTCTACCACTAGCTGCATTATACCACTAGATACATCCTACTTTAATTTTACCCATAGAAAGCCACAACAAAACATCACGTGAGTAGCAATTCAAACTCAAAACAATCAAGTACGGCATAAGAAAGTTCAAGCTGAACAGATAAATAATGTTTTGTGAATCAAATGGTAGTTTAGTTGTCAATTGCAATTGGAAACTGTAAACATAGGTTGATTTGGTTGTCAGCTGAGACTTCGGTTGAGTTTGAATGATAAATAATACGTTAACGATTCAGTATGTCAAATCCAATCCGAACAGAATCAAAGTATTAAACACAAAAATAGAATTCTTGAATGTAGCGAACTAGAGCATTTTAATGCTTGTTTAAAAGATAATTGCTTCAGTATTAGAAAAAGGTTAAAATCATTCTGATCAAAACCATTCATGCCTTAGCTACATAAAATAAAGAAACTAGATGATAAGGTTTAGTATTATTCCACAGTATAGACAGTTAAGCTTTATCATTTGGAGAAGGCATAAGTGAAGAGTTGACTACTAATTGACATTGTTGGGTTGCAACAGTTCATGGTATTTTATACTCTTACAACCCTTTTTTGGCTTGTTTTTATATATAGTTCATGGTATAATGAATGTAAACTTACCATATGGTATTTTATATGCAACGCGATTTGAATTTACTGATTTTTGCTATCCGTTTGAAGCACGTTTACAATGATTCTTTCGTTATACATCGTAGCATGTTTACATTGATTCTTTCGTTATATGTCGAACTGAAGCATCTTTTAGATATCTCATTATGCAACATGGTTTGGAATTTAATCCATCATGCATATTTCATCCTATTCTTTGTGATTGTATGTCTACTGCAGCGAGTAAAGCATTTCTTAACTCCCATCATTCAATATTTTACCTGATCATTGTCTGATTCCCATTGTTCTAGCAGTATCGTTTATATACTGATCCACGGATGATTGCCTTGTCCTTATGTTTCAATTGATCAGTTTTTTATTATGGTTTTCAATTGACTTGAATAAACCAGTAACTTTCAATAGATTATAAAATTGACTTTTAAGTATATTGTTGAGTTTCATAATGGAGTAACATCACACTACAAATATCCTTTTTTTACCATTCAATATACGCTCACACATATATGTATATATATATATATATATATATATATATATATATATATACACACACACACAAACCTTTATGCACATATACAAATTAGAAAGTGGGATACCAAAGTGAAACGTCCCGTAACTTCCCCGTAAAGGAAAGCGTCGGATAGTTCGAGAACAAACCACAACAGAACGCATATAAAAGAACATTTCATTGTATATTACAACAATGCATCAGATTACAAGAATATACAGAGTATAAATGAATATTACACAGAAATATCAGAGATTTAAATTGATTTAAATACATAGCAGCGGAAAATAATACAATACACAACTAGAAGAGATATACGGATACAAAGCTTTCCGGATATCGTTCCAGCTGTAAACCAGGACCCTGTGAATATAAATCTGCAAAAACCAAAACTACTAGCTGCCCGTGTCAAAATAAGGGCACCTAGAGTTTAGGTTAAAACAATAAACTCCAGGTCAGTCATGTGACTGGTGTGAGAACTAAAACAGTTAATCTTTATTTTTAAAGCTAGGTAAATCAAGGGACCACGCCGTATAACACGGAACGGGTTTCCTCCCAAGAATACCAGTGCATAAAACAAACAGCGCAATGCTAAATAAAGAAAAATGAAGCTATTATAAGACCCAGTTCCCATCACACAATGCAACGCAAGCCGGAGGATAGGGTTTTTACCTTATAATAGCCAAGAATGCTTGATACGTTTAAAACAAATCATTTGATACTATTGTAAGTGCATAGTGTATAAAACAACTTCAAATCATAAGTATCAATCATAGGCGGCATGAGCGCCCCATCCCACTATGTCACCATACTAGGTTCTACAAATTAAACCGCACATGTCACGTATTTGGAAATTGGATTTCCGTCTATGAACCGAGGCAAAAGATAGTCCTCAACCGTTTTTGTGACTCTCTAGCCCGAGCCACAGGGTCAGAGCGCATCGACCCTTGGAGCGACAGGGCCGGTCCACCGATGTGGATTAAACTTAAACCCTGAACACTACGTCTCCCCACCCTATGGGGTGTAAGTCTGGTCCGTCTGCCGACCAGAATGCATCGGCCGAAACACCGAGGCGCCTCGCAACAGCAACAACCACATAAGTCAAACTCGTCAGGGCGTGTAAAACCACTGACGCCACTTCTAACTAGAAAGAAACGCAAGTCCTCCCTGAGGTCCGTCTCCCGTTTTTGGTTCACAACCGGGGTGCGAGGCTCGCGAATTCACGTTACACAAAGCTGTGCCACACAGGCTGTGCTTTGATCATCACCACAAGACTTTGCTTTTCAACAGAAGCCTCGATCAATTGCCACTTAGGCATGCCACACAGGCAATTCACTCCATGCGTTTGATATCCATCAATATATAACCCCTGAGCTCGTACGTCTCAGAGAAGGGCGTTAAGCAAGAGAATAAATTCTCCGCCGCCAAACAGACATATATTTAATAGAGATCAATCACACGGATTAAAATCCAATGTCAGACACACAGTCCATTTACAAGTCCGTTCTGGGTCTGAACGAAACCGGAGGCACCTAGTACCCCGCATATCCATCGATCTCCAAGTACGTCTGGACGATCACCAACTGTTTCCATCTTCTTGGGTGTACAGCCCAATCAAGATCATCAGTAATCACCCAAACGACGTGAAAACTTCTGGTCTTCGACCACCGTCTTCATCTTCGACACCACGTCGAATCAGTTATTCAGAATGGGATAAACCCGGTCTTTCTGAATAACTCACGTATATATTATAAAAGTGTTACACAAACACAACATACGCCTCATTCCAATTCAGAATATTCTTTTATTCGAATATTCCTATACTTTGGGAAAAGTTCCCATAAATTTTATCCAAGATAAATTCTTTAAATTTATTCTTTAATCTCCTTTGAATATCAATTCAAACTAGTCGGGATTAACGAACCACACCGAAGTAATCATTTATTTTATTTTCCCAATCCCAACCTATTCATCCCATGAAGTAAAACTGGTAGTACTTCATATCTAACACCACAGTGTTATCGGTAATTCAATTACCATTTCACGTTTAAATCTAATTAAAGATTTAACTATCGCCTGGAGTAAAACTGGTGATACTCCATTCTCGATCTTTTCAATCTAATTAAAGATTCATTAAAACTTCACTTAGTTTTAATCTTTAACTGGTTTAAAGAATCAGTGTCATCTAAAACACGGTTCACGATAAACCCAAAATCACCTTCCATTAATTATCGGGTTAAAGAACGAGTGTTGTTTAAAACACTGTTCACGACAAACCCAAAAAAATCAATATCCATCAATTCCAATTAAATATCATTCAATTGGTACACTTCATTAAATCTAAATAAAAAGATTTAATCTTTTCTCAACTGGGTTCAAGAACAGTGTTAGTGAAGACACCATTCACGACAAACCCAAATCACATTTGATATTCAATACAAGGCTCTGAATAGAAAATATATCGGCTTATATTCAATATCAAATTCTACGATTAACAAATGTCGTATTGAAATAACGATATACATGTATATCTTTCAAATTCCCATAACAACATCTGTATAATCACGAATTCCAACGTCGAAATATTCCGAAGACAATTTCGATTCAAATCCACTCCAATGCAATCATTGGAAATTCTGGTTATTTTCAAAACCCTTTTTCAAATTCAATTTATTTATTTAAAAATAAATAGAATTATAATTCTAGTTCAAAACTAGTTCATTTCGATAAAAATCCATTTTTATCTTTTCAAACATGAAGTTTTTCATCCCAAATCTTCACAAATCATTTCTTATGATTTTACACAAATTATTACTATTTTTAATAATTTTATCAAGGCCCATACAGTCGATTTCCATCAACGGCCATCGAACTGCACTTACAGCGACCTTTTTCAAATTTGATTTGGACATAATTCCAAATCCAACCGTTAGATTTCAAATTTCTAACATTCGCTAGAAAGCTCTTTTCGATACGAACCCAATGGTTCCGGTTTTAGGAGAATCCGACGGTCGGATCTCCCGTAACGTCCATTTGAAATCAATGGTCGAAATTCGCGAACTGCCGCGGCGCGGCGCGTTCTATTCAGGCCATTATATTATATATATAATATATATAATATATACTTCGTCGATTTCTATTTAAAACGAATTATATAAATAGTTTTAAAATTCGTTTCAAAATCTATTTCAACTTCCATCTCAATTCAAAGCAAAATTGAATTCTTCTCTATAAATTCGTTTTAAAATTCATTTCTATTCAATTCAAATTTCAATTCAATTTGAATTCATTTCAATTTGCTTTCAATTCATTTTGAATTCGTTTTCAATTCAATTCATTTCGAAATCACTTTCAATTCACTTTGAATTCGTTTTCAATTCAATTCATTTCGAAATCACTTTCAAATCACTTTGAATTCGTTTTCAATTCAATTCATTTCGAAATCACTTTCAATTCAATTCACTTTGAATTCGTTTTCAATTCAATTCATTTCGAAATCACTTTCAATTCAATTCACTTTGAATTCGTTTTCAATTCAATTCATTTCGAAATCACTTTCAATTCAATTCACTTTGAATTCGTTTTCAATTCAATTCACTTTGAATTCGTTTTCAATTCAATTCATTTCGAAATATTTGATTTCAAAATTACTTTTTAATATTCATTTTAAAATGAATAAAATCGATATAAATATCGTTCACGTCAAAATGGCGTCACTCTAATCAACACGACTTCATATATTGACATTTTCAAATATTCCATTTCGAATATTTCTATTTTAAATATTTCTAATTTAAAACTGGAATGAGGCCCAATCAATTACCATATAAAGTTAATTATATGGATTTTCATACAACACATGTATAATAGCCTTGAAAAATAATCAACCATCAACCAAAGTGCACTACACTGTATAAGCATCAAATATAGATATCTAACGCTTATAACAGCCTGTCAATCAATCGATCGACATATTTAATCAATCAGGATGAGTGAACTTCAAATTTCATCCCAACACCCGTGTGGGGTTTCAAACAATCAAACACAGATTTTATTCGTGCAGTTGGGCGATGTGTAAAATTTATCGTCCCAATCCATATCAGTCAAATCAGTGTACATAAACAAACCGTCTGGTTTGTAAATGAATATTTTATTTTATTCACATTCACGTTAAAAACTATATTTTTAACGATAAAATATTTATTCCAACACATGAATTTTCTTTTCAGTTCATTTATTCAATAAAAATGATATTTTTATTTTTCTAACATATTTTAGAAAATTTCGGCGGCATAACGGCACGATACTAGAAACGGGACAAGGCCTAGCCTTATCCCCGGTCTAGTGAAGGCCCACGCCATTCACACATCAATCAAATCAATTTCATCTCACCCAACAATTCAATTCAAACAAATAATTCAACTAATCTATGCAACCAAACAAACAAGTCCATGGTCTGTGGACGATTGTGTCGGGTGCTACTAAGCACCGTCTGCATCCTAGTATATATATATAACTAGAAAAAGAATTGAAAGGTGAGAAATTCTCACATATAGCTATCTAGCTCCACGACTCTTCCTTTAGAGAAATCTTCATCGTTATCGCATCTTCGTCAGCTTCGTCGCCCGTATCCACTACATATATAAAAATCGAATTTTTACTTCGCTATTCAATATATAAAAATCGAATTTTTATTTCGATGTTCAATATATAAAAATCGAATTTTTATTTCGATGTTCAATATATAAAAATCGAATTTTTATTTCAAAGTTCAATATATAAAAATCGAATTTTTATTTCAAAGTTCAATATATAAAAATCGAATTTTTAGTTCGCTATTCAATATATAAAAATCGAATTTTTATTTCAAAGTTCAATATATAAAAATCGAATTTTTCAGTTCAACTTCATATAGAGAAAAATCCGACCTTTTATATAGATAAAAATCCTTATCTTTCATCTTAATAAAAATTCCGTCTTTTCCATTTCAAAGATCCAATCTTTTCTTTTACTTTTTAAAGTTTAAATCTTTTACTTTTCAAAATTCAAATCTTTTAAAATCTTTCTTAAAATCAGTTTTAAACATTATAAAAAATCAGTTTTTAACATTATGAAAAATCAGTTTTTAACATTATAAAAAATCAGTTTTAAACATTATAAAAAATCAGTTTTAAACATTATAAAAAATCAGTTTTTAACATTATAAAAAAATCAGTTTTAAACATTATAAAAAATCAGTTTTAAACATTATGAAAAATCAGTTTTTAACATTATAAAAAATCAGTTTTAAACATTATAAAAAATCAGTTTTATATACTTTTATAAAAAATCAGTTTTAAACATTATAAAAAAAATCAGTTTTAAACATTATAAAAAATCAGTTTTTTACTAATCTTAAAAATCAGTTTTTAACCTATTTCAAAAATCATTTTTATCCTAAAAAAGAAAATCAGTATTAAAACAAAAATAAACTAAATAAATAAAATGAAAGAAAACGTACTGAGGGGGGGGGGGGGGTTTCTCGCAGATCGACGGCGGCAAGGTGGCAAGGCGGCAAGGCTTCGAGGTAAGGCGGAGGCTGCGGGGTTTCTGCCGTTCGTCGGAGGCTTCTCGAGGGCGGCGGCTTCGATTCGAACGGTGGTGACAGGCGTCGATGTCTTCAGGGCGGACGCGATGGGTTCGAGGTAAGGCGGTTGGTCGGTCGGTCTTCGTCGGCGTCAGCTTCGAGGTGGCGGCTGCTTCGCGAGGGGGAGGGCTGGATCGGCGCTAGGGTTTTTCTCTTTTTTTTTTTATTTATGTTTTAACTGAATCGGGGGGGGGGGGGGGGGGCAGAAAGGAGATAGGAGGGAAATTTTTTTTTATTATTATATTTATTTATTTATTAATTATTTAATTTGCAAAGAGTTGACTTTTACATACGACCTCGAAACGAGGCCCACCGCCTGTCGTCCATAGCGTTCTACCCCCATTCCGAACACAATGGGACATGTACCGCAAGTTGATTCGGCTGTTACAATCAGTTTCCATTAAATTTTCATTTAAATCACTTTATTGAATTCTTAACGTACATTTCGAATTACCGAGGTCACATACTAACTCTAAAAATTCCCGAAAAATATTTTCTAGCTTCGTATTGACGATACGGTCCTAACAAAACTAATTTCGTCGAATTCTGAGATCGTTAGAAAAATGGCCAATTTCCAGTCGATTAAAATCAACTGAAACTGGTCAAACGCGTTTTCCTTTGCCACGCTCACATATTGATTCGAAAAATTATGAAATTTGGAATCTAGCAATAACTTGACATCACGGACCCAACAAAAGTGGTTTCGTCGAAATCCGAGGTCATTTGCAAAATGTCCATTTTTAAGGGCCTGAATTCCATAGCGACTATTCAGAATTTTCAACTGGACATATCTTTTGATTCCCGATATGAAATCTTGATTTTTCGGATTCGTTGGAAAGATATTCACAATTAGATCCCATTATTTTTGGTTTCACTAAAATCCGGATTATTTTGCACCCGGTACATTCAATTGAAGTTTGAAATCGAATTATCGAACTACCGCGCTGATATACACGTAAATGTGTATATTTTATCCGCTTATTTATCTTATTTTATCTTTTAAATAATTGATATTGTGTATTTATAGCTGTGTTTTCAGATTGTTGACAAGAAGCATGGTTTAGAGCATTTGATGGATAAAGCATGAAGAATTTGCTTAAAAAGAGTGAAGTTTAAAATTGCTAAAGCTTGAAGAATCTAAAGCTTGAAGAACGGTTGCAATTATATTTCAGTTAAGAAGATTTGGCTCAATAAAGACTCAAACTGCATTCACATTAGCTCATTTAGATGGCCTCTTACTCATGTTGCGTTCACACTAGCCTATTTGCTAGACCACTCACTCTAAAGCTGCGTTCACACTGGCTTATGTGTTATTTGGGTTATTTCTTTAGTCCCACATCATGTAATTAGCTAGCTAGCCTTTGTCATATCAGCTATAAATACACTTTATCTCATTCATTGTAAAACACATCGGGTTTTATTCTGTAATTCTCTTCTTGGAATAAAATCATTCTCTCCCTTTCTTTTTACTTTTTGTTTATTTTATTTATGTTCATGTTATTTATTTTCTTTTTCTCTTCTTCTTTAGCTATGTCTAGCTAATCCCCTTTGATTAGGGGGTGATGACGCTGATAGTATGATTCAATATGAATCACATAGCCAAAAGATGAGGACTGTATACATGTAGATCTGGATCTGAATTAAGGGTTAGATCTGAACCTTCATATTTTGTGTCGTTTAAGAGTTATGCTCCTTCACAGGATATATTCGTGTTCGATCTAACGTTTATCAGATCTAGATCTAATTTTAGGGTTTTTAGAAATTAATTAGTAAATCTGTCCTGATAGTCTATGGTTGTAGAGCTAAGCTCCTGCATAGGCTATGCTTGTCGTTATTTACATATTTGTTTCTAAAACCTATTATCGTTGATTCATGTTTGTGACAGAAACATGTATTAGATCTGGTTAATCTTTTGGCTATTGATGATTATGAATCTGATCTATGTCATTATCCCCTAATCGCTTTCACTTATTGTTAAAACTCTCTTTTATTTAATTTCTGCTATTTTCTTTGTTTTCCACCAATCAAAAGTTAGGGATAACTTGATTGGATTTATTAATAAAATAATTTAGTCCCAGAGTTCGACACCCTCTACAACAATACTTGTTGTTTAGGAAAGACGAACGAATGATACAGTTGTTTATAATTGTATAATTTGTTCGCAAACAAATTTTGGCGCCGTTGCCGGGGACCAAAATAATTTAAATTCGTAAATCCTTCGGGTTATATTTTTAGTTTTTTTAGTTTTCCAAAAAAAAAAAGTTGCAATTTTATCTTTTGTAGGGTCTTTCCTTTTTGTGTATTTACTGCCATTCTTTTTTCTGATTCTTTCCTATATTCTGTTTTCAATTTCTTTTCATAAAAAAAAAACCTTTTCCAATTCTTTCTTGTTTTGTATTCTGTCAATCCTTTCTTGCAACATCTCCTCTTTTACATATTTTTCTGCTTATACAACAAATAATAATTATAATAATAAAAAATTCCTTTTTGGCAATTTTCCTTTCTTCTGGTTTTGATCTTCTTCCTTTTACTGTTCTCTACCACTTCTTCATACGTCTTCTCCCACAACACTCTTCCCCATTTTCTACAATCAAACATACGCTGCGATCAACCCTTTAGCACAATTATCTACCATCGTTCACAGTCAACAACACCATCCTAGACCATACTCCTCTAGCTTGGCCATCCACACCTGTTACACCACCTCACAACAAAAACTTCTTCACAAATTCCTGACCAGAAAACTCAATCAATTCCCCTTGGCACAACCAATTCCCCTTGACACCGACAGACACAACCATTTCCCTACAAAGCCACCACTACCCAGTCAATTAACCCAAGTCCAGAAGTTCTCCATCACTTTCCTCCTTCACAAACTATTGCAGCAAATACCACGTTCCCTTCCAGCCCATCACGTTCAAGCTAGATCCGAAATCCACTCTCAAAAAGTTCACGACTACCACAAATCCCGACTGCATATTCAGGTTGCAACTACAATATCCAAACCGTGAATTTACCATACACTCCAGAAAACAACCAACCCCCTCTGTCAAAACAAAGATCCACAAGGCCTTCTCACAGCAAATCAACCCCAACCACTCAAACTCCAATCACCACACCATATGAAAATTCCCTTAAATTCCCTGCAAATTCGAAACCACCAGTTCGAGAGCAACCAAAATCCGCTATTAAACCAAATCGTCTAGAAACTTCAAATCGCGACACCACCGATAATCATTTCACAGACCGAAACCGCTTTGAACTCCCTCCGACCTGCAACCATCTCAACAACCACACGTAGATTTCAGTAATCGCCCCACTTCCTGTTACCACCGCAAGACAAACCAACCAACTCCATCACCTCAGCAAAACGCCACAACCGTACCTATCTTTGAACTTTACACCCAGTTCACGCCCAAAATCAGCCGTCAATTCGAATTCAATTTGAAACCACCCTTCCACAGAGGCTCCACTGCACCGGCCTTCAGCTTCAACTCCACCCCCCTTCGAATTACCAGAAACTGCAGAAACCCTAATTCACAGATCTCGAGCACAGAAAGTCACCTGAATTGCATATCGAAATCCAACTCGAGACGCGATTTAATTTCAAAAAAAAAAAAAAAACAACAACAGGGGATTGTTTTCTTCGTGGAAATGGAGTAATGTTTTTTTGTTGTCTGCAATTTTTCTTGAAGGGAGGGGTTACGTTTGGCCCTATTTAGTGTATACAATCATTTTACACGCTTCACTTTGGGCTTGCATTGTTTTGGGCCGGGCTGCTAGTGCATGTGTTGTTTTGCTTTATTTTTGTTTTGTTGTCTTTGTTTTCTTTCCCCTTTAAAAAAAAGAGTTGTTTGTTTTCTTTTTCTCATTCGATATTCTTGTAAATTGCTTTTTTTTTTCTTCGACCTTATTTTCTTCTCCATAAAAAAAATAATCTATTTCTTTGATAGTTTCCTTTCTCTGTAAAAAAAAAAGGTTTGAGGGATTTTTTTTTTTCGAAAGCAGGTACGGTGGAAATTCGAAAAAGGCCTAAAAAAAATTTTTTCGGGCTCCTAGCCCGAACCCGTGCCGCAGCGCAGTCGAGCAATTAATAGGAGGCAACAGGCAATTTAGGGTTCGAGCGGTTGCACACCAAGTGGGGTGTGAACGCGCTAGCGCTACCCAATTGCACTGGACGGACTGCCGATCAAGGTGAGTATTTTCTAACTCTACAGGGATTGCTGCTGCAAATAAAATATATATATAGACATTGCTTGTAAAAATCTTCTGCAGGGCATCGGCTTGCTTGTAATTTTTTTTTATTGACTGTTCTGAGACTGTTCATTCTGTGACTGAATATTTTGCCTGTTGATGTGTGGTTTAAAATTTCAAAACGAACGTGGGATTAATTGAAAAGTTTATTTTTGAAATCGAATTGAGGATTCCACAAAGCTCATAGGACAAAATATTTGTTAAATTGACAATTAGGATTGATACTCTCTGAGGTGTCTAAGGAACGGTAGAGTCTAGAACTCAAACAGGTTCTTAAACCTTCAGTTGTGTTTCTATGGTGATTCGTGGCACACTGATAATCCCTGTCCGAACCTGGCCCAGACTTGTATTCATATAATCCGAATTTGTTAATTTTAACAAATTTTTTAGAAGCTTCTTGAAAATGTCCCAATTCCCTTTTTCCAATGGATTTTACGATAGTTGTGAAAAACAATATAATCCATATAATTTTACACCAAATTCATATGGATATTTTAATAACAACTTTTGTACAAACAATTTGGATTTTATGCCATCAACTTTTAAAAAATTTCAAGATAATCCCGATTGTACACCAACAAATTTTCAAAATGATGATCAACCCTCAACTCTTGAAACACATGTTAAATCTTTACTTGAAATGAGCATACAACAAAATAAAGAAATAAATGAATTGTGTAATTTATACATGTGCAACAATTCAAGTGAAAGCTTTCAAAATAATCAAAATTCGATTTCACCTCCTAATTCAAATGATTCTGATTATAACCCTTGTCAATTCAACTTTGAAGTCCAGAATGAATTTCAAATTCAAAATGGAAATGTAAATCACTTTTCAAATGATTTTGGCAACGGGAATAATTTCAATTGTGGTGCTATTGAAAACTTTTGTTCTCAACAATTTCAAAGTGAAAATTCTCATGTAAACAATTATAAATTTGATTTTGCTGAGCAAACGAACTTACTTGACGATTACTTGAAGTTTCGTGAGAAACAAAATCGAATCCAAACTTGTGATGATTCAAATAAAAATCCACCTTTGCCCACAATCAACGATTTTCAAATAACAACTTTTGAAATCGATGAAAATCTCAATGAAGTTGTTGAAAGCTCTGTGATTGATTTGAATTTAAATTCTTTTGAAAACAAAGACGTCAATCTTCTATTCGATCTTCCTCTCTCAAATTATGAAAATTTAGCAACTTTAGATTATCTATATGACAAAAATGATAAAGTTGTTAATAACTGTTTATGTGAGGACGATTTTGATGAGCGAAAACTTCTTAAACTGATTGACAACGATGTTGTTGGGTCTGAAATTGAAAATGAAACATTTGAAAACTTTGAAATTCTTGAGGTTGAAAACAATGGGACTGTTGAATGTGATCTCAAACATGATGACGATTTTTCTGAAATTGTTGAAACTCCTTGCGACCTGATCGGTTCAACTGAACCTCACTATGATCACTTGTTTTTCAATGATAAATTTCTGCAGTATATGAACTCTTTCTGGAATGACACTATTTTTGAGAAAACACGATTTCGAAATTTACTGAAAATTCATTTGTTCGGTTTTGACTTTAGGTTTACGAATGAACCTTTAGTTAATAAAATTTCAAATATTAAAGCAAAACCGAACAATATTTCTCAAAACAAGTGTGGGGGTGAGAACGATGCACATGTCTCTCAATTTATACATCATCTGAACAAATCAAACTTTGTTTTTGAAACTTTTGTTGAACCCCAGCCCGATGACCTCTCTTTTGTTGCTATAAAAATTCAATTCGATTTCAGGATCAATTGTAAGCTCAAAATTTTAAAATTAGCAACTCAAACTTTTGAAAAAACCAAATTTGTTTTTCCAAATCTGAATTGTAATATAAAATCCTTTATGATTTGGTTTTCTATGCTGAAGCTGTGTCTCATAATCTTAATGAGGCTGATCCATTGGTCCATTGTGGACCGGTACATCTATTCGATGACTGCGTATTTTCTGCACACACATCCGGTAAGCCGTGCTGACCCTCTTATTTTTATTTTTCCTTTCACTAAGATATGTCTGATTAACGACTGTGAGGACACAGTCACACTCAAGTGTGGGGGGAATTTACATTACATCAGCAATCAAATTTTATAAACTATGTCATTCATTGAACAAGGATTAACTTAAATTCATAAATAACACCTTGGTTCTTGTTTGATAAGTTGAATTTTTGGGTGATGAGAATGAACATAATTTATTCATTGAATCGTAATGTGTCTTTTTAAGATGCTAGCTTGAGACTGTGCAGACGTTAGTCGTGTTCTGGAGTAAGCGTGTCAACCTTTGTTATACATGTTAGAATGTGCAAGTAAAAATAATAAAAAAAAAATCATGAAATAAAAGGATTTTGCACCTACATTTGTTGGATTTTCTGAGTTTGTTTTCATGCATAATATTTTCTTTTCCACTCAAATTTTAAAAATCGTAAGTTCTAAAATCCACTTGGCCCAATTAAGGAGAAATGATTCGTTGTAGCATTCTTCTTCGATACCCCACATTATTCAAACCCAATTTTTTAGTCGATTTACATCCATGTTTCGACAAGTTTATCTTATATTGGTATACTCAAGAACCTTTGTTTAAAGGTCAAAAACGTCACTTTTTTTACCAATATTACACTGCCCACTCCGTACTTGTTTTAAGGTAGGATAACCATATACCACATCTTATTTTATATGGGTTATCTATCTTACGAAACTTTGCTTATCATTCCTTTCAGCTTTTTGTATAACATCAATCCAGACTTGTGTGTTGAATTAAGGTTATAGAAGTAGAGTAACTAGGGCACAAAACTTTCCTTTCATGAAGTGTTGGTAGTAGAAGAGGAATCAAATGAAATATTACGGTGTCATTCCATTCCATTTCCGCTCATCATTCATCATGCAAATATGGAAATAAAAAGTGAAAAAAAAAGAAAGAAAGAAAGAAAAAAAATGAAATAAAGAGAGAGTCTCTCTGAATAAAATAGTCTTCATCATTCTTGACTATGAAGCATCCATTTCCATTCCATCCACATCCATCATACCATACTTAAAAGCAAGGATTGTAGTTGAGGAGATGAAAGGAAACAAAATGTCCATATGTGCCTTAGTATTACTTTATCTTTTGTAATTTGAAATTCAACTAATACACTTGCCCTCTTATCTAGAATATTTTTAGAACTTACAAAATTTTCCTTCATCTATGCATAACTCACATCCAATACATTACAGTTACGGTGGTGCAAAATTATTCAAAAAAAAAAAAAAGGTTGAATAAATGATTGGGTGCACATTGTCGATGTGTAGAACTTTGGTTGACACCACGCTCTTAACCTTCAAGACAATTACAGTGTTATCAAGGAATTACGATTCAGCTTGAAAAATCTTATTCATTTTTGCACCAATAATGGGATGGACAATTGGAACTAAACCGTTATTATTGAAGTTAGGTGAAATCCTTGGAATGTGAAAGACCTTAAATATATTGTTTGATTAATCCGCGTACATAAGACGCTTTGGATTTTGTGGGTAGTATCCGCTGAAAACCCTCACGAGACAACACTCGTCCTACTGGGGACACCCAGGGGTTTAAAGGCTTGTTGCATACGCTAAATGCAATCGTGTTTCCTACGAAAGTGTGACATATCTTAGTTTAGTTTATTCGAGGACGAATAAAAAGATAAGTGTGGGGGTATTTGATATACACGTAAATGTGTATATTTTATCCGCTTATTTATCTTATTTTATCTTTTAAATAATTGATATTGTGTATTTATAGCTGTGTTTTCAGATTGTTGACAAGAAGCATGGTTTAGAGCATTTGATGGATAAAGCATGAAGAATTTGCTTAAAAAGAGTGAAGTTTAAAATTGCTAAAGCTTGAAGAATCTAAAGCTTGAAGAACGGTTGCAATTATATTTCAGTTAAGAAGATTTGGCTCAATAAAGACTCAAACTGCATTCACATTAGCTCATTTAGATGGCCTCTTACTCATGTTGCGTTCACACTAGCCTATTTGCTAGACCACTCACTCTAAAGCTGCGTTCACACTGGCTTATGTGTTATTTGGGTTATTTCTTTAGTCCCACATCATGTAATTAGCTAGCTAGCCTTTGTCATATCAGCTATAAATACACTTTATCTCATTCATTGTAAAACACATCGGGTTTTATTCTGTAATTCTCTTCTTGGAATAAAATCATTCTCTCCCTTTCTTTTTACTTTTTGTTTATTTTATTTATGTTCATGTTATTTATTTTCTTTTTCTCTTCTTCTTTAGCTATGTCTAGCTAATCCCCTTTGATTAGGGGGTGATGACGCTGATAGTATGATTCAATATGAATCACATAGCCAAAAGATGAGGACTGTATACATGTAGATCTGGATCTGAATTAAGGGTTAGATCTGAACCTTCATATTTTGTGTCGTTTAAGAGTTATGCTCCTTCACAGGATATATTCGTGTTCGATCTAACGTTTATCAGATCTAGATCTAATTTTAGGGTTTTTAGAAATTAATTAGTAAATCTGTCCTGATAGTCTATGGTTGTAGAGCTAAGCTCCTGCATAGGCTATGCTTGTCGTTATTTACATATTTGTTTCTAAAACCTATTATCGTTGATTCATGTTTGTGACAGAAACATGTATTAGATCTGGTTAATCTTTTGGCTATTGATGATTATGAATCTGATCTATGTCATTATCCCCTAATCGCTTTCACTTATTGTTAAAACTCTCTTTTATTTAATTTCTGCTATTTTCTTTGTTTTCCACCAATCAAAAGTTAGGGATAACTTGATTGGATTTATTAATAAAATAATTTAGTCCCAGAGTTCGACACCCTCTACAACAATCCTTGTTGTTTAGGAAAGCCGAACGGATTTTACAGTTGTTTACAACTGCATAATTTGTTCGCAAACAAATTTTAATTTTCAATTCTATTTATAATTATATATAAATATTTATATTATAACGACGACGCGTATAATATATACGTCGAATTATATTCAAAATAAATTTCTCGTCGATATTATTTAAAATAATTCATTTTAAATAATCGAAATTCGCTAAAATTGCCAAAATAAAAATTTTAAACTGGCCCAGATTTTCCGGGTTGTTACAATCTCCCCCACTTAAAACTTTTCGTCCCCGAAAAGGAACAAAGTCGAAAGTGGTTTGATCATTCAACTCTACGCTCGATCTGACTTCCATTCTCCAACTCTTTAGTTTCTGAGAATTTCCAAAATCTCAAAAATTTGGCTAACACCCTAAATTTTTGAAAAATTTCGCCATAACCTCCCCTGCACCGGGAGCATCGGGGAATTTCAAATAGCTTCCCCGGTCCTTCAGATCTCAAAAAGAAAAAGAAAAAGCCAAGCGGCTAGCCAATAGGCTCACAAAATCATCATCACCCAAACAAAACAGGAAATTATGTAGTAAACATGTACCTATTTGTCGGGCAAACAAATTTTATTCTCTGCTCTAGCCTCCTTGCTATGACCTGTTCAATGATATATATGTATTTGCAAGCAAACGCAACCAATTTTCAATATAACTCAATATTTGATGTTATTAGGCATAATGGTTCAAAATTATCAAACAAATGAACAAACAACACAAACACCAATCAATTAGTGAATTTAACGTTTCAAATTCATAATTTTGATATATATACTGAAAATCTTGTTTTGATGCCAAATCACAACAATGTATTCTAGCTATATATAATTTGGTTCTCACACCAGCCTAATGGAAATATATAGATATCACACTTTCGTTACTCGAAAATAAATGCTGGTTATGGTATACTTCATCATCAGGACCATGTCCGGGCGACTAGAGTGCGACTCTATATCTATCCAATATTTTAAAACTTCGAATACACGCGGATCAGACGTATACGCAAAATCTATATATACTGGATTGTCCACATCAATTTAAATAGATAATCAAATACGAATAATTGATTTAAATTTTCAAAACAAAAATTTGTTTTCATTTTCAAAAATATACTCTTCACACTCGTTCTAGGATACTACTGATCCCATCTCTAACGAGTCATTCTCGTTGGATATTACTAATCCAATTTCTGATGAATTCTTTCGTACGGTTCTAATGTGCCTTGTTCTCTGCTTTGTAAACCAAAGCTCTGATACCAAATGAAATGTCCCGTAACTTCCCCGTAAAGGAAAGCGTCGGATAGTTCGAGAACAAACCACAACAGAACGCATATAAAAGAACATTTCATTGTATATTACAACAATGCATCAGATTACAAGAATATACAGAGTATAAATGAATATTACACAGAAATATCAGAGATTTAAATTGATTTAAATACATAGCAGCGGAAAATAATACAATACACAACTAGAAGAGATATACGGATACAAAGCTTTCCGGATATCGTTCCAGCTGTAAACCAGGACCCTGTGAATATAAATCTGCAAAAACCAAAACTACTAGCTGCCCGTGTATAGCCGACGAAATCCGATAGGCTTTGCAACCATCCCTTCATCCCCCCAAGCAGTAGGTAAAACCCACCGTGGCTCTCACATGGTCCCCCAGTTACTTGTTTTACGGCAACCCTCTCGAGTCTCGCGCCCACTGGCGAACCAACCCCCACCACAAGGGACATGTGGGGGTAAGAATCTCCCGTTCGCCACCAAACCGCGAAGCGAGAACCCCCCATCACGACTGCAACAAGAACTGGTGATACTCCATTCTCGATCTTTTCAATCTAATTAAAGATTCATTAAAACTTCACTTAGTTTTAATCTTTAACTGGTTTAAAGAATCAGTGTCATCTAAAACACGGTTCACGATAAACCCAAAATCACCTTCCATTAATTATCGGGTTAAAGAACGAGTGTTGTTTAAAACACTGTTCACGACAAACCCAAAAAAATCAATATCCATCAATTCCAATTAAATATCATTCAATTGGTACACTTCATTAAATCTAAATAAAAAGATTTAATCTTTTCTCAACTGGGTTCAAGAACAGTGTTAGTGAAGACACCATTCACGACAAACCCAAATCACATTTGATATTCAATACAAGGCTCTGAATAGAAAATATATCGGCTTATATTCAATATCAAATTCTACGATTAACAAATGTCGTATTGAAATAACGATATACATGTATATCTTTCAAATTCCCATAACAACATCTGTATAATCACGAATTCCAACGTCGAAATATTCCGAAGACAATTTCGATTCAAATCCACTCCAATGCAATCATTGGAAATTCTGGTTATTTTCAAAACCCTTTTTCAAATTCAATTTATTTATTTAAAAATAAATAGAATTATAATTCTAGTTCAAAACTAGTTCATTTCGATAAAAATCCATTTTTATCTTTTCAAACATGAAGTTTTTCATCCCAAATCTTCACAAATCATTTCTTATGATTTTACACAAATTATTACTATTTTTAATAATTTTATCAAGGCCCATACAGTCGATTTCCATCAACGGCCATCGAACTGCACTTACAGCGACCTTTTTCAAATTTGATTTGGACATAATTCCAAATCCAACCGTTAGATTTCAAATTTCTAACATTCGCTAGAAAGCTCATTTCGATACGAACCCAACGGTTCCGGTTTTAGGAGAATCCGACGGTCGGATCTCCCGTAACGTCCATTTGAAATCAATGGTCGAAATTCGCGAACTGCCGCGGCGCGGCGCGTTCTATTCAGGCCATTATATTATATATATAATATATATAATATATACTTCGTCGATTTCTATTTAAAACGAATTATATAAATAGTTTTAAAATTCGTTTCAAAATCTATTTCAACTTCCATCTCAATTCAAAGCAAAATTGAATTCTTCTCTATAAATTCGTTTTAAAATTCATTTCTATTCAATTCAAATTTCAATTCAATTTGAATTCATTTCAATTTGCTTTCAATTCATTTTGAATTCGTTTTCAATTCAATTCATTTCGAAATCACTTTCAATTCACTTTGAATTCGTTTTCAATTCAATTCATTTCGAAATCACTTTCAATTCACTTTGAATTCGTTTTCAATTCAATTCATTTCGAAATCACTTTCAATTCAATTCACTTTGAATTCGTTTTCAATTCAATTCATTTCGAAATCACTTTCAATTCAATTCACTTTGAATTCGTTTTCAATTCAATTCATTTCGAAATCACTTTCAATTCAATTCACTTTGAATTCGTTTTCAATTCAATTCACTTTGAATTCGTTTTCAATTCAATTCATTTCGAAATATTTGATTTCAAAATTACTTTTTAATATTCATTTTAAAATGAATAAAATCGATATAAATATCGTTCACGTCAAAATGGCGTCACTCTAATCAACACGGCTTCATATATTGACATTTTCAAATATTCCATTTCGAATATTTCTATTTTAAATATTTCTAATTTAAAACTGGAATGAGGCCCAATCAATTACCATATAAAGTTAATTATATGGATTTTCATACAACACATGTATAATAGCCTTGAAAAATAATCAACCATCAACCAAAGTGCACTACACTGTATAAGCATCAAATATAGATATCTAACGCTTATAACAGCCTGTCAATCAATCGATCGACATATTTAATCAATCAGGATGAGTGAACTTCAAATTTCATCCCAACACCCGTGTGGGGTTTCAAACAATCAAACACAGATTTTATTCGTGCAGTTGGGCGATGTGTAAAATTTATCGTCCCAATCCATATCAGTCAAATCAGTGTACATAAACAAACCGTCTGGTTTGTAAATGAATATTTTATTTTATTCACATTCACGTTAAAAACTATATTTTTAACGATAAAATATTTATTCCAACACATGAATTTTCTTTTCAGTTCATTTATTCAATAAAAATGATATTTTTATTTTTCTAACATATTTTAGAAAATTTCGGCGGCATAACGGCACGATACTAGAAACGGGACAAGGCCTAGCCTTATCCCCGGTCTAGTGAAGGCCCACGCCATTCACACATCAATCAAATCAATTTCATCTCACCCAACAATTCAATTCAAACAAATAATTCAACTAATCTATGCAACCAAACAAACAAGTCCATGGTCTGTGGACGATTGTGTCGGGTGCTACTAAGCACCGTCTGCATCCTAGTATATATATATAACTAGAAAAAGAATTGAAAGGTGAGAAATTCTCACATATAGCTATCCAGCTCCACGACTCTTCCTTTAGAGAAATCTTCATCGTTATCGCATCTTCGTCAGCTTCGTCGCCCGTATCCACTACATATATAAAAATCGAATTTTTACTTCGCTATTCAATATATAAAAATCGAATTTTTATTTCGATGTTCAATATATAAAAATCGAATTTTTATTTCGATGTTCAATATATAAAAATCGAATTTTTATTTCAAAGTTCAATATATAAAAATCGAATTTTTATTTCAAAGTTCAATATATAAAAATCGAATTTTCAGTTCGCTATTCAATATATAAAAATCGAATTTTTATTTCAAAGTTCAATATATAAAAATCGAATTTTTCAGTTCAACTTCAAATAGAGAAAAATCCGACCTTTTATATAGATAAAAATCCTTATCTTTCATCTTAATAAAAATTCCGTCTTTTCCATTTCAAAGATCCAATCTTTTCTTTTACTTTTTAAAGTTTAAATCTTTTACTTTTCAAAATTCAAATCTTTTAAAACCTTTCTTAAAATCAGTTTTAAACATTATAAAAAATCAGTTTTTAACATTATGAAAAATCAGTTTTTAACATTATAAAAAATCAGTTTTAAACATTATAAAAAATCAGTTTTAAACATTATAAAAAATCAGTTTTTAACATTATAAAAAAATCAGTTTTAAACATTATAAAAAATCAGTTTTAAACATTATGAAAAATCAGTTTTTAACATTATAAAAAATCAGTTTTATATACTTTTATAAAAAATCAGTTTTAAACATTATAAAAAAAATCAGTTTTAAACATTATAAAAAATCAGTTTTTACTAATCTGAAAAATCAGTTTTTAACCTATTTCAAAAATCATTTTTATCCTAAAAAAGAAAATCAGTATTAAAACAAAAATAAACTAAATAAATAAAATGAAAGAAAACGTACTGAGGGGGGGGGGGGGGTTTCTCGCAGATCGACGGCGGCAAGGTGGCAAGGCGGCAAGGCTTCGAGGTAAGGCGGAGGCTACGGGGTTTCTGCCGTTCGTCGGAGGCTTCTCGAGGGCGGCGGCTTCGATTCGAACGGTGGTGACAGGCGTCGATGTCTTCAGGGCGGACGCGATGGGTTCGAGGTAAGGCGGTTGGTCGGTCGGTCTTCGTCGGCGTCAGCTTCGAGGTGGCGGCTGCTTCGCGAGGGGGAGGGCTGGATCGGCGCTAGGGTTTTTCTCTTTTTTTTTTTTTTATTTATGTTTTAACTGAATCGGGGGGGGGGGGCAGAAAGGAGATAGGAGGGAAATTTTTTTTTTATTATTATATTTATTTATTTATTAATTATTTAATTTGCAAAGAGTTGACTTTTACATACGACCTCGAAACGAGGCCCACCGCCTGTCGTCCATAGCGTTCTACCCCCATTCCGAACACAATGGGACATGTACCGCAAGTTGATTCGGCTGTTACAATCAGTTTCCGTTAAATTTTCATTTAAATCACTTTATTGAATTCTTAACGTACATTTCGAATTACCGAGGTCACATACTAACTCTAAAAATTCCCGAAAAATATTTTCTAGCTTCGTATTGACGATACGGTCCTAACAAAACTAATTTCGTCGAATTCTGAGATCGTTAGAAAAATGGCCAATTTCCAGTCGATTAAAATCAACTGAAACTGGTCAAACGCGTTTTCCTTTGCCACGCTCACATATTGATTCGAAAAATTATGAAATTTGGAATCTAGCAATAACTTGACATCACGGACCCAACAAAAGTGGTTTCGTCGAAATCCGAGGTCATTTGCAAAATGTCCATTTTTAAGGGCCTGAATTCCATAGCGACTATTCAGAATTTTCAACTGGACATATCTTTTGATTCCCGATATGAAATCTTGATTTTTCGGATTCGTTGGAAAGATATTCACAATTAGATCCCATTATTTTTGGTTTCACTAAAATTCGGATTATTTTGCACCCGGTACATTCAATTGAAGTTTGAAATCGAATTATCGAACTACCGCGCCATTTTCAATTCTATTTATAATTATATATAAATATTTATATTATAACGACGACGCGTATAATATATACGTCGAATTATATTCAAAATAAATTTCTCGTCGATATTATTTAAAATAATTCATTTTAAACAATCGAAATTCGCTAAAATTGCCAAAATAAAAATTTTAAACTGGCCCAGATTTTCCGGGTTGTTACACAAAGTTGCTGGCATTCGCACTTCAAATTTCTACCAGCTTTCATTTCATTGCTTCACATTAACTTTAATGTCATCTTAATCCCAATATTTTCGGATCCCACATTATAACCATGTGTTACACAACTAGATAAATTCCCAAAGGCGGGTAGACCGTGAATTCCACATAACAACATTGCTCTAAGAGTGAAATACTCCTTTGTATTCATGTCAAATGCAGGCACTCCTTCTGTCCATAATTGCTTCAACAAATCCACAAGAGGTTCCAAATACACATCAATATCTTGACTTGGTGCTTTTGGTCTAGGAATTAACAAGGACAACATTTGAAACTCCGGCTTTATGCATAATGATGGTGGTAAATTTTAAGGAACTGTATAAACAGGCAACAACTATAACTACTTGATTGTGCTGTACTAGGATTGAACCCGTCGGTGGCAATACCAAGCCAAACATTTCATCCATTTATACTAAACTCCTGCCACTTATTCTCGAACGATCTCCATTCAGCCGAGTCAATAGGATGACGCATGTTAATCCAACAAGGCTTTGCTTCACTATGCCATAACATTTTTGGAAAGTATTTCGAAACTTTTCGAGGTTGTTTTGTAATTTTTACCACTTCTCCTTGCTTTTTAGTTTTAAATCCTGAAGTGTGACAACGAGGACATTTCACTGCATTACTATGCTCTTTCCAAAACAATATGCAATCATTTTTACATGCATGTACACACTCTACTTTCATTTCCAAATCTTTTAATATTTGCTTCATTGTTGAGTACTTCTCCGATATTGTATTTTCCTTTGGAAGCAACCGTTTCAATCATTTCAATAACTCGGACATACTACTTCCTGACCAATTAAAATCTTTTTTTCAAATTGTGAAGCTCTATCATGACACTTAATGTTGTTATACCGCCTTCACAAGAAGGGTATAATTTTTCATTTTCTCTTCTTTTGGACTCCTGATACTTTCTCTAATGGTTACCATCACTAATACCTTCTATGTCATATGCATCATCAACAAGATCTCCAAGAGTGTCTCCTATATGATTTTCCCCTCGAAATTGGTTAGAATTATAAGCCTCGTGATTGACATGCCGTGTAGGATTGACCACCATATCATTACCACTTCTCTCGCCATGAAAAACCCGTTCATCGTGTGTTTGATCCATACCATAAACGATCAAGTGTTTCTCTACTGATTTAAAATGCAGCTTTTTTGAATTTCTACACTTTATGCAAGGAAAACTTCATAGTTTGAAGTCGGGTGGTGAATTAAACTTTGCTAATTCAATAAAATTTCAAACTCCTTATATGTATTCAATATTATTTTGATGTCGAATTATAATCCACTCTTTCAACGTTGGCTTCATATTTAGTAAGAAATTTTATTTGTCCCTAACAAGACATGAAAATACAACATTGTCATCACGAAACTAATTAATAACATATATGATCGCAACAACTATGCATTGGTATAAGCTATTGTTCACTCACACTTTAAGAATATACATTGTAAACATTGTCATCATGAAAAAACATAAATTAACTTACAGACACAAAATATATTTCATGCTAATTTTGATTACTTAACACATTTTATGACAAATGCTAGTACCCATAATTCAACATCGAATAAGAAAGTCTGCTGAGTATAAAAATAAAAACAGTCGATGGCATATGAACTCAATTTCTTGATCTCTATAATATATACATTTTTTTAAACTCACATGTCTTCTTTTAGAAGAGTGCCCATATATTTTCAAACTTCTCTAACAAAACTGTTTAAATAATTTATAAAAACAATTAGAAAGATATAGATTTCCTATAACAATTATGATGTAAACTAATTTGTATTTAGAAATATGTGAAAATACAAAAGGGGAAAAGAAACAATCCAGTGGAACGTCATTTGGCCATTATAGTAAAAGTTTTAAAGTTGAACACGATGTCTTAATTACTAAATTCTAATATGATAAATGATAAGGAGGATCATTTGATTTGTTGAACTTAAATTGGCAGTTGTGTTTTCCAAACATTTAAGAACGTTAAATAAATCATGAAAATCTATAAACAACGAGAATCAAACAAGTTTAACTCTTAATCATAAACAACACTTATGATGGTGATATAGAAGTACTCTAAAATATTCTCAGCGCAAAAAAATCAACGATCATAATTGAATAAATTAATTCAACTTTAGTGACAAACTGGTAGCAATAAACTAAAGAGGACTTGTGATTCAATGATGATAATTCAACAGAATATTGTTAACATGAAAAATTCCACTAGCATGCTAGTTATGAAGTGTATACAATATTTAATATTTTTCTCTCTTTATCTTAGAAGGGACAAACATATATTTCACAACACACACTCTCTCTTTCTCTCTTTGCTGCATCTTAATAGTTTTCTAATTAGACAACACACTCTCTCTCTCTTTATGCGCCTGTATGATATTTACCGTAGAATGGTTAACCAATAACTACATGTCAAAATCAATTAGTATTCCATGAGAGCAAATATGAACAAAACACATGTTTGTTATCAATAGCACATCACAATCGAATAATATTGCACAAGAGCTAGTTTTTCATTCATGTCGATGAAGTATCTCTTATTTTTTGTTTCTTTGTTTTTGAAAATTAGTATGAATGCCAAAGAAAGCAATTCAAAGCACATACAACCAGTGAATGCACTCAAGACAGGTTCACGTATATCAAACAAGATATGAACGAGACGAACTATAATTGCTGCACCAACTAAAGGCGTTTAGTTCTGTGGAGTGACTTCAGGCTGAGATGAGAAAGTCAGAAAACAAGGCAATTAAAATTCATCAGAGGACTGAACTAAAAACTTGAAATACAGATATCAAATCTAGTCCCAATATTAGCCAAGGAGGTGAAACACAAGCAGCGGGTAAAAAATTGCAGCAAGGCAGTAGAAAACAAAAACAAAAAAGAATGACTGCACTTGCATATACACATGAAGATAATGGCAGGCTGTCCATCCACATGATCAAGCACAAAAACAGCATTAACAAACATAAGGTGCAACACATATACAACCAGAGGAAACAACAGCCCATTTGCTACAGGGACGCATGATAACAAGCTAGGCAACAGCAATATCAAGCACCAAGCCCAAAAGAAGCAAGAAGTTTATACCAATCACACATATATGCGTATGCATGTACATGAAAATAAGGAAACCGTGCAAGACAGAATCGAATAATATTACACAAGAGTTGGTTTACCATGGATGTTAACTACTACTGCTATTATAGCTTTGCAGCTCACCCTCTGTATTTTAATTAAAAAAATTAATAACATTCTAGGCAAATTTACGAATGGACCATAATGCATTAAAAGATTATATAAATGCAAAAGCAAGCAGGAAGTAAACAAATTAGATAGAAATGCAAAAGAAAGCAAGAGGACCACAACCTGCACAACAACACACATAAGGAATTGCACCACAATTTACTAATCATTAAATTTTGAATTGTTATTTTATAGCAGGTCAATCACCTAAAACTGCATTTTCGAGTTAGCAAACTTTAAAATTCTAGAAAACATTTCAAACAAAAGTTGTAGTTTATGTTTTAAGCTTTTCGAATTGACCCAAATCAATGAAATTGGATTAACCATTTAGAAGTTATGATTAAAATACCTCAGCTCAGTGTTGTACATTTCACGTATTGGCACTGTGGCGTGCCATTATTTTTGATTCATGCTTAAACTATAACTAACATCCCACTTAAATTATAATTAATAACCAAATTTTGCCAAATGGTTAGGATGAAAATTAGTATATATTAATATATACTTCTAAAGAAAAAATGATGAGTCAAAATTAGATAATTGAAGCAAAAGTTATGATCGCAATGAATTTTTATTATGTCCATATTCCCGTGCTATTTGAAATTGTAAACCAAAGACAAGGCCAAGGATAGAGCTACCTGTAACATACCCTGGGCTATAGCCCAGGTTGAATTTATTAACATGCATTATGCACAATGATAATCTCATATAATAGTCTACACTTAGTTATACGTTTATCAATCATACTCCTGGTAAAACAAGTGTATCATTTATTCTTGTATTAAGTTCATCACTGGGCTGGCATTCAATTTTCTAGTCTCTATTGTGTTTCGTAAAAAAAAAAAAAAAAAAAGCATAGTGATAAATTAAAAAATCCGAACAATAGTGAGAAGTTAGCAATGATCCATTATCAAATTTTATAATTTAAGTTTATACACGAAGTACATCTATTTGGATATTCACATTTGCATCAAATCATTTACTAATTATATATTTTCAATTTGTACATTTAGTAATCAAAGAATTGCAGTTGTGTCAATAATCGACTAATGTATTATTATTGTCATTTTCTGCGGTTTATACATTGAGTTTAATTTATTATATGTATGCACAATAAGAGAAGAAAACAACAAAAACCAAAATCAGTTTTAGGATCGTATGACTGAGAAAAGCCGAGCTTGACAGTCAAAGGTGCTCCAATTACATGCTTTGAAGAGGAAGCGGACCTAATTTAATTTCGCGTTAGTAAGGAGATTGAGGGTCGAACATAGTCTTCTTTATATATAAATCCGATGAAAGTATAGGTAGGGGCCAAAGAAAAAGAAATATAATTGGCGAGATCAAGGGAGGAGTATACAATTTTGATAAGCAAAGCGTCTCTAAGGTGAATCTCTGCCAAATTTTATTTTTCAGTTAAGGCGCATAACATTTTCTTGTTTCATTACCATTCGTTTGAAATAAATTTTAGCACGAAAGTGGCATACAACCTGAACAGCGGTCATCTGCATTACTATAAAATTAGATCAGGACAAATGAAACACCCCACCTCCGTTAAGGTCACTCACAAAGGGAATACCTTAACTTCGGTGGAGGTTTATAAGTAAAGGTCACAGATAAAACATAAGACAAATATAAACACATATATATAAACAGCGAAAAAACAAACAGACTTACGTATCATAAATACGTGTTCATACAAAACACTTTCATAATTGCCACAAAACAAATTTCCAATTATTACAACCATAACACTGTCTTGATTTAAAACTTAAAGAAGCATGAAATATAATTAAAACTGCATAAATCCCTATAGAATGTCCAAAGCCATAGCCCAAACGAAATAGATCCAAGCAATACATTATCTCTCTTCAAGCTGGATGAAAAATCTGACTAAGTTGAGGTGTTTCCTCCCTGTGGACCTGAGGGGAGGGGGGGGGGGGGGGGGGGGAAGAAACGGAAGAAAAGAAAGCGAAAGGAAAATGTGTCAGACATAAGTCTGGTAAGTCTAGTTATATTTCTAGCATGAGAACAATAAAAAGATCATGACTTGCATAAACTGAGAACAGGACAATACCAGAATATAAGACAAGATATGGCAGGAAGTACAAACTATATTAAACGCACTCACTTTTACTTCTCTGCACCTACTAACTAGCCTAACTAGCACCACGTGTTCATGATAAGGTGATCCCTTATTCGACCGGCTCTTACTCGCAACGTTTTGTTCCTATGTCATACAGCCCCGCATGATTGTAGATACCTATGTTGGTCCCACTATGGGGTGTATCAAGTCCCATGGTGGCGGCCCAACACAATTCTAGAATGCATAGGTTATACTACTGATGCCCAGTGCCCTGTTTGTCTGCTCCGAAGTGTGTGCACGCCCGCACTCCGTTAGAACCTACACTGCTGCACCAACCACCGTAGCTTTTAACCGCTTACAATCAGCCCAGTAATCGTGCCCCAACCTGCCTTGTTTCAGGGTACCATGATACCTAATTGGGTTACTACTGAAATGGGTCCCCTTACTAGGGTTTTCTACTCAAACATGTTAAGTGTCTGTATTAACCTAACCCCACCCATCAGCTTAATTAACATGTTGAATTGGTTAAGTGTTTTAGTTAACTTAACCCTACCATCCTGACTTGTCTATCCTTAACTTTAATTAGTTAAAGCACCAACCATTCACATTAGACAGGTATTGTTACGGTTACTGGATGTGCCGGTCGGTTCCGGGCAGGTTTACACCGTAACTCAGTCTAATCTCGGGTCCTTATTGGGCTTAATGCCTTAACCTCCCACATTGGATAGTTATTGTTGTGATTACTGGACTGCCAGGCGGGTCCGGGCAGGTTTACATCACAACTCAATCCAACCTCGGGTTAAACATACTCGTATTTTCTAAATTTATATATTTGTTCTTTTTTTTATTCTTATATGTAAATTTGTTAACAATTAAATGTTATGGTCCACTTTCCAAGTTCATCATTTTTAGGTATATGATTTATACCGTTTCATGCCATAAATTACTTATGTGATTTTTCATCAATTTATGTCAAGTTTCCTATAATTACCAATTTTTCTCAACGTCTGAATATTAGGCTAACAATCTTAGCCTAATTTTTCGTCCGCATGATTTTTAACATATAATATTAGGTTAAAAACTTAGCCTAATTTAGCATACACAAAATTGGCATAAAGAAATTCATTAACATAAACATGACATAGGTTTAAACTTGGCATTTTCAGCATAGTCAATACGAACATCATAGGTGTGAACTTGCAAAATAGTCAACCTGAATATCATAGGTGTGAACTTGCAACGTAGACTAAATAATATACATATATGTGAATTTGCAACATAGACTAAATCAACTTACATATATGTGAATTTGCAACATAGGCTAAATAAACTTACATATATGTGAATTTCCAAATCAATCACGAACATATGAATACGTGTGAACTTGAAATATGACATAGGTTTAACATATACACATAAACATGTAGATCTAACATTTGGTCACAAATGTGATATGATTTTACAACCTGAAACTTGCATAACATGATAAACTACACAACTTGTCATAACAAGTTATACTCCAGGTTCATATACATATGAATAGACTTATCCATTAATTCCCAATTCAACATGATAATAAAATAGGACCACAGACATAGATCAATATCATTCAATTCCATATATAACATAATAAACATTGTTCTATTATCAATTTATTTCCAAGGCATGACATTAATTTTGATTCGCATCCCAAAACATAACTAAACTTACAACGAACGACAAACTTGAGTTCTGGGTTCTGAGTTATGGAATTGAGATGCTTTCCTTTGGGTAGATAAACGTTGTTTTGATTTTAATTTTGAATTAGATTTGTTCGTCTTTTAGCTTTCTTCAAGTGGAGGTTACTCTCAGTTTTCTCCCGATAGCATGACGGCTCTGGTCCTAATTTTTGTGTGAATTTATGTTGGAGACTTGAGTTGTTTATAAAGAGTTTCAAACTAATTAGAGCCATCAGATGATCATAGATGAATCTAGACCATTCACATCGAGAAGAGCCAACCAAGAAGTGATAAATCAACCCTAGTGACACACCAGAACTCAGAAAATCGCTCAGAACCCGACCAGGCTAGCTAAGACCTGACCAGGTCGACTGGTTAGGTCGACCCACAGGTCGACCCTCAGGTCGACCCGCGGGTCGACTTGGGTACCCAGGTCGACCTGGGTCCTGGGCGGAAATTTTCCCGCCCAACCCAATTCTGGTCCACAGTTTTCAAATCTTGAACTTGTTTCGGGCTGAATCTTAAATCGAATTTTGAAACTTCCGAAGACCACAACTTCTTCATACGGAGTCCGATTTATGCAAACTCGGACTCTATCTCAAGCAGAATTCCGAGACGAACACAATGGTGTAACCCGTTTCCCTTAATTCTTTCATTTAGAATTAATTATAGTTTAATTTATTAATTTATTGTTAACAGAAAATTCGAGGTGTTACATTCTCCCCTCCTTAAAGGATTTCGTCCCCGAAATCTTCAAGTCTAGAAGAACGTATACCCTAACATCCAATCGTCCATCTACTCAACCAACAAACACAGGCGTCCATTGTCCTTAAAAGACTTCTAATGCTTCATGATCATATGCATAGTGTGTATATGTCCTTATCTAATGCAAAATTAGGCGATCTACTTATTCAGTTGACCTCCTTAATGCAAATCATGTAAGTGTCATGAATCCATTATTTATGCAAAATTTTCCCTACTCATAATTCTACATGAGTACGCAACCATTCATACAAATGCGACATCCATATGACAACATATCAAGTTTCAACCACATACAAATATGAATACATATATGCATATGCAATATGGAAGTGACTGAGCCGATCTAATACCTAGGATGTGTGTAAATGCATCCACGAGCAACGACTAGCAACCATTTGCAACCAATTGCAGCCATCAATCATAACATGTTTCAAATACATGTTTACATCTATTAGTTTCTACCTAAGGAGTTAGGAAAAAAAGGACAGAGAAGATACACTAAAAGGTAGATACAAGCATAAACTTATGGAAAAAGAGAGGTCAAAGATGTACCCTCAAAAAGAAAAGGGTAAACAGCGCGTATTTTGTCCTCGGTTTCCCAAGTCGCGTTTTCCTCGGCATCGCTCCATTAAACTTTAACAAGATTGACTTCACGGTTGCGTAGCTTTTTTATTTCAGTTCCTACGATTCGAGTTGGAACTCTCCTCACAGTTGTTTCTCGTTCTATTTCAACTTCTTCTAGAATGCTTGGCTCCACCACTTCCGCAGACTCATGTAAACATTTCCGGAGATGAGAAATGTGAAAGACATTGTGAATTCCAACCAACCTTTTGGGCAGCTCTACTCTATAAGCCATCTTCCCAATCTTTTCAATGATGGGGAACGGACCTACAAATCTTGGTGCTAGTTTTCCCGCGGATCCAAAGCGAGTGACGTTCCTTAAAGGAGATACCTTAAAGAAAACCTGGTCCCCAACCTCAAATTCACGGTCGGTCCTTCTTTTGTCTGCGTAGGATTTCTGTCTATCTTGGGCAGTCTTCATTCTCCTTCGTATCAAGTCCACTTTTTCTGAAGTCTCTCTAATCATGTCTGGCCCAAGTATAAGCTTGTCTGTAGACTCCCACCAACAAGTTGGTAATCGGCACGGTCTTCCATACAAAGCTTCGAAGGGCGTTATGTCGATGGTGGCTTGGTAGCTGTTGTTGTAGGCGAATTCCACTAAAGGAAGATGATCCTCCCATGTCCCTCCAAAGTCAAGAACTTACAGTCTAAAAAGATCTTCTAATACTCTATTCACTCTTTCCATCTGACCATCAGTTTGGGGGTGATAGGCCGTGCTCAAGCATAACTGTGTGCTTACAGCTTCTTGCAGACTCCGCCAAAACTCGCTTGTAAAGATAGGATCTCGGTCACTCACTATGCTGGAGGGTATTCCATGGAGTCGAACTATTTCCTTGAGATAAAGAGATGCTAGAGATGAGGCAGTCCTTCTACTCTTGACAGGTATAAAGTGGACGCTTTTTGTGAGCCTGTCCACTATTACCCAAATGCTAGTATTGCCCCTTCTTGACCTAGGCAACCCATCAATGAAGTCCATTGAAATGCTATCCCACTTCCATTGCGGGACTTCTAGAGGATGAAGCAGTCCTTTAGGCTTCTTTTTTTCCGCCTTGACCTGTTGGCATATCATGCACTTAGAAACGAAATCTGCCACATCCTTCTTCATGCCGCTCCAAAAGAAAACTCTCTTTACGTCCTTGTACATCTTGTCTCCACCTGGGTGTATTGTCATCTTGGAATGGTGTGCTTCCTCGAGAACCATCTTCACCAAATCCCTTGCTTGTGGGACGCATAGTCTTCCATCTCGCCTCAGCCAACCCTTATCATCGATGTAGTACCTATTGAGGTGACTGGAAGTTTCACCCCTAATTAGCTTATCAATCACATCAACAAACTGAGGGTCTTCACGTTGTGCGGCCCCTATTGAGTCTAAAAGAGTGGGATGTACTTCTAGTGATGCCACCAAACCAGGTTCAAATCAGAGGAGGGCCTAAAGTGAAAACTGGCTATATACTCCAAGCTTTTCCTTTCTACAAAGAGAGGGCTTAAGGTCAGCTTCTTTCTACTCAAGCGTCTGCTACTACGTTGCCTTTGCCAGGGGTATAGGAATTCTCAAAATCATACGAGGCAAGAAACTCCATCCACCTTTGCTGTCTTAAGTAAAGATCTTTCTGCGAGAAAAGATACTTCAATGATTTATGGTCAATATATAATTCAAACTTCTCACCTTAGAGATAATGGCGCCAAGACTTAAGCATAAAGACGATGGCGGCTAACTCAAGATCGTGGGTTGGGTAGTTCTTTTCATGAACTTTCAACTGTCTTCTACCATAAGCTACTACCTTCCCTTCTTGCATCAGAACATCGCCTAGTCCCGTACCACAAGCATCCGTATATACTGTGAACATCTTGCTTCCATCAGGCAAAGTCAGAACTGGGGATGTTGTAAGAGCCCTTTTCAATCGTTGGAAAGCAAACTCGCAATCCAAATCCCAAGCGAACGCTAGATCTTCTTTGTTAGCCTTGTGAGTGGAGCTGAGATTTTCGTGAAATCTCTAATGAACTTTCGGTAAAAACCTGCTAGCCCAAGAAAGCTTCGGACCTCGGTTGCATTTCTTGGTGCCTTCCAATCTTGCACTGCCACCACTTTCGCGGGATCCACAACTAACCCCTCTTTGTACACTACATGTCCAAGAAACCTTACTTCTTCTCTCCAGAAGTGACACTTGGAGAATTTTTCTTTCAGCTGATAAACTCGAAGAGTTTCCATGATCTCCTTCAGATGGTGAGCATGTTCTTCCTCATTCTTTGAGAAGATCAAAATATCGTCTACGAAGACCACCACGAACTTATTGAGAAATTCTCTGAACACCCTGCTCATTAGGTCTACGAAATAAGCGGGTGCGTTTGTCAAGCCGAAAGGCATGACAAGCCACTCGAAGAAACCGTATGGGGTTCGGAACGCCGTCTTATCAATGCTATCTTCAGCTACCCTTAGCTGATGGAACCCAGTAGCCAGATCACGTTCGGAGAAAATCGACGCACCTACAAGCTGATCAAACAAATCGTCTATTCTGGGAAGCGGGTGTCTATTCTTCTTAGTCAGCTTGTTTAGCTCCCTATAGTCCACACAAAGACGTAGTGAGCCATCTGCTTTGGTGGCGAACACCACTGGAGCACCCCATTCCGAGATACTCCGCCTTATAAACCCCTTCTCGAGAAGCTCCTTAACTTGCTTACTGAGCTCCTTTCTCCCCTTTGGAGCCATGTGTCTAGCAGGTAAAGCTACGGGCTTTGCATTATCAACAAGATATATGCAGAAGTCTATTTCCCGCCTTGGAGGTAAGCCCTTCACCTCTTCAAAGACATCCGGGTATTCACGGACCACTCTAACCGACTGCAAATTCTCAACAGAAGCATCAAGCAACTCTAGATAACTAAGCATAACAGCATTCAAGGGATTACAAGAAATTTCTAGAGTGTCACCGAGCCGAGTCAAGAGTCTAACCACTCTCTTCTCATAATCAAGAATGGCACCATTACTGGATAAGCAGTCCACGCCTAAGGTCAATCCATATCCCGAGAAACTCAAAACAAAGGCACTACATCTAAACTCAACACTTAGAATAGAGATTTTCAAATCCAAACAAACCATTGACAAATAAGCCGAGCCCCCAATTGGATTTGAAACAACCAAGGGATCTTCTACCGTACTAGTGTCTAGGTGTAGAGATTCTACTAAAGTAGATGAAATAAAGGAGAGTTATACACCAGAATCAAAGAGAGTGCGACCTGGATGATCATAGAGATAAACTAAGCTTTCTACAGAAATATTTCTACCTCGTTCCTACGGAGGTGCCACCAGCGCGTGAACCTGTCCCCCTGAAGTGGATCTAGTCCTCTGTCCCTGCCTCCGCTTCTTTGGGCAGTCCTTAGTCATGTGTCCAGTCTCGCCGCAATGGAAACAACCACCATTCATGTTCGCCTTCTTCTTTTTGCAGTCTTTCACTATATGTCCAACAATGCCACAGAAATTACACCTTCTCTTTTCACGGGATTTTTTGTTCTTCCCGGCCCTCTTGAAGTCTATTTTCTTAGCCTGTAAACCCTCTTTCTTTTCTTGAGGCACTTCCACCTTTACCTCTTTCTTGCCTTTATCTTCCTCGTGTAGCAGCGCCATGTCCACCAAGCTTTCATATGTCGCTCCCATGGGTATATGGGTCATAGCAAGGCTGTGTAGAGGCTCATTCAGACCTTTGACGAAGCGAAGGGCCTTCTTGTGTTGGGTGTTTACTAAATCCAGTTCAAATCTGGCCAGCTGATTAAACTGATTGACGTACTCCTTGATCGTCATACATCCTTGTTTAAGAGTTAGGAACTTCTCCATCTGTAGGCTTCTTTCAGCTTGGGAGAGGAATTTCATCTCAAACCTCATCCTGAAATCTTCCCAAGTTTCCACTGGCCTCTCAGCATGGGTAACCTCCCACCAATAAGAAGCTTCGTATTTAAGCAACCATACTGCTAGCTGTATCTTTTGCCTATCGTCAACTTCGAAGATGAACAAATCTTCGGTCTTCTTCAGCCAGTTCCTTGCTACCACAAAGGATTCAGTTCCATAAAAGTCCTTTCCACCCATAGCCTTGAAGTCTCTACACGTCTTAGCGAAAGCATTTCCACGAGGAGGAGGAACCGCTGCCACTGGGGGTGGAGGAATGTCTGCTGGGCCCGCATCATTGGCCCTAGCCTCTAGGTATCTTCGGAACCAGCTAGGTATCGGTACTCCTTCTGGAAGGTTAAGATCTCCAGACATGCTGAAACAAAAAGAAAAGATTTAAGACAAAAAGGATAGAGAGATAGTGCATGTGGCTTTGGGGAATTATGCCTTTTAAAAATAACGCTTTTTCTTGAAAAAAAAATGCTTCTTTAAACTTCTTTTTGAAAATAGTTTCAAAAACCTTTATCTAATCTGGTAAACCTGTGCTCTGATACCAAGTGAAACACCCCACCTCCGTTAAGGTCACTCACAAAGGGAATACCTTAACTTCGGTGGAGGTTTATAAGTAAAAGTCACAGATAAAACACAAGATAGATATAAACACACATATATATATATAAACAGCGGAAAAACAAACAGACTTTCATATCATAAATACGTGTACATAGAAAACACTTTCATAATTGCCTCAAAACAAACTTCCAATTATTACAACCATAATACTGTCGTGATTTAAAACTTAAAGAAGCATGAAACATAATTAAAACTGCATAAATACCCATAGAATGTCCAAAGCCATAGCCCAAACGAAAGAGATCCAAGCAATACATTCTCTCTCTTCAAGCTGGATGAAAAATATGACTAAGCTGAGGTGTTTCCTCCCTGTGGACCTTTAACATCCCACCTCCGCTAGGGTCACTCACAAAGGGAATGCACTAGTTTTGGTGGAGTATTATCTAGGTAAACATGCATAGGATATCACAAGGCAGAACATAAATAAAGCAGCGGTAGAAATTAAAAACCAAATTTTTTATTATTTTCAAGAAAAGAGTCAAAACCCCATATATCCATGGTACAAATTATTCCATTACATCAAGTTCCAAATAAAGAAGCATAAACTTAAGATAACAAAAGTAAATTATTCCCCATAAATAGCAGAAGTGCAGCCATAGCATAGCCCAAGACCAAACCGTACATGGGCTGACAGAAAGCAAGCTAAATCCAAGCTAAGAGCTAGTGTTTCCTCCCTGAGAAACTGGGGGAGGGGGGAAACGAAAGAAAAAGGGGTGAAAGAAAAAGGGTCAGTCATAAGACTGGTAAGCCCTAGTGACTTTCAGTATAAAAACTAGTAAAGGTAACATGACATGTGAAAACTGGAATTAAACATAAGGATGATAATAGGACTGGTATGATAATTAAGATAACAAGTCAAGTCTAGCATCGCATATTCAAGATTCGCTGCACAACTGTACTAGTGTTCTAACCAATGTCAAGTATTAATCATGAAATGATCCCTTGGCCCAATATCGTGAAGTGACCCATTACGGGGTCCGATGGTACGATCCACTAATCGATCGGCTCCCTACAAGTTCTAAGTCGTCAAGTGTCTGTGTCATACGGCCCTATCCTGAAATGTAGTCACCTGTGCTAGGTCCACCATAGGGTGTATCAAGCCCTATGGTGCCAACCACCGACACGAATCAAGCACGCACAGTGTAAACCTACTGGTGCCCAATGCCTGCTTTTTCAACTCCGGACTACGTGCACGACCATAGTCCGCCTGAATCTACAATGGCGCACCTACTCAGCCGTCGTTCTGGTCGCTTACAATCAGCCCAGTAATCGTGCCCCACCCTGCCTAGTCCCAGGGTATTGTGATACATCTAAGTAGGTTACTGCTGAAAAGGACCGCGTAACTAGGGTTTCTAATGGGTTAAGTGTTGTCATTCAAATTCGTGACTTAACCCTATCCAAATCATGTATCGAGTTGGTTAAGTGTGTTCAAGCGGTTCATGACTTAATCCTACCAAATCATCGTGTCAAATTGGTTAAGTATATTCAAGTGGTTCATGACTTAACCCTATCATGTGGCATTAATTCATTAATGCACCCAACCTCTCACATTAGACTAATTCTTGTGGTCACTGGATTTTCCGGGCGGTTCCAGGCAGATTTACACCACAACATAGTCTAACCTCGGGTTTTATGTGCGATATGACCAACTACACACATTGGATCATATTGTTTGCAGTCACTGGATTTGCCGGGCGGTTCCGGGCAGATTTACACTACAAACTCAACCCAACCTCGAGTTGGCCATTTTCAAATTCATTCTAAGTGTCATGTCCAGATTCAAGTTTCGAGTCTAAATTCATGTCAAGTTTTCATTTCATGTTTCATGTCAAATCGTGTCAAGTTCATGTCCATATCCAGGTTCAAGTTATAACAACGTTCATGTTCAAGTTCAAAGCCAATTCATGTTTTACCTAATCTACCCAAACCGTATCCCCATCGCTTGTGAACTCGAATCGATACCAATAAATCTAATTAGGGAATAACATAAAAAAGGACGGGTATAAGGTGGCAAAAGTGATTACTAGCATAGCATGGTATAACTTGAGATAAATGATTATAACATTACTGGCATATGGAATATCGGCCTCAAACATAAAGATTCCAAATCTAGCAAAATAAGGTACTAGTCAAGATAACCGTTGACATAAGGTGATAGTCATGGTAACGGTCAACATAAGGTGATAGTCATAAACTTGTGACTAATAACAGATTCAACATTGCAGGCATGATAATATGAGGGGTTTTTCTTTTTGATTTACAACATGAATAGGCCCCAAATCAATGTCATTGTAATATACCCAAAAGTCAAGATCCAAGATGAACAAGAACGGATGTAAAACAGTCATCATACACATGTCCAATTTCAATTTACAACATATTCATATTACATTTAAAGTTTAAATCTAAAAGTAACTGGGGCTTACAGATCGTGGTTCGAGAATTAGAAAAAGAAAGTCTATGTTGAATCTTTATATGCTTAGTCAAGTCCTAACAGAAATCCCCAAATCAGCAATTCTCTTAACCTAGTTTCGACGTAGAAGAAGTAGTCCCTTTTTCTAACTTTTCAACCGCATAAGGTCAGAGAGAATTTTGTTTAGAGAGACTAGTGTTAGGGGTTGTTTATATAGGGTCAGGTCAACGAATGTAGATAGAAACGAGGCCAGAAACATCAAAGTGAATCCAGCTTCAAAAGTGGGCTCGGCCACCAGGTCGACCCACAGGTCGACACCCAGGTCGACACTATGGTCGACCTGGTCCTGGGCAGGTCAACTCTATGGTCGACCCCCAGGTCGACCTAGTCCTGGGCGGGAAATTTCCCGCCTAGTCTGTTCTGTGGTTTGAATTCGAAATTTGAATTCGAATTCTAAGCTGTTTTGAACTTGAAATTTTCTGAAAACTTTGAAAGGTTATAACTTGGTCATACGGACTCCGATTTTTGAAAACTCGGACTCGTTTCCAAGCAGAATTTTGAGACGAACGCAATGGTTTAACCCGATGCCCTTGATTCTTATTTTAAAATTTAATTCTGCCTTGATTTAAAGTTATAACACGTTTTAAAAATACTGGTTGTTACATTCTCCCCTCCTTAAAGGATTTCGTCCTCGAAATCTGTAAGTTAGGGAGGATGTGTCCTACCATCCATCTACTCAAAACATCATCCACAAGCAACCATTGTCCTTAAAAGGTTTCTAGTGCTGTATGAACATATGCAGAAAGTGTGTGTATATGTACTTATCTAATGCAAAAGTTCAGGCGGTTACTGATTCAGTAGACCTCCTTAATGCAAAATATGTTAGTGTAATGAATCCAACATGTATGCAAAAATTCCTAACATACTTTATGATCTCTACATGAGTGCACAAACATTCATTCATATGCAACATCCAAGTGATAGCATAACAAGTTTCATCCATGTACAAGTATAAGCACTCATGCATATGCAACATGAAAATGTGACTGAGCCGATCTAGTGCCTAATGTGTGTCATGCATCCACTAGCAATCACTTGCAAACACTTGCAACCATTTGAAAACATCAACCATAACTTGTTTCAATCACATGTTTACATCCATATGGTCCTAAGGTCCTCAAGATAACATCGAGAAGATAACAAGACAAACATAGGTAGTAAAAGCATGATACGAAAGGGTTTCAAGTAAAAAGAAATCGAGAATGTACCCTCAAAAAGAAATGGGTAAAGCGCGCGTATCTTCTCTTCGGTTTCCCAAGTTGCGTCTTCTTGGGCTTCACTCCACTGCACTTTAACTAGCTTGACTTCTCGATTCCTTAGCTTCTTAATCTACGTTCCTAAGATACGAATCGCAACTCGCCTCAATGTTGCTTCTTTTTCTACTTCTACATCTTCAAGGATGCTTGGCTCAACCACTTCGACCGACTAATGCAAGCACTTTCGGAGATGCGAGACGTGAAAGACATTGTGTACTCCAGTCAGCTTCTCGGGTAAGTCTACCTTATAGGTCATCTGTCCAATCCTCTCAGTGATAGGGAACGGTCCTACGAACCTTGGTGCTAGCTTTCCAACTGCTCCAAAACGAACTACATTGCGTAACGGAGAAATTTTATAAAGACCATATCTCCGACTTCGAACTCTAGGTCTGTCCTTCTCTTGTCCGCATAAGATTTCTATCTATCTTGGGCCGTTTTCATCCGTCTTCATATCAACTCAACCTTCTCAGAAGTGTCCCTTATCATGTTGGGCCCTAGTATAAGCCTATCTGTCGTTTCCCACCAACAAGTTGGCGATTTGCATGGTCTTCCATACAGGGCTTCGAACGATGCCATTTCGATGCTAGCTTGGTAACTATTATTATATGCAAACTCCACGAGAGGAAGATGGTTTTCCCAAGTACCACCAAAGTCAAGAATGCATAGCCTCAGGAGATCTTCTAGTACCCTATTTACCCTTTCGGTTTGTCCATCCGTCTGTGGGTGATAGGTTGTGCTTAAACTCAGTCGTGTACCCATTGCTTCTTGCAGACTATTCCAAAACTGGCTAGTGAAAATCGGGTCACGATCACTAATTATACTAGAAGGAACCTCGTGCAACCGTACTACCTCTCGAAGGTAAATAGACGTTAGCCATGATGCGGTCCTCTTGCTTTTCACCGGAATGAAGTGAGCACTTTTCGTGAGTCTATCAACTATGACCCATACGCTAGTATTTCCCTTCCTTGACCTAGGCAGTCCATCCACAAAATCCATCGAGATACTCTCCCATTTCCATTGCGGAACCTCCAAAGGATGTAATAGCCCACCGGGCTTCTTCGACTCGGCCTTTACTTGTTGGCACACCATGCACTTCGAAACGAACTCCGCCACGTCCTTTTTCATTCCAGCCCAAAAGAAAATGCGTTTCATATCTCTATACATCTTATCCCCTCCAGGATGTATGGTCATCTTCGAGTGATGCGCCTCTTCGAGGACTTTCCTTACTAGGTCTCCCACTTGTGGGATACATAGCCTTCCATCGCGCCTTAGCCATCCCTTGTCATCTATGGCATACCTACCGAGGTGACTTGACGTCTCACCACCAATTAGCTTGTCCATGATTTCGACTATCTGTGGGACTTCCTTCTGTGAAGTCCCTACTTGATCTAGAAGTGTAGGTCTTAACTCAAGAGATGCTAACGTAGCAGTCAATGACTCAATAGCAAGTGTAAAATCAAAGGTTGCTATAAACTCAAGGCTTTTCCTTTCAACAAACAAGGGGCTCAAAGTCAACCTTTTTCTACTTAGCGCGTCCGCCACCACGTTATCCTTGCCAGGGGTATAAGCTATATCGAAGTCATATGATGCCAAGAATTCCATCCACCTCTGTTGTCTCAGGTTCAAATCTTTCTGTGAGAAGAGGTACTTAAGCGATTTGTGGTCGGTATACAGCTCGAACCTCTCCCCTAGAAGATAATGGCGCCAAGCTTTAAGCGCAAAAACAATCGCAGCCAACTCCAAGTCATGCGTAGGATAGTTTTTCTCATGAACTTTAAGTTGTCTGCCCCCGTAGAATATTACTCTTCCATCTTGCATTAGGACAGCGCCTAATCCCGTGCCGCATGCATCTGTGTACACCGTAAACACCTTGCCTCCGTCAGGTAATGCCAAAACTGGAGCTGTGGTGAGGGCTATCTTGAGTCTCTGAAAAGCAACGTCACACTCTATGTCCCATGCAAAAGCTAGGTTCTTCTTTGTTAACTTAGCAAGAGGGGCTGAAATCTTAGCGAAATCCTTAATGAACTTCCTGTAGTAACCCGCCAAACCGAGAAAGCTCCTCACCTCCGTTGCATTCTTAGGAGTTTTCCGGTCTTGTACCGCAACTACCTTTGCGGGGTCCACGGCTATGCCTTGCTTAGAAACTACATGTTCAAGAAACCGAACTTCCTTCCTCCAAAAATGGCATTTGGAGAACTTAGCCTTTAACTGGTGTGCTCTAAGCGTTTCCATGACTTCCTTGAGATGTCTAGCATGCTCTTCTTCATCTTTTGAGAAGATCAAAATATCATCCACGAAAACCACCACAAACTTGTTAAGGAACTCCCGAAACACCCTACTCATCAAATCTACAAAGTACGCGGGTGCATTTGTTAATCCAAACGGCATGACGAGCCATTCGAAGAACCCATATGGAGTCCTAAACGCAGTTTTGTCAATGCTATCCTCAGCCACTCTAAGCTGATGGAATCCTGTGGCTAGATCGAGTTGAGAGAAAATAGATGCTCCCACAAGCTAGTCAAACAAATCGTCGATTCTTGGTAGTGGGTGCCTATTTTTCTTAGTTAGCTTGTTTAACTCACGATAATCTACGCATAAACGAAGCGAACCATCCGCCTTAGTAGCGAATACCACTGGAGCACCCCATTCAGAAATGCTTCGTCTTATGAAATTTTTCTCAAGCAACTCCTTAACTTGTTTACTAAGCTCTCTTCTTTCTCGCAGGGCCATGTGTCTAACGGGCAATGAAACTGGCTTGGCATTATCAACAAGATAAATTCGGAAGTTTATCTCGCGTTTAGGAGGTAACCCCTTCACCTCATCAAAGACATCTGGATATTTTCGGACCACTCTTACAGATTGCAAATTATCGACGGACGAGTCAAGAGATTCAAGATAACACAACATGACCGGACCCTTAGGGTTACAAGAAATTTCAAGGGTATTACCAAGGCGAGTCATGAGCCTCACTACCCTTCGTTCACAATCAAGAATGGCTCTATAATCGGACGGCCAATCCATACCTAGGATCAAACTGTATCCCATAAATCCGAGAACATAAGCATTACACGTGAATTATACGCTTAAGATAGAGATCCACAAATCCACACACATCATAGATAAATGGGCGGAGCCCCCAATTGGATTTGAAACTATAACTGGATCCTCAACCAGACTAGTACTTAGGTGCAGATTTTCAACAATATCAGAAGAAATAAAAGTATGCGATGCGCCAGAGTCAAATAAGGTTCGAACAGGAAAGTCAGAAATGTAAACAAGGCTTTCTACGAAAATATTACTACCTCGGTCAAGAGATGGAGTGGTGTTGAGAGCATGCAACTGCCCTCTAGAAGGTCCTGCTCGTTGGGTCTGCCCTTGCCCCTGTCCTTGCTTCTTAGGGCAATCCTTGCTGATGTGTCCAGTATCTCCACAATGAAAGCATTCACCCAACTTTTTCTTCTTCTTTCTACAGTCTTTAGCTAGATGTCCCGTAATACCACAAAAGTTACACTTCCTTGTCTCACGTGCCTTGTTATTATTGTTGTTGTTTCCCTTGTTATTCTTGTTACTCTTGTTGCCTCCCTTCTTGAAGTCAACTTTCTTATTCTGAGTCTCATTAGGCTTAACCTCCTTCTTGCTATTCTTGTCTTCCTTATGAAGTAGAGCCATATCCACCAAGCTTTCAAAGGTCACCCCCATGGGTATATGAGTTATGGGAAAATTGTGTAGTGGCTCGTTCAATCCTCGAGCAAAGCGTACAGCCTTTTTCTGGGCCGTGTTGACCAAGTCCAAACTGAACCGAGCAAGCTGATTAAACTTATTCACGTACTCCCTAACAGACATGTCCCCTTGCTGGAGTGCTAGGAACCTCTCCATCTGAAGGTTCTCTTCTACTGACGATAATAATTTAAGCCCAAACCTCTCGCTAAAGTCTGCCCAAGTCTCAACTGGCCTGGTAGCGTTGGCGACTTCCAACCAAAATGCAGCTTCCTCTTTCAACAACCATGCTGCCAACTGAACTTTCCTATGGTCCTCCACATCAAAGATAATAAACAAGTCTTCAGTCTCCTTTAGCCAGTTTCGTGCCTCAACAAAGGTTTCGGTTCCAACAAAGTTCTTGATGCCCATTGCTTTAAAGTCTTTGCATATTTTGGCAAAGGCGGTACCAGGAGCAGGAGGAACCGCGGCCACTGGGGGAGGAGGAGGAGGGATGTCTGTCGGGCCCGCGCCGTTGGCCCTAGCTTCTAAGTACCTTCGGAACCATCCAGGTACGGGTACTCCCTCAGGAAGGTTAAGATCAAACATGCTGAAAAACGAAAAGAAAAAGATTCAAACGAGGAAACAAAGGAAGGTGCTTTTGGGGAATAGCCTTTTTAAACATAAAACTTTTCTTGAAAAATGCTTCTTTATAGATGGTTTTGAAAATAGTTTCAGAAGGTTTTTAAAACTTTTGCCCAGCCAGGTAACCTTCTGCTCTGACACCAAATGTAACACCCCACCTCCACTAGGGTCACTCAACAAGGGAATGCACTAGTTTTGGTGGAGTATTATCTAGGTAAACATACACAGAGATATCACAAGGCAGAACATAAATAAAGCAGCGATAGAAATTAAAAACAATTTTTTTTTTATTTTCAAGAAAAGAGTCAAAACCCCATATATCCAAGGTACAAATTATTAGATTACATCAAGTTCCAAATAAAGAAGCATAAACTTAAGATAACAAAAGTAAATTATTCCGCATAAATAGCAGAAGTGCAGCCATAGCATAGCCCAAGACCAAACCGTACATGGGCTAACAGAAAGCAAGCTAAATCCAAGCTAAGAGCTAGTGTTTCCTCCCTGAGAACCTGGGGGGGGGGGGACGAAAGAAAAAGGGGCGAAAGAAAAAGGGTCAGTCATAAGACTGGTAAGCCCAAGTGACTTTCAGTATAAAAACTAGTAAAGGTAACATGACATGTGAAAACCGGAATTAAACATAAGGATGATAACAGGACTGGTATGATAATTAAGATAACAAGATAAGTCAAGTCTAGCATCGCATATTCAAGATTCGCTGCACCAACTGTACTAGTGTTCTAACCAATGTCAAGTATTAATCATGAAATGATCCCTTGGCCCAATATCGTGAAGTGACCCATTACGGGGTCCTTGTACGATCCACTAATCGATCACCTCCCTACAAGTTCTAACTCGTCAAGTGTCTGTGTCATACGGCCCTATCCTGAAATGTAGTCACCTGTGCTAGGTCCACCATAGGGTGTATCAAGCCCTATGGTGCCAACCACCGACACGAATCAAGCACGCACAGTGTAAACCTACTGGTGCACAATGCCTGCTTTTTCAACTCTGGACTACGTGCACGACCATAGTCCGCCTGAACCTACAATGGCGCACCTACTCAGCCGTCATTCTGGTCTCTTACAATCAGCCCAGTAATCGTACCCCACCCTGCCTAGTCCCAGGGTATCATGATACATCTAAGTAGGTTACTGCTGAAAAGGACCGCGTAACTAGGGTTTCTGATGGGTTAAGTGTTGTCATTCAAATTCGTGACTTAACCCTATCCAAATCATGTATCAAGTTGGTTAAGTGTGTTCAAGCGGTTCATGACTTAACCCTACCAAATCATCGTGTCAAATTGGTTAAGTATATTCAAGTGGTTCATGACTTAACCCTATCATGTGGCATTAATTCATTAATGCACCCAACCTCTCACATTAGACTAATTGTTGTGGTCACTGGATTTTCCGGGCGGTTCCGTGCAGATTTACACCACAACATAGTCTAACCTTGGGTTTTACGTGCGATATGACCAACTACCCACATTGGATCCTATTGTTTGCAGTCACTGGATTTGCCGGGCGGTTCCGGGTAGATTTACACTACAAACTCAACCCAACCTCGAGTTGGCCATTTTCAAATTCATTCTAAGTGTCATGTCCAGATTCAAGTTTCGAGTCTAAATTCATGTCAAGTTTTCATGTCATGTTTCATGTCAAATCGTGTCAAGTTCATGTCCATATCCAGGTTCAAGTTATAACAACGTTCATGTTCAAGTTCAAAGCCAATTCATGTTTTACCTAATCTACCCAAACCGTAACCCCATCGCACGTGAACTCGAATCGATACCAATAAATCTAATTAGGGAATAACATAAAAAGGGATGGGTATAAGGTGGCAAAAGTGATTACTAGCATAGCATGGTATAACTTGAGATAAATGATTATAACATTATTGGCATATGGAATATCGGCCTCAAACATAAAGATTCCAAATCTAGCAAAATAAGGTACTAGTCAAGATAACCGTTGGCATAAGGTGATAGTCATGGTAACGGTCGACATAAGGTGATAGTCATAAACTTGTGACTAATAGCAGATTCAACATTGCAGGCCTGATAATATGAGGGGTTTTTCTTTTTGATTTACAACATGAATAGGCCCCAAATCAATGTCATAGTAATATACCCTAAAGTCAAGATCCAAGATGAACAAGAACGGATGTAAAACAGTCATCATACACAGGTCCAATTTCAATTTCCAACATATTCATATTACATTTAAAGTTTAAATCTAAAAGTAATTGGGGCTTACAGATCGTGGTTCGAGAATTAGAAAAAGAAAGTCGATGTTGAATCTTTATATGCTTAGTCAAGCCCTAACAGAAATCCCCAAATCAGCAATTCTCTTAACCTAGTTTCGACGTAGAAGAAGTAGTCCCTTTTTCTAACTTTTCAACCGCATAAGGTCAGAGAGAATTTTGTGTAGAGAGACTAGTGTTAGGGGCTGTTTATATAGGGTCAGGTCAACGAATGTAGATAGAAACGAGGCCAGAAACATCAAAGTGAATCCAGCTTCAAAAGTGGGCTCGGCCACCAGGTCGACCCCCAGGTCGACACTATGGTCGACCTGGTCTTGGGCAGGTCGACTCTATGGTCGACCCGCAGGTCGACCTGGTCCTTGGCGGGAAATTTCCCGCCCAGTCTGTTCTGTGGTTTGAATTCGAAATTTGAATTCGAATTCTAAGCTGTTTTGAACTTGAAATTTTCTGAAAACTTTGAAAGGTCATAACTTGGTCATACGGACTCCGATTTTTGAAAACTCGGACTCTTTTCCAAGAAGAATTTCGAGACGAACGCAATGGCTTAACCCAATGCCCTTGATTCTTATTTTAAAAATTAATTCTGCCTTGATTTAAAGTTATAACACGTTATAAAAATACTAGTTGTTACATTCTCCCCTCCTTAAAGGATTTCGTCCCCGAAATCTCTAAGTTAGGGAGGATGTGTCCTACCATCCATCTACTCAAAACATCATCCACAAGCAACCATTGTCCTTAAAAGGTTTCTAGTGCTGTATGAACATATGCAGAAAGTGTGTGTATATGTACTTATCTAATGCAAAAGATCAGGCGGTTACTGATTCAGTAGACCTCCTTAATGCAAAATATGTTAGTGTAATGAATCCAGCATGTATGCAAAAATTCCTAACATACTTTATGATCTCTACATGAGTGCACAAACATTCATTCATATGCAACATCCAAGTGATAGCATAACAAGTTCCATCCATGTACAAGTATAAGCACTCATGCATATGCAACATGAAAATGTGACTGAGCCGATCTAGTGCCTAATGTGTGTCATGCATCCACTAGCAATCACTTGCAAACACTTGCAACCATTTGCAAACATCAACCATAACTTGTTTCAATCACATGTTTACATCCATTTGGTCCTAAGGTCCTCAAGATAACATCGAGAATATAACAAGACAAACATAGGTAGTAAAAGCATGATACGAAAGGGTTTTCAAGTAAAAAGAGATCGAGAATGTACCCTCAAAAAGAAATGGGTAAAGCGCGCGTATCTTCTCTTCGGTTTCCCAAGTTGCGTCTTCTTGGGCTTCACTCCACTGCACTTTAACTAGCTTGACTTCTCGATTCCTTAGCTTCTTAATCTCCGTTCCTAAGATACGAATCGGAACTCGCCTCAATGTTGCTTCTTTTTCCACTTCTACGTCTTCAAGGATGCTTGGCTCAACCACTTCGGACGACTCATGCAAGCACTTTCGGAGATGCGAGACGTAAAAGACATTGTGTACTCCAGTCAGCTTCTCGGGCAAATCTACCTTATAGGCCATCGTTCCAATCCTCTCAGTGATAGGGAACGGTCCTACGAATCTTGGTGCTAGCTTTCCAACTGCTCCAAAACGAACTACATTGCGTAACGGAGAAACTTTTATAAAGACCATATCTCCGACTTCGAACTCTAGGTCTGTCCTTCTCTTGTCCGCATAAGATTTCTATCTATCTTGGGCCGTTTTCATCCGTCTTCATATCAACTCAACCTTCTCAGAAGTGTCCCTTATCATGTTGGGCCCAAGTATAAGCCTATCTGTCGTTTCCCACCAACAAGTTTTCAGCATAGTCAATATGAACATCATAGGTGTGAACTTGCAAAATAGTCAACATGAATATAATGGGTGTGAACTTGCAATGTAGACTAAATCAACATACATATATATGAATTTGCAACATTGACTAAATCAACTTACATATATGTGAATTTGCAACATAGGCTAAATCAACTTACATATATGTGAATTTCCAAATCAATCACGAACATATGAATAAGTGTGAACTTGAAATATGACATAGGTTTAACATATACACATAAACAGGTAGATCTAACATTTGGTCACATGTGTGATATGATTTTACAACCTGAAACTTGCATAACATGATAAACTACACAACTTGTCATAACAGGTTATACTCCAAGTTCATATACATATGAATAGACTTATCCATTAATTCCCAATTCAACATGATAATAAAATAGGACCACAGACATAGATCAATATCATTCAATTCCACATATAACATAATAAACATTGTTCTATTATCAATTTATTTCCAAGGCATGACATTAATTTTGATTCGCATCCCAAAACATAACTAAACTTACAACGAACGACGAACTTGAGTTCTGGGTTCTGAGTTATGGAATTGAGATGCTTTCCTTTCGGTAGATAAACGTTGTTTTGATTTTAATTTTGAATTAGATTTGTTCGTCTCTTAGCTTTCTTCAAGTGGAGGCTACTTTCAGTTTTCTCCCGACAGCATGGCGGCTCTGGTCCTAATTTTTGTGTGAATTTAGGTTGGAGACTTGAGTTGTTTATATAGAATTTCAAACTAATTAGAGCCGTCAGATGATCATAGATGAATCTAGACCATTCACCTCGAGAAGACCCAACCAGAAAGTGACAAATCAGCCCTAGTGACACACCAGAACTCAGAAAATCGCTCAGAACCCGACCAGGCCAGCCAAGACCTGACCAGGTCGACTGGGTAGGTCGACCCTCAGGTCGACCACCTGGTCGACCTGGGTACCCAGGTCGACCCCCTGGTCGACCTGGGTCATGGGCGGGAATTTTCCCGCCCAGCCCAATTCTGGTCCAGTTTTCAAATTTTGAAGTTGTTTCGAGCTGTTTGAATTTTAAATCGAATTCTGAAACTTCTGAAGACCACAACTTCTTCATACGGAGTCCGATTTACGCAAACTCAGACTCTATCTCAAGCAGAATTCCGAGATGAACGCAATGGCAAAACCCATTTCCCTTAATTCTTTCATTTAGAATTAATATACTTTAATTTATTAATTTATCATTAATAGAAAATTCTTGGTGTTACAACAAAAATGACTAATGAGAGTATATAACATGAATTTTATTTCGAGAAAATTATAACGTAACTTCTGTGCAAATACGTAAATCTTCCATAGTAGAAATGATGCTTCTTAAACAGCAAAACATTATGCTTTCCAGAAAAACACGATATTATTCCCAAAGAATGCATCTCCATCGATCAAATATACAGTAAAATGACACAGAAACAAGTAATTTTATCAAGGCCCGTACAGTCGATTTCCATCAACGGCCATCGAACTGCACTTACAATGACATTTTCCAAATTTGATTTGGACATAATTCCAAATCCAACCGTTAGATTTCAAATCTCCAATATTCATTGGAAAGCTCTTTTCGATACGAACCCAACGGTTCCGGTTTCAGGAGAATCCGACGGTCGGATCTCTCGTAACGTCTATTCGAAGTCAATGGTCGAAATTCACGAACTGCCGCAGCGCGACTCGTTCTATTCAGGCCATTATATATATATATATATATATATATATATATATTTCGTCGATTTCCTTTTAAAACGTATTTTATTAATCGGTTTAAATTCGTTTTTGAAACGATTTCAACTTCATATTCAATTTCGAATCAAAATTGAATATTCCACTTCATCGATATACAAATGATAATACTTTCAAAACGTTATATTTTGAAATCACTTTCTTTTCTATATTCATTACAAAAACGAATATAATCGATAAATATCGTTCGCGTCAAAATGGCACATCACTAATCAACACGGCTATATATATTTCAATAACTTCGTTATTCTATTCAACACATGAATCTATATTTCTTCTTTCAACACATGAATATTCTCAACACATTTTATAAAATTATGATAAAGATGTAAATTTTATTGTTTAAAATATTTTACTCAACACATGATAAGTTTCAACACATGAATATTCTCAACACATGAGCATCGTCAACACATGACCATTTATTCTATTCAACACATGAATCTATATTTCTTAACATGCTTTATTTTATAATATTCTTTATTTTCCCAATTGGAATGAGGCCCAATCAATTACCATATAATGTTAATTATATGGATTCCATGCAACACATGTATATAATAGCAACGATAAATAATCAACCATCATCCAAAGTGCACCACGCAACCGTATAAGCATTAAATATAAATAATTAACGCTTACACAGTCTGTCGACCAATCGATCGATATACTATTAAATAATTGGGATTAGTGTATGCCAAATATCATCCCAACACCCGTTTGGGGTTTCAATCCACAAACACTGAATATTATTTGTGCAGTTGGGCGACGTGTAAAATTTATCGTCCCAATCAATGTCCTTCAAATAGGTGTACATAAACAAACCGTCCGGTTTGTAAATGAATATTTATTTATTCACATTCACGTTAAAAATTATATTTTTAACGATAATTAATTTATTTCAACACATGAATGTTTTATTATCCATTTCACATCAACATCACAAACAAACTTCACAACACATCAAACAAGCATACAAGTCGTCCATGGTCTGTGGACGACAGGTGTCGGGTGCTGCTAAGCACCGTCTGCATTCTAGTATATATTTTAACTAGAAAACAAGATTTAAAGTGAGAAGTTCTCACCAATTAGCTAAACCAACGCCACGACTCTTCCTATGTAGAAATCTTTGATGTGTCTCCAACGAGATCTGTTCAACACCGTTTGTGTTAAAAATTATATTTTTAACAACGCTACTTCGTATATAAAGATTATATTTCGCTACTGTATAAAAATCATATTTTTACACAACTAAAAATCAAATTTTTATATAACTAAAAATCGTATCTTTTCACGTTTAAAAAAAATCATATCTTTACACCGTTAAAAATCTTATCTTTCCTTAACTAAAAATCGGATATTTATTTTTCTAAAAAATCAAATCTTTATACAATTAAAGATCACTTCTTTTACTTTCATACATATAAAAGACCACCTTTTTAGTTCACAACATACATAAAGATCACGTTTTTAATCTAATCTTTTATTTTCAAAAATCAAATCTTTATGGACTAGTTTTCTATAAAAAAATATAATCTTAATCTACATTAAAGATCTAATTTTTATTTTTAAAACTACCAAATGCTTATTTTATTTAAAGATCGTCACATAAAAGAATTGAAATAAACTAAATAAATAAAAAAACTTACTATTCTTTGTCGGAGGGGGCGGGGGTTCAGAAGGCGACGCCTGGTTGGTGGTAGGTCAGGGGACCCTAAGAGTCTTCCAAAGACAATGGTTTCTATAAAGTCTAAAAAAATGGGACTAAGGTCTGTGAATGAAGATTGATCATCCTTAACAGAAACCCAACTTGTGTCTTGAAAAGGATAGACAAAGTTCAATGGGTACCAACAAGTTAAGGAAATGATTATGGAACACTAAATCAATAATCCCATAATGTTTAGTGTTGGATTCTGCATAAACAAAGGATGGATATAATTCCTTAATAAGTCTAGAAACCCTAAAAGGTGTCTCGTAGAAACACTTTAAGTGACTCACCTATATGTATGGAAATCAGGTCGTTTCCTAGGAAAGTAAGACTGCTTTCTAAGCAGACTCATGAACCAGGATTTAAGCACATGGCCATTAACGTGCTGAGCAATACAGAACACTCTAACTAAGGAATACAACATATGTGATTGTTCCGGTTTTATCATTAAGGGATACTTTGTTCAAGATTCATTCACCATTGAATCTTGATAGAACTTTGAATGGTTTACACTAAGTAAAAGTTCAAATCCAAAAGATACTTTTATTTATGTGTTATTTCCACGATGATGCAAAATTTGTTCTTAGAACTACATAGGCTTGATCCCACTTGGGTATGTAGGAAGTCACACTAGTGACTCAGCCGTCCTCTTTAATTTATTTTGAAAATTGGAGGAGATTGTTGTAAATTTTCAAAATTAGTTTTGGGATATGGGTTTGTTTTTTGAAGAAGGAAGTAAGAATGGAAGAAGATAAGGTGTAGGGGTTAGTCCAACATTGTAGAATATAAAGAAGTTTGTCTCTATATAGGTAAAAGCTTGACATATGATATCAAAAGAAAGAAGAGAAGGAGATATAAGGCAATGGGCCTTAGACGTGAGCTTGGCATAGATAATAATATTTAAAATGTCAAAAGATGGGCCTTGGGGCTCTTGGGGTCTCGTGATCCATTAATCCGCAAAAACAAATCAGTCGACAAGCTAAAACTCAACCAGTCGACCGTTTTGTTCTCTGGTTGAAAACGGTCGACCGGTGACATTTTGTCTGTCGACCGGTTTCAATCCGAAGGGAAGCGACGCTTCAGAAGCGTTGCAAAACTGAAGAGATGCATATGTTCAAATTCGAACAGAAATGACTATTGCAATTAAATGGTTGCAATGCTTGCCTAATGGATGCCTCCTCTCGTCACCTATATATAGAACTGCGCAAATTCATTTCGATGAATCTGATTAATTAATCTTCTTCTTCCGCTTTAATTCTGCAACGCTGTCAAACTGTTGCAAAATAGTTCTGTCTGAAACACTTATATAGTGTTTCGGTTCTGAAATTGTTATAGAGTTGTCATCCTCTACTTCTTCTTCTTTTCTTTATTCTGCATTGCATCATCAGAGATCAAATATTAGAGTGTTCTTGGTCAGATCAAAATCGTACAAATTTTGAATCCGATAACGCTGTTTCAAGGCTTCATTGAATCCTGAAGTCAATAGTTCGTTAACCCGTTTGTACCAGGTGGGTTGAACTATTGTCTGAAAGAATTTGCTCCGCAAATCCTTGAAGTCTCTACTCCTCCAAAAACGCCTCAAACCACAAACTCCCCAATACAAGAGTCAAAAACAAATGCATAAACAATGAAAATCTAATCGTTTCCAACACCATACCTTGACTACATAAGAACCGATTCCACCAATAGATTAATTGTATTCTATAAGCAATGAAAGAGAACTGATTCCAACAACAGACGAGACAAGATCCAAATTCAACCACAGCCGATTTGGGAGAAGGAAAACCTAATCATTTTCTTTAAGCGCTGAAGAGGGGTTTGTGTGATATGTTTCGTATGATTTGGAAGCGTCATTAACTCAATAATAGGGAAATGACTATTTTGCCTAAGGTAGTTGAATGAGGTCATGGAATTAACCGTTAGAACATGAAATTACGGTAATAACCATTAGGCTTTTGTAACAATTATAACCATGACAATTACCAGCGAAATAATTGTGAAAACGAGCCTGTTTGGTGTAGTGGGATATTTACAACATTTGTTGGAAGACGGGAACATAGTCTGAGCTTGTTAACAAGGTATGGTGGGGGGTAGCTTTGCTGGAATCTATTTGGTAAATATTCACTTTTGGTTTCTATCTCACTGTGAGATTTTGGCATATGGTGGAGTTCATTTTTGAATAGTTTTATATTGTGAAGAGAATTAGACTCGAGATGGGGTGTTGGAGATATGTGGTTTTACATCAAGGTAGAGTTTTAAATTTGGTGATACAACATTCCAAATAGATGAAAACATATATGCAAAATGTAACGTAAACATTTGTAATATGGATATGCATAAATTATTGATTGCATTTGCATGAGATGTCAAACAAATAAATGCAGGGATTATTTTCTTCCATCTATGCTAAGGAAAGGAATTGGTGATTTACTTGCTATATTTGCGCTGTTTGATATTTCTGTAATTTACCTTCATTATTTATCACTATATCTTGGTAATTTGATTGAAGACTCACATATATTTTGCTAGCTATATATAGTGGGGGTAGACTTCATTGTAAACCCTTCTTGATATTCAGCCAGCGATCCCCACTTAGAGTGTATCTTCAATCAAGGAATAAAGAGAAGCTATTCTTGTTTAGTGTTGATAGAAGCAGCTATGTAAACTCCTCTTATCTTGTAATCTCTTGTATCTCTCTCTTATGTGGGACAAAATCTCTCTTCTTTGGACTGGACGTACATTATCTTTTTGATGATAGTGGAATTAGTATTGTGTGTCTCTTTTCTTCTTTATAGTAATTTGCTATTTGTTTGGAGTAGTGGAATAATTTTTGTTAGATTGATTGATGAACAATTGAAAAATCTAGATTCCATTTATTGTTTTTTCGCATTCGTGCAACATTTTTTTGCATAACAACATGAATTGTATTTATGACTCATTTTGTTGGATACCCTCTTCATTCTGCTTGTGTATCCTTTGTATAACTTATATGAAAATTAGGGGATGTTGCTTTCAACCGCATGCAGTATGTATAACCAATTCAAGACTGCATGAAAGCAACTGAGATCAATCAAAGTTACAACAAAGTATATAGCCGACCTGGTATTGCTTATTTAGTCAAGGAAATTATGCAGCTCTTTTAGTAGACTTCCATAAAGGTTACTTATATATGTCTAAAATCTTAGCTTTCATTTGCTTTATTAGTTTAAAAGTACATTTTTGTGCATATAAAATGGTAGAGATCAGAAACTATAATCGCACATTCTAAAACTGTGTAACGCCTCGCCTCTATACCCACTATCATCCAGTTCATTTCTGAGAAATGTCGTAGACCATAACGGAGAATGAGGTTTGTGAAGGGCGACCGATTGTATAATTGCTCCATGTAAGGAATGCACATCGAATTCTGATACAGATTAAATATTTCGACATGACCATTCGGCACATAGGGCAAATACACAACGGCTATATGCAATCCGGAAAGCAGTATAAAATAGCCAACAACAACAATATAAGTATAGTATATCTCATAGCCAGACATAGAATAATCATATCACAAAGGCGGAATAGATATGAATAAACCAAGGATGTGTACAACAAGATAGTGGTCAGCAAAGATCCACTAAACCCCAAAGAATAGATACATGTACCATGATCTAAATAAAAGAATATATACACAACGATAGATAAAGTCATAGGTACAAAATTACATAAAACCGCAGAGACAGAGTAGTAAGCTGAAAGCGGAAGATCAATCCAGCGATGAGGCCCAAAGGAGAACCTAAAATGACTCGGCCTGACCCGAGTATTATTTATAAGAAAATAAACAATAAACGGATCAATCTAGCTGTACTTACCAAATTAACTGAGATAATAAGAGATATAACAAAGGATGACATGAACATGGCATGTCGACACAATCAGGAAATGACAACGGAATCTCAGCACGCAAATATCTCTAAATAATCTCCTAGCTAATGTAGAATGCAACATTCAACTAATAGCACACAACAGGAAATGACAGAGGAATGCCAAATAAACTAAATACATGAATGACAGCGGAATGCCAAATTCAAATTAAATTGACATGCATCGCATCAAAGTAAACATAAATCAAATTGATGCACATCGCATCAAAGTAATCAAGAATCCATAAATCACTAGAAATCCAGAAAACATCATAAAAAGTGGTACTCCCAGATGAGAAACGATCCAGTGGTAACTCCCCAGAACGATCCAGAAAACATTATAAAAGGTGAATACTTCCCAAATGAGATACGATCTCCAGGTAGCGAACCCATTTGTTTGAGCCGAAGCTCCACCACGGAGCCAGGTCGTGACCCCGGTAGAGGGAAACATAAATCATAGAAAATCATAGAAGGTTGGACCGAAGTCCCATAAATGAAGGTCACAAATCGTAAATCCCACTCAGGCGATCAGGACCACAAAACACAAGTCATAAATGATCACATCGATCTGGGTGAATAGAAATTACTCCGAGCTAGTTAATATAAGGAAATAGGGACATGTCCCATAATCACTTGCTATTCTCGAATATTTACGAACCATAATTGGTTTCTATTCGAAACAGAGAAAATCACTACACATGCTCGAAAGCACGAGTCCAAGAGTTATTCGCCGAAGTAAACGTATAAGGGGCCACAGTCCTCAGTTTTACTAAGGTAAATAAACTAAATTTCTCATCTGATCGATAAGATAAGTAATCGTATGTAAATCAATAGAATCAGAACCGGGTTTAGAAACCAAATTTATTTTAGAAGGGTTTGAATTTAAAAACTGATTAAACGTTGGTTCGATGCCCATTGACAATATAAAACCCCATTATCCATTGTGGTTCAATTATTCATGAAAACCATCACCGTAGCGAATAGAACACAACATCATGAAACATAAACTCACATTATAACAACATACAGGAAATCAAGGGATCACGATTGTAATTTCGATCATCGAACGAATCGAAATCCCAAACTTGCACCCGAAGGTTTTGAGCTACATCGGAATAGACTCGAAGGATATCGAGTCGATAATTCACATTTTAGAGGCGTGAATCATCTTAACAAGAGTATCGAATAAACTCGATTGTAACGAACTGGAATTTTTGACTCCAAAAATCAACACAAAACTACCATGTTGACTATTCAGACATCGGAAATACCTGATCATTAATAGAAAGAAGTTAGAGGGTGAGAATAGATAAGATAGAAAATTAGAATAGAAGAAGAAGAAAAACACCACAGAACAAAATCAGAGTAACATGAATCTCACAGCGGAACGAATAAAATATATTATAACATAACTTTGAAATAAAACAGTATATATATACAATAATATTATCAGAATACGACACTTACACACAGCGGAAATATCAATATCTATATAATCCTGAAGCCTCCTGCTTCAAGCTCCTCCAAGTATATCTGTAAAGACCTGAACTACTTGACTGCCCCTACAAATTTGGGCACCCAAAAGTTTAGGGAAAAACAAAACAAAATAAACTCTGGGTCAGTTATGGGACTGGTGTGAGGAAACTCAAATCATTTGGTTTAACTTTTCAAAATCCTTTTCAAAGAAAAGGTAATCGTAAGACCGATCTACACATAAACACGGACGGTTTTTACCTTACCATAACCCAAAACACTTTCAAAATCAATACTTTTCTAATATTATAATAATGTCTAATCACAAGTAATTAACAATCTAGTAGAACACTTGCATCCCGCGTTCCACAAATATAGTATACAAACAAAACCGCGAGCGCTTATTGGAGATTGGATTCCAACTATGACAAGGTATGAGACCACCTGCCAATAGTGTATCTCTAGAGGCGAATACACTGGGTTCAACAAGAACGTCTTGCAACCCGGACCACACATGACCGACCACTCATTTCGCTTGAGTGTATCGAATGTATACCACTAACGGTTGCGAGCTACCCACCTAGATAGGTGATATACACCCTAATGGGAGCGACCCACCTAGCCATGCTACCTTCCCGATTTCTGTCATTTCCCGGTTGATGAGGCTTGAGGTCAAAACGTATCTTTGATACACCTGATCACCCTTCACTTTGAATGCCACATCGTCATACCCTCCAAATCACAAATTGGTTTCCCCAAAAATACCACGGGTATAAAGCTAAGAGAAACGAATTCCTCCGCCACCAAACGTAAGTACGTTTGAAGAGATCAACTTACGCGATCCGTTAGATATACTCTGTCAGACATTCGTCCATTCACGTTGTCCTGGGACTGGACAAACCGAAAACACTATTCTGTAAACAGGATAGCCCTTGCATAACTCCATCTTTAATAATCTTCATCATATTTGATCGCAACGCTAACATCCATACATAGTGGTTTTCAGATAATGAATCTGATCTCGGTCTCTCCGTATTGACGACGGAAAAATGGTCAAAGACTTCGATAGTCGGTGATTTAACTATCAAAGAAAAATAAGTGTACAACCAAACGATCTTATTTCTAGATAGAAATTCGATCGAACAATCATCAAACAACATTTCTCTCTCTTAATTTAATTCATTATTAATTTATTCATTTCCCATTTCTATCTATTTGTAAATTCTTATTTCTAGATTTAGAAAATATACTTTATTAATCATTTGAAAACATCTCCATATTTACTTCCATTTCTTGTTTTCCAAATTAGAAAAACATTTCTGATTTCTTTTATTTGGAAAACATTTCCAAAACTCCTTCATTGGATTTAACAGATGTTTAGATAAAACATCACTAAGCTAATTCAACCACTACACTCATTAACTAAATTCACTTAACCAACTTTCACTATCGAAACTTACCCATCCCTTAGTTAAAAACGAAGTCAATCAAGTTGGGGTATAACTACCTCTCAGACCTTAACTGAACAACATCTTTAACCTCGAAATAGACAAAGTTCACCCTTTTAAATCTTTTAACCAACTTCCTTACGTAACTCGAATTCTAGTTACGAATCCATTTCTTTATTTTAAATCGGATTTCCGTGAAACAAGAAATGTTCGGAGTTAGTGAGAATCACTCACCTTGGACGATCATCGTTAATAATGATAAACATCGCTTGATTCAGACGGACAATTTATTTTGCTATAAATTTTAACGAGCACCAATCCACTCCCAGTTAGTTACATTGTGGAGCTCTCGTCCATACGATCCCCATGGATCCTGTCGCGTCCAATTCTGATCACGTATGCGAGAGATATACATTTCACAAGTTTATACTTTAATCTAATTTAAAGTTAAACATATATATATATATATATATATATATATATATATATATATAAATATATATAAATTTCAGGCCTCACCATTTTAACCCGGCCATAACCATAAGCCCATCCCCTTATAAACCGTTCTTCTTCCTCCTGAAATAACTCACGCAGTTGCTCCCTAGAAGGCCATAGCCGATTTGATTTTGCAAACCAAAACCGCTCCTTCCCTTTACCATTTAAAATCAAACAGAAATTCTCCAAATTTCTCTCATCAAAATCCTCATCAATCCCTACCACAATTACATCGCTCGATCACTTCTTTGCATCTGTGTCGAATAGCTCAATCACCATGGCCATATCCTTCTCGCGCTCCTATCTCCTCCCACTCATCGTCGTTCTAATTGAAACAACTTCCATTCTTCATCTCTTCAAAAGTCTCTCCTCCCCGTACCCTCGAGTTCGAACTCGCACCACCTCCTCACTCGACCCGCGTCAGACTTCCATTGCTTTGCTATAGTAACTATCGATCAGAACATCACCGCACACACTGAAATCTCGCATACTAGTGCGCTTTCACCCCCACAAACCCAAGTCTAACCTTGTTTTTCTCAAACAATGCTTCCATCTCGCGAATCCATCAGCCCAAGTTGCCGTAGTTGAATTTCGATTGTCTTAAAACATAACCGAACCAAAAGGAATTGGTATAGAGATGAAGGAAACCAATCAAAGAACTGAAATATACAGGGTTTGGGATTTATAAGATTTTATTTTGATTTCTATGAATTTTTAAAGATCGATCATTTATTGGAGATGGAAGAAAAATTGTGGCGGCTCATGTTTTGACCGAGAATGAATTCCAGTTAGGGTTAGAATTATGGTAGGGTATTTATAGGAAAATAATATTTTTTTTATATTCCAATTTATATTTATTTTTAAGCAGTCGTTATTCGTATATGTTTTCTAAAAGTTCCTATGATCATGCATTATATCCAAAAATCACAAAAATGGACATGCAGCTACAGTTCGACATTACGGACCCAATGAAACAAGTTTCTTCGAATTCCGACTCTGTTTGCTCACACAGCTTATTTTTAACCGTCAAAATACTGACTGTTTTTCACATTAAAAATCCGTACGGCCACACACTGACCCCAAAAGTCACGAAAATTGAAATCTAACAATAATTTGACATTACGAATCCAACAAAATTGGTTTCATCAAATTTAGTGGTCATTTGAAAAACTGGGTATTTTTAAAGCTCTAAATAACCCATTTAAATATATAAATATATTTAAAAATAATTAAATAAAATATTTATAAATCAATATCATCCTATATGTTCACAATAGAATACCATACAGCTCCAATGGGATTTATAACTCGATATTTCAAAATTCCCAGTTATATCGATATTCGATTTATATATAAAATCCTTTTATAATATAAATATATATTTATAATTTTCAAAAGAATTCCATAGCGACTTTTCTAAAATTTGATTTGAATATATATCAAAATCTACATGATGAAATCCCGATTTTTCTCTTCCACTAGAAAAATATACTTCACCAGCTCCGAACATTTCCTGTTTCACGGAAATCCGATTTAAAACGGACGCTGTATATTCAATTGAAGTTCAAATCGCCAAATAGCGAACTATCGCGCCATTTGGAGCTCGATTTTAATTATAGTATAATTATACGTTCAAACTTCGTTTAAATAATATATTTGTCATTCAATTCAATTTTATACAGAATTAAATATCATAGATGATCCAATTCACACCATTTTGTGAATTCCACTATTTCTGACTATTTCAGAAATTAAATATATTATTATATTATTTATTTTAATTAAATATTCAATATTATTTAATTCTGGTCATTTTAAATAACTCACTATTTAAATAATTAAATAAATTATTTATATACCGTAAAAAATACGGGTCGTTACATCGATATATAAAATAGAGCGCACGGGCTTTAGAATGATCACTTATTCAATTCACATCATAAAAAAATGTGAATCGGCCAAGAAGGTTAAACATTGGGAGAATTACATGAGAATCGAAGTCGATGAATCGAGCTGGTGGAATCTGTGAATTCATAAAGCTGAAGTTCACAAACGAAGTCCGAACGGGCCGAGCTCCGACCGGGAAAGAGCCTGGATGGGCCTAAACTGTTGACCCAAGGACTTTGATTTTCAGTGGCAGACGTCTATCACCCCAAGAATAGACGTCTGTTGTTAGGAAAACTGTTTCCCAAGAGTTTGGACAGACGTCTGAGCTGAAGCAATTATTTATTTTGCTTCCTAAATAATGACAGACATCTGTCCCCCTCCCGGATAGACGTCCGAGCTGAAGTGTGGCCATTTTTGCTTAGGAAATGAGGTGCAAACGGCTCTCGGATGAGGCCGGATCAATGGTGATGGCTTATAACATTTTCTAAGTGAAAATGTAGCATCAAAAACATGCCGAAGCAACTCGTAACACCAAACAAATGTGCACAAACATATATATATATATATATATATATATGGGATTGCTATGATTTCGATTATATATTCAAAAATGAACAGATTCTCTAACCAAAGCAATCGAATATGATTCAAGCGACTTGTGAAGAATTAGAACAATGTTGGGGGACAACGGAGCTTCACAACATCACCAAATCAACTCAAAATATATGCATAAGATCATGTAAACAATCCTACTTATAATTTCAACACAATGGAACATAAACATATGAAATCGGCTAAGTTACACTAACATAACCAATTCACTAGCATATGCAAACACATATGAATACTAAATTACACTTATACAAGCACCAAGGCTTGAGGCATAGATGTGAGTTCATCAAAGAACTCACCTTTGGCTCTTGAATATATCAAGAACAAGCTCCAACAAGGAAGAACAATCACCCAAACGAGCAAAGCACCTCTCGTTCATCAATTGCACCTTCGAGATTACCTCATACATTCACATCCAAACATATATGTGTTAGGGTTGTGAGAAAAATCCGAAATTGAGAGGAGGATAAGGTAGAGAGGGAGAGTAGAGAGCTTACCCATGTCTTAGAATTGGATTTGCACAAGAACTGAGCTCTAGATTGAAGGCCCTAGCTTAGGGAATTTCTATTTCCCGTTCCCTTCCCCCACTTTCTATTTTCTTTGAAGTGAGAATGAATTAAGGAGGAGAGAGCTAGGTGGAGCTCTTAAGTGAATGAGCTAGGTTGGCTAATCAAGCCCTAGCCAAGGTGCCAAAATTCCAGATCTTGGAATATATCGAAGTTTATACTTTTCAAACTCCTAAACGACATTTTGAACTCAATGGAAGTGGTTTCGAGTCCAAATTCGTTCGTATGCGAAAAGTGGCATTTTTGTGATACACTCAAATGAGAAAACAACCAAATTTTACCTAACTCCAAACGTATCGATGCTTATAGTCAAAAAGGTCGTAAACAATGATCCGAATTCAATGGAAGTGGTCCTGAATCCTAATTTTATCATTTGCGAAAAATGACATTTTGAGCGACACATTGGACACGACGATATATTTAAATAAAATATTTAAATCTATTATCATCGAATGAGCGGGTTGTTACAGACTTCCCCCCTTAAAAGAATTGCGTCCCCGTAATTCCTTAAGATTGAAGTAATGAGTAACAACCAAAAATAATAGCACAGAGTGGTAACACAAGAACCAACATGAAATGAAGAGGTCACACCAACGGCTAGGTAAATTCCCAATTTCGTGTCACAAGATCATAAAAACTAGAGTTCAATCTCGAATTCCATTACCCATGAAGGTTGTCATCCCAAACAGGTAAAATAATTCCAAAAAATTCATAAGCGCTATGAATTCAAATAGACTCGCCTTTCTTAGTATGATTCTCAAGGGAATGAGAATCGATAGAATGCACAAAAACTATGTGAACCTAATTTGGAATTTCAAGAAGCAACGGGACTTCGTCCTACAGACGTGAGATATCATAGTAGATATTTCTCTTAGGGTATGAGATGTGAAATTACGGTGGTTGACTAATCCAACCCCAACTCAATCATGACGATGTAGCGAACATCGATCTTTAGCACTTTAGTCTTGCGACAAGGTGGCTGACACCAACAAAAGCACAACATAGAGATTCCAACGAATTTAGCTAAGGAAAGCAATTTTCGAAGGAATAATCAATTTTAATATCAATGATTCAAGGTTGGTAACGGAATACCAACCAGCTAGAAACTGCTAAACAAATATTGGTAATGGAATACCAATGAACTACAAGTCGATAACAAATATTGGTAACAGAATACCAATGAACTACTCGGGGAAATCGATTAACTAGGTACTAAATCTCATTTAGTAACCATAAAGACGAATCATTAGGAATTATATGAAATTCCCAATATTCAGAAACTCGAGAATCCATTTTAGAAAATCGAAAACATCGAGAAGATGATGGATAAGTAGTGCACAACTTACCACTTCGGAACAACACGATTTAAGATAATTTTCCGCCAAAAATCTCAAATCGCAAAAACATTAGCAATTAATCAAAGAAGAAATAGATCATTTCTTTAACAAGAAGAGATTAAACCAAAGAGGTCATAATCCCCAAAGATTTGATTGACAAGTGTTAACAAATGTGCGGAGACAATTGTCAATCCAAATTATTTAAACAAACAAAGGAGGAATATCTAAAGAGCTCATCCTTTCGATATTCATTTCTAAGAACAACGCAAGGCTAAGTCCATAAGTGAATTGACTATAGCACTTCCTGATGATCGACTAGATCATATATTTGAAGAAAGGAATTATTGAGTTCGTCGCGGATTGCAAAACTTAAATCTTCCCCCCCCCCCAAATGGGAACTCCCATTCTATCGAGTGATCGTTCACTAGAGAAAATAAGAAGATCCATGGAGTTATTTGTTTACTCAAAGAAAAGATTCAAGATAATTTCTAATTAAAAATCTTGAACCACTCAAATTCTTGGAATTTCTCCAAGGATATCTAGAAATGAATTATCTAGAAAATTAACAAACGATTACGAAAAATCGCCAAAAACCCCCCAAAATGTTATTATTTTGATTAACTTATTAGGAGAATTTTAATTTTAGGAATCATTTCAAATGTCGGATTGTCATATAACGGTGTTTAGGAATTCAGAAGTACAATATGGCGTCTCATATCTCATTTGAGATCCTTAACACACCCGATGGACAAGTTAACACAAGAAGGTCCTCACAATTTCTAACGTTCACGCAGATCTAGCGAAAATATAAAAATTCAATAAATCATTTGGGATGGCATAAAGGAAATAAAATTCCTTTATCAACTTACGAATAAAACACAACTGATATCTTTTGATAACGAAGAACACGGTCGACGTATATCAAAACAACATATATAAAATAACCTCTGAACAAGGTAAATGACATTAAGGGATTAATGATACGTACCTTCACTCAAGAAGAGGGATCACAAGAAGCGCGATGCTTTCCCTCATTCTTGATCTTGATTTTGGAATGCAACGATGTAACACAAATGTATAGTTGCACATTTGTTGAGTTAGTTTAGCAAAAATGCGTGGTGACTCACACCGGCACAACGAGGTAACAATTGAGTTGTTTTAGCCCGAAGGCTTGGTAATCTCACACCAAACTAGAACTATATAGTTGACAACAAGGGTGTAGATTTAGTCACAAAGACATGGTATCTCCATATCGACCAACAAGAGATCAATAGACCATGCTAGGAACGTTACGATGTACGAAACAATCTTAACTAGAAATCAAGAAATATCAGGATCAAAGATGCTTATAACGCGCGTAACGACGCATGGGTAAGTTATCCAATGATCAATCAACTTCAAGGATCATAAATGATTAACAAGATAAGTGTGATACACAATAGAGCAAGCAGATGTTGATTAGCAACTTGAGTCAGAGAATGAATCAGAAGCACCACTAGAGCACACGGGCCCTAGATGGACGATAGAAATCAACCCGAAGGGATGAGTGGATAACTATTCTAAAAGACTAAAAGTAGGCCACTTGAGACATAACCACCCCTCCCGTAGGAGGTACACTGGGTGAACCGGCACTTGCACGGCTACGACCAACTATTTCGCTTCTTCAAGGAAAAAGGAGGAAAAAGTTAGTCTCAAGTTGAATTCTAACGATGCGAATTCAGTCAAAATGGAATAGTATAGGAAGATAAGCTATGACGGGTCTTAAGACTCTAACTAAAACCCTAAAGCACGATTCTCGAGAGAGGTTTAAGGCAATACCTTCGTCATACTATCTTACAGTGTTCCGGAAAGTTCGCTCGGATACCAACTGTAGCGCCCCGCCTCTATACCCACTATCATCCAATTCATTTCAGAAAAATGTCGTAGACCATAACGGAGAATGAGGTTTGTGAAGGGCGACCAATTGTATAATTGCTCCACGTAAGGAATACACATCGAATTCTGATATAGATTAAATATTTCGATATGACCATTTAGCACATAGGGCAACTACACAATGGCTATATGCAATCCGGAAAGCAGTATAAAATAGCCAATAACAACAATATAAATATAGTATGTCTCATAGCCAGACACAGAATAATCATATCACAAAAGCGGAATAGATATGAATAAACCAAGGATGTGTACAAAAAGATAGTGGTCAACAAAGATCCACTAAACCCAAAAGAATAGATACATATACCATGATCTAAATAAAAGAATACGTACACAACGATAGATAAAGTCATAGGTACAAAAGTACATAAAACTGCAGAGACAGAGCAGCAAGCTGAAAGCGGAAGATCAATCCAGCGATGATGCCCAAAGGAGCACCTAAAATGACACGGCCTGACCCGAGTATTATATATAAGAAAATAAATAATAAATGGATCAGTCTAGCTATACTTATCAAATAAACTGAGATAATAAGAGATATAACAAAGGATGACATGAACATGGCATGTCGACACAATCAGGAAATGACAACGGAATGTCAGCACGCAAATATCTCTAAATAATCTCCTAGCTAATGTAGAATGCTACATTCAACTAATAGCACACAACAGGAAATGACAGAGGAGTGCAAAATAAACTAAACACATGAATGACAACGGAATGCCAAATACAAATCAAATTGACGCGCATTGCATCAAAGTAAACATAAATCAAATTGATGCACATCGCATCAAAGTAATCAAGAATCCAGAAATCACTAGAAATCTAGAAAACATCATAAAAAGTGGTCCTCCCCAGATGAGAAACGATCCAGTGGTAACTCCCCAGAACGATCCAAAAAACATCATAAAAGGTATATACTCCCCAGATGCGATACGATCTCTAGGTAGCGAACCCATTTGTTTGAGCTGAAGCTCCGCCACGGAGCTAGGTCTTGACCCCGGTAGAGGGAAACATAAATCATAGAAAATCATAGAAGGTTGGACTGAAGTCTTATAACTCCTAAATGACATTTTGAACTCAATGGAAGTGGTTTTGAGTCCAAATCAATTCGTATGCGAAAAGTGACATTTTGGTCATACACTCAAATAAGAAAACGACCAAATTTTACCTAACTCCGAGCGTATCGACCCTTATAGTCATAAAGGTCATAAACGATGATCCGGACTCAATGGAAGTGGTCTCGAATTCTAATTTTATCGTTTGTGACAAACGACATTTTGAGAGACACATCGGACACGACGATATATTTAAATAAAATATTTAAATCTATTATCATCGAATGAGCGGGTTGTTACAAACTGCTCATAACAGAATCAAAATGTTTGAAAATAAACAAAATAGAAAATACGTAAAATACTCCAACCTACCTATGATCATCAATGGTAAGGAAATGGCCGCGAAAGCAAGGACAGAGAGTAGTGACGGAGAATAGCAATGACGAAGCAATGCAACACCTATCGAAATCGATGTAGGCGAGCCACCACCAAGGCAATATATCTCGGTTTAGTTTTCCTGATAGCAACGACTGAAAGGTGGAGAGTATCGACGTGCGATTGGAAAATGACGGAGAGATGACGAGGAGGGTTGGGATGGAATTTGGTTTTGGTCTTGCTGGTAGTGAACGATGAAGAGAAGAGTAGCAGGATGAATTTAAGGACAGAGTTAGGGCTTAAGTTTAGAAATTTTTCGGCCAATTTACTTTATGGTAATAGAACAATCGGTTGACGAAATAAAAGGAGGAAAATCAGAGATTTCAGAGGGCTGAAAAACAAAGCAATAAGACAACTGCCAAAAATGGTATTTATCAGTAAATACCCACCATTGACCATGAAAAAAAGTTGTTACATATGCATACTACAACTGCTTAATATATACAGTTGTTAAAAGTATCTTTATTACAATTTCTGAAATAAAATATTTGTTATAACATACCTATTACAACAAAAATTATGTCTTAGTTGTAAATGAAATGTTGTAATTTGGTTATTTTGTATTAGTATCCCAAGATGTAATTTTGCATCAAGGACTTCTATGATGTAACCAGTAATTGAACAAAGTGGTTCTGGCAATTCTGTCTGATGCCATCCATTTATATATATATATATATATATATCTTTGATGAATCCATAATTCAGGAGAGTCTTTGGATCTAAAGTGAATTTGTCATGCACCAAGTATTTGTATTATGAAAGGTTTAGACTTGTGAGTGGCACTGATGTAATTATTGTACACCTGCAGTCTATTTGAAATTCTTTACAATCTTCAAATTGCTTTATGCATGGGATATTTTGATTTTTCAGTATTTACCAAGTGATTTTGAATCCAGGGATTTTTCGTTGAGAGATTTTGTTAGTAGAGGATAAATCTCTTTATATGTGGTAGCATTTTGTTCCTTTATGGCTTGTAGAAATTGACTTTCTCTATTAAGTGTTTCTGGGATGGATATTGTCATATTCCTTATTTGTAAAGGAATATTTTGTGGAAATTGACCGAGCTGAATCATTTTTCTCTTTTGGACTTCTTTTGCTGTTATTGTTGCAAAAGATGCTTTGGGCCTTAAGTTTATGTCTGTAGGAGTTGCCGCTTCCTTTTTTTTATTCCCGAGGCTATAGTTTGTAATTGTTAATAGTATTTGCGACTATGTAATCTTTGCGAAGAATTTTTTTCTATAGCAATTTTAGCTTTCTTATATATGTGATAGCCTTTGTAGTATTGCTACAAGAAATACTTTATTTTTCTATACAAAAATCCTATGTTATTCCTATGCCAAAATGCGAGGCATAGAGAAGGCGTAAGAAATAAGTAGAATGAAGTAGTGATGTAGGAAAATCATAGGAAATTTTTGACAACTTTCTTACGCCTATCGTAGTATGCAGAAAATTAATTAAGGCGTGTAAAAAGTGTAGGAAATTAACTACGTTCAAAATTACTAGCGTCGCAAAGACGTAGATAATCTTCAACGTAATTTTTATGACTATGTTAATTTTCTGTAAATTCAGATTAATGTAGTAATGACGTAGGAAATTTCCTATGCCAACCCTATGGAAACAGGAACGATTAATTAGTACTATATTAATTTATTATAAGCTTATATATTTTTACTACACTAATTAATTAATATCTAATTTCTGCATTATAAGGTTAACCTATGAGCCAACAGGGCCTGAAATATTTTGCTCCCACACAAAACCCTTCTTTCATTATTGCCAAAAGAGAAAAGAAGAGGAAGAGAAAGCTCGGGGCGCTTCCTTCATTTTGAACGCCACCTTCCCTCAAATCGACCACTACCTCCCTTTAGTTCGCGCACTGCCACATTCATCATAAATCCAATCAGATTTTTCGAAATCGATTCGTATATTCTCTCTTTTTCAATGTTGTTATATTCACTCTTTTTTGAAATTGATTTGCTTACACAGAAAATCAAACACATGAAAACAAAATGATGTTTTTATATTCTCTATTATTGAAATCGATTTGTGTTTCAAGTTTCAAATATTCGTTTCGAGTTCGGATGGGTGCGATTGAGAATTCAGATTTGATTGGAGTTTTCGAGTTTGCGAATTGGGTAGCACCCGATGAAGATATTTTTTTGGATTGCAATAAGGTTACAGGCTTGGGTTTTTGTGATTACTAGAAGGTGTTTGACTGTTGAGGATGGGTATTTCTACGAGGATGGAGGAGGTAGCTTGTGTTTTGAGGTCGTGGTTGGTGATGTTGGACAAGGTCCAGTAATAAGTGGTACAGGAGGTGTTTTGGTGTTATGAGACCGTTCAGATTAGGGTTCGAATTATTGACTTGGTTTCTAGTTACTATCCGCGAATTGTGATGATATGTTGTTTCAAGCGAAAGGGTATGGTCGAGAATTGAGATTGTGGATTTGTTAGCAAATTGTCATGGAGGCTTAGCAAAGAAGGATGGTTGGTGTTGATTTGGTAGTTTGTCAGATGTAAGAATGATTGTTGGTAAGAGGTGAACATATGATGTGAGGTGAATGTATTGATGTTGTATGGTTTCGAGATTTAATCAGTAACCCTAATAATAACATTCTAAACAATTTAAAATGATGGCTTTATGCAAAATAATAGTTGACCATAATTAAATTCCTACCTTCCTTTTTGGATCTGCGAATCTGAAGGAATTTATGGCGATGAATCGAATCGCAACCACGACATACGCTATGCCTCCACTGGAATCCACATGAACGAACTCCTTTCAATTGTCCTACGAATCGAAGGATAAAGGGGTGCGGTGCTAGCCACCATTAATTGGGTTTTTGAAGAAGACAAGATAGTCGATTCCCATTTTTTTTTTATTATTATCTAAATAATATCTAGTTGGTTCACCCGTGTTTTGTTAAGGAAATGAATTTCCTTTATTGTAACGTCCCATATTTTTACGGTATAATAATTTATTTATTTAGTTATTTAAAATAGTGATTTATAGATTTAAATGGTTGTTTAATTAAATAATAGTGAATATTTAATTAATAATTAATAATAGAATAATATATTTAATTCCGAAATAGTCGGAAATAGTGAATTGACAATACTGTGTGAATTGGACAATTTAAATATGTAATTCAGTTTAGAATTGGGTGTGTTTTTTACAGGTCCCTATTAAGTTTCTAAATATAAAAAAAAACCCGTTGATAAAAAAATATAGAATACATCCCTATTTTCATAACATGGCATATCAATTTCCGATTTTGTCCTTTAAACCCTAAAAAATACTCGTTCCACAGATCTGTATCATTTCATTAGTCGCATCCCTCCTTTATCGCGGACAATTTTAGAAGAAAATTCAAAATTCAAGCCGACTTTCAGCGTTTTACTGTCGATCGAAGAAAAATAGGCAAAGTCATGGCGATTTCAACATGAGATTTGCAAAAAACGTGAGAACAAAGGTATATTTTTTATTTTCGAATTATAATTTCAATAAATGAAAATTTACGTATATTATATAATAAACCGTGGATGAATATGGAATAGTTGCATGATTTTATGATTTTATTGTTTGGTGCGTGATTATATAATTTTATTCAGAATTGTTGAATGATTCTGAAAGTTTAATTAAAGTTGTGCAACTATCGATAGATTCATGCATACATGGATGCAATTAATCACAATTATTGCATGTAATTGTGCAACTGTTAACTGATTGTTGAATAATTGTATGCATTTATCCAAAATTGATGAAATATTCATTTATACGTTAATCATACTTGATTGAGAGTTTTTTTAATCAGTAATTCTGTATGATTGTAAAATATGCAGAATAATTGAATGTTTGAGTGCAGGTATTCAATGAAAAGGCACGCTGGAATTTAGATAATCAAAAGTGAAAATTACAAAAAGTTGCATTTGTGAATGCATATTTTCAAAAAATGTGAATAAAAAAATGAACATATTTACCAAAGAGGAATATATACATGCATATAATCATAAAACTTATTTACATTTATATGTTTATTCAGGAATTTTGTATAAGAAACTATAATTTGTTGTGAGTTGGTGAATGTTTGAATAATTTAATTTAGATTTCTTGCAGAAATATATATAAGTATCTTCTATATTTGCTTGCTGATTTCCAAATATTAAAAATATTATAGTAAGATTTCATGAATGATTGTAAGATATTGTTATGAATATTTGGAAACATGTTTGATTGTGGTCAGAATGCTCAAAGACTTATGGAAAACAATAAATAATAGATGAGCACTACTGTGCATTTATTCCGAATACCTGCATTATAATGTGCATTTTTTATGTTTTTTTTCGCACAATTCTATGATGTTATTACGAATTTTTGTACAGTTGGGTGCTTATTTCCGTAATATTTGCATACCTGTGTAAATCTATTCTATATAGTAGCACACCTGTGTGCTATTATTAAAAACACATACTTTGTTTGCTATTATTAGTAAAAGTTGCACACTTGTGTGCAACTAGGAAGATTATTTGCACATGTTTGAGTATGTATCAACAATATTTGCGAACTTTTGTACTGTTGTTCAAAATACATGGCCACTTGCGTGACAGTAGACAGAATACTTGCAGACTGGTATACATATATTTAGAATGGGGATTGTTAATGACACACCATTTTTTGTTAAGGGGGGAGTCATTTTTTTTTAAAAAATATTTGTGTTAAGGGGAGGTCAACCCAAATAGTCCTCCCCCCTTAACAATATAAAATAAAATTCCCAAAATGCCCTTTTTTCTACTGTGGTAAAACAACGTGATTAGTAAGATGAAGATTAAACCCTAATTAGTTTCTAATCAACTTCTTAATTCAACAATGGATGATCCATCAAATCAAGATTCAAATATTATTCTTACGCAAGAAAGTGAACATCATGTTGAATATATGGAAGAAATCAAGCAGGTGAATAATTTTTTTACCCAATTTTTTTTAAAAAAGGTTGAAGGGCTATACGTCGCGTATCATCGTCGAGCGACATCCCGACATCGTTTAAAGGCACTTTTTATGACAAAACTACGTCGTATAACAAAATACGATGAGGAATATAAAGCCTTACTTATACGGTAAGCAAATATCGTTCTGAATTACTTTATACGACAAAAGTATGTCGTATAACCTAAAACGGTGGCTTTATGTCGTATTATTTTAGTATTTTAAATATTTTGATGTTCCAGCTGCTTTTGCAGAAATTAGCAGTCACCAATGTACAAACTGATGATGGTGTCGACATTCAGCTTGACATTGTGAATGGCATTGAGATTGACAATGAGGATGGCAATGAGAACGACAATTGGAACATGGAGGTTGACATTGAGAATGGCAGTTGTAACAGTGAGGATGATAACAATCTGGATGCCAATGAGAATGACAATTGTGACAATGAGGATGACAATGAGAATGACAAATGTAACAACGAGGAATATCCCGATTTAACAGCTCATTTCACTACGGATATGGTAAGATAAACATATATTTCAATTAATTGATTGAAGCGCGTTTGAGTTTTTGTTATTTGTTTTTTGTAGATGTTTGATTCTAAAGAAATAGTATGAGATTGGTGCGTAAAACGTGGTAACGCTGCAAACTGTGTTGTTTTGAAAAAAAGAATTAGACTGCGAAATTTGCATGCAAATGGAAAAGGATCGTTGATGTATCTTGTTTGCGAAAGAAGCGGGGAGTATATTGATCATAAGGGAAAGAATTTTGTTCCGATATCTGGAAAAAAACGCAGACGGTCGGGAAGTAGAAAATGCGCATGTCCATTTAGTCTACATGCTCGATGTCAAGAAGATGGAAGATGGACATTGAAAGTTATTAATGGACAACATAATCATATGATTCCAAACGTATTACCGGACATCCTTTTGTGGCAAGGCTAAAAGATGAAGAATTTAAAACCGTTGAAACAATGACGATTAGCGGTGTTAGGCCTCAAAATATTTTAAGTGCTTTAAGAATTGACAACCCGGAGAACAAGTCGACCATAATAACTGTGTACAATGCTAAAGTGAAAATTAAACAACATAATACAGAAGGTCGGATAGTTATGCAGCAATTTATGAAATTGGCCTACAACCATTCTTATTCCGTTCAACACAGAGTTGATGAGAAAAGTAATGAAGTTACATATTTATTCTTCAGTCATCCAAGATGCGTCCTTCTAGCGCAGTGTTTTCCTCAAATATTGTTTTTAGATTGCACGTTCAAAACGAATCGATACAAGCTTCCGTGCTTTCATATGGTTTCTCAGACATCGACAGGGGCATCCTTAACCGTTGCACTTGCTTTTCTTAGCCGAGAAACCACAGAATCATATATACGGGCTCTTCAGTGCGTAAGACAGTGTTATAGAGAAAAAGATATTCCAAGTGTTATTATCACGGATGCCGAAATCACACTTATAAATGCAGTAGCTAATGTATTTCCAGCAGCTCGACATATCCTATGTGCATGGCATATTTCGAAGAACGTTCAAGCAAACTGTAAACCCAACTTTGTGAAAAAGAAGCGAGTAATGATTCAACAAAAAGAGGTCGTACTTGACGATGATGAAGGTAAAAAGGAGTACGAAAGTTTTTGGGAAGGTTAGACAAATATAATAAACTCACTTTCTGAAGAAGAGTATTGTCGCAATCTTAACTTGTTTCGTCTTGAATGGGATGGGAAGCAAAAAAAATCCGTCACGTATGTGATTAAAAATTGGTTAAATAAATATAAAGAAATGTTTGTTTTGGCTTGGACCAACAAAATAAAACACTATGATAACGTGTCTACAAGCATTGCAGAAAGTGCACATGCCCGTTTGAAATTGTACTTTGACACGGCTGCTGGAAGTTTTGTGCAATGTTGGAATAGTGCCCATCTGTGTTTTGAACATGAATTTGTCGGAATAGAAAATGCATTCGAAATAAGCACATCGAAGGCAATGCATCGTTTTCGAAAAGAACCCATGTTGAAGGAGTTAATTGGGTTTGTGTCGCATGAAGCATTGGACTTGTTACTAGATGAACTAGGAAGCATTTCAACTGTTGGTTTGACTGCTGACAATTACGGTTGTGTTATGTGGCAAGTAAATGGTTTACCCTGTGGTCATATGCTCGCGGACTTTAGACACACGCACGGTTTCATACCTCTAACCGCTATAGATGCTTATTGGAAGCAATTATCCTGTACTCCCCCTGTGTTACATCGATCAACTCTAGATTTTTATGACTGGCCTAAAATCAAGGCCTTGAAGAGCAGGTACGATGATTCCGCTGATAACGTTCGATTAGTTATGCAACAAGGTTTGAAAAAGCAAGCGTTTCCGCAGACAACCGATATTTTAGAACCTCCTTTGGCCATGATTCGAAAAGGAAGACCATCCAAAAAAGGTAGATCAACTAAGCGAGATCCTTCTTATTACGAACATGTTGATGCTCAACTGTCATGTGGCTCGAATTTGACTCCGGTTAGTCGGTATCTAAAAAAACTCGGTGTTTATACTAAAAAGGGGTACGAGAACAAACCATTTGAGCACAAATATTTGTCGCAAATTCCAAAACATATGGAACCATATATACTTGATATACAGGACATGCCAAGTGACGGAAATTGTGGATATTGGGTTGTTGTTGAACACCTAAATCTACATAATCGAAGACCAGATAATCCGTGTTAGTTTGTCCGCGAGTCAATGCTTGACAACCTATCACAAAATCCGGAGATGTATAAAAGAATGTGGGATGAATGTGGTTTCGACGAAATTAAAAATAGAATACAAGATACACAGATTTTGTTGGGGTTGATAAGTGGATGCAGATGCCAGAGTCAGGATTTATAACAGCAGAAACATTTGGCACCGTGGTAGTGCTGATAAGTAAACAGATCTGCTGTACCTTTGTTCCGACTACAGTTCGTGTAAATCTTATGAATGAAAATAGAATGGTTGTTATGGGCTACGTAGACGGTTCGCATTTTGTTGGTCTAAAACTTACTTCAGCAAGTCCATTGCCTCCTCCACCGCAATTTCAATACTTTGAGCAATTCTACAACATTAATGCACAAGATTGGGTTCGGCGAATCAGTGACCGAATCAGCATGTACCACGCGATTGCTAAAGACTTCGAAGATGAGGACAATAGTAAACCAGTAGATTTGTCTTCCTGCTAGTATCATGTGGTAATTGAGTATTTTGTAATTATTGCTTCTTGTAATTGATGACTACGGTATTTGTGATTACGATAGCTTCTAATTGACTATGGTATTTTGTGACTATGGTATGTTCATGTTAATGGTATGTTCATGGTTACTGTGTTCATTGTTAATGTTTATGGTTAATTTTCACGGTTATGTTCATGGTTAATGGTAACGGTTATTGTTTATGGTAATTGAGAGTCTTCTTATTGACAAATTTCAAACGACATATGTATGTCGTATAGGCCTATACGAAAGATATACACCGTATTAATATATTTTATACGGAACCAGGTAGTCGTATAATTGCAGGAAAAATTACAGGGTTGGCATATAACATAATACGAAGGCCAAACTGCGCATTAAAAAAATTTATACGACAGGGAAAGGTCGTATAGTTGCAGGAAAAATTACAGTAATCCCATATTACATGACACGACATGTATCCGTCGTCTGGAAAATTTTATATGACGCACGAGTGTCGTGTTATGTTTACTAGGACTACTGTAATTTTTCCTGCAACTATACAACCATTCCCTTTCGTATAAACTTTTTTTATGCGTAGTATGGCCGTCTTATTATGTTATGCCAACCCTGTAATATTTTTCCTGCAACTATACGACAGTGAGCACTCGTATAAAAAAATACAGTCCGACATTTACTCTTCGTTTTGGCCCATACGACATGATTTCGTCGTGTAAAAATTGTCTGTAAGACGAGTCAAGTTCAGACCTTTCTCACCATTCTCAAATCACACCATTTTCATACCATTCATATTTATATTCACACCATTCATACTCACACCATTTTCATACCTCAAACACCATTCATATTCACACCATTCATATTCATACCATTCATAATCATATTCACACCATTCATATCCACACCATTCATATTCACACCATTTTCATACCTCTAACAAATGCTTAACATTCACGTATTCATACCATTCACAAATTCAAACAAATCACAAATTTTCAGAAGTCATAAAATTCATACCATTGACCAAAAAATCACCAGTCATAACAAGTCACAAGTTCTTAACCATCATACCGTACACAGAATTAATTTCATACCAAAACACAACAAGTCAACCCACCACAAAACACTGTCACCTACGACAAGTACATAATTAACAAGTACATATTAACAAGTACACAAAATAGTAATGCAACTACTTCCTCTTCTTCCCTGGTTTCTTTTTGGTTGCCACCTTCTGGGTTGCTTTCGTCTGCATCGCCTTGCTAACACTTTGTTCCCCACCTGCAATATCCTCTCCGTATAATTCCATTGGCTCTGGTCCCTCTATCTGTGCAATCTTCTCTAGTGTTTGCTTCTTCATTGTTTCATCAGGAGCAGAAGAGCTTATGAACTCAGTAATGTGTCGCAACCTCTTTTGCTGCATGACGACATATGAAAATGATTAACATCAAAGTGGAAAGTACGTAATAAAAAATGAAAAAATACAGCTTACAATACGACGAAGTAGTTCAGGTGTGTCACGTTCATTCCTTCGTTCAGTTAATATTTTTTTAGGATTAGCCACGAGAGGGTGGGAAGCAGAGCTATACCATTCCATGTAAGTGTCGGGACAATCCCAAGGACGTACAGCTTTTGTAGATAGTAATCTCTCGTTCAACAAATGATTCGACCATTCTTCCCAACTACGATCTTGGATATTAGAGTATGTTGCTTTATAAAATGTAGTAGACAGCTTGAACTTCTTATTATTGACAAAGAAAGTAGTCGAAAGGATGGGTTGAAAGTAACCAAATTAACGAAGTGCCCTTTGCGGAAGATATAGCTCAACGGTTTCAAAACAAACAATTGGGCCATTGTAAAAAGAACATCGCTCTAATTTGTAGATGCCACGCTTGCCTTGGTAACAGTCCCAGACTACATCACACTGTGTTAAATCATCAATCTTCTCTCTCAAATTAATTAAGTCGGACGACAGATTTTTAGCTTGATCAATTGCAAAGTAGAATGATGCTCTCACATCTCCCTCAACTGCCCCAACACATCTATTATGTCGTCTTAAAACAGGAAAGTGCTCATAAATCCATACCTACAACTTGTCATCATTATGCATTAGTAATTACACGTAAAGGATAAACAAGACGAATTACGAACACATACCTGCGGCAACGTCATACAACCACATAATTGCTGCACATCTTTTCTGATGCACTGACCTAAATTGTAGAACAACCAGCTCAAGCAAGCTGTGGCCCATGAATACGTATGCACCGAACTCAAATAATCAAGACACTGTAAATACTGAACGGATACTTTGTTGCCCGACTTATCACCACACACTAACAAACCAATGGTATACAAGAGGTACGCAGTTGCACATTGTTTTTTTCGAACATCAGAGTCATCCTCTTTCGAACCTGCAAACGTCTTTCTCAACCATTCCAATCGTATCTTTTTTCCCCCTCCCATTATCAAAATAGCCTCTGGCCTATCTATCCCTAGATATTTTTCCAAGAGACCATAAACATGATCAGGGCTTATAGTGCTAGAACCACCAAGAGATCCTGAAACAACTCGTCCTTCTGCTGGCAAACCGGTAATGTGAACAACTTCGTCGATAGTTATCATCGTTTCACCGAATGGAAGATGAAATGTATTTGTTTCTGGATAATATCTTTCCACAAAAGCATTGATAAGCACTCTGTCGAGTTTGTCGTGAGAATGTAAAATTAGCTTATATAAACCTGACCCAATTACGACATCCCGCACAAACTTATATTCATCGTCTAGCACCCACTGTCGATGTGTTCCCACGTGATTGTGAATTCTTACAATTCTAGCTTCCCCTTTCGATGCCTTGCATAAGAATAAGTAAACTAATCAAGATATGCAAGTTATTTGTATCGTTTTACTAATAATCAAGATAATCGTGCTACTAATCAAGATAATCAATATATGCAAGTTATTTGTAGACTTACCGTGGAATTCCATATTTTATGAGCAATATGTCCTTCGAAAGCAAAAAGGAGGGACGGTTGAACGTCTTTTCCTTTGTGTTAAGTGGATGATTGTTTACTCTTTCTCTTCGTAATTTTTGAACTGCTTTCCTCTTGTTCGTCATCGTGGGATTCTTGTTCCTTGCTACTCTCTTGTTCTTCATCATCGCTACTTTCATTTTCTTCCTCATTGCTTTTTTCTTCTAAACCAACATTACTTTCTTCGTCGTCGCTACCTTCATCATCTTTACTTTCTTCATCACCGCTACCCTCTTCATCATTGCCCTCCTCATCATTTCCCTCCTCAGTACCCTCGTCATCATTTTCCTCCTCAGTACCCTCCTCATCATTACCCTCCTCATCATTACCCTCCTCATCATCATTACTTTCTTGATCATCGCTACCCTCCTCATCATTGGACTTAGTAGGTTCTTCTTCCGTCACAATTTTTTTCCTTTTTAATTATTCTTCTTTTTGTCGTTCGGTTTGAAGCCATTTCCGGTTCGATGCCGTCATCGGTTGACGAGATGATGCCCCTGTCCCTTGTGTACTGCACAAACAAAACATGAACCAAAAACCAGATTAAGTTAACCTCTTTAGTAGAAACACCAAACACAAATTACTGTTTGTACGACACAGAACTATCGTACGGGCTAAAACGAAAAGGAAAAATCATATAAAATTATTAGTACGACAACATAGAGTCGTATACTTTTGGTAAATAGAAATCATCAGTACAAAAATTTATACGACAGCTGGCCGTCGTATAAATTCATACAGAATGTAAATATCATATAATACAACCATTACGACATTTGTACGCCGAATGAACTAACTATGCAAATGTAAATTTTTGACCAATGGCGACATCTTTCCTTCGTATAACTTACACTAATATGACACAACTGAGTCGTATAACTCCATACGATAGCTACGTGTCGACCGACAATGTCAAGCTACACATACATGTACACCTACGCACCACCACCCTCAACTCTCACCAAATACCCCACATTTTTTATACCTCTTGCCGTGAAAATCAAAATTGGACAACACGCAGTGATTAGAAAAAAAAATCATACCTCTCCAGTTTCTTCTGCATCGGATTAGGATCGACGACGTTCTTCTTCCCCGTTCTCTTCGATCGTGGCATCGCTTCCGGTTTTAAATTGAAATTCTATGGTGTGTTTTGATTTCAGAAATTTCAAATGAGAAATTAGGGTTTATGCGATTGAAGTTTGAGTGAGAAAGGGTTGCGTACGAGATAGGTTTAGGAGTTTTGAATTGAGGGTAGTTTGGGAAAAATAGAAACAAATATTAAAACACTCTGACCTCCCCTTAACAATTAACTTAATGTTGGTGTGCCCTTAAAATTTGACCCACTCCCCCCCCCCTTAACAAAAAATGGTGTGTCATTAACAATCCCCTTTAGAATAGTTTGAAACCTTTTATTTATAACTATCTAATCCTTTTTACAGGTACCTATGGTAGAAGATAATACTATATGAGATGTTAAAAAAGAGAGAGTGTTAGTAATTACTGAGTAGCCGTCTAAATCTCAACAATTGGTGAAAGAAGGAAAAATCGAAGAAGTACAAAAAAATCACAAAAAGGATAGTGTGTAAAGGAATAATCTTAAGGCATTCATCCAACTGATAGAGAAACTAAAGAAAGATGATCTTTATACGTATAAGCATTATGTATTTCTTGAAAGTATAATGTTGTGAACTTTTACGTGCTGTTATAAATTTAGTTCAATTATTTAATATTAATTCTGTATTTTTTACAGTTAGTTTTTTTTTCATAAATAATGTTCGTGCAATGATTCTGTATAGTTGGATAGAAGTATGCAAAATTTATGTATATTTTCATAGATGTATGCAATTATACTAAATATCTGTATCAACTTTGCTAGTATATTGCATAGATGAATAAATGTATGAAAAAAAATTCATAGAAGCTACATACAGGTACAAAATTATTCTTGTAAATGGATAATGTACACAAGTATTATTCATTTTTGCATATGAGTATGCAACTATTCTCTTTATTTGCATGCAAGTATTCAAAATTTATCGTTTATGCTTACTATGTTTTAACTGTTATGCAAAATTGCGCGAATGCGGAAGCGCAATAAATAGGATCTAGATTTGCCAATTGAACACCAATCTAATCTGATAGCAATTATTCTATTACATCAACAAAATAGTAAATAACTATAGCAGAGAAACAAAGAGACACAATATTTATACTGGTTCCACTATCATCGAGATAGTGTACGTCCAGTCCAACATAGAGATATTTTATTCCACATGAGAGAATTACAAGAGATTACAAAATAAGAGTTTACATATCCAAACCTCAATTAGGTTTAACAAGAAGAGACACCATTGGGGATCACTGGCTCCAGGCCAGGATGGGTTTACACTAAAGTCTACGCCTCAATATATAGCCAGTGCAAATCTATGTGAGTCAATAATTAAATTACCAACATATGGTAATAATATAATGGAGGCAAATTAGCATAACAACAAATGTGCAAACATAGGAAGTAAATCAATCCATTTCTTTAGCATAGATGGAAGAAATTAATCCCTTCATTTATTTCTCTACCACCTTATCAAATGCAATCAATGCATTCCCATTATAAAAATATTCACTTTCCATTCTTTGCAAATATGTTCCAATCAATTTGTGATTTTGTATCACCAAATTTAACATTAACTTTGTCCACTTTTCCCCCTTTTAATCCTGAATTTTTTAATTTAATCTGCTGATTATACAATTTTAATTTCATTATTTATTCCTATAATTTTATGAAGTTTAGTTCTTACATGTCAGTATTTAATAAAAAATAAAACATCTTCTGGAGTATTGCTGCAAATATATGCAGATACATCAGGAATTATATTGAAAACATGCGTATAAATATGCAAAAATATTACGAACAACTGTACACATGACAGCATCAATTCATAATTTCATGTAAAATTAGAAGAACTTATTTCAGTTCACAAAACAAAAAGGTAATTCATTTTACACAGTATATAATCATCAACAAGTAGTTCAAAAACCAAATAGCAGACAACATTTTCTAACAAATAGAAACACCCCTTTCTTCCATTTTAATTTCTTCATCTCTAATGATTTCTTTGTCCTCACTTCTCTGCTTCATTATGTTAATAACAAACATGCACCAATATTTGCAGGACCACTGTTTAAAAAAAACATTAATCTGCCTTATCTACATGTATTAAAATAAAATTACAAAAACATATACATATAATTATAACTAGATACAGACATATTCGCAAATAACAGTAATATCTGCATATTTATATGAAAAATTTCACAATATTTGCATATATTTTATTAAAAAAATAGAGCTAGAACACTTGTAATATGCATATATTAATAATATATTCATATATGTACGCAACTAATCATCAGACACGAAAAAACAGAAAATCAAAGGAGCTAAATATTTGTATGCATATATACAGAAAATATGTCTACTTCTACGCAACTTTTCTGAGTACATTCAAACACATATTATGCCAATAGTTGCATTTTTATATGCTCATATTCACAATATATGCATATGTTTATACATATGCAGAACCGATGAAAAAATATGTTGACAAATTAAATTGTATAGCTACAAGCCAATTAAACTAATACAGAATAATGAGTTGGCTATAAAATCAGCAACAAAAAATATCCATCGATAAAACAAGATATTTAAAATAATTCAGAATAATGAATCAACAAAAAATGATTGCAAAATGAAATCCGTGTACCAAAACCAATATTACAACAATTTGCCGATCACCTGCAAGAAGAAAAAAATTAGAACGATTGCAAATTGAAATCCATATACCAAAAAATGATTTCAAAATGAAATCATGTGAAAAGTATAAATCACCTGGAAGAAGAACCATTTTTATATTTTAAATGAAGGATCGATCAAAATAAATCTCTGAAGAAATTGCCGAGAAACCCTAATTTTAAATCGCTGTAAAAATGACAGCACTGCCATTAACAAAGAAACAAAAGACGATGAAAAAATTAGATCGCTGAAATGTATACAGTGTTCACATTAATTAAGCCGAAATTTGGGTAAATGGGCAATTCAGTAATAGAAAATGCGGATATTTAAAAATAGGGATGAAATTTACGTGCAATTAAAGGGGAGGATGTGAGCTTAATTAAGTTCACTTTTAAGGATGTGAGCCTAATTTTCACTTGAATTATATTAATGAATTTATTTATAAATGTCAGTTGAACGTATAATTTATATTATAATTATAATCGAGCTCAAAATGGTGCGGTAGTTCATAATTTGGCGATTCGAACTTTAAACGAATATACATAATTCGTTTAAAGTCGGATTTTTGTGAAACAAGAAACGTTCGGAGCTGGTGAAGTACAATTTTCTAATGGAAGAGAAAAATCGAGATTTTGTCGTGTAGATTGTGTCGACATCAAATTTTAAAATAGTGACTATAGAATTCGTTTATAATGTATAACAATTTATTTATATTATAAATGGATTTTTATATAAATTGAATATTGATATAATCTGAGATTTTTAAATATTGAGTTATAAATCCAAATATGTATATTTTAAAGCTGTATTATATTATATGCGAATAAATATGATAATATTAATTTATTAAAATTTAATTTAATTATTTTTAAATATATTAATATTTAAATGGGTTTATTGAGAGCGTTAAAATAGCCATTTTTGCAAACTACCTCCGTTTTCAACGAAATAATTTTGTTGGATCCGGAATATTAAATTATTGTTAGATTTCAATTTTCTTGATTTTTGGAGTCAATATGTGACCTTACGGGATTTTAATGTGAAAAATAGTCAATAATTTGACTTTAAAAATACGCTGTGTGAACAAACGGACTTGGAATTCGACGAAACAAGTTTCGTTAGGTCCGTAATGTCAAACTGTAGCTGCATGTCAATTTCCATGATTTTTGGATATCGTGTGTGATCATGTGAATTTTTAGAAGGCAAATACAAGTAGAAATTGATTATAAAAGAAATATAAAATATTAATAAAAAAAATATCCTATCCTATAAATACCGAACACCATCTTACCCTAACATATTTCTTCCTCTGGTTAAAACTATGCCGTCGCTTCCTCTTTTATTTTTACAGTAAAAACCCAAACTTTGGAAAATCAAAACAAATCCAAATAAAATCAACTTTATATATTTGTGATCCTCATTCAATGCTCTTCGATCTTGTATCAGCGTTGCTGAGTTCGGTGGTGGTTTCAGTCGTTCGAAATATGTACAACGTGGGTTTCATCGACTTAGGTTTAAGGTTTCGAGAGTTTGGAGCATTTAATTGAAGAACAAGTGTTGTATTGTGTGACGAACAAGAATTCCGCTCGGTCCGAACCAGTCGCTAAACCGACCCAGACCGTTCGAAACGCCCTATCGTTTGAGAACACGCCACAACAGAACGCATACAGAAGAACATTTCATTGTATATTACAACAATGCATCAGAATACAAGAATATACAGAGTATAAATGAATATTACACAGAAATATCAGAGATTTAAATTACATTTAAATACATAGCAGCGGAAAATAATACAATACACAACTAGAATGAGATATACGGATACAAAGCTTTCCGGATATCGTTCCAGCTGTAAACCAGGATCCTGTGAATATAAATCTGCAAAACCAAAACTACTAGCTGCCCGTGTCAAAATAAGGGCACCCAGAGTTTAGGTTAAAACAATAAACTCCAGGTCAGTCATGTGACTGGTGTGAGAACTAAAACAGTTATTAATCTTTATTTTAAATCATTAGGTAAATCAAGGGACCACGCCGTATAACACGGAACGGGTTTCCTCCCAAGAATACCAGTGCATAAAACAGACAGCGCAATGCTAAATAAAGAAAAATGAAGCTGTTATAAGACCCAGGTCCCATCACACAATGCAACGCAGCCGGGGATAGGGTTTTCCCTTATAACAGCCAAAGAATGCTTAGTACGTTTAAAACAAATCATTTGATACTACTATAAGTGTATAAAACAACTTCAAATCATAAGTATCAATCATAGGCGGCATGGGTACCATATATCATGTCGCCATATATAGGTTTACAAGTAAAACCGCAAATGTCACGTATTTGGAAATTGGATTTCCGTCTATGAACCGAGGCAAAAGATAGTCCTCAACCGATTCGTGACTCTCTAGCCCGAGCCACAGGCAAGCGCGCAGGCAAGCCTTTAGATCGTCAGGGCCGGTCCACCGATGTGGATTATTATGCCTGAACACTACGTTTCCCCACCCTATGGGGTGTAAGTCTGGTCCGTCAGCCGACCAGAATGCATCGGCCGAAACCGATATAACCGAGGCGCCTCGCAACAGCAACAACCACATAAGTCAAACTCGTCAGGGTGTGTAAAACCACTGACGCCACTTTTAACTAGAAAGAAACGCAAGTCCTCCCTGAGGTCCGTCTCCCGTTTTTGGTTCATACCTGGTGTGAAACACGCGAGGTAAACGTTACACAAAGCTACGCCACAAAGGCCGTGCTTTGATCATCACCACAAGACTTTGCTTTTCAACAGAAGCCTTGATCATTTGCATCTTAGCATGCCACACAGGCAAACCATCCTATGCAACCGATATCAGTCACACAGAATGAAATCCGATGTCAGACACACAGTCTATTTACAAGTCCGTCCTGGGTCTGAACGAAACCGGAGGCACCTAGTACCCCGCATATCCATCGATCTCCAAGTACGTCTGGACGATCACTAACTGTTTCCATCTTCTTGGGTGTACAGCCCAATCAAGATCATCAGTTATCACCCAAACGACGTGAAGACTTCCGGTCTTCGACCATCGTCTTCATCTTCGACTTATCGTCGTATCAGTTATTCAGAATGGGATAAACCCGGTCTTCCCGAATAACTCGCGTATATTTTATAAAAGTGTTACACAAACACAACATACGCCTCATTCCAATTCATTAGTCACTAACCGTAAATTAATCAAGAGAATAATTCCCCAAATATTAACCCCGAAGGCCGAAACCAACATCAGATCAATATCCAGAAAACCATTCTGCTTGGCTAATCGACAGTTAGTTTCTAAATTTCACATTCATAGGGAAAGATTCCCATTAATTTTATCAAAGATAAATTCCTTGAATTTATTCTTTAATCCATTTTTGAATATCAATTCAAACTAGTCGGGATTAGCGAACCTTACCGAAGTAATCATTTGTTTTAATTTCCCAATCCCAACCTATTCATCCCATGAAGTAAAACTGGTAATACTTCATATCTAACACCACAGTGTTATCGGTAAATTCAATTACCATTTCACGTTCAAATCTAATTAAAGATTTAACTATCGTCTGGAGCAAAACTGGTGATACTCCACTTTCGATCATTTCAATCTAATTAAAGATTCATTAAAACTCCACTTAGTTTTAATCTTCGACTGGGTTAAAGAATCAGTGTCATTTAAAACACGGTTCACGATAAACCCAAAATCACATTCATTAATTATCGGGTTAAAGAACGAGTGTTATTTAAAACACTGCTCACGATAAACCCAAAAATCAATATCAATTCAATTCCAATTAAATATTATTTAATTGGTACACTTCATTAAATCTAAATAAAAAGATTTAATCTTTTCTCAACTGGGTTCAAGAATAGTGTTAGTGAAGACACCATTCACGACAAACCCAAATCACATTCGATATTCAATACAAGGCTCTGAATAGAAAATATATCGGCTTATATTCAATATCGAATTCTACGACTAACAAATGTCGTATTGGAAATAACGATATCAATATATATCTTTCAAATTTCCATAACAACACCTGTATAATCACGAATTCCAACATCGAAATATTCCGAAGACAATTTCGATTCAAATCCACTCCAATGCAATCATTGGAAATTTTGGTTATTTTCAAAACCATTTCAAATTCAATTTATTTATTTAAAAATAAATAGAATTATAATTCTAGTTTAAAACTAGTTCATTTCGATAAAAATCTATTTTTATCTTTTCAAATATGGAGTTTTTCATCCCAAACTTTCACAAATCATTTCTTATGATTTTACACAAATTATTACTATTTTTAATAATTTTATCAAGGCCCGTACAGTCGATTTCCAACAATGGCCATCGAACTGCACTTACAGCGACCTTTTTCCTATTTGATTTGGACGTATCTCCAAATCCAACCGTTAGATTTCAAATTTCTAACATTCGTTAGAAAGCTCTTTTCGATACGAACCCAACGGTTCCGGTTTTAGGAGAATCCGACGGTCGGATCTCCCGTAATGTCCGTTTGAAATAAATGGTCGAAATTTACGAACTGCCGCGGCGCGACGCGTTCTATTCAGGCCATTATATTATATATATAATATATATAATATATATTTCGTCGATTCCATTTAAAACGAATTTTATAAATAGTTTTAAATTCGTTTCAAAAGCAACTTCAACTTCCATTTCAATTCAAATCAAAATTGAATTCTTCCTTATAAATTCGTTTTAAAATTCATTTCAATTCAATTCAAATTTCAATTCAATTTGAATTCATTTCAATTCGATTTCAATTCAATTTGAATTCGTTTTCAATTCAATTCATTTCGAAATCGTTTTCAATTCAATTCATTTCGAAATCGTTTTCAATTCAATTCATTTCGAAATCGTTTTCAATTCAATTCATTTCGAAATCGTTTTCAATTCAATTCATTTCGAAATCGTTTAAAATCGATATAAATATCGTTCACGTCAAAATGGCGTTCATCTAATCAACACGGCTTCATAAATTTCTATTTTTAAATATTTTATTTCAAATATTTCTTTTTCAAAATAGTTGTTAATATCAAAATATTTCGTTCAACACATGACCAATCTCAATGAATGAGTACTGTCAACACATGAACTTTTATTTTATATCGATAAAGGTGTAAATTTTATTACTAAAATATTTCGTTCAACACATGACCAATCTCAATGAATGAGTACTGTCAACACATGAACTTTTATTTTATAATATTCTTTATTTTTCAAATTGGAATGAGGCCCAATCAATTACCATATAAAGTTAATTATATGGATTTTCATACAACACATGTATATCATAGCATTGAAAAATAATCAACCATCAACCAAAGTGCACTACACCGTATAAGCATCAAATATAGATATTCAACGCTTATTACAGCCTGTCAATCAATCGATCGACATATTTAATCAATCAGGATGAGTGAACTTCAAATTTCATCCCAACACCCGTGTGGGGTTTCAAACAATCAAACAAATATTTTATTCGTGCAGTTGGGCAATGTGTAAAATTTATCGACCCAATCAATGTCCTTCAAATAGGTGTACATAAACAAACCGTCTGGTTTGTAAATGAATATTTTATTTTATTCACTTCACGTTAAAAATTATATTTTTAACGATAAAACATTTTATTTCAATCTATGAATTTCTATTCAATTCATTTATTCTATAAAATGATATTTTTATTTTCTAACATATTTTAGAAAATTTCGGCGGCATAACGGCACGATACTAGAAACGGGACAAGGCCTAGCCTTATCCCCGGTCTAGTGAAGGCCCACGCCATTCACTCATCAATCAAATCAATTTCATTATGCAAACCACAAGATTTGGAGTAAGGGTCTAACCTAGCCTTACTCCTTCGCCTTATAACGGCGCACGTCTAATCCTAACCAATTTATCGATTCGATTTTTCACACCACAAACCACATTCAAACCAATATCGCAATCAATAACCAAACAGCCAAACAAACAAGTCCATGGTCTGTGGACGATTGTGTCGGGTGCTACTAAGCACCGTCTGCATCCTAGTATATATATATATAACTAGAAAATAAATTGAAGAGTGAGAAATTCTCACATATAGCTATCCTAGCTCCACGGCACTTCATTGATAGAAATCTTCATCGTCCTCGCATCTTCGTCATCTTCGTTGTCCGCTTTCACTACCTATGTAAAAATCAAATTTTTACTTCGCTATTCCATATATAAAAATCGAATTTTTATTTCAAAGTTCAATATATAAAAATCGAATTTTTATTTCAAAGTTCAACATATAAAAATCGAATTTTTATTTCAAAGTTCAATATATAAAAATCGAATTTTTATTTCAAAGTTCAACATATAAAAATCGAATTTTTACTTCGAAGTTCAATGTATAAAAAATCATATTTTTAATTCGAAGTTCAATGTATAAAAATCATATTTTTAATTCGAAGTAAAAATCAAATCTTTTCTAATTTAAAAATCAAACTTTTTCTCTAATAAAAATATTATCTTTTCTAATAAAAATCACTCCCTTTTCGATTTACAAAATCTTATCTTTTCAAAAAATAAAAATCAAAACTTTAAACAAATAAAGACCTCGCCTCTAAACAAATAAAAATCGTATTTTTCCTATGAACAAAATCACAACTTTTATCATGTTAAAAATTACAACTATATTTCATTAAAACTGAGAATTACTTCCCCGCTTCGTATACATATATAAATCAAATGGTACGTAAAAAATATTACCTAACAAAAACTAAAATTAAAATGAATAAATAAAATAAGAAAAAAAAACGTACGGTCAGCAGAGGGAGGGGCCTGCGCTCGGATGGTCAACGAGGGGAGTGTCGCGGGTGGCCTCAGCAGGTGGTGGTGGCGCCAACAGTGGGGATGGCGGGTTTTGGGCATCGAGCGGTTTAAAGGGGTTAGGGATTTTTGGGGGAAAGGGGTACTCGAACGGGGAAGAAGAGGGCGCAGAGGAGAGGAGTGGGAGGGGATCCGGCCTGGTGAGGCCGGCGCTGGTGGCGCGACGCGCCTGAGGCGGAGGAGAACGACGAGTTTCTCTTTTTTTTTATTTTTTTTATTTTTTTTTATTTACCTTTCTGTTTTGAAATGATTTTAGTCGGGGGGGGGGGGGGGGGCCTGGTAGTTAAGGGGAGGAAGGAGAGAATTTAATTTTTTTATTATTATTATTTTATTCATTAAAAGTTGACTTTTACATATGACCTCGAAACGAGGCCCACCGCCTGTCGTCCATAGCGTTTTACCCCCATTCCGAACACAATGGGATATGTATCGTAAGCTGGTTCGATCGTTACAATCAGTTTCCGTTGAAATTACATTTTAAATCCTTATATTGAATTTTAAACGTACATTTCAAATTACCGGGGTCACATAACAAAACTATAAATTCTCGAAAAATATTTTTTTAGCTTCGTACTGACGATACAGTCATAACAAAACTAATTTCGTCGAATTCTGAGACCGTTGGAAAAATGGTCAATTTCCAGTCGATTAAAATCAACTGAAACTGGTCAAACGCGTTTTCCTTTGCCACGCTCACATATTGATTCGAAAAATTATGAAATTCGAAACCTAGCAATAACTTGACACTGCAGATCCAACAAAAGTGGTTTCGTCGAAATCCGAGGTCGTTTGCAAAATTGCTATTTTTAAGGGCCTTATATATATAAAAATATATATAAATTCCACAGCGACTATTTCTAATTTTAAACTGGACATATCTTATCATTTCTAAGATGAAATCTCAGTTTGTTAACTTCGTTACAAAGATATAGTTATACAGATTCAAATATTTCTTGTTTCGTTCAATTCTGACTTATATTGAATTCTGTATATTCATTTGAAATTAGAAATCGAATTTTCGAACTACCGCGCCATTTTCAATTCCTTTTATAATTATATATAATTATTATATATTCTAACGACGACGTATAATATATACGTTCTAATTATATTCAAAATAAATTTCACGTCGATATTATTTAAAATAATCTATTTTAAATATCAAAATTCGCTAAAATTGCCAAAATAAAAATTTTAAACTGGCCCAGATTTTACGGGTTGTTACAATCTCCCCCACTTAAAACTTTTCGTCCCCGAAAAGGAACAAAGTCGAAAGTGGTTTGATTAATTAACACTACGCTCGGTCTAACTTCCATTCTCCAACTCTTTAGTTTCTGAGAATTTTCAAAACTTCAAAAATTTGGCTAACACCCTAAATTTTTGAAAAATTTCGCCATAACCTCCCCTGCAATGGGAGCATCGGGGAATTTCAAATAGCTTCCCCGGTCCTTCAGATCTCAAAAAGAAAAAGAAAAAGCCAAGCGGCTAGCCAATAGGCTCACAAAATCATCATCACCCAAACAAAACAGGAAATTATGTAGTAAACATGTACCTATTTGTCGGGCAAACAAATTTTATTCTCTGGCTCTAGCCTCCTTGCTATGACCTGTTCAATGATATACATGTATATGCAAGCAAATGTGACCAAATTTCAATACAATTCAATATTTGATCAAATTAGGCATAATGGTTCAAAATTAGCAAACAAATGAACAAACAACACAAACATCAATCAATTAGTGAATTATCATTTGAAATTCATAATTTTGATACATAGTCAAGAATCAGATTTTTGATGCCAAATCACAACAATATGTCCTAGCTATATATATAGGTTTGGTTCTCACACCAGTCCAATGGAAATATATAGGTATCACACCTTCGTCACTCGAAAACAAATGCTGATGATGTTTCGAACCACCATCAGAACATCTCCGGGCTACTAGAGTGTGATTCTATATCTGTCCAGTATATTAAAATTTCGAATACACGCGGATCAGACGTATACGCAAAATCTATATATACTGGATTGTCCACATCAATATAAATAGATAATCAAATACGAATAATCGATTTAAATTTTCAAAACAAAAATTTGTTTTCATTTGAAAAATATACTCTTCACACTCGTTCTAGGATACTACTGATCCTATCTCTAACGAGTCATTCCCATTGGATATTACTAATCCAATATCTGATGAATTCTTTCGTATGGTTCTAATGTGCCTTGTTCTCTAAGCTTTGTAAACCAAAGCTCTGATACCACGTGTGACGAACAGGAATTCCGCTCGGTCCGAACCAGTCGCTAAACCGACCCAGACCGTTCGAAACGCCCTATCGTTTGAGAACACGCCACAACAGAACGCATACAGAAGAACATTTCATTGTATATTACAACAATGCATCAGAATACAAGAATATACAGAGTATAAATGAATATTACACAGAAATATCAGAGATTTAAATTACATTTAAATACATAGCAGCGGAAAATAATACAATACACAACTAGAATGAGATATACGGATACAAAGCTTTCCGGATATCGTTCCAGCTGTAAACCAGGATCCTGTGAATATAAATCTGCAAAACCAAAACTACTAGCTGCCCGTGTCAAAATAAGGGCACCCAGAGTTTAGGTTAAAACAATAAACTCCAGGTCAGTCATGTGACTGGTGTGAGAACTAAAACAGTTATTAATCTTTATTTTAAATCATTAGGTAAATCAAGGGACCACGCCGTATAACACGGAACGGGTTTCCTCCCAAGAATACCGGTGCATAAAACAGACAGCGCAATGCTAAATAAAGAAAAATGAAGCTGTTATAAGACCCAGGTCCCATCACACAATGCAACGCAGCCGGGGATAGGGTTTTCCCTTATAACAGCCAAAGAATGCTTAGTACGTTTAAAACAAATCATTTGATACTACTATAAGTGTATAAAACAACTTCAAATCATAAGTATCAATCATAGGCGGCATGGGTACCATATATCATGTCGCCATATATAGGTTTACAAGTAAAACCGCAAATGTCACGTATTTGGAAATTGGATTTCCGTCTATGAACCGAGGCAAAAGATAGTCCTCAACCGATTCGTGACTCTCTAGCCCGAGCCACAGGCAAGCGCGCAGGCAAGCCTTTAGATCGTCAGGGCCGGTCCACCGATGTGGATTATTATGCCTGAACACTACGTTTCCCCACCCTATGGGGTGTAAGTCTGGTCCGTCAGCCGACCAGAATGCATCGGCCGAAACCGATATAACCGAGGCGCCTCGCAACAGCAACAACCACATAAGTCAAACTCGTCAGGGTGTGTAAAACCACTGACGCCACTTTTAACTAGAAAGAAACGCAAGTCCTCCCTGAGGTCCGTCTCCCGTTTTTGGTTCATACCTGGTGTGAAACACGCGAGGTAAACGTTACACAAAGCTACGCCACAAAGGCCGTGCTTTGATCATCACCACAAGACTTTGCTTTTCAACAGAAGCCTTGATCATTTGCATCTTAGCATGCCACACAGGCAAACCATCCTATGCAACCGATATCAGTCACACAGAATGAAATCCGATGTCAGACACACAGTCTATTTACAAGTCCGTCCTGGGTCTGAACGAAACCGGAGGCACCTAGTACCCCGCATATCCATCGATCTCCAAGTACGTCTGGACGATCACTAACTGTTTCCATCTTCTTGGGTGTACAGCCCAATCAAGATCATCAGTTATCACCCAAACGACGTGAAGACTTCCGGTCTTCGACCATCGTCTTCATCTTCGACTTATCGTCGTATCAGTTATTCAGAATGGGATAAACCCGGTCTTCCCGAATAACTCGCGTATATTTTATAAAAGTGTTACACAAACACAACATACGCCTCATTCCAATTCATTAGTCACTAACCGTAAATTAATCAAGAGAATAATTCCCCAAATATTAACCCCGAAGGCCGAAACCAACATCAGATCAATATCCAGAAAACCATTCTGCTTGGCTAACCGACAGTTAGTTTCTAAATTTCACATTCATAGGGAAAGATTCCCATTAATTTTATCAAAGATAAATTCCTTGAATTTATTCTTTAATCCATTTTTGAATATCAATTCAAACTAGTCGGGATTAGCGAACCTTACCGAAGTAATCATTTGTTTTAATTTCCCAATCCCAACCTATTCATCCCATGAAGTAAAACTGGTAATACTTCATATCTAACACCACAGTGTTATCGGTAAATTCAATTACCATTTCACGTTCAAATCTAATTAAAGATTTAACTATCATCTGGAGCAAAACTGGTGATACTCCACTTTCGATCATTTCAATCTAATTAAAGATTCATTAAAACTCCACTTAGTTTTAATCTTCGACTGGGTTAAAGAATCAGTGTCATTTAAAACACGGTTCACGATAAACCCAAAATCACATTCATTAATTATCGGGTTAAAGAACGAGTGTTATTTAAAACACTGCTCACGATAAACCCAAAAATCAATATCAATTCAATTCCAATTAAATATTATTTAATTGGTACACTTCATTAAATCTAAATAAAAAGATTTAATCTTTTCTCAACTGGGTTCAAGAATAGTGTTAGTGAAGACACCATTCACGACAAACCCAAATCACATTCGATATTCAATACAAGGCTCTGAATAGAAAATATATCGGCTTATATTCAATATCGAATTCTACGACTAACAAATGTCGTATTGGAAATAACGATATCAATATATATCTTTCAAATTTCCATAACAACACCTGTATAATCACGAATTCCAACATCGAAATATTCCGAAGACAATTTCGATTCAAATCCACTCCAATGCAATCATTGGAAATTTTGGTTATTTTCAAAACCATTTCAAATTCAATTTATTTATTTAAAAATAAATAGAATTATAATTCTAGTTTAAAACTAGTTCATTTCGATAAAAATCTATTTTTATCTTTTCAAATATGGAGTTTTTCATCCCAAACTTTCACAAATCATTTCTTATGATTTTACACAAATTATTACTATTTTTAATAATTTTATCAAGGCCCGTACAGTCGATTTCCAACAATGGCCATCGAACTGCACTTACAGCGACCTTTTTCCTATTTGATTTGGACGTATCTCCAAATCCAACCGTTAGATTTCAAATTTCTAACATTCGTTAGAAAGCTCTTTTCGATACGAACCCAACGGTTCCGGTTTTAGGAGAATCCGACGGTCGGATCTCCCGTAATGTCCGTTTGAAATAAATGGTCGAAATTTACGAACTGCCGCGGCGCGACGCGTTCTATTCAGGCCATTATATTATATATATAATATATATAATATATATTTCGTCGATTCCATTTAAAACGAATTTTATAAATAGTTTTAAATTCGTTTCAAAAGCAACTTCAACTTCCATTTCAATTCAAATCAAAATTGAATTCTTCCTTATAAATTCGTTTTAAAATTCATTTCAATTCAATTCAAATTTCAATTCAATTTGAATTCATTTCAATTCGATTTCAATTCAATTTGAATTCGTTTTCAATTCAATTCATTTCGAAATCATTTTCAATTCAATTCATTTCGAAATCGTTTTCAATTCAATTCATTTCGAAATCGTTTTCAATTCAATTCATTTCGAAATCGTTTTCAATTCAATTCATTTCGAAATCGTTTAAAATCGATATAAATATCGTTCACGTCAAAATGGCGTTCATCTAATCAACACGGCTTCATAAATTTCTATTTTTAAATATTTTATTTCAAATATTTCTTTTTCAAAATAGTTGTTAATATCAAAATATTTCGTTCAACACATGACCAATCTCAATGAATGAGTACTGTCAACACATGAACTTTTATTTTATATCGATAAAGGTGTAAATTTTATTACTAAAATATTTCGTTCAACACATGACCAATCTCAATGAATGAGTACTGTCAACACATGAACTTTTATTTTATAATATTCTTTATTTTTCAAATTGGAATGAGGCCCAATCAATTACCATATAAAGTTAATTATATGGATTTTCATACAACACATGTATATCATAGCATTGAAAAATAATCAACCATCAACCAAAGTGCACTACACCGTATAAGCATCAAATATAGATATTCAACGCTTATTACAGCCTGTCAATCAATCGATCGACATATTTAATCAATCAGGATGAGTGAACTTCAAATTTCATCCCAACACCCGTGTGGGGTTTCAAACAATCAAACAAATATTTTATTCGTGCAGTTGGGCAATGTGTAAAATTTATCGACCCAATCAATGTCCTTCAAATAGGTGTACATAAACAAACCGTCTGGTTTGTAAATGAATATTTTATTTTATTCACTTCACGTTAAAAATTATATTTTTAACGATAAAACATTTTATTTCAATCTATGAATTTCTATTCAATTCATTTATTCTATAAAATGATATTTTTATTTTCTAACATATTTTAGAAAATTTCGGCGGCATAACGGCACGATACTAGAAACGGGACAAGGCCTAGCCTTATCCCCGGTCTAGTGAAGGCCCACGCCATTCACTCATCAATCAAATCAATTTCATTATGCAAACCACAAGATTTGGAGTAAGGGTCTAACCTAGCCTTACTCCTTCGCCTTATAACGGCGCACGTCTAATCCTAACCAATTTATCGATTCGATTTTTCACACCACAAACCACATTCAAACCAATATCGCAATCAATAACCAAACAGCCAAACAAACAAGTCCATGGTCTGTGGACGATTGTGTCGGGTGCTACTAAGCACCGTCTGCATCCTAGTATATATATATATAACTAGAAAATAAATTGAAGAGTGAGAAATTCTCACATATAGCTATCCTAGCTCCACGGCACTTCATTGATAGAAATCTTCATCGTCCTCGCATCTTCGTCATCTTCGTTGTCCGCTTTCACTACCTATGTAAAAATCAAATTTTTACTTCGCTATTCCATATATAAAAATCGAATTTTTATTTCAAAGTTCAATATATAAAAATCGAATTTTTATTTCAAAGTTCAACATATAAAAATCGAATTTTTATTTCAAAGTTCAATATATAAAAATCGAATTTTTATTTCAAAGTTCAACATATAAAAATCGAATTTTTACTTCGAAGTTCAATGTATAAAAAATCATATTTTTAATTCGAAGTTCAATGTATAAAAATCATATTTTTAATTCGAAGTAAAAATCAAATCTTTTCTAATTTAAAAATCAAACTTTTTCTCTAATAAAAATATTATCTTTTCTAATAAAAATCACTCCCTTTTCGATTTACAAAATCTTATCTTTTCAAAAAATAAAAATCAAAACTTTAAACAAATAAAGACCTCGCCTCTAAACAAATAAAAATCGTATTTTTCCTATGAACAAAATCACAACTTTTATCATGTTAAAAATTACAACTATATTTCATTAAAACTGAGAATTACTTCCCCGCTTCGTATACATATATAAATCAAATGGTACGTAAAAAATATTACCTAACAAAAACTAAAATTAAAATGAATAAATAAAATAAGAAAAAAAACGTACGGTCAGCAGAGGGAGGGGCCTGCGCTCGGATGGTCAACGAGGGGAGTGTCGCGGGTGGCCTCAGCAGTTGGTGGTGGCGCCAACAGTGGGGATGGCGGGTTTTGGGCATCGAGCGGTTTAAAGGGGTTAGGGATTTTTGGGGGAAAGGGGTACTCGAACGGGGAAGAAGAGGGCGCAGAGGAGAGGAGTGGGAGGGGATCCGGCCTGGTAAGGCCGGCGCTGGGGGCGCGACGCGCCTGAGGCGGAGGAGAACGACGAGTTTCTCTTTTTTTTTATTTTTTTATTTTTTTTTTATTTACCTTTCTGTTTTGAAATGATTTTAGTCGGGGGGGGGGGGGGGGGGCCTGGTAGTTAAGGGGAGGAAGGAGAGAATTTAATTTTTTTTTTATTATTTTATTCATTAAAAGTTGACTTTTACATATGACCTCGAAACGAGGCCCACCGCCTGTCGTCCATAGCGTTTTACCCCCATTCCGAACACAATGGGATATGTATCGTAAGCTGGTTCGATCGTTACAATCAGTTTCCGTTGAAATTACATTTTAAATCCTTATATTGAATTTTAAACGTACATTTCAAATTACCGGGGTCACATAACAAAACTATAAATTCTCGAAAAATATTTTTTTAGCTTCGTACTGACGATACAGTCATAACAAAACTAATTTCGTCGAATTCTGAGACCGTTGGAAAAATGGTCAATTTCCAGTCGATTAAAATCAACTGAAACTGGTCAAACGCGTTTTCCTTTGCCACGCTCACATATTGATTCGAAAAATTATGAAATTCGAAACCTAGCAATAACTTGACACTGCAGATCCAACAAAAGTGGTTTCGTCGAAATCCGAGGTCGTTTGCAAAATTGCTATTTTTAAGGGCCTTATATATATAAAAATATATATAAATTCCACAGCGACTATTTCTAATTTTAAACTGGACATATCTTATCATTTCTAAGATGAAATCTCAGTTTGTTAACTTCGTTACAAAGATATAGTTATACAGATTCAAATATTTCTTGTTTCGTTCAATTCTGACTTATATTGAATTCTGTATATTCATTTGAAATTAGAAATCGAATTTTCGAACTACCGCGCCATTTTCAATTCCTTTTATAATTATATATAATTATTATATATTCTAACGACGACGTATAATATATACGTTCTAATTATATTCAAAATAAATTTCACGTCGATATTATTTAAAATAATCTATTTTAAATATCAAAATTCGCTAAAATTGCCAAAATAAAAATTTTAAACTGGCCCAGATTTTACGGGTTGTTACATATTGGTACTTAGGGTGGAAAATGGCTTGTGTGTGCCACATTTTGGGGTGTGCGGTGCAATTCCAGGTCGCGGGTTCCTGTTAAGGGCGTGGGTTTGGTCTGAAAACGCCAGATGGAGGGGGAGTTCGAATTTAACAAGAAGGGTATGGTTGTAGAGAGACTGGGGTGAGAAGAATTCTTGTTATTTTGTGAGATTTATCATGGAGTGTTTAAGGGGGGAGGAATGCTTGAAGGTGCAGTAATGGAGTAGATGGAGCGTGGTTACGTTTGGGAGAGAAGGGAAACTGTTCACAAATGGTTGGGTGTAGTAGTGGGCCAGAAATGTTTGGGTAAGGGCCCGAGTTGATTTTAATTCAAGTGAAGTTAACTTAAATGCTAGTTCAAACTTAGAAAGTGTATAACTTTTCCATACCTAATTGAAATTCAGCAAACAGGATCTGTTGGGATCGTATGGACGGTGGCTACACAATGGAACTGACTGGGAGTGAATTGGAGCTTGTTACAATTTATAGCGAAATAAATTGTCTGTCTGAAACATCCCACCTCCGTTAAGGTCACTCACAAAGGGAGTGCCTTAATTTTGGTGGAGGTTTATAAGTAAAAGACACAGATAAAACACAAGACAGATATAAACACATATAAATAAGCAGCGGAAAAACCAACAGACTTTTATTATCATAAATACGTGTTTATACAGAACATTTCCAACATTGTCTCAAAACAAACTTCCAATTATTACAACCATAATACTGTCTTGATTTTAAAAGTTAAAGAAGCATGAAACATAAATAAAGCTGCATAATCCCCATAAATGATATCCAAAGCCATGGTCCAAATGAAAGAAATCCAAGCAATACATTCTCTCTCTTCAAGCTGGATGAAAAACTGACTAAGCTGCGGTGTTTCCTCCCTGTGGACCTAGGGGGAGGGGGGAAACGGAAGAAAAGAAGACGAAAGGAAAATGGGTCAGACATAAGTCTGGTAAGTCTAGCTATATTCCTAGAATGTTAATAATAAAAAGATCATGACTTGCATAAAGTGAGAACAGGACGATATCAGGATAATAGACTATCTTAGAACTAGATAAGGTGTGCTAAAACGAACATCCCTTCGCACCCTATTTTAAATCTCTATCTCTGCACCTACTAATTCTTATACCAACAGGCACCCCGTGATTGGGGTGAAGTGATCCCTTTCTCTTTCTTTAAAAGATCGGCTCCTACTCGTATATTCACATGTGTCCTACGGCCATATATGGTATATACCTATGCTAGTCCCACCACGGGGTGTATCAAGTCCCATGGTGGTGGCCCCGACACAATTCTAGCATGCATAGGGTATACTACTGATGCTCCAGTGCCCTGACTTGTCTGCTCCAGAGTGTGTGCATGCTCGCACTTTGTTAGAACCCACACTGTGCACCAACCGCCGTCGCTTTTGACCACTTACAATCAGCCCAGTAATCGTGCCCCACCCTGCCTAGTTCAGGGTACCATGATACCTAATTGGGTTACTGCTGAAACGGGTCCCCGTTACTTGGTTTTCTAGTCAAACATGTCAAGCGGTTAAGTGTCTGAATGAACCTAACCCCCACCCATCCAAATTATTTAACATGTTGAATTTGGTTAAGTATTTATTAAATTGACTTAACCCTATCAGTCCAAACTCAGCTCTAATTGTCTTATTAAAGCACCAACCTCTCAGATTAGACAGATATTGTTGTGGCTGCCTGTATGTCGGTTGGGTCTGGGCAGTCTTACGCCACAACTCAGTTTAACCTCGGGTCTTTATTGGGCCCCATGCCTTAACCTCTCACATTGGATAGCTATTGTTGTGACAACTGGACAACCGGGCGGGTCCGGGCAGGTTTACGTCACAACTTAATCCAACCTCAGGTTAAGCGGGTTCGTATTTTCTAATTTACATTTTAATTATGTAAATTATTCAAATTCAAATTACTGTCACATTCATTTCCAATTAATCTCATTAATTAAGGTAATTAATGCCTTTTTATGCCATAAATCACTTATGTGATTAATGACCAATATGTAAATTAGAAAATATTCAAATTACTGTCACATTCATTTCCAATTAATCTCATTGATTAAGGTAATTAATGCCTTTTTATGCCATAAATCACTTATGTGATTAATGACCAATTTATGGCAAGTTTTCCTAAAATTATCATTTTAACCCAACGTTACCCCGTCCAATGTTAGGCTAACTATCTTAGCCTAATTTACGTTTGCATGATTTTTGGTGTAAAGTATTAGGCTAAAAACTTAGCCTAATTTAATATACGCAAATTGGCATAAATTAGCATGAACATGACAAGGGTATAACTTTGGTATTGATGGCATAATCAATATGAACATAATAGGGTGTATTTGCAAAATAACTAACATGAACATTTTAGGGGTGAACTTGCAAAATAACTAACATGAACATTATAATGTCATAGGTACAAACTTGCAAAAAGACTAACATAAACATTAAAATGTCATAGGTATGAACTTGCACTTATGGGCTAACTCAACATATATGTGTTTTTTAACATAGGCCATATTAACAACATACATGAGAATTAGCAATATGAACTAATCCATATACATATGTTAATTTGCAACATAGGCAAATCAACATACGTATATGTGAGTTAGCAACATAGGCTAATCAACATACACATGTGTTAATTTGTAACATAGATTTAAACATACTTGCAAATTAATCCCAACATATGATAAGTGTGAACATGGCATAAGTTTTGCATAAACATGAACATATAGATTTGACAATTGGTCGCATAACTTCACTACATAAACATGCATAATAAACTACACAATTCTCATAAGATGTTACAATCCAAGTCCATGCTTATACAAATAATCTAATCCAATAATCCCAAATTTAACATGATAATAGAATCAAGTCACTGGCATAGATTAATATTATAAAACATAATAAACATCATACTTAATAATTCTCAATTCAACATGATAATAGAATCAAATCACAAACGTATATTAATAACATAACGAGTATCATACTATTATCATTTCATCGCAACACATGATATTCATGTTAATTCGCATTCTAAAAATGTAGCTAAACCTACAATCGTAGACGGTCTTGTTTTCTGAGTTCTGAAATTCTGAATTTGCAAAGTTTTCCTTTGGGAAGACGTTGCTTTGATTCTAATTTGTTGTTGCTTTTTAATCTTTTAGTTTGTATTCGCTATGTTGTTCATCTCTTTCAAGTGGAGGCTCCCTCTAATTCTCAGCAGACAGCATGGTGGCTCCAATTCTTATTTTTTTTTGTGAATTTTTAGTTTGAGACATAGGGTCTTTTTATAGAGTTGCAAGTTAATTTGAGCCGTCGATGAAGCTAGGGTTAACCAGAGCCGTCCGTTGTAAAGAGAAGCCAATTATGTTCACCATTTCTTTCTTAATGTACATTTACTATTATTTGTCAATCCATATAAATACGTACGCATTAGATACATCTCCCCTTTACACATTTATTATTATTTTTGTATGCACATTAGATACATCTCCCATTTACACATTTATTATTATTATTGTATGCACATTAGATACATCTCCCCTTTACACATTTATTTTTTTTGTATTAGCAACTTTAGTGTTAACAGAAATATGGGGTGTTACATTCTCCCCTCCCTAAAGGATTTCGTCCCCGAAATCTCCATGTCTAGGAGAACATATATCCTACCATTCAAATGTCCATCTACTCAATCATCAAACACGAGCGTCCATTATCCTTAAAAGACTTCTAATGCTTCATGATCATATGCATCGTGTGTGTACATGTCCTTATCTAATGCAAAAATCAGGCGGTCTACTGATTTAGTTGACCTCCTTAATGCAAATTATGTAAGTGTCATGAATCCATTATGTTTGCAAACTTTTTCCTATTCATAATTCTACATGAGTGCGCAATCATACAAACAAATGCGACACCCATATGACAACATATTATGCTTCAACCATATACAAACATAAACACATATATGCATATGGAATATGAAGTGACTGAGCCGATCTAAAACCCTAGACTGTGTGTGTATATGCATCCACGAGCAACCACTAGCAAACATTTGCAACCACTTGCAACCATCATCCATAACATGTTTCAATTACATGTTTACATCCAAAGGGGTTTCCACCTAAGGATAAAAGGGTAAGGTCGGGGAGATATACCTAAAAATATAGATACTAACATGACTTTAAGGAAAAAGAGAGATCAAAAATGTACCCTCAAAAGGAAAAGGATAGGCTGCGCGTATTCTATCCTCAGTTTCCCAAGTCGCGTCTTCCTCGGCGTCGCTCCACTGAACTTTGACGAGTTTGACTTCGCGGTTGCGTAGCTTTTTCACTTCAATTCCTAAGATGCAAGTTGGAACTTTCCTCATAGTTTCTTCGCGTTCTACTTCAGCTTCTTCTAGAATGTTTGGCTCTACCACTTCCGCTGACTCATGTAGATACTTCCGGAGGTGAGAAACATGAAAGACGTTGTGAACTCCGGCCAGTCTCTCGGGTAACTCTAACCTGTAGGCCATCTTCCCAATTTTCTCGATGATAGGAAACGACCCTACAAATCTTGGTTCTAGCTTCCCTGTGGATCCAAAGCGAATGACGTTCCTTAAAGGAGATACCTTAAGGAAAACCCTGTCCCCAACCTCAAATTCAAGGTCGGTCCTTCTCTTGTCTGCGTAGGATTTTTGTCTGTCTTGGGTTGTCTTCATTCTTCTCCGTATTAAGTCTACTTTCTCTGAAGTCTCTCGGATCATGTCTGGTCCAAGTATGAGCTTGTCAGTAGACTCCCACCAACAAGTGGGCGATCAGCACGATCTTCCATATAAAGCTTCGAAGGGCGCCATTCCGATGGTGGCTTGGTAACTGTTGTTGTAGGAAAATTCCACCAAAGGAAGATGGTCCTCCCAAGTCCCTCCAAAGTCAAGGACGCAAAGTCTCAAAAGGTCTTCCAAAATCCTGTTCACCCTTTCCGTCTGACCATCGGTTTGGGGGTGATAGGTCGTGCTCAAACATAACTGTGTACCTACAGCTTCTTGCAGACTCCACCAAAACTCGCTTGTGAAGATAGGATCTCTGTCGCTAATAATGCTGGAAGGTATTCCATGGAGTCGAACTATCTCCTTAAGATAAAGAGATGCTAGAGACGAGGTAGTCCTTCTACTCTTGACAGGTAAAAAGTGGGCGCTTTTAGTAAGCCTATCCACTATTACCCAAATGCTAGTGTTGCCTCTTCTAGACCTAGGCAGCCCATCAATGAAGTCCATTGAAATGCTATCCTACTTCCACTGTGGGACCTCTAGAGGATGGAGCAGACCGCCAAGCTTCTTCTGCTCCGCCTTGACTTGTTGGCAAATCATGCATTTAGAAACAAAATCTGCCACGTCCTTCTTCATGCCACTCCAAAAGAAAACTCTCTTTAAGTCCTTGTACATTTTGTCCCCGCCTGGATGTATTGTCATCTTAGAATGATGTGCCTCCTCAAGAACTTTCTTCACCAACTCCTTTGCCTGTGGGACGCATAGTCTTCCATCCCGTCTTAACCACCCTTTGTCGTCGATGGTGTATCTATCGAGGTGACTAGAAGTCTCACCCCTGACGAGCTTATCAACCACTTCTACAAGCTGAGGGTCTTCTCGTTGTGCGGTCCCTATTGAGTCTAAGAGAGTGGCCACACTTCTAGCGATGCTACCAGACCAGGTACAAAATCAGAGGAGGGCCTAAAGTCAAAACTGGCTATAAACTCTAGGCTTCGCCTTTCAACAAATAGCGGGCTCAACGATAGCTTCTTTCTATTCAAAGAATCTGCGACTACGTTGCCCTTGCTAGGAGTGTAGGAAATCTCGAAATCATACGAGGCAAGAAACTCCATCCACCTTTGTTGCCTTAAGTTAAGGTCCTTCTGCGAGAAGAGATACTTCAAAGATTTATGGTCAGTATACAGTTCAAATTTCTCACCTAGAAGATAGTGGCGCTAAGACTTAAGCGCAAAGACGATGGCGGCCAACTCAAGGTCATGGGTTGGGTAGTTCCTTTCATGAACTTTCAACTGTCTTCCGCCATAAGCTACTACCCTTCCTTCTTGCATTAGGACAGCGCCTAGTCCTGTCCCGCATGCATCCGTTTATACTGTAAACATTTTGCTTCCACCCGGCAAGGTCAGAACTAGGGCTGTTGTAAGAGCCCTTTTTAAGCGTTGGAAAGCAAACTCGCAATCCAAATCCCAAGAGAAAAATAGATTCTTCTTTGTTAGCCTTGTAAGAGGAGCTGAGATTTTTGCAAAATCTCTGATGAACTTCCATTAAAAGCCTGCAAGCCTGAGGAAGCTTCGGACCTCGGTTGCATTCCTTGGTGCCTTCCAATCTTGCACCGCTACTACTTTTGCGGGGTCTACAGCTAACCCCTCTTTGGACACTATATGCCCAAGAAATCTCACTTCTTCTCTCCAAAAGTGGCACTTGGAGAATTAAGCTTTTAACTGATGTGTTCTAAGAGTCTCCATGATTGCCTTTAGGTGTTGAGCATGCTCTTCCTCATTTTTTGAGAAGATCAAAATATCGTCTACGAAGACCACCACGAATTTATTGAGGAAATCTCTGAACACCCTACTCATTAGGTCCACGAAGTAAGCGGGTGCGTTTGTCAAGCCAAAAGGCATGACAAGCCACTCAAAGAATCCGTTTGGGGTTCTGAAAGCTGTCTTATCGATGCTATCACCAGCTACCCTTAGCTGATGAAATCCGGTCGCCAAATCAAGTTGGGAGAAAACCGACGCTCCTACAAGCTAGTCAAACAAATCGTCAATTCTGGGGAGAGGGTGCCTATTCTTTTTAGTCAGCTTGTTTAGCTCCCTATAGTCAACACATAGACGGAGTGAACCATCCGCCTTTGTAGCGAACACCACTGGAGCGCCCCATTCTGAAATGCTCCGCCTAATGAATCCCTTTTCTAAAAGCTCTTTAATCTGCTTACTGAGCTCTTTCCTTTCCCTAGGAGCCATGTGCCTAACAGACAAAGCAACGGGCTTCACATTGTCAATAAGATTGATGCGGAAGTCTATTTCCCATTTCGGAGGTAAGCCCTTCACCTCATCAAAGACATCCGAATATTCTCGGACCACCTTAACTGATTGCAAATTCTCAACAGAAGCGTCAAGCGATTCAAGATAACTAAGCATAACCACATTCGAGGGATTACAAGTAATTTCCAGAGTGTTACCGAGTTGGGTTAAAAGCCTAACCACTCTTTTCTCACAATCAAGGATGGCACCATTATTGGATAGCCAGTCCATGCCCAAAATCAATCCATACCCCGAGAAGCCCAAAACAAAGGTACTACATCTAAATTCTACACTTAGAATAGAGATTTTCAAATTCATACGGATCATTGACAAATAAGTTGGGCCTCCAATTGGATTGGAGACAACCAAGGGATCCTCTACCATACTAGTTTCTAGGTGCAGAGATTCTACTAAAGCAGATGAAATAAAGGAGTGTGATGCACCAGAATCAAATAAAGTGCGAACTGGGTGATCATAAAGATAAACTACACTTTCTACAGAAGTATTTCTACCTCGCTATTGCAGAGGAGGTGCCTTCAGTGCATGAACTTGTCCACCCGAAGTGGATGCAGCTTTCTGCACCTGCCCTCGCCTCTTAGGGCAGTCCTTAGCTATGTGTCTTGTTTCTCCACAATGAAAGCAACCACCATTCATCTTTGCCTTCTTCTTCCTGCAGTCTTTCACCACATGTCCAACCACACCAAAGAAATTACACTTTCTTGTTTCGTGAGCTTTGTTGTTTTTCCCGCCCTTCTTAAAGTCTGTTTTCTTAGGCTGTAAAGCTTCTTTCTTTCCCTGAGACCCTTCCGCCTTTGTCTCCTTCTTGCCTTTATCCTCCTCATGTAGTAACGCCATCTGTACCAGCCTTTCATATGTAGCTCCCATAGGTATATGGGTCATGGACAGGCTATGAAGTGGCTCATTCAGTCCCTTGACAAAGCGGAGAGCCTTCTTGTGTTGGGTGTTGGGTGTTGACTAGGTCCAGTCCGAACCTAGCCAGCTGATCAAACTGGTTGACGTACCCTTTGACGGTCATACTCCCTTGCTTAAGGGATAGGAACCTCTCCATTTGAAGGCTTCTCTCAGCTTCTGAAAGGAACTTCAGCTCAAATCTAAATCTGAAATCTTTCCACGTTTCTACTGGTCTTTCTGCATTGGTGACTTCCCACCAGTAGGAAGCCTCTCCTTTGAGCAACCACACTGCCAGTCTTACCTTATGCATGTCTTCTACCTCGAAGATAACGAAAAGATCTTCGGTCTCTTTCAGCCAGTTCCTGGCTTCTACGAAGGACTCGGTTCCATGAAAGTGTTTCCCACCCATAGCTTTAAAATCTCTACAAGTCTTGGCAAAAGCATTTCCTCTCGGAGGAGGAGGAGGAGGAGGGGGAATTTCAGCAACTGGGGGAGGAGGAGGAATTGCTGCAGCTGGGGGAGGAAGATTCGCTGGGCCCGCCTCATTGGCTCTAGCTTCCAAGTACCTTCTAAAACAACCAGGTACAGTCACACCTTCTGGAAGGTTAAATTCTCCCGACATGCTGAAACGAAAAAGGAAAGATTCAAAACGAAGGATAGATAATTCACATGGCTTTGGGGGATTATGCCTTTCTAAAACTATAAAACAATTCTTTTTCTTTAAAAATGCTTCTTTAAATTTTAATTTGAATATAGTTTCAAAACTTTTTATCTGGTCTGGTAAACCTAAGCTCTGATACCAAGTGAAACACCCCACCTCTGTTAAGGTCACTCACAAAGGGAATGCCTTAATTTTGGTGGAGGTTTATAAGTAAAAAACACAGATAAAACACAAGACAGATATAAACACATATAAATAAGCAACGGAAAAACCAACAGACTTTTATTATCATAAATACGTGTTTATACAGAACATTTCCAACATTGTCTCAAAACAAACTTCCAATTATTACAACCATAATACTGTCTTGATTTTAAAAGTTAAAGAAGCATGAAACATAAATAAAGCTGCATAATCCCCAAAAATAATATCCAAAGCCATGGTCCAAATGAAAGAAATCCAAGCAACACATTCTCTCTCTTCAAGCTGGATGAAAAACTGACTAAGCTGCGGTGTTTCCTCCCTGTGGACCGGGGGGACGGAAGAAAAGAAGACGAAAGGAAAATGGGTCAGACATAAGTCTAGTAAGTCTAGCTATATTCCTAGAATGTTAATAATAAAAAGATCATGACTTGCATAAAGTGAGAACAGGACGATATCATGATAATAGACTATCCTAGAACTAGATAAGGTGTCCTAAAACGAACATCCCTTCGCACCCTATTTTAAATCTCTATCTCTGCACCTACTAATTCTTATACCAACAGGCACCCCGTGATTGGGGTGAAGTGATCCCTTTCTCTTTCTTTAAAAGATCGGCTACTACTCGTATATTCACATGTGTCCTACGGCCCTATATGGTAGATACCTATGATGGTCCCACCATGGGGTGTATCAAGTCCCATGGTGGTGGCCCCGACACAATTCTATCATGCATAGGGTATACTACTGATGCTCCAGTGCCCTGACTTGTCTGCTCCAGAGTGTGTGCACGCCCGCACTTTGTTAGAACCCACACTGTGCAGCAACCGCCGTCGCTTTTGACCGCTTACAATCAGCCCAGTAATCGTTCCGCACCCTGCCTAGTTCAGGGTACCATGATACCTAATAGGGTTACTGCTTAAACGGGTCCCCGCTACTAGGTTTTCTAGTCAAACATGTTAAGTGGTTAAGTGTCTGAATGAACCTAACCCCCACCCATCCAAATTATTTAACATGTTGAATTTCGTTAAGTATTTATTAAATTGACTTAACCCTATCAGTCCTAACTCAGCTCTAATTGTCTTATTAGAGCACCAACCTCTCAGATTAGACAGATATTGTTGTGGCTGCCTGTATGTTGGTTGGGTCCGAGCAGTCTTACGCCACAACTCAGTTTAACCTCGGGTCTTTATTGGGCCGCATGCTTTAACCTCTCACATTGGATAGCTATTGTTGTGACAACTGGACAGCCGGGCGGGTCCGGGTAAGTTTACGTCACAACTTAATCCAACCTCGGGTTAAGCGCGTTCGTATTTTCTAATTTACATTTTAATTATGTAAATTATTCAAATTCAAATTACTGTCACATTCATTTCCAATTAATCTCATTAATTAAGGTAATTAATGCCTTTTTATGCCATAAATCACCTATGTGATTAATGACCAATATGTAAATTAGAAAATATTCAAATTACTGTCACATTCATTTCCAGTTAATCTCATTAATTAAGGTAATTAATGCCTTTTTATGCCATAAATCACTTATGTGATTAATGACCAATTTATGGCAAGTTTTCCTAAAATTATCATTTTAACCCAACGTTACCCCGTCCAATGTTAGGCTAACCATCTCAGCCTAATTTACGTTCGCATGATTTTTGGTGTAAAGTATTAGGCTAAAAACTTAGCCTAATTTAATATACGCAAATTGGCATAAATTAGCATGAACATGACAAGAGTATATCTTCGGTATTGATGGCATAATCAATATGAACATAATAGGGTGTACTTGCAAAATAACTAACATGAACATTTTAGGGGTGAACTTGCAAAATAACTAACATAAACATTATAATGTCATAGGTACAAACTTGCAAAAAGACTAACATAAACATTATAATGTCATAGGTATGAACTTGCACTTATAGGCTAACTCAACGTATATGTGTTTTTTAACATAGGCCATATTAACAACATACATGAGAATTAGCAATATGAACTAATCCATATACATATGTTAATTTGCAACATAGGCAAATCAACATAAGTATATGTGAGTTAGCAACATAGGCTAATCAACATACACATGTGTTAATTTGTAACATAGATTTAAACATACTTGCAAATTAATCCCAACATATGATAAGTGTGAACATGGCATAAGTTTTGCATAAACATGAACATATAGATTTGACAATTGGTCGCATAACTTCACTACATAAACTTGCATAATAAACTACACAATTCTCATAAGATGTTACAATCCAAGTCCATGCTTATACAAATAATCTAATCCAATAATCCCAAATTTAACATGATAATAGAATCAAGTCACTGGCATAGATTAATATTATAAAACATAATAAACATCATACTTAATAATTCTCAATTCAACATGATAATAGAATCAAATCACAAACGTATATTAATAACATAACGAGTATCGTACTATTATCATTTCATCGCAACACATGATATTCATATTAATTCGCATTCTAAAAATGTAGCTAAACTTACAATCGTAGACGGTCTTGTTTTCTAAGTTCTGAAATTCTGAATTTGCAAAGCTTTCCTTTGGGAAGACGTTGCTTTGATTCTAATTTGTTGTTGCTTTTTAATCTTTTAGTTTGTATTCTCTATGTTGTTCGTCTCTTTCAAGTGGAGGCTCCCTCTAGTTCTCAGCAGACAGCATGGTGGCTCCAATTCTTTTTTTTTTTTTGTGAATTTTTAGTTTGAGACCTAGGGTCTTTTTATAGAGTTGCAAGTTAATTTGAGCCGTCGATGAAGCTAGGGTTAACCAGAGCCGTCCGTTGTAAAGAGAAGCCAATTATGTTCACTATTTCTTTCTTAATGTACATTTACTATTATTTGTCAATCCATATAAATACGTACGCATTAGATACATCTCTCCTTTACACATTTATTATTATTTTTGTATGCACATTAGATACATCTCCCTTTTACACATTTATTATTATTCTTGTATGCACATTAGATACATCTCCCCTTTACACATTTATTTTTTTGTATTAGCGACTTTAGTGTTAACAGAAATACGGGGTGTTACACTGTCTGAATCAACCGATAGTTATCGTTATTTAATGATGATCGTCCAATGTGAGTAAAACTCACTAACTCTATTCAATTTATATTTTTATAAATCTAATCTAGTAATGATAAATGATGATTGATTTATGTGTATTGATTGTTTGGATCAATTGCTAGTCGATTGGTTGAAATTATAGAAAATGACATATACATATATCGTCAGACAAACATTGATTCTGTTTATCAGAATAATACATACTGAAATGAAATTGATGTGAATTATATCGTGTAACATTTATGGATGCAGGGAAATAGGTTGGAGGGATCCAACTGGATTCCTCAACATTTATTTTACTATTTTTCATATATTGTGATATATGATGTGATATATAATTTGTTGTTAATTATGTGTGTTTGGATGATATTGATCATTGTTATATGGTATGTTAAATACCATAAGGAATACTGGAATGTAAAAAGAGATTTTTTTAAAGTGTATATTGAAAATAAAATATTTGTATAAAATAGATAGACATTTTAAAAAGGGATATTTCAGAAATAAATAGACATTAAGAATATTTATAAAATGAATAGGATTTTATAAAAGGAATTATTTATAAAATGAATAGGATTTTATAAAAGGAATTATTTATAAAATGAATAGGATTTTATAAAAGGAATTATTTATAAAATGAATAGGATATTATAAAAGGATTTTTTTATAAAATGAATAGGATTTTAAAAAGGGAATATTCTAGGAGTAAATAGATATTATTAAAAAGAATTATTTGAAAAATAAACAACATTTATAAAAGGAAATATTTTGAAAATAAACAGAGATTTATAAAAGGAATATTTATTTGGAAAATAAATAGAATTATAAAAGGAATATTTATTAGGAAAATAAATAGAATTTTATAACAGGAAATAGTTAGAAAATAAATAGATTTATAAAAGAAAATATTGGGAAAATGAATAAAATTTTATAAAAAGAAAATTTTACATTAGGAAGGTATAGACCCGTGCTTCGCACACGGGTGTGACATGATATGGATTTAAAATAAATATTAAATGGAAATTTGTTTTAACAGATAAATGGAAAAGATTAATTTAAAGTAGATTTTAAATAGAATCTATTTTGACAGATAAATTAGGGGGATTAATTTATAAATAATGTTTTATAAATTAAATTAAATATCTATCTTTTGATAAATGGAATATAAGTCTGAACTTATATAGAGAAGTAGAAATCGGTTTTAACACTGATATTTTAAATAGAAGGCGAACTCAGTATTTATAAACGGAATTATAAATGAGATTTAAGAGTTAGAAATAAAAAGGAGATTTCATATGAATAATTTTATAAATAGAAGTATAAATAGCATTTGGAAAATGGGATATTATTTTGAAATACGAAATCAAACTAAATGGATTGTATAAAAGAAATATTATTCACATTCGGTGTGAATAATGGATTTAAGCAAATATTTTGCATATAAGCACATCTTTAAAGGAAAGTGGATTTTTGAAGTAGAAATTAAACAGAAATTGAATTTCAAATAGTTAGAAATAAATAACTTGTTTAATAATGAAAACAAGTGTTGTGATTTATAAACAATGTTTATAAATGAACTAAAATATAATTATCAGTGGATAATTGAGATTGCAAATTCAATAGTGAATATAAAATGGGAAATTTGGAGTTGTTTTAATAAGAGGAAACGATGAAATCCATTTCGATATTCGAAATGTAAAAAGGATTAAATAAAATCTGTAAAGATTTGTAATTAGAATTCACCTAAGCCATATGTTATAAAATAATTTATTTGAAGAAATTATGTATTGAATAAATCAGGATTTAATAAGATAATTAGTATTCGGTTGGAAACCGATATTTGATAATCGAATATTGGTTATTCGAAGAAGAGTTAATTGAATATAAGTTATTCGAAAGATAGTTAATCGAATATAAGTTATTTGAAAAAGAGTTAATCGGATATAGCTTATTCGAAAAAGATTTAATCGAATAGAGATTACTCGAAAGAGAGTTATACGTCAAATTTGATTATATCGAATTCGAGAAAGTAGTATATACTTTCCGATTTTTAAATCAAGATTTATTTACTTAATAAATAAATTAATTATAAATTATTCAAACTAAGACATAAAAGTTATAGTTTTAAAATCAGATATTTCGGAAGTAAGGTTTATAACATTATCGTATAACCAATGTTTTATCCAAGAAGGAAATTCGTAAATATAAATCCGAAAATTTGCATAAGTAATGGTTGTAAAAATTAGAGTGTTGAGCTTTATCTGTTGCGAGGTTAAGGACGTTGTTCAGTTAAGGTCTGAGAGGTAATCATACCCCAACTTATATGGAAAAATGTCTGATAGAGTATATCTAATGGATCGCGTAAGTTAATATCTTCAAACGTAGTTACGTTTGGTGGCGGAGGAATTTGTTTCTCTTAGCTGTATACCCATGATATGTTTGGAGAAATCAATTTGTGATTTGGCGGGTGTGGTGATGTGACATTCAAAGTGAATGAAGATCAAAAGATACCCTATGACCTCTAGCCTCACAACCGGGAAATGGTATAAAATCAGGTAGGTCGCATGGCTAAGTGGTTAGCTGCCAAGTAGGGTGTATTGTCACCTGATCTAGAGAAATTCCTTTTGCTTCTTAAATCTATCGATGCTGTCCCTTTCGGGAAACGGTTGTTGATCCCAACCGTTGGTGATAATTCATTCGGTACTCTCAAGCGAAGTGAGGGTTTGGTCATGTTTATCTTGGTTTGCAAGATGTTCTTGTTGAACCCAATGTATTTCTCTCTAGAGGTACACTGTTGGAAGGTGGTCCCATACCTTGCCAACTGGAATCCATTATCCAATAAGAGCCTATGGTTTTTGATTGTATGCTATATATGTAGACCGTGAGATGCAAGCGTTCTGCTAGATTCTATTTACTTGATGTAGACACTGTTATAATATCAGACGAATATTGATTTCAAAGAATGCTTTGGGTTATCATAAGGTAAAAACCATCTGTGTTTATGTGTGGATCGGTCTTACGATTATCCTTTCTTTTAAAAACAATTTTAAAAGTTAAACTAAGTGGTTAGAGTTTACTCACACCAGTCCCATGACTGACCCAGAGTTTATTTTTGTTTTTTTTACCCTAAACTCTTGGGTGCCCAAATTTGTACGGGCAGTCAAGTAGTTTAGGTATTTTTTGATATCATTGAAGGAGCTTAGAGTAGGAGGCTTCAGCATTATCTAGTTATTGTTATTTTCCGCTATGTTGTAAGTGTTGTACTCTGATAATGTTATTGTGTATATATATATATACTGTTTTATTTCAATGTTATGTTATATTTTATTCACTAGGTTGTAACCCGTCCTTCGCACACGGGTTGTTGTTGAAATTGTGATGTTGGTACATTTTGCCTACCTCTGTTTGCATCATTAGGTATGACATAGAAGTTTGAAACGTAGTAAAATTAAGGTAAACTCTAACAACAACAGGACTCTCCCAATTTTCCATTTGTTGTATTTAAAGATATATCGATTGTAGATAAAAAGTAGTCAAGGAGAAACTTAAAATGATATGATGGAAATTTCAGTAAGATATCATTGTTATTAGTAGAGAGTAAAATTAAGATAAAGTAAGCAATCCTACTGTATACAAATTAATGTAACAGCAAATAAGTATTTCAACCTCACACTTATGCACTGGCAATGCTAATAGATCAATGTACACACGTCAAACATTAGTGTGTAGAAACTTAAACAAAATTACAATGGTGAGAAGTTATAGAAGAAAAAATTGAATATGGTGATAAAAATATTCAAAGTAGTGATAATTTAAGGTGGAAAAAACGAATATAACGATATAGCTAGGTGGTTAATTTCAAAGGTGATGCCCGCCTTTTAATAAAAGATACCAACTTCAATTCCAATATGAAATCTCATTTTGTTTTTTCTAGCTCTTCCATTATGTGTACAACACTGCCTATAAAGGCCCAAAACAGATTGCATACAAGTCAGCAAGTTTTGAATTTATACTTTGTCTAAGTTCAACTAAACAAAGTGCAATGATTTTGCTTTAACAATTAGAGTAGGTTTAAGCAGATGTATGTTAATGTATTTATGATCAAAAAAGATTAAATCCTATTTCGTATATATTGTTAAGGTTTGGCTATTTTACAAAAAACATATCAAAGATTCTATATATTTGAAATGGCAGCCGATAGATCACAAACACAATTTAATTTCAATTTATTCATGTTTAAAAAGCATGCACAACTTTAAATGATTATCATTATTCTAGAGAAATATAACCAAATCGTAAAAATAATTTGACAATCGCATGCAAAGAGGACACGTCCAAAAGCTTATATTCTTGTTAGTTTACTGCAACTCAGCAACAATGATGACCTCATTTAGTATCAGATATATAGGATATATGTTATGAAAGTCGAGTCCAAATCAAGCTCCCACACACAGCTTAAGAAAGACCAAACATCTCAACAATTAAATGAATATGCTCAAGTATGCTAGCAAATCAGCAAGAATATAAACGCAAATTGATATAAAAAATAAGTGTCAAGCATATCTCCTATAAATCATCTTTCATGGACAGATCTCAACAAAATGTGTGAACTTGAGACCTCGGTTGACCACTAAAAGATGGACCTCACATTCAATTGTGTTTCTCTTAGAGAGAAAGTAGAATATAATACTCAGTTTGTCATTTGACTGCTGTTATGAAACAATGAAACAGGTAATTATAGTTTGAAGTAACTTGGCTAGAATCAAGAACAACAAAAGTGCATCTTTTGACAATAATTTCCAAAAACCATTAATATCACAATAGGGTTTTAAAGGATTACAAGTAGAAAGATTCAAGACAACTTGGCATTAGCAGGCAAATTGTTGCCATATATCAACAGTAGAACTTAAAATTTTCTTATGTAGTTTCTTCTAATATATCTGATACTTATGTGATATTGCAAATTGTTGCCACAACAAAATGTGATATTGCAAATTGTTGTCATATATCAACAATAGGACTTAAAATTTGCTACAACATCATAATAACATGCAATATCACATTGAAGAAGCAACTAAGAAAATAATTTATAGGAGGATGAAAATCTTTATTAATAATTGTATTGGAAACACATATTTTTGGTCCGATGGTGAAGTACCAAAATTACCCTTTATTTAAATTTAAAAATTATCCTATAAAAATATGATCTGTGCGGTTGATTTTTTATTTTCAAAACTTCATTTACGTATAGTTGACCCTTGAATAATAGGTTAATAACAATTCACGCATGAAGCGCGTGCCACGATCATGCGCGTGCCGTTATGCTCGTAAAATGTAAAGATACTTGATTGTGCATATATCTTGCAGCACAAAAAAACGGAGGTTAGTAAAGGAAAAATGAGTCATCTAGGTAATGTTTTATTCAGTTACCTACTCAAAATAGTTGTAATGATGATGTAGCTATTTAAAGGCTTTATCAAACACTTTTAATGATTTAGAAGTAAACAAGGCTATATATGCATCACTATGACACTTGTAAGAAAGCTGGAATGACCAAACAAAATAAACAATACAAAATACAACTTGTTAAAATCAAACAAACTGTAGTCAGTCAGCATCTGACCATTTCAAATATATACACATTATATTTACACATATCAGCCGAGTAGGTTGATGCAAAAGCAATACCCTTGGAAAGCCCTTCTTCTGAAACGTTTGGAATGTTTATATCCCACACATATCCTGCTGCTGCAAATATATCACTGATCTCATTTGTTGTTATCCTGAAAGGAAGATTACAGACTATGAGTCTCTACTTTGTTGTTTTTGAGCCCTCTTCACCAACTTGTCGGGACCAAACACGTCCATCCATTATCTCTTTTTGGTGTAGAAGTGCTATAGCATTATGTGTTGACTTCACACCTTTAAAAACAACTGCTGCATCTTCCTGTTTGCAACCATCTTGAGCAAGGCCATGGAGTCCAAGTTCTTCTCGTGAAAGAGGATAAGTTTTAGAGCACATTTCTCCAGCCTGAGCAGCATGTCATAACACTTCATCTGCCATGGCAGAAGAATTAAGTCCACCAAATACTACTGTTCGGGCAACCATCTACTTCTCTGACCCTTTTGATTTGTCAGTTGATGCAGTATCATTTGTATTTGCTTAACTGGTATCGGTTTTAGTTGCTAAGGTTTCTGAAACTTGTCTAACCACAACTTGGGAATTTGTCGCCTGTGTTTCCTTCGTTGTCATTAAAGTTCTTGATTCCTTTGTAATCTTTTGGTTGAGAATGCGTTATCTATGGCTTTCCATTGTCATGGCTTAAACATGAAGATGTATGACGTGCATCAGTGTCTTCAATCTTATCATTTAAACTCACATCCTTTCTTTGTTTTTCTAGCCATTGCTTTCGAGTAAGGCAGTGCCTTGCAAGTTCGACTCTGATTTCTCTACCATAAACAACAATCATTTTTTATTTCAACAGATCGCTTAGCATCATCCATAAAGCAATTTGTACAAAGCCAAATCCGTGAGTTAATTCTGAATCTTTACCACTGACCATGAAGCACCGTTTGATGGGTCCAACCTTGCTGAACAATTTTGCAAGCTGCTCGGCTTCAAATGAATAAGAAAGGTTAGAGACAAAGACAATAGATGGACAGTGATTATCGACATTGCCATTATGACTCCTCTTCCTATTGTTGATCTCTCAAGCTGTAGATTAAGGTCAGTGACAGGGATGGCTGCAAAGATGTCTAGGTGCATCAAACGTCGGCTACGGCAAAATTGTTATTAGAGTAGATGAACCTGGCGTAAAGAAAGTAAGACAGTGAAACCAGCTGTAAAAGATTGTCATACGCGGATAAAACTGGAGCTAACTGATGGTTTACCATGAATGAGGTAAAGGATCGCTGTTAATAATTGCTGAAAGAAAGTGATCACTCCAATGACATATCAATTTCATGTTAAATGTCATCAGATTGGGATGAACTACAATTCTCATATCATCAAATATGAACATATATTATTATTATTACTATTATTATTGAAAATGCAATGAGACCACATGTTGAACGACGCCACAACAAAAGTGAGGCAACAAATTAATAAATGCATATTATCATCTTATTGATATGATCAATTCTTCTCTGTGGCTTTAGAATTCAAATTTTTTGCTTTAATATACACGTCAAGCTGTAGCAGAAACATAAAAAAGAGAGAATTATCTACAATCATGCCATCAACTAACATATATTTACCTACATGTTTAGAAAATGTAAGTAGCATATATAGTCACGAATCAAGATATAACAACTTGTGAATTCGTAGAAACAAATTTATGTGGCAAGAAATAATTTCCAGTCCATAAAACTTTCTTATTTATACAAAGTGCAGATCTATGTATGTAGTGGCGGAGCTAGCCCAAGCGTCTAGCTAGGGCATATTTTATAGAATTATACCATACTATATTGTATATGAGTTGAATAAGCAGTATGGCCTAGAAAGAATAGACCAAAACGTGTCATGGTCTAATTTATATGAGTTGAATAAGCAGTATGGCCCATAAAGAATAGACTCAAACGTGTCATTTATTCCAGCTACGACTTGTATAATATGATCTTTTTAAAATGATTTTTAAAGTTTCAGCTAGGGCATTGGCCCTAGCTGGTCTAACCTTACATCCGCCCCTGTATGTATGCAAACATATCAAAAACATAAGTCAAACATTTATTATGATGTGTACATATAATGACTTCAAGCTACTTTTCTTATTTATATGTAGACCAAATTTGTCAGAAAACATTGTTAAGAACTAAAAAGCATAGTTAAATTGCAAATGTAACTTTCAAGATTTCTAAGTGCACATTAAATGTTATTTTGATTGGAAGGCATGGTAGACATTATAATTATATTCATGTACTCAAAAGACTTCTATCATAGTACATATTTTGATTGGAAGGCATGGTAGACATTATAATTATTTTGGGAACTAAGTGCACATTAAATGTTATTTTGGAAGTCAAATTAAAAATGTCGGATTAAGGCACCAACAATATTAACCGGATTGAAAACAATATAGAAAATAAAATATACACTGTGTTTGTAAAAAAAACTAAGAAAAAAAAGAAAATAGAATTTAAAAAAAAAAATGTCTCAAATAATATACAAATTTGCCCTTACAGTACTTATTTTGTTCAGATTGATTTTGATATCTGAAACAATTGAAAGCAAATAATAGAACTATTTAAGAAATGTAGACACCTTAATAAGAATCTTAGTCCTATAATCCATTGATTATAAACGATGTATAAGACAGGTGTAATCATGCATTCATGGTATATCGACATTATAATAACCATTTGACGCTGTCTGCGGTGAACTTTATTTCATAAAGTAAACTTGGATGTTATTTCAATGATATTTAAAGGCTAATCTTATGTGATGAGCATAGATATGAAATATATCTAGTACACATGTCAAATTGTAGAAAAAGTTTATTATAGTTCCCTTGAAAAATCACTTGGTAGTTGTCATTTCCAGTAAAAACCAACTGCGGCTCTATGACGAAGATAATGAATTTCAAAATTTTGCTTTATAAGATTCGTTGCCGCATTAAGCATATGTAATAACATCAATATATTACAGCAAATATTATCAAAGCTAAGTAATCGATCTCGTCTTCATTAGACGTTTTACAATGCCCTTCTTTATGTTGGAAAACTACCATGTACAGATATTTTTCTTTTGTTCTCGAACTGCCCAGAATTGCATAAAACCATAGGTACTTCCTTGCTCCTGCATCGATACGCTCACCACATCAAATGAGAAAAACATCATATGAACTTATGTACCAATGCACTGCCATGCTCCAAGCAAATTATGAGGCAAAAAACATCTTCACAGCCCTAACAACCATGAAGCAACATCAATCAGTTGCAGTACAACAGCTCAGACGGATCATCATCAAATGAAAAAAAGAACCCTTGTCACAGTTGTAGCCTTTTAGACATCAATTTGCGACATTAACATATGTAGATTTGAGTGTTGAACACTGGAAACGCCAATTGCATAAGCCAGTTCCCCAACAGTAATACACCTGAAATACATGAGTACACCGCAGAAGTCAAGTGCAGAACAATTAGAAGAAACTTGCTGGCAGAATATTATTATAGGGTATACTTATTAATTTAAGGATGTTGCAGATTAATCAATTGGTGTTCAGAACATTATCACAGGATATTATTGAACAGTCAATTGCAGGAGCTAATTTCTTCAAATTTTGAGGCAATGGAGACATGCAAGAGCCAATTCCCCAAGAGTAATCTTCCTGTCATGCCTACTTATAATAACTACAAGTAATGGCAGTAAGATCAAGTAATGGAGGATGAGTATTATTATGGGATATACCTACAAATATCTACGTATTGGCACCAAATTATAAGGTCAAATAAGAAACCTAGAAAATTGGCTTCCAGAACATTATTATTTGTGGCAGGCTTTTACAATTTCAAGTTAATACATGTTAAATACACGTTAAGAGTAAGGTCCAACAATAGTATCTGAAAAAAAAAGAAAACTGAAAATTGTACACCATTCAAGTTGGATAAAGGATGATACATAAGAACAACTTGAAATTGAACCCAAAATTTACATGCATCAAAACAGCAATGGTGTAACGGCAAAAAGCAGCAGCACATGAAAGGTAATGGAAGAAATAACATTGAAATGAGTAAAAAAAATTAGGTAAACTGCCAAGAAAAATTATTACTTCAAAATAAAAAATGGGTAATTAATACAAAAACAGATGCGTGTTGAGGGCTCTCAGTTAGATTGTATTGCTTGTTGATGTATATTTTTTTCAAATTACTGAAGCTTATAGTATTTATTTATATTGTTTAATTTAAAGTAACGAGTTTCCCTTTTAAAACCTCTACATAAACAATCTAAAGCCATCGCCATGTCATAAGAGACTCAAAGATTATAATTTTTAATCAAATAATCACTGCATTAATTGTTTGTTTGTTTTTTTCAATTTGACTTGATTAAACGCTAGGGAAAGTATGTTTTTTGTTGCTTATTTTGTTACATATAGGTTTTAAAAAAAAGGTAGCCAAGATAGTGAAAATGCTTCCCCTAATAATCTCACATCATAAAAGGTAAGGAACATCTTAGGTCATAAAAGTTATTTCTTTTTCCATATTTATGGTTTCATTACTTGACTAATATGAATAATAAGAAATCCCATGGTTTATAAATCCAAATTTCATTGTTTCTAAATCAGAAATAACCAAAATAAAAGGTTTTTGTGGATTAAGTTGAACTTCGTAATACTTTAGAGTTCAAAAGCTAACAAAAATGTAATTAAAGCTGAACTTATTTCAACTTATGTATGCATTGGCCACTAATTTCCATAAAATACACTATCATAATGATATAATTCATGGGATCACACATCACAAATGAACTACAAAAATGAATTCAAATCAAATTCGAAGAGATATAATATAGCAAAAATAATTACTTTTGATAAAAAAACAGGAATAATGAGTAATTTGGGTAGCAGCATACTTGAGTGCAAAGGACAGCAAATCACGTAGTGAAGTCTAACATATAAACTCATCAAATTTCAATCAATTGGACATAAGAAAACATAAACAGTAAATTAAGTTCCAACATAAATTAGTATGTTTCTGCCTGATTTAGAAATGATGTTTAAAATATCATTAAATAACTTATTTTGGATGCATGTACATGTAAATTTATATGTAGACAAAGATAATATTCATATTTCAACGTAAATTTTCTACAATTGAAAATAACTATCATCCAAAAGGAATTAATATTTGACTACATGTTGCTGTAGATGAGACTAATTTAATAATAGTACCCGGGAAAAAAGAAAACTGAAAATTGTACACCATTCAAGTTGGATAAAGGATGATACATAAGAACAATTTGAAATTGAACCCAAAATTTATATGCATCAAAACAGCAATAGTGTAACGGAAAAAAGCAGCAGCACATGGAAGGCAATGGAAGAAATAACAATGAAATGAGTAAAAAAAAATAGGTAGAAGTAACTGCCAAGAAAAATTATTACTTCAAAATAAAAAATGGGTAATTAATACAAAAACAGATGCATGTTGAGGGCTCTCAGTTAGATTGTATTGCTTGTTAATGTATTTTTTTTTCAAATTACTGAAGCTTATAGTATTTATTTAAATTGTTTAATTTAAATTAATGAGCTTCCCTTTTAAAACCTCTACATAAACAATCTAAAGCCATCGCCATGTCATAAAAGACTCCTCAAAGATTATAATTTCTAATCAAATAATCATTGCATTAAGTGTTTGCTTTTTTTTTTTCAATATGACTTGATTGAACACTAGGGAAAGTATGTTTTTTGTTGCTTATTTTGTTACATATAGGTTTAAAAAAAAATGGTAGCCAAGATAGTGAAAATGCTTCCCCTGATAATCTCAGATCATAAAAGGTAAGGAACATCTTAGGTCATAAAAGTTATTTCTTTTTCCATATTTCTGGTTTCATTACTTGACTAATATGAATAATAAGAAATCCCATGGTTTATAAATCCAAACTTCATTGTTTCTAAATGATAAATAACCAAAATAAAAGGTTTTTGTGGATTAAGTTGAACTTCGTAATACTTTAGAGTTCAAACGCTAACATAAATGTAACTAAAGCTGAACTTATTTCAACTTATATATGTATTGGCCATTAATTTACAGCAAATACACTATCATAATGATATAATTCATTTCATGGGATCACACATCACAAATGAACTACAAAAGTGAATTCAAATCAAATTCGAAGAGATATAATATAGCGAAAATAATTACTTTTGATAAAAAAACAGGAGTAATGAGTAATTTTGGTAGCAGCATGCTTGAGTGCACAGGACAGTAAATCACGTAGTGAAGTCTAACATATAAACTCATCAAATTTCAGTCAATTGGACATAAGAAAACATAAACAGTAAATTAAGTTCCAACATAAATTAGTATGTTTCTGACTGATTTAGAAATGATGTTTAAAATATCAATAAATAACTTATTTTGGATGCATGTACATGTAAATTTATATGTCGACAAAGATAATATTCATATTTCAACGTAAATTTTCTACAATTGAAAATAACTATCATCCAAAAGGAATTAATATTTGACAACATGTTGCTGTAGATGAGACTAATTTTAAAATGTAATTTAAAACCTACCTGTAACTTTGACCTATATGGAAGGAGAAGAAAATGTGAATAAAAATGGGAATTTTTCATCAAACTGGTTTCAAATCTTAATATTCAATATAAATGTACGTTCACAAAATTAAGTATATAGCGTTCATACATGGACTTATACGGTAGTAACAGATTGCTAGTAAATTAGAATAGTCGGTTTCAAGTTCAAGCAATGCATGGTTTGAGCTAAAACATTTAGAATGACTAAATAACAACATGATTAACTAAGGCAGTTGAGCATGTCCACTTCATTAGAGACCTACAATACTTTTATCCAGCATAACATATATGTCAATGTGGGTGCCAGTAAACCGTCAATATGACCTATAATGCTTGTATGAAGACTTTATTCGGATAATAACAACTCAATCATTATGGCGGTAGTAGGAGAAAACAACGTTTGTATCAAAATTAATGGGGGAAAAGCAGATTAATTATGGAGTAGTGGTTATTAATTATTATCAAGATTTTTACACAGTATCCCAATAATGCTATAGCATATTTATGTCCAACGGATCCAAGACACATCCTAAAAGGTCAGACGTAGACCGTGTGAAAAAAATTAAGGTAGCATACTTACGAAAAGCATGCATCTAATTCAACAGAGGACAACAAAGCGACTAATAAGTTGTGAACATCACCAGTAGCAAACAACATACATCAGTTAATTGGTTTAAAAGTTAGTTTATTGCTACCTCTTGTACTATCAATAGGTATTATTTAAAATGTCCCAATTAATAGCATATAAATCAGTTTATGTGATGAAATATAAATTTTCCATTGCATTATATCGCCAATAATAGTCTTTAATGTTCAGACTCAATCATATGGATTACTATAACAAATGATTTAGAAATAAACAACATTTAGTTGGCAGAAATGCAGCAAAGACCGTAATAGAAATCATGTTTGAAATTCCAAAATGGGTAAACAGGTTGATTTGGGATATTTTATTTGGGATAATTTATTATTCAATAATTGCATGAGGAAATGGATCAATTAAATGATTTCAGCAAAATCAATTCGAATTACAACTCAATCTCCTGCTTGGTCATCATTCGTATTCCACTAATAACAGCAGGAGATTTAAAATGTTTACATCAAAATACGAACCTGTGGTCGATGGCAGTTGGGATTGAGGAAAAATCATTTTGCAGAAAAGATAGGGATACAAAGGCGCACCTTTCCAAATCCATTTCAGACAAAGCAAATTGTCGATTTTGTTGGTATATGACTGTCGGACAGAAGAGAGAGGACGTACTATTTGGCTTAAGAGAAGAGAAGAGGAAGAAAATTACGAAAGGGTGAAGACTGCGGTTTCATTTCAGTTTATTGTTAGGAACTGTTTGTCGAACAACCATCGGTTAGCAGTGGAGACCTGATTGTACACATGGATCATTTTCTCCGGTATTATTTTGAAGAAGCGCAGAAGAAATGTAATCAGTTGGAGAGATGGATGGGGTAAATGGAGAAGTGGGTGAGATGGGGTCAGATAAAATGGGTTAAATGTTAACAGGAGAAATAGAAGTGAACAACAGTTAATTAAATTTGGATAATTCGGTGAATAAACTGAAATCGCTGTGAGATGTTAAATTGATAAAAGAAAGATATCTATGCTGCCACGGAAGCAAGGATGAGGAGAATCCGTTGTGAGATTCCTGTTGATGTGTTGTGTGTTGTTCTTTTTCTTCTATTCTAATTTTCTATCTTATCTATTATCACCCTCTATTTTCTTTCATTAACATTCCGGTAAATTTTAGGTGCTTGGTTAGTCGACCATATTTAGTCAATAATTAGGATCACCATTTTCCCGGGGCCGTTACATTTATAAATTATATGTGTACCATAAAATAAGGAACCAACCAATATACCACTTCAACATTAAATAAAATATCAACTGATTTGATAATTTATTTATCCAATAAATGTCTTCCCTTTGTAAAGTTCTAAGTGTGTGACCCTATAGGTTATTATAACGTTAGCAATGATTTTAAATCGTATTCAAAATCATAAACAGTAATACAAAGATCTAATTTGCGAATGAGTCTAGTAATGGCGACCTAATCTCAGCCTATCTCCTCTCATCCTAACTCCTTCAAACCTAAAACATCGCTTCTCTTTGCTCGGCCCCATCATCCGTCGTCCTCTCAATTCATCTCTTCAAGCTTTCAACCTTCTCCATTTGACATTGATTCCCTTCCAGTTCATCATTTCCCTTCTGATGCAGGCAGTGTTCATAACCTGGCTCGTCTGCAATCATCACCACCGCAACCTCCACTCTCTTATTCTCAAATGGCGGCTTCTCGGTCAAGACTTCCACCAATCCTCCCCAACCCCTCCCCCCTCCAAGAGACGACGGATCCTGCCAGTGTTCTAGTCAGTTCAGGAGGCGTTGAAATTTTTGAATTTCGAATGACGCTGTCTCAAATGCGCTGGTAGGGGACACGTGGCGAAACAATATAGGAACGCATTGATATGTTATCATTGCTCATTTTTTAGACATGCAAGCTCGCAATGCCCCAATAAAAAGATATCATCTCTTTAAACAAGAAATGCTGACTTATTGATGCATTCCAACGCAGATCGAAGGGCGAACAACCGTGAGCCAAGCAGCCCGCAAAATCAAAAAAGGGGTCCAACCAGTCTTCTCAAGTCTCTAATCGTCATAATAACCCTAGCTCATTTTACTCTCACTTCAAATCTAACTCACTTATCAATTCAAACAAAAATCCCTCATCATCTTCTAATCTCTTTTCTAATTCCAACTGAGAATTTCCTCTTCTTCTAGAAATGGCAGATGCTAACCTTTATCTCACAGCGACTACCATCGATGGGCTTTGGTCCATAGAAATGCTCTCTCGCGCCATTAAATCAATGTTGGACAAGATCATGAATGGCCAATTTGGCACATCACAAATAACTCTTTTCTCATCAACTTCCCTGACGTTGCTACCAAAAATCATGCTCTAAACTTAAAAATTCTGTCTAAAGAGGATGAAGTTGTTCTCCTTCAACAAGCCACCACCCATGAAGAAATCGCTGAACCCCCTTTGAGAATGCATCATGGGCTAAGATTAGCGAATTCCCGGGATTCTATAGAAACAATTCAGATGCAATTAGAGAAGCTTTAAAGCTAATGGGCCATCTTATTCATATAGATTCATGTGACTGATCTTATGTTGACCATCGCTTCTTATATGTAAAGATACAATTCTACGAAGGAATCTCGACCCTATGTACCTATGTAGCCCACCTGAATAATCATGCTGTTAAACTCTGGATTGAACGCTCGCCACATGAACACCCTTGCCAAAACCCAGAAACACTTCTTTTGGGGATAGACTATGAATACGATGGCTACATTTTCCAACCTTTAGCTCAGCAGGATGACCAGATTGAAGTTGACAGGCATGATGTGATATCAGAGAAGCAGCAAGGCAAGTCCCATGGCATCTGCGGATCAGCATCAAGACTTAGCCATGATTGTGCAATATATTGATGGCAATGTGGTGCCTTGATGGGACCCATTTGTAGATCTGGATCTTTCTGTCCCCTTGCATCAACAGTGGCCACCGCATCAGAAGCATCAAGAGCAAGTGCACCAGGAGGGTCAAGGTCCAACGTCTCCACACGTTTCTTCGAGTGCAATTAGAAGGAGTGCCAGAATCAACAGAGCTCACTCTCTTCCTCCAAGCACATCGGGTAGCTACTTTGAACCTGTTGTTTTTTCTTCAGCTAATAAAGCTTTAAATAAAAAATTAGCAAAATGCATGGGTGTGTGTTTGCATGATATACAACATTCAGTTATGCAGACCCTAGAACAGCAGTGTACTAACTACTATAAATGAAGATAGTCTCATGGAATGTCAAAGGGTTAGGGGACCCCACAAAAAATCATGCTATCAATGTAATTATCTCCTCACTTCATATTGATATCTTATTTTTACAAGAAACCAAGATTTCTAATCCACTCAATTCCCTTATTTGTCAATTATGTGGACCTTGTTTATCTGGTTGGTCACACGTTGATGCTTTCAATACACCATGGAGGCTTAATAACAGCGTGGAATGATCACATGTGGTCTTTATCCCATTCTCTTACTCATCCATCTGTCCTACACGTGTCTCTCCGCCACATTTAATCAAACACTATTTTTCACTTCACTAATGTTTATGCACTAAATGACTTACATGGTAGATCTAAAGTATGGCAATACTGCCATAATTTATCACAACATATAAACGATTCTTGGATTTTAGGGGGGGGGGGGGGGGACTTTAACACTACTCGCCCTTTTGTCGAATGAAATGTAGGCAAAGCCTCCAATGACTCTATCCCTTTTAATTCTTTTATTCAGTCTTGTTCTCTTATTGAGCCCCCTATCAACAATCGCCGCTTTACATGGTCAACTAGAAGGGAAGACCCCTCACTGGCTAAGTTGGATCATTTTTTCTTTAATCTTAACTGGGATGACCGCTTCCCTTTATCTTTGGTTAATGGTCTAGCTACCACCATTTCAGATCAGTGCCCAATCCTTTTAGACACTCCTATCGAACGTCCATTCAGATTTGAGAGGCTCTGGCTCTTAGAACCTTCTTTCGATAATTTTGTCAAACACATTTGGGGCCAATTATCAATGCACCGGTCTACTTCTGTCAGGGTGGTTTGCAAACTTCGCTCTCTGTGTAAACTAATTCGTCCATGTGCTAAAAATGTCTAGAACTCTCTTAAATCCCAAATTTCATCCACACAAGATTCCATCCTCAACTTAAATATTATTGAAGAACTCCGTCCACTATCAGAATCTGAAAGTCAAAACCTAAAAGAATATGAGGACAAATTAGAGAGACTAATCAAGCAGGAAGAAATTGGATGGAAACAAAGATAAAAAAACTAAATGGATAAACGAGGGAGATAAAAACACTGCTTATTTTCATCGTATGGCTGCTTCTTTTATATCAGAGATTATCCATAATAACTCCATTCTTAATGACTCGAATGAAATTTGCCACCATTTCACCAATTTTTACCGAGACTTTCTTAGCTCACCTCCACCTCCTTCTCCGGCAATTGATTGGCACAAATTATATCCTCACCCATCTCCCATAGCCATTGATCATTCCTTCTCGGAAGAAGAAATTTGGGAAGCTTTAAAAGACATGGCAGATGATAAGGCTCCTGGGCCTGATGGTTTCATCCCAGCCTTTTTCAAACACTTTTGGCCCATCATAAAATTTAATATAATTGGGATGTGTTCAGAATTTTACTTTAACCCTTCTATAATTGACAAATTAAATTATGCTAATATCATCCTCATGCCAAAGTTTTCTGGTGCAAACAACCTCTCTTCATTCAGGCCTGTTAGTCTCCTCAATACCACGTTCAAGGTCATCACCAAAATCTTAGCTAACAGGCTTCAATCCTATATCAATTCACTAGTTGGTAGTGAACAATCTGCATTCATCTCAGGAAGAAACATACTTGACTGTGTAGCTGCCACCCAAGAAGTTATCTCTTTCTGTCATGTTTCTAATACCCCTGGAGACCTCCTTAAACTTGACTTCTCAAAAGCATTTGACTTAGTTAATTGGAATTTCATTCTTTCTTTTATGGCCCACAAGGGCTTTTCTTTGAAATGGTGCAACTGGATTAGTGTCATCCTGAACTCTAGCTTCTCAACAGTTTGTATGAATGGAGAAACCGGAGGCACAATCAAATCGAAAAGAGGTTTAAGACAAGGAGATTCCCTCTCACCCCTCATATTTTTGTTGATAGCCGTTGTCTTCAATCAAATGGTGAAATTATCCCTCTCTCACAACATTTTTTCAGGCATCTCACCCCCAAATTCCAGTTTATGCACATCCAGTTTGCAATTTGCAGATGACACAATTCTTTTTGCCTCTCCCAGCCCTTCAAATATTCACTATCTCAAAGTTCTTCTCTACACATCTGAAATGGTGTCAGGACTTTCCATTAACTTCAACAAAAGATCCATTATCATGCTGGGAAACTGTAACAATCTTGGTCTTACTGTTGCTGAGTGCCTTAACCGTAAGATTGACTCATTCCCAATAAACTATCTGGGCATCCATCTTCGCCCTACCAGGCTCCACAAATCTGATTGGCTCCCCATCATATCCAAAATTGAATTCAGACTTGCAAGCTGGAAAGCTAACTCCTTATCCTCTGTCGGTCGTCTTATCCTCGTCAAGCATGTCCTCTTGTCTTTACCAACCTACTGGATGTCCTTCCACAAATTCCCTACCTGGTTAATTAACAAAATTGATTTGATTCGCAGCTCTTTCCTATGGAATGGTGGCAAGCAGAAAAAATTAATCAACTGGCAAACTGTTTGTCTCCCTCTAAATCATGGCAGTCTCGGAGTTCTTAATCTCTCCGCTTTCAATCTTGCGCTTCTCGCAAAATGGCTATAGCGCATTCTCTCACCAGGACACTTCATTTGGAAAGATTGGATCTTGCTCCGTCTTTATAACTCTAACCCTTTCCTTATTCTTTACTTCCGAGCATCAACTAGACCATCGCCTTTGGAAGGGGGTATTATTTCCCCTCATCAGAATCAAACCCCTTTTTCACGTGAAGGTAAACAATGGAGAATATTGTCTATTTTGGATGGATATTTGGAAGGAATAGATCCCCTTTTCAAAATTATTTCCAAATCTTGCCTCATTAAACCAACCAGCCCTTTAACCGTTGTAGTGGCATACGAACTCAGCTCGATGGGCTTTCTTCCTTCAACTCTCTTTGGGCTTGATACGCTCAATGAAATTATTTCGATTGGGCATACTATTAACTCTTCACATTTTTCAAATGGACCGGATTCTTTCATATGGGCTTTGGGCCCACCCAACAAATTCTCAGTAGCGGCCTGCTACAAATTCTTGATCCACCCAAGTCGTTGTTTCACCTTCTCTCGCATTTAGAAACGTCACCTTCCTCCTCGCGTCTTCTTCTTTCAATGGCTCCTTATTCACAACCGCATCAACACCAAAGACTAATGTAACCAACTGGATTTTCAAAATCAATTTAAATTTTTTATTTTAGCTATTTAATGTATTTTGAATATTTAAAATGATTTATTTTAAATAATAACGACCATTTCATTTATTTAAATCGAAGTTAGAATGTATAAATTTATTTCAATTATAAAACGAGCCTGAAATGACATGGTAGTTTGAAAATTCAATTTTAAATTTCAAATGAATGTACAAGATTCAAATAAATTAGATTTCAGTAAAACAAGAAATATTTGAACCTGTTTAATTAAATCTTTCTAACGAATGTAAAAATCTAGATTTCATAACGAGAATTGAAAGTTATGTCCAATTTAAAATTTGAAATAGTCGCTATAGAATTTATATATATTTTATATATGTTATAGCCCTTAAAAAAGCCATTTTACATATGAACTCCGTTTTTGACGAAACCACTTTTGTTGGATCCAGAATGTCAAATTATTGCTAGATTCCAAATTTCATAATTTTTTGATTTAATATGTGAGCGTGGTGAATTTAAACATGTTTGGCAATTTCAGTTTGAATTTAATCGACTGGAAAATGACCATTTTTCAAACGGTCTCCATATTCGATGAAATTAGTTTTGTTAGGACCGTGTTGTCAAAATATAGATAGGTTTATTTTTTTTTGGAATTTTTGGAGTAAGTATGTGGCCCCGGTAAATTAAAATGTACATTGAAATCAATTTTGAACGTTATATTGATTTATATTTTAATTTTGACGAAAACTGATCATAACAGTCGAATTAGCATACCGGACTTATCCCAGTGTCCGAAATGAGGGTATTTAGCTAGGAACGACAGTTGTTGGGTCCGATTTGGAGTTAGAATGAAAATGTTACTTTTCGGAAATTAAAATAATTAAATATATAAATATATATGCCCCCTTCTCTCTTCCATCTGTCGTTCTGAAGAAAATAAAAAAACGGATCTTGAACCCGTCGCCCGCTATTTCCACCCCCGCTTCCGTGCCACCGCACCCCCTCCGACCATGCTGCCCCCTCTCCTCTCTCTCCAGCCCCAACTCGAAACCCTAGCGCCCCAATCCTCCCCAAACCGCCGCCGTGGCCTGCCGCAACCCTCCACCGCCACCACAGTCAGGCCGCCACCTCCTCAGACCCCGGCGCCGCTCCTCAGAACCCCCCATCTCCGAACAGTGGGCCCCCTCCGACTAAAAACCCGATTTTTAACATTTCCCGCTTTACATTTTACACCCTGACCTTCCTAAGCCCGTATCTCCCAAACTGAGCGCTTCTGGCCAAAACTCTACAATGCCAAAATCGAAAAGCATGATTTTCTCTTTGATTTGAGTATATGGAAGTCGTATTTTGGATTGCTTTGTCGTCCGGAAAACGCGTCCAAAGTCTGTTGTCCAAATACTGTCATTTCGCAAATTCTGGCGAATTGGAGCGATTTTGGAAGAAAGACCCCTAGGCGAAAGTTGTCTGGAATAACGCGTTTAGGCTAGAAAAAAAGATAGCGTGAAGATTGGAGTTGGTTTGCAAATTCTGGGATCAGAATAGCGAATCAGAACGTCAGAAAAGCACGGCGGAGTGGATCCCAATGTGAGAACTCCTTCTCACTCTAATTATTTTACAGTTAAATATATACTAGGATGCAGATGGGGCTTAGAAGCCCCCGACACTATTTATTGTACCAACCATGATTGTTTGTTTGGATTGTATTGTGGAAATTTGGTTGTGTTGAAAATTGATTGAATTGTGGTGAAATGAATTGGATTGAATATTGTGTATGGCGCGAGCCAGTATCAGGAGAGGGGTAATGTTAGACATTATTTTGGTTCTAAAATCGTGTCATTATAATTTTGAAATTTTCTTAAATAAATATTTATTCATTAAAAAAATAATTTTTAATGTGTATATGAACTGTATAAATTATTCATGTGTGGAATAAAATGTTTGAACATTAAAAATACCATTTTTATTGAATGTATGGACTATTAAAAATAGTCAAGTATTGAAATAAATATTTTATCGTTAAAAATATAATGTTTAACGTATATGTGAGCGACATAAAATTCTCCTGAAATGAAAATAAATATTCATTTACAAATCAGACAATTTGTTTATGTACACCCATTTAACTACCACTGATTAGGACGATAAATTTTACGCATCGCCCAACTACACAAATAATATTCAGTATTTGTTGGTTGAAACCCCACACGGGTATTGGGATGATATTTAGCGTATACTAATTCCAGTTGTTTAGTTGTATGTCAATCGATTGGTTGACAGACTGTTGTAAGCGTTAATTATTTATATATAATGCTTATGCGGTTGTGTAATGCACTCTGGATGATGGTTGACTATGTACAATTATTGTTGTGTACATGTGCGTATGAAATCCATATAAATAATATTATATGGTAATTGATTGTGTCTGATTCTAATTCATAAAAATGAATATTTTAAAATAACAAATATTTTAAAATAATAATTCTAAAAAGGATTAAAATGTGAATTTGATGTCCGAATTTGGATGGACATGAGAATATTGAAATATATAAAGCTTTATTGAATAGATTTGCCCCATTTTAACGCAAATGATATTTATATCGATTTTATTCATTTTTATAATGAATATTGAAAAAGGAAATTATTTCAAAATCTGATATTTTGAAAATATTATCATTTAAATATTATAATGATAAGGAATATTCAATTTTGATTTAAAATCAAAATGAAAGTGAGAATCGTTTTAAAATGAATTTATAAATATTTTATAAATGAGTTTTGAATGGAAATCGACGAAATATATATAATATATATATATTATATAAATTTAATGGCCTGAATAGAACGTGCCGCGCCGCGACCGTTGTTGAATTTCGACCATTGACTTCGAGTTGACATTACGGGAGATCCGACCATCGGATTCTCCTAAAACCCGGAACCGTTGAGTTTGTATCGAAAAGACCTTTTCAACGAGTATAAGAGAATTGAAATCTAACAGTTGGATTTGGAATTATGTCCAAATCAAATTTGGAAAAGGTTGCTATGGATGGAGTTTGATGGCCGTTATTGGAAACCGACTGTACGGGCCTTGATATAATTATTAAAAATATTAATAATTTATGTAAAATCATAATAAATGATTTGGAAAGGATTGGGATGAAAATTTCCACGTTTGTAAAGATAAAAATATATTTTTATCAAAATGAACTAGTTATTAATTAGAAAAATAATCCAACATTTTTATTGGGTTTGAGAATGGTTTAATCTAACCAAAATTTTCCAATATATGAATTGGAATAGAATTGAAAAGAAATCATCTTCGGGAGATTTCGATATTGGGTTCGGTGATTATACAGATATTGTGGAGGGATTTGGAAGATAGATATATATCGTTATTCCCCATACGATATGTGTTGGTTTCAGAATTTGATATTGAATGTAAGCTGATATAATTTCTGTTTAGAGCCTTATATTTAATATCGAATTGGATTGTGGGTTTGTCGTGAATGGTGTCTTAAATAACACTTTTCTTAAATCTCGTGGTAAAAAGAATAAATCTTTTAATTAAGATTATTAGAGTTTCCAATTATATATAGTAATTGGAATAAAATGGAATGTGAATTGGGTTTATTGTGAACCGTGTTTTTATCGACATTCGTTCTTTAACCCGATTAACAATGAAATGTGATTTGGAATATATAAATCTTTTAATTAAGATTAATGGAATTTTCCAAAGTAAAGTTTTCCAATTTAATAAAATAAAATTGAATGGAATTCGATTTGTTAATAATCGAAGTGAGCTTCTGTGAAGGAAGATTGTTAATATATATGGAATTTAAAAGGCATTGTCGTTATTCTATTTATATTATTAGTCGGATACGGAAATTTATATCGATTATATATATTGATCTATTTTCCATGAAGATTCCATGGTTAATGGAATGTGATTTTGGGTTTATCGTGAACTGTGTTTTAAACAACATTAGTTCTTTACCCCAGTTAAAGATAGGATTACATGTCTAACATTGTATTTCGAACCGTATTGTTGATCTCTGCTAAATATATATCTGTTTGGTGGCGGAGAATTTATTCTCTTGCTTACCACCCTTCTCTGAGACGTACGAGCTTAGAGGTTATACATCGACAGAAATCAGTATCACGGTGTAGATTGTCGATGCGGCATGTTCGATTTCCCAAAGTTAAATAATCATTAATAATGATTGTTGGAAGATTAAAACTAAGTGGAGTTTTAATGAATCTTTCATTAGATTAAAATGTGAATGTGATAATTTAAATTATCAAATTTGGGAAATGGTCGAGAATGGAGTATCATCAGTCTTGCTCCAAGCGATAGTTAAATCTTTAATTAGATTTGAACGGGAAATGGTAACTAATTTTATTGATAACACCGTCGTGTTAGATATGGAGTATTACCAGTTTTTCTCCATGGGATGAATAGGTGGGGACTGGGATAATAAAAGAAATGATTATTTCGGTATGGTTCGATAATCCCGACTAGTTTATAAACCTTAATTTGGTTTGAATTGATATCCAAAGGAAGATTAAAAAATCAATTTAAAAGAATTTATCTTTGATAAAATTAATGGGAACCTTTCCCAAAGATTTGAATATTTGAATAAAATAATATTCTGCATTGGAATTAGGCGTATGTTGTGTTTTTATAGCAATTGATTATAAGATACGTGAATTATTCAGCAACGTTTATACCTATTCTGAATAATTGATTCGAGATAAGTCAACGATGAAGATGGTGGTTGAAGACCGGAGTTCTTCACATCATATGGATGATTGTTGTAGTCTTGATTGGGCTGTACACCCAAAACGAGGTAATAAGTGGTGATCGTCCAGACGTACTTGGAGATCGACCGGATATGTGAGGACCTCTCTCCTGTATTGGACATATAGGACGAGGAAAAAAGTGCCTCCGGTTTCGTTCAGACCCAGAATGAACTAGTAAATGGATGTGTGTCAGACATTGGATTTTATTCTATGTTGATTGAACTTTATTATATATATATCTGTTTAGTGGCGGAGAATTTATTCTCTTGCTTAACACCCTTCTCTGAGACGTACGAGCTTAGATGTTATATATCGATAGACATCAGTCGCATGGCGTGAATTATCAGTGTGGCATGCTGAGATGCAAATGATCAAGGCTTCTGTGAAAAGAAAAATCTTGTGGTTGATGATCAAAGCACGCCTTTAAATAGCATAGCTTTGTGTGTAGCGTTAATTCGCGAGCCTCACACCCCGGTATGAGTCAAAACGGGATAAGGGACCCAAGGAGTGCATGACGTTTCCTTCTACCTATGGGTGGTGTCATGGTATGGAGCCCAGACATTTATTTATTTTTACCTATGTTGATGATGTATTGCGAGGTGCCTCGGATATATCGGTTACTACGGAGCCGATGGATATGTATTATCGGACCGGGAAACGTATGTTCAGGAATAACCAATCTACTAACGTAAGTGTGGACCGGCCTTGGAGGATCCAAGGGTTAAATGCGGGGGACCCTAAGGCATTTGCTAGAGTGTCTCGAAGCCAGCGAGTAGTACATCCCTTGCCTGGACTCATGATAGAAATCCAATTTCCAATACGATACTTTTCGGTTTTAGTTGTAAACCTATATGGCGACATAGTGGGATGGGGCGCTCATGCCATCTATGATTGATACATTTATATTTGAAGTTGATTTTGACACTATACACTTATAGTAATATAAAAATGATTTGTTTTAAAACGTACCAAGCATGTTTGGCTATTATAAGGGAAAACTCTATCCTCCGGCTTGCGTTGCATTGTCTGATGGGACCTGAGTCTTGTGCTATTTATAAACTGTTTTATGCACTGGTATTCTTGAGAGAAAACATGTTCCATGTTATACGGCGTGGTCCCTGGATTTACTTTATTGCTAAAGTAAAGTTTAATAACTGTTTTAGTTCTCACACGAGTCCCATGACTGACCTAGAGTTTATTGTTTTAACCTAAACTCTGGGTTCCCCTATTTTCCACACGAGCAGCTAGTAGTTTTGGTTTTGCAGATTTCTATTTTACAGGATCCTGGATTTACAGCTGGAGCTATATTCAGTTGTGCTATGTATTATTTTTTCGCTACTAATGTAATTTAATCTCTAATATTTTTCTGATGTATATTATTTATTCATACTTTGTTATATTCTTGTACTCTGATGTAATTGTTGTAATAGCAATGAAATGTTCTTCTGTTTGCGTTCTGATTTGTCGTGTTCTCAAAGCAATCCGGGCTTTTCCGTCTGTTCGGAGATCAGGGGATTTCGAGTCGTTATAACAGACTTCCCTGCTTCAATGTCAATATTGATCCCGTATGTGTGCTCTGCAATCACCAAAATGAATCTCTTCCCCATCTTTTTTTTGAATGTGACTTCTCTTTCGCGGTTTGGGCTACGTTCAGTTCATTCCTGCTTGGTTTCATTCCTTCTGTCCAATCCTTCTTTGAATACTAGCAGCACAACCCCCTTGACCCCAAATTGGATTTCTTAGTGGCTCTCTTCTCCTGGAGCATTTGGTTAGAACGAAACGCTCATGTCTTCGGCAGACCCAAGAATCTCTTGATGGGAACATGTTATCACATCTTGCATCTTTTCGAACTATGGATGGGCACAGCTAGGCACGCTCGCTTCAGGCTAGCTCTTCCCATGCTGCAATCCCCTGGAATGCAAGGCAGTTCCTCTCTCTTCCCCTACTGAAGTCAGACATGGGTTATATCTCATCACTATGGGTCATTTTGGTTGTGTATCTTTATGCTATGATCGCCACTGTTTTATGCACATATTATGTTATGCTTGTACTCTTTTTATTGACCTTCAGGGTCTAGAATTTTATATGCCACTGGTTGGGCCTGTCAACCGGATTATATTACTAGCTATATATATCTACGCGTAACCGGCTGTGTAGCACGACGCTGTACACCCATCTTTCTAAAAAAAATCATAAAAAGTGATTGGCATCTTGTAATACATTGCTGCTGCCCCAGTTATAATAAGATCAACAATTCGATACAATCTTTTTATGATCAGTGTATTAATGTAATATATTTTCTTTTAACCAATATATCCAGGATTAAACTCGAGACATGGATCGTATCTTCCTCTTCATAGTTTAATCCTTTTTCTTGATTGATGAGTATACTATATAAAACAAATCAATATTTGAGCACGGCCATGCATTCATAGTCTCACCCAATCAAGATGCCTATGGATATCACTACAAATATATCGTAGGGTTAAATTCCATCTAGATCATTCATAATTTTCATTCGAGTCCAGATGTATCCAATAATCAGTGTTATCATCAACTCGGTTAAAAGTAATTTTAGATGATATCAAAACACAAATATCCTCGAATAAATTATAATGACTCAGGTCTGAAGACCATTACATCACTGCCACTATGAGAATAACTTATGATATTATTAATTATATTCCATGTAGTTTTCTCACATTGGGTCAGCCCAATATGTTATTCTCCAATACGTATTTATGTCTTGACATTAATATCATGTATCTTAATGATCAATGAGATGTGATCGTTAGTCAATCAACATACCAATCTCAATGTTTTATTATTGTTTTGTTTATACAATAAAACTTGACCAGGGACATTTAAGAATTATAATGCTTAATATATTATATAATCTCAAGTTCAAGTCTTACTCGAACTATATAATTCCTTATTATTATTCTAAGGACTTCTATTATGTTCATATCTATATTACGCAGTAAATATAACATAACATAATATTCTATTCGAATAACATCAACAGTGTTATTAATCACATTAAATGGTTTGCCTCTATAGCATAAACTCTAACAATCTCCAACTTGCACTAGAGTCAATCATTCATGCATCGTATACTCATGAAACTAGTGTGACTATTAAACTTCTGCTTTGACATAGTTTAATTCAGTAGGTCAACAACATTACAACTTTTGCAACTCTGTAGATATGTTCATTTCCTCTGTGAATAACATTACGTAAGAATTATATTTCTTATATATATTTTTGGATCGATAATGAGTTTAATAAGGTTTTAGGCCTGAGCAACAACCACAATGTTGTCGCAATGTAAATCATTGGATCAACATTGGATTGAATTCAATTTTGAACTTATTAACCCAAACATTTTCTTTCTTAGAATCAGTATCTATTTCTTGTAATTAAAACATAAAATTATCCAATATAATTCATGTTTTATTAACACATAACATTAGAACTATTGTGTCACTCCCACATAATTTCTTGTCTATACAAGATTCAGTGATATTTTGTGATTTTCGAAACAATGCGAATTCTATTTCATTCCCATTGGTATCTTAGAGACTGGCTCTCCTTTAAAAGAATACCAATTTAAGCAATAAACATTTTATTCTCAGAGGATTTAAAGAAATAATATCCATTTATTTCTTTGGATATTACACAAAACAGTTATCAGAATTGGGTCTGATCTTATCAGAGGAAGGACATTTAATAAACGCCTTACATCCCAAATCTCCGCATTAGACACAATAGGACATTTCCTAGTCCATATCTTATATGTTGTCTTAAAAATCATTTTAGTATGATTACATGCAATTGTTCTATATATAATTTATTGGAAGATCTATATGACTTATTAATGATCGTACCATATCTTATAAGGTGTGACTTTTCCTTTTAGACACACCATTCCAGGATGGTGTTCTAAGTGGAGTGAGTTGTGAAACTATTTCACACTCATTAGATAGTCATTAAATTATTGGCTTAATAATTTTCTTCGATCTATTCGAAGAGTATTTATTTTCTATCATAATTGGTTTTGAACTTCATTTTTGAATTCTATGAACTTTTCGAAGGTTTCTAATTTGTACTTCATTAGATACACGTATCTATATCTACTGATATCATCAGTAGACGTAATGATCTAATAAAACCTACCTTCAGCTTATGTATTCATTGCTCCATTTACATCGTTATGTATGAGACGCAATACTTAATAGTCCATTAATTGTGTAAAGTCAAAGGTGATTCAGTATTTTGCTTAATAAATAAGGTTTGCATTCTTCATATGATTTGAAATCAAATGACCTCAAAATTCCATTATTATAGAGTTTTTGATATACTTTTCCTGATTATATTGGCTAACTGACAGTGCTAAAGGTGTGTCAGATTTAAATCACTAAGTTCAATTCGCTTAGTATTTATGTCACGCATATTATATTTAAGGATTAATAAAGACCATTAACTATATGCGAAATTCCATAAGATATTTCATTTAAATAAAATGATTAACAATTTTTATTTCATTATAAATGAAATTCAAGCTTGTCTAAACAGATTCATAATACCATTTATTTTAAATGGGATTTCACAATAATAATATTTAATTATTCAATTAAGCCAGTATATATAACAAGAAGCAACTTCCTATGGATAATCTAACAACATTTGCTTCATTTCCTATCGTAAGTCCACTTGTCCCTTTTTTCAGATTTCTACTTATCTTGCAATTTCGGTAAATTTACAGAAAATTATGTTATTCATGTCTAGTATCTAATACTAGAGATGTATAAGTAGATTGTTATAACATTTATATCTTATTCGGTTGAAGTCACATTTAAACTTTCATTTTAGATCTTCTCTATATTTCTAAAACAATTACATTTAATTTGTTTGAGGACAATCCTCAAATTTCAATGTTAGACAAGAATTTGATTTAATTCAATTTATCTTTCTTAAGGTTTAATTTAAATTATCGGAGTTATTTGTTATTTAATATCTATAGTAGATAATAAATAATAACTGATTCTAAATATTTATTTAATATAAATACAAATTTTGACAATCAAAATTTATATTAACATATATGGGTAATTTAAAATAAAATATGCTCTCACTCAAATTAACATCCCTTTGTTTATATATATATATATATATATATGTATATATAATGGTGTTCCAAGATCCATATCTAGTCATGCCTTGATCTTGCTTTGGCTAATCCCCAAACACAAATTTTTATGTAGACATCTTATGTCAATTATATCATATATAATTCTTGGATCTTATGATGAACATTTTGTTCATTTAATTATTCATTTGCTCAAATATAGAATAATACATCCTCTTTGTCTTTAAGGCCATAAATACTATTATGCAGCCTTAGTTAAGTCAAACCCAATAATACAGTCGAAGTATCACAATTACTCCTACCGCATATAACCAAAATAAAAGGTGCACAACGCTTTGGCGTTAGTTACATCCAATAAGACTGGCATTGATGGGTGTATTATTGGAAGTCTTCACCATGACTTGATATAACAAAATTTGCTTTAAAGGGAATTTGTAATTCGTAGTGGCGAACAATATCAGAGTTAATTACATATATCAATATATACGTATTTTAATATTCATAATATAAGTTAGATTTAAATAAAATATATGAAACATATACATGTATTTAAATTCAATGTTATTTAAGAACCAAATTTATTTTATTCAAACATTTCAAATAAAAAAAATTGTTAACTTGAAGCTTGTATGTAGAATATAAGAAATTATACCCATAAATTTTATTAAATCTCATAATCATTTTTATTTCTAGATTCATACAACATGTAGTCCCAAACAACTTAAGGCCTGGTAATGTATAAAAAAAATGTTGAGTGAGCTATATAAAATTTAAATGGAATCGGACTAACATGCAAATACAATTTAATTATCATATGGTGTGATCGTTATCAAAATATGTAAATGTTAAATACCATAAGTATGTATACATGACAAAGCTGTTTCAAATGTAGATAAACAATTTGATTTCAGAGAAATTACATTTACAAAACTGGCAGGTCCATACAGGAATCTATTCATGTATACAACTATACATTTCAGAATATAATAAGTTGCCTATTTTACTTATACATCAAATTTACATTACAATATGTATTCAATATGCATAACAAATTATACATATATATGGCATTCTGCATTTATAAGTTGAGCATACATCAACATACACACAAAAAAAAATACATACATATACTATCACCCATGTAGCAGCTTACTATATATATATATATCTTATCAAAAGAAATGGCAGTGGTAACCTCACTTCATTCATCAAATGTATATTATATATGTGTAGTAACTTAAACACATCAAATGTATTTGTTTAGCTAACACATATATAAACAGTAACACATATAGATATTATTCTGTCCAAATTTCAAACAATTTAGATGCTGACTTTATCCATATAATGTACAATCTCAATTGTATATTGTTTTATTATATATATAACTACTGCATGTAGATATGCATTGCCATGTACCATTCACATATCTATACATCATTTTGAAACCTGCAATTATATGTATGATAAAAGATAAAGGAATCTAAATATCTAGATTTATACTACACATGTTTCCTGGTTATTGCAAATTATATTTGCAATTTTATATCATGAACTGATTAAGATTGAATCATACTCGGCATGGATAATTTCTAACATAGTCATGTGCATTTTTATGCCCAAGTTCGTTAACTTAGAGCAGCTAATGTCTATTTTTCAAGTTCATATAGATGTGTATATACACACACACACACACGTAGTATTGCCAAATTAGATTCCAGACAAGATTCTAGCATGTGCATACACACACACTATATCCTATAATAAGATTATTATTCTAATGTCATTTATATACATGCATTATTCTAAAATCAATAGCAAGTTAAGTTGCAGCAGATAGTATGCAGATCAACCAATTTGATATCTATCTTGTAACTTAATACGAGTGGTATTAAAATATAAGGCAAGTCATACTTGCATTGTGTTCCAAAAAAATAAAAAAACCATATTACTGGGGTTAAATGGGAAGGCAACATATATAGTGACATATACATGCATTCCATGCATCATTATTCAATGATCCACATGTTTATGCCAGTAATTAAATGTAAGTAGATATATCATTGAGTAATCTTTGACTTAGATTATTAAATCAAATTAATATTATATTGAGATTGTGGATTCAAAATTGCTACATGATTAATATCATAAACATCAATAAAACACATTCTCTATACTATTTTTTCTTTACAAATAATGATAAATGTAATGCACAAAGAATTTAATATCATTAATGCTATGATAACCATATATCCAATGATTGTTCATCAATTTTAAACTTAACCCTTAAGGATAAATTAAATATATTGTTCATCAATTAAACAGTATGTATAATTTATTTGACTTGGCCAAAGCAGAGTCATAATCAGTGTTACCTATAGAAACAACATAAATTATAGCAGGTTATTATGCCTTTTATAAAATATGCAATATGTGGAATCTGTACGCTTTTAGTTGATATTAACTATAAAATATTATGTGCAGTTTTAAACTACTCGGAAAAACTGCATAATGAGATCCAAAACTGAATGAAACATTTGAAACTAATTCTTCAAAATAAGTAATTTATTCAAGCACTAGTTGGATAAAACAATCTAACAGTTACAATAACAGGTTTCTGTTATTCTTCTAGAGGCATTGATTTACATGCATTGATAAATATCAAGATAAACAAAAAAGTCCTATAATATTTAAAATCACTTGAAATTCATCACTATGATTTGGAATTATCTTACAAGAATGATCAATATGTTGTATGTGTAATACCCAAATGCTCGACTAAGAATCTATAATTCATTACTATAGAATCAAAACCTTGAATATTAGCAAATCAAACATTTTTGATTTTATTGGTATAATAGTGGTCTCACTTATTTACATGTCCATACACTATTAAATTACACAGAATTAACATATTAACCCACATGTTTAAGATTTAATAGCGTAAGATGTATCAATAATTAAAACAGAAATGATATCAGATATCAACTCATAATTTCATTTCGAAATTTGTATCAAATACAAATTTTATTAATAGTGAGACAATTTCAGGTCATATATTTATTTACATAAAATTCTCGCTTGTCCATAAGGATCTGATTTTATAAGCATCCATTTATTATGAAAATAATTTCAACACTCAAAGAACTATGTTCTTTAATCTGGATTGTATAATGTATTAACAATAGCTTGTTTTTTCCAAAATCAACAATTGGTTTTGAAAAATAGACTTACAACACTATGTTATCAAATAACATAGATGCAAAACATCAATCAACTAAACTAAGTTGAACAACTTAAATGAAAACCATTTTAACATTTAAAATCAATATTCATATAAAATTCAATCCATATAATTCAGACAATGTAACAACAATATATAACTGAATCAATGTTCAATATTAAGGAAAAATCCCAGTTTCGTAATTTTGTATCATATATTAAATTTAACTGCCGTAAACAGTTTTACTTTAGTGTCGAACACAATATTTGATCACTGTGGAATATTTTCACTTTATAAATGAATTTACTTTAAATTCTAATATAATGCATACGTACAATACAAGATTATTTAGAAATTCAAGCAAGCAGAAACCAAAATTACAATTCAAAATACTAAGTTTCGCAAGCCTCATACTGATACCGCTGTAAGGTTTCGAAATCTAATCGGTAACCCTAATAATAACATTCTAAACAATTTAAAAATGATGGATATGTGCAAAATAGTAGTAAATCAAAATTTAATTCATACCTTCCTTTTTGGATCTGCGAATCTGAAGGAATTGATGGCGATGAATCGAATCGCAAGCACGACATATGCCACGCCTCCATTGGAATCCATAAGAACAAACTCCTTTCAATTGTCTTACAAATCGAAGGATAAAGGGTTGCGGTGCTAGCCACCATTAATTGGGGTTTTTGAAGAAGATAAGATAGTCGGTTCCCATTTTTCTTGTTTTTATTATCCAAATAATATCTAAGTGGTTCACCCGTGTTTTGTAAACGAAACGAATTTCCTCTATAAATTACGAGCGTCATGGCACGTGCTTTGCGCATGGTCGTGGCACGCGCAAAGCGCATGAAATTTTGTTTTTAAATTATTGTGTATTTTATATATGTTCGCATATGAATTGTGTAAATTTTGCATAATTTATAAACATATATAAATAATTTATATATGCTTCGCATGTCATCGTGGAACGCGCTTCGTGCGTGGTTATTCCTCAAATATTGTGTATCTTATAAATATTATGTGAAACTAAATAAAAGCAGAAAGAGTTAACAAAATAAACAAATTCGAAAGTATATCTACATAAAATGTGGAAGATGGAGTTACACAAATGTGTTTTCTTGTGTATTTGTACACAAATTCTTTCTAATAAAAATTGGTATATTTATGGTAGGTGGCTATATTCTGCATGTCAATGGGAGGAACAATGGCTCCATTTCTGAGGAGTCTTACACGAAGACTTCTAGCAAGCAGAATAAGCAACTTGACCCCTCCTTCAAAACGTTCTGCATCTTACTCCTATTTACAAACCCTATGCGCCATCGAAACCTGCAAAATGCAAACCACCAAGAAAATTGAAACTGAGGAGCCTGAAGCTTTGAAATATTCCCAAAGATTAACAACTAAACAGTAATGACTAAAAATAAATGACTAATCTGGGGCTTTGAGCGATCTGCCACAAATACGATGTTGAAAAGCATCGCGCAAATCCCAATGTCTCATGTGATGACAGCGCTACCAGACTCTTCAATTCCGTCGAGACTGACATTAAAGCGGCTCTGGAGGTAATTTTCACATCAATTTTAAAAAAATGCAATTAGTTGTATAGCTATCGTTCCCTTTTAAATGTTTCCTAAAGATACGAAGGGAAGAGTGAATGAAGAGAGAATAATAGTGATGAACAAAGAGAAGTGAAAATGAGGAGAGAAAGTGAATGTGAATGGAGATTTTGAATGATATTTAAAGGGGTGTATGGTTTGTTCTTGAAATGTCGCATTTTTAGGTAGAGGCTAAGAGTATTTTAGAACCAGTCAAATGCAGAAGATGTTATTTTTTAGCTATGAATAAAACATGGTAAGACAGATGCTATTTTTTTGGGCTCAGCGAAATTTTAGGGATTTATTCAAGTTATTAGTACCATCTATATTTGAAATTGAATTGGATAAAAATTCCAAGTTGCACAATATATAAAAACAACTATCATTGATATAGTGCCAAATTTGCTTTCTAACCATATAAGAAATTGCTATATATCCACATCAATAGGAATTTCTATATACGGAAAATAAATTGAATTAGTATATCTATATGCAAAATATAAAAGACCTTAGTTCTAATTTTAAACACAAATATGTTTATACATATATAATTGTATCATGTATACTATATACTATAATAAAGGTTTAAAGCAAACAGTTTTGGAATATAAAAATTAAATTGCATAATAAAAACTTGAATGGATGCAGTAAATTACGCATGGAAATTCGTAGCATTAGAACTAATAAAAATGCATAAACTAAAATAAATAGCAACTAAATTAGAGAAATTGTCCTAAAATTAGCACCTAAATATTGTTAAAAAAAATTGTCACTGATATTGTGCCAAACTTGCGTTCTAACCATATAAGAAATTGACATATATCCACATTAATATTAATTTTTATATATGGAAAATAAATTGAATTAGTAGATCTATATGCCAAATATAAATGATCTTAGTTCTAATTTTAAACACAAAAATGTTTATACATATAATAGTATTGTGCATACATATAATAAAAGTTTTGAGCAAACTGTTAGAAATGTAAAATTTAAATTGCATAATAAAAACCTGAGTGGATGCAGTAAATTACGCATTGGAAGTTCGTAGCATTAGAAACAATGACAATGCATAAACTAAAATAAATAGCAACTAAATCAAAGAAATTGTCCTAAACTTAGCACCTAAATATTGTAAAAAAAAATGTCATTGATATAGTGCCAAATTTGTTTTCTAACCATATAAAAAATTGTCATATATCCACATCAATATTAATTTCTATATATGGAAAATAAATTGAACTAGTAGATCTATATGCCAAATATAAACGATCTTATTTCTAATTTTAAACACAGATATGTTTATACATATAATAGTATCGTGCTACATATAATAAAGGTTTTAAGCAAACTGTATTGGAATGTAAAATTTTAATTGCATAATAAAAACGTGAATAGATGCAATAAATTACGCATGGAAATTCGTAGCATTTGAACCAATGAAATGCATAAACTAAAATAAATAGCAACTGAAATGGGAAGCGACATTAAAGAGGCAATTTGAATTTGTTGAAAAGGTTTATTAGATCCTAATTTAAGTGACACTAAATGCCTAATTTATTGGGCATATTAGGTTAATTAATAATTTTGTATATTTAAAAGCTCATACGTAAGGGCATTTTGGGAAGTTCACGGACGGACCAAAACTTTGTGCTCCAAGAGAATTATTAATAAAGATATGTGTACCATAAAATAAGGAACCAACCTATATACCACTTAAACATTAAGTAAAATATCAATTGTTTTGATAATTTATTCATCAAATAAATGTCTTCTCCTTTGTAACGTTCTAAGTGTGTGACCCTATATGTTATTATAACTTTGGCAATGATTTTAAATTGTATTTAAAATCATAAACAGTTATTGGCATCTATCAATACGTCGCTGCTACCCAAGTTATAATAAGATCAATAATTCAATACAACCTTTTTGTGATTAGTTTATCAATGTAATATTATCTTTTTAACCAATATATTCAGGATAAAACTCGAGGCATGGATCATATCATCCTCTTCATAATTTGATCCTTTTCTTGATCGATGAGTATGCTATATAAAACAAATCAATATTTGAGCACGACCATGAATTTCATAGTCTCACTCAATCAAGAGGCTCATGGATATCACTACAAATATATCATACTGTTAAATTCTATATAAATCATTCATAATTTTCATTCGATTCGAGATGTATCCAATAATCACAGTTATCGTCTACTCAATTAAAAGCAACTTTAGATGATATCAAAACACAAATATCCTCGAATAAATTATAATGATTTCAGGTCTGAGGACCATTACATCAATGCCACTACAAGAATAACTTATGACACTATTAATTATATTGCATGTAGTTTTCTCATGTTGGGTTAGCCCAATACGTTATTCTCCAATACATATTTATGTCTTAACATTAATATTATGTATATTAATGATCAATGAGATGTGATCATCAGTCAATCAACGTACTAGTCTCATTGTTTTATTGTTGTTCTATATAAACAATAAAACTTGACTAGAGACATTTAAGAATTATAATACTTAATATATTATATAATCTCAAGTTCAAGTCTTACTCGAACTACATAATTCCATATTATTATTCTAAGGACTTCTATTATGTTAATATCTATGTTATGTAGTAAATATAAAATAATATAATATTTTACTCAAATAACATCAACAATGTTATTAATCACATCAAATGGATTGCCACTAGTGCATAAACTTTAATAGATGCAATAGTTAATTTGGTGTTATATGATTAAATTGATGAGAGGTGAACGTATATATTGATGAGAAGTGAGGTTGACGGTTGCAAGGTTAATAATTGTCATATGTAGCATCATTTTTGTTTTTTCCACGTTAATTAATAACTTTCATGATCTCATTTAATTTTTGACGAGCCTCGTTCATACATCTCCATTGTGCCTTCCAAGATTCAACTGATTTATAAATACTATTGAGTAGAGCAGCATGTAAAATGTTTAAGTAGACACCTAAAAAACAAACTCAGTTTGTGACGTACCTTTCTTGTCATTACACTACAAGAAGTTTGACCTTTACCTACTAATATTTTACCTACCAATAAATATGGGTAGGTAAAGAGAACCTTTATCTACCGATGTTTAATGGTAAAATTTATTGGTAGGCAAATATTGTCAATGTTATAAAATTGTTGAAGGATGATTATATATCAATAATTATAGGTAGGTAAAATGTATGATCTACACATATACATGTGGTGAAGTTTTTTTGCGAGCAACCCCTACATTTTTCTCATATTATTTTAAAATTTCGTTAAAAATAATGCTGAGTTGTGTGATGACGTGTCAAAAAGGTATGTTCTAAAAAAAAATTGAATTGAAGATTTCGTTTACGTATCCTAGCAATATTTTTTTATAAAATCATTTCTTTATGAATTATGAATTATTATTTTAAAACATGAAATAATTAACAGTTAATGAATTGATAAACAATAATTAAATTGTAAATAATTAATATTAAATAACATTTGAACTTATCATACATTGTTATTTTTTCCAAACATTTTACAACAAAAGTTTTAGTTTTAATTTTTTCTAAAATGTTTCACAATTTCACACTAATATGTCATCATCTTAAATGACTACAAACATATTTTCTCTAGTTTATTGCAGAGACGCAATCCATACCATCCTCTCTAGCTATAAATCTAACAGTTTATTTTAAATCAAATCTAACGGTACAAATCTCAAACCAAGTGATCTCTTTTGTGGCCACAATCCACGTAGTCACTTTTGATTGTCCACCTGCATAATAGGATATTAAAAGCAAAGATGGCATGAAATTGTATTAATAATGAAAAATCAAATTTGGGCACAAAGTTGATTTCGGTCGTTTTATTTTTTAGTATTCAAAAAAGGTAATATTCCGATCGTTTTCTTTGTGTTCAAAGTATTTGTGAAGGCTTTTTTATTTTAAGTATCATAAACTATCAGTCTTATGCATAATAAGTAAATATTTATTATCTAATAAGTATTATAGACCATTAGTCTTATCTATCAAATAATAGTTAAGCAGAAGAATTTCTTGCTTTCTCCTTAATGTTAGAGGTTCCCTCTCTTCTGCTTAATTCTCTCTTGATATTTAATAGTTGAATATTTTAATTATCAGTTAAATTATTTAACTAAACCTCCCATTTTTTTACGTTATGATATATATTTAAAACTTGTATGAATGTCTACAAATAATTCGTCGATGAATTTCTAACATTTTATATTCAGATCGATATATTTATATTAGTTACATAATGCAAATTTTAAACAATTTAAATAAATTTAGTTAGCTAATATTTATTAATATTCCTAACAGATGTTAAAAAAAACATAATTCGGTATGTGTATGACTATTATGCTAATAAAAATATTCAAACTAATTTTTTATTCAATTACGATATATAAATCACATAGAACAACAATAATAGATTTAACTTTCTATTGTTTATCATTTAACTTAAAATACATGTATTTAAAATGTTAAAATATATTTATCATGTGTTGCATTAAGAAATTCTACATTTAACTTAAAATACCTATATTCAAAATTACCAAGGTTATATATAAAATCCACCTCACTTTCTCCTATGTTTTACAATTTAGTCCACATGTTAAAATTAATTATGTTGTCATAAGTTTAAAATAATAAGATAAATATAGTTAAGTGATACTTATTGGTTAGGTCATTAATGACATTGTGAAAATTTCAATAATATGCATCATATTCATAATAATAAAATATGATAAAATTGCACTTTCATTAAACTAAAACACTAGTCACACGATACATAATATAACATAAACATAAGATTTTTTTTATAAAATAATCTCTTTAAATTTCGAAATACACAAATGTTCTTTCTTAAAAACAAGTTTAAGACACATTATTATTTTTAGTTTTTGTTAATCTGTAAACAATTACGGTAAAGATAGAAAATATTTTCGTTTTTGAAAAAAAACACTTTAGAAAAGAAATTTCAAAAAAAAAAATTGTTTGTAGCAATGTGAGATTAAGTACAAATTTAATTTTTGATGCAAAACAAAAAAATAGCAAAAAATATATCAGATAAGATATCAATGACTTCATCACACATTACAAAATTATATTTTTTTACAGCAAAAACCTTAATTTTAAAATTCCTACAACCTCTTACAGAACTATCTCAGTTCTCTTATAATATATTATATTTGACTTCATATGTTAGAGCTAATCATGATTCTAAAACTATAAATAAACATAGTAAAATATTAGTTGTTGATGTATCAAATAAATCACACATATAAAATTTTCACTATTTGCACAATATTCATATTAACATAAAAAGATATGAAATTCATTTGGATATACAAATACATTTGCTACATAACATAATTATATACGCATGTAATGATTGCAAATTTAATTAATAATTCATCTATGTCAATACATTGATGCATTATATTATATAATTCTAATTTTAACTGAAATGCTTACATTCTAAAATTTCTATGGTTGCTAACAAAACTCATCTCAATCCCACACAATTTTGTAAATTTACATCAGTATATTTTTAGTTAACCATGTAAACTTAGTAATAATATATTTGAATAGATCTAATTAATAACTATTCATTAATACATCTAATAAATCCTTAAATGTGCTTGGTTTAATTTGTATATCACATTCATATTTAAAAAAGCAATCAAATATATTTTTTATTTAATAAAGATATATAATTCAAATATCATAAATAATATATATGTATAACATTAACAAAATAAATTTATTATTCATTTATCTCAATAAATTTATTTGCATAGTAGAATTCTATTTTTAACTTCAAATATCCATATTTTAATATTTCTATGGTTATGTACAACTTCATCGATTGTTTCCTAATCTTTTAAGTTTAGATCCATGCATTCAATTACTTATCAAATCTCAAATCTAAAGTATTTTAATATAATCTATATATCGGTCGTATATTTACGCACTTGCATACTAATAAAAACAACAATTTTTTTTGTTTAACTATATAGATACATAAATCGCATACACAAATTTTTGCACATAAACAATAATAACAAAATTAATTTGTAATTAACTATAATCTTTTTATGTACATAAACAATAAATTTATCATACACAATATTAAAAAAAATCAATTTTTAACTTCAAATAACTTCGGATTAAAATTTTTGTAATTTTTTATAAAATCTTACCCAGTTTATTCGTATAATTTGCTCTTAAGTCGACATACATTAACCAATTACATAAATTCATATCAGGAAACTACTTACAAGGACAATCGGCCTTAATATTTTATCCATAAGGACACACGCTTAAAATTTTACTCAGAAGGACATTACGCTTAAAACTTCCGTCGCCCCCTTTCTCCCTTCTTTGATTTCTTCTTCCGCTCCTTTCTCTCTTCTCTGATTTCTTCTTCCACGAAATCAGCAAATCGAAAATAACGAAATCATCTCAGAAGGAAATCAAATCAAATCAAATTCGCTAACTATCTTACAGTCGAACCTCAATCATCAACCGAAACAGCAAAATTTTGGGCATGAAATAAGGCCGATTTCAAAAATCAACCTCGATTGGATTTTTATTTGTTGCTATAATCATTATACTTTAATGATGATTTCTGCCGATTAGTTTTAGGGTTATTTCACAAGGTGATTCATGATTTTTTTGTTCTGCAATTTTAATGTTAAACTTTTCAGCGCGTGGGTATCATTTTTATATTTTTTTAGGTATCATTTTTGTTTATTTAACACTGTTTTATATTCGTTTGTTGTGTTTTTAATGTTGTATTTATTTTGTAGTTGTATTGTTGCATTATCTATGTATTACAGTCGAAATTATTTCGTTATAATCAACCAAACTGTGATGTAAGTTATTTTTGTTTCACTTTTTATTTAAAACAGTACAGAAGTTTTTAGGTATCATTTTTTTTTTTTGGGTATCATTTTTACTGTATTCACTGTGCTATGTTTTTTTCAGTTACTTTTTGTTGCTGTATTAATTTTGTTCTTGTACTGCTGCATCAGTTTTGCTACTCAAACGAATCTATTCCATTTTAAACAATCAAATTGTGATTCAAACATTTTCTGTATTACTTTTGTCGTTAAAATATTAAAGCAGTTTTTAAGTATCAGTTTTATGGTTTAGTGTATAAGAACTGTGGCAAGTAGGTAAATTTGAGTTGTTTGCTTTGGTAATTGACTTTTTTTTATTTACAACATTAATTCTAACTGATACCAACTGATTAATAAAATAACACCCACCTACTCAATTCAAATCTCATAAAAATAATATTTATTCTCAATATTACCTATTGATTAAAAAAATAATAGCAATCAATTCAATTTAATTATCACAAAAATGAGATTATTCACAATAATACACAATAATACACACTTGTATCATATCATATGATACCTACAACTATACATAACTGATATACTAGGATACATTGTTTTCCTACACAATATAAGTACATACAACACTACTCCACATTCCAAGCATGCATTCAAGCATTTACTTTTACTTGTACTCAATCCAGTCTTGAATACAAGTAAATTCCAGCAGCATGCAGTATATGCAAGAATTTCAAGCACAATCAAAACTTATACCGACATAATAATGTAAATTCAGCTACAAAATATAAAACTGATGTAAGGACCCGTAACTTCCCCGTGAAGGAAAGAGTGGATACTTTGAGAACAGGACAAAATAGAACGCAGACGGAAGAACATTTCATTGTATATTACAACAATTCCATCAGATACAAGAATATACAGAGTATAAGTGAATAAATTACATTCGATGAATATCAGAGAGTACAATAAATTACATAGCAGCTGAAAAATAAACAAAACACAACTGAAAGTGATACACGGATACAGAGCTTTCCGAGCATCGTTCCAGCTGTAAATCAGGATCCTGTGGATATAAATCTGCAAAACCAAAACTACTAGCTGCCCGTGTCGAAAATAAGGGCACCCAGAGTTTAGGTTAAAACAATAAACTCCAGGTCAGTCATGTGACTGGTGTGAGAACTAAAACAGTTATTAATCTTTATTTTTAAAGTTAGGTAAATCAAGGGACCACGCCGTATAACACGGAACGGGTTTCCTCCTAAGAATACCAGTGCATGAAACAAACAGCGCAATGCTAAATAAAGAAAAATGAAGCTGTTATAAGACCCAGGTCCCATCATACAATGCAACGCAAGCCGGAGGATAGAGTTTTTTACCTTATAATAGCCAAAGCATGCTTGATACGTTTAAAACACATTATTTGATACTATTATAGGTGTATAGTGTCAAAACAATTTCAATCATAAATATCAATCATAGGCGGCATAAATGACCCATACCACTATGTCGCCATACTAGGTTCTACAAATAAAACTGCACGATCACGTATTGGAAATTGGATTTCCGTCATGAGTCGAGGCAAGGGGCAAGCTCCTCTCCGCGTTCGAGACACTCTAGCAAATGTCCCAGGACCCCACTATGATCCTTGGATCTTCAGGGCCGGTCCTCTCTTACTTGTGAGGATTGGCAATTCCTGAACACACGTTTCCCGGTCCTTACAGACCTATATCTGAGGCGCCTCGTATCCAACAACCACACAGGTGAAAAGTATATAAATGTCAGGGCTGGTAGGTCACTGACACCACCCTAGCTAGAAAGAAACGTCGTGCTCTCCCTGCAGTCACTATCCCGTTTTTGACTCATACCGAGGTGTGAGGCTCGCGAATTTACGCTATACACAAAGCTGCGCCACACAGGCCGTGCTTTGATCATCTACCACAAGACTTTGCTTTTCAACAGAAGCCTTGATCAATTGCCACTTACGCGTGCCACACTGGCAATTCACTCCATGCGCCTGACGTCCATCGATATACAACCTTTGAGCTCGTACGTCTCAGAGAAGGGCGTTAAGCAAGAGAATAAATTCTCCGCCGCCAAATAGATGTATATTTAATAGAGATCAATCAACACAGAATAAAATCCAATGTTAGACACACAATCCATTTACAAGTTCGCTCTGGGTCTGAACGAAACCGGAGGCACTTTCCTCGCATATCCATCCATCTCCAAGTACGTCTGGACGATCACCAACATTTTCCCTCATCTTGGGTGTACAGCCCAATCAAGATCATCAGTAATCACCCAAACGATGTGAATACTTCCAGTCTTCAACCACCGTCTTCATCTTCGACATCTCGTCGAATCGGTTATTCAGAATGGGTATAAACCCGGCCTTTCTGAATAACCCACGTATATGATAAACAAATGTTATACAATCACAACAAACGCCTCATTCCAATTTAGAATATTCTTTTATTCACAAAATCACATTTTTAGGGAATAGGTTCCCACTAATTTTATCAAAGATAAATTCTTCTAAATTTATTCTTTAATCTTCCTTTGGATATTATTTCAAACCATATTATGGTTCTCCAAACTAGTCGGGATTAGCGAACCACACCGAAGTAATTATTTATTTTATTTCCCAATCCCAACCTATTCATCCCATGGAGCAAAACTGGTAATACTCCATATCTAACACCAAGGTGTTATCGGTAAAATTAATTACCATTTCACGTTCAAATCTAATTAAAGATTTAACTATCGCTTTGGAGCAAAACTGGTGGTACTCCATTCTCGATCACCTTTCAGATTTGATAATTTAAATTATCAATTCACATTTCAATCTAATTAAAGATTCATTAAAACTCCACTTAGTTTTAATCTTCTTAAAAATCAATATCCTGTCTTCAACTGGGTTAAAGAACCAATGTCATCTAAAACACGATTCATGATAAATCCAAAATCACACTCTATTGTTAATCGGGTTAAAGAACAGGTGTTGTTCAAAACACCGCTCACGATAAACCCAAAAACCCATTCAAATTCAATTCCAATTAAATATTATTTAATTGATACACTTCATTAAATCTAAATAGAAAGATTTAATCTTTTTCTCTATTGGGCTTAAGAACAGTGTTAATGAAGACACCATTCACGACAAACCCAAATCACATTTGATATTAAATACAAGGCTCTGAATAGAAAATATACCGGCTAATATTCAATATCAAATCCTGAAACCAACAAATATCGTATTGGAAATAATGATATAAAATATATCTTTCAAATTCCCATAACAATATCTGTATAGTCACGAAATCCAATATCGAAATATTCCAAAGACAATTTCGATTCAGATCCACTTCCACTTTATATATATTGGAAATTCTGGTTATTTTCAAAACCGATTCAAATTCAATTTATTCATTTCAAAAATAAATTGGTTTTAGTTCTAGTTCAAAACCAGATCATTTCGATAAAAATCTATTTTTATCCTTTCAAATATGGAGTTTTTCATCCCAGTTCTTTCCAATTCACATATTATGATTTTACACAAATTATTAATATTTTTAATAATTTTATCAAGGCCCGTACAGTCGATTTCCATCAACGACCATCGAACTGCACTTACAGCGACCTTTTTCAAATTTGATTTGGACATAATTCCAAATCCAACCGTTGGATTTCAAATTTCTAATATTCATTGGAAAGCTCTTTTCGATACGAACCCAACGGTTCCGGTTTTAGCAGAATCCGACGGTCGGATCTCCCGCAACGTCAATTCGAAGTCAATGGTCGAAATTCACGAACTGCCGCGGCGCGGCGCGTTCTATTCAGGCCATTATATATATATATATATATTATATATATTTCGTAGATTTCCTTTTTAAAACATATTTTATAAATCGTTTTAAATTCGTTTTCAAAACCATTTCAACTCTATATTCAATTTCAAATCAAAATTGAATATTTCGTATCATTACTATATAAATGATAATATTTTCAAAACGTTATATTTTGAAATCACTTCCTTTTCAATATTCATTATAAAAATGAATATAATCGATATAAATATCGTTCACGTCAAAATAGCGCAACTCTAATCAACACGACTTTATATATTTCAATAAATTCGTTATTCTATTCAACAAATGAATATATATTCTATTCAACACATTAATCTATATTTCTTTCAACACACAACTAATCTCAACACATGAGTACTGTCAACACACGACTATTTTTGTTATGTAAAATATTTTATAAAACTATGGTATCTATCGTTTGATTTTTAATTAGACTCCACCGTGAAGTAGATTCTAATCGTAAATATGATAAAGATGTAAATTTTATTATTTAAAATATTTTACTTAACACATGAATAATTTCAACACATGAACATCGTCAACACATGACTATTTTTATATTCAACACATGAATTTTCTTTTATAATATTCATTATTTTCCCGATTGGAATGAGGCCCAATCAATTACCATATAACGTTAATTATATGGATTCCATACAACACATGTATATAATAGCAATGATAAACAATCAACTATCATCAAAGGTGCACCACACAACTGCATAAGCATCAAATATAAATAATTAACGCTTACACAGCCTGTCGACCAATCGATCGACATACAATTAAATAATTGAGATTAGTGTACGCCAAATATCATCCCAACACCCGTGTGGGGTTTCAAATCAACAAACACAGATTTTTATTTGTGCGGTTGGGCGATGTGTAAAATTTATCATCCCAATCAATATCAGTCAAATCAGTGTATATAAACAAATCGGTCGATTTGTTTATAAATATTCATTTATTCACATTCACGTTAAAAATTATATTTTCAACGATAATTAATTTATTTCAACACAGGAATATATTTCATTATCTATTTCACATCAACATCACAAACAATTTTCACAACACATCAATCAAACAAACAAGCCGTCCATGGTCTGCGGACGATGAGTGTCGGATGCTGCTAAGCACCGTCTGCATCCTAGTATATATATATAACTAGAAAAAGAAATTTAGAGTGAGAAGTTCTCACCAACTAGCTAATCCAATCATCTCGACTCTTCTTATGTAGAAGTCATCGCTGTTCTCGCCTTTTGTCACTTTCGTTGCTCGTAGCCACTACATATATAAAAATCACATTTTTATATTCACTCCACATGGATAAAAATTCTATTTTTGCATCGATGTTCTCTATATAAAGATTATATTTTTATCACACTATTCTCTATATAACGGTTTCGCCTTTTCAAATATAAATATTCCGCCTTTTCATTTCATCACTATAAAAATCACATTTTTATTCTTTCCATAGTATAAAAATTCAATCTTTCTTACGATAAAAATCCGACCTTTATCAATAATAAAAATAATACTTTTAACTATGCTTTATTTAAATTAAAAACTGTTTTAACTACGTTATAATAATAAGAAAAAAAACAAAATCAGGAAAACAACTCACTTTGGTTGTTCAACGAGGGAGGTCGGCGTGGTCTGTGGTGGTGGGGGCTCGCGCTGGGGGTCGAGGGTGTAGCGGGGGTGCGGCAGGCGAAGCAATGGTCGGAGGTGGTCTTCACTGGGGCGTGGGGCTCGCTGATGTCATCCAGCGATGCACCTGAGGTCGCGCTGCATCTGGACATCACGATTTGAGAGGGGGAGGGCGCGGTGGACTTCAGGAAGGAGAGGAGAACGAGGAGCAGAAGAGGGGGGGTCGGGTTCGAAGCGGAGAAGGGCGGTGGTCCTCCTGGGAGGCGGCGCCTGAGGTGCGGTGGCCTCGCTGGCCGTGGCGGCGGCGATTCCCGATCCTCCATTTGTTTCTTTTTTTTTAATCTTCGATTTAGGTTTTACTGAATGGGGGAGGGAAGTAAGGAAGAGAGAGTATAGGGTTTTTTTTTATAAAATTTATTATTTTATTATTTTCTCTTTTAAGTTGACTTTTATTTCTAACTCGAAATCAAACCCACCGACTGTCGTCCATAGCATTTTACCCCCATTCCGAACACAATGGGATATGTATCATAGGCTGATTCGATCGTTTCAATCAGTTTCCATTAAAATCAACATATAAATCTATATATTGAATTTGAACGCACATTTCAATTTACTGGGTCACATACTAACTCTATATATTCCAGAAAAATATTTTCTAGCTTCGTATTGACGATACGGTCCTAACAAAACTAGTTTCGTCGAATTCTGAGACCACTGGAAAAATGGCCATTTTCCAGTCGATTAAAATCAACTGAAACTGGTCAAATGCGTTTTCCTTTGCCACGCTCACATATTGATTCGAAAAATTATGAAATTTGGAATCTAGCAATAATTTGACATCGCGGACCCAAAAAAAGTGGTTTCGTCGAAATCCAAGGTCGTTTGCAAAATTTCCATTTTTAAGGGCCTGAATTTCATAGCGACTATTCAGAATTTTCAACTGGACATATCTTTTGATTCCCGCTATGAAATTTCGATTTTTCGGATTCGTTGGAAAGATATTCTCAAATAGATCCTAATATTTTTGGTTTCACTAAAATCCGGTTTATTTTGCACCCGGTACATTCAATTGAAGTTTGAAATCGAATTATCGAACTACCGCGCCATTTTCAATTCCTTTTATAATTATAAATAATTATTTATATTCTAACGACGATCTATATAATACATACGTTCGAATCTATTCAAAATAAATTTCTCGTCGTTATTATTTAAAATAATCTATTTTAAATATTCAAAATTCGCTATAATTGCCAAAATAAAAATTTTAAACTGGCCCAGATTTTCGGGTTGTTACAACTGATAACTAGAAAAATATAAAAATGATACCTAAAAACTGCTATGATGTAAATTCAGCTACAACATATAAAAATGATAACTAGACAAATATAAAAATGATACCTAAAAACTGCTATGAAGTAAATTCGTGTTGAAAATATAAAAATGATACCTAAAAAAAATATAAAAATGATACCTAAAAACTGCTGTGATGTAAATTCAGCTACAACATATAAAAATGATAACTAGAAAAATATAAAAATGATACCTAAAAACTGCTGTGATGTAAATTCAGCTACAACATATAAAAATGATAAGTAGAAAAATATAAAAATGATACCTAGAAACTGCTTTCATATTTTGAAGGAAATCTACTACAAAAAATGTTTACATCCCACTTTGATAGATTAAAACAACAAAATTTCGATTGAGTTGCAAAGTTAATGCAATAGTACAAGTACAAAACTGATATAGTATCAAAACTATAAACAAAACAGCATAACACTATTAATATAAGAAAAATGATACCTAAAAAAATGGAAAAATGATACCTACGAACTGCTGCTAACTTCACCGTAAAAAAAAACTTTTTCCAGCGATTTTTCTCTCGTTCATCTCTCTCGTTCGATTTTCTAGGATGAATTCACGAAATCAAAAAATCACGAAATCATATTTACTACCAAACGAATCATAGCAATCGAATTTACCCTAATTTACCCTAATTTCGTGAACGATTTCAGCAATCGAATACGCGCGAGATCGATTCCGTGCCCTAGATTTTGCTGGTCGATTTATGTTTGAGGATCGATTGTACGAGATGCCACGGATTTTGATTTGATTGATATTTAAAATGATTTCGGGATAGAAAATCGTTCGAGATGATGAACGACGAGGCAATGAACGAGATAATTAGCGACGAGATGAAGAACGACGGAAAAATTTAATACCGCTTGTCCTTCTGAGTAAAATTTTTAATACCGCTTGTCCTTCTGAGTAAAATTGTAGGCGTGTGTCCTAACGAATAAAATTTTAATATTGTTTGTCCTTCTAAATAAAATCCCCATTTCATATTTAACATATACAAAAGAAATAATTTAAATTATATTTGTTAATTTATCTAAAATAAGCAAAACATGTCAATTTCAACAAGGATACTTACTCATAGTACTAAGAACATAAAATTTTTGTTTTACTTTATTAAAATATAAGTTACATAACACATACCATATATAAACAATAACAACAACAATAATTTATATTATATTTATTTTATTTAATTCATCGTATATTGTATAATAATGTTTCAAATATAACATTTAAATTTTAAAAGTTGTATTCTATAATATTACTGTGGTTACACTGGTAAGTAAATATTTATTGCCTAGTAACACTGATTACGATAACTTATTCACACAAAGTAAATCTTTTGATAAAATATGCAGTAAATATTTACTAACTATCCCTCGATTCACGGAAATAATTATATTACATATACACTAATACACAAACAAATCCCGCTACTTTCCATCTTTAATGCACAGTCAATAAAATATAAAACGAACAAGACCACCATTCAAGCATTAGCACGCAACTTTTTCTGCCATTCCCAAATCTATTCGTCTCCTTTTTCTCCATTTTCTCCTCTTTTCATCCTCTATTCTCTCTTTACCCTAGCTTTCCTGTTACCATTTCTGAGTTACTTCTCTACTTATTTTCCCTTTCGCTCATTTTTTCTAGATCTTCTTTTTATTCACTCATTCGTCCAAATTATTGCTCTGCTTCTTTAACTTATATGCTATGATGGGCGCTCGTTGGCTATTGAGTTCGTTCATTCGCTTATTTGCGTTTCGATAGGCTATGTTTGTTATGATGGCTATGCTTCGGTTTTCTCAGTGATGGCTTTGCCTTGCTTTGAGTTTCTACATATCATAATCTGCTTATGTAATTTTGTAAAAGTCCACGGGTGAGGTGCTAGCAAGTATTTTGAGGTAATTGACCATGTCATTTTCGATCATGGAGCTGGTTCGATATTTTCAGATGAATTTTAATCAGGCATAATTGACCAAATTGTTTATTAATAGCTTCTAGAAGCATCCTTATGTATGGAGTGCAGTTTACTAGATCTTATTGTAAAACAATATATTGGTTTTGATGCAGAACTATGCGATATCATTTCAGTGAAAGTTGCTACTTTTGTTAATTTAGAAGCAGACTATGCTATGCTTTTATTCAAGTTCGTTCCTTTCTTTTTGCTGTTTTCATATTTCAGTGATGGCTATAGCTATGCTATGTTCAAATTTCAGCGAGATAGTGTAAGAAATTAAAGGGAAAATTGATAAGGCTACTTATCAATGTCATGCCAGGCTAACACCAAACCCAAGCCACTTAACAAGGTACGATCTCCATTTCATTTAATGGTGGTTAAATCAAAGTTTCTTGATGAATTGCAAACTAATTTATAAACTATATGTATTGTACTTTTCTTCACTTAGCAGAATGAACAGGCTGCTGATATCACTACAAGAGAGGCTTCAATTTGCAACGAGAGTGTGCGACGGCTAGCGACGGCCAAAAAAGCGGCCGTTGCTAGCCGTCGCTCGACCTGGAGCTTTATTTCCACCGTGGCCTTTCTTCCCCAAATCACTTAACCAAAACAAAAAAACAAAAAAAAAACCTGCTGCCGTCGCCCCCCTTCCATCAGTCGATTTCTTCATCCAAAACTTGATTCCATCTTCTCAAATTGCTCCGGTATGACTTCTAATCCCTATTATATGTTTAATTAGGATTATTTAGGCTTATTTAGGGCTATTTAGGGTTCTTTTGTATGTTTATGTGGGGTTTGAAATTGATGGTTTATGGGTATGAAATTTGTTGTGTTGTGAGATGCATATGATATCGATAATGTTATACATTGATTTGGGAATAAGTGGAATTGATTAGGTGGTTGAAATCGTTGATCAATCACATATGTGCTTGATTTAGGAGCACGACAACGACGATTATCATGTATATAATTGGGTTTACGTTGATTGTGTGTTTAGGTTGATTGTGTTGTAGTATCATTTGAGAAAAAAATGAAGTAAATGTGATTGTTTAGCGGTAGTAACTTGATTAAGACTTGTGAAACGGTGTAATGATGACCCTCTATGCATGCACGGTTAATTATGTCACCAACGAATGTTATAATAGTCGGTCCCAACAAATTTGAAGAATGCATTTGCAATATTCAAAAAAAAATGTTGTTGTAATATTAACAAAAATTGACAAACTTAAAAGTTTAGTTTGTTGCTATAATACTAACAAACTAAAATTGACAAATTTGTTGCTATAATATTAACAAAATTAGAATCATAGTTTATCGTTCAAAAATTGAAACTAATTAACTTCATAATTTATAACTTTAAACTAAAATTAACCAAAAGTAACTCAAACTAATTTATACTTCATAATTTTCATTGTCATGTTATTTTATAAATTGAAAGTACAAATTGAAAGCAACTCAAATTGAAAGTACATGTAGACGGAAAAAGGTGCAAGGCGCAACTAAGGAGCTTTTTTGAAGTTTAAGACGCACCTATTAGTGAAGCGCAAAAAAGCCCATAGCACAAAAACGCACTTTTTTCATTTGTGTTGTTTTTTGGTTTAAACTTAGATTGAATGTTTTTTGACAACTTATGTGAACCCCTTAGAAAAATTTGGCCCCGTCCGACAAGTGTTGTATATGATCGTTATATGGGTATTCGTTGTTACACAAAACGGAAATCTATATTCATCTGATACAATATTCGTTGGATTTGTCCTAGTATTGGACAAGTTACAAATATAATAACGTAACCATATTTTATAAGTCATTTCAGTTTAAACGGTTAACAAAGTTTCGATGGCACTTCCTATTTGTTCCCTGTGTACACGCATCTGTGTACTATACAGGGACCAAAGGGAAGTGCTGCAGAAATTTTGTTGAACCGTTTAAACTGAAATGATTTATAAAATATGCTTACGTTATTATATTTGTAATGGGAAGTAGGTAGACCGGTCGTCAAAGTAAAAAAGAAATAAACAAAAAATTCGAAAACATGCAATAGTTATAGATGAAATTTTACAAGATTTAAAATAGTATAAAGTGTTACGTTCGATCGAACTTTCTAACATATTTGTTGCAAATCAGGAAAATGTTCGATTATTTTCGTGATCGCAGTTGGATGTATCAACCCCGAACCGGTAAGAAAGGGTCGATAAAGGAACATTTTTGTAATGGAGTCCAAGAATTTATTAGATTTGCTAAATCTAACAATCGGAGTAACGTAGACATTCGTTGTCCGTGTAGTAAGTGCAGACATCTGAAGCATTGGAAGCCAGATGTAGTAGAAGTACATCTGTATAAATTTGGTTTTGTGTCGAATTATCACTTATGGGATCGTCATGGAGAACTTGTTCAACCTACGTCTAACCCTGTAGCGGTAGAGGACGATAGTACAATGATGAACGATAATACAATGACGAATCCGATAGAAAATATGGTGCAAGATGCTGCACAATCAATTTTTCTAACATTGAGCAAAGCGACGACGATGAAGAAGGAAATGTGACGTATGAGTGGGCAGATCCGAAGAGTGCACATATAATGGTAAATTTGTTTATCCGTATAAATTAACATGTTACACACTCGTTCATATCACAGTACATAAGTAAATTTTATAACACTTTTCTTAATTATATTGCTCTTGCAGGGGGAGTATGATGCAGAAGCTGCCAAAGCGATGGAGGCTAGTGGAAAGGAGCTTACAGTTGCAGATTCTGATGCCATATGGCATTCTATCACTGATCCGCCTACTCGAGGAAGGCGATATGGTTTTGGCAATTAGGAGGTAAGACTTTTTTTAGACGTAAATTACTACAATCACGATGCTTTATAAATTTGTAAACTAAGAATACGAGTTAATGGAAAAAACTCATGTTTAACACTAAGTAGTAAAAAATTGTTTAAATAACTTAAATGTGAAATTATTTATTTTACAGGCCGTTCAGCGTGCTTATAAGCGGTCGATGGATGAGGCGACTATAGCGCAGATGCAAGAGCGGATGAACGAAATGATGGACTGGAGAAAAGGCCATATGCAACAGGAAATCGACGAGCGCATCGCGATTTACTTTCAGGAGCATGGCTTTATGCCTGGGGAGGGAGGAGAGGGAGGTGATTCCGCTGTATATCGAGAGGAAGACGAGAACGAGGAATCAGAAGAAGACGAGAACGAGGATCAGGGAGACGAGGATTAGTTCGTAGTGTAGGTGCTTATTTTGACTTGACTCTGGTATGTTCATATACTCGGTTTTTTCTATGTTAAATGCACGTACGATGTTATATGATGTGTTTGGACATGTGTATGACGGTTTGTGGACGGTGGTATGAAGTGTTTGGACATGTGCATGACTTATATGATGTGTTTGAATGGTTTTATGTTATAATGAGTTTTTTTTTTGTTTTTTTATGTATTTGATGATTGTATGGTTATGATGGTTTGGTTGTTGATGAGTATCGATGAAATAGTGAGATAATAGTGGTGTGGTATTGGTTTTTGGATTGAATGGTTGTGGATTGGACTGTAGGAAAGGAATCGCTATGTACTGCAATTTTTTGGTTTCAGATATAGCAATGGCTAGCGACGACCATTTTGTCATAAATTAGCGACGGCTAGCAACGTCTATTTTGCAACGAATACCAACGGCTTCCCGGTTAAACTAACCAACTGACACGTCAGATGACACGTGTCCATTGGCTGTCGCTAGCCGTTGGTAAACAAGTGACGGAGCCGTCACTCTCGCCGTTGCTATTCCTGTTGGCGACGACAGTTATAGCGACGGCATATAGCGACGGCTAGCGTCGGCCGCCGACGGCTCTATGCCGTCGCTAAATGAAGCGCTCCTTGTAGTGTATTATCATCACTTAGATGGACTGCACATAAAAATGGCGCAAAGTCTTTAGGTGGTGAAATTTATTTATGGTAACTAAGATTACAATGCATTTCTTATAACATATGAACTTCCAATTTAGTTGCATCACAAGGGTGTTTGTAGTTTGCATAAGCATCACCAAGTTGCAGTTGAATTAGTGCTGATCAGTTTCAATATGAATGTTTAGAGCATTGAAATAAAAAAATGTTTAATTGTTATTGCTTCATCCCGTTATTGCTTCTTATCCTATTTTGACTTGAATGTTATCCTTTGAAGTAGCAGTACCATGTACAGAACTGTCATTGAGTTCAAGTTAAATGTCTTATTCCTACTTACCTTCATCAGAGTCTTCTAAATCTTGTGGATCATCTGACTTGAATAATAATTATTCAATAATGCTGCTTTTTTTCCTTGCACACTTACTGCATATTTTATTGAAATTGTACCAAGCCGCTGCAAATGATCTTGGCATGTTTTGTGTTTGTACCAAGCCCCTTGAAGGTACTTTATATAACCTGCATATAATTATTACCTTATATACACCCTTTGGGTTTTTTTTTTTGTTTTAATTTTTAATTAGCTGCAACATTATTTTTGTAATTTTTTCGTTGTTAGTTATGCAAGTCTTAATGGACAAAAGATGGAAAAATATCAAAAGCTAGTAGAGATGAGGATTTAACCTAGTGGCCAAGTAATAGTTGTTATAATAAATTGTCATAGAATATGTTCTTTGCATTTTTTTGTAAATATGTGATAATATATATAAAAAGAATCAATTGTGCGACTTTATAAATGATGTGAATATATAATTTGTATTGGTTTTTAACAATTGCGAGTCCAATTTATATATATGTTGCCTATTGTAAAAATGTTGTTTTGTTGTAGTGAAATAAATGTTGTTACCTTTAATCTACACATAACCATTCATTTGGACCAAAATGTGAATCGCTTAATAAACTAATAAAATGATGTCAAGTGTGATATTACAATAACGTTATATAATGTAGACCAATGAAATAATGCCACATGGACTAATCAAATAATGCCATGTAGCCTAAAAAATGACGTCATATGCACTAATCAAATAATGACACATGGGTAAATTATTGTTTGACACATGAACCAACCATTAAATGTCAAGTGTCCGCATTAATATATGCTGTGTGTATACTGCTACAACAACCATGTCAGCGGCCATGTAGGATGACACATCATCAGCCATGTAGGATGCCACATCATCAAACACATCAACTGTTGACACATCATTTGAGTCATAACATAGTGGGTCCATTGGTTCTTTTACTTACCAATATTAATAAGTGTAGGTAAAAGCTCTTTCTCCACTAAGCTTTACCTACCAGTTTCTACCAATTCAATATTGGTAGCAAAAATACATTCCCCACCATTATGTTAGTTATACCTACGCTTAAAATTAGTAGGTAAAGACCCCATTTTCTTGTAGTGTTAATGGTATGTTGTAGTAACAAACAAGTTTCTGTTGCTCGTCTTTTGACCATTCCGATTGAGTAGAAGCAATATTTTTATTTGGAATTCCATTTAATTCTATCACTACAAGAATTGAACAGTATTGCAACGGACACTTCCAACGGCCTCCAACGGCTGTTGACCAACGGCTTCCAACGGAAGCCAAAATACGTATATGTATTCCGTATGTATAATATACGCCGTTGGAAACTGTTTGCGGCCGTTGGTTCAAAGCCGTTGGAAGCCGTTGCCCCCCGTTACACGGACTGGAGCACAAATCAGCCGACGCTGCTTCTTCTTCTTCATTTCAGCAAAGCCACGGGTTTTACCCCAAATTCTCCAATATTCCCCCCTTCCATTTCTGAAATCGCCAATTTCGCTCCATCTTCCGCCTAGGGTCTCTCCTACTCTATCAAAGCACTCTCTCATCCTCTCTAATCTCCTATTCTCTCCGATTTTTAGGTATGTGTTTATCCTAATTTTTGTTTAATACCTTATGTTTAGTGTAATTGAAGCATAATTAGACTATGTTTGTGTGTGTAGTGCTGTTAATTAGTTGTTAATGTGGGGTTTAATCATTTTAGTTGCTAATTTAGGGTTTTTAGTAATAAATTACTTAGTTGTTATTATGATCTAGGGTTTGAATTAGTTGAAGTGGTTGTTGTTATTGAGATTGTGTTTATAGATTTTATTGATTATGTTTGTAATCTAGGGTTTGATTAGTTAAAGTTGACTATGTATATATGCATATATATAGTGTTATGTATATATATACACGTATATATAGTTGACACTCTATGCATTTGTTTATTTGGTTAAGGCCCAATTCATCGAAAAATATATTTAATTTGTCGAAAACGTGTCGTGGAAATACATATATTTAAGTTTGTGTTTTTTGGGCTAAGGCGCACAACGGCGCTAAGGCGCACAAAGGTGTACAAAAAAAACTTCAATCACAAAAAAAAAGCAAATCATATAGTATGTTATACTCATAAAGCCTTAGAGAGTTTTTTTGGCCCCGTCTGATAAGTATTGTATATAATCGTGATATGATGTTCGTTTTATTAACGGAACAGACATTTATATTCATTATATACAATATTTATTGGATTTGTCCTTTGTATTGGACAAGTTACGAATACAATAACGAAATTAAATCTCGTAAAGTATTTCATTTTAAACGGTTCTCAAAATTTCAAAAGCACTTCCTTTATGTTCCCTATGTACACGCAATTGTGTACTATTTAGGGAACTAAAGGGAAGTGCTGCCGAAATTTTGTTGAATCGTTTAAATTGAAAAGATTTACGCAATTTAATTACGTTATTGTATTTGTAATGGGAGGTAGGATAACCCACCATTAAATGATCAATTGACATAACATGCATTAATCACTAAAATTGTTTTAACACATTGTCAATGCAAATTTTATCATCATAATTAATATATAAAAGAAATGTTGTCATTAAAATACAATCTTAGCATTTGAGCGATCGGACACAAAAATTATGAATCTAATTTTATATAATTCTTTCTAATTATATATGTACTTAGAAAAAATGGACGATTATTTTAATGATCGAAGCTGGATGTACAAACGAAGAGAAACCGATGGCACAATAAACAAACATTTTATTAATGGTGTCAGCGTGTTTATTGATTTCGCTTTAAGTAACAATGGAAACGACGTCGAAATCCGTTGTCCATGTAGTAGATGCAAGTTATTGAAGCATTTGATACCGCAAATGGTCAGAGTTCATTTGCGTCAGTACGGTTTTGTGCCGAACTATTTAGTTTGGGATCGTCATGGAGAACCGTTAGCATCTACTTCTATACAAGTTGAGGAGGTAGCGAATAATGAAATTGCCACGACGAATCTCGTAGAACAAATGGTTGAAGTTGTTGCACGTTCTATGTTCCCGGTTCAACAATTTAATGAAAATGTTGGTAATGATGACGATGGTAATGATGAAGAAGAACCAAATAGTGAAGCCAAAAAATTATATGACTTATTAGATGCCGCAAAAAAACCCCTTTGGGAAGGCTGTGAAAGCGGAACTCAATTATCAGTAACTGCTGAATACATTGCGATGAAATCTAAATACAACCTCACAGAAGCTGGATTTACAGTTGTTGTACAAGCTGCGAAGCGGCATATGCCTCCCAATAATTTAATGTGCGAAAACCATTATGAAGTAAAAAAAATGATGTCGGCCTTTGGTTTACCATATCAAAAAATAGATACATGTCTAAAGGGTTGCATGCTATTTTGGAAGGAAGATATCAAGCTTAAGAATTGTAGAATATGTAATCAAGAAAGATACAAACTAAGAAAGAAAAAGGGAAAGGAAGTCCCGTATAAACGTATGCATTATTTAACGATTATTCCTAGACTTCAAAGGTTATATGCAATCAGAAGCACGTCTTCGAGGGCCTGTGCAATACGGATGGATGTATCCATTTGAAAGGTATATTAATATTCAGTTAATTAAATTTTGGTTAAGTGTATGAAAAAATAATTTACAATAATTCTAAACAGGTATTTAAATCATCTAAAGAAAAAAGTGAGGCAGAAAGCAAGAGTTGAAGGTTTTATTTGCAAATCATACATTGAAGAAGAAGCTTCATTTTTTTCTCTCATTATTTTAGTGAACATGTGAACATCTCATTTGCAAGTACTGCACGTAATGATGAAGGCATTGATCAAGATGAATGCCAAGCGACTTTATCTATTTTTTTAAAACATGGTCAGTCTTCTGGTAGATGTGTGGAGGAATGTGTAACACCCCGAATTTCGGTTAATGCTAGAATTCACTAATTACAGAATAAATAATCTCAGATGTGAGAATTTGGGGAAACGGGCTGCGTCATTCGTTTGTCTCGGAAAAATACGCGAAATAGAGTCCGAGTTTTCGAGAATCGGAGTCCGTATGGCCCGGTTATGGTCCAATGAAGTTTACAGAAAATTCAAAGATCAAAACAGATTTAAAAATTCAGGTTTAAATTTTGAAATTGGAGCCATTGGGCGGAGGAGGGAAAAATTCCCGCCTACCTACCCAAGTCGACAGCCCTGTCGACTGGGCAGTCGACTTGGCTAGGACCAAGTCGACAGCCCTGTCGACTTGGGTGTCGACAGGGGGTGCTCGTCAGGTCTAACCTGGTGCACCATTTTAAGGGATTGGCTGTGTTTTGGGCTGTTCTCTAGAAGCTTCCGGGATCTGATGGTCCTAATCTAACCTAGGGTTGATCTAAGGGCCTAAAACACTTGCCTAATCCTATAAATAAGACCCTAAGCTAACCCTAAATGATCATAATCCTATCTCCTAACTAAACTATGCCAAAATTTTCTATGATCATGGCCTCCACCCAAAACCTAGCCTCCATCCTCTTATGAAACTATTTCTATGAAGGCTTTCATGTTCTTACAAGCATTTTTGAGTTGTTTAAGGGATCATTAGCTTGCATTCATCATCAAGTTGCAAGCTTTATGTTCAAGGCTAGAGTTTTTGGGTAATTTGTGGCAAGGGTTTGCTTATGGGAGCTTAGTGGTGAGTTCCTATAGCTTTAATAATCAATTGTTAAATTGATTATGGTAGGATATGATAAGATATGGTTATGTTTGTGGATAAATGTGTTCATGCAAGTTTAGTATAGTGTATGTTATGTGTTTTGCAAGTTTTATGCTACATGCAAGTTTAATGCCATGTTTTATGATGCAAAACACTATGTTGAACGTTTATGCATATGTAATATGTTATGCAAACTATATGTGAGAGTATATGCAAGTTATATGTAACATGATATGCAAGTTATGCATGTGATTTTATGCATGCTAAGTGTTTGGTTTTATGCATGCTAAGTATTTGGTTTTATGCATGCTAAGTATTTAGTTTTGTGCATGCTAAGTATGTGGTTTTGTGCATGCTAAGTATTTGGTTTTATGCATGCTAAGTGTTTGGTTATGATGCAAGTTCATATGCAAAGTTATGATGCAAGTTCATATGCAAAGTTATGATGCAAGTTCATATGCATGTTTGTCTCTTTTTATGATATGCATAACATATGCGAGTTTGCCTATATGTATGACATGTTATGCAAGTTCAAATGCAAGTTTATGTGCAAGTTCATATGCAAGTTTATGTGCAAGTTCATATGCAAGTTTATGTGCAAGTTCATATGCAAGCTTATGTACAAGTTCATATGCAAGTTTGTCTCTTTTTATGATATGCATAATGCAAGTTTGGGTTAAATGCTAGTTGGGTTTAATGTATGCTCATATATGCAAGTTGACACCTTTTTAAACCCATGATAAAGTTATATGCTATGTTGGTTAAACCCATGACATTTGTGATGAATCTTCCCTTTTATTATGTCACGTTATGAGAACAAATTACGTGGGGAACGATGGAGTTAGTATGCATATTAATAAAATGATGTGAATCGGGTATGATTAAGCATACCACAAATTAAATGAACATAATTGGGAATTTACCTATTGAGTTAGGTCTACCCATATTATGGAGTTGGGAACTTACCTATTAAGTTAGGTCTACCCATACTATGGAATTGGGAATTTACCTATTGAGTTAGGTCTACCCATATTCTTAAAAATGTGTAATTAATTAGGGATAATTAATACAAATTATGGGGGTGATTAATTAGGTGTAATTAATCAACTAAGACACGAGGTTGGACCCTTTTGTAGCGGAAGTCTGCCCGGAACCGACCGGCCATCCAGCAGCTACAAATGATTGGCCCAATGTGAGAGGTCTTAGTCATAAATTAAATACGTGATTAAAGTAAAGACACGAGGTTAGACCTTTTTATGACAGAAGTCTGCCCGGAACCAACCGGCATATCCAGCAGTCATAAAAGATGGTCTAATGTGAGAGGTCTTTATGAGGTCATGATCTTAATTAATTAAGAAACACTTAACCATATTAGCATGTAGAGGGACATGAGGGGTTAAGTGGGTGCCTTGGGTGGCATGTAGAGATCTAGTGGGTTGCCTTGGGTGGCAATAGGAAATACGATTAGAATACTTAACCAAAGTGGAACATGTAATTAAACATGGGTAAAGGGTTAAGTAAGTGCTTTGGGTGGCATGTGGAAATCTAGTTGGTGCCTTAAGTGGCAATTGAAATATGATTAGATGACTTAACCAAACCTTAACATGTAGGTGGGCATGATTATAAAAAGGGGTTAAGTGGGATACACTAGATAAAACAACAAGCTTAGGTGGTAGCTTGTGGGGGCCCATTTCAACCAATATCCCAACGTATCTTAGTAGGCTCGACTCTAGTTGAGTGACGGGACACGCATATTGGGCTTGACTATAAGAGGCCAAACCGGGGTAGCGGTGGCAACGCGAGTCCAACGGGTTTCATCTGCGTGTGTGGACCCAGGATGGTAGGTAAGACGTTGTTGCATCGTGTAGATATAACCCGTGCACCATTTTCTGTATCGGGCTAGCCACTTTGGGGAGTGATACACCCCATTGTGGGGCCAGCACGGATATCTACGGTAGGGAGCCGATCGCTTGGGAGTAGTGGGTACACCTAGTGGAGATAGGGGCAGACGGCACCTATGTAGTAAGCTAGGGGTACACGAAACTACTGGGTAAAATTACTAAGTACACTTAGTGGGATCAACCTTTAAGTGGGAATTACCCTTGGGTGGGTAGAACTGGTGTGGTGCAGTGTAGGAATTACCCCTGGGTGGGTAGATCTGGGGTGGTGCAATCTAGTAATTATCCTTGGGTGGATAAATACGTCTTTTCGGTTATCTTAGTACATCCTGTGTTTAGTTGGCTACTTAGGGTAGTCATTATCCCCAGAGGTACCGTACCTTGTTTATATCATACCCTAATTACTTTAATGATTGTATTGTTAGGGTTATAGGACTCACTCAGACTTATGTCTGACCCCGTTGTTTCTTTATCTTTTTCCCAACCCTCAGGTTTTTCAGAGTGGGCCTAGCACTAGTGGGCTTTGATCAGACTGCTTTATCTATCTTTTGGAGCTTGGACCGTGGATGTAAAGCTCAGTTTATCTTTTCTATTATGGCTATTAGGTTATGTAGTAGGATTATGTACTTTTGTTTTATCAGGATGGATATTATGTACTTGACTCTTATTTATGGTTTTGGTGTAACCAAACATGTTCTACTTTCCGCTGAAATGAAACGATGTTTTAAATTCTCAAGTATTACTTATATCTGTCTTGTTGTAATTTTTCTGTTCTATATTCACTTAAAATACTCCACCGATGTTATGGCATTCCCTTTGTGAGTGACCGTAGCGGGTGTGGGGTGTTACACGTGGTATCAGAGCTTAAGGTTACCAGAACAGATAAATTTTTTAGAAAAACTATTTTCTAAGAATATGTTTGAAAGGAGTATTTTCAAAAACATGTCTTTTAAGAGAAAAGTTTTTGAAAGAAAAGCATAATCCCCAATAGCCATATCAATATCTTTCGAATTCTCCGTTTTGAATTTCTTCCTCTCTCGTCTTGAATTTCCCCTCCGTGTATAGATGATCTTTCTAAGATAGATAAGAATGGAAAACCACTTCAAGGGACTTAGACGTTAGTCGGATTAGAAGTTGGTTCAAGAAGGAGGAGGACTGGTAGATACCTATTGGATAGACAATGGGAGGAAGGCTCAAATAGTTGTTTGGTTAATGGAGTATGAAACCTCATTGGTGGGAGGATACGAGTGGAGAATGGGATGAAGAAGGCAAGTAGTTATCCTTTTGGGAGGAATAGGACACCTTATTAGGATTGTCCAAAGAGGCAAGGACAAGGTACGGAATCTCCTGGAGGGTAGTTGTATTCCCTCACGACTAGGGTACCAGATGGGGATAGGACCGTTTAGGTTGGAATTTGGATTTCTTTATTATCCGATTCGAACTTTATTTGATCCTGACGCATCGAGTTCGTTTATCTCATCATTGTTAGTTGAGTCACTGCACTTAGACACCAGTTTAGTAGAGGATCCCCTAGTTGTTTCAAACCCAATTGGGGCTCCATGATGTGTTTGGGTTTGAAAGTTGCTATACTTAGCGTTGAGTTTAGATGTGATGCTTTTGGGCTTCACGAGCTATGGGTTAGTTTTGGGCATGGACTGGTTATCAAGTAGGGGTGCCGTTCTTGATTTTGAAGGGAGAGTTGTTAGGCTTATGACCCGTTTAGGTAACACTCTCGAGAATCTCTTGTAATCCCATGGAATCTGTTATGCTAAGCTATCTAGAATCGCTTGACACGTCGGTCGAGGGTTTGCGAACTGTTAGGGTGGTCCGGGAATACTCGGATGTGTTTGAGGAGGTGAAGGGCTTACCTCCGGAGCGGGAGACTGACTTCCGAATATACCTGGTAGACAATGCCAAACCAGTATCTTGGCCAGTGTGCCACATGGCTCCTCGTGAGAGGAGGGAACTCCATAAGCAAGTAGGCGATTTGCTTGAGAAGGGGTTCATAAGACGAAGTATATTGGAGTGGGGTGCTCCAGTAGTTTTTGCTATGAAGGCGGATGGGTCCCTTAGACTTTGTGTAGGCTAAAGAGAACTAAATAAACACACAAAGAAGAATAGACACCCATTGCCGAGGATTGATGATCCCTATGATCAGTTGGTTGGCGCCTCAGTGTTTTCGCAGTGGACTCAGCCACGGAGTTTCATCAGTTGAGAGTGGCTGAGGATAGTACAGAGAAGACTACCTTTAGGACTCCGGATGGTCTTTGTAAATGACATCTTGGTCTTTCCTAGGAGCGAAATAAGTTTTCGTATGTGCTCAATAGGTTGAGCAAAGCCAGTAATGGAATGAACGGTGGTTTTGGAGTGAGACTGGCAAGGACATCCAGAGTTGGACAAGGGCTTAATTATTTAGCCGTTTTTACTAGTATCATCTCACGTAGGTCGTCTGAATTCGAAGGAGGTATCCCTTAGGTGTTTGTCTGATATTGGTTTAGGCCTTTGGGGCTTGCACTTGGGGGATGTCAAGTTCGAATAGGATGGTCTGCGTGAGAGATGGACAGTTGTGATGATTTTGGATGGGATTCTTAGCATCCTATGATTTCGAGATAGCATATACCCCTGGCAAAGGTAACGTGGTGGCGGACGCCTTGAGCAGAAAAAGGTTGTCTTTGAGTCCATTGTTCGTGGAACAACGAAGCTTGGAATTTATCTCGATGTTTGATTTCAGACCTTCCACTGATTATGTACCCGGTTTGCTAGCTTCCTTGGAGGTTAGACCTACTCTTTTGGGGTTGATTGGAGAAGCACAGAGGGACGACCCACAGTTGGTTGAGTTGGTAGAGAAGCTCATAAGGGGGGAGTCGTCCAGCCATTTGAGTAGGTACACCCTAGACGATAGGGGGTGCTTGCGTAGAGACGGTAGACTTTGTACCGCAAGACGAGGGTTTGAGGAAGGCTATTCTTGATGATGCACATCGTTCGAAGATGACCATTCATCCCAGTAGGGACAAGATGTACCAAGACATGAGGCGAGTTTTCTTTTGGGCCGGTATGAAGAAAGACATGGCCGAGTATGTCGCTAGAGGCTTGGTGAAAGCGGAGCAGAAGAAACCCGGTGGGGTGCCTCACCCATTGGAGGTTCCGCTATGGAAGTGGGATAGTGTCTCGATGGATTACCAAGATCGAGGAAGGGTAATACGGGAATTTGGGTGGTAGTAGACAGAATTACTAAGAGCGCCCATTGTATACCCGTGAAGAGTAAAAGAACCGTTCCATGGCTAGCTTCAGTTTACATTCGAGAGATTATTAGATTGCATGGTGTACCTTCCAGTATAGCGATCGATTGAGATCCTATCTTCACTAGCGAGTTCTGGAGAAGTTTGCAAGAAGCAGTGGGGACTCAATTGTGTCTGAGCACCGCATATCATCCTCAGACGGACGGCCAGACTGAGAGGGTGAATCGTGTCCTAGAAGACCTTTTGAGGCTTTGTATCTTAGATTTTGGAGGTACATGGGAAGAGCATCTTCCATTGGTGGAGTTCGCATATAATAACAGCTTTCTGTCCAGTATTGGTACGGCTCCTTTCGAAGCTCTCTATGGAAGGCCTTGTCGATCACCTACATGTTGGTGGGAATCTACGGATAAGATCTTGCTTGGGCCTGATATGGTTAGGGAGACTTCTGAGAAGATTGACTTGATTCGAAGAAGGATGAAAGCAGCGCAGGATAGACAAAAATCTTATGCGAACAAGAGAAGGACGGATCTTGAGTCTGAAGTTGGGGACATGGTCTTTGTCAAAGTGTCTCCGTTACGAAATGTGGTTCGCTTTGGATCTGTTGGGAAGTTAGCACCAAGGTTCGTGGGGCCGTTTCCTATTAAGGAAAGGATCGGACGGATGGCATATAGAGTGGAGTTGCCCGACAGACTTAGTGGTGTACATGATGTATTCCATGTGTCACATTTGAGGAAGTGCTTACATGAGACCGCAGAGGTGGTAGAGCCGAGCTTGCTTAAAGAAGTGGAAGTAGAGCGTGATGCGACTATTCGACGAGCTCCTACTCGCATCCTTGGGTCAGAGACTAGGAAATTGAGGAATTGAGAGGTTCAACTAGTCAAAGTACAATAGGGAGAAGACGAGGGCAACGCTACTTGGGAGACGGAAGCGAAGATGCGTTCGTCATACCCATTTCTTTTTGGGGGTATGTCCTTTAAACATCTCCTTTATCGTTTGTCTAGTGCTTATCTTATCTTTAGTATGTCCTCTCATTAGTATCTTTGACCTTTAGATAGGGTAAACCTATGGTTGAAACATGTGTTTAAGACATGTTATGATTGATGGATGCATGTGGATGCAAGTGTTTGCTAGTGGTTGCCCGTGGATGCATATACACACACTCTAGACACTAGATCGGCTCAATCACTTCATATTGCATATTGCATAAAATTGTGTGTAGGTAACTATATTAATGGATGTATAATGGTTGTGTTATCACATGGATGATGCATTTTGGTGAATGATTGTGCACTCATGTAGATATTGTATGTGTCGATAGGGTTCTCTCGCATACATAATGGATGCATGGCACTATCATGGTTTGCATATGTTCATACATTAGATAGGGAACATATACACACACTTTTTCTTGCATATGCTCATACATCATTAGAAATTGTTTTAAGGACAATGGATGCCCGTGTTTGATGAATTGAGTAGATGGTTGTTTGGATGGTAGGATATGCATTCTCCTTAGCTTAGAGATTTCGGGGACGAAATCCCTTAAGGAGGGGAGAATGTAACACCCCGAATTTCGGTTAATGCTAGAATTCACTAATTACAGAATAAATAATCTCAGATGTGAGAATTTGGGGAAACGGGCTGCGTCATTGCGTGTTTCTCGGAAAAATACGCGAAATAGAGTCCGAGTTTTCGAGAATCGGAGTCCGTATGGCCCGGTTATGGCCCAATGAAGTTTACAGAAAATTCAAAGATCAAAACAGATTTAAAAATTCAGGTTTAAATTTTGAAATTGGAGCCATTGGGCGGAGGAGGGAAAAATTCCCGCCTACCTACCCAAGTCGACAGCCCTGTCGACTGGGCAGTCGACTTGGCTAGGACCAAGTCGACAGCCCTATCGACTTGGGTGTCGACAGGGGGTGCTCGTCAGGTCTAACCTGGTGCACCATTTTAAGGGATTGGCTGTGTTTTGGGCTATTCTCTAGAAGCTTCCGGGATCTGATGGTCCTAATCTAACCTAGGGTTGATCTAAGGGCCTAAAACACTTGCCTAATCCTATAAATAAGACCCTAAGATAACCCTAAATGATCATAATCCTATCTCCTAACTAAACTATGCCAAAATTTTCTATGATCATGGCCTCCACCCAAAACCCTAGCCTCCATCCTCTTATGAAACTATTTCTATGAAGGCTTTCATGTTCTTACAAGCATTTTTGAGTTGTTTAAGGGATCATTAGCTTGCATTCATCATCAAGTTGCAAGCTTTATGTTCAAGGCTAGAGTTTTTGGGTAATTTGTGGCAAGGGTTTGCTTATGGGAGCTTAGTGGTGAGTTCCTATAGCTTTAATAATCAATTGTTAAATTGATTATGGTAGGATATGATAAGATATGGTTATGTTTGTGGATAAATGTGTTCATGCAAGTTTAGTATAGTGTATGTTATGTGTTTTGCAAGTTTTATGCTACATGCAAGTTTAATGCCATGTTTTATGATGCAAAACACTATGTTGAACGTTTATGCATATGTAATATGTTATGCAAACTATATGTGAGAGTATATGCAAGTTATATGTAACATGATATGCAAGTTATGCATGTGGTTTTATGCATGCTAAGTGTTTGGTTTTATGCATGCTAAGTATTTGGTTTTATGCATGCTAAGTATTTAGTTTTGTGCATGCTAAGTATGTGGTTTTGTGCATGCTAAGTATTTGGTTTTATGCATGCTAAGTGTTTGGTTATGATGCAAGTTCATATGCAAAGTTATGATGCAAGTTCGTATGCAAAGTTATGATGCAAGTTCATATGCAAGTTTGTCTCTTTTTATGATATGCATAACATATGCGAGTTTGCCTATATGTATGACATGTTATGCAAGTTCATATGCAAGTTTATGTGCAAGTTCATATGCAAGTTTATGTGCAAGTTCATATGCAAGTTTATGTGCAAATTCATATGCAAGCTTATGTACAAGTTCATATGCAAGTTTGTCTCTTTTTATGATATGCATAATGCAAGTTTGGGTTAAATGCTAGTTGGGTTTAATGTATGCTCATATATGCAAGTTGACACCTTTTTAAACCCATGATAAAGTTATATGCTATGTTGGTTAAACCCATGACATTTGTGATGAATCTTCCCTTTTATTATGTCACGTTATGAGAACGAATTACGTGGGGAACGATGGGGTTAGTATGCATATTAATAAAATGATGTGAATTGGGTATGATTAAGCATACCACAAATTAAATGGACATAATTGGGAATTTACCTATTGAGTTAGGTCTACCCATATTATGGAGTTGGGAACTTACCTATTAAGTTAGGTCTACCCATACTATGGAATTGGGAATTTACCTATTGAGTTAGGTCTACCCATATTCTTAAAAATGTGTAATTAATTAGGGATAATTAATACAAATTATGGGGGTGATTAATTAGGTGTAATTAATCAACTAAGACACGAGGTTGGACCCTTTTGTAGCGGAAGTCTGCCCGGAACCGACCGGCCATCCAGCAACTACAAATGATTGGCCCAATGTGAGAGGTCTTAGTCATAAATTAAATACGTGATTAAAGTAAAGACACGAGGTTAGACCTTTTTATGACAGAAGTCTGCCCGGAACCAACCGGCATATCCAGCAGTCATAAAAGATGGTCTAATGTGAGAGGTCTTTATGAGGTCATGATCTTAATTAATTAAGAAACACTTAACCATATTAGCATGTAGAGGGACATGAGGGGTTAAGTGGGTGCCTTGGGTGGCATATAGAGATCTAGTGGGTTGCCTTGGGTGGCAATAGGAAATACGATTAGAATACTTAACCAAAGTGGAACATGTAATTAAACATGGGTAAAGGGTTAAGTAAGTGCTTTGGGTGGCATGTGGAAATCTAGTTGGTGCCTTAAGTGGCAATTGAAATATGATTAGATGACTTAACCAAACCTTAACATGTAGGTGGGCATGATTATAAAAAGGGGTTAAGTGGGATACACTAGATAAAACAACAAGCTTAGGTGGTAGCTTGTGGGGGCCCATTTCAACCAATATCCCAACGTATCTTAGTAGGCTCGACTCTAGTCGAGTGACGGGACACGCATATTGGGCTTGACTATAAGAGGCCAAACCGGGGTAGCGGTGGCAACGCGTGTCCAACGGGTTTCATCTGCGTGTGTGGACCCGGGATGGTAGGTAAGACGTTGTTGCATCGTGTAGATATAACCCGTGCACCATTTGCTGTATCGGGCTAGCCACTTTGGGGAGTGATACACCCCATTGTGGGGCCAGCACGGATATCTACGGTAGGGAGCCGATCGCTTGGGAGTAGTGGGTACACCTAGTGGAGATAGGGGCAGACGGCACCTATGTAGTAAGCTAGGGGTACACGAAACTACTGGGTAAAATTACTAAGTACACTTAGTGGGATCAACCTTTAAGTGGGAATTACCCTTGGGTGGGTAGAACTGGTGTGGTGCAGTGTAGGAATTACCCCTGGGTGGGTAGATCTGGGGTGGTGCAATCTAGTAATTATCCTTGGGTGGATAAATACGTCTTTTCGGTTATCTTAGTACATCCTGTGTTTAGTTGGCTACTTAGGGTAGTCATTATCCCCAGAGGTACCGTACCTTGTTTATATCATACCCTAATTACTTTAATGATTGTATTGTTAGGGTTATAGGACTCACTCAGACTTATGTCTGACCCCGTTGTTTCTTTATCTTTTTCCCAACCCTCAGGTTTTTCAGAGTGGGCCTAGCACTAGTGGGCTTTGATCAGACTGCTTTATCTATCTTTTGGAGCTTGGACCGTGGATGTAAAGCTCAGTTTATCTTTTCTATTATGGCTATTAGGTTATGTAGTGGGATTATGTACTTTTGTTTTATCAGGATGGATATTATGTACTTGACTCTTATTTATGGTTTTGGTGTAACCAAACATGTTCTACTTTCCGCTGAAATGAAATGATGTTTTAAATTCTCAAGTATTACTTATATCTGTTTTGTTGTAATTTTTCTGTTCTATATTCACTTAAAATACTCCACCGATGTTATGGCATTCCCTTTGTGAGTGACCGTAGCGGGTGTCGGGTGTTACAGAATGGCTGAACGATAAAGATTACAATGCAGCACACACATATATTCTTCTCAATTACACCGAAGTTGCACCGACTGTTAGGTACTCTACTTATGCATCTATGTATACATGTATTGTATCTTTAATCATATATGTAACGTATGTCCTATGATTGCAGCATTTATGAATCACAGTATCCAAACGGCAATATCAGCAAAGAATTCGCTAGTTGGTTTACTAATTATGTTTTTGATCCAACAAATTGTATTGTGGATGAAGGATTGAAACATTTGGCATTGGGACCTAAAAGAAATGTGAAGACATATCCAATATTCTTTGTCAATGGATATAAATTTAACACTAGAGAATATGGTGCTGAAAAATTAACTGACAATAGCGGTGTATTTGTTAAAGGTAGTGATGATCCAAACGACCATGTACACGATTTTTGTGGCGTGCTAAACCAGATTCTGCAATTGACATATTTCACAAGACCTGCGGAAGAAGTATTTTTGTTTAAATGCAACTGGTTCAGCAATGTTCCAGGTTCTGGAATCAATGTGCACCCAAAATATAATCTTATAGAAGTAAGACATACGTCCCATTATTATAAGTACGACCCTTTCGTACTTGCCAAATAGGCTCTTCAAGTATATTATGCTCCTTATCCTTCTATGAGAAGAGACAAAATAGATTGGTGGGCTGTTTTCAAAACAAAAGCAAGATTTACATTTGACGGGCGTAATATTCTCGATGACCAAGCTTATCAAGCAGACGTCGAGGAAAATGCAGAAATAGTAATAACCGACGATCAAACAGATTTTGGACCTCTAAACGATGATTCGAATGCATTAATTGATGTATTTGAGACTACAAATGAACCATATATGGAGGAGGAAATAGAGTCGGAATCTGAAAGTGATGAGGACGACTAACTAATACTCCTCATTTTCAAAAGGTAATTTTATGTTATGACATTTCTATTATCAAGTAACCATATATTTATTTTTATGACATTTCTATGAATCAAACTCAGATGTTAACTAGACATATCTATGAATCAAACTTATATTTAACACTTCTATGAATCAAACTCGATCATATGTTAACTAGACAAATCTATGAATCAAACTTATATTTAACACTTTTTTGAAACAAACTTGTACTCATGTTATGACATTTCTATTATCAAGTACTCATGTTATCTAATACCATGTTTTTACATATAGTTATGTTATGTTATGTTTTGTTATGTTTTTGTTTGTAACAGGTATGGCGCCAGGTGGCGAGGAGGGTGGTCCATCGTCGGATTTATCTCGTCCTGTGGTCTGGCTTAAGCCAAAAGCATCAAAAGGGTAAAAACTAAGTTTTTAGTATAAATTTAATTTAAGTACAATAAATTATTTAAATTGTTGTTCTAGCAACCATGTATTTTTTTTCCCGTTTAACACAGGGGGTTTGAGTTGGAGCCGTCCAATACCGTTTTGAGGATATCAAAACGTGCTTATCAGGCCCGCATGATTGCATGTTGGCCCACTTGGAGCTCGATACCCGACTTAGTTAAGGAGACCATATGGCAGGATTTTTTGGTACGTATGTATGATATAACATTTCTTATATTAAGTACATGCTCCTATTTGATAACTTTATATGTATGCTATTTATAAAAAAACGCAGGGTGCGGTGGATCTCCAGGAGACGGATTTGGATCTCGTTAAGCGCCACTGGAACAGTAAAGTGGCAGCAAATTATAGACAAACAAGGAACAATTAAAAATCAAGTGGGAAAAGGCAGTCTTGGGTGAGCGAGTCAGTGTGGAATGATCTACTTACTTATTGGAATAGTAATGAGGACTTTCTGGTAAATTTTACTGCATATTTTTAATTTCAATTATTCTATTCAACTAGTACGTGATTTAGGCTAAGACATTTTTTTAAAAATTTAAATTTAAAGGCCTCGTCTGAGAGAAATGCAGCTAATAGGAGCAAGAATCCGGTTACGCATCGAGGTGGGTCCAAGTCATTTCAGCATCATCGTGAGGATCTGGTATATTTTGTAATTGCACAGTTTAAATTTTTAATTCATAAACAGTTAAAATTAATAGTTGATTTAAGTTTAAGTTTTAATTTACATGTGTGCATGCTTATTTCAGGAGAGAGCGCGTATGGCTCATGTGTCGTACTCGGATGTTTTCGAGCATACACATGCATTGAGTCAGACTGACGACACAGACTCAGTTTCGTACACTTGGGACCATGATGATAAGGCGCGTGAGAGATATGTAAGTATAAAATAGTTAAGTAGACTTATAATTTAATTAAAATAGTGTTATCTAAATTTATTTTATTTTTGTTTAACAGGAGAAATTTCAGGAGCAAAGGGCGCAGGTACTGGAAGCTACAGGGAGGACTAAGCTGACCAAGGAAGATGAGGACAAGATATTTGATGCTGTCATGGATCCTGCTACCCGAAACAGACGATATGGTTATGGAAATCTAGAGGTAATACTAAAATTTATAATAAAAACTCAAATGTATTCGAACTACTATTATGAAATACTGAAAATCTGAAATTATATACAGATTACAACATCTCAGCAGATGTATCAGAAGGCTCAGGAAAAGGAAGAAATCACACAGTTGAAAGCACAGATTGCAGAGCTTCATGAACGTGATCATCGCCGTTAAGAGCAGATGGAGTTGCTTAACCAGCGATTGGCGGAGTACATTGCCCAGCACGGTACGACACCTTCATCTTCAGAGGGAGAGAGTTGATCAGGTTAGCTTGTTTTGATGTGTTTTGAGAGTTGGTGAGGCTTGCTACATGCATGGTAGTTGTATATATTTTGTTACGATGGTTTGGACATGATGTTATGATGGTTTGGTGATGGTACGGTTTGGACATGGTGTTGGTTATGTTGTTTGGAGATTGTTATGTTATTTTGGACATGGTGATGGTTTGGTGTTGTTTTGGCGAAATTTGGTGGTAATGTTATGAAAATATTGGTTAATTTATGTGTTTTGTGTTTGTTTTTTATTTCGTATTGTGTTTGGATGTATATATGGTTGAGATTGTGAGTTATATGCTCGAAATGGAGCAGTTCAGAATGTTTTATATTTGTTGTGTGACTTGTAGTGGTAAATCTAAAATCTGCCAAAAAAAAAACACCCAGATTTCCAACGGCGACCAACGACCAGCGACGGCTTACAGGTCATTCCATACAAACGGCTTCCAACGGCCTATTTGCTCAAAACATCATACACGTGTCCTTATTTATCAGTTGGAAGCCGTTGGAAATTACGCATCGTTTGCGTTGGAAGTCGTTGGAAGCCGTTGATCCGTATACCAACGGATTGACCAACGGCTTCCAACGGGGTTTCCAACGGCCCCTGGCCGTTGGAAACCCCTGTTCCTCTTGTAGTGTATAATTGAGGACTCTGACACTTGTTTACGTTATTTTCTCCTGGATTTTCTTTTCTTTGAGTCCATTGGGATTGTTGACTTAAATCTTTTTTTTCCATCTCATAAGATTTTATCTTCCACAAGTTCTACATATTCATTTTGATTTTGATTAAAACAACCGTCTGTTAGAATTTGTGATACAATATTTCCATTTGCAGAAGATTTGGAAGATATTATTGATTATGGTGATAGAATATTCCCAATTAGAGAAGATTTGAGAAATATTGTTAATTTGAGTAATATAATATTTCCAACTGCAGAAGATTTGGAAGATATCAAAAATTTATTGCATCTTTTGCAAAATTAGGCAGGACAATAAATTACCTGCATAAGTGGAAGGATTTGAAGAAGGTTTCTTTTTAGGATAGTGAAGTAAGGAATTAATTCATTAATTGGTTGGTTAAACAAGGAAGCCTATCAAGAGAACTGGAGAATTAATTAGGCATTGATTTATATCATAAATCAATTACTTCAACCCCAAGCATTAATCCTTATATAAGGATAGGGATTAAGTGAATGCATGATCATCTCAAAAATGTGAGGTGTATCATCTCTAAATGTTCTTCTTCTTTCCTGCTATCAGTCTTATTTTTTCTTATTGAGAAAAGCAATAAAATCTCCTCTCCCCAAGTGGACGTACACTAACAAGACGTCAGTGGAACTACTATAAATCTCTTGTGTTATTTCTTTTATTGCTAGATCTGTGATTGCTTTACTGGTGACTATCTGTTGTTTGTTTTGTCTTACCATCAATTCGTTCCTTTTTTTTGCAACAATTGGTATCAGAGCAACTAGGTTTATTCAGAAAGGGTGTTAGGCATTATGGCAGGAGATGGGGAGAATTCCAAAGCCATATGTCAAAGGGACATATATGGCAGCAGGATATTAGCTAGCAATAGAAAGATGGAATGGGGATAAAGACTTCGAGAAGTGGCAATGGAGGATGAAAGCTGTTCTGATGAGAAACAATGTTCATCCTGTGGTGTTTGCTCCTGAGGAGTTGACGGATGATATTTTATCTGTGGAAAGGAAGAAGATGGAAATGATGGGCATTTAGTACTTTACAATTAGCAATGGGAGAAAATGTCATTTTAGAGATTAACGGTGAGACCACTACTAAGGGCATTTGGACCAAGCTGGAAAAACTCTATTTAAAGAAGTCACTAACCAACTGTCTGATTTTGCTGAAGACGTTTTTCACTATGCGGATGAGAGAGGGTACTTCAGTGAAGGCACATCTTGATGTGAAGGCAAGTTTTCTATCTGAGGACTTGAAGGATCAGATGAAGGGGTTGAGTGAAGGTAGTGGAGGAAGTAGTACGGAAGACCTATTAGCTGGTATGGAGAGAGGGGAGAAGAAGAAGAAGAAAATAAAGTCAAGAGATGGGAAACACTGTACTTGGAGAGTCAAGGGTTGGAGCCTACAGTTCTCGTGGAAAGATGTCAAAGCTAGGAATACGAGAAGGGACTTTGAGTTTCTTCATAGGCAGAATATGATCAAAGGGGAAAGCTTCAACAAGGTGGGTTTTTTCCAAGAGGATGTGCTTGATAAGCGGAAGAAGAGATCATATGAAGTTGGTCAGAGATCAAAGGAGAAAGCAATGGATATGCATAAGTCTTTACAAACTGCTAGGTTCGGGCGTTACTAGAACTAGAATCGCTTATCGAAATGCTTGGTACCACGTGGTAGCACGGTGTGGGGAGAGGGTTGAGATGGTACATGGAGACGTTTGTTTTCATGGTGAAGATTGAAATGTCTTACTTGAAGGCGTAACTTTGTACACTTTCTTGGCAGGCGGTGGTGTTGCCGGAGTTTGTTAACAAAGTGCAATGGGTGATGGCCATGCCGAAGTTCATTGGGGAAAGTAACCATGGTGTCTTATCCGAGAAGATGCCTAGAGTAAGTGGATGTAGGTGAAGTTGGTATGCTTTCAAGGATATATAGTATCAAGGTGGAGATTGTTAAAATTTGTGATACAATATTTCTATTTGCAGAAGATTTGGAAGATATTATTGATTATGGTGATAGAATATTTCCAATTAGAGAAGATTTGGGAAATATTGTTAATTTGAGTAACATAATATGTCCAACTGCAGAAGATTTGGAAGATATCAGAAATTTATTGCATCTTTTGCAAAATTAGGCAAGACAATAAATTACCTACATAAGTGGAAGGATTTGAAGAAGGTTTCTTTTTGGGATAGTGAAGTAAGGAATTAATTCTCTAATTGGTTGGTTAAACAAGTAAGCCTATCAGGAGAATTGAAAAATTAATTAGATATTAATTTATATCATAAATCAATTACTTCAACCCCAAGCATTAATCCTTATATAAGGATAGGGATTAGGTGAATGTATTATCATCTCAAAATGTGAGGTGATATCTCACAAATTGTATTTTCTTCTTCTTCCTCTCCATTATCAGTCTTGTAAATTTTTTTTTATAGAAAAGTAACAAAATCTCTTCTCCCCAAGTGGACGTACACTAACAAGACATTAGTGGAACCACTATAAACCTCTTATGTTATTTCTTTTACTGCTAGATCTGTGATTGTTTTGCTGGTGACTATCTGTTGTTTGTTTTGCCTCACCATTAATCTGTTTCTATCCTTTTTTTTCAACAACAATTGGTATCAGAGCAAATAGGTTGATTCAGAAAGGGTGTTAGGCATTAGGGCAGGAGATGAGGAGAATTCAACAATTATATCAACGCCATATGTCAAAGGGACATATATGGCAGCAGGATCTCAGTTAGCAATAGAAAGATGGAATAGGGATAAAGACTTCGAGAAGTGGCAATGGAGGATGAAAGTTGTTCTGATGAGAAACAATGTTCATCCTGTAGAGTTTGCTTCTGAGGAGTTGACGGATGATATTTCAGCCGTGGAAAGGAAGGAGATGGAATGATGGACGTTCACTACTTTACAATTAGTAATGGGGGAAAATGTCATTTCAGAGATTAGCGGTGAGACCACTACTAAGGGCATTTGGACCAAGCTGGAAAAACTCTATTTAAAGAAGTCACTAACCAACCGTCTGATTTTGCTGAAGACGTTTTTCACCATGCGGATGAGAGAGGGTACTTCAGTGAAGACACATCTTGATGTGAAGGCAGGTCTTCTATCTGAGGACTTGAAGGATCAGATGAAGGGATTGAGTGAAGGTAGAGGAGAAAATAGTACGAAAGCCTTATTAGCTGGTATGGAGAGAGGCAAGAAGAAGAAGAAAATAAAGTCAAGAGATGGTTGTACTTGGAGAGTCAAGGGTTGGAGCCTACAGTTCTCGTGGAAAGATGTCAATGCTTGGCATACGAGAAGGGACTTTGAGTTTATGCATAGGCAGAATATGATCAAAGGGGAAAGCTTCAACAAGGTGGGATTTTGCCAAGAGGATGTGTTTGATAAACGGAAGAAGAGATCGTATGAAGTTGGTCAGAGATCAAAGGAGAAAACAGTGGATACGCATAAGTCTTTGCAGACTGCTAAGTTCGGGCGTTGCTCGAACTGGAATCGCTTATCGAAATGCTGGGTGCCACGTGGTGGCACAGTGTGGGGAGAGGGTTGAGATGGTTCATGGAGACATTTGCTTTCATGGTGAAGATTGATAGGTCTTACTTGAAGGGGTTACTTTGTACACTTTGTTGGCAGGCGGTGGTGTTGTCGGAGTTTGTTAACAAAGTGCAATGGGTAATGGCTATGCCAAAGCTCATTGGAGAAAGTAACCATTGTGTCTTATCCGAGAAGATGCTTAGAGTAAGTGGATGTAGGTGGAGTTGGTATGCTTTCAAGCATATATAGTATCAAGGTGGAGATTGTTAGAATTTGTGATACAATATTTCCATTTGCAAAAGATTTGGAAGATATTATTGATTATGGTGATAGAATATTTCCAATTTAAGAAGATTTGGGAAATATTGTTAATTTGTGTAATATAATATTTCCAACTGTAGAAGATTTGGAAGATATCCGAAATTTATTGCATCTTTTGCAAAATTAGGCAGGACAATAAATTACCTACATAAGTGGAAGGATTTGAAGAAGATTTCATTTCGGGATAGTGAAGTAAGGAATTCATTCTTTAATTGGTTGGTTAAACAAGGAAGCATATCAGAATTAGGCACTGATTTATATCATAAATCAATTACTTCAACCCCAAGCATTAATCCTTATATAAGTATAGGGATTAGGTGAATGTATGATCATCTCAAAAATGTGAGGTGTATCATCTCTAAAAGTTCTTCTTCTTCTCTGCTATTAGTCTTGTAATTTTTTCTTATTGAGAAAAGTAATAAAATCTCTTCTCTCTAAGTGGACGTACACTAACAAGACGTTAGCGCAACCACTATAAACCTCTTGTGTTATTTCTTTTATTGCTAGATCAGTGATTGCTTTCCTGGTGACTATCTGTTGTTTGTTTTGCCTTACCATCAACCCGTTCCTATTTTTTTCGCAACACCGTCAACTGCTTTAAAATGAGAAGTTAAATTTCTGCAAGAGTTCTTTGTATGAAGTCACCTGGCTAGCTGCTATTAAAATTTCATGGTTGATATTGAGGACTTCTAGTTAAGTAGTAGTCGCTAGACTGATCATTATAGCCTTACTCATATATTTCGAATGGTATTAAGATGCATATTGAGAGTTTTGTTGATAATTCAAATTGCTTTATCTGTTTGACTGTGAATTATCGTAAACATTATAATCTTGATCGTATTCCTGAAACCATTGGAATGACGGGAACATCAGATGTTTACCTTTTTGATTGTTTGACGTCTTTGGGGCAAATCATTAGTGTGGTTATTGTTGTTTAAGACGGAAAAAGAAGAAAACAAAAGGAAAGTTCATAATTAAAAAAAAAAAAAAAAAAAAAAAAAACTTGGCTATGTCTATAAGTAAAGACAATGGTCAAAAATAATATTATCGTTGCCTTATCTAACACTAGTCGTTGCCTTGATTTGCTTAGCATCATCGATGCCGATTATTTACCTTGCATTAATAATGCTGGATAAACCACTAGCTGCTATGGTCGCCAAATCAACCAAGGCTATTGGCACTTGACAATGAGCCATTTTTGAACTTGCCCTCTGTTGTTGGTAGTGATTGGACCCTTTATTGTAGTTGCTCTTATATCTATACCATACTTACCATTTGATCTATCGGCTTTCTCTACTTATTTGAAGAACTAGACATATTTTTTGATGCAATTTTTTTTTCTTTTATTTTATTTATTTATTGAAAAGATACAGATCTAGAAAAAATTACAATTTTTGTTTATGTAAGTGAACATTTTTTTTAAGATACAATTTGAATTTTATGCTGACGAAATGGTTAAGTTTTAGGAAATAAATTATTTTTCAATTCAACTTATGGCTTATTGTGTTTAGCAAATCTTATAATTTGATATTGCCGCAAATATAAATTGCATTTTACATTAATCATATTTCCAAATTGGGAGAAGTAACATTTAAAAATAATAAAAAGTTTTATTTAACATCGTTTAGCTATTTTCTACAACAAATAGCATCGTTTGCAAATTCACCCTAGTCGTTGTAAGCTTTAGAACCGGCTATAGTTATTGAGATCAGTGTCTAATGCTGACATCTAAATATCTAATATCAAAACATAAGTTTTTTTAGATTTTTGGTTTAGTTAAATGCAAAACTTAATATGCTAAAGTGTAAATTAGATGTTTTAAATGCTTATAAGACTAAAATACCTGCGATGCTGCAGCGGTTTGTTACTACAGTGTAAACGGTAGAGGATTGTATCTTTTTAGTAGATGAGAGTAGCTATTGGAAATTGGCGGATATGTAAAACTGATGCTCCAATCCCAGCTACTATTGGTCACCGAATCTTTTGACTAGAAATTATTTCAACAAATGTTATCAACAGCGAGAACTAAAATGTTAAACATGCCTACAATGACACATTAATAGAAAGCAATCATGTCAGCTTAATGGATACAACATGTAATCATATAACATCTTACAAACGTGTAAGCCACTCACATGTACGATTTAAGAAGAGGAAAACAAAACATTAATGACTATCAATAATCTACAGACAGATGTAATCTCGTTTGGCATTTATGCGAGGATTCAGGGACTGAGTAATCTTGATTGGCACTTATGCGAGGATTCAGAGACTGAGTAATCTTGTTTGGCACTTCAAACGATCTGTGTTTTGCTGTGGAAACTTAGATTATCTCCCAGTGCTGTTTAAACCGAGTCGTAATGGATTTCTTGGTTGAAAACCTGCGAAGAGTACATAGGTAAGCACATTCCTAGCTCTTCCAGTAAAGGTTTCCAGGCGTCTAAGGTCGCTGGTCGCTGATCGCAAGTACATAGTGAATTGCCTTCATAAGCAAAATGGCGAAGTTGAATCGAAGTAACTAGATAAATTAGGATTCATAGAGAATCCCTAGTCTACGTTTCAATCCATCTATACTTCGTGAGAAATGGATATGGATGAATAGAAACATAGAGGGAGTTAATCAGGTCATTAACCATAGCTAGTGTTGTTGGGTTTGATTTTCAAATTTCACAAGGGATGTACTAAGCAGCAGGAGTTTTATGTTATCAAATGTTTTATGCTTTTTTTTTATATATATAAAAAAAGTCTCCAATCCAGCTACTCACAAAATGAGTCCTTGTTGATACTAGCAAGTCTATTGCCCCAACGGCAACTCATCGCAAAGCACCAGTTCCATTCCCGTTATCATTACAAGTTCTTAAAATATTACAAGGCAAACGTCGTCAGTTTATGCGTAACATGGCTATCCAAAATTCCGTTATTTATACCAGTTGATTAACAAAGCCATGGCTATCAAAAAGCATTTGAACAATAACAGAAAGAACAAGGATATTTGCTTTTATAGCCGTGCATGTCATAAGGTTTTATCTGAGACTGCCAAAAAATGACCAGAAAGACCCGTTGCTCAATGAACATGCACATAAGTTGTAATCATTTTAGCAAATTAGTAATCATATCAGCTTAATGGATACAACATGTGTGAAGTATGCTGCACTGTGCAGTCACGTGCATTTCAGATATTATGTTATTGTTGTGGGCCTCTTACTTATTGACTCTTGCTATGTATATAGCATGAAACTGTGAGGGTTTCTATGTGAGATGAGAGTAGCCGCCACACAACTAATGAAAAAGAAAAATACCTGAGAGTGGAGTGAGCTGAGAGTCAATTGTGAAAGCCTGTGTATGAGCTCTTGTGTAATTCTCCATTGTAAGTAATAAAATCACTCTCGCTTTGCCCGTAGATGTAGGCTATTGCCGAACCACGTTAAATATTGTGTGTTCTCTTGTTTTGCTGTCTATGTTAATCTGTGCATTATACTGAGCTGTTGTGTGTGTTGAGTTTGGCTTCCGCTGCGCCTAATCTCGACAATTGGTATCGGAGCTTGTGGTTGCAATCTTTGGATTTGTGTGTTCAGTTTAGTGCACAGAAGGTGTTCGACGAAATTCTTGTGAGGGCAGTTTTTCCCATTTGTGTTTATTTCTCTTGTGTAAGTTGCTTGTGTTGCGAAAATGAGTGAATCTAGTCAATCTGAAAAAATAGTGTATCACAGAGCAAGGCTAGATGTAGAGAAATTTAATGGAAACAATAACTTTGGTTTGTGGAGAACAGATGTGTCTGATGCTCTTGAACATTTGGATTTAGAACCTTGTTTGAGAATAGAGAAACCAGAAGAATGGTCAGACAAACAGTGGGAAAAGAATCAAAGACTTTGTTTAGCTACGATCAGGGGTTGCTTGGAAGCTGATATCAGAGTGAACTATCAACATGAGACCTCGCCGAAAGAATTATGGGAAAAACTTGAAGCGAAGTACCTCGTAAAGAATGTGGCAAACCGAATTCATGTAAAAAGAAATTTGTATCGGTTCAATATGAAGAAGGGTGCAACTCTGACTGAGCATCTGGATTCCTTTAACAAACTCCTTACGGAGTTGGTTAATTATGATGAGATCATTCCAGATGAGGAGAAAGCATTGTGTTTAGTGAATTCTCTTCCGGAGAAATATGAACCCGTGATTAAGTCGCTAATTCATGGCAAAGACAAGTTGATTTATGATGAAGTCGCTACATAATTACGTAGTGAAGAATTCCGAAAGATGGATAGAGATTATATCTCCAGAGAAGATGGTGGTGATGCTCTTGTAGTGAGAGGCGGAAAATCAGACCGTAAGAAAAATGTTGGCCAACATCCTAATAAGGGTAAAGGATACTCGAAAGCAAAAGGGCGTTTGGCTAAGGATGAATGTGCTTGGTGTCATGAAAAAGGCCATTGGACTAAAGATTGTCCTAAGGTCAAGGAGCGGGACAAGAAAAGCAAAAGTGTAGCAAATGTAGTCCAGTCCAACAAAGACACAGGGAATGAGTCAGGTTTCTCTTTAACCATGGTACCTTCTAACTCTAAGGCAAAAGATGATGAGTGGATACTTGATTCGGGTGCTACCTTTCATGTGACTCCAAATAGAGAATGGTTTTCAAATTAAAATGAGGGCGAAGTATTGATGGGAAATCACAATTCTTGTAATATTGTGGGAATTGGTAGTATTCGCCTGAAACTGCATGATGGAAAAATTAGAGAACTGAAAAATGTGAGGTGTGTGCCAAGTATGAAAAAGAATCTGATTTCTTTAGGAATGCTTGAATCCAAGGGATTAAGACTTGATGGCCAAAATGGAGTTATGAAGGTGATGTCTGGAGCTATGGTTGTTATGAAAGGTACACGTCATCACAACTTGTATTACTTAAATGGGAGAACAGTGACTGGGGATGTAGCTACAGCTGAGCAGAGTGAAATTGCTGTTAAGGAATCTGCAATGCTATGGCACATGAGGCCTGCACATCCAGGTGAGAAATCTTTGAATGCTTTAATTAAGCAAAATCTATTGAAAGAGGTTGTTGTCTGTAAGTTAGATTTCTGTGAACATTGTGTAAAAGGCAAGAAGACAAGATCTCGCTTTGGTAAGGGAATTCATAAATCTAGTGGAGTTCTAGATTATGTTCATTCAGATGTATGGGGTCCTTCCAAAAATGCATCTTTGGGAGGTAAGCATTGGTTTGTCTCTTTTATTGATGACTATTCTAGGCGTGTATGGGTGTATGTCATGAGACAGAAAAGTGATGTTCTGGAAATATTTGTGAGATGGAAGAAAGCAGTTGAAACTCAAACGGGTAGAAAACTCAAAGTACTTCGTTCAGACAACGATGGAGAGTACACAAGTGATCCATTTCACAAAGTATGTCAAGATGAGGGAACCAAGAGACATTTCACGGTTAGAGAAACACCACAGCAGAATGGAGTCGCAGAAAGGATGAATCGTACACTGCTAGAGAGAGTATGATGTATGTTGTCTAATTCTGGATTAGGCAAAGCATTCTGGGCTGAAGCTGTTACTTATGCATGTTTTCTCATCAATTGGTTGCCTTCATCTGCATTAGGAGGCAAAACACCAATGGAATTCTGGTATGGTAAGCCTGCTTATGACTATGAGTTGATTCATGTATTTGGTTGTCCTGCTTGGTTTCATGTGAAGGACAATAAGCTTGGAGTTCGTGCTGTTGAGGCAATATTTGTTGGCATGAAGACTGGAGTCAAAGGGTTCAAACTTTGAAATCCAGTTACCAAGAAAATGATTATAAGCAGGGATGTTACGTTTAATGAAGCTGCTATGCTAAAGCCTAAGGGTTCTCATCAGGTGGAGAATGAGAGCAGTAATCGTGAGAATTTGCAGCGTGTGAAGTTTGATATTGTTACACAAGTCCCAGATGAAACTGTACCAGTGGAACCAGCTTCTGAAGAGGTGACATATTCAGTTGTTGAAACAGATGAAGTTACGGTTGACCGAGGCAGTGCTGATGATTCCGACGATGGGTTAGAAATAGAAACAGAGGCTGAGAGAAGTGTTCCAGAGTTAATTGCTTCTAGCAAACCGAAAAGGGATATCAGGAAACCAGGTTGGTTTCGAGATTGTGTAACTTATGCTTTACCAGTTACTGATGAAGGCATTCCCGAGACGTACACACAAGCTATTCATAACGTTGAGTGTGAAGAATGGAAAGATGCTATGGGTGAAGAAATGACATCTCTTCACAAGAATGACACCTGGGTTCTTGCCAAGCTCCCTAAGGGCAAGAAAGCGATTGGATGTAAGTGGGTATATGCTAAGAAAGGAGTGAAGAAAAATGAGATTCGCTACAAGGCAAGGCTGGTTGCAAAAGGCTATGCCCAGAAGGAGGGAATTGACTACAATGAAGTATTCTCTCCAGTTGTGAAGCACTCCTCTATTCGTATTTTGTTAGCCTTGGTAGCGCAGTATGACTTGAATCTGGTTCAGATGGATGTAGAAAAAGCGTTCTTACATGGAGATCTAGATGAGGAGATCTATATGACTCAGCCAAGTGGATTCAAATCTCCCGGTGAAGATGATCTGGTGTGTAAGTTGAAAAGATCGTTGTATGGACTGAAACAGTCTCCGAGACAGTGGTATAAACGATTTGATCGTTTTATGTTAGGCCAAGCGTACACAAGAAGCCACCATAATCACTGTGTATATCTGAAGAAGCTGAGTGATGGTTCTTTCATTTATTTGTTGTTGTATGTAGATGATATGCTGATTGCATCTACTTGCAAGTCTGAGATTGAGAAGCTGAAATGTAAGTTGTCAGCTGAATTTGAAATGAAAGATCTTGGAGATGCGAAGAAGATTCTTGGCATGGAGATTCAGAGAGATAGAATGAAGGGCAAGGTGTGTTTATCTCAAAAGACATATTTGAAGAAGGTATTAAGGAAATTTGGCATTTCTAAAGAAACCAAATCAGTAAGTACTCCTCTTGCTGCTCATTTTAAATTGAATGCAACTATGTGTCCTTCCTCTGATGATGAGATTCAATTTATGGCACATGTGCCTTATGCTAATGTTGTTGGGAGTCTTATGTATGCGATGGTGTGTACACGACCTGACATTTCACATGCCGTGAGTATGGTCAGTCGTTACATGCATGCTCCTGGAAAAGAGCATTGGAATGCTGTCAAATGGATTTTGAGATATCTTATGGGAACTATCGATGCTGGTTTAGAATTTGTGAAGGATATGAACAACAGTCATTTATGTGTTGGTTATGTAGACTCAGATTATGCCAGTGATTTAGATAAGAGACGCTCTACTACAGGGTATGTGTTTACCTTGGCAGGAGGTCTTATATGTTGGAGGTCTATTCTGCAGTCGACGGTGACTCTATCTACTACAGAGACAGAGTATATGGCAGTGACTGAAGCTTTCAAAGAAGCTATATGGTTGCAAGGTTTGTTGGATGATTTGGGAGTGGTGCAAGATCAACTTCCTGTGTATTGCGATAGTATGAGTGCGATCCACCTAGCAAAGAATCAAGTTCATCATGCCCGAACAAAGCACATTGATGTGCGTTATCATTTCATTAGAGAAGTATTAATTGAGGGTCATATTCTCTTGGTAAAGATTGATACAAAAGTGAATCCCGCAGACATGTTGACTAAAGTGGTTCTTAATGTCAAGTTCAAGCATTGTCTTGACTTGATTAATGTTTTGTATGTTTGATGTATGATACCCCGATGGGGTGGAGGTTCTTCGGAACATTGTGAAGTCTCGTTTGCGAGACATTTTGATGAACTACGACAGCTTGATCCTTTGGGTACGTAGGCAACTACTTTGGTGGTGCAGCTGGATATGTGGCAATCAGAGTATTTTGTGTGTGATCGTCTCATGCTTTTGTGCATGATCCGAGGTGGAGAATTGTGAAGTATGCTGCACTGTGCAGTCACGTGCATTTCAGATATTATGTTATTGTTGTGGGCCTCTTACTTGTTGACTCTTGCAATATATATAGCATGAAATTGGGAGGGTTTCTATGTGAGATGAGAGTAGCCGCCACACAACAAATGAAAAAGAAAAATACCTGAGAGTGGAGTGAGCTGAGAGTCAATTGTGAAAGCCTGTGTATGAGCTCTTGTGTAATTCTCCATTGTAAGTAATAAAATCACTCTCGCTTTGCCCGTGGATGTAGGCTATTGCCGAACCACGTTAAATATTGTGTGTTCTCTTGTTTTGCTGTCTATGTTAATCTGTGCATTATAATGAGCTGTTGTGTGTGTTGAGTTTGGCTTCCGCTGCGCCTAATCTCGACAACATGTACATATGCTAAAGTGTAAATTAGTAAATTTAAATGCTTATAAGACTAAAATACGTGGGATGCTTAAGTGTAATCATTTTAGTATCTTTTGACTAGAAATTATTTTAACAAATATTTTCAACAGCAAGAACTATGCTGTTAAACATGCCTACAATGACAATAATAGAAAGCATGCAATCTACAGACAAATGTTCATCGGTAGGCAACATGATTCTTCTTGAAACAAAAATCTTACGTTGAATATTTGAATAATTGTGCAACTATAACCATGGGTATGTATGTATAATTGTATACCCAAAGTTTCCAATGCAGCTACTCATAACCGAGTCCCTATTGAATATTGATACTACAAGTCTATAACCCCAACAGCTACTTGTAGCAAAGCACCAGTCGGCAGTTCCATTCCAAGGCAAGCGTTGTCAGTTTATGCATAAGCAGCATAACATATGATGCTTTGCAGGATTTGACCCAAAGATACCGATATCTGTACCAGGAATGGCTATCAACAAGCATTTGAATAATAACGAAAGGACAAGGATATTTGCTTCTATAGCCATGCATGCCATAAGGTTTTACCTAAGACTGCCAAAAATTGACCAGAAAAACTCGTTGCTCAATGAACATGCACATAATTTGTCTGCTATTTATCAGTATTATTACTACTCTATTTCATAAATAGTGCGTATCATTTAACAGTTCACTGTTATTAGCTGCCAGTAATATGGTCCAAGCTTGGCTAATGGCGCCAAGCACTGCAATCTATTAAAATTTGCCTACTAATTGGTTCTTTAGTACTTGCAATATTATTTATGATCATAACCATGAATTATAGTTAAATGAATTTTATATGTGCTATAATTTTATATTTGTACAAATTTTGGTGAAGCAGAGTTGCCGAGAAGGAGCTAGCGGAGATGCTACAGGGAGGCGGTGAAGCAATAGTAGATCAGTAGCAAAGGTTACCATTGGAAAACTCAACTTGGAGAGATGAGTCATTTAGGCGTTTGTTTTAATCGTTAGGAGCCCAAAATTTCTGAGATACTCAAGACTAATTATATTACAAGAGCAATCAGTGTTTATTTAAATACCATATTATCCGGCAAATATTAATTCCCTACTGAAATACATAGATGTTTGTATACATCGATTCCATTGTTTCGTGCACAAAAAAATAAAATAAAAATAAAAACAAGGAAGAAGAAGAAAACCAGAAATAGAAATATGCAAACAAGACCACGCTAATAAAATCAGGCATTTGTAACAATGATCATTCCCATCTGATTCTGATCTTATTCGTATGTTTGAACTCGTAAGTCAAGGCCAAACTTCCATCCATTCTTCTAAGCACGAACTTCTCTACCAATACATAGCACCCAAAGTTCTTCCATTTATCTTTTCCTTCATAAACTTCAGTCCTCTTCACCCTTTCTGTCTTCTCACCACCACCTGCATATCCTCCTCTCCCTTCTTCCCATCTAATCCTCTCCCATATTGGTAAACTTAACCCCATTCCTTTCATCAAAGAACTTGTAGGCATAAACCAAATAACCCCATCAACAATATCAAAATTTTCCTTCACTTCCTTGTTTCCATCCAACATAGCCACTTCCTTCCTTATCACAACATCTACATCCACCGCCTTTCCATCACCGTGAAAATTTTCTTCCGTGAATATCTCTTCCCAATATTGCTCAAGCGTCATCTCATAAAACATGGACGTTTTCATTTGGTCCTTCAAACTCTCACCTTCCTTCACAAATATGTAAGGACAATACCATTTCCCCACCACCAAAGATGGAGAGAGCTTAGTTTTTAAAGCAAAATCAACACTAGGCATTTGCGTTCGAAGGCTCGTGTTCATGCCGTTTGCCTCTTTTAGACAGTAGTGCGATGGCCTTGAACTGTATGCTTTCCAACCTTTTCTCCTCAAGAACCTTTGTGGAATTCCATCATGCACTACCGACTCTGCACGAAATTTGTTGTTTTGAGGTATGATTTTGACTTGTTGGTACACGTTTCTATGATCAAATGGAGACGGTTTAATGTCATTTATGAAAGTGCAGAGGCAAAATGTGCTCATGTCTTCCTCCTTTGAGCATGTACATGTTTTTCTGTAAATTACCAAATATTATGTTGGGGATTTTGTGGTTTGAGACGCTTTTGGAGGAGTAGAATCTGCCGTACTTCTGACTTCAAGGATTTGCGGAGCAAATTCTTTCAGACAATAGTTCAACCCACCAGGTACAAAAGGGTTATCGAACTATTGACTTCAGGATTCAATGAAGTCTTGAAACAGCGTAATCGAATTCAAAGTTTGTACGACTTTGATTCGACCAAGAACACTCTGATTTAATGTTTCTGATGATGCAAATACTGTAGAGAATGAAGAGAAGAAGAGGAGGATTAATCTGCAACGTATTTCTGCAATTTGCAACACCTCAGAGGCGTTACAAATGAAACAGCGTTTTGATACGCTTTAATGGCGTTGCAGACTGTAAAGGAAGAAGAAGATATTATTAGAAGTTGTTTCAAACATTTCTGGGCGTTGCTATTTATAACAATTGAAGAGGCATCCTTTCAGCGAAGCGTCACCACCGTTTGTAACGGTTATTTCCGTCCGTACAGCGTCGCATCTCTTCCCTTTGGGATGAAATTTTAAAACGGCCGGTCGGCCGCCAAAATATCACCGGTCGACCGTTTTCAAACAGAGATTAAAACGGTCGACTGGTTGAGTTTTGGCCGGTCGACCGGTCTGTTTCGTGACTTAATGGATCACGAGACCCCAAGAGCCCCAAGGCCCATCTTTTGACATTTTAAATATTATTATGCCAAGTTAATGCTCAAGGCCCATTGCCTTATCTCTCCTTCTCTTCTTTCTTTTGTTATTATACATCATGTCTTTACATATATAGTGGAAATCCTTTGTATTTTCCATGATGTGGGACATAACATATTTGCCCATTCCTTCTTCCTTTTATTCTTCATTCTCTTCAAATAATACCCAAACCCAAATCAATTGTTTTTGAAAATTTTACAACAATCTCCCCTAATTTTCAAAATAAGAAAATAAATAAAGTGGACGGCTGAGTCACTAGTGTGACTTCCTACATACCCAAGTGGGATCAAGCCTATGTAGTTCTAAGGTCAAATTTTGCATCATCGTGGAAACAACACATAAATAAAAGTATCTTTTGGATTTGAACTTTTACTTAGTGTAAACCATTCAAAGTTCTATTGAGATTCAATGGTGAACGAATCTTGAACCAAGTATCCCTTAATGATAAAACCGGAACAATCACACATGTTGTATTCCTTAGTTAGAGTGTTCTGTATTGCTCAGCACGTTAATGGCCATGTGCTTAAATCCTGGTTCATGAGTCTACTTCGAAAGCGGTCTTACTTTCATAGGAAACGGCCTGATTTCCATACTCATATAGGTAAGTCACTTAAGGTGTTTCTGCGAGACACCTTTTAGGGTTTCTAGACTTATTAAGGATATTCATCCATCCTTTGTTCATGCAGAATCCAACACTAAACATTATGGGATTATTGATTTAGTGTTCCATAATCATTTCCTTAACTTGTTGGTACCCATTGAACTTTGTCTATCCTTTTCAAGACACAAGTTGGGTTTGTCATCATAATGATTATACTTCTTTAGGAACTTTTCAATGTAATGAGATTGAGTTAATAATAACTCCCCCGTTTTCCTAATGATTTTAATTCCTAGAATTACATCAGCCTCTCCCGGATCTTTCATATCAAATTTAGAAGATAGAAACTTTTTAGTTTCATTTACACAGGATATGTTGGAACCAAATATCAGCATGTCATCAACGTATAAACATATTATAACATAACCGTTGTTATCCGATTTGCTATAGATACATTTATCTGCATCATTAACAATGAATCCAAATGACAGTGCAACTTTATCAAACTTCTCATGCCATTGCATGGGAGCTTGCTTCAGGCCATAAAGAGATTTAACTAATTTACAAACTTTCCTTTCTTGGCCTGGGGTTATGAAACCTTCAGGTTGTTCCATGTATATCTCTTCTTCTAATTCTCCATTTAGAAAAGCTGTCTTTACATCCATTTGATGTATGACCAAGTTATGAATTGATGCAAGTGCTATTAAACAGCGTATCGAAGATATGCGAGCCACCGGAGCATATGTATCAAAATAATCTACTCCTTGTCTTTGTTTATATCCCTTAGCAACTAATCTGGCTTTAAATTTATCAATGGATCCATTTGTATTCAACTTTTTCTTGAATATCCATTTACATCCTATAGGTTTAGCACCAGGAGGTAAGTCGCTTAATACCCAAGTTTGGTTTAACATTATGGAATTCATTTCGTCATTGATAGCTTCTTTCCAGAAATTAGAATCTCTAGAACTCATAGCCTCAGAATAAGTTTTGGGATCATCATCGACGTTCATTACATATCTTGTCACATTAAGGACTTCGTCCTTATTGCCTTCTACGAGATATGTTATGAAGTCAGGACCATAGTCCTTCTCTATTCTCGCTCTTTTACTTCTTCTGTGTTCAATACTATCATCTGGCACTGACACTTCCTTACTGTTTTGAGCAGGAGCATATTCATCATCATTTGTATCATTAGTCTCAGTTGGTTCTGGACTAGATGATCTCAATGGATTCTCAATAGTTTGATTTTCAAAAAATTCTACATCTACAGATTCTATGACTTCTAAGGTATCAAGAATCATAAATCTATAAGTTATACTATTAAGAGAATATCCAATGAAAACACATTTAAAAGCCCTATTACCTAACTTTGGTCGTTTAGGGTCTGGTTTTCTAACATATGCTAAACAACCCCAAACTTTAAGTCTAGTAAGATTAGGTTTTCTATTGAACCATAATTCATAAGGAGAAAAATTATTTTTCTTAAGTGGTACTCTATTTAAAATGTAACATGCAGATAACATAGCATCACCCCATAGGTTATAAGGCAAATTAGAACTTATGAGCATGGCATTAACCATTTCTACTAAAGTTCTATTTTTTCTCTCAGCAACACCATTTTGTTGTGGTGTATAAGGGGCGGTACATTGGTGAATGATACCATTTTGTTTGCTAAACAAAGTAAACTCATTTGAAAAATATTCACCACCACGATCTGAATGTAACACTTTTATTTTAATTCCTATTTGTGTTTCGACTTCTGCTTTGTAAATTTTGAATTTATCAAAGGCTTCATCTTTTGATTTCATTAGATATACATAAGCATATCTAGAATAATCATCAATAAACGTTATATAGTATTGGTTACCACCATAGGTGATATGACTTTTCAAGTCACCCACATCACTATATACCAAATCAAGCAAACTAGTTTTCCTTTCAACAGATTTAAAGGATTTTCGATGTATTTTTGCTTGAACACATATCTCACATTTAGAAATGGATTCGAAATCACAATCAGAAATTAATCCTAATTTATGCATATTTCTAAGTGACTTATAATTAACATATCCTAATCTACTATGCCATAAATTAACAGAGTCAACAATATAAGCAGAAGATTTCTTTATTAGATTCAACTTAATCATGCCGTTACAAGAATATCCCTGTCCAATAAATTTGCTGTTCTTGGACAACACTAACTTATCAGACTCATACACCATCTTGAATCCTCCTTTGTTAAGAAGGTATCCAGAAATTAAATTCTTACACATATCAGGTACATAAAATACATTGACTAAAGTAAGAACTTTCCCAGAGGTGAATGTCAATTCAATAGTGCCTTTTCCCAGAACTTTGCTTGCAACTTTGTTTGCGCTAGTTACTTCGCTGGATTCTCCGTTGTTCTCATCGTAAGTCTTGAACAGATTACGGTCTTTGCAAATATGAATAGTTGCTCCAGTATCGAGCCACCAGTCATTGTCAATGCCACTAACGGAGTTCGCCTCTTGTACGACAGCCACAAGCTTTTCTTCGACCACATTCGCTTTTTGTTGTTTCTTCCGAAGACGACAGTCTCGGGCATAGTGGCCGGGTTTGTGACAATAGTAACAGTCACCCTTCTTCTTATTCTTGGAATTAGTACCTTTCTTTTTGAACTGTGTCTCATTCTTAGGCTTTAACTTATCGTTAATTTCAACATTATTAACCTTAGATTGAGACTCAGTTTGCGGATTATCATCTAGTTCGCGTTTACGAGAATCCTCTTCAATACGAAGATGACGCTGTAAACCGTCTAAATCATAATCGGTTTCCGCATGTTTTAATTTCTTCTTATAATCATTCCAAGAATTCGGGAGTCTCGAAATAATAACTCCAACAACAAATGATTCAGGGAGATTAATACCGGCATCTTTAAGTTGATTTACTAACAGTAGTATTTCACTAACTTGTCCAATTATGGACTTGTTAGTGACCATTTTGAAATCCATAAAATTGCATATAAGAAATTTCTTATTACTTGCCTCAGAGATGCGATATTTGCTTTCTAGCGCAGTCTAGAGTGCCTTCGCCGTGTCCAAGGTCCTGTGAGCATTGTATATCGGAGTAGACAGTGCATTCAGTATGTGGCCTCTGCATAGAAAATCTTCCTCTTTTCGCTTTGCCCTTTTTGCTTTTAATTCTGCACTATCCTTATCGGTTTCCTCCGGTATTTTCTGTAATGGCGCGTTTTGTAAGGCATCATAATTAAGTTATTTAATTATGTAAATAACGAATATATTAAATAAAACGATAGTTGAACGTATAATTTATAATATAATTATAATCGAGCTCGAAATGGCGCGGCAGTTCGCTATTTGGCGATTCGAACTTCAACTGAATGTACAGGATTCGTTTTAAGCCGGATTCCTGTGAAACAAGAAACGTGTGGAGCTGGTGGAGTATATCTTTCTAGTGGAAGAGAAAAATCAGGATTTCGTCGTATAGATTTTGATGTACGTCCAAATCAAATTGCAGAAAAGTCGCTGTGGAATTCCGTTATAATTCGTAACGCTTTATATAAGTTATAAAAAGGGATTTTCAATGTAATTTGAATATCGATTCAACCTGGACTTAGAATATGAAATATATAATTATCCTGGAGCCGTATGATATTCCACTGTGAATATATACGATAATATAAATTTATTTATATTTAATTTAATTTATTTAAATATAGTTATATATTTAAATAGGCTATTTAGAGCGTTAAAAATAGCCACTTTTGCATATGAAGTCGGAATTCGACGAAACCAGTTTTGTTGGATCCGCAATGTCAAATAGTTGTTAGATGTCAAGTTTCGTGATTTTTAGAGTCACTGTGTGGCCGTACGGATTTTTAGAGTGAGAAACAGTCAGTATTTCGACGGTTAAAAATACGCTGTGTGAGCATACGAAGTCGGAATTTGACGAAACCAGTTTCGTTGGGACCGTAATGTCAAATTCTATCAGCGTGTCAGTTTTCATGATTTTTAGGCGTCATATATGACCGCAGGGATTTTTAAGGACATGAGATAAAGGGAAAAATCAAATAAATAAAATAGAAAATCAATTAAAAAAAAATATCCCAATTTTTCTTAGGCAGTAGGAAGGCCACGCACACCTCATTTTCAACCACAAACAACACCTACCACAACACAGCTTATAAATACAAATCCAAACCGAACACAGCAAAGTTTTGTTCAAAGGAAAAATCAAAATAAATACAGAGAGAATGCTATAAATTACAAAGTGTAAATGAGTGGAATCAACGAAGCAAGGGCTTCACTTCTGTGTGAGTTCTGTCTGGTGCGACGCTGGTTTGGGAACCCTCGAAAACCAACGCAGGGACCTAGGGCTCGAGATGTTGGGAAGCGTGAGCAGCGATGCAGGTTTTCGATGTTGGATTTGGATTCAAGGAAGGAAACCGCACTTGTTTGTGTGTATTTTGGGAATCTCGGTGGTAGTTGTTCGATGCCTGTAGGTGGGAGCTGACGTCGAAATGCCAAACGGTGATGACGAGTTGTGGTAGTTGGGGTTAGGGATAATGAGGAGTTGAAGAGAAGTATGCTGGTGATTTTACTTTTGGGTTCGGTGGTGTATACGGTGGTGGAGGAAGTAGGAAATGTCGGCCATTTTTTGGGGTATACTGGAGCACGACGGGATTTGGGGAAGAAGAGGATTGGGAGCGAGTTATAAGCATGGGCGGGTTTGGGCCATGATGGAAGGGTAAGGCCCATCCTTAAATAATTTAGTTTTATTTTAAATTTAAAAACAATGTATCAACTTCGTAATTAAATAACTTGTTCGTATGGAATCAGAATCACGAACCGTAAGTTGCGTTGGGATCGTATGGACGGGAGCAACACAATGAGACTGACCGGGAGTGAATCCGAGCTCGTTACAATTTATGGCGAAATAAATTGTCTGACTGAATCAAATAACGCAAACCGTTATTTAACGGTTAACGCGCAAATGTGAGTAAAACTCACTAACTCTGAACAGTTTATAATTTCATGTTGCATTGTTAGAACTGTTAAAATTGTCTGTTTGACTGTGTGTTGATTAGTTGATTGAACTGCTAGTCAGTTAGTTAAATTTCTATATTGATTCTGTTTAACAGAATATATCATATGGAACTGAAAGTGATGTTATCTATATTGTCTAACATCTGTGATGCAGGGAAACAGGTTGGAGGAATCCGACTGGATTCCTCAACATTTATTTTACCGTTTTTCATATATTGTGATATATAATGTGTTATGAAATCTGTTATTGATTTCATATGTTTGAATGATACCGATCATGGTTATACGACACGTTAAACACCGTAGGTGATACTAGGATGTAAAAAGGGAATTTTCAATGTTTATATTGAAAATAAATCTTATTTATAAAATCGATAGGATTTTATAAAATGAAAACATTTATTTATTTAGGAAATAAATAAAGTAACATTTATTTAGATTATAAATAAATGGAATAAAGGAATATTTATTTAGGGAATAAATAAAGGAACACTTGTTCGGAAAATAAATAGAATTTTACAAGGATAGATTTAGACACGTGCTTCGCACACGGTATAACACGATATGGATTTAAATGAGATATTTAATAGGAAATCTGTTTCAAACAGATAAATTGAAGTAGATTAATTTATAAATAATGTTTTATAAATTAAATAAATTATTTATCGTTGATAAATGGAATATATATAAGTCTGGACTTATATAGAGAAGTAGAAACGTTATTAAAAGGACATTTATAAAGTGAAGAACCGTTACTGAAAGTAAATCTTTATAAATGGATAAACATTGTAAAAAGTAAATCTTTATCAATGGATAAACATTGTAAAAAGGAAATCTTTTGAAATAAATAAACGTTAATAAAAGGAGTAAATCGAATTTAGTTATTCGAAATGAGTTATTCGAATTAGATATTTGAATAGAGTTAAACAAAGAAGTTTGTTAGGTTAACCAAAGCAAGTCAGTCGAGTTAATCAAAGTAATTGGTTAAGTTAACCAAAGTAAATTGGTTAAGATAAACTAAGCGGTTAATCGAAGTGAATTAGTTAAGTTAAACTAATTGGTAAATCAAAGTGAATTAGTTGCGTCCAACTAAGTGAATTAGTCAAGTTAAACTAATTGGTTAATCAAAGTAAATTAGTTGGGTTAATCAAAGTGAATTAGCTGAGTTAAACTAAGTAAATCGGTTAGAGTTAATCAAAGTGAATTAACTAAGTTAAACTAAGTGGATTTGTTCAGTTCATCGAGACAAGTAAATCAAGTTAGGTTAAACCATTTGAGTTAACCAGTTAAAGTTTACCAGTTAAAGATAAACATTTAGAGTTAACCAGTTAGAGTTGACCAGTTAAAGTTGACCAGTCGGAGTGGATCAGTTAGAGTTATCCAAGTAGAGTTAATCGAGTAGAGTTGTCAAATATCACATATCCGAAGTAGAGTTATCGAATATAGGGTATTCGAGAGAAGAGTAATCGAATATAGTTTATTCGAGTGGAGAAAATCAAATGTTATTCATTTGAGAAGAGTTATCGAATATTATTCATTCGAAGAGCTAATCCAAAGGAGTTATTCGAAGTTAGTTAATCCAAAGGAGTTAGTCGGAGAGTTAATCGAATATAGTTATTCGAAAGAAGGTGTTAATCGAATATAGTTATTCGAGTAAAGTTAAAAGAGTTAATCGAATTTAGTTATTCGAAATGAGTTATTCGAATTTGATATTTGAATAGAGTTAAACACATTAGAGTGATTCGAATTACTTATTCAAATGGAGTTAAACACGTAAGAGTTAATTGAATATTAGTTATTCAGTTAGAGTTAAATCGAATTTAGTTATTCGAAAGGAGTTAATCAATTTGAGTTAAGTTAATCGATTTGAATTAAGTTAAATCGAAATGGAGTAAATCGATTAGAATTAAGTTAATCGAGTTAGAGTAAATCGAATATTGGTTATTCGAAGGTAAGTTATTCGAATTAGTTATTCGAAGGAGTTAATCAAATGAGTCGATCCAAAGGAGTTAGTCGAATATTAGTTATTCGAATAGAGTTAAAGGAGTTATCGATTTTAGTTTGATCGAAAGGAGTTATCGATTAGTAAATCGAAAGGAGATTTTCGAATATAGCATATTCGAAAGAAAGAGATCGAATATTGTTTATTCGAAAGAGAGAGATTTCGAATATGAGTTATTCGAAGAGAGATAATCGAATATAGGTTATTCGAAGAAGAGTTAATCAAATTGAGATTACTCGAGAGAGAGTTATACGTCGAATTCGATTATAGCGAATTCGGGAAAGTACTATTTACTTTCCAGGGTTTAAATCAAGATTTAGTTATTGATTTAGAAAGTAGGTGTCTGTTAAATTATTCGAGTTAGGAGATAATGTTATAATTTAGGTTAGATATTGCCGAAGTAGGAATTATAACGTTATAGTTATAATCAAACGTTGTCGTATAAGAAGTGGATTCGTAATCTGAATCCGAGAATTTGCGTAAACAGATGATTGTAAAAAGTGAGTAATGAGCTTCATCTATTTCACAGTAAAAGACGTTGTTCAATTAAGGTCTGAGAGGTAATTATACCCCAACTTGATTGACTTCAGAATTGACAAAGGAATAGTTGTGGTTCGATAGAAAAGGTTGATTTGAAATATAGTTAAGTAATAAGCGATTAATGGATTAAGCATAACGATGTTTTATACAACGTTCATTTGAAATCCGTAAATGAGTTTTGGAAACGTTTTCCAAATATAGTCAGATATGTTTTCTAAACATAGAAAATGAAATGTTTTCATGATAAGAATTTAAGAGATAGAGTTAAGCAAATTCAGAAACTAACTGGAGAGGGTAAGTTGAACGGTTTTCTAAGTGACGATCTGATGTTGGTTTCGACCTTCCGTATTGATACTTAGAGAATTGTTCTCATACTAGTTACAATTAGGGACTGATAGTTGCGAAATAATAGTGATGTGAAAATAAGCTATGGAAATGTTTTCCAATGATTAATAACATATATTTTCTAAATATATGAAATAAGGAAATATGAACATATGATGATTGATCGATCGAATTTCCATTTGGAAATAAGATCGTTGTTTGTACACCGACATGTTTTCATTTGATAGTTGAATCACAGACTATCAAAGTTTTTACCATTTTAACGTTGTTAATATGGAGAGACCGGTTGGATTATTATCCAAAGAACCACTCTGTATTGGCATAAGCGTTGTGAGCAATATCTGCCAAAGATGAATTGAAGACGGAGTAAAGTGCAAGAGCTGTTGTATAAGTCTTAGATAACAGTGACTAAGATGGATATACTGAATAGTGCCTTCGGTTTGTCCAGTCCCAGGACAACGTATATGGAAGAAGGTCTGACAGAGTATATCCAATGGATCGCGTAAGTTGATCTGTTCAAACGTATTCACGTTTGGTGGCGGTGGAATTCGTTTCTCTTAGCTGTATACCCGTGTTATTTTTGTATAAGTCAATTTGTGATTTGGCGGGTATGACGATGTGGCATTCAAAGTGAATGGTGATCAGATGTTCTGAAGATAGACGTAGCTTCTAGCCTCACACCAGGAAGTAACAAAAGTTGGGCTAGGCAGCATGGCTAGTTGGGTCATCCCCAAGCAGGGTGTATTGTCACCGATCTAGAGAATATTCATATTTATACTTCTTTTTGATTCTGTATCTTCGGATGACGGTTTGATGGCCTATAACCATGGTGGCAATGTATTCGCGACACTCAAGCTAAATGAGTGAGCGGTCATGTGTGGCCGGGTTGCAAGATGTTCTTGTTGAACCCTGAGTGTATCACCTCTAGAGTACACTATTCAGAAGGTGCTCCCATACCTTGTCTGTTGGAATCCATTCTCCGATAAGCGCCCTGCGGTTTATGATTTTATACTATGTATGTAGAACGTGAGATGCAAGCGTTTCTGCTAGATTGATACCTATTTGTACTTAGACATTATTATAATATCAAAATGATATTGCTTGTCAAAGTTGTTCAGATACTCATAAGGGAAAACCCGTTCCGTATTCACGGCGTGGTCTTATGAGATATCCTATACCTGTTTTAAACTATTTTACTCATACCAGTCCCATGACTGACCCGGAGTTTACTTTGTTGTTTTCCTTAAACTCTTGGGTGCCTAAATTTGTACGGGCAGTCAAGTAGTCGGGATTTACAGATATACTTGGAGAGCATGGAGCAGGAGACTTCAAGATTCTATAGCTATAGTTATTTCCGCTGTGTTGTAAGTGTCGTACTCTGATAAGTGCTATTGTATATATATAACTGTTTACTTCAAAGTTATGTTATATATTATATGTTATTCGTTCCGCTGTGAGATTCGTGTTACTCTGATGATTTTGATGTTCTTCTTCTTCTATTCTATTAGTTCTATCTTTTCTTTCTCACCTTCTAAATTCTTTCACTAACGTCTCGGGATTTCCGACTCTCGAGGAGTCGGAAATTTCCAACCGTTACATTATCTCCAATCCGTCTTCGAGAATATGAAATAACTTAACCGTGATCAGAAAGAATTTCATAGTCTCCTGCCAACGAGTGAAGTTCTCTCCATCAAACCGCTCCAATTTCGTCAAATGCTGATTCATCACTTGCAAAGGGCTCAAACTATCCATGGTTGAAGATATTGTCTGAAAATTTGTTGGGGATTTTGTGGTTTGAGATGCTTTTGGAGGAGTAGAATCTGCCGTACTTCTGACTTCAAGGATTTGCGGAGCAAATTCTTTCAGACAATAGTTCAACCCACCAGGTACAAAAGGGTTATCGAACTATTGACTTCAGGATTCAATGAAGCCTTGAAACAGCGTAATCGAATTCAAAGTTTGTACGACTTTGATTCGACCAAGAACACTCTGATTTAATGTTTCTGATGATGCAAATACTGTAGAGAATGAAGAGAAGAAGAGGAGGATTAATCTGCAACGTATTTCTGCAATTTGCAACACCTCAGAGGCGTTACAAATGAAACAGCGTTTTGATACGCTTTAATGGCGTTGCAGACTGTAAAGGAAGAAGAAGATATTATTAGAAGTTGTTTCAAACATTTCTGGGCGTTGCTATTTATAACAATTGAAGAGGCATCCTTTCAGCGAAGCGTCACCACCGTTTGTAACGGTTATTTCCGTCCGTACAGCGTCGCATCTCTTCCCTTTGGGATGAAATTTTAAAACAGCCGGTCGACCGCCAAAATATCACCGGTCGACCATTTTCAAACAGAGATTAAAACGGTCGACTGGTTGAGTTTTGGCCGGTCGACCGGTCTGTTTCGTGACTTAATGGATCACGAGACCCCAAGAGCCCCAAGGCCCATCTTTTGACATTTTAAATATTATTATGCCAAGTTAATGCTCAAGGCCCATTGCCTTATCTCTCCTTCTCTTCTTTCTTTTGTTATTATACATCATGTCTTTACATATATAGTGGAAATCCTTTGTATTTTCCATGATGTGGGACATAACATATTTGCCCATTCCTTCTTCCTTATATTCTTCATTCTCTTCAAATAATACCCAAACCCAAATCAATTGTTTTTGAAAATTTTACAACATATTATATGGGACATGTATAATGAATACTTAAACAAAAAAAAAGGGTAAGAAGAAGAAGCTTAAATTAGTTTTATGTACAGTTCTCACCCTTTGTATCTTCCCTGAGCCCTGATGACATAGTAATGATTTGAGGACAAGGGCTTTCCGAGAGGTGGAATGAAATAAGAATCATCGCGATATGTTATTTCGTTTTCACCAGAATTAGTTGAGTAGCGTACTTTGATCATCTTATTCTGAGGAAAAGGGGTATCACGCAACCTTGTAGTGTTAAACAAACCAAAGAAATATGTTTTCTTCTCTTCTGCTTCTGGATCTTCTATCACTAAAATTCCAGAGTTTGGTCCTTCAGGTGGCATCTCTGTTATAGTGCTTGGAGAGTTGTAGTAAAGCGAAAGAGGTCTTGTTACATACATGTTTATTTTTCCTGGTGGAAATTAATTTCTGCTTTCGTTACAATAATGCTTTTGATGCAGATCTATATATAGACCGAGTATTCAGATGATGTTTTCAAAGAGGTTGGTTAGTGCAAGTTATGTTAAGGAAGACTTCTAAAGTCTCCCTGAATTCTGTATTCGGAATTTTTAGTTAGTGCAGCGTCGATCAATAGTTGCCTCTTTGATTACTGCACACGAAATATGTCCAAACCACCCGCCAGAATTAAGTTTGTTCTTCAATTATTGCGATCTGGGCCTCATCTTGTGTGGGTTGTCTCACCTAGGCAGGCCTCTCTATGCGATTCTGAACCGATCCGGCTTTGTTCTTCAATTATAAATAGACTGTTTAAGATTTAGAAAAAGAATTAGTTTCTTTTCTACGTCGAAGCTCTGCTAAGCATTCAAGATAACATTATTTTCTACTCTTCTCATCCATATGAACAATTAACAATACTTGTATTCAACAATATAAACAAAGATTATTTCAAGTGGATATAAACCAAAGTTTGTCGAGCCACTATAAAAATTTTGTGCTCTTTACAACTTTAATAACTTATTCTGTTATTCCGTGACTGTGATCTATGAATTCTCTGTGATTTGCATTAATTATTGAATATCTAAGATGCTATGCTCGATTGATCAAAATTTAGTCTAGCAATAAAGCTACATTTAAGCTAATGTTTAAGATTTGTTCATTTTATTTAACAAACATTGAGCATGTACTTCAACATTTTTTTAAAATAGTAGTTTATTTATCTACAATTATTCAAATAGGTGAAAAGAAAGATTAATACTAGTACCAGTTGTAACTAACAGTAGATTTCTTAGCTTTCTTTTTAAAAAAAAAAAAAAGAATTGCTATTTTATGTGTAACTATTCAAAAAACTTTTTAAAAAATGGATATAATTCAAAAACCCTAAAAGATGAATATGATCTTTTATTAAACTAAAATGAGTTTTTACATTGCTTATAATTATAAATTCCTTATTGTGAATTGAAATGTATTTATCGAAATTACTGGTGAGAAGCAGATAATTAAATAGAATAAATGAAAATATACATGCATTTATTGATTATATTTACCGATAAATGTGTACTTATTATCAGTAGCTACACGTTTACAATCTTCTTTGTAGAAATATAATGATTTTTGTATTACTTTCAAGTGTAATTCTTTTTTTAATTGAAATGGTTATTTGAATAGCTGCTAACAAGTAAACAATTATTCAAATATCAAAAAGATTTATGCAATTATTCAAAATAGATGCACACATATATGCAATTATTATGAATAATTGCGAAGAAAAATGAAAATAATTGATTTTAATAAAATAATTACTGATAAATATACAGTTATTATAAATAATAAGAGAAAAAATGAATTTAGTTATATAAATTGGTTACAAGTCTACAAATATTGCACTAATATCATTTGAATTCAGTTGAATAGGTAATCATTCTCTCATCAAACGATCAGAATAATTACGTTCATTATTGCAATTATTTCAGATACTCACGAAAAATTTGTTACAAACTGAGATGTTGATGATGATGGTTTTGATGATAACAACCTTATTCCAATTATTATTGTTATAAAATATATACTTACACTGTTATCTAGAAAAAAAATATGTATATGTATATATAGGAAATCTATACAGGTATTGATTATTGATGCAACGATCCAAGATTTTCAACGTTTTAAATATATATGTATTTGGATTTAGTATTTAAGAAATTGATATTGTTTATAAATTTGAAATCGATTTATTACAAAATGTTTATCTTTAATAATTTGTTATTTTCATTTAGCAGTGAATATGTATATATAGGAAATGTATACAGGTATTGATTATTGATGCAACGATCCAAGATTTTCAACGTTTTAAATATATATGTATTTGGATTTAGTATTTAAGAAATTGATATTGTTTATAAATTTGAAATCGATTTATTACAAAATGTTTATCTTTAATAATTTGTTATTTTCATTTAGCAGTGATATAAATAATTTTAGATTGAAAATGTCAAAGTTTTGACGCTTCGTTCGAATCAATTTTTGACGATTATTTGCGGTAGCGGCAACCGATATAGCTTAAATAATAATAAAAATGTAAAATTAAGATAAAATTTTGAAATTTAATATTTGAGATGCGTCTAACTAGACATAGCGTACGAATTAATTTCGTAAAAAAATATGTAAGTTTGTACCGTTCACGTTAATTTAATTAAGCAATTAATAATTGCTACGAACGAAACGTTGTCGGAACTTGAGCTAAAAATACTAGACTGTATTCTGAAGAGAACATAATTTTTCGTTTCATGGAATTCGGATATACGGACCACCGCACGCCTGTCCATATACAGGACTTTGTAGAAAGGGGGTTCGTAATGCATTTTGATCGAAGCATCATGGCACTGCAAACTGTGTACCCACGTGTCCGTCTCATCGCGCTGATCGTTATAATATATTTATTTGTGTATTTCGATGTCCGGTGTGCAGCGAAAACGATGTTTCAGTTAATAATAGCGATGCGCCAAAGTTTAACCTTTTGAAATTCTGTGTCCCTATACTGAACTGTCATGCCTCCTCATTCCATATTCTTAATATATGTGTGTGTGTGTGTGTGTGTGTGTGTATGTATGTATATATATATATATATATATATATATATATATATATATATGGCGAGCGTTCAATGACACCACAAATAGTGCAACATCTCTAATTGCCCCCTGATTTCCACCACACATTTCATTTCTCTCTCTCTCCTTCCACTAACATAATTTATAATAAATGAGAGGTGAGCGAGAATGAGTGGAGGAGAGAGAAGAGGGATTATGTAGTAGAAAATAGGTACGTTAAAGGGGTGCTCAAATTTTGAGGTGCTATTGAACCTAGCGCTCTATCTCTCTCTCTCTCTATCTATCTCTGTTATGCATGGTTTTGGACCAACACTCTTGCGTGGGGAGGAGATTTTGGATAGGGCTAGCAATGGATATCCGAAAAATCCGATATCCATCCGCATTCGTATTCGAAAATCAGATAAATATCCGATATTCGAAAAAACGGATGCGGATACGGATACATTGATATCCGCATCTGAAAAATATCCGTTCGATTTTTTTTAACATTATGTTCAAAATTATATGTATTTTAGTACAATAAATCATATTTATTTATTGTTTTACTAGGTCAGTGGTTTATATTATATGCACTAAATGCATATTAGCTACTCAAATCTACTTAGTTTTATCATATATGTTTATTTTTAACACTTTAGTGATCAATGGAATTGAAAAATATTTATGATGAATTAGAAATTTTCATTTATATTTCTTGATTTATCGATCGTTGGGGATAGGATAATTATCCGATATCTGTCTGTATTCGCGAATATGGATATCCGATTTCTAAAAATGATTTCGGATACGGATACAGATATAGTACTTTCCGTATCCGAAAGTATCCGCTGACAGCCCTAATTTTGGACATGCTACTATAGCAACGTGTAAGATTAATTTTTTATTATTAAATTTTAATTTTAACCCTTGTTAAAAATTAAACGCAACCTTTGACACTTGTGCAATGTTATGTTGCATGTCGCACACTTGTTCTATATTGATAAGGCATATGCCACTTGTTCTATTTATTCTGGTTCTGTTCTCATTTATGTTGTCTCATGTGCCCAATGGGTGAGATTTATCTAATTTCCATTTTTTGCAATTAAACCCTTCAACATTTCAAAGGTTTAACTGCAAAAAGTAAAAATTAGGAGGCTGTTGTTCGTTGGGCACACATGGAGCCAATTTGAGGAAAGAACAATTGAGCCGATTTATTCTCAAACTCAACTTTGTGCTTCTCTCTTCTCTTCTCTATGCGTTTTCTTTCATCCTTTTGATTTGAAGCAATTTTCCTCTTTTAACTTTCAGCGTTCCTTCGTCTCTGTTTCTCTACATATGCTCTCGCACTCTATTTTTTCTCTGCAACCCTTCCTATAATGATCCTCTACGAGCCCAAGTCTCCCCTCGCGGCCACCTAATTAAACCCACGCATCAACGCTGCCAACCTCACTAGAAACCGTCACTACCGTTTCACCTCACACCTACCCCTCCTCTAAACTGAAATCATGTTGTCACTCCGTGTCCTCTGTGAATGTCGGTCTTTGCCACCATGCATGAACACTGATCCAAGATTCCACCATAAACCGTCTATCCCGATTATCAACCCATTAACCGTAACTTGGGGCATGATTAACGTGAATATATACGAATATTTAAGGACTGTATATTTCTTTTGCATGTATGATATGACTGCGTTTGGAAAGTAAAGAAGTAAGCGAAGATGTTGAAGGTTCCAATGGGGATAGAGGAGCAGTAGCACATAAGAATGAAGAGGCATGAATAAGTATAAATTTTACAAATATATATTATTTACAAAGAGCATTAAGAGAGAAGGGGAGACAAATAGCGGAGAGACAAAGACGAACGATGACTTATTCGGAGAGACAAAGGCGAACGGTGCCGTATTCTCGTGGAAGCAGTTACTATTTTAAGCAAAGATGATGGATTAAAACTTGAATGTGATTTTGTTGACATCTTTTTTGAAGATGTCAACAAAACACTCCATCCTGATGGGTGGAAATCAGAGAGACTCATATGGGCCTCCCTGATTTTCATCAATCAGGACCGAGTGTTTTGTTGACATCCCTTAAAAGATGTCAACAAAATCGCACTCTCAAAACTTGGGGGAAGACCGTAATTGAAGAGCATTGGGTGAAAAATTCTAATTTAATTTATTTTAAATTAGTTAGAACGGTTGATTATAATTAGTTGTTAATTATAATTAGTTATTAATTAGTTGATGATCATAAATTGCTTGTGAATGATTGCTATTGGTGTTGGATGGATGTTCATGTAGTTAAGAAAAACATTGAATACTAAGCGTTATTAACCGTAAAGCTTGCGCACGATTTAATGATTGTTAAATTATTGTATTGTTAATGGATTAATTCAGGTTATATGGTTGATTAAGGCTAAATCACTCACACACCAAAATTTTGGAGTTATGCGGAAAATCTGTTTAAATCTCCCTTCCATGAAATTTCATTATTTAACTATTAAAATAATTGAAAATTTTGTTGAATTTAGATTTCAAGTGGTTTGAAAATCTAAGTTACGAATAATTAACAACTGTCGTCGAAGACAAAACAGAAAAAGTTTTCAATAAATTTTGGACTTTCGAAATTGAAATAAGTTTTGGAAATGATTGCACGAGTTCGGGAAAAATTATTATCGTGGAATTGAAGTTGTGGAAATTTAATTTATGTTAGAAAGATTCGAACGATTTATAAATTAAAATCGCTATATAACTTGAATCGAACGCGTAATGAAGCGACAATTCGTAAATATCGATTTCTATCTTTAAACGACTATAACTTGAACATTTCAAATCGGATTGGCATCAAATAAGAAATGTTGGATTTCTATTAATGATAACCCTTGAATAGAAAAGAAATTTTCAAGTTTCAACGTATGATTTTCAAGTTACGTTTAAAAAAAATTTTGAAAAGGCCGCTACGTGCAGTTCGGCAACTGTAACGGAAAATCGAAATATACGAGTTTATTAAAATAAATAAAATTCAGGAAATTTTTTATGATAAATCATGTATATTATTTAAAAGTGATGGAAGTTGAAATATTTGAATTTTTTTGAGTCTATTTGATCTAAATAGCAATTCTTCAACACTTTTAGTAACGCTTTTAACGTTTTTATCATTTTTCTTTGAAACTAATTTGGTTTTGAAGATTACAAACCTTGAATTATTATTTAAATTATGGAAAAAATTTATTAAATATTTTGAAAGAACTTTAAATTATTTCGTATGAAATTTATTTAAATATTTCTGATTTTAAGTAAGATATAGGGAGTTGAAAATTTAAGGGAATGAGTTTGATTAGAGTTAGTCGAATATTCGATATAAGAATAGATATAAATTGTTATGGCAATCTACTATGTGCTTGGGTTTGTGAATTGATATCGAATAACAAGCCGATTTAACTCTATTTGAAATATCAGTTGTTTAAAATATCGTGAATGGAATTTAATACCAAAATAATATTTGGTTATTTTACAAATTTATGAAAAGGATAACAACGAATAAAAGAATTTGGTTTTGAAATATAAGGTTGGTAAATGAATTTTCAATTTCAAGGAATGGTTAAGGCGATAACAGGGGTTATGGAAACTGGAATAAATCCAACCTTGATTATAACTGAATTCATAATGATTTGGAAGGAGATTTAAATTGGAAATATGAAATGATCCATAACTATTGTTTTAGAAATACGCTTATTACTTGGAAAGACCGGTATCGTGTATATGTTCGAAAACCATTCCAAGTAATAATAAGACGTTATAAAGGAATTGAAGACTTGAAAGTCGATAAGTGAAGACCGAGAATCTTCAAATTGTTTGGATTAATTGCTAATGTCTCGTTTGGGCTGATCACCCAATACGAGGTTATAAGTGGCATGAGATCTAAACATATTTGGAGATTGTCGGATTGATGTTCCGTTCAGACCCAGAACGGACTTATATGGATTGTGTGTCTGACATTAAAATTGATCGCGTAACACTGATTTTTGTTAATATTTATTGGATTTGTGGCAATAAATTATTCTTGTCCCTAAGACATATGAACTTAGAGGTTATGTTTTGATAGAAATCAGTGACATGTCGTGAATTGTCAATGTGACATACTCGAGTTATGAAATGAGCTAATGATGATCAAAGCATGGCTTATTGAAGCGTAGCTTTGTGTGTATAATGACATCGACGAACCTCATACCCTGGATTGATGTTAAATTGGAGGTTAGGTTGTATACATATACATAATCTATATTGAAACTCAAAAGATTTGGTGGTAAATCTACCTGTGAAACCTGAGGAAATAAAGTATATATGGTATCCGAGTCTAGACGAAAACCGGGATATATACTTTGCGCTTTGTATTCGGTGTCCATGTCTGGATGTTAACCGGGAGATACTTAGCTTGTGTCCTCGATTGATCTTATATGTCAGGAACCATCATGTTGGAAACCCAATAACAATACGAGCCTTCCATTTTGTTTGTAATTAAACTATGTGTGTAGGCATAGTTACTATGCTTGCTAAGATTTATATATTTATGAAATGACTTTCAATACTTTGCACTAATTATAGTATTAAAAAAGAATTTTCACATACTAAAGCATTTTGGTTATCATAAGACAAAACTCGCCCATCTGGTGTGTGCTTTCATTGTGTGATGTGGGACGAGCTTATGATAGCTTCATTTCCAAAGCCACTGCGAATTTCTATGCACGAGAATTCACATGGAATAAACCCGTTCCGCGTCGAGTGGATTTCCCAACTTTAAAATAAACTCTAAATAATAACTGCTTTGAGTTCTCACACTAGTCTCACGACTGACCTGGAGTTTATTGTTTCCACACCTAAACTTTGGGTGTCCATAATTTTGTATGGGAAGCTAGTAGTTTAGTTTGCAGGTTTAGTCTTCAGAGCTGGATTCAGATTTGGAGCTAGAGTTGTTTTGGTTTTACTTTTTCCGCTAAGAGGATTTTTGTGTCTGCTGAGTTTATATTGTACTCTGATTCCATGTAACTCTAATGTAAATTTTGTAATGAAATAAAAAGTTCTTTTATTTGTGTTCAAATATGCTAGTATCGATAACCATTCGTCTTTATAAACGATTTAAGTTGGTTTACCGGTGAGAATTGGACAAAAAGGCAGGTCATTACAATTGAAGAATGTACAGTTCAGAGAATCATGATTTAAAAATAGAAGAGTTCAAGATACAAGACTCATGAGTATCAAGAATTCAAGAGTTCAAGAAATATAAAGTGATAGTGTTTAGATATCTTGTTAAAACTCTCGTTAGCACTGAATTCTATTTTCAAACATACTCACTATTTTCCAAAATGATTTCAGAATTTGTTTCTTGTTTTATTCAAATCTATTTTCAAAATGATTTCAAATTTACTTCATTATTTTAAATCTATATCTCTTTATTCTTAAATCTATTTTAAAACCTGAAATTTATTTTAACTTCTATTTTAAAACTATGCTTAATATATTTTCACTCCAAATTCAAATGTTTCTTTACTTATAAATTTAAAACTAATTTTATAATAATTGCTTATGTTTTCAATTTCCTTATTTATATTAAGTTTATGGCAGTTGTAAAAAACTTGTTCATAACTGCTTTATGCAGTTGGAAAATACTGTTTCACAACTGCTTTCAGCTATTTCAAAACACTCTTTAAGAACTGCTATTTCTAATCGTAGCTAAATTCTTATATCTGGCATTAACCATAAATTTCATAATATTATAAATAAAACCAATATTTCATTAATCACGAACACAACCATTTCAGTTACTTGAAACAATACGAATCATTCATGTTTATAATAACCGAAAACAATTCAAGTTACAATATTTTCAAATTCATAACCCCGTAATAGCTAGATCCATATCCATATCAATAAAATAAAAGTACATACGTGTATAAATCAAAAGTGATACTCCTTATCCCAACCAACAGTCGTCCTAACCTGTAATAACCCATAATTTTGGCCAATTTAAAATTTTATTTTTAATTGATTTTAAATATTTAAAATGGTATATTTTGAAAATTTAACGACTTAGAAATTTATTTAAAATGAAGTTTGAATGTGTATATTTAAAATTTAATTAAAACAAACTCGTAACATCATGGTAGTTTGAAATTTAGTTTTGAATTTCATTTGACTGTATAGAATTTATGTAAAACAAGAAACGTTAGGATCTATTTAACCATATCTTTCTAATAAATGTAAGAAATTGAGATATCATGTTATAAATTGTAAGTTATGTCCAAATTAAAAATCCAGAAAGTCACTATGAAATTGTATATAAATTTTAATGATTTATTAAATTAAATAAAGGGATTTTCATATAAAATGAATACCATTTGACTAGAAAATTGTAACATCGTATTATAAACTCAAGTATGTTTATTTTACAGCAATATGATATTTCATTTGGACATATGTGACAATAATAATTATTTTATTATTAATTTGAATAATTTTGGAATTTAATAATATTATTATAATATTACATTCATTTTGCAAGCGACCTAAGTTATCAACGAAACCAATTTTGTTGGATCCAGAATGTCAAATTATTCTCAAATATAAAACTTCAAGTCAATTGGAATTAATATGTATGCATAGTAAATTTAAACACGTGTTGAATATCAGTTATAATTCAATAAAGCCATTTTTCGAACGATCTCCAAATTCGACGAAATACGGTTCAATAAGAACCGTATTTGTAAAACATAGCAAGATTTCAAATTTTGTAATTTTTGGAGGCAATATGTAGTCACGGTAAATTAGAACGTACGTTCAAATTCAGTATTTAATGTTATATTGACATATATTTTAATTTTAAGAAAAATTGATCAAAACAATCGAATTAGCTTACGAAACATATCCCATTGTGTCCGAAATCAGTGTACCAACTTTCATTATTTATATGCTACATTCTTGCAGTCTCTGTTTGATTATTGGTCTTGTTATCATTCTGCATGTTTTGATCTAGTTGAACATGTGCCACATTTGCATTAGGGTTTCCATTTCTTTTATTATCGGTAGACTGATTTGGAGTAAAACTTTGATTGAATATGAAATAACATTTGAGTGCAGTGTGCCCAATTCGTTCACATATCTGGCATTTAGGTCTACTGCCAATAGTATTGTTTCTGCCTCTTCCAGTTGATCTACCACTATAATCACCTCTTTGTGTTTGATAGTTGTTTCTTGTATCTTTCCCTTTATTACTGCTAGCATAGTTGATGGTTAACTCTGTTTCTTGAGGCTTTTTACTTTCTAACCTGACTTCATGAGCCAAAAGACTAGAATGCACTTCTTTTCATGGGAGGAGTGATTCTTTGAGATGAAACTATTGCTTCAGCTTCATATTCACTGTAGAGACCATTCAAAATAGTCAATACTTGTTCTGATTCTGGTACTTTGTGCCCTACTGCTTCCAATTGATCACAAATTGTTTTAACTTTAGCAAGATACTCTCTCATGCTACTGCTATATTTTCTCGAATTTTGCAATTGTCTTCTATAATGCATTATTTTGGCTGAGGACTGAGAATTAAAATTCTTTCAATATTGACCCATATATCATTTGCGGAATTACACCCTATTATTTGAGACAGAAGATTGTTGTTTATTGATGACAGCAACGAGGCACTAATTAACTTGTCTTGCCTATGATACTTTGTATAATCTTCATTAATAGTAACTCTGTTTTCTTGATCAGTGTAACAACCCGGAATTTGGGGCCAATTTAAAATTTTCATTTTAGAGATTTTAGGGGTGTTTAAATATTTAAAATAAATTATTTCAAATAAAAATGAATGGAAATCTATTTTGAGCAAATTTAATGCAAATATATTCAAATAAATTACATAAAGAATTAGAAATAGGATGGTAGTTTGAAAAGTCAAACTTGAACTTTGACTAACTACACAGGATGCAGAATAAACCGGATTTTGATGGAACGAAAAATATTTAAATCTGTTAATGAATATCTTTCTAACGAATCTGAAAAATCGAAGTTTTATAGCAGGAATCAAAAGTTATGGCCAAATGAATTTTCAGAAAGGTCGCTATAGAGATTATATCGCCCTTGAAAATCGACATTTTGCATACGACCTCGGAATTCGACGAAACCACTTTTGTTGGATCTGAGATGTAAAATTATTACTAGGTATCAAATTTCATGATTTTTGAAGCTAGTATGTGAGCGTGGCAAAAGAAACTGTGTTTTGTCAATTTTGGTCAAAATTGATTGACTGAAAAATAGCCATTTTTCAAACAGTCTCAGAATTCAACGAAATAAATTTTGTTAGGATCGTATCGTCATAAGAAAGCCAAAAATAATTTTTCTGGATTTTTCTGACTTCGTATGTGACCCCAGTAAAATTAGAAAGTACGTTCGAATTAAAAATAAAAGAATTAATTTGAAAATAAAGAAAACACACTGTAAACTTCAGAATTAGACCTCGGCACTAGCGCCATTGTGTTCAGAAGGCATCAAAACCTATTGTTCGACAGTAGTTGAGCGCGAATTGGAGTTCGAAGGAAAAAACCCTATTTTCCGGAATTAAATAAATTAAATAAAATAGAAAATACGTGGAGTATACGTGTATAAATACGGCCGTATCTTCTTCTTCTTCCCCAATCGCAGAAACCCATAGCCGCCCCCCCTTCGAAATTTCATCTCCATTTTCCCATCAATCCACTCACAATTAGACTTAGCCGTAGTTGAACTTTTTGAAGCTCTTCCCTTCTTCTCCAATCTCCGAAAAGTTTCATTCGATTTCACACCATGTAGCTCTCGAATTTCGAGCCCCAACCCGCGGCCTTAGAACCGCCGCCGCCCCTAGCACAGCCCGTCACACCCCTATATTCCCGGCGTGGATGCGCCTCTCGTAGCTCTCCAATCTCCCGCAAACCGTTCGCAAAACCGTCGATTACAGCTCCTGAATTCTGAATTCAATGTTTTGAACTTTTCTGAAAATTCCAAGGTATGAATATTTCAGTTTTGTCACGCTTTTAAGCGTTACAGATACAGTTGTTAAAAGTCAGTTCTGATTTATTTGTATGAACTTCGAATTGAAATCTTTCAGATCCGAGACTGTCGTGACCTTGAACACGAGATCTGATTGAATCCGAACCATCCTTTCAAATCCGAGCTAGGTGAGAATTTATTTTTAATATAATTTAATAATTATTATTATTGCGTTATGTGAAATTGAAAATCAAACAAGTAGATCTGCGATGAATGTTGCCATGGGATGGATTCAAATTGTTGTGATGCTATGATTTTAGATCCGTTATTTTTAATCATAGATCTGTTTAATTAAAAACATAGATCGGTAGGAAAAATTAGATTTTTCCTCGTTTAAATTTGTTGAAGTATGCCTTATGGATATGAATCATGTATAAATCTATCATCATATACATCGTTATGTAATTCACATTATTTTAACATGAATTAAAGTAGTCGTTATGCAATTCACATTATTTTAACGTGAATTAAAGTAGGAATTTACATCGTTGTGAAATTTACATCGTTATGTAACTTATATTATTTTATCGTGAATTAAAGTAGGAATTTACATCATTGTGAAATTTACATCGTTATGTAACTTATATTATTTTATCGTGAATTAAAGTAGGAATTTACATCGTTATGCAACTTATATTATTTTATCGTGAATTAAAGTAGGAATTTACATCGTTGTGAAATTTACATCGTTATGTAACTTATATTATTTTATCGTGAATTAAAGTAGGAATTTACATCGTTGTGAAATTTACATCGTTATGCAACTTATATTATTTTATCGTGAATTAAAGTAGGAATTTACATCGTTGTGAAATTTACATTATTATGCAACTTACATTATTTTATTGTGAATTAAAGTAGGAATTCATATCGTTATGAAATTTACATCGATATGTAATTTACATTATTTTTATTGTGAATTAAAGTAGAGGATTTACATTTTTATTATGTTGAAATAAAAGTAGATTTTGCATAGTGGTAAAAATTACAAAGTTCTTCGTAATTATAAGTGAAATTATACGGTATGTTAAAAATTACATTTTTCTTTGTAATTAACATGTGAATTCCACTGTATGTTAAAATTTACATTTTTATATGTAAATTATATAGGAAATTATAACGTATGTTAAAAATTACATTTTTCTTTGTAATTAACATGTGAATTCCACTATATGTTAAAATTTACATTTTTATATGTAAATTATATAGGAAATTATACGGTATGTTAAAAAATTACATTTTTCTTTGTAATTAACATGTTTATTTCATCGTATGTTAAAATTTACATTTTTATATGTAAATTATAAAGTGAATTTATGTCGTACGTTAAAAATTACATTTTTCTTTGTAATTAACATGTGAATTCCAATGTATGTTAAAATTTACATTTTTATATGTTAATTATATAGAAAATTATACGGTATGTTGAAAAATTACACTTTACTTTGTAATTAACATGTGAATTTCATCGTATATTAAAATTTACATTTTTATATGTAAATTATAAAGTAAATTTATGTCGTACGTTAAAAATTACATTTTTCTTTGTAATTAACATGTGAATTCCACTGTATGTTAAAATTTACATTTTTATATGTAAATTATACAAGAAATTATACTGTATGTTAAAAATTACATTTTTCTTTATAATTAACATGTGAATTCCACTGTATGTTAAAATTTACATTTTTATATGTAAATTATATAGAAAATTATACAGTATGTCAAAAAATTGCATTTTTCTTTGTAATTAACAGATGAATTTCATCGTATGTTAAAATTTACATTTTTATATGTAAATTATAAAGTTAATTTATGTCGTACGTTAAAAATTACATTTTTCTTTGTAATTAACATGTGAGTTCCACTGTATGTTAAAATTTACATTTTTATATGTAAATTATATAGGAAATTATACTGTATGTTAAAAATTACATTTTTCTTTGTAATTAACAAGTGAATTTCATCGTATGTTAAAATTTACATTTTTATATGTAAATTATAAAGTGAATTTATGTCGTTTACATTTTTCTTTGTAATTAACATGTGAATTTCATCGTATGTTAAAATTTACATTTTTATATGTAAATTATATAGGGAATTACACCGTAGGATAAAAATTGCATCTTTATATGTAATTAAAACATGAATTTACATTGTGTGCTAAATATTACATTTTTATATGTAATGTCTATAGAAAATTATACTGTATGATAAAAACTACATTTTTCTATGTAATTAAAGGATGCAATTTCATTGTATGATAGAATTTACATTTTATATATATATATATATATATATATATATGTAACATAGAATGAGAATGAACATTAGAAATAAAATTTATTTATTTTATATGTAATTTAGATGTAGAAATGTGACTTGTAATTAAAAATCATATTTTTACAATGCAAATTAGAAGTAGAGTTTGCATTGTAATTAAAAATCATATTTTTACAATGTAAATTAGAAGTATAGTTTGCATTATAATTAAAAATCATATTTTTACAATGTAAATTAGAAGTAGAGTTTGCATTGTAATTAAAAATCATATTTTTACAATGTAAATTAGAAGTAGAGTTTGCATTGTAAATAAAAATCATATTTTTTACAATGTAAATTAGAAGTAGAGTTTGCATTGTAATTAAAAATCATGTTTACAATGTAAATAGGAAGTAGAGTTTGCATTGTAATTAAATTTACATTTTTATATGAAAATTTAGAATAAGATTCACTGCAAATATAAGTTACATTTTTATTATGTAACTAAGATGAGAATGTACATTGAAGTTGAAATCTAAATTTTTATATGTAATTTAAAAGTAGGATTTTGAATGTATCAAAATTTACATGTTTACATGTAAATAAAAAAAAATAGGAATTTGCATAAGAATTAAATTTACATTTTTATGTAAATAAAAAGGATGGAATTTACATTTTCAATGTAAGTAAAGAATGAATTTAGGATGCGGTAATATTATCTTCATTTTCAAATGAATTAAAATTTAGTAAGGATCGGTAGTTGTATAGAGCGTTGTTTTAATCAAACGACGTTATAACGATTAAATGATTTTATATATATATATATATATATATATATATATAATTAAATGAATAGGGCGTGGTAGTTCGCGTTTTGAAATCGTATCTTTAAACGACCATACAAGAAGATCCGACCGTCAGATTTTCTTGAAACTGAAATCGTTAGAACCGTCTCGGAAAAATCTTTCCAACGATATATGTTACGTTAAGATCCAACGGTTAGATTCTGAGAAATGTAAAAATTAAAATTGGTTGAATGCAGCGTCATAGTCGCCCATGGACTTAAGGCGTCGTTATATAAAATTTAATTATTTTAAATAATTAAAATAGGAAGTAATCATTATAAAATGATATCAGCAAGTACGAAGGATTTTAAATATATATATATATATATAAACAAGGATTATTTGGAAAGTCCGAGTTCTCTCATTCTAAATAATCAAACGACGTTAATTGGAGTATGAAGATGGCGTATGAAGACCGTAAATCTTCCCTCGGATGGACAACGATCAAGGCCTTGATTTGACTTGCTCCCAATTCAAAGGTCATGGTCATTGCCCAAACGTACGTGTTGATTTCACGGGTTTGGCTTTCGCTCAGACCCAGAGCATAAGCTAATAAATGGATTGTGTTTCTGACATCATACTCTATCAAATATCATGTTATTGATCTTTTGTCGAATGTATGGATGTTTGGTGGCGGGGAATTTATTCTCTTGCTTAACACCCGTTCATATATTTCTTCAAAGGATTGGTAGTACGATATGGAGTGATGATGTGACATGCTAAGATGCATAGGATCAAGGTTTTGTTGAAAAGCAAGCCTTGTGGGACGATCAAAGCATAGCCTGTTTAGGCATAGCTTTGTGTACAGCGTGACTTCGTGAGCCGCACACACCGGCGGAGTCTAAAACGGGAGAAGGGAACGCAGGGAGAGCAGCACGTTTCTTTCTTGCTAGAAGTGGTGATTGGGCTTTAACACGGCCCAACATTTTACTTATGTGGATGATGGAATGAAGCGCCTCGGATGATAGGTCCTATAGGACTAGGAAACGTGTGTTCAGGAATAACTAATCCGCAACTCGTATGGTGGACCGACCCTGCAGCTTTCCAAGGGTTCACTGCGGGGGATCCTGAGACATTAGCTAGAGTGTCTCGAATCGGTAGGAACTCCTCCCTAGCCTTGACTCATGATGGAAACCAAAATCCAAATACGACCCTACGAATTTGATTGTATTACTAGTATGGAGGCATAGTAGTATGGGATACTATTCTTCCTAGGATTTATACATTTACTTTGAAATGTTTTGATATATACTAATAATAATATTAAACTCGTATTTGTCGTATTTAGCATGTTTAATCACTATAAGATAAAACCCTATCCTCTGGTTTGTGTTGCATTGTGTGATGGGACCTGGGTCTTATGGTGATTCCATTTTTCTAAAAAGCATGACGTTGTGGTACGATTTACTTATTATTTGTTCTGACACTTTTATGCACGGCAATCCATTAGAATAAACCCGTTCCGCATTAGCGGCGTGGTCTTTGGATTTGCCCTATTAATAGTGATTAATTAGTTAAGAATTCTCACAAAAGTCCCACGACTGACCCGTTGTTTGTTTCCACCTTTTTGCAAACTCGGGTGCCCTCCTTTCTATACGGGCAGCCCAGTAAACAGGTTTATTCTTCGCTTGGAGTTTTTTCTTTGGAGCTACTTATTATTTTTCTTGGATTTTCTTGTGGAGAGGTGATGACTAGAAGCTTGAAGACATCTATCATTCGCTGCTTTTGCATTTTTCTCTTTTTAATTCCAGACATTAAACTTGGTTTATTCCACGTTGTTTAAGTTGGAGTTGGAACTTATTTCTTTTTTGCAAACTTGATGTAATAATTTAGAATTCTATGACTGTGGATTTTCTGTGGTTGATGACATTATATTTCCTCTGCTATGATGTTGTTATTCTATGAATTTCCTATGCTATGTTGTATCTGTGATATGTATTATTGTACTTATGTTGTATTCCAAATGATCATTCCTTACTTTCATCCCGTGGAAGTTTGGGGTCATCACAGTTGGTATCAGAGCTCAGGTTAAACTTAGCTTTGGGATATAACATATTTATGATAATTCGTTTACATAGAATCCCAATATTCTATGGCGAACATTTCATGTGAATACATAATAGTCAGTCATTCTATCATTATCTTTTATCCGTCCTTTTATCTTGATCAACTCTTCAAATCACCATTATAGTTGTTCTGACTCTTTCCTTGATCGTACAGAACTAACTAGAAATGAGTTCCGCTGCAGCTAGAGCCGCTAGAGCTAGAGCAAGGAGGAAAAATGCTGCTCGAACTGAGGAGGCTACTGTTCAACAACCACCACCACCGCAGCCCTTTGATTTGGATAAGATGGCAAAGAAATACAAAAACCTGGGAGGAGTGCCATTCAAGGGTACTGAGACTGTCACACAAGCTCAAGCTTGGCTGAGGAACTGTGAAAAGATTTTTGGAGGATTAGAGCTGGAGGATCATAGGAAAAGATTAGTGGCTTCATGGCTGCTACAAGAGGAAGCTCAAAACCGGTGGGACACAGTCACGGTTGGAGGGATTGCAGACAATATGACTTGGACAAGGTTTAAGGAGCTTTTCAATGACAAATACATTCCAAGGCAGGAGGTAGAAAAACTACATGACGAGTTCGCCAATCTGAAGCAAGGCGACAAGACCATTTCAGAATATGTACGAAGATTTGAAGACCTTTCCCGCTATGCCCCTAAATTGGTTCAGGATGACTTTCAGAAGAGCAAGAGATTCATAAATGGGCTTGCGAGGAAGTATATTGATAGAGCCACTTCCTACATCGACATTTCTTTCAATAGGCTGGTGGAGTTTGCTTGTCGATATGAGGAAAATGATAGGAAGAATTCCCAACAAGACAGGGAAAGGAGCTTGGCCAACAATAAGAGGAAGCAAACAGAGAAGAAGACTGAAGGAAGCAATTCTGGAGCTGCTAAGGGGCACGATAAGTCAAAGGTGCAATGCTACAACTGCCAAAAGTTTGGGCACTACAGCAAGGATTGCAGAAATCCTAAGAAGGCCCGAAGCGACGACACCAAGGAATGCTACAATTGGCACAGGAAGGCTCATATCAAGCCAAACTGTTCGCTGTTAAAAGGAGCACAGGTTGCACATGTGTATGAGGGGGCAAGTGCACCATCTTCTTCTGCTCCTACTTATTCCGAAGGAGCAGGTAAGCCTGATGTTTTAGATGGTACCATTTCTGTTAAAAATGCCCCTGTTATTGCCTTGTTTGATACGAGTGCATCAAGAAGCTTTATTTCTAACAATGCGGTCCAGAAATTGAAACTAAAGCAAAGAAGTCTTAAAGAACCACTAAATGTTCACAACCCTGTAGGAGGTTCTACCACTCTAGATTTATTTTGTAAAGTGCATGTATTTTACTCCTATTTCAAATTTCCATTTAACTTGATCATTATGAATTTCTCCGAGTTTGATATAATCCTCGGTCTTGATTGGCTAACCCAATATGACGCTGAAGTGTTATGTTCAGAAAGAGTGGTTAAGGTGAAAACAGGTTTGGGAAACACTGTTGCTATACCTTGCCATGGGCCAAAATCCGACAGAAAGGCATTTTGGTCTTCCCTGGAGATCACTTCCATTTCCTTAGAAAATATTCCCGTGATCAAAGATTACGCGGATGTATTTGAAGAAGTGGACAGCCTACCCCCGCGAAGGGAAATCGATTTCAGGATTGATCTTGTTCCTAATGCAAGAGCTGTAGTTCATGCTATCAGAAGGATGACTCCTAAAGAAAAGGAAGAATTGCAAACCCAAACTAAGCAGCTCCTGTGGAAGGGACTCATCCGACCTAGCTTTTCAAATTGGGGTGCAGCTGTGGTGTTTGTCCCCAAATCGGACGGTACTCTAAGACTTTGTGTCGATTACCGCGATCTTAACAAACAAACATTGAAGAAAAAATACCCCTTGCCCCGCATAGATGATTTGATGGACCAATTGAATGGAGTCAAGGTGTTTTCGAAGATGGACCTAGCCACAGGTTTCCACCAACTCCGCATAGCTGAAGAATGCATACCTTTGACCGCCTTCAGAGGCCCCGATATATTCTACGAATGGTTAGTGATGCCGTTCGGTTTATGCAATGCTCCAGCCTACTTTGTTGACTTGATGAATAGGGTCTTCCGAGAGGTCCTAAATAAATTCGTCCTAGTCTTCATTGATGATATTCTAATCTATTCTAAAACTAAGGAGGAGCATGAAGGGCATTTAAGGGAAGTGTTGGAAATTCTGCGACGAAATGTTCTAAAAGCAAAGTTTTCCAAATGCACATTTTGGCAAGAAGAAGTAAAATTCTTGGGCCATGTTGTGTCAAAAGAAGGAATCGCAGTTGATCCAAGTAAAATTGCCGCCATTCGAGATTGGAAGCAGCCCAGTACACCCACTGAAGTAAGAAGCTTCCTAGGATTGGCCGGATATTACAGGAAATTTGTCAAAGATTTCGCCAAGCTGTCTAGCCCATTAACAAAGCTTACCAAGAAGCATGCCAAGTTTAATTGGACATCGGATTGTGAGGAGGCATTCCAAAAGCTAAAGGTGAGTTTAACTACTGCTCCCGTACTTACCCTCATCGATGGCAACCAAGATTTGAAGGTCTACACCGATGCTTCTCAAAGTGGTGGTCTTGGTGCGGTACTGATGCAAAGGGGCAGAGTTGTTGCATATGCAAGTCGTCAATTAAAGCCGCATGAGAATAATTGTCGTGTCCATGACTTAGAGTTGTTGGCCCTAGTCTTTGCTTTAAAAATTTGGAGACATTATCTTTTGGGCGAAAAATTTGAATTATACACAGACCATCAATCTTTGAAATATCTCTTTGATCAAAAGGATCTGAATTTAAGGCAGCAACGATGGCTAGAATTTCTGGCGGCATACGATCTTGACATCTTATATACGCCAGGATAAGCCAATGTTGTGGCAGACGCACTTAGTAGAAAGGATGTCATTGTCGCAGGTCTCATCATCACCCCTTATTTGATTGATAAGATCGCCTCTCTTCAGAAAAATGATGCTTTTATTCAGAAAATGATTGAAAGAATTCAAGGAGGAGAAAACACGAACTTCCAAATAGATGGCAAGGGAGTTCTTAGATTGCACGGGCGGATTTGTGTTCCAAGTATCCCCGAGCTCATAAGAGAAGTTTTAGATGAGGGTCACAAATCAAAGCTTTGCATCCACCCTGGTGTGAGCAAAATGTATCAAGACTTAAAGTGCACATTTTGGTGGAGGTCTATGAAGAGGGATATATCCATTTATGTGAGTAGATGCCCCCACATGGCAACAAGTAAAAAGTGATCAACAAAAGCTGGCAGGGTTGTTGCAGCCATTAGAAGTACCAGATTGGAAGTGGGACCAAATCTCCATGGATTTTATAGATGGTCTGCCTCATACTAGGAAAGGAAATGACAGCATATGGGTGATCGTGGATCGCTTCACAAAGTCCGCTCATTTCATACCTGTCAAATCCACTAGGACTGCTCAAAGTCTGGCGCAAATCTATTTCAAAGAAATCATCAGGCTACATGGGTAATAAAACTAAATCTTTCCTTTTCATCATAATCTGAATGAAAATTTTCTTTTATAAATTAAATAATAATCTTTTCTTTTGCACAGAGTTCCTAGTAGCATCGTTAGCGACCGTGATCCTATCTTTGCTAGCAAATTTTGGGAAGCACTCCAAAATGAGTTGGGAACGAAGTTAAATCTCAGTACCACGTATCACCCTCAGACTGACGGCCAGACTGAGCGAGTGAATCGCATTCTTGAAGATCTATTGCGAGCTTGCATACTCGATTTTGGAGGTTCTTGGGAGGATCACTTGCATTTAGTTGAATTCTCGTACAACAATAGCTATCAAGCAAGTTTGAAAATGTCTCCATTTGAAGCCTTATATGGTAGGCCGTGTAGATCGCCAGCATGTTGGGTTGAAAAAGGAAATCGGCTTGTGTTGGGTCCAGACATGATCCGAGAAGCTTCAGACAAAGTTGACTTTATTAAGAAGCGACTATTGGCTGCCCAAAGTAGACAGAAAAGCTATGCAGATGTAAGAAGGCAAGAGCTAACTTTTGAAGTGGGTGACTATGTCTATCTGAAAGTCGCTCCAATGCGAGGTGTTATCCATTTTGGAAAGATAGGAAAATTAGCACCTAGATTCATCGGCCCCTTCCCTATTCTTGAAAAGATTGGCACCCTAGCTTATATAATTCAGATGCCAGACTGGTTGCCTGGAGTGCACGATGTATTCCATGTATCTCAACTTCGAAGGCATGTCCATGATCCAGATCTGATTGTGGAAGAAGCAGCACAACAAGATTTGGAGATTACCCCAAGCCTTGCAGTGAGAAGAGAACCACTGAAAATCATTGGCAAGGAGACTAGGAAGCTGAGAAATAAAAGTATCAACCTAGTCAAGGTGCAATGGAGCGGTGATCCTAGAGACTGCACTTGGGAAACCGAGGAGAGTATCAAACAAGCCTATCCCAAATGCAGAGTGGATATCCCCGATTAGTTTATTTTGAGGTACGCTTAAAATATTTTCTATTTTTATGTTGGTTCCTACCCTTCTATTCTTCCCTTTTTCTTTTCGAGGACGAAAAGTTCTTAAGCGGGGGAGGTTGTAACAACCCGGAATTTGGGGCCAATTTAAAGTTTTCATTTTAGAGATTTTAGGAGTGTTTAAATATTTAAAATAAATTATTTCAAATAAAAATGAATGGAAATTTATTTTGAGCAAAGTTAATGCAAATATATTCAAATAAATTACATAAAGAATTAGAAATAGGATGGTATTTTGAAAAGTCAAACTTGAACTTTGACTAACTACACAGGATGCAGAATAAACCGGATTTTGATGGAACGAAAAAATATTTAAATCTGTTAATGAATATCTTTCTAACGAATCTGAAAAATCGAAGTTTCATAGCGGGAATCAAAAGTTATGGCCAAATGAATTTTCAGAAAGGTCGCTATAGAGATTTTATCGCCCTTGAAAATCGACATTTTGCATACGACCTCTGAATTCGACGAAACCACTTTTGTTGGATCCGAGATGTAATATTATTGCTAGGTTTCAAATTTCATGATTTTTGAAGCTAGTATGTGAGCGTGGCAAAAGAAACTGTGTTTTGTCAATTTCGGTCAAAATTGATTGACTGAAAAATAGCCATTTTTCAAACAGTCTCAGAATTCGACGAAATAAATTTTGTTAGGATCGTATCGTCATAAGAAAGCCAAAAATAATTTTTCAGGATTTTTATGACTTCGTATGTGACCCCAGTAAAATAAGAAAGTACATTCGAATTAAAAATAAAAGAATTAATTTGAAAATAAAGAAAACACACTGTAAACTTCAGAATTAGACCTCGGCACTAGTGCCATTGCGTTCAGAAGGCGTCAAAACTTAACGGTCGTTGAGCGCGAATTGGAGTTCGAATGAAAAAACCCTATTTTCCGGAATTAAATAAATTAAATAAAATAGAAAATACGTGGAGTATACGTGTATAAATACGGCCGTACCTTCTTCTTCTTCCCCGATCGCATAAACCCATAGCCGCCGCCCCTTCGAAATTTCATCTCCATTTTCCCATCAATCCACTCACAATTAGACTTAGCCGCAGATGAACTTTTTGAAGCTCTTCCCTTCCTCTCCAATCTCCGACAAGTTTTATTCGATTTCACGCCCTGTAGCTCTCGAGTTTCGAGCCCCAACCCGCGGCCTTAGAACCGCCGCCACCCCTAGCACAGCCCGCCGCACCCCCTATATTCTCGGCGTGGATGCGCCTCTCGTAGCTCTCCAATCTCCCGCAAACCGTTCGCAAAACCGTCGACTACATCTCCCGAATTCTGAATTCAAAGTTTTGAACTTTCCTGAAAATTCCAAGGTATGAATATTTCAGTTTTGTCAAGCTTTTAAGCGTTACAGCGACAGTTGTTAAAAGTCAGTTCTGATTTATTTTTATAAACTTCGAATTGAAATCTTTCAGATCCGAAACTGCCGTGACCGTGAACACGAGATCTGATTGAATCCGAACCTTCCTTTCAAATCCGAGCTAGGTGAGAATTTATTTTTAATATAATTTAATTAATTTAATTATTATTATTATTGCGTAATGTGAAATTGAAAATCAAACAAGTAGATCTGCGATGAATGTTGCCATGGGACGGATTCAAATTGTTGTGATGCTATGATTTTAGATCCGTTATTTCTAATCATAGATCTATTTAATTAAAAACATAGATCGGTAGGAAAATTAGATTTTTCCTCGTTTAAATTTGTTGAAGTATGCCTTATGGATATGAATCATGTATAAATCTATCATCATATACATCGTTATGTAATTCACATTATTTTAACATGAATTAAAGTAGTCGTTATGCAATTCACATTATTTTAACATGAATTAAAGTAGGAATTTACATCGTTGTGAAATTTACATCGTTATGTAACTTATATTATTTTATCGTGAATTAAAGTAGGAATTTACATCGTTGTGAAATTTACATCGTTATGTAACTTATATTATTTTATCGTTAATTAAAGTAGGAATTTACATCGTTATGCAACTTATATTATTTTATCGTGAATTAAAGTAGGAATTTACATCGTTGTGAAATTTACATCATTATGTAACTTATATTATTTTATCGTGAATTAAAGTAGGAATTTACATCGTTGTGAAATTTACATCGTTATGCAACTTATATTATTTTATCGTGAATTAAAGTAGGAATTTACATCGTTGTGAAATTTACATCATTATGCAACTTACATTATTTTATTGTGAATTAAAGTAGGAATTCATATCGTTATGAAATTTACATCGATATTTAATTTACATTATTTTTATTGTGAATTAAAGTAGAGGATTTACATTTTTATAATGTTGAAATAAAAGTAGATTTTGCATAGTGGTAAAAATTACATTTTTCTTTGTAATTATAAGTGAAATTATGCGGTATGTTAAAAATTACATTTTTCTTTGTAACTAACATGTGAATTCCACTATATGTTAAAATTTACATTTTTATATGTAAATTATATAGGAAATTATACGGTATGTTAAAAATTACATTTCTCTTTGTAATTAACATGTGAATCCCACTGTATGTTAAAATTTACACTTTTATATGTAAATTATATAGGAAATTATACGGTATGTTAAAAAATTACATTTTTCTTTGTAATTAACATGTGAATTTCATCGTATGTTAAAATTTATATTTTTATATGTAAATTATAAAGTGAATTTATGTCGTACGTTAAAAATTACATTTTTCTTTGTAATTAACATGTGAATTCCACTGTATGTTAAAATTTACATTTTTATATGTAAATTATATAGAAAATTATACGGTATGTTAAAAAATTACATTTTTCTTTGTAATTAACATGTGAATTTCATCGTATGTTAAAATTTACATTTTTATATGTAAATTATAAAGTGAATTTATGTCGTACGTTAAAAATTACATTTTTCTTTGTAATTAACATGTGAATTCCACTGTTTGCTAAAATTTACATTTTTATATGTAAATTATATAGGAAATTATACTGTATGTTAAAAATTACATTTTTCTTTGTAATTAACAAGTGAATTTCATCGTATGTTAAAATTTACATTTTTATGTGTAAAATATAAAGTGAATTTATGTCGTACGTTAAAAATTACATTTTTCTTTGAAATTAACATGTGAATTTCATCGTATGTTAAAATTTACATTTTTATATGTAAATTATAAAGTGAATTTATGTCGTACGTTAAAAATTACATTTTTCTTTGTAATTAACATGTGAATTCCACTGTATGTTAAAATTTACATTTTTATATGTAAATTATATAGGAAATTATACTATATCTTAAAAATTACATTTTTCTTTGTAATTAACAAGTGAATTTCATCGTATGTTAAAATTTACATTTTTATATGTAAATTATAAAGTGAATTTATGTCGTACGTTAAAAATTACATTTTTCTTTGTAATTAACATGTGAATTTCATCGTACGTTAAAATTTACATTTTTATATGTAAATTATATAGTGAATTACACCGTAGGATAAAAATTGCATCTTTATATGTAATTAAAACATGAATTTACATTGTGTGCTAAGTATTACATTTTTATATGTAATGTCTATAGGAAATTATACTGTATGATAAAAACTACATTTTTCTATGTAATTAAAGGATGCAATTTCATTGTATGATAGAATTTACATTTTTTATATATATATATATGTAACATAGAATGAGAATGAATATTAGAAATAAAATATATTTATTTTATATGTAATTTAGATGTAGAAATGTGACTTGTAATTAAAAATCATATTTTTGCAACGTAAATTAGAAGTAGAGTTTGCATTGTAATTAAAAATCATATTTTTACAATGTAAATTAGAAGTAGAGTTTGCATTGTAATTAAAAATCATATTTTTACAATGTATATTAGAAGTAGAGTTTGCATTGTAATTAAAAATCATATTTTTACAATGTAAATTAGAAGTAGAGTTTGCATTGTAATTAAAAATCATGTTTTTACAATGTAAATAGGAAGTAGAGTTTGCATTGTAATTAAATTTACGTTTTTATATGAAAATTTAGAATATGATTCACTGCAAATATAAGTTACATTTTTATTATGTAACTAAGATGAGAATGTACATTGAAGTTGAAATCTATATTTTTATATGTAATTTAAAAGTAGGATTTTGAATGTATCAAAATTTACATGTTTACATGTAAATAAAAATATATATAGGAATTTGCATTAGAATTAAATTTACATTTTTATGTAAATAAAAAGGATGGAATTTACATTTTCAATGTAAGTAAAGAATGAATTTAGGATGCGGTAATATTATCTTCATTTTCAAATGAATTAAAATTTAGTAAGGATCGGTAGTTGTATAGAGCGTTGTTTTAATCAAACGACGTTATTACGATTAAATGATTATATATATATACATAAATATAATTAAAATTAAACGAATGGGGCGTGGTAGTTCGCGTTTTGAAATCGTACCTTTAAACGACCATACAAGAAGATCCGACCGTCGGATTTTCTTGAAACTGAAACCGTTAGAACCATCTCAGAAAAATCTTTCCAACGATATATGTTACTTTAAGATCCAACGGTTAGATTCTGAGAAATGTAAAAATTAAAATTGGTTGAATGCAGCGCCATAGTCGCCCATGGACTTAAGGCGTCATTATATAAAATTTAATTATTTTAAATAATTAAAATAGGAAGTAATCATTATAAAATGATATCAGCAAGTACGAAGGATTTTAAATATATATATATATATATATATATATATATAAACGAGGATTATTTGGAAAGTCCGAGTTCTCTCATTCTAAATAATCAAACGACGTTAATTGAAGTATGAAGATGGCGTATGAAGACCGTAAATCTTCCCTTGGATGGACAACGATCGAGGCCTTGATTTGACTTGCTCCCAATTCAAAGGTCATGGTCATTGCCCAAATGTATGTGTTGATTTCATGGGTTTGGCTTTCGCTCAGACCCATAGCATAAGCTAATAAATGGATTGTGTGTCTGACATCATACTCTATCAAATATCATGTTATTGATCTTTTGTCGAATGTATGGATGTTTGGTGGCGGGGAATTTATTCTCTTGCTTAACACCCGTTCATATATTTCTTCAAAGGATTGGTAGTATGATATGGAGTGATGATGTGACATGCTAAGATGCATAGGATCAAGGTTTTGTTAAAAAGCAGGCCTTGTGGGACGATCAAAGCATAGCATGTTTAGGCATAGCTTTGTGTACAGCGTGACTTCGCGAGCCTCACACACCGGCGGAGTCTAAAACGGGAGAAGGGAACGCAGGGAGGGCAGCATGTTTCTTTCTAGCTAGAAGTGGTGATTGGGCTTTAACACGACCCAACATTTTACTTATGTGGATGATGGAATGAGGCGCCTCGGATGATAGGTCCTATAGGACTGGGAAACGTGTGTTCAGGAATAACTAATCCGCAACTCGTATGGTGGACCGGCCCTGCAGCTTTCCAAGGGTTCACTGCGGGGGATCCTGAGACATTAGCTAGAGTGTCTCGAATCGGTAGTAGCTCCTCCCTAGCCTTGACTCATGATGGAAACCAAAATCCAAATACGACCCTACGAATTTGATTGTATTACTAGTATGGAGGCATAGTAGTATGGGATACTATTCTTCCTAGGATTTATACATTTACTTTGAAATGTTTTGATATATACTAATAATAATATTAAACTCGTATTTGCCGTATTTAGCATGTTTAATCACTATAAGATAAAACCCTATCCTCTGGTTTGTGTTGCATTGTGTGATGGGACCTGGGTCTTATGGTGATTCCATTTTTCTAAAAAGCATGACGTTATGGTACGATTTACTTATTATTTGTTCTGACACTTTTATGCACGGCAATCCATTAGAATAAACCCGTTCCGCATTAGCGGCGTGGTCTTTGGATTTGCCCTATTAATAGTGATTGATTAGTTAAGAATTCTCACACCAATCCCACGACTGACCCGTTGTTTGTTTCCACCTTTTTACAAACTCGGGTGCCCTCCTTTCTACACGGGCAGCCAAGTAAACAGGTTTATTCTTCGCTTGGAGTTTTTTCTTTGGATCTGCTTATTATTTTTCTTGGATTTGCTTGTGGAGAGGTGATGAGTAGAAGCTTGAAGACATCTATCATTTGCTGCTTTTGCATTTTTCTCTTTTTAATTCCAGACATTAAACTTGGTTTATTCCACGTTGTTTAAGTTGGAGTTGGAACTTATTTCTTTTCTGCAAACTTGATGTAATTATTTAGAATTCTGTGATTGTGGATTTTCTGTGGTTGATGACATTATATTTCCGCTGCTATGATGTTGTTACTCTATGAATTTCCTATGCTATGTTATATCTGTGATATGTATTATTGTATTTGTGTTGTATTCCAAATGATCATTCCTTACTTTCATCCCGTGGAAGTTTGGGGTCATCACAATCAGTAACAAACTTCGGTGGAATTTGTAGGGTTCCATAAAGATGGCCCTCTAGTCCATATCCTTCAATAGCAGTTTCGATCTGGAGCTTCAACAACAAGTAGTTATTTTCTTCTAATTTGACTGTCATAAGTTGGTTCTATGGACTTGTCACAGTTTTAACTAGTTGTTCTACTGCAGAAATTGGAGGTGTAGATTGATTTAGGGTGGCAGACTAATTTTGAGATGCAGTGGATCTAATTTGTGTAGTAGAATCACCAATGATGCTAAAAAAATAAAGGTATTCACAATAAATGATTAGAGTTAATAAAAGAGAGGAGAAATCACTTTCTTGATACCGAAAATCTAAGATTTCAATTCAGATGATCTACAAACGATTGTTTATCATGTAATAAATGATTTCTGACAACTGGCACTAGTAAGGCAATTTTCTTGAACTGGTTTCTTGGTTTTCTTGGTGACAGAATTTGGTTTTCTCTGAAATTCTCTAATCAGGCTGATACAATTCAGATCTGTTGCATCCAATCGATAGATTTGGCAAGGCGCTGACCTGAAACTTGGCCAACTCTCAAATGACGAGTTTTCAACTCAAATGAAAAGATAAAACCCAAATGATGAAATCACCCTGATGGGTTTGAGATCTAACTTAATCCTTGGATCAATGACTGACTGATGGTGCAAAACATATGTAGCTCTGATACCATATAAGAATTTGATGTATTCGGTGATGATAAAATGCATAACAATAGTTTACAACCGATAGAGGAGAACTGTAATCTTTATTGAATGTAAAATGATACAAAAGTTATTTTGTACAATGCAAATGGCTATATATATAGTGGTAACGTGAATAAATAACTCTTGGGCTTTATGGGCTATTTTGTAAGCGAAGATAGTGGGTTGCAGCGGATATTACATAGTATATATTATCTCATCATTCGTTCATCTGAAACCTTTATTCACTTTAATATGTAAGTTAACATTTTTTAAGTTACAATTTGAATTTTATGTTAATGAATTAATTGTTTTGTTAACGAAGACACACACAAACAACAAAATGCCACAAGTAATATACTCCCAAATTTAATATACTTCTAGCAATATGCACCAAAATCACCAATAACTAATTCAAGTAATCAACAGGATAAGAAATAATAATAAAGCAAGAACACAGACTAATTTTTAATGTGGAAAACCTCTTCGATGTGAAGAGTAAAAACCACGGGACTAATGCGAAGTCCACCTAAACTTCACTTATTATGATAATGGAGTGATACACAAATCCTAATCCAAGTCACAAAGTGGATACACAAATTGTCTAACAATAGCCAGTAATAACTGCATCAAAAAGTGAGAAAAGTGAAAAATATCACCAGAAAACTGAGCTTAGAAATGCTATGACATCCCAAAAAAATAGGCTAGCAAAAGGCAATCTCCAAGGAGTAGAAGCAGCCTACAAAGTCTTGGAGAAGCTGGCAATTTTTTTGACCAAATCGAATGGTGGATGTCTTTTACCAATGCTATCAAAATTTGATGATCTTGTTGCCTAAAATGTGGATATGTATATATAACCACAAAATAGACACATTGAAATCTCCATTTAAGCACCTTATTCAATATGCTGATTATTCCCCATTAAGGTGGAATTATCAAGGCATACCAAAGGACAACAAGTTACCTTTTCAAATAAACACACGTAATACCATATGAACAATTATTGCTCCAAATAAATAGGCTTTTCCATATAGGAAGGCACCCATTCCCAACAAACCTCCCTTTCCCGACTATGTGGAGATGGTTGTCATTCCGGCAATTGAACGACAAGTCTCAAATTCGTCTTTTGGTAAAGCTTTAGTCATCCTATTAGAACCATTATCATCGATGTGAATTTTCTAAAGCTCAATTAACTTATCATTAAGAACATCACGTATCCAATGATATCTCACATCAATATTGTAACGAACCATAAATTACAGAACCAAATTACTGTCTATTTCTCTTAAGAAACAGTAGTTTCTTAAGAAAGTGGTAGTTAACGAACTCAGAATTCGACCAAATCAGTTTCATTAGATCCGAAATGATAAAATTAGGTAGCCTACCAAGTTTCGTCAAAAAGGGCAACCGTTAGATATGTTATATTTGCAAAAGATTCAAATTTGAACTAAAAACAGACAAATTTGAGGATATCTTGAGAACGAAATATCACTAGATCGTGAGACCACCTTCGTTGGATCAGGAGTAGTGAATTTTAGTACTCAGCGAATTTTCGCGCAAGACGGCATCCGTACGTGGAAAAGGAAAAAATAAAAGGCCAAAACTTGAACTAAATTTTGATGAAAATTGGAATTTGATGAAAATTGGAATTTGATTATCCTAACGGCCAAACTGGAACCTGAGACCTATCCAGAAAATTTTAGAACATAGAATATTAGCAATGTATGAAGTCTAGGAAAATCCTATAATGGATATAGAAAGTTATTAAGAAAACAAAATTAAAATAAATTATTTGAAATTCCAAACGAACTTCGATTTTGGATTTGAACACATAGGATTGAAGTACGTTAGAAACCGGACGATACGGTGAAATAATTTTGGAAAACCGTTATCATTTGATACTCCGACACGAGGCTGGAAGGTGCTTGAGAAAGCACACTTCACTATTAGAATGGATAAGGATGAATTATATCCATTCATTTTCCATTTGATTTTGGTTCTGAACACATAGAATTGAAGTACGTTAGAAACCGGACGATATGGTGAAAGAATTTCTGAACACCCTTATCGTTTGATACTCCAATTCGAGGTTGGAAAGTGTGTGAGAAAACACACTTTACTATCTAAAAGGATAAGGAAGAATTGTGGCCACTCATTTTTCATACTCATCTACAATGACACGTGTCTTCCATCCATGAAATTGAGCTTCCTTATAAATACCCTCCACCCTTATCTTCTTTACCATCTCATTTCTTTTCTTTCCTTGAAAATCCTCTTCTTCCTCCCTTCTCCATGAATTTCTCACGTTTTTCCTCCTTAAATAAATAAATAAAAGATTTTTCAAGAAAATAAAGAAGAAAGAAAGGAGAAAAGCTAGGAGAAGGATCTATACATCTTAGGCGAAAATCTGTAAGCTTTTAGGTGAGAAAAACTAAACCTTTAAAGTTTTTTTTTTTGCTTTGTTGTATGATTGCATATAAAGTGTTTGTTGAAATGTTTCTAGAGTTTTGGTGGTGAATTCATGGATGATTTGATAGTGTATGATTGCTAAAAATCCCTAAATAGGTTCATGTAGGAAAAATGGCAACTTTTTTGGAGTTTAGAGTAATAACCTTTATGTTAGGTTCAGAAAGTTGCACCTTTATGGAATATCATAAACATACATGACTTGATTTAATTTTGGTAATATGTTGGGTTAGAAAATGATGATAAACTCCTAAAGGTTCATTCTTTATGGATTAATTCACATAAAGTTGTGATTTTGGTTATGAATTCAACATTATATAAAGGAAACCATGACCTTTTATTTAAATTCATGAAGTTGAACCTCATGTGATAAATACTTAGGTTGATAGCCAGGGTGATGAACATCAAAAACTTATAATATGGTTTTGAGCACGATGACATGCTTATGTTGAGTTGTTAATCTCTAGCTTATGAATATTATTCATGTTTGGAAGTTGTTGGATGAGGTTGATTTGATTTAGATATTATTGATTGATCAATGGTTATGAATACCATTTGGTTGTTAATTAATAAAGTGGAACCCAATATATACACCAACATCTGATCTTAAATATCTAATGAGTTTAGTTATAACTCGTTAGACACATGACATCTTGTTTATGTTTGTTGGATGTTTGTATACACCCAAATTCTCGGGTTATACAGGAGTTGAATGAGTCAGAAATTGGATTTTAAATGATTATTTTAATAATAAAATAATTAGGGAAAAAGAAAGTATTTTGGACAAGTGAATAATGTTTTAAATAATAAACACCTATTTTGGTTGAATATGCGGAAACCACGAGTAAGTCTGTCTCGATTGCGAGATCCGGAAAGATAAACGGGGTGTTTAACAAGGTAAGGAATGCTGCAACCAATGCGCTGAACTTACCTAGCCAACGTTTATTGATATGGGCGAGGATCGGAATGGATCGAAAGGAAAGCCTGGATGTTCATTTAACAATTTATTAAACATTAAATGTAAGGAAGATATTCATTTTTGTATAATGAATCCGAAATACAGAGAAGTGAACACTGGAGTTTCCAATTAGTTAAATTAAATTCTAATCAAATGGAAATCGTTTTGGTTAACAGTTGAGATAAGTCTCCATAGATGAAGACTTAGACTATTTGAGGAATTTGAAAGGCGCTTGCCAATATTCCGCTTATAATGTTAGTTGGATACGGAGATTAATATCAATTGTAAGCAGATACGGATGGATGACATGTTGATGCCTTGGGTGGTCACTCAGGTTAAAGTAGCGACCAATCTGACCGTACTTGAAGCGAATTGGTTTGCAAGGACTTGAACTCCCAGGCGGTTATGTGGAATCAAGTGCCTTCGGTTTCAATCCTAATCCCGAATTGGACTTGTTGATGGATTTTGTGTCTGACACTATATTTTATAAAATACAGACTGACATTTACTAAACATACTTCTGTTTGGTGGCGGAGAATTTATTCTCTTGCTTAACACCCTTCTTTGAGACCTACGAGCTCAAAGATTGTATGTTGGTAAATAGCAGTTTGTGATTTAAAGAATGATAGTGTGGCATGATAAGTGGGAACGATCAAGGTTGTGCTTGAAGAGAAAAGCATGGCTTAAGTGCGTAGCTCTGTGTATCGTGAGTTCGCGAGGCTCACAACCCGGAATGAGCTGAAAAAAGGATTATAGACCACAGGGGTAGGGACTTAACGTTCCATCTAGCAAAAGGTAACGGCATGGTATGGAACCTAGGCATTTACTTATGTGATTTGTTGGATGAGGCACCTCGAAATAGATCAATATACCTATATGCAAGTCTACACATAGACAAAGGGACATTATGTTCAGGCTGTTTACTTTAATCCACGAAGTAGGGTGGACCGACCATGCCGCTCTAAAGGAGCCAGACGGGATCCTGGAACCTAGCTGGAGGTTCCGAATTGAATTAGGAAGATTCTTAGCCCAGGCCCGTTGATGGAAATCCAACTTCCAATACTAAACCCTTCACGATTTTTTGATTATATACCTATGTAACCAACATAGTGGGATGGGGCACTATGCAAGCTAAGATTCATAAATTTATTTTCAAAAGGATTTCGCACAACCAAGTCATTACAATAATATCAAATGTTATTGTTTGAACTATATCAAGCATATTTTGTGATTATAAGGCAAACCCCTATCCTCTGGTGTGCGCTTGCATTATGTGATGGGACCTGGGGCTTATAATTGTTCATTTTTCTAAAAGTCATGTTTTCAAGATCTGGTTCATGGTTGCTATGGATATGCACATATCCTTGGGAGAAAACCCGTTCCTCAACATGCGGCGTGGTCCCGAGATACCTTATTCAAAATAAGGCTAAGTATAAGATTAGTTAATAAAGTTTTCTCACACCAATCCCATGAATAACCCGATGTTGTTTTTCCCTTCAACCTCGGGTGCCCACCCTTTCCTCATGGGCAGGTTGATTAGCAGGTTATCTAGTTTTCTTTTTGAGTTAGCTGCAAGTGCTTTTGGTTTGGAGTTAGAGCTGGATTTGGATTGCTATGGATCTACTCTAGAAGACTCCGGTAGTTAGGCGTACCTCTATCCTTTATCCTTAACCTTTATCAGCCATGTACATTTTGTTTTTAATTCTGCTGCGCTGTAATGTAATATATGGATCCTTGGGATATATAACTCTGATGTAATATATATTATGTTTTTCTTTTGATGTTGTTATTATTATGCACTATGTTCTGAAAGCGACTCTCGCCCTTGAGTAGGTGCCGGTCGTTACAAATATGCTTCAATTTTGCATGAAAAGTTGAATTCTTGGCAAGATGAATTGCACTCTGGCTGTCACAATACAATACATACCTTTTTTGTGTAAATCCAAACTGACAAACAAACTGATTCATCCACAACAACTCCTTACATGACTCTGTTGCTGCAATAAACTCTAACTCAATAGTAGACAAAGCCACACATTTTTGTAGCCTAGATTGCCAAGATACTGCTCCCTCTGCCAAAGTGATCAAATGACCTGAAGTAGATTTTCTCGAGTCAATATCACCTTCCATATCTAAATCTGAATAACCAACGAGAAAATGGTTGTTACTCCCAAAACAAAGCTTCATATCAGCAATACCCTGTAAGTATCTCATAATCCACTTCACAGCACTCCAATGCTCTTTACCTGGATTAGAAGAAAAACTACTAACGAAACCTACAACATGGGCTATATCTGGTCGAGTGCAAACCATTTCATACACCAAACTACCCACGATGGAGCATAAGGAACATGCACCATCTTTTCCTTCTCTTCTGTTGTGAAAAGACATTGTTGAAAACTCAACTTAAAACGCATATCACGTGGAGTACTCACAGGCTTGCTTTCTCCATATTGAACCTTTTAAGCACTATCTGAATATATGCTTCTTGTGACAGCCATAATTTTCGAGCCTTGCGGTCACAAATAATTCTCATTCCTAAAATGTTCTTCACCGGCCCAAGTTCCTTCATGGATAAAGTCTTGCTCAATTGTTGCTTCAAACTAGCAATCTGATCTACATTTTGATCTACAATAGGCATGTCATCAACATAAAGTAGAAAAATGATAAAATGATCGTTAGCAAATTTCTTCAAGAAAACACAATGACCATTATATGTCTTTTTGTAGCCTTGCTCCCCCATAAAAGAGTCAAATTTGTGATACCATTGTCTTGGAGCTTATTTTACACCATACAAGCTCTTCTTCAATTTGCACACATATTCTTCATTCCCCTTAACTTTGAAGCCCTCTGGTTGTCCTATGTAAATGTCTTCTTCAAGGTCACCATGAAGAAAGGAAGTCTTCATATCCAACTGCTCAACTTCTAAATTCTAACTAGCAGCAAGACCCAGAACAATTCTGATGGAAGACATCTTCACAACGGTGATAATATCTCTTCAAAGTCTATTCCCTTTCTCTGTGTAATAACCCGAAAAATCTGGGCCAGTTTAAAAAATTTATTTTGGCAATTTTAATGAATTTTGAATATTTAAAATGGATTATTTTAAAATAATATCGATGAGAAATTTATTTTGAATATAATTTAGAACGTATATTATATACGTCGTCGTTAGAATATAAATAATTATATATAATTATAAATAGGAATTGAAAATGGCGCGATAGTTCGATAATTCGATTACAAACTTCAATTGAATGTACCGGGTGCAAAACAATCCGGATTTTAGTGAAACCAAAAATAATAGGATCTAATTGATAAGATCTTTCCAACGAATCCGACAAATCAAAATTTCATAGCGGGAATCAAAAGATATGCCCAGTTGAAAATTCTGAATAGTCGCTATGAAATTCAGGCCCTTAAAAATGTGAATTTTGCAAATGACCTCGGATTTCGACGAAATCACTTTTGTTGGGTCCGTGATGTCAAATTATTGCTAGGTTTCAAATTTCATAATTTTTCGATTCAATATGTGAGCGTGGCAAAGGAAAATGCGTTTGACCAGTTTCAGTTGATTTTAATCGACTGGAAAATGGCCATTTTTTCAACGGTCTCAGAATTCGACGAAACTAGTTTTGTTAGGACCATATCGTCAATACGAAGCTAGAAAATATTTTTTAGGAATTTTTCTAGTTAGTATGTGACCCCGGTAATTTGAAATGTACGTTTAAAATTCAATATAGCGATTTAAATGTAAATCCAACGGAAACTGATCAAAACGACCAAATCAGCTTGCGATACATATCCTATTGTGTTCGGAATGGGGGTAATTAGCTATGGGCGACAGGCGGTGGGCTCGTTTCGAGGTCGAAAATAAAAGTTGCTTTTTGAAATTAAATAATTAAATAAATTAAAAATTAAAATCTCTCCCTTCCCTCTCCTTATTCATTCAGGCCCCCCCATTAAATTCATTCGAACGAAAAAAAAATCAAATCAGAGAGGGGCGACGCGGAGGGGGGAACCCACCGCCGACGCCATCGCGCCCCCCCCACTCAGGAGGTGCGCCGCCATCTCCAGCTACCCCCCCCCCCTCGCGACTCGCTCTCCCCTTCTACCTTAGGACCCGCGACCCCCCCTTCAGCTCAAAATCGAAGCCGCGACCACCCCAACACCCGCCGCCGCCGCCGCTTTTCTTCGTCCTCCTCCTTTTGCCATTGAGCTCGTACCCAGACCGCCGAACCCCCTAGCTTCCAACTCCAGCGCTGAAGACACCTCCCCGGCCTCCTCGACTGACGTGAAACACCCCCTCCTCCCTGATTTTCAACTGTAAGTGTTATTTATTTATTTCTATTTTTATTTATTTTAGCAACTAAAGATAGGATTTTTAGATGAGATAAAATGGTTTTGAAAATCAGTTTTCCTTTTTAAAGGAAGTATTGAATTTTATTTTCAGATTTTAAAATTCATAGCAGAATAAAAATATAATTTTAATAATATAGGAAAGTTAAAAATATGATCTTTATATTTTTAAAGTAATAAAAATATGATTTTTATATTTTTAAAGTATTAAAAATATAATCTTTACTATATAAATGATGTAAAAATATGATTTTTGTTTATGTAGAGAATTAAAAATTATTTTTACATGATAGGAATATTAGAAATACCATCTTTATATGTGTAGCAAAATAAAAATGTGATTTTTATAATGATATATTTGAAAAGGCGAAATCTTTTCATATAGCAGCGATATAAAAATAGGATTTTTATATATTGAATAGCAAAGTGAAAATTCAATTTTTAAATATATGAAGTGATTATAAAAATATGATTTTTAAAATTGAAAGTAAATAAATAAAAATGTGATTTTTATTTTAAAAAGACAGCAATATAAAAATGGGTGATTTTTATATATGTAGTGGCTACGGGCAACGAAAGCGACAAAAGGCGAGAACAATGAAGATTTCTATCAATGAAGAGTCAAGATGATTGGATAGCTATCGGTGAGAATTTCTCACCTTTCAATTTCTTTTTTTCTAGTTATATATATATATACTAGGATGCAGACGGTGCTAAGTAGCACCCGACATAATCGTCCACAAACCATGGACTTGTTTGTTTGATTGCAAAAATTAGTTAGATTATTTGATTGAAATAGAATTGTTTGGTGAAATGAATGGATTTGATTGATGTGTGAATGGCGTGGGCCTTCACTAGACCGGGGATAAGGCTAGGCCTTGTCCCGTTTCTAGTATCGTGCCGTTATGCCGCCGAAATTTTCTAAAAATAAGTTAGAAAAATAAAGATAACATTTTATTTAATAAATGAACCGAATAGAATCTTCATAGGTTGAATAAAATAGTTTGATCGTTAAAAATATAATTTTTAACGTGAATGTGAATGAATAAATATTCATTTACAAACCGGACGGTTTGTTTATGTACACCTATTTGAAGGACATTGATTGGGACGATAAATTTTACACATTGCCCAACTGCACAAATAAAAATCTGTGTTTGATTGCTTGAAACCCCACACGGGTATTGGGATGATATTTGACGTACACTAATCCCGATTGTTTAATTGTATGTCGATCGATTGATTGACAGGCTGTTATAAGCATTGGATATTTATATTTGATGCTTATACGGTGTAGAATGCACTTTGGATGATGGTTGATTATTCATCGTTGTTGATATATACATGTGTTGTAGAAAATCCATATAATTAACATTATATGGTAATTGATTGGGCCTCATTCCAGTTTTAAAATAGAAATATTTGAAAAAGAAATATTTGAAATAGGATATTTGAAAATAGGAATATATGAAGCCGTATTGATTAGATTGACGCCATTTTGACGTGAACGATATTTATATCGATTTCATTCATTTTATAATGAATATCGAAAATGATTTCGAAATCTGATATTTTGAAAAGAATTGAAATTCGAATTGAAATTGAATAGAAATGAATTCGAATTGAATTGAATGTAAAACGAATTCGAATTGAATTGAATCAAAACGAATTCGAATTGAATTGAATATAGAAATGAATTCGAATTGAATTGAATTTAAAACGGATTCGAATTGAATTGAATTGAAAAGAAAATGAATTCAAATCGAATTAAAATCGAAATTGAATTGAAATCGATTTGAAATGAATTTAAAACGAATTTATATTGGAATATTCAAGTTTGATTTGAAATTGAATATGAAGTTGAAACCGTTTTGAAAACGAATTTAAAACGATTTATAAAGCACGTTTTGAATTGAAATCGACGAAGTATATATTATACATATATTATATATATATAATATAATGGCCTGAATAGAAAGCGCCGCGCCGCGGCAGTTCGCGAATTTCGACCATTGACTTCGAACGGATATTGCGGGAGATCCGACCGTCGGATTCTCCTAAAACCAGAACCGTTGGGTTCATATCGAAAAGAGCTTTCTAACGAATATTAGAAATTTGAAATCTAACGGTTGGATTTGGAATTATGTCCAAATCAAATTTGGAAAAGGTCGCTGTAAGTGCAGTTCGATAGCCGTTGATGGAAATTGACTGTACGGGCCTTGATAAAATTATTAAAAATAGTAATAATTTGTGTAAAATCATGAGAAATGATTTGTGAAGAATTGGGATGAAAAACTCCATATTTGAAAAGATAAAAATAGATTTTTATCGAAATGAACTAGTTTTGAACTAGAATTATAATTCTATTTATTTTTAAAATAAATAAACTGGATTAGAAATGGTTTTGAAAATAACCAGTATTTCCAATAATTGTATTGGAAAGGATTTGAATCGAAATTGTCTTTGGATTATTTCGATGTTGGATTTCGTGATGATACAGATATCGTTATGGAAATTTGAAAGATATATATATATATATATATATATATATATATATATCGTTATTTCCAATACGATATTTGTTAATCGTAGAATTTGGTATTGAATATAAGCCGATATATTTTCTATTCAGAGCCTTGTATTGAGTATCAAATGTGATTTGGGTTTGTCGTGAATGGTGTCTTCACTAACACTGTTCTTAAACCCAGTTGAGAAAAGATTAAATCTTTTTATTTAGATTTAATGAAGTGTACCAATTAAATAATATTTGATTGGAATTGAATTGATATTGATTTCTGGGTTTATAGTGAACAGTGTTTTAAATAACACTTGTTCTTTAACCCGATTATTAATGAATGTGATTTTGGGTTTATTGTGGACCGTGTTTTAAATGACACTGATTCTTTAACCCAGTTAACTATTAAAACTAAGTTGAGTTTTAATGAATCTTTAATTAGATTGAAATGATCGAGAATGGAGTATCACCAGTTTTGATCCAGGCGATAGTTAAATCTTTAATTAGATTTGAACGTGAAATGGTAATTGAATTTACCGATAACATCGTGGTGTTAGATATGAAGTACAACCAGTTTTACTTCATGGGATGAATTGGTTGGGATTGGGAAATTAAAACAAATGATTACTTCGGTTAGGTTCTTTAATCCCGACTAGTTGAATCGAAATTCAAAAGAAGATTAAAGAATAAATTCAAGGAATTTATCTTTGATAAAATTAATGGGAACCTTTCCCTATGAATGTGAACTTTAGAAACTAACTGTCGGTTAGCCAAGCAGAATGGTTTCCTGGATATTGATCTGATGTTGGTTTCGGCCTTCGGGGTTAATATTTGGGGAATTATTCTCTTGATTAATTTACGGTTAGTGACCGATGAATTGGAATGAGGCGTATGTTGTGTTTGTGTAACACTTATTTAAAATATACGCGAGTTATTCGGGAAGACCGGGTTTATCCCATTCTGAATAACTGATACGACGATAAATTGAAGATGAAGACGATGGTCGAAGACCGGAGGTCTTCACGTCGTTTGGGTGATTACTGATGATCTTGATTGGGATGTACACCCAAGAAGATGGAAACAGTTGGTGATCGTCCAGACGTACTTGGAGATTGATGGATATGCGGGGTACTAGGTGCCTCCGGTTTCGTTCAGACCCAGAACGGACTTGCAAATGGATTGTGTGTCTGACATTGGATTTTATCCGCGTGATTGATTTCTATTAAATATATATTTGTTTGGCGGCGGAGAATTTATTCTCTTGCTTAACGCCCGTCTTTGAGACGTACGAGCTCAGGGGTTATATATTGATGGATATCAAACGCATGGAGTGAATTGCCTGTGTGACATGCCTAAGTGGCAATTGATCGAGGCTTCTGTTGAAAAGCAAAGTCTTGTGGTGATGATCAAAGCACAGCCTGCGTGGCACAACTTTGTGTAACGTGAATTCGCGAGCCTCGCACCCCGGTTGTGAACCAAAAACGGGAGAGGACCTCAGGGAGGGCATGCGTTTCTTTCTAGCTAGGGTGGTGTCAGTGACCTACCAGCCCTGACATTTATATACTTTTCACCTGTGTGGTTGTTGCTGTTGCGAGGCGCCTCGGTTTGATCGGACGATCCGGGTCCGATGGAGTCATTCGTTGGCTCATTTACGCCCCAAAGGGCGGGGAAACGTATTGTTCAGGCACTATAATCCACATTGGTGGACCGGCCCTGTCGCTCCAAGGAGCAGTTGCGGCTGTTCCGGAGGCTCGGGCTAGAGAGTCTCGAATCGATAGAGGACGATCCCTAGCCTCGGTTCATAGATGTAAATCCAACTTCCAAATACGTGACATTTGCGGTTTTATTTGTAAACCTACATATGGCGACATAGTGGCATGGGACGCTCATGTCGCCTATGATTGATACTTATGATTTGAAGTTGTTTTATACACTATGCACTTATAATAGTATCAAATGATTTGTTTTAAACGTATCAAGCATTCTTTGGCTGTTATAAGGGAAAACCCTATCCCCCGGCTTGCGTTGCATTGTGTGATAGGACCTGGGTCTTATAACAGCTTCATTTTTCGTTATTTAGCATTGCGCTGTTGTTTTATGCACGGGTATTCTTGGGAGGAAACTCGTTCCGTGTTATACGGCGTGGTCCCTTGATTTACCTAACTTTAGAATAAAGATTAACCGTTTTAGTTCTCACACCAGTCACATGACTGACCTGGAGTTTATTGTTTTAACCTAAACTCTGGGTGCCCTTATTTTGACGCGGGCAGCTAGTAGTTTTGGTTTTGCAGATTTATATTCACATGATCCTGGTTTACAGCTGGAACGATATCCGGAAAGCTTTGTATCCGTATATCTCATTCTAGTTGTGTATTGTATTATTTTCCGCTGCTATGTATTTAAATGTAATTTAAATCTCTGATATTTCTGTGTAATGTATATTCATTTATACTCTGTATATTCCTGTAATCTGATGTATTGTTGTAATATACAATGGAATGTTCTTCCGTCTGCGTTCTGATGTGGCTTGTTCTCGAACTATCCGCGCTTTCCTCAACGGGGAAGTTACGGGTTTTCATAGTTGGTATCTAGAGCTTTGGTTTACAGAGCTCGAGAACAAGACACATTAGAACCATATGAAAGAATTCATCAGATATTGGATTAGTAATATCCAATTAGAATGACTCGTTAGAGATGGGATCAGTAGTATCCTAGAACGAGTGTGAAGAGTATATTTTTCAATTGAAAACAATTTTGTTTTGAAAATTTAAATCGCTTTATACGTATTTGAATATTTATTTATTTTGAATATGGACAATCCAATATATAAAGATTTTGCATATACGCGTCATGAACGTATATTCGAAGTTTTAATATACTGGATAGATATAGAATCATAATCTAGACACCCGGAGATGATTCTGATGATTGATATATCATCATCAGAATTTGTGTTCGTGTTTCGAAGGTTTGATACTATATATTTCCATTAGACTGGTGTGAGAACCAAAACTTATATAGATAGATTCATTTGTTGTGATTGGCATCAAAAACAAGACTTTTTGTATATGTATCAAAATTATGAATTTGAAACGTTAATCCACTAATTGATTGATGTTTGTGTTGTTTGTTTATTTGTATGATCATTTTGAACCATTATGCCTAATTGCATCAAATATTGAATTGTATTGAAAATTGGTCGCATTTGCTTGCATATACATATACTTACATTGAACAGGTCATAGCAAGGAGGCTAGAGCAGAGAATAACATTTGTTTGCCCGACAAATAGGTACATGTTTACTACATAATTTACTGTTTCGTTTGGGTGATGATGATTTTATGAGCCTATTGGCTAGCCACTTGGCTTTTTCTTTTTGAGATCAGAAGGCCTATATGGCAATTTCGGGATTTTCCCGTGACTCCCGGTGCAGGGGAGGTTATGGCGATATTTTTTGAATATTTAGGGTGTTAGCCAAATTTTTGAAAATTTGAAAATTCTCAGAAACTGAAAAGTTGGAGAATGGAAGCCGGATCGAACGTAGAGTTGGTTAATCAAACCACTTTCGACTTTGTTCCTTTTCGGGGACGAAAAGTTTTAAGTGGGGGAGATTGTAATAACCCGGAAAATCTGGGCCAGTTTAAAATTTTTATTTTGGCAATTTTAATGAATTTTGAATATTTAAAATGGATTATTTTAAAATAATATCGACGAGAAATTTATTTTGAATATAATTTAGAACGTATATTATATACGTCGTCGTTAGAATATAAATAATTATATATAATTATAAATAGGAATTGAAAATGGCGCGGTAGTTCGATAATTCGATTTCAAACTTCAATTGAATGTATCGGGTGCAAAACAATTCGGATTTTAGTGAAACCAAAAATAATAGGATCTAATTGATAAGATCTTTCCAACGAATCCGACAAATCAAAATTTCATAGCGGGAATCAAAAGATATGCCCAGTTGAAAATTCTGATTGGTCGCTATGGAATTCAGGCCCTTAAAAATGGGAATTTTGCAAACGACCTCGGATTTCGACGAAACCACTTTTGTTGGGTCCGTGATGTCAAATTATTTCTAGGTTTCAAATTTCATAATTTTTCGATTCAATATGTGAGCGTGGCAAAGGAAAACGCGTTTGACCAGTTTTAGTTGATTTCAATCGACTGGAAAATGGCCATTTTTCCAACGGTCTCAGAATTCGACGAAACTAGTTTTGTTAGGACCGTATCGTCAATACGAAGCTAGAAAATATTTTTCAGGAATTTTTCTAGTTAGATGTGACCCTGGTAATTTGAAATGTACGTTTAAAATTCAATATAGCGATTTAAATGTAAATCCAACGGAAATTGATCAAAACGACCAAATCAGCTTGCGATACATATCCCATTGTGTTCGGAATGTGGGTAATTAGCTATGGGCGACAGGCGGTGGGTCTCGTTTCGAGGTCGAAAATAAAAGTTGCTTTTTGAAATTAAATAATTAAATAAATTAAAAATTAAAATCTCTCCCTTCCCTCTCCTTATTCATTCAGCACCCCCCCCCCCCCGATTAAATTCATTCGAACGAAAAAAAAATCAAATCATAGAGGGGCGACGCGGAGCGGGGAACCCACCGCCAACGCCATCGCGCCCCTCCCCCCCCCCCCTTAGGAGGTGCGCCGCCATCTCCAGCTACCCCCCCCCCCCTCGCGACTTGCTCTCCCCTTCTACCTTAGGACCCGCGACCCACCTTCAGTTCAAAATCGAAGCCGCGACCACCCAAACACCCGCCGCCGCCGCCGCTTTTCTTCTTCCTCATCCTTTTGCCATTGAGCTCGTACCCGGACCGCCGAACCCCTCAGCTTCCAACTCCAGCGCTGAAGACACCTCCCCGGCCTCCTCGACTGACGTGAAACACCCCCTCCTCCCTGATTTTCAACTGTAAGTGTTATTTATTTAATTATTTCTATTTTTATTTATTTTAGCAGCTAAAGATAGGTTTTTTAGATGAGATAAAATGGTTTTGAAAATCAGTTTTCCTTTTTAAAGGAAGTATTGAATTTTATTTTCAGATTTTAAAATTCATAGCAGAATAAAAATATAATTTTTATAATATAGGAAAGTTAAAAATATGATCTTTATATTTTTAAAGTAATAAAAATATGATTTTTATATTTTTAAAGTATTAAAAATATAATCTTTACTATATAAATGATGTAAAAATATGATTTTTGTTTATGTAGAGAATTAAAAATATAATTTTTACATGATAGGAATATTAGAAATACCATCTTTATATGTGTAGCAAAATAAAATTGTGATTTTTATAATGATATATTTGAAAAGGCGAAATCTTTTCATATAGCAGCGATATAAAAATAGGATTTTTATATATTGAATAGCGAAGTGAAAATTCGATTTTTAAATATATGAAGTGATTATAAAAATATGATTTTTAAAATTGAAAGTAAACAAATAAAAATGTGATTTTTATTTTAAAAAGACAGCAATATAAAAATGGGTGATTTTTATATATGTAGTGGCTACGGGCAACGAAAGCGACAAAAGGCGAGAACAATGAAGATTTCTATCAATGAAGAGTCAAGATGATTGGATAGCTATCGGTGAGAATTTCTCACCTTTCAATTTCTTTTTTTCTAGTTATATATATATATATATATATATATATACTAGGATGCAGACGGTGCTTAGTAGCACCCGACACAATCGTCCACAAACCATGGACTTGTTTGTTTGATTGCAAAAATTAGTTAGATTATTTGATTGAAATAGAATTGTTTGGTGAAATGAATGGATTTGATTGATGTGTGAATGGCGTGGGCCTTCACTAGACCGGGGATAAGGCTAGGCCTTGTCCCGTTTCTAGTATCGTGCCGTTATGCCGCCGAAATTTTCTAAAAATAAGTTAGAAAAATAAAGATAACATTTTATTTAATAAATGAACCGAATAGAATCTTCATAGGTTGAATAAAATAGTTTGATCGTTAAAAATATAATTTTTAACGTGAATGTGAATGAATAAATATTCATTTACAAACCGGACGGTTTGTTTATGTACACCTACTTGAAGGACATTGATTGGGACGATAAATTTTACACATCGCCCAACTGCACAAATAAAAATCTGTGTTTGATTGCTTGAAACCCCACACGGGTATTGGGATGATATTTGACGTACACTAATCCCGATTGTTTAATTGTATGTCGATCAATTGATTGACAGGCTGTTATAAGCATTGGATATTTATATTTGATGCTTATACAGTGTAGAATGCACTTTGGATGATGGTTGATTATTCATCGTTGTTGATATATACATGTGTTGTAGAAAATCCATATAATTAATGTTATATGGTAATTGATTGGGCCTCATTCCAGTTTTAAAATAGAAATATTTGAGAAAGAAATATTTGAAATAGGATATTTGAAAATAGGAATATATGAAGCCGTATTGATTAGATTGACGCCATTTTGACATGAACGATATTTATATCGATTTCATTCATTTTATAATGAATATCGAAAATGATTTCAAAATCTGACATTTTGAAAAGAATTGAAATTCGAATTGAAATTGAATAGAAATGAATTCGAATTGAATTGAATGTAAAACGAATTCGAATTGAATTGAATCAAAACGAATTCGAATTGAATTGAATATAGAAATGAATTCGAATTGAATTGAATTTAAAACAGATTCGAATTGAATTGAATTGAAAAGAAAATGAATTCAAATCGAATTAAAATCGAAATTGAATTGAAATCGATTTGAAATGAATTTAAAACGAATTTATATTGGAATATTCAAGTTTGATTTGAAATTGAATATGAAGTTGAAACCGTTTTGAAAACGAATTTAAAACGATTTATAAAGCACGTTTTGAATTGAAATCGACGAAGTATATATTATATATATATATTATATATATAATATAATGGCCTGAATAGAACGCGCTGCGCCGCGGCAGTTCGCGAATTTCGACCATTGACTTCGAACGGATATTGCGGGAGATCCGACCGTCGGATTCTCCTAAAACCAGAACCGTTGGGTTCGTATCGAAAAGAGCTTTCTAACGAATATTATAAATTTGAAATCTAACGGTTGGATTTGGAATTATGTCTAAATCAAATTTGGAAAAGGTCGCTGTAAGTGCAGTTCGATAGCCGTTGATGGAAATCGACTGTACGGGCCTTGATAAAATTATTAAAAATAGTAATAATTTGTGTAAAATCATGAGAAATGATTTGTGAAGAATTGGGATGAAAAACTCCATATTTGAAAAGATAAAAATAGATTTTTATCGAAATGAACTAGTTTTGAACTAGAATTATAATTCTATTTATTTTTAAAATAAATAAACTGGATTAGAAATGGTTTTGAAAATAACCAGTATTTCCAATAATTGTATTGGAAAGGATTTGAATCGAAATTGTCTTTGGATTATTTCGATGTTGGATTTCATGATGATACAGATATCGTTATGGGAATTTGAAAGATATATATATATATCGTTATTTCCAATACGATATTTGTTAATCGTAGAATTTGATATTGAATATAAGCCGATATATTTTCTGTTCAGAGCCTTGTATTGAGTATCAAATGTGATTTGGATTTGTCGTGAATGGTGTCTTCACTAACACTGTTCTTGAACCCAGTTGAGAAAAGATTAAATCTTTTTATTTAGATTTAATGAAGTGTACCAATTAAATAATATTTGATTGGAATTGAATTGATATTGATTTCTGGGTTTATCGTGAACAGTGTTTTAAATAACACTTGTTCTTTAACCCGATTATTAATGAATGTGATTTTGGGTTTATTGTGGACCGTGTTTTAAATGACACTGATTCTTTAACCCAGTTAACTATTAAAACTAAGTTGAGTTTTAATGAATCTTTAATTAGATTGAAATGACCGAGAATGGAGTATCACCAGTTTTGCTCCAAGCGATAGTTAAATCTTTAATTAAATTTGAACGTGAAATGGTAATTGAATTTACCGATAACATCGTGGTGTTAGATATGAAGTACAACCAGTTTTACTTCATGGGATGAATTGGTTGGGATTGGGAAATTAAAACAAATGATTACTTCGGTAAGGTTCGTTAATCCCGACTAGTTGAACCGAAATTCAAAAGAAGATTAAAGAATAAATTCAAGGAATTTATCTTTGATAAAATTAATGGGAACCTTTCCCTATGAATGTGAACTTTAGAAACTAACTGTCGGTTAGCCAAGCAAAATGGTTTCCTGGATATTGATCTGATGTTGGTTTCGGCCTTCGGGGTTAATATTTGGGGAATTATTCTCTTGATTAATTTACGGTTAGTGACTGATGAATTGGAATGAGGCGTATGTTGTGTTTGTGTAACACTTATTTAAAATATACGCGAGTTATTCGGGAAGACCGGGTTTATCCCATTCTGAATAACTGATACGACGATAAATCGAAGATGAAGACGATGGTCGAAGACCGGAGGTCTTCACGTCGTTTGGGTGATTACTGATGATCTTGATTGGGATGTACACCCAAGAAGATGGAAACAGTTGGTGATCGTCCAGACGTACTTGGAGATCGATGGATATGCGGGGTACTAGGTGCCTCCGGTTTCGTTCAGACCCAGAACGGACTTGCAAATGGATTGTGTGTCTGACATTGGATTTTAGTCCGCGTGATTGATTTCTATTAAATATATATTTGTTTGGCGGCGGAGAATTTATTCTCTTGCTTAACGCCCGTCTTTGAGACGTACGAGCTCAGGGGTTATATATTGATGGATATCATACGCATTGAGTGAATTGCCTGTGTGGCATGCCTAAGTGGCAATTGATCGAGGCTTCTATTGAAAAGCAAAGTCTTGTGGTGATGATCAAAGCACAGCCTGCGTGGCACAACTTTGTGTAACGTAAATTCGCGAGCCTCGCACCCCGGTTGTGAACCAAAAACGGGAGAGGACCTCAGGGAGGGCATGCGTTTCTTTCTAGCTAGGGTGGTGTCAGTGACCTACCAGCGCTGACATTTATATACTTTTCACCTGTGTGGTTGTTGCTGTTGCGAGGCGCCTCGGTTTGATCGGACGATCCGGGTCCGATGGAGTCATTCGTTGGCTCATTTACGCTCCAAAGGGCGGGGAAACGTATTGCTCAGGCACTATAATCCACATCGGTGGACCGGCCCTGTCGCTCCAAGGGGCAGTTGCGGCTGTTCCGGAGGCTCGGGCTAGAGAGTCTCGAATCGATAGAGGATGATCCCTAGCCTCGGTTCATAGATGGAAATCCAACTTCCAAATACGTGACATTTGCGGTTTTATTTGTAAACCTACATATGGCGACATAGTGGCATGGGACGCTCATGTCGCCTATGATTGATACTTATGATTTGAAGTTGTTTTATAAACTATGCACTTATAATAGTATCAAATGATTTGTTTTAAACGTATCAAGCATTCTTTGGCTGTTATAAGGGAAAACCCTATCCCCCGGCTTGCGTTGCATTGTGTGATAGGAACTGGGTCTTATAACAGCTTCATTTTTCCTTATTTAGCATTGCGCTGTTGTTTTATGCACGGGTATTCTTGGGAGGAAACTCGTTCCGTGTTATACGGCGTGGACCCTTGATTTACCTAACTTTAGAATAAAGATTAACCGTTTTAGTTCTCACACCAGTCACATGACTGACCTGGAGTTTATTGTTTTAACCTAAACTCTGGGTGCCCTTATTTTGACGCGGGCAGCTAGTAGTTTAGGTTTTGCAGATTTATATTCACAGGATCCTGGTTTACAGCTGGAACGATATCCGGAAAGCTTTGTATCCGTATATCTCATTCTAGTTGTGTATTGTATTATTTTCCGCTGCTATGTATTTAAATGTAATTTAAATCTCTGATATTTCTGTGTAATGTATATTCATTTATACTCTGTATATTCCTATAATCTGATGTATTGTTGTAATATACAATGGAATGTTCTTCCGTCTGCGTTCTGTTGTGGCTTGTTCTCGAACTATCCGCGCTTTCCTCAACGCGGAAGTTACGGTTTTTCACACTCTGTTTGCATCCTTTTACAACAAATCTTGTTTTGTACCGTAGTGTCTTTGCATTTTCATCTTGCTTCTGCTTATAAACCCAACAATTTTTCAAAGCCTTCTTTCCCTTCGGTAGTTTCGCTAAATCAAAAGTGTTGTTATTATGCAACGATTACATTTCTTCTTTCATTGCATCCAACCAAAGTTGCTCATCATCGCTGTCGATAGCTTCCTTAAACGTCTCAGGTTCTTTTCCGTCGGTTAAGAGAACATACTCTGAAGAAGGATACCTAGTGGAAGAAAGTCGGTCCCTAGTAGATTGCCTTACAGAAGTTGTTTGAGTTTCAGGAGAAGCATGATGATCAATTTCAACATCTTCTTCATGGCGATCATCTTCCTCAGGACATGACCTTCATTGTCATTTTCTTGTACATTCAGTTGGAGTTGGTGCAGGAGTTACAGGATTCAAAGGAGGGAGATCTAAATCAACTAGATCATAACCACTATGAAATGCAGTTTCATGTGATTTATGAATATTTTTAATTGTTTGGTCTTCAACAAAGTCTACATCCTTGCTATGAATCAATTTCTTCTCTATAAGCTCATAAAACCTATAGCCAAATTTGTCATGACCACAACCCACAAAGATGCATTGGCGAGTCTTGGAATCCAGCATCGATCCTTCTCCAATAGGCACATGCACAAATGCCTTACACTTAAAGACATGCAAATGACTGTAAGAAATCTCCTTGCCAAGCCAAACCTTATTTGGAACATTACCATTCAAAGAAAAATAAGCAGACAAATTAATCACATGTATAGTTGTAAACAAAGCTTCACCCAAAAGAGTTTTGGCCATTTAGCCACTGAAAGCATGCAACTCATTCTCTTTGACAAATAACTATTCATTCTCTCTACTATACCATTCAATTGTGGAGTCTTCTTTGGGGTAAACTGATGCTGAATACCTTGTGCCTTACAATATTCATCAAGTGTACCAATGTACTCACCACCATTGTCAGAACGTAATCACTTTAGCTTTTTACTAGATTTCCTTTTAACCAAGACTTGAAACTGCTTAAGAACATCAAGTACATGATATTATTTTTTTAAACATACGTCCACAATTTCTTTGAACAATCATCAATAAAAGTAACAAAGTAAAGTGCACCACTAAAGGTCTTAACTTTTAACGGACCACAAACATCAGAATGAACAAGGTCAAACAAATCTGATTTTCTTGAAAGAGGATACATCTTAAAGGAAACCCGATTCTGCTTTCCTGCAATACAATGAGGACATTTGTCCAATTATACACACTTCAAATCAGGTAATGCATTTTTCTTCATCAAGCAACTTAGCCCATTTTCACTTATATGGACAAGTCTTTTATGCCACAATTTTGCAAGGTCATCAGTTTCCACATTTACAGAACCAGTGGGAATTTAGGCTTGCAGCAAGTACAGGCTTATGTGCTTCTTCCCATGAGCTAGCACCATGTTTCCTTTAGTAATAAGCTTCCATTGACCACAATGAAAAGTATTGCAGTAGCCATCATCATCTAGTTTTTCAGTAGAGATCAAGTTTAATCGGATTTCTGGAACATGTCTAACATTTTTAAGCATTAACTTTGCTCCAATGTTAGTCACCAAACATACATCTCCAATGCCCAAAACCTGAGCCACACCATCATTACCCATCTTCAAAACACCAAAGTCACCAGGTGCATAAGATGTGAAGAATTCCTTCTGTGATGTCACATGTAGTGATGCTCCACTGTCAATGACCCAACTCGACTCATATTTAGCAATGTTTACATAGCTCTCATCATGTACAATGATAAGATCACATCAGTTGTTGTTGCAGCTCGATCATGATTACTGTAATCCCTTTGATCTTGCTTCTTATCTTGCATGTCGTTACCACCCTTATTGTCTCTTTTCCACTTATAGAAATATTTCTTAATTCGACCTGATTTATCACAATAATGACATTTCATATTTGTGTATCTTCCACGAGATTTGCTTCTGATTTTGTCTCTGGGAACTGGAGCTTTAATCTTTCTTTTTTCTCTGTTTTCAGCAACATATGCTTCATCGGATGAAGAAGGCACACCATGAGATTTCTTCCTCATCTCCTCATTCAGAATACGACCTTTGGTAATATCCAGTGTAACTTTACCATGTGGTGCTGAGTTTCAAAGTGGCATTCTGAAAGTGTCCCACGAATAAGGACCAGTGCCAAGTAACAAAAGTCCCTGAATTTGATCATCAAAAATTATTTCCATAACCTATAATTGATGAATAATGCCATGAAAATCATCCAGGTGATCAGAAAGTGACTTGCTTGAATAGTACTTCAAGCCTATCAATTGCTTGATTAGGTACAGTTCATTGTTTCCAGACTTATTAGCATAAAAGGATTCTAGTTTTTGCCAGAGTGACATTGCATGAACATCATCATTTATATGATTCAAAACATTATCATCAACCCACTAATGAATAAATTCACACACCTATTCATGTTCAAATAGCCACTGATCATCAGTTTTTCCTTCTAGTTTTTCATCACTAAACACAGGTAAATGCCAATTTTTGACATACAAGTCTTTCATTTTTTCTCTTCCAAATATGATAGTTAGCTCCATTCTAACTAATCATTCTACTAGTGTTGATATTATTAGAATCCATCAGGGGATGCTACAAACTAACTAAGTGGCTCTGATACCAGTTTGTTAAGGATGACACACACAAACAACAAAATGCCATAAGTAATATACTCCCAACTTTAATATACTTCTGACAATATGCACCACAATCAACAGTGATCAATGCAAATAATCAACAAGACAAGAGATAATAATAAAGAAAGAATACACGCCAATTTTTAACGTGGAAAACCTCTTCGATGTGAAGAGTAAAAACTACGAGACCAATGCAGAATCCACCTAAACTTCTCTTATTATGATAATGGAGTGATACACAAATCCAAATCCAAGTCACAAAGTGGATACACAAATTATCCAACAATAGCTAGCAATAACAAAATCAAAATGCGAGAAAACCGAAAAATGTCACCAGAAAATAGAGCATAGAAATGCTATGACATCCCACAAAAATAGATCAGCAAAATGCAATCTCTAAGGAGTAGACAGATCCCACAAAGTCTCAAAGAAGCTAATAATTTTTTTAACCAAATCGGATGGTCGATGTCTGTTATCAATGTTGTCAAAATTTGATGTTGTTGCTGCCTAAAATGTGGATATGTATATGTAGCTGCCAAAAAGACACACTGAGATTTCCATTTAAGCACTTATTTAATATGATGACTATTCCCCATCAAGGTGCAATTACCAAGGCACACCAAAGATCAACAAGTTACCTTTTCAAATAAAAACATGTAATACCGTAGCAACAATTATTTCTCCAAATAAACATGGGTTTTTCCACATAAAAAGGGACCCATTCCCAACATATTTTTAGAAATTAAATTATTTTTCAATTCAATTTATAACTAAGTGTTTTTGGCAAATCTTACAATTTGATATAGTTGCAAATATAAATTGCATTTCACACGAATCATATTTTCAAATTCGGAAAAGTAACATTTAATAATAAGAATTTTATGTAATATTGCTTAGCCATTTTCTACCAAAAATGGCATCGTTCGCAAATTTTCCCTTCTCGTTATAAGCTCTAGAACTGGCTTTAAACCTTGCGATGTATATTTCAATAATTGTGCAGCTATAACCATGGGTATGTATCAACATGTAAATCCACAGTTTCCAATCCAGCTACTCATAACTGAGTCCCTATTAATACTACAAGTCTATAGCCCCAACAGCTACTCGTCGCAAAGCACAAGTTCCATTCCAGTTAATTATAAACTTAGGTTTTTATTACAAGTTCCTAAAATATTGCAAGGCAAGCGTTGTCAGTTTATGCATAACATATGATGCTTTACAGAATTTGACCCCAAAATTCTGATATTTATTCCAGTTGATTAAGAAAGCCATGGCTACCAAAAATCATTTGAACAATAACTGAAAGAACAAGGATATTTGCTTTTATAGCCGTGCATGTCATAAGTTTTTACCTAAGGCTGCCAAAAATGACCAGAAAGACTCGTTGCTCAATGAGCATGCACAAAAGTTGTCTGCTATAGTATTAATATTATTACTTGTCTATTTCATAAATGGTATGCACCATTTAGCACAGTTATTATCTAACTAATATGGTCCAAGCTTTGTTAACGGTTCCAAGATCTGCAATCTGTTTGAATTTGCCTGCTAATTGGTTCTTTAGTGCTTGCAATATTATTTATGATAACCATCGACTATAGCCAAATGAAAATTATATAGAAAGCATGTGCTATATATTTGTATTGGTATAAATTTTACTAAAGCACAGTTGCTGAGAAGGAGCAGAGTTACTGTAACACCCCAAGTCCATTAATGTCACTCAATAAGGGAATACATGAACTTTCATGGAGCGTTATAATAGTATAAAATAGAACATCACAAGACAGATATATAAAATGGTACTTAAAAATTCAAAATTTATTCATTGCAGCGGAAAGCAAAACATGTCTGGTTACAACATCAAAACCATATACGAAAGCCAAGTACACAAATATCCATCTTGAACAAAATTATTATCAGAGTACATAAAAGCAAAACCATAATCCCACTCCAAATAGCCATAATAAGAAATAGATAAAGCTGAGCATTACTTTTAACACTTCCAAGCACTTCAGGAAGAAAGAGATCCGAGTCAAGCTTCACTAATCCCACCCTGAGGACCTGGGGGGGAGAGAAAGAAAAGAGGCGAAACAAAAAGGGTCAGACATAAAGTCTGGCGAGTCTAGTGACTTTAATAATATAATCAGTAAAGTAACAGGATAAGAACATAAACTGGATATAAGAGATGACTGTAACATATGCAGATATGACAAGGTAAACAAGGTAAGCAAGATAGAACATCGACTACGCTCCTAACCACTATAAGATATGCTCTGCACCGTACCAACATACTAGTTACATACTAAAAGATGATCCCCCGCTACTAATCATAATAATGGTAGCTTCGTGTACTCCTAGCTGCTCTTGTAGGTGCCCACTTGCTCCTACCACTACTAGTTGTACCTACTACCCTCCTCATTCGATCGGCTCCCTAACCTCGTAGATACCTATGCTGGTCCCACAATAGGGTGTATCACCCACTAAGGTGGCAACTCCGATATTACTGAAATGCACAGCTTATACCTACACGATGCAACAATGTCTTACCCACCATCCCGGATCCACGCACGCACATGACTCCGTTGGACTTGCACTGCCATCGCTAACTCTTTATTGACCTCTTACAATCAACCCCAGTAAGTGTGTTCCTGTCCTCAACCTAGTTCGAGCTCATATAGATAATAAAATAGGTTACTGTTTGAAAAGGGTCCACACACTTGACACAAGCTTCCCTCCTAAGCTTGGTCCCCACTAGGAATTCCCACTTAACCCCTCTTTATCACCATGTCTAATCACATGTCTCATCTTGGTTAAATGCTTTTATTATGATTCACATGCTACCCGTGTTACCCACTTAACCCTTTATTATCCCCATGCCTTACTACATGTCTTATCTTTGTTAAGTGTTCATTAATTCATTATAACCGTAATCTTGCAAGACCTCCTACATTAGATTACCGTTTTGCGGTTACAGGATATGCCGGGCGGTTCCGGGCAGGCTTATACCGCAATCCGAATCTAACCTCGTGCATTTGCATTATTACGCATCTAATTTCTGCCTTTGACCTCTCATATTAGATTACCGTTTACGGTTGCTGGATATGTCGGGTGGTCCCGGGCAGGCTTATACTGCAATCCAAATCTAACCTCGTGTCTTAGGCGTTCATTATCACTTTCTTGATTCATGTCCCAATTTCAAATCTTGGATTATAATATATTCTAATTACCCATAATTTCCAATCTAAATTATGTTTATAATTTTTACCCAAATTATGTCTATAATCTCATGTATACAAGTTATGCCAAATTATGCCCAAACCAATTTCCATAGCCATCAATAATTTATGCCAAATCTCATTTTATTACACATTTCCCAAACTTTTCCCAATCATTCCAATGTTATTCGTACGTAAATCTCAACGCAATATGCTTAGGCTCGAAGTTAGCCTAATATCAAAAGGAAAAAAGGAAAAGAAGAAGGGGAGAGAATCAAAACATCAAAATTGGCATAAACATATAAATAGGCATGTAAAATGAATAACAACAAAATAGATAAGATAGGCATATGATAATAGCAATTGGGTATGAATCTGAAGGATAACAAATTACAAAACTTGGTATGATTCATCTAATTTACAGGCATATACATCAGATCCAATTTACAATCCTGTCACCATTACTTTTTTTTTAATTTAATTATATGTGAAAGTGACATAAACTCACAGCGATAGGATCCTTAAATGAGAATTAGACGTTGTTGTCTGAAGATCTGATCTTGAATAACCTATTCTTTGATTGTTGAAGAAGGGAAGCTAAATTAATTTGAGATGGAGCAGCAGCATGGAGGCGCCATTGATTAGGGTTGAATGAGATTAGGGTTAGGTTTAGGTGTTTATTTATAGGTGTATTAGGTGAATTAGGACCTTTAGATTAGATTAGAGACCATCAGAACCACTCAGATTAAAAAGACACGTCATCAGGGAACTCTCCATAATTGTGCAGATCTGGGCTCGGCCTGGGCGCACTTCCTAGGTGCGCCAATGCTTTTTTGTTCTGGCGCACTTCACAAGTGCGCCAGTTGTTCTGGCCCATTTCTTGATTGCTCTGCCAAACTTCCATCGTCCATAATTCCTTTATAATGTATCCGTTTTACGCAAACTCGGAATCTATCTCAAGCAGAATTCTGATACGAACACAATGGAGCAACCCGTTTTACTTAATTCTTCTTCTAAAAATTAAGTATTCTTTAATTATCCCTTATGTCATGTTTTAAATTTACGGGGTGTTACATTCCCCATACTTAAAGGACTTCGCCCCCGAAATCTCGAAGCTGAATGGAATGTATGTCCTACCATCCATCATCCATCTACTCATTCATCAATCACGGGCGTCGATTGTCCTTAAAAGATTTCTAATTCTTTCATGAACATATGGAAAGTGTGTGTATATGTCCTTATCCCAATGCAAAATCAGGCGGTCTGCTGATTCAGTTGACCTCGTTAATGCAAATCATGATAGTGCCATGCGCCCATTATGTATGCGAAAGAATCCAATTGATACATATCATTTCTATATGAGTGCACAACCATTCATCCAAATGCAACAACCATATGATAACACATTCAATTTACATCCATTAATTTAAATATGCACACTCACTCATATGAAATATGAAAGTGATTGAGTTGATCTAGTGCCTAATGTTTGTGTAAATGCATCCACGAGCAACCACTAACAAACACTTACATCCACCAAACATAACAAGTCTCAAACACATGTTTACAACCATAGGATTTTCTACCTAACGATCGAAGATATAATCGAGAGGATACACTAAACAATAGAACAAGTATAAACAAAGTGGTAGAAAAAGGAGAAGTTAAGGACATACCCTCAAAAAGAAAAGGGGATGACGCACGTATCTTGTCTTCCGTTTCCCAAGTCGCGTCTCCTTGATCATCTCCCAATTGGACTTTAACCAACTCGACCTCTCGGTTGCATTATTTCTTGACCTCCGATCCAAGGATGCATGTAGGAACTCGTCTAACCGTGGCATCTCGCTCTATTTCCACTTCTCTAAGCATGTTCGGCTCTACTATTTCTGCAGTATCGTGTAAACACTTCCTCAAATGCGACACGTGAAATACGTCATGAACACCACTAAGCTTCTCAAGCAACTTCACTCTGTAGGCCATCTGTCCAATTCTATCTGTAATAGGGAATGGCCCCACGAACCTTGGTGCCAATTTCCCTATAGATCCAAAATGAACTACATTCCTCAGTGGTGATACTTTAATAAAAACCGTGTCTCCAACATCGAACTCAAGATCGGTTCATCTCTTTTCAGCGTATTACTTTTGCCGGTCTTGTGCCCTCTTCATGCGTCATCGAATCAATTCTATCTTCTCCGAAGTTTCTCTAATCATCTCGGGCCCAAGCAAAATCTTATCCGTAGATTCCCACCAACAAGTCGGTGATCGGCAAGGTCGTCCATATAGAGCTTCAAAAGGTTCCATGCCAGTACTAGTCTGATAGTTGTTGTTGTAGGCGAACTCTACTAATGGAAGGTGTTCCTCCCATGTTCCTCCAAAGTCCAGGATGCATAATCTCAAAAGATCTTCTAGAATCCGATTCACTCTTTCTGTTTGGCCGTCCGTTTGAAGTGATATGCAGTGCTCAAACACAATTGTGTTCCTACCGCCTCTTACAAGCTCTTCCAAAACTCGCTAGTGAAAATGAGATCTCGATCGCTTATGATACTAGAAGTTATGCCGTGTAGACGAACTATTTCTCGGAGATAAACAGATGCTAACCATGCCGCTGTTCTTTTACCCTTAACGGGAATGAAATGACGCTCTTGGTAAGTCTATCTACTACTACCCAAATCCCCATATTACCCTTCCTTGACCTTGGTAACCCATTGATGAAATCCATGGAAACACTTTCCCATTTCCACTATGGAACCTCTACAGTGTGAAGCAAACAACCAGGCTTCTTTTGCTCAGCCTTGACTTGCTGGCACACTAAGCATCTAGAAATGAACTCAGCCACATCTTTCTTCATTCCGGCCCAAAAGAAAACTCGCTTCATGTCCCTATACATCTTGTCACCACCGGGATGTGTGGTCATCTTATAACGATGTGCTTCTTCAAGGATTGTCCTTCTCAAACTCTCGTCTCGTGATATGCAAAGTCTCCCATCCCTACGCAACCAACCTTTTTCATCTGTAGTATACCTACTAAGATGGCTCGAAGACTCCGCTCTTATGAGCTTGTCTACTATCTCTATCAGCTGTGGGTCATCTTGGTGTGCCGCACCTATTTGTCCCAAAAGCATAGCTCGCACCTCTAATGATGCCAACAAACTGGGTACATAATCGATAGAGGGTCTAAAGTCAAAGGTAGATATACACGCTAAACTCTATCGCTCGACAAACAAAGGACTCATAGTCAACTTCTTTCTACTCAAGGCGTTAGCTACAACGTTACCCTTGCCAGGGGTATATGCAATCTCAAAATCGTAGGATGCTAAGAACTCCATCCACCTTTGTTGCTTTAAGTTTAGATCTTTTTGAGAGAACAGGTATTTTAGTGACTTATGCTCTGTATACAACTCAAACCTCTCAACAAGCAAGTAATGGCGCCAAGGCTTAAACGCAAAAACTATGGCAGCTAATTCTAAGTCGTGGGTAGGGTAATTCTTCTTATGGACCTTCAACTGCCTTCCACCATAACATATCACCCTTCCCTCTTGCATTAAAACTGCGCCCATCCCTGTCCCGCAAGCATCAGTATATACTGTGAATTGTTTACTCCCATCCGGCAAAACTAAAACTGGAGCTGTCATCGATGCCCTCTTCAATCTTTGAAAAGCATCATCACAGTCAACATCCCAAGAAAAGGTCAAATTCTTTTTCGTTAACCAAGTAAGTGGGGCTGATATCTTAGCAAAGCCCTTGATGAACTTTCTATAATAGCCCTCCAAACCAAGAAAACTTCTTACTTCCGTTGCATTCCTGGGAATCTTCCAATCTTGGATTGCCACTACCTTCGTGGGATCCACTGCTATCCCTTCTTTAGAAACGACGTGCCCTAGGAATCTTACTTCCTTCCTCCAAAAGTGACATTTGGAGAACTTAGCCTTAAGCTGATGTACTCGAAGAGTCTCTAAAACTTCCCTAAGATGTAAGGCATGCTCTTCCTCGCTTCTTGAGAACATTAGGATATCATCTACAAAGACTACTACAAATTTGTTTAGAAACTCCCTAAATACCTTACTCATTAAGTCCATGAAATATGCGGGTGCATTCGTCAAACCAAAAGGCATAACGAGCCATTCAAAGAAACCATCTGAAGTTCTAAATGCAGTCTTATCTATACTATCCTCATCCACCCTTAGCTGATGAAATCCTATAGCTAAATCCATCTGCGAGAAAACAGAAGCACCAAACAACTGATCGAACAAGTCATCTATCCTCGGTAATGGGTGCCTGTTCTTCTTTGTGAGCTTATTCAGCTCCCTATAGTCCACGCACAACCTAAGCGAACCATCAGCCTTCGTGGAAAAAACAACTGGAGCGCCCCACTCTGAGATACGTCTTCTTATGAACCCTTTCTCAAGCAACTCTTTCACTTGTTTACTAAGCTCCCTCCCTTCTTTTGGAGCCATGTGGTGCACATGCAATGCAATTGGCTTTGCATTGTCCACCAAGTATATACGGAAATCTGTCTCGCATTTTGGAGGTAAACCCCTAACCTACTCAAAGACATCTGCATACACACAAACTACTCGAACAGATTGCAAATCATCAATAGATGTGTCAAGAGCTTCTAGGTAGCTAAGCATAATAGAACCCTTAGGGTCGCATGAGATATCGAGAGTATTCCCCAAACAAGTCAACAGTCTAACTACCCTCTTTTCACATTCGAGAATGGCACCATACCTGGCTAGTCAATCCATTCCTAGAATCAACACATAGCCCGTGAAACCAAGCACATAAGCGTTGAATTCGAACTCAACGCCATACGCAGATATTCTCAAGTCCCGACATAACAAAGACGAATGAGCCGTACCCCTAGTAGGATTTGAGACAACAACAAGATCCACTACTATACTAGTATCTAGATGCAGAGACTCAACAACAGAAGAAGATATAAACGAATGTGAAGCGCTGAAATCAAACAAAGTACGTATAGGATGATCGAAAAGGAAAATCGAACTTTCAACAAACATGTTTCTACCTCTCTCTTGCGTAGCTGCCATGAGAGCATGAACCTGCCCTCCAAAAGAAGATCTTGTCCTCTGTCCTTTCCCTTATCCTTGCCTCCTTGGGCAGTCTTTAATCATATGTCCCACCTCACCACATTGGAAGCAACCAATCCTCTTCTTCTTCCTACAGTCCTTCTTCAAATGGCCAAGTATTCCACAATTGTGACACTTTCTTTTCTCTGAACCCTTGTTATCCTTACCGCCCTTCTTTTTTTGTTATTGTGCCTTCTTTGGATCCCCTTTCTTATCCTATGCCTTATCAACATTAGCACCTTTCTCCTCTTCATGTATCAACGCCATATCAACAAGATTCAAAAGTAGCCTCCATAGGAATGTGGGACATAGCCAACCCATGTAATGGTTCATTCAGACCCTTGGCAAATCTCAAGGCCTTCTTATGTGGTGTATTAACTAATTCCATACCAAAGTTTGCTAACTGGTTAAACTTGTTAACGTACTCCTTCACAGACAAAATCCCTTGTTTCAAAGCCAAGAACCTCTCCGTGTATAAAATCTCCTTTGCTTGTGAAAGAAATTTCAACTCGAACCTTTTTCTAAAATCCATCTACGTCTCCACTATACATCCCCCATTAGTTACTTCCACCAAAAGGAAGCTTCATCCTTCATTAACCAAGAAGGTAGTTGAACCTTCCTTCCATCATCTATCTCAAAGATACCAAACAAATCCTCCACTTCCTTGAGCCAATTCCGAGCCTTAACAAACGTCTCAATTACATAAAACAGTTTTCCGCTCATCGCACGGAAGTATTTGCATATCTTAGAAAAAGCGTCTATACGGGGAGGAGGAGGAGTGGCTGCAGCTGGGGGAGGAGGAACTTTTGATGGGCCTGCGGCAATAGTCCTAGCCTCTAGATACCTTTTGAACCAGCCTGGTATCTGTGTGCCCTCAGGTATATCGTTCCCCAGACATGCTGAAAGGAAAAAGGAAGAGATTCAAACAGAGAATCGAAAGAAAGATATATGGCTTTTGGGGATTATGTTTTTCATAACAAACCTTTCTCTTGAAAATACCTTCTTTAAAAAATGTTTTTGAATATACTTCTTTTTAAAATGCTTTTGAAAACGGTTTTCAAAATCTTTTATCTGTTCTGGTAACCTTCAGCTCTAATACCACGTGTAGCACCCCAAGACCATTAATTTCACTCGCAATGGGAATTCATTAACTTTCATGGAGCATTATAAGAGTATAGAACAAACCATCACAAGACAGATATATAAAATGGTACTTAAAAATTAAAAATTTATTCATTGCAGCGGAAAGCAAAACACGTCTGGTTACAACATCATAACCATATACTAAAGCCAAGTACACAAATATCCATCTTAAACAAAATTATTATTTGAGTACATAAAAGCAAAACCATAATCCCACTCCAAATAGCCATAATGAGAAAGAGATAAAGCTGAGCATTACTTTCAACTCTTCCAAGCACTTCAAGAAGAAAGAGATCCGAGTCAAGCTTCACTAATTCCACCCTGAGGACCAGGGGGGAAGGGGAACAAAAGAGGCAAAACAAAAAGGGTCAGACATAAAGTCTGGCGAGTCTAGTGACTTTAACAATATAATCAGTAAAGTAACAAGATAAGAACATAAACTAGATATAAGAGATGACTGTAACAAAAGCAGATATGACAAGGTAAATAAGGTAAGCAAAATAGAACATCGACTGCGCTTCTAACCACTATAAGATATGCTCTGCATCGTACCAACATACTAGTTACAAACTAAAAGATGATCCCTCCCTACTAATCATAATAATGGTAGCTTCACGCACTCCTAGCTACTCTCATAGGTGCCCACTTGCTCCTACCATCACTAGTTGTACCCACTACCCTCCCCATTCGATCGGCTCCCTAACCTCGTAGATATTTGTGCTGGTCCCACAATAGGGAGTATCACTCCCTAAGGTGGCAACCTCGATACTAGTGAAATGAACAGCTTATACCTACACAATGCAACAACCTCTTACCTACCAGTCCGGACGCATGCATGCACATGACTCCGTTGGACTTGCACTGCCATCGTTAACTCTTTATTGACCTCTTACAATCAACCCCAGTAAGCGTGTCCCTGTCCTCAACCTAGTTCGAGCTCATATAGATACTAAAATGGGTTACTGGTTGAAAAGGGTCCACACACTTGACACAAGCTTCCCTCCTAAGCTTGGCCCGCACAAGGAATTCCCACTTAACCCTTTTTATCCCCATGTCTAATCACATGTCTCATCTTGGTTAAGTGCTTTTATTATGTCTCACATGCTACCCATGTTACCCACCTAACCCTTTTATTATCCCTATGTCTTACTGCTAGCGTACTTTGTGAACTAGGCTACACAAAGTTAAAGGATTATTTAAGTGAAGAATATTGACTAAGAAATGCACCCCTTTAGAATTTCGGTTCGGATCGGATCCTAGTTGTCAAGCCAAGATGATTGTGAAGAAGAAGACAAAGCTACTGGGGCATAACTGGTTCGGAGCGGAAAGACCCGATCCGCTCCTTCCTCTTTGTATGCTCAATCCGCCTTCCATTCTTCCACCAGAACCGATCCGATCCCCTGGTTGCCAGCACCCCCAATCCGAACCCAGAGTCACGACAACTTCACCCCCACGTTCCCTTGAAATCCGAAGCGGTTATGCCCACGTTCTACCCATGTTTGCCACTAAACTGATGTGTTGTCACACCCATATCTCATCCGAACCCGAGAGTGATGGGATGGAGGTCATGTGGATCCGAACTGAAGCCATCCCAGGAGCATTTTTCACATATAAATACACCATCAAGAGGCATTTGGAAGGATCTTTTGGCATTTTCAGAACTTAAACTCCTTTACTATCCGAATTTCGTCAACTTACTCAGATTACAATCATCTTTTGAATCATATTGTGAAGGAAATTAAGTGAATCAATGTATTAGATAAGTGAGAATTGATTGAAAATAATTGTTGTACTCGCATTCAAGACATCAATCCAAAGAGAAGAAAGTGGACGTAGGCTATTTAACGCCGAACCACTATAAATTGTGTGTTTTTCGTCATTTTTGATTTCATTTCAGTAGAATTGTTATTAGTTTGGGTGTTAGAGCCAATTTTGGATCTAACATTTTGGTTCTTTCACTGAGAAGTTTTGAATTCTCTGCTTTTTGGGATTATCATTCTACTATTTGGACCTTCAAAGAAGTTAATCCTCCGTTTTTGACATCTTTAAGTACCTTTTGGTGAAACATTGAAGAATTGAACACTATTGCCAAAACGAAAGGAAAAGAAGTGCAAGGCGCTAGGGAGAACGATGCTAGAGAGAATCTACAAGACATGGTATTGACGAGGTCGCGTGGACAAGACTCTGGAGCAGGCTGCTCCAGTCAGGAAGGTCCGATCCGAGAAGGTGACTCCGATCCGAGCCGATCAGAAGATGTTGAAGTCACTCGCTCCCCCCATCCGAACCGGTTCGGTCCTACTACCTTGGTCTGATCCAATCCGAACCAGAATGAAGCTGGAACTTCTACTCGAGCTCCCTCCAATGCTCCGATTCCAGCCGCTATGACCAATGGTCAGCTTGACCCGTCTGCACCCATCGCCCAAGGTGATTTTTCACGCTTTCTTAACATGCTCCAGAGTACTAAGGAGGCATTGGAAGCTCATAAGCGTGACAGTCTTCGCATGCAAGAAAACATGATCACTATGAGTAGGAAACTCCAGGAGCTCCGGAGGCAAAAGACACCTTCCCCAACACACCGCCTTGCTGTAGACGATTCATCTTCTACAGATGAGGTATGTCCTCGTGAAAGAAGACCGCTAAAGCGACCTCAGAATCTTGATCAGCTAACTTTACGATCTCACGAAGACTGTGCTTGTGTGTTAGGGCCTGATGACCCAAGCTTGAAAGAGCCTATGTTGTTGCCCATGCGTGGATCCCACGTTCTACCCAGGGATCCTAACATTACTAATCCTACGCAACAACAACTTCTCCAGCCCCTCCCTCCTGAGATCGACCGAGAGCGTAGGGAGCAATGTAGAGCAGCTGCCGCTAGAAACAGGAGGTTATCCCTTAATCAGGAGCCCTGGGGTAATCCGAATATCAGACCTAGAGAACTGGTGCAGACATTAACAAATGCCGATGTATGGGCGATGGTGCGTTAGATTATGTCCGAAAGCCAGCGGTACACTAATGAGGACTGGGGTATTGAGCGAAGTCATACCCCCTTCACAGATGATATATTGGATTTCCAGTTCCCTCAGCGGTTCAACTTGCCTCAGATGGATCGATATTCAGGAAGAACGGACCTAGGGTAGCATCTGATGAGGTATGCATGGTTCATGAATGCTGCAGCAGCTCCAGATGTTGTAAAATGCAAAGCCTTTCCAATTTATCTTTTAGACGTGGCGTTAATGTGGTTCACCCGACTCCCTCCCCGGTCGATATCAAATTTCACAGAATTGAGTGAGCGCTTTGTGAACCAATTTCGACTTCACGCCCGAACGTCCAAGAGCGTCATAGAGTTGTCATGGATTAAATAGGCCCCAAGAGAATCTTTAAAGTCATATTTAGACCGCTTCAACCTGGCCGTCACCGAAGTTAGTGACCCTTATAAGCCTACTATTCTGATGGCCTTGATAGAAGGGGTCGACCCTGACACAGAATTCGGGGATTACTTGTCTGGGAAACCGCCTCCTACTAGAGAATTGTTCTATGAAAAAGCTAATATTCACTTAAGGAGAGAAGAAGCTCATGCAAATAGGAAGAGAAAGTTCGAAAGGGCCTCGAGGGAAGGTGTCCAAAGTAATGTTGATGTGAAACAATCTGGTGATAGTTCAGGGAAGGTTGAAGTAAACGTTGGCAACCAGAGCGGAGGTAATGGCAACAGAAATGGGAATGGGAGTGGCAATAAAAGGAACAGGAATCGAGGGAATAACTCTAGTAAAAGACCCAAATTCCAGACTTTTGAAAACTATACACCGTTAAGTGATACGTTGGAGAATATTTACTTGGATACATATAGCATATTGCAGTACAAAAAACTACCACCTAGAGACTCCACTGAAAAAGAGATCGCAACGGGAAAGTTTTGTTTGTTCCATGGAACCCACGGTCATTCCACCAACGAATGCCGTCATTTGAGAGATATAGTTGAAAGACTGCTACGGGAAGGGAAGTTAGACGAGTACAAGGTTGCCTCAAGGGACAGGGGGCAAAGGGGACAAGCCCCGGACAAAAACCAGCCTACTTCAAAACCCATAGCCCAGTAGAAAGGTAAGGGGATCGTTATCAATACCATTGTAGGCAGACCCCACCTAGCTAGTCGAAGTTTCAAAGCGATGGATCAGTACGTCAACGCGGTCAAGCATTTTGAGGTAGGAGAATGCAGTAACCTCGAAGACATCACTCTACTAAAACAACAAAAGACGATGTCAGACGACGTCATATTCCATAGTAGAGATGATTCCGGAGTTCAATCCCCAACTGAATATCCACTGGTAATTACCACGACCATCGGCCCTGCTTTAGTCCATAAAATTTAGTGGACAAGGGGAGCTCGGTCAATATCCTCTTCAAGAAATCTTTCGAACAAATGAGACTTGAAGCAAAAGATCTAAAGCCCTATGAAGGATGGGTACGTGGCTTCAACGGGGCATCGACGGCTCCGATGTGATACGTAGAATTACCAGTGACTTTAGGGCAGGGAGATCGCCAGAGAGTGAGGATCCTACCATTTGTAGTTTTGGATATAGAGTCACTCTACAATGCCTTCCTAGGCCGACCGACCCTTGCCGAGTTTAGGGCATGTATTGCACCTTGGTGCTTGCTGCTTAAATTCCCGACTGACGCAGGAATTAGGGTGATGAAAGGCGACCAAGCTACGGGACGAGCTTGTTACATGACGAAGTTGAAGATGCTAATGAAGGGGTTGAATATAGAAACTAAGGATGATTCTCCCCCTCCGAAGAAGAATTCAGCACAGCAATTAAGGGGTCTAGCCCCAAGAGAGTCGCCCTTAGATGTGCTCAAGGATATAGATCCCAGAGAGGATAAAGAACCCAAGGATAGGAAGGCGACTCCTAACGAGATAACAGTAGATATACCTATTGATGAGACAGATTCAACAAAAGTACTAAAGATTGGCTCGCAACTAGATCCAATTCGAAGAAAAGAGTTGGCTGATTTTTTAAGGGAAAATCTGGATGTGTTTGCCTGGACTCATGCTGACATGTGTGGGATTTCTCCTGCCATTATGAGCCACTCTTTATGTATTAATCCAAAGCACCCACCGGTCAAACAGAAGAGACGGATGTTAGGCCAAAGCGGTCAGCAGCTTTGAAAGAAGAGGTAGAGAAATAAAGGATAATGGATTGGATTCGAAATATCCCGACTGGATATCAAATCCTGTCCTGGTCAAAAAATCTAATGGGAAGTGGCGTACATGTATCGATTTCTCTGAACAAGGCTTTCCCGAAGGATAGCTTTCCTCTTCCCAGAATTGATCAGCTAGTAAATTCGATGGCTGGACACGAGCTTTTATCCTTTATGGGTGCCTATTCTGGGTACAATCAAATTCCCATGCACATACCAGATCAGGAGCATACAAGTTTCATCATAGACTTGGGGTTATATTGTTATGTGGTAATGCCATTTGGGTTAAAGAATGCAGGGGCCACGTACCAGCGCTTGGTCAACCGCATGTTCTATAATCAAATCGGGAAAACCATGGAGGTTTACGTGGATGACATGCTTGTGAAGTCTAAATAATCTTCCGACCATACAAGGGACTTAGCTGAAATGTTTGATATTCTTCGAAGGTATGGAATGAAGTTAAACCCCCTAAAATGCTCGTTTGGGGCCGCATCTAGAAAATTCCTTGGGTTTATCATGAGTTCTCGAGGAATTGAGATAAATCCTAGTCAAATAGCAGCGATAAGGGATATTGAAGAACCACGAAAGATCAAAGATGTTCAAAGCTTAGCCGAAAAAGTTGTTGCATTGAGCAGGTTTATCTCCAAAGCTACAGATAGGTGTGTACCTTTCTTCGATCTAATAAAACGAGGAAAGCGAAATTTTGAGTGGACCCCCGACTGTGTGGAGGCGTTCCGGAATTTATTAGACTTATTAGAAAATCCTCCAATATTATCAAAACCCGTGGAACATGAGGATTTGTTTGTCTACCTAGTGGTATCATCTCACGCCGTCAGTACAGCATTGGTACATGAAGAGGATAAAGTCCAGAGGCCTGTATACTACATGAGCAAAAAGCTAGCCGCTACAGAACGTAATTATCCGAAGATAGAAAAACTTGCTTATAGACTCTTGACTGCTTCCCGCAAACTTCGTCATTACTTTCAGGCTCACCCGATAGTTGTATACACCGATTAACCTTTAAGACAAGTGTTGCAAAAACCCGAAGCATCGGGGCGGTTACTTAAATGGAACATCGAGCTGATTCAATTTGATTTAAATTTTCAACCACAAAAATCAATAAGAGGGCAGGCATTGGCCGACTTTATAGCTGAATTCACAATTCTCGAAGAGGAAACGGTGGGTGACAAGGTAGTTACTTTGGACCAAGAGTTAGAGCTTAGTCCGTGGAAGCTATATACGGACAGAGCCAAAAATGATCGAAGGTCCGACGCCAGAGTTGTTTTAATAACTCCTGAAGGACGATCTATTTACTATGCATTGCGATTAGAGTTTGCTGCTACTAATAACGATTCCGAGTATGAAGCCCTAATTTCTGGGCTGAAACTCGCCAAAGAACTGGGAGTGAAGACACTAGATATATGACTCAATACCAAGATAGTTGTATGCCAGGTCTGGGAGGAATTTATTCCTAAAGGACCTCGACTCGTTACTTATCTCAAAAAGGTAAAGGAGTTGCTGGAAAGTTTGGAACATTACAACATAACGCATATTCCAAGAACGGAAAATCAGAAAGCAGATCAGATGGCAAAGCTAGCAAGTTCTAACAATCCCAAAGAAACTGAAATGGTTCCAATAGAGGTTTTGGAATCACCGAGTTTCGACCTGATGGAAGTGGAACTAGCCTTGGAAGTCGACCCAGAGAGAGAAACATGGATGACACTGATCAAGAACTTTCTCAAGACTGGAACCTTCCCGTTGAAGAAGAGCGAAAGACGAGATGTAAGACGCAAGGCTGCAAGATACGTTTTACAGGACGTCCTCCTTTATCGCCAAAGGTTTTCAACGCCCCTACTACGGTGTATCGCACACGACGACATCAAGCGTGTACTGCAAGAAGTACATGAAGGTGAGTGTGGGGACCACACCGGGGGCCAAACCCTAGCAAAGAAAGTATTACAGTATGGATATTTTTGGCCTACCGTGAATAAAGATGCGGCTGATTATTCACGACGCTGCGACAGGTGTCAAAGATTTGCCGAGATTCCCAGAGCGCCTCCGACTCAGCTCAAGTCGATGGTAAGCCCATGGTCGTTTGCCATGTGGGGGATTGATATTATTGGAGTGTTACCTATTGCCAGAGGAGGAGCTAAGTACGCGATCATCGTCGTGGACTATTTCACAAAATGGGTGGAAGTTGAACCTTTAACAACGATCACGGCAAGAAACATTATCTGTCGATTTGGGATACCGATGACCATCATAACTGATAATGGGGCACAGTTTGACAGCGTCGAATTTAGAAACTTCTGCCAGAAGTACAAGATTGATAAACAGTACACTGCTGTAGCTCACCCGCAGTCAAATGGCCAGGTCGAAGCAATAAACAAGGTCATTAAATCTATTCTCAAGAAGTGGTTGGAGCGGGCCAAAGCCAAATGGGTAGATGAGTTGCCACTAGCTTTGTGGGCCTACGGGACAACCTTTAAGATGGCCACCGGCCGTACTCCCTATTCACTTTCCTTTGGGTCAGAAGCAGTAATCTCGGTAGAATTGGAAGTCCCTTCTCATTGAGTCGCGTACTATGACCCGATGACAAATAGAACACTCCTCCTAGAGTCTCTTGATATGGTTGATGTAACACCCCACATTTTTAATATAAGTAAAAATGTATATATATATATATGCATAAATAGGTTAATAATAGTGATGTACAATGAAAATTACTTAACATGAAAGAGAAGGAAAGATTAATTCAATGGCAGTGTACGTAACGGAGAAGATAATAAAATAAGGATACTTAATTTAAATATCAGGAATTAAGTAAAATGGACATCACCATTGCGTTAGTCTCAGAATTCTACATGAAATAGAGTCCAAGTTTTCGAAAATCAGACTCCGTATGAAAAAGCTATGGCCTTCGGAAGATTCAAAACAGTTCGAAATTCGACCCAGGCAGCTGGGCGGGAAATTTCCCGCCCAGAACAGGGCAGGTCGACCTGGGGGTCAAGTCGACCAAGGGGTCGACCTGGGGGTCGACCTACCCCTAGGAGATCGACCTAGGGGTCGACCTACCCCCTATGAGGTCGACCTAGGGGTCGACCTAACCCAGATCTGGGCAGTTTTGTTCCTGTGACGTGGTTTGACGTGCTGTATGGACCGGATGGCTTCTAGGTCAATCCTAGGGCCCTAAAACGCTCTCTACACCTATAAAATAGTGCCTAGACCTAACCTAATTCATAAACAATTCCTTTTGATGCCTCCATGCCGCCAAACTTCAACCAAACATGGCCGCCGCCCCAAAACCTTAAACTAAATTGCAAGTTCTTCAGCAACTTTGGAGTTTAATCAAATCAAGAAGAAAAATTCTTCATCAACGATTCAAGCTCTTCACCAGTAATCAAATAAAAAGATTAAATCAGCGTTCTACATCAACAAAAAATCGCTTATTTCTCTAATCCAGTCAATGTGAGTGGATTTGAACTATATTTGTTGTATAATGTTGCTTCTATCATTTACCATTCCCCATAATGAATATGATGTTAATTTAATAAGATCTGTTATTTTATTTATGCCTACGTTTGAGTTCTCTCCTTTTTATCCTTTCCCCGTTTTATTTTTGGATCTAGGTTATCTCGAACCTAGACGAAATCTTATTATAAAATACGCACGATTGTAATATGGGGATATTGGAATATAATCTGTAATTTTGGGGTTTGTGGCATAACAATTGTTATTGCATATATTGGGCATAATCTATTTTATGCAGTCGAGGAATATAATCTACAATGTTGAATTTATGTAAGTTTGACATAATTATCATTGGATATGGAATTAGTATAATTCAATATTAACAACATATAATTGGATGACATGGATTGGTGAAATTTATTCGTGACTTGAAAAGTAAGCCTAGAGGGTGAATTAGATTATATGTATGAACGTGGGAAAGTTGGGGTATATATATTGGGAAAATATTGATTATATGAAATTGGGTATAATTGGATATTGGAAATTGGCATGTTTGGGTATGAATAACATGGAATTAGTGAATTTGGCTATAATTGGATAATTTGGGTAATATGAAAATTGGCTAACTATTATGTAATTGGTGTAGTGAATGGCAAATTGGAAATAGGCATAAAAATGAAATGTAATTAAGTTGAATTTGGAACATATGACATAAATTTGGGGTTTGGGTGAAATACGATTGTTAATGAACGCCTATGACACGAGGTTAGACGCGTTTGTGGTGTAAGACTGCCCGGAACCGCTCGGCAAATCCAGCAACCACAACCGGACGTCTAATGTGAGAGGTCAACGGCAAGAACTAGAGGCGTAATGGTTTATGACACGAGGTTAGGCGCGTTTGTGGTGTAAGACTGCCCGGAACCAGCCGACAAATCCAGCAGCCACGAACGGACGTCTAATGTGAGAGGTCATACATCATTACGACATTATAAATAAATTAAGAAATACTAACCATAATAAGACATGTGGGTGACATGGGTATGGTTAGAGGGTTAAGTGGGTGATATAAATGACATGTAAAGCATAACTAATGTGGACTTAACCGTTGTAAGACATGTGATATAAGAAATAACCAAGGTAGACTTAACCATAGTAAAACATGTGTAAGACATGGAAACTGTAATAAAAAGGAGGTTAAGTGGGACACGTGTGACATGTGAAACAAAATTTAGATATGCTTAACCAAATGGGACCCGTAACGGTATCATAAATTAATTGAATTGGGTAAAGATTAAGTAACGGGTTAAGTAAAAGGGAGGGTTAAGTCAAATCTAAAATTAATGACACAGTAATGGGGGAATGATAATTACCTATTATAAACTTGAGTTGCGGTGATGTAAAATTAAATAATATGCAAACTTGTCATAGGGACAAGGGAAGGTTATGACTTAAGATGTAATACAAGACTTGAAGGGTGGGAAGACTTATACTATGAAATAAGTCAAATCTAAAATTTATGACAAGAATTGGGGAATGATTAACCTATTATGAATAAACTCGAATAAGGAAAGAAAGGATAATAGGTGGAAATTATAACTTATGGGACAAGATAAGTTATAAGAAACGATAAGGATGACGAGATAACTTATATGTAAAGATATACTTAAATTAAGTGGTTTGGAAAGGAGAAATGTGAAATTAAAAATGATATAAGTTATATGAGTGGAAAAGAAGTAAATTAGAATCATATATGTTGGTTGGGTTGAGTAATTCTCTGGGTGCCAATCTGATGTGGATTTCGGTGTTCGGGGCTAGTGTTTAGAGGGTTATTCTCCTAATCAGTATGTATGTGGGATAAGGCATACTTAACTATGAATTAAGTATAACATGTTGTTGTAACCCAAAAAGGGAATAATTTATGAGATTGGAAAATAACATGTTGTGGGCTTATTGATGGACTTAAGTGGGTTAAGTATAAATTGAATTAATAAGCAAGGGTAACTTGGTGAATACGGGAAAAAAGGAAGCTAATGTGAATAACCAAGTTAAATGAGAAAGTTGACGAGGTGGCACAAGCGTGAAATAAATGGTTAGACTTAGGGTCTAATGACATATAAAACTAAGGCGCTTGAAGCAGTCCGTACGTTGTAGGATGAATAACCCAATGAGGTAGATCATGATGGTGTAATAAGGCACGAGGAGAGCGCACATTCACTATTTTGGCGGCTCCAACGGACTGGAAGGGGAAGCACGCGGCTTCCTGAGATGTTAAAGGTGCTCCTGGTAGTCCTCTATAGTGGTTTAGCTTCGGGCTAGGATTACAGAGGTTGTGTCTGCGCGGAACTACCAGGTGGGTGGGCCTTGACAGCACAAGTAGGGGCAGTCAGAATGTTGTACGCGATGGCATTAAGGGTGGTTCGGAGATTGCCTCAGGCGGAGGTGGAGGGTCAAGACCAAACGATAGCAAGATCGTCGGACGCCTGTCAGCAGCAGCCTAAGGAATGCGAAAAGACAAGAGCTAACCCCTAGAGATTGTTAACCTTTGCTATCAAGGGACGAGTGCGGGGAGACCCCACATGGATGTTTAGATTGTTTGCTTGTTAGGGGTGGTCGCTTAGCTCGTATGGTCTTTACTAGTTGAGGGAGGGGATGAGGTGGGGCCATAGCCACCATAGAGAAACAAGACCCAAGCGATATCTGTACATATGACACTCTTAGAGGCGGGCCCGTACAGATATCGAAAAGCTCCCGACTGAGTTCAGTGTTTTCTGGTGTAGCCCTGCCACTAAAATTGGGTGCACAAGTAGAGTTTATGTGTAGTAGAAACATCGAGTACGATTGATGATATGGACGTGGGAAAGTCTAGGTACAACCATGTCTGCTCTGGGTGGTGTATCGCAGACTAGAGGGCATTATTCGGTGATGGAACCAAACTCGATCGAATAGTTCGAGGGAGGTAGTCAGTACGCTTACGTAGCACAGCGATAGTGGTTCTATGCGGATGTAGCGTTGTACGTTACTATGGCATAGGATGAGGGACTGCGCATATTACTATGGCGATATGGAGGAGACCGTGCGAGTGGGGTATCACGGGGTGTACCTCAGTTTGGGGGTAGCTACATATACACTATATTAGGTTAGTCCACTAGGGGGTAGATGGGTGTGACGTGTGTGTAAGCTTTGAGTGCTAATAACACATATAACCTAATAAATAAGAAAGTGTAATTGAACGGTATATGTAGGATTATTCAAGAAGTGTAGTTTAAATTCATTCACACAGAACTTATGTTCTGACCCCCTCCTCATAACATTCGCAGGTTAGAAAGAGACTTATAGCTTTGGGAATACTGATTTAGCAGTTTTGTGATTAAGGTAAAGCTATGTTTTAAAATATATTATATTTTATTCCTTCCGCTGTGAGGTGTTTTTCCGTACTCTGACATATCTCTTTTCTCTGTGTTTTCTGCAGGATACCAGAGCAACCAACTCGGGTCTCAATGGATTGAATTTAAAAAAAAATTGGTCCGTCAGAATCCAGGTTGTTACAGTTGAAGAAAAAAGAGACGAAGCAAACTTGCGTTCCTCAAGACATCGAAATCAAGTAGCACATTATTATGACCAAAACGTTCGCTTCAAAACCTTTGAGCCAGAAGACTTAGTACTAAAGCAAGTCTTCCCGCCATCAACCCAATTGGGTCCAAAATGGGAAGGGCCATACACCATCCAACGGAAACTTGATATCGGAGCATTCAAGCTAACGACCGTGGACGGTGAAGAGATTCCCAGAGCTTGAAATGCTCAGCACTTACGGCAATATCTAAGATAAATATGAAATGTCTTCCTTTTTGTTTTTATAAACTGTGTAAAAAGGCACGACTTGCCTTAAAAAGTTTTTTTATATGAACAAAAGATTATGAAGTGGATGTAGGCTACGACTTAGCGGAACCACTATAAAAATATCGTGTGTCATTTATTTTCCTGCATTATTTATGTCTTTAACCATTATTATGTCATGACAATGAAACACAAAACACAAAATTAAATTTCAAAAAATTGGAGATAACCCATGTGCAGGAGCAAACAAAATGACCGTTTACATGATAAGATGCAAAGTATGGGAAGACGACAATCCTAACTCTAACTCTCATGAAACGAGAGAGAGTATAAAGGACGGGAAGACGACGTCCCTTGAGGCGTGAAGGTGCACCCCGATAAGAGACCGCCTCAGTAATACTCTAACCCGGTTATGAGACAGGAGAGTATAAAGATGCTAAAAAGAACAGACATCAATAACGAAAGGAGTATGGCCCTATCAGAGAATCGGGGACAACTGAATTTTGAATATAATCGATCTTGAATAAGTCTTAATTAGTTATCCAAGATTGATTGGGGGAATACATATGTACACATGTTCCCCTTAATAACGACTTTACTATATAACTGTGATTTGACATGTTGTTCGTTTGCGTTTTTATCTAAATGTTAAAATTTACGGATATCAGACATTGCAGGGAATAAACCACTTTATTCACAAATATGTGAGTTTATACCGGAAGACTAAGCAAAAGACGCGAGGGCCGCACTCACTACAATATTAGCGAACTAGTGGAATATCAAAATAAAATAAAACAAAGCACAATATCACTTGGGCTTTGGAGCAGACTTGGATTTTTTGGCAGCCTTAAGAGCATTTCTAGCTTCTTTTTCAGCATCAGACATGAGATGCTTTGGCCTTTTCTTCTCTGTAGTTGAAGTACCAGAATCGGTAGATTTCTTCCCATGATTCGGAACACTGGAATCAAGAGAAGATTTTTTAGCAAGCTCTTCTGTAATTGACCTAGTTGAAAGCTTAACAACTAACCTCGATCCAGGATCCACCACTGCAAGGGGCTTAAGGCTTTCGGGGTTTAAGTCCTCGACTTTCAGCTGCATGCGATTGTCTTGCTCGGCTTTCATTTCAGCCAAAGTCACCTCATCAGCAATTTTCGAATCCCGAATTATAGCCACATCAGGATCTTCTTCATGCCCCTCATTACCATCGTCGTCTTTCAAGGCATCTATCATTTCGTCATCATGAGAAGTGTCGGCCTTAGACGGTTCAACTCCCCCTCTGGATTCGACGATGGTAGCCTTATCCTGTCTTCCTTGAGCCTTTTTCACGGATTCTTCTCCAATAGAGGCTCCCCGAGGCTCATCAATCTTCTCGGCTGGTCCAGCACCTACAGAATGAGAAGCAACAGTTATCAACTCAGGAGAAAATAATGGATCCTCGATCGATTGCCCAATGATGTGATGAAAGGTGGAGACGGCCTTGACAAATTGAGGTGAAAAGGTAGAAATACCTTCTGACTCAATTGGGGCAACTACCGTCTCTGACGCTGATTCGGGTATAGGAGATAAAAGAGACGCTTTAGGAATTCCCGGATTCTCGGGATCATATCCCTCAACTCCAGTAGTTTCGACGGTAGCAGAAGAAGAACCAACTTCAAGGATATTCTTTTGTTTGTCCAGACGTTTCTCCTCCTCCATAGCAGCAGCAATGAGGAGACGCCCCTTGGCCAGGCGTGCCGGTTCATCATCTCTCAGATACTTCTCCATAAGTTTGTCTTCATCAACGAAGTCTACCTTAAGTTCCTCTTTCTCCCATTCGATGATTTGACTCCATACCTGAACTAAGGTAGTCGGATAGTCTTTTATCCAAGAGATGTTTCGACGACGAATTATGTGTGCAAAGAATTCAATCATTAGTTCGCCAAAACCGTGCAATTCTTCCTAAGCCTCTGATAGCTGTTTATGGGTTTCTTCAGCAGACTTAATGGTGTTATCCACATTCCCCTCAGCTAGAGCGGCCCTAGTCTCGGCTTCCATTAACTTGGACTCCAAGTCAGCATTTCGTTTCTCCAGTTTAGCATTTTTCCTCGCTAAGTCGGCCTTTTCTTGCTCAAGAGTACTGTAAGCTAGTTGCATTTTGACACTGTCTGACTTAGCGTCTTCCGCTTGTTTCTTCAACTCCAAATGTTCTTGACTATGAGATTTTAGCAAGTCATGATAACGCTTTTGTAATTCCTCAAATTGCTGTTTGAAGTTGTGGGCATCTCGTTGAGCAAAGACGAGTTGAGCCTGTGTGTCTTCTAAGTCCTTCTCCAAATTTTTCAAAGCATTCACATCGGAATCTGCCACCTTCTTCATTGAATCAACGTCTGTAATTAAGGCCCAAATGATTCTGGAGAGATTGCGTGAATATTTGTACATCTCCGAGTATTGTTTCTCAACTGCGTCAATCTTTGCTTTAGCCTCATCTGCCCACTTTGAAGAAATAGGCTCAAGTGCGGGCAAGAAAGTTAGATTCTCAAAGTAGTGATCTGGGAACTACTTCTCCAGATATGCCAGCTTAATTTTGCAATCAGCATCCAGTGGTGGGGGCTTGCAATATGATAGTTCAATGTGTTTCCGCTTAGCATGGGCGATGGCTGCATCACCTTTTCCAGATCGCTTCTCAAAAACTTTGTGCTTGTCTCGTGAATCGGTATGCTTCGGTGGACTTTTTTCCTGACTATATTTGTCTTGAGGAGAAGTTCGATCTTTGTATTGCGACGTGTCTTCTCCACGAAGACTCTGGTGGCTCTTATACCTGTCTAGATCCGACCGGGCAGGGGAACGAGAGCGCGAGGTGTGTGGTCGATGAGAATCATGAGGCCTTCTATCATCTCTGCCCCGGTTCTCATGGCGATCATGCTCGATATCGGAAGGAGGCCTAGACATGCTACGGTGCATTTTTCTGACGTCATAGTAAGGACGAGACATTGTAACTACACAACAATATAAGTGGAATTCAGAATCAATGCTCACATAAGACATGAGTGCTGTGACGTGCGGTGCTAATGTGTTATGTGCATCCTAAGTGGTGTTCCCCCCAACAAACCTGAGTCTGAAGCCAGACTAGCATGAGCGAGCTCTTTGCCCTTCATGGGAGTAGTCTCCTCTGAAGAAGTGAAAGTTAAAGGATTCGTGCCAAAGTCCTTTGAAGTATAGATGGTTTCAGGCAGGGGAAGATTTCCTAAACCCTTAAATGTGGAATCGTCGGTAGTAGGAACATCTCCTTGAGAAGCATCTGTTGGCAGCTCTTTATGGGATGTTGACTTCTCACGAGAAATAGCGTCATCAGGGACGGTATACCCTTCTCTGTGCTTTTTAGCTATATTGGCTAACTCATCGTCCTGAGTTGAAGATGGAGAAGGTGGAGTCCGAAGAGGTATTGTTGGACCTTTCGAGCCCTCGCCCGTCTCAGGAATAATGTCAACCGGGGGTATGTACGCATATGGACCCGTCCCATGACCTATACTACGGGTAATGGATAGTAACCCGTGATGATGGAGATACTCATCCTTAATAACTTCGTCGATGGTTAGGAACTTTTGATCGCCATTAAGAAGCCGATGCAAACGATCAAAGTATAATTGATCCGATATTTGCTTTGGGTTATCAACTGCGAATGAAAAAGAAAGCAAATTAATGTGTTGGCATGAGCATTTAGAATTGAAATCTAAAGAGTCGGTGCTTTACTTGATTTCGTCCATCTCCTGGCACACCCCGGCTGCTGTCTGATATAAAACCATTCAAGTTTTGAATCGCCAGCCTTGCTGCTAAATGGAACAGTAATAATTTTCCTTTTTGGGACTGATTCAAAATATGAGAAGGAAGGAGTTTCTTGAGTCTGATGCTTGAAATTATAAAAAAAGTGGACGTCATCGAAGGTAGGCTCTATACGTAAAACTACTTTGTATGCTATATATAAGGTGTATAAATAAGCATAAGAGTTGGGATGTAATTGCATGAGGGCAATCCGCATCTGTCTCAGAAAATCGACGACAAAAGGAGGAAACGGTGGAATAGCCCCAACCAGACTCATCAATCGGGTAATTTCCATAAATCCTTTCGGTGGATTGTGGGGGCGACCTGTTTTCGATGGCACCAGGGTATCTCTTTTTAATATTCCACGCTTTAGACATATTCGGACGAGTCTATCATCATCGATCGTCGACTCAACATAATCTTTGGGTAACTCCAATATAGTGGCAGTTTCAAACTCATCGGGAGCACGATCATCTCCTATCCCTCCTTCCTCTTCATCACCAAGAGAAACTTCACTATCAGAAGATATTTCACTATTGTGTGCTTCCACTTCATAATCTGGGCCCTCATCATCCCATTCAGGGTCTGAGAGAGAGGATATGTCAACGAGAGTGAGTTTCTCGGAAGTTTCTGCGATTTCTCTCTTTTCTGCTAACCTAGATGAACGTCTCTCTGCCATGGTCGCTAAACTACTGAAGGAGAAATAACATAAGTTAGAGTAAAATAGCTCGTATCCCCCTATGCACATGTGTGAGCTAAAGTGCACAAGTGTGTAAAGAAATGCAACGTAAAGACGGACAATGCCATTATGTGTGCATATGAACATTCCGAAAAGTACAGCAAAAAGGGCTTTATCCTAACTGTCCATGGAGATGAAAGTCATGTTTAATATTTGTTGAGTTGATTATGGTGTGGTTATGTTTCAAAACAAAGCTTAATGGTTCAGATCAGTTACGTAGTGTTGAACCTAACCGGTTTGGAGCATGCACTTCCGCGGCAGATCGGAGCGGATCAGTGTTAGAAGTGGATCGATTCGGAGCTCTGGGTTGAGCTGTATTGGATCGATTCAGAACATTTGAGGAAATGGAGCCAGCTTTGAGAGGGAGAATCTATTCGGATCGGCTAACGCCAGACCGAACCGACTTAGTAAACCCCCAAAAAATCCTAAGCTTATCTACTCCATCCATCGCCTTGTTTCCCGATCCGATCCGATGCTCCATGCCCTATCCCCAGCGCTCTGGCACCAATCAATCCACCTCTTACCGATCCCTTTCCTTTCTCTCTTCTCCTTCTTCATCTCCTCTATTCCTTCATCAGTGCCAAACCCAGTTTCATGCCAAAAACAAAATCAAAGCTGAAGTGCCCATGTGTTGGCATGACCTACGTTAGCTTCAATTCTCCTCCACAACTGCCTCGAGATGATGACGAGGCCATCAATGATGGTGGCGAGGAGGAGAAAGACGCGGCGTCGACTAAACCCACGCCGAAATCATTCAAATGATTCGTGAATTCAAATCAAGGTCAAGTAAAATGGAGTTAATCGAAGTTTTGACCCACCTATGTAGTCAATTTGAGGATTAAGGGAGAATTATTGGAATTTTAAAAGCTAGGGTTTTGTTTTTCCTCCGATGTGATTTCTGAGGAAACGATGGAAATGAAAAGAAGAAGGCGGAAGTGAAGAAGTGGTGAATTTATATGAGTGCGAAGCGACCCTTTGGATTCTTGCTAATGTGTCATCCTATTCCGATCGGACCGGAAGGCAGACCCATGGTTATTTGGCTATTAGCTTAACGGCATCAAGATGCAAGGAGGACCATTCGGATCAGATCCGAACCCAAGCATAACCGCAAATATTAACTCAACATATAAAATGAACCCAAAGAAAAATATGTAAAGGTTTACCTGGAGTAGCCACTGGACATCAAGCAGAGCTCTCGAAATAATTTGAAACAAGGTAAGTAGTTTGTGCAATCTATGGCATATATATACGGCAAGCGTTGTGACTTTACATAGTGACGCAACTTTACAAACGAATGGAGGCGATTGTTCGATGATTTATTTTAGAGACCAATGGATGGATAATACTGAAGCATACTCCATTATAAATAGAGATGTCTTTCGAGGGGGAAAAATGTTAGCCTACTTTGTGAACTAGGCTACACAAAGTTAAAGGATTATTTAAGTGAAGAATATTGACTAAGAAATGCACTCCTTTATAATTTTGGTTTGGATCGGGTCCCAGTTGTCACGCCAAGATGATTGTGAAGAAGAAGACAAAGCCACGGGGGCATAACCGGTTCGGAGCGGAAAGACCTGATCCGCTCCTTCCTCTTTGTATGCTCAATCCGCCCTTCCATTCTTCCACCAGAACCGATCCGATCCCCTGGTTGCTAGCACCCCCGATCCGAACCCAGAGTCATGACAGCTTCACCCCACGTTCCCTTGAAATTCGGAGCGATTGTGCCCACGTTCTACCTATGTTTGACACTAAATTGATGTGTTGTCACACCCATATCTCATCCGAACCCGAGAGTGATGGGATGGAGGCCACGTGGATCCGAACCGAAGCCATCCCAGGAGCATTTTTGACATATGAATACACCATCAAGAGGCATTTGGAAGGATCTTTTGGCATTTCCAGAACTTAACTCCTTTACTATCCGAATTTCATCAACTTACTCAGATTACAATCATCTTTTGAATCATATTGTAAAGGAAATTGAGTGAATCAATGTATTAGATAAGTGAGAATTGAGTGAAAATCATTGTTGTACTCGCATTCAAGACATCAATCCAAAGAGAAGAAAGTGGACGTAGGCTATTTAACGCCGAACCACTATAAATTGTGTATTTTCATCGTTTTTTATTTCATTTCAGTAGAATTGTTATTAGTTTGGGTGTTAGAGCCAATTTTGGATCTAACACTTACCACCTGTCTTATCTTGGTTAATTGTTCATTAATTCATTATAACCGTAATCTTGCAAGACCTCCTATATTAGATTACCGTTTTGCGGTTGCTGGATATACCGGGCGGTTCCGGGCAGGCTTATACCGAAATCTGAATCTAACATCGTGTCTTTGCATTATTACGCATCTAATTTCTGCCTTTGACCTCTCTCATTAGATTACCGTTTGCGGTTGTTGGATATGCCGGGCGGCTCCGGGCAGGCTTATACCGCAATCTGAATCTAACCTCGTGTCTTAGGTGTTCATTATCACTTTTTTGATTCTTATCCCAATTTCAAATCTTGGATTATAATATTCCAATTACCCATAATTTCCAATCTAAATTATGTTTATAATTTTAACCCAAATTATGTCTATAATCTCATGTATACAAGTTATGCCAAATTATGCCCAAACCAATTTTCATAGCCATCAACAATTTATGCCAAATCTCATTTTATTACACATTTCCCAAACTTTTCCCGATCATTCCAACGTTATTCGTACGTAAATCTCAATGCAATATGCTTAGGCTCGAAGTTAGCCTAATATCAAAAGGAAAAAGGAAAAGAAGAACGGGAGAGAACCAAAACATCAAAATTGGCATAAACATATAAATAGGCATGTGAAATGAATAACAACAAAATAGATAAGATAGGCATATGATAATAGCAATTGGTTATGAATCTGAAGGATAACAAATTACAAAACTTGATATGATTTATCTAGTTTATAGGCATATACATCAGATCCAATTTACAATCCTGTCACAATTACTTTTTTTTAATTTAATTATATGTGAAAGTGACATAAACTCACAGCGATAGGATCCTTAGAAAAGAGAATTAGACGTTGTTGTTTGAAGATATGATCTTGAATAACCTATTCTTTGATTGTTGAAGAAGAAAAGCTAAATTAATTTGAGATGGAGCAGCAACATGGAGGTGCCATGGATTAGGGTTGAATGAGATCAGGGTTAGATTTAGGTGTTTATTTATAGGTGTATTAGGTGAATTAGGACCTTTAGATTAGAATAGAGACCATTAGAACCACTCAGATTAAAAAGACATGTCATCAGGGAACTCTCCAGAATTCTGCAGATCTGGGCTCGGCTTGGGCGCACTTCCCAGGTGTGCCAGTGCAATTTTGTTTTGGCGCACTTCACAAATGCGCCAGTTGTTCTGGCCCATTTCCTGATTATTCTGCCAAACTTCCATCGTCCATAATTCCTTCATAGTATATCCATTTTATGCAAACTCGGACTCTATCTCAAGCAAAATTCCGAGATGAGCGCAATGGCCTAACCCGTTTCACTTAATTATTCTTCTAAACATTAAGTATTCTTTAATTATCCCTTATGTCGTGTTTTAAAATTACGGGGTGTTACAGTTACTACAGGGAGGTGGTAAGGCAAAAGTAGATCAATAGAAAAGGTTAACACTAAAAAACCAAACTTGTAGATGGAAGTATTGTTTTAATCTTTAGGAGCACAAAATTTCTAAGATACTTAAGATTTTACCACAAGAACATTCAATTTTTATTAAAAGAACATGTTAATAAAAAATTAAAAAAAATAAAGAAAAAAAAAACAAGGAAGAAGAAGTAAACCAAAAATAGAAATGTGTAAATCAAACCATGCTTATTAAACCAGGCATTTGTAACAATGATCATTCCCATCTGATTCTGATTTTATTTTTATGTTTAAACTCATAAGTCTTGGCCAAACTTCCATCTATTTTTCTAAGCACGAACTTCTCTACTAATACATAGCACCCAATATTCTTCCATTTATATTTTCCTTCATAAAGTAAAATCCTCTTCAACCTTTCCGACGTCTCACCACCACCATATCCTTCTCTCCCTTCTTCCCATCTAATCCTCTCTCATATTGGTAAACTTAATGTTACGACCACGTCTTTTCGACCTAGAAAATCGACATAAAATACCATGTCGAACATTTGAGCATCGAAAACGCATGAACGTTATTAGAAAGAAGTTAAAGGGTGAGATAAGAAAGAAAGAATATTAGAATAGAAGAATAAGAAGAAGAACCAACACAGAATCAGAGTCTCACATCGCAGCAGAACAAAATATAATATAAAAATAACTTTTATTGAGAGCTTTTAAATGATACTTACAATATCAGAGTACATCAATAAATCTGGACAGTTATAATAGCTTGTCCTCATATATATCACACAGCGGAATAATAACAGTATACATCATACGCCTGAACACCTTTAGCTCGTCTATTGACTTCACAGCATCCGATAACCTGAACCTGTACAACCCGGTCTAACCCGAGCATTACAAATACCGGGTCAGTCTGATGAACCAGAGTGAGATAAACTCACTAAATTTAAGGGTATCATCCAACTTGATTTTAAAGACAAAATCCTTTTGAAATAAAAGGATAATCGTAAGACCAAATCCACATATAAATACGGATGATTTTTACCTTACGATAACCCAAAACATTTTGAAATCGGTATATTATTCTGATATTATGATAGTGTCTAAATACAAATAAATAGAATCTAGCAGAATGCTTGCATCTCACGCTCCACATATATAGTATACAAACAAAACCGCGGCGCTTATTGGAGATTGGATTCCGACTATGACAAGGTATGTAACCACCTGCCGATAGTGTATCTCTAAAGAGGAATACACTGGGTTCAACAAGAAGGTCTTGCAACCCGGCCCACACATGACTGACCACTCATTTCTCTTGAGTGTATCGAATATATTGTCACCGACGGTTGGGCCCACATAACCATCATCCGAAGATACAAAAACGAAAGAAGAACAAATATGAATATTCTTTAGATGATGACAATACACCCTAATGGGGGCGACCCACATAGCCATGCTGCCTGCCCGATTTTTTCATTTCCCGGTTGATGGGGCTTGAGGTTATAATCGACTTTTGGATTATCTGGTCACCATTCACCTTTGAATCCCACATCGTCCATACATGTCATCCAGGAACAGGATGAACCGAAGGCACCCTCCTACCACATCTTAGGAATTACCCTATAGATTAGTATCGAGTAGTCCTTGCAATCCGTAGATTTCAACCACGACAGAGTCACAGTTTATCTCTAGGGATCAGCCAGAGATTGTAAGTAACTCTTCCGTTTTATGAAGATCTACGGTCTTCAATTGCCCCATCTCGATTAGCATCTTCGACGTATTCGTATTTATTGGTCGGAATGGTTTTCGAATGTAGATTCGATCCCGGTCTTTCCGTACCAATAACGTTGGGTCAGATTTTGATAGTCGGTTATTTAACTATCAAAATAAACAACCATAAAAATAAAATAGATCCATTGGTTTATCACACAGCATCACTTGGCCATTAAAAATAATATATTGGTCGTAATACCAAAAATAACATATTAGTTTCAATATGTTAACTTCAAATCATTTCACTCTAATACTTAGAAAAATACCTTAAATCATATTCAGTTCTTGTTAACTTCTATTTCAAACCATTTGCTATCACATTTCTTATTATCTGTAATCGTTACGAAATCTTCTTTTATTATGGAAATTTCACACTCTCAAGCCCTTATTATTTCTTATGAAACCTTTCCAATTTGTTTATAATACCATAACCTCTCTTTGGAAATTTGGATTTCAAACTTAAAAATGTTTACTTAATTCAAGTATTAAGTAATTTACTCTTTAAAACCCTTTTCGACTTACTTTAATACTCTCAACATTTCACAAGCCTTCATTATGTTAAACAAAACCATTTTATAAACCTTTGATAAGTTTATCCTAAAACCCATTTCAGTTATCTTTGATCAAACCTCATTTCATAATTAATATGGCAAGTTTTGATCTTGTCTTTATACCTAACTCGCCTAATTACCTTATTCAAATCCGGGTTTCCATTTATATTTCCATTTAATACCTTCATTAGTTCCTAACGGTAAATCAATCAAGAAAATAATTCCCTAAATATCAACCCCGAAGGGCGAAACCAACATCAGATCAACATTCAGAAAATCATTTATCTCAACCGATCTCCAGTTAGATTCCAATTCGTTAATTCCTTATCTTGGACTTTTATTTCCTTTCAAACCCCAATTTTAATAACTCGTTTCAATAATATATTCAACAAACTTTGGTTTTTTATAACTTCGCCAAATTTGGATTTAATAAAAATCCATTAAATATAATTCAATAATAGTTAAATTAAAACTCCGATTTAAACATAACTTATATATTATAAATCGCTTAAATACCCACTAAACTATAACAGTGCTTTTAAACTTCACCAACTTCTATTACTAGATTTTACGTTCCTAGATTATCACTTAAATAACTAATAATCCTGTTTCGTCCTTTATAAAAATAAAACTGAGTTACTTAACCATTAACTACTCTCTTTAAATAAATGAACTAATTTAAATAAACAATTTCAGTTAACGCCGTTACCTTAATCAACTCTAAACGTACTTAACTCGTTAATAAATCGTTATTACTTTTTTATTTAAATTAATTAATAATTAATTAATCTAAATATAATTCTATTCACTTTGATTTTTATTAAATCAATATCTATAAAAACCTATTCTAATTGTTACGTTAATTCTGGCCACTTGAATTAGCTGAATAAAATCGTTTAATAATCATTTAATAGCACAAATGTTGAATCCATATTCAACAATTGATAATCAAATCAATAATCCGATCATATCGGTTAAACAGCCCATATAATGATCATATGCAAATAAATAATCAAATCAACTGATAGCAGTCAATAAATAATAATGCAAGCCACTCAATTTAATTTAAATACATTTATATTTTTATAAACGTAACCAACAAGATAAGTTACCTCCATTGGAAATAATCGTTAAAAATAACGATTTGGTTTGATTAAATTAAAAACCATTTAATTTGAATCAGTTATATCAGTATATGTGCAAACAACCATCAGATTATTCAACCAATAGCAAACAAAGCACATAAATAATTAAAACCCAACTTATATAAATATAAGTGGGAAACTGGATGAGTTTAACTCACCTTGAATTTCCATTTGTCGATTTGAACAAGTCGTTTTAATAAAATTAAACATCGTTTAATTTTATTAAAAATCTTGTAGCTTCCGGTGTTGATCCAACTCAGCTCCATCTGGTAATCCTTTCCGATACAATTTCCAATGTAACCTACAATGTTTATATATGATAATATACGGTTGAGATAATGAATGTACGTGTACCGTTGTTTTAAACTTTTTAATATAACTTTATTTTTAATTATAAATTGTCTTACCAAATAACAATTGGTGCACCCTAAAACCCGTTCACGACAGTCACCTCGCGTTCAAACCAAATGTTGAACTACCCACCGAAATGTCCAAACAAGCTTCCCCCACCGTCTAAGCTTTCCCATGCACTTTAAACATATTATTGATATTTTTTTTCTACCAAAGGCCATCAGACAATTTGAGAAAAAGAACAACCCACGTACCTCTACTCTTCATCGTCCCCAACGAAACGCTCTGAACCCACCGAAAGTTTATAACTTCCTCGGCCAATCCTTTCTACCATTCTTCTTTGCATGCTGCTATTCCACTTTTCTTCCCACGCAAGTACTTCTGTCCCCAACCATTTACCCTGTAAGTCCTTTGCTTTTTATTATCTTTTTCTTTTTTTTAAACAAAGCCCATAGACTTTAACGCCCATACGGCCCAACGATGCACTCCATAATAGCGGCCACATCTCCACACTTTTCCCATTTCTTTACTAAACCATGACCCATGATTTTTTTTCCCATTTGTCTCCCACCTGCATGCGTTCGTTTCCACTCCCCAAAAACTTGTCTTTCCCACCGTTCACAACCGTATGTCCCCCTCTTCCTTCATTCTCTTTTTTTTTTCTTCTTTTTATAAAACAGCTCGGCCCAAGGACCACATGACAGCCCACGCACATCCCTCTTCTTCCAGATTTTCTTTATTCCTTTCGCATGCACACAGTGCCATTTTCCCCATCTCATGCCATTCAAATCTTACCCTTCCTCCCACTTGCGAAAACCATAGTCCACCCCCCCCCCCCCCCAACGTAACTGCTTGTCTTCCCCACTTTCCTGTTTCATATAATTTGCTTCACGCCTTGAACTTCCATCCCATGTTCACCAAAACTTCCCTAAACGTATGCAGCTCTTCTCGTGTACTCCACAGTGCACGTCCTTGACTAATACCACTACTTCATGCTCCTGCCATTTCGAACATTCCATTGCTTCTTTCCACAGAACAAACATGCCCAGAACGCATGCCGTGCACCACACCCAGCAAGACCTCTTACCATGCATGAAACTAACGCATGCAGATTTCTTTCCAACTTCACGTTAAACATTACCCTGCGCCTCGCAAGCGAGATACGTATATTTGTAGCGGTATTATATTCATAAACGTGGAGAGGGCTGGGTTTAGAGAATAGAGGATACACGTTCCTCTTTTTCTCGCAGCAGGAAAAATAAGGTGCAAGGGTTTCTCGCATGGAGTATGTGTTTGAAAGAATCTGTAGGCATAAACCAAATAACCCCATCAATCAAAATTTTCCTTCCTTATTTCCGTGCAACATAGCCACTTCCTACTTTACCACAACATCCACATTCATAGCCTTTGCATCACCATGCAAATTTTCTTCCGTGAAAATCTCTTCCCAATATTTCTCAAGCGTCATCTCACAAAACATGGACGTTTTCATTTGGTCCTTCAAACTCTCACCTTCCTTCACAAATACGTAAGGACAATACCATTTCCTTACCACCAAAGATGGGGAGAGCTTAGTTTTTAAAGCAGAATCAACACTAGGTATTTGCGTTCTAAGGCTCGTGTTTATGTCATTAGCCTCTTTTAGACAGTAGTGTGATGGCCTTGAACGGTATGCTTTCCAAACTTTATCCTCAAGAACTTTTGTGGAATATATTACATCGTGCACTACCGAATCTGCACGAAATTTGTGGATTTAAGGTATGATTTTGACTTGTTGATGCACATTTCTATGATCAAATGGAGATGGTTTAATGTCACTTATGAAAATGCAGAGGCAAAATGTTCTCATGTCTTCCTCCTTTGAGCATGTACATGTTTTTCTGTAAATTACCAAATATTATGGCACAAGAAGAATCGATATATATCCAAAAAATGTTATATTAGTTTATGTAAGGGTTAATGACTGCAGCGAAACCAGTAATGAAGATATGAAATTAGATGTAAGATAAGTAATACAATACAACTCTCACAATTTAGGAATTTCTATTTTGAAATTCTGATTTGTTTACAAGAAGGAGAGTGAAGTTAGAGTATGAAAAGCCAATATGAAAAGCGGTTGCTTTTCATCACTCACTCCAAACAATGCACAACATATAAATAGATACAAATACATGTCGGTCAATGTAAGAAGTGAAAAGCTTCTTTGGCTAAAGCATTAATGTAGTAGATAGTGAAAAGCTTCTTTGACTAAAGCATTAATGTTACAGGAAGTGAAAAGCTTCTTGAATTCTAAACTGCTAATATGGCTGTTGACTTAAGCCAGGAAGTTTGGCCCACAAACCCAACAATCTCCACCTTGGACCAAATTCATGGATACTCAACGTAAGCAGTCCGAAGTGCTAGCAAGAATGAATTCCGACTAACTCTAAACAGTGATCAAACTTACTGGTAGGAAGTGGTTCATCCACAACTGGAGTTTCTTCATAAATTGTTAAGGCATAAGCAACCACATAATCATTTTCGGGATATCTTGAGGGCTTAGTGCGTAGCCTTTTCGAACGATCTCGTGTAAGAATATAATTAGATGGTTGTGGTTGGCTACTTGAACTAGTGGTAATGGGCTCATGGTCATCTGGATGTAAATCATCACCTGACTGAGAATTTGAGGAAGGATTAATATGAACAACAAGCGGTTGGCTACTAGCTTCCATCTCCACCTTCTTACCGCCTTTATCATGATCACATGTGTTCAGAGATGAATTAAAAGTCTCTGAACTAATTGATTCCAGCATAGCATTTTCATTGAAGGTGACATCTCTACTAAGAATAATCTTCTTAGATTCAAGAGACCATAATCGATAACCTTTTGATTCCAAAGAATAACCAACAAAAATGCATTTTACAGCACGAGGAGCTAATTTTCCATTATTAATATGAGCATAGGCAGTACAACCAAATACTTTGAGAGATGAGTAGTTCACAGCTGAGCCAGACCATACTTCCTGCGGAATTTTGAAGTCAAAAGAAGAGTGCAGAGAGCGGTTGACTATATATGCAGCAGTGGGAATAGCTTCTGTCCACAGATCACGGCGATGCCACAATTTAGCATTAGAGATTATACAATGTGCTCTCTCAAGAAGAGTCTTGTTCATACGTTCTGCAACCCCGTTCTATTGAGGCTTTTCGGGTAATGTTTTATGTCCAGCAAATCCAAATTCAGTGCAGAATTTTGTAAATTCATCATTACAAAACTCTAGACCTCAATCAGTCCTAAGCCTTTTAAGTTTTCTCCCGGTTTGATTTTCAACAAGAGCTTTCCAATTCTTGAATGTAGGAAAAGCTTCATTTTTATGCCTCAAAAAATAAGTCCATACTTTTCTAGATAAATCATCAATAGTGGTCATCATATAATTTTTTCTAGAATAAGAGGTGATCCTAGAAGGTCCCTACAAATTAGCGTAAACATTGTCAATGATACCCTTAGTGGTGTGGGTAGCTGTAGAGAAACCTACTTTCTTTTGTTTCCCATAAACACAATTCACAAAATTCGAGCTTAACCGTGCCGGGTGAACCATGAAGGCCACGTTTGCTTAGAATGTCCATGCCTTTCTCACTCATATGGCATAAACGCATCTGACACAAATGAGTAAGATTAGGATCAGAAAGTGAGGATGTAATAGCAGCTGAACCTGTCACTGTATGTCCATGTAAAACATACAAACTACCAATTTTACTGGATTTTAAGACAACCAAGGCACCTTTGGTGACTTTCAAAACTCCACCTTCAGCTGAGAATTTATAGCCAAGGGACTCGAGCGTACCTAGTGAGATTAGGTTGCGCTTTGAATCATGAATATGATAGACATTAGTTAAGATCCTTACAACACCATCGTCGGTCTTGATTCTGATTGAACCTATTGCTATAGCCTTGCAGGAAGCCTCGTTTTCCATTAAAACAATGCCACAATCAATAGATTCATAAGTAGTAAACCAGCCCCTATGAGAACACATGTGATGGGAGCACCCAAAGTCAAGAACCATCCATTAAAACTATTCCTTTCGGAAGTAGCAACAACTAATACTGAGTCACAATCAGAGTTGTTTTCAAGAAAACTTGTTTCCGCAGTTTTTTGAGGTGGATTAGTTTTTCATCTTTCTCTTTTTATTTTTTAACTTATAAAAATCAGCAATTCATGCCCCGATTTCTTACAATAACGACAGGTAGTGTTTGATCTATGTCCCTTGGATTTTGGCATTGAGTTCTTTTTATGGTTGTTGCCTTTTTCATGTGACCTCCCTCTTACATTTAATCCTTCTCCTTTATCATTAGAATGTGCTTCAAGATCAAAATTTTCCTTTGACAGTAAATGTAATTTAACATCCTCAAAAAACAGAGTGTCATTATTACCATATAGCATAATTTCCTTGAAGTGCTTGTAAGAAGGTGGTAGGGGAACAATTAATAAAACAGCCTTATCCTCATCCTCGATTTTAACTTCCAGATTTTCTAAATCGATAATAATAGAATTGAACTCATTAAGATGAGTTTGAATGGAAGTACCTTCAGCCATGTGAATTGTATATAGCCTTTCCTTAAGGCATAGTTTGTTAGCGAGACTTTTGGTCATGTAGAGAGACTCGAGCTTTAACCATAGCCCTGCTGCTGTCTCTTCGTGAATAACCTCGCGTAGTACCTCCTTGGTTAAGCGTAACTAAACAGCTGTCATAGCTTTCTCATCCATCTCCTGCCATTGCTCTTCCGTCATTGTTCCCGGCTTATTGGCTTTTCATTCAAGAGCCCCTTTTAATCCATTCTGGATAAGGACTGCTTTCATTTAGACTCTCCAAATGCTAAAACTTAGCTTGCCGTCAAATTTCTCGATGTGGAATTTCACAGTTGACATAGTGAACCACCGCTCTGATACCACTTATAAGGGTTAATGACTACAGGGAAAGCAGTAATGAAGATCGAGAAATGAAATTAGATGCAAGATAAGTAATACAATACAACTCTCACAATTTAGGAATTTCTATTTTGAAGTTCTGATTTGTTTAAAAGGAGAGTGAAATTAGAAAATGAAAAGCCAATATGAAAAGCAGTTACTTTTCATCACTCACTCCAAACAATGCACAACATATAAATAGATACAAATACATGTCGGTCAAAGTAGGAAGTGAAAAGCTACTTTGACTAAAGCATTAATGTGGTAGATAGTGAAAAGCTTCTTTGACTAAAGCATTAATGTTGTAGGAAGTGAAAAGCTTCTTGAATTCTGAACTGCTAATGTGGCTGTTGACATAAGCTATGAAGTTTGGGCCACAAACCCAGCAGTTTATGTACAGTTCTTACCCATTGTATCTTCCCTGAGCCCAGACAACATTGTAATTATTTGAGGACAAGGGTTTTCCAAGAGCTGGAATGAAATAAGAATCATCATTCGTTTAAACTTCACTAGAATCAGTGGAGTAGCGTAATTTGATCATCTTATTCTGAGGAGAAGGGGTACCAGACAATCTTATAGTGTTAAACAAACCAAATAAACTAGTTTTATTCTCTTCTGCTTCTGGTTCTTCTATCGCTAAAATTCCAGAGTTCGGTCCTTCCGGTGGCATCGCAGTTGTAGCGCTTGAAGAGTTGTAGCGAAAGAGGGTCTTGTTACATAAATGTTTATTTTTCGTAGTAGAAATTAATTTCTACTTTCATTACAATAGTTCTTTTGATGCAGCTATAAATAGAATAAGTAATTAGATGATGTTTTCATAGAGGTTGGTTAACGCAAGTTATATTTAGGAAGACTTCAAAAGTCTTCTTGAATTCTGTATTCAGAATTCGGAATTAGTGCATGTGTTATGGATTGCCGACTACTTATCTTATATATATATATATATCCACTTATGCGGACTTTGTCCTTGAAGACGCGCTTTAAAAACTGAAACGGATTGGCAGTTTGATCAGAAAGACCGCAAATGGTGAGCCAGCCCGACCCGGAGTCTAACTAGACCGCTTTACCCATTGAACCTCAAAAACCGCGGTTCATCCTCAAAAAATCCGGTTTTTTTATTTTGTGAACCAAAGATTGAAGTATAATTTTATCTGTTTTAGAAAATAATAACAGATTTAGCCATGTTTTATAATTATTTACAGATATAGGCATGTTTTGGCCAGGCATCCATTGGCGAACTTCCAAACTTTTCCTGTTGAGTAATTTTGAAAGTTAGCCAACACAATTTAAACTAGGTTAAAAACATTTTAAACAAAGAATGCTCGCAATAAGTTTAAATACAATTCAAACACATTTCCTGTAACAAAATTTGTTCACAACTCATTTTAAACAAGTTTAAAACAACATACAAACATTGTTCAATGCCCGGTAATTTATGAATAGCAAAACGTTGTAACACCAGCTTTTATCCAATTTAACTACATACAAACATGTTAGTCGATCGAGTAATCATTACAAACTACTTCCATCCAATTCAAGTACCCGTTACAAACAAACAAGATGTAATAGAAGAAAGGGTATAACTTGCATACAAACATCGTTCAATACAACAAATTAAAAGACAAAGCATACAAACATCATTCTACACAACATATAACTACGACCCAATACAACATAACTTTGAACAGAAACATATAACTATGAACCAATACAACATAACTATGACCCACAGTTTTAGGGTAAACCGTAACACCCATGAAGCATTTCATTCTTTACTGCAACATTCATTCTTTATAAGCGAATAACCTCATATTGCATCTCAAGTGCGTACTGGATACCCTGTCCATCAATGGTGGATCAATCCATGAAAAGAATTATAATTTTGCACTCCTTGGCTATTATGTGCATCAATTTTTGCTTTGCAACCATAAAAGCGATGTCCTGCTATTGGCCTACTTTGTAGATAGGCCATACAAAGATCAAATAATCTCTTGTGAGCAACGAAGTTAGATAAAGTCATAGAAAGAATCTCAGATCGAAAGGGAAAATCATGCCGAGAAAAGACGGTTCGGGTTGGGTAAAGAGATTGGTTCAGATCGGTCATCTGATATCTGATATATTCAATGCCCGAATAATGCGGCATCACCACGCGTCGATGACGGGTCGGATTGGACCTCCTCACCTCCGATCTGAACTGCAATTACGAAACTGCATCAGTTACACACCACATAGCTACAACTGTGAGACAGTTACAACCCACTCACCCACGACTTCTATGCACTATATTAATCATAATGCGTCCATTTCCGAGATTTGTGTGATGGGCTCATGTGCCATCCGACCCACCAGCATTCCCAGCCTATAAATACACCACAACACACCATTTAGAAGGATCTTTTGGTTCTGAATCTACTCAACCATCACCAACGGTATCTCTTTGTTTATTTCAGATTATTCTCTAAGTTCTAGAATTTATTTCAAGGAAATTGGAGAGATTATCGATTGTACTAGTGTGATTGAGTGGCTATTGTCATTATATTTGTAATCAATTCATCAATCAAAAAAGTATGAATTGGACGTAGGCGTGTTAACGCCGAACCACTATAAATCCTATGTGTTGATTCTCTTTTTATCTATTTTGATTTGTTATTATATAAAATGATCAGTCAATTGTGTGTTAAAACCACTTTTTTGTCTAACATCTACATTCGTCTGACTTTTAGAAACCCACATTACATTCGACTCCGCAATATCAAAGGACTGCATGATCCGCCATGCTAGAGCTTGACCAATCGGGTTTCTATCGAGCAATCACTTCCCTCGACCGAGCATGCAGGGATTTTTGAACCGTTCCGATATGCTGCACTAAAATGTTTGGTTGCGTGGCACTAAAGAGTTTTGCTAGCGGGCGGGGACTTAGTCTGAGCTCGTTAACAAGGTGTGATGGGGGGTAGCTTTGTTGAAACCCATTAGGTAAATATTCATTTTTGGTTCTATCTCATTTTGATATTTTGATTTAAGGTGGAGTTCTTTTTGAAGAGTTTTATATTGATAAGAGAATTTGAATTGAGGTGGGGTGTTGAAGATATGTGATTTTGCATCAAGGTGGAGTGTTAAATTTTGTATCCAAAATGACAAATATGTGGAACAAATATGCAAAATGGAAAGTAATTATATTCAATATGGAATGCATAAACGCATTGATTGCATTTGCATGAGATTGATGCATGGATTATTTTCTTCTATCTTTTCTATTGAAGGAAATTAATGTTTTACTTGCTATTGAGTCATTTGTTGTCATTGTAATTTGCCTCCATTATTTCTTACCATATTTTGGTAATTTGAATGATGTTTCACATATATTTCATTGGCTATATATTAAGGGGTAGATTTTATTGTAATTAAACCCATTCTGGCATGGAGTCAGTGATCCCCAATGGTGTCTCTTCTTGTTAAGCCTAATTTGAGGTTTGGATATGTAAACTCTTAATTTTGTAATCTCTTGTAATTCTCTCATGTGGAATAAAATCTCTCTCCATTGGACTGGATGTACACTATCTTAATGGTAGTGGAACCAGTATAAACAATGTGTGTCTCTTCGTTTCTTCGTTATAGTTATTTACTATTTGTTTGATGTAACAAAATAATTGTTGTCATATTAGATTGATGTACAATCAGCAAATCTAGATCCAGTTTTTTTGTTCTTCCGCATATGTGCGACCTTTTCACACAACAGGTTTCATCATCAAACACTTACTATCCATTTTGATCTAGATGAAAAGTGAAAGCTTGAAATAAATGAGTAATATTAATTGTAGAGTACATAACAATATAGCAAATAGAAGAGCAAATAAGTGAACAAATTTCTTACTAACAATACTTGCGGTTGGATATTACACTAGAAAATGCTTTTAACAGTGTTTCAAAAATGCTGTGGTAGGATATTACACCAGAAAATTTTGCACTACACCAGAAAACGCTTTTAACAGCGTTTCAAAAAAGTTGTGGTAGGATATTATAGCGTTTTAATAAACGTTGTATAATGACATGTGGTTGTAGGCCCATAATTTTCAACAGTAGAAGAAAACACTGTTAAAATTTGAGTTTCACGGCGTTTTATCTGAGCTATTAATACTTTATGCACAAGTTTATAATAAGCTGTTAATAGTTTCAAGTGTGTTTTTCTTCCATTTTCATTAGCAATTGACAAACGTTGTTAATAAATTTAATAGCGTTTTCATTTTTGTTGTCAAATGTTCGCATAGATGTGTCATCAGCATTTTGTAAATGCTGTTATTATGTGTTCCAAGTAAAGACAACATCGAATAAACGCTGTCTTTTTGTTGTTTCGATTTTTACAGCATTTATATTTTGTTGTATTATCACAATATTTATGCATACACATATCAACAACGTTTAAATATAACACAAACAACCGATGATCATAACATGTTTGAATCAGACACAAAAATTACCATATAAATACATAACTATTAATCATTTACATAAAACTATATATCATATAATCCATAAACAAAGACATCGTGTATAAATCATGTTTACATAAACAAAAATAGCACCATCAAGTTAGTTCACATAATATCCATTGAACAAAAATACATCATCTACAAACACGAATACAATATTTTTGAAGCAGTTTGCACCAAATAATGAGAATAAAATGAGTAACCAATATAACATGTCGTCATTTATATTTGTGCAACAATGGTCTTTAGTTACCTACAATAAAAAAATTCACGAGTCAATGATTCTGTTAGTAACACATGACATGTTCTACCCTTGGCTGAAATTAACATATTGATTCTGCTAATAGTAAATGACAAGTAAAGCAAACATTTTTTGTCTAGTTTACCATTGTTGATTTGATACTCGTATTAATAATCCCATGTTTATAATGAAACTCGATCAACTTAGTGAAATATTTATTATACTAGTTAACTTTTATAAGCTTTTAAATCTCAACTAATTTTGTTAACATGATTAATTATTATTATTTTATAATATTTGGTTTATAATTTAGAAAACTTAATTAATTTATTGTTAGTATTTATAATACTTAATTAACTTAGTTAAATTATTGTTATTATTATAATAAGCTTAATAATTTTTGTAAAGCTTTGCCAACTTGATTAATATTATTATTTTTATTACTAAGTTAGTTTATTATTATTATTTAAAAAATTTAAATTTAGAAAATTTACAATTTACTTTCATTATTATAAAATTATTTATTATAATCGTCATCATCATTATAAACTTAGTTATTATCATAATCATCATCATTATAAACTTATTTAGTTATTATCATCATCATTATTATAAACTTGTTCATTTTTATAAAACTTAGTAAAATAATTATAATACTTAGTTAATTTTTATAAACTTATTTTATTTTATAAATATGAACTATTTTTCGTAAAATTTAGCTAGTTTAGTTAAATAATTATTACTTTTATTATTTCTATTATACATATTTAATACTTAGTTAGTTATTCTATTGATTTATTTAATCCATTATTACTATTATTTATAAAAAAATAATTAACTTAGCTAATGCAATGTATGGTGCACTGCACCACTACAGTGGTGCAGATGCACCACAAAATGGTGCATTTGCACCACTTTGTGGTGCAGATGCACCATGTCGATGTTGCTGCACCGCTGCAATGGTTGCGCCACACGCTACATGAAAATACTAGATTTCGTAAGGATTAGATAACTCAAATAATTGTACATAGAGAAAACATGTTGACTTGGACAATTATGTATACGACAGTTAACTAGGGGGATGTGCTATTATTCAAACATATACACAGTTATGCAATGCCTAATTATTCGATATTTATAATAGTTAGTTAAAATTTATCTAGAAAGGAGCTGCACACTCAAAAAAGAACATTTTGTAATTCTTTTAACAATTATTTTCATGCATGATTAATTTAATAAATATAATAAATATATGATATATCAAAATCTTAGCTATAACTTTATACCTTCGTGTAAGCACTGACATTTGCCAAACTTTTTGGAATTTTCCATCCTTCGAAATTATCCAGTGCAACATCAAGATAGTACAGTTTGGATGCCAAGGTCAAGTCAGCTATATATAAGTTTTCACATTAATAAACAGACCCTAGTAGAATCAGGAAACAATGAGTGTTTCAAAAATATGGAAATGAAGTAGAAAAAACCAGTCCCGACTTGTTCAGTAGTATGACTAAGGCACAGTTTACATACATGAGCCTTGAGATGATCATACAGAATTTGCAGTTCCATAAGCAAGGCTTGCTCACTTCCGTCATTGGGACCCTTGCTTTTCAGGAACTCGACAAAAGAAGTAGATATTTTTGATCCCCTGAAAGGAACTTTAAATAATAAGGTTTTTATAGGTTGAGTTTCCATGATAAACCATGTAGAAACAATCCATTATGCATTTCTGACCATAAATATTTTGATGTCTTAAAAACTAGCAATTATGTCACAACTTACTTAACCATTTTGCCACATAACTTACTGAAATTATCTTTTCAAATAAGTAACTTTTATACGTGCGCACTAATTTTATTGGCAAATCTACATCATGATGCTAACAAGTTAATGAACAAATAAAATTTAAAATTTACGTGTAGATCCAATCACTCCAATGATGCATGACGGAAGCATTTCAATTTTTGTTTTTATAAAGATCCATGAATTGAGAAAAGTTTCAGATCATTTACATCAAAAATTAGAGAGAACCTACATTTATTTTATGGAATTAGCTTTTAAATATATATATATATATATATATATACTCACATTTATTCGAAACAACAAACTCTTAGGCTTGCTGTTTCAGAATAGCAAGCACGTAGGCTTGCTGTTTCAGAACAGAAAGCACGTAGGCTTGCTATTTCAGAACAGAAAGCACATAGGTTTGCTGTTCAGAACAACAATTGTGCTTGCTGTTCGAAACAACAATTGCGCTTGTTGTTCGCAACAGAAAGCGTAATTGTTGTACGAACAACAAGCTCTTAGGCTTGTGGTTTCGGAACAGCGAGCCACTGCTATTCCGAACGGCAAGCTAGAGCTTGCTATTTTGAAGCAGCAAACCCACGCTTGCTGTTCCGAAACAGCAAGCAAGCGAACATCAAGCGCGGGATTGCTGTTTCGAAACAGCAAGCTCATATTCTCTATAAAATTTATAGAAAAAGTACCGAAAAAATCATGATATCGATCAAATTCGGAACATGCATACGTGATGAGAATTCAGCATCACAGCATAAGTCGGAGTCCCACACGTAGTGTGAAGCAACACATCCGGCCTAGTAAAGACGCTTAATCAATGTCCATAATCTTCAGATTACCTATGCATTTAACAATATGTAAAAGTCAAATAATCAAAAAAATATTGAACTACTTTCCCTATGCCAGGTTTAAGAGAACAATCTCATGTATTAAAAGTATGGTTTAAGAGAATAATTTAAAAGTATTTTCACGGAGATGACCTATTATCAGCTTTTTCCACGGCCTCAATGAGCATTTCTTCTTCGGGGTCCTCGGAATTTCAATCTTAAAATGGACAACCTTTTGAATTTATTTGCCCATGAACCATGTCAGGTGCATCGACTAGAGCCTTTTGAAAAGAGTAGACGAAATGAAGAAGAAATACTGGATGAAGCATTATCCATATTATTTATAAAATTTAATTTATTTGATCAATTTATTATTATGCTTTTATAATATTTAGTTAATTTTTCATAAAATTTGATTAATAGGTTATTATTATTTATATAGCTAACTTAGTTAATTTTTATAAAATTAGCTAACTTGCTAATATTTTATAATTTAATTTTATAATGTTTATTGTAAACTTAGATTATTATTATTACTATAAACTTTATAATTTTAATAAAAGTTAATTAACTTGGTTAGCATTTCATAATTTGTCGTTTTCTATTATTATTACAAGCTTAGTTATTTATCATTATTATAAATTTATTATTTTTGTAAAACTTAGTTGACTTGGTTAACATTTATAATTTATTATTACTATTATTATCTTATTTAATCATTAGTACTATTATTATAAATTTGTTAACTTTTTCAAAAGTTAGTTAACTTTGTTTTTATTTTATAATTTATTACTATTATAAGTTTTGTTAAGTGTTATTATTATTATTATCATTATTATTAGTTTAAACTTGCTAATTTTGTAAAAATTAGTCAACGTAGTTAAATTTTACATTTCTTAGTTAATTTTTATGAACTAACTTACCTTTTATATATCTTTAATTTTATAAAATAAATAATTTAGTTAATTTTTTAAATACCAAGTTAATTTTGTAAATCTTAGTTAATTTTCATAAAATATAATTAATTTATTATTATTATTTATAAAACTTATCTAGTTCATTGATTCTATTATTATTATAAATTTAGTTGATATTTATAAAACTTAGTTAATATCCAATAAATTATTATTTACTGTTATTATAAACTTAGTTAATATCTAATATGTAAGTACGAGTGTCCTGTATTAAAGATAAAACGTCTGAAAATTTAATAATATAAAAAAACACAGTTATTTCTAGAGAAAGAATATAGAAAAATGGGTTATGCCAATGCAGGTGACAGAATATCTAAAAGAATATATAAAAAATCAATCAGTTTCATTTACATGTATACATAATATGGAAAGTAGTTGATACCTTTCCGCTACTTCTTGAAATGTACTAGTAATTATGAAATATGACTGATTCATGGCAATGAGATCAGCTGTGAATTGGGCATGAAAAATGATATTGCTTTTCAAACTTCTTCCAGTATACATCTGAATTCAGATATTTGGTTTTTTCCAAGGCATGAAGTATAGTGCACTGCATGAAAATACTATTATAGTCATATGGTAATTTTAAATGAAACGGTAATGATTTTTTCTGAGGTGGCCTTGGTAATTTTGACGTTTATTAAATAGTTTTTCAGAGTAGTCTTCTGAATCTCATAATTGAGTAACTCCTAGCTTGTGAGACAATAAAGAAGCAACCAAATTTCCATCACTATAGTTTCCAATAATCAAATCACATCTGCCTTGCAACTCTAAAGCTAATTCACTTGCAACATCCCACAAAAGAGCGTATAATTAATAGTTACAATAGTAAATTCATTTTCCAGTCATATTTGGAGTATGGTGCTACAAACAAATCATTTTCTATCAAAAGGTTCCGAACAATTTCTGATTTATCCAAGTATTCAAATAAAACTGAAACTAGTAAAAGGTATAAGGAAATAAATACCTCAGTGTATGTTTCAAGATAAGGCCACACTTCAAAACGAGAAATCCACTTGCATAAAATTACTTACTCAGGTCTAAACGAAACTCTGAGAATCTGGGTGTGCTCAGTTCCATCAACTTTCTAGAGTCTTTCACCACATGTGGTGCCCACAACATCTGGTAACAATCTAGTCAGCTAGATCATATTTGAATTCAATTTGATTACTCCAACTTAAAAAAATGACATATATTCAAAGCAAACCAGCAAATATATCATATCGAGCTTACGATAAGAATTTTGGGAGTGATATTGAGACCCTGCTGCTTTATCCTTAGTAGCATTTCTGACTCTAATGCCCGAACTTGATCTAGAATGTACACAACCTACAATTGATAGTATGATATAACTAGGATTAGTTAAGCAGAACACGATTGAAACTGTATCTTTCTAATACAATTGTTAAAAAAATGTATCATTAGAACATATTTAACCAAAAATCAAAGACTGATATGCCCAGATATTGATCAGCAAATTTGTATAGATATATTTGTTTATGGAATACGAAGTATGAACCTATGTTTGCTTTCATTGTAAATTTTTTCAACTAGAATATCCCTGGCTCCAGCCGGGACTCAATAAAAGTCTACATATATTTTAAGTAATAACATGCATTATATTTGATTATCCATGGTATACATGTCAATGCTGATGTTTCTTTCTCCATTAACTAGAAGTATATGAACATGTCTACTAAAAATTTGATGATCTACTTTGTTTGAAATCAATATACCCAGACCAATGAATCAAATAATCTGATAGTTTATATACATTAATGCACCTCAACAACCTTTCAAACTACAACATGTGCTAAAATGCTCTAAATGATAAATAAATTGTAAATGACGAATGTGAGTTCTTTACAACCAAAAGTCCTCCTATGACACATGTACACCAAAGTACGATCAATAACTTTCACCAGATACAAAATAAAACCCAGTTAAATTCCAGGAGCATTTGGTAATAACATGTGTGTTAACTCTTAGTGCAGAAGACATAGTTCCAAGGTATAACTTTTACAATAAATCGTACTTCGATAAGCAACAATGGAAACATAAAAAGTTAGCATTGAAATTAAAGAACAGAAAATATCACAAACCTAACCACCAGTATTGGGATAATCCAAAACATTGGCTTCAGCAAAGTATCCATGGGGTGAAAGAATCACAACATCGAACACCACTGGAATTGTATCTAGAAATTTTTCTAGGGTACATGGACCAGGAGCTTCTAGAAGATCGAGTAGAAGATGAATTGTATCATATACGCATTTTTCTATATCACCCCAACCTTCTCTAAACCAAGTTCTTGAAATCTAAAAAAATCCCAAAAGAAAAAGGAAAAAGATCACCAAATCAACCATCATCGGTAAGTAGTAAGTAGGTACTGTGAAATGCGGAAACAAAAAACAAAAACAAGAAATAAGAATAAATGATGACGACGATGATGATGTAAATGAACAAATAATAAATAATCAATGAAAAATAAAATTTTGTTTACATTGCCAAGCGTATCAACACTGTTACTCATGTAACCCCGTTAAGCACTGTTAACTTAACCTTTGATTTTAAACAAAGGCTTTATAATAGTCAGCAATGAGCGACAAGGCTTCTTATTATGAACAAATAAATATACCTATGAGTTAATTCAGAACAAGGAGTTTCCTGAGGAATGCTTGAAAGATAAACCTCTACCTTCCTTAGGCTAGATTGAAGGGCACTTAAACTTTGAATTTGATCATTTAGCATCATTGACTACGCAAAAGGATACCATGAGTGTATACATTGAAAAAGGGGAAAAGAAAACATGCAACAATAATACTTACTGTGCCATTATAGTGGTGTTGGCGCAAAAAAGTTAAGCAACGGATACATGTTCTCCTTATCATAGAACAATTTTGCTGACAGGTGTCGGTTGAGGAACTGCACTCCATTTCCAATTGACTTTGACAGAAAGAGTTGAGGAAATGAAGAATTGAATGGCTCGAGTCTAGTTCTAGCAAAAAGTTGTTGTTCTCGCCACTAAAATTTAAAAAATAAAATGTGAAAGACAGATAGGGTGTATAAGATTGGAAGTGTGTATAATGCGCTTACTTCCCTTCGGCAAGTTGCTCCTTGAATTGCAAGTATTTGGGGATGGCTAGTTCATCAACTGTTAGTTTCTCGAGGTTGACACTCACATATTCCCATACTCCAGGTCTTGGACGGATAGCCAAGGCAACAAATGGAGGTATCACTATGCCTTCCTGTATGATGATTATTTAACGACGTTTTGAATATATGATACATATGTGGTAACTACATGTTGAAAACAATCTCTGGAATTTATGAGTATTAAGAGATTATTCTTTGTCTATTGCCAGTAAATTTGTAATTACAAGCGATGACCTATTTTTGTATAACATCTATGTTCAATTCATAAGTTAAAGTAGATGAACAAACATGCGATTGGGGGTGGGCATTAACCGAACCGCAGGGCGTAAACCGCTCAAACCGAACCTCAAAAATGATGCGAAAAACTGATTTGGATGCTCTCTCTAATAAAAATATCCAAACCAAACCGACCCGCAATGATACGGTTCGGTTGCAGCTTAACCGTTGATCAAATCGTATTGAATTGGACTAAACCGCGGACCTTTATACCGAACCGCGCCGATCGAATGATACACTTGTGGAGTTAGATTTGGGTGATTGAAACAAGTGTGAAAACACAAGCATGTGCAATGCCAAGTAAATACTACCAAAATTTACTTGTGCTGATTTGATAATGTCCTCAAATTCCCCATCTTTAAGTTTCTGTCTCTTTTCTTCAGAAAACAAAGCCTTGTACTTAGCTAACAACTGATGAAATTGAAGAATGCACTTACCTTGCTTAACAAACCAATTTATACAAATTACAAGTCGGTACAATAACATTTGTCTTGTTTCCATGGTATGACACAGCAAGAGCATGTTTGATAATAAACTTATTTGAATAGTTTACAACTTAATAACAAAATTTTGATATCGAAGTTGTAAACATAGTACGTTGTTCCTCAAAATAACTAAGCAGGCAGCTTATAGTCCAATGCTTGGAGCAACCTCCATTCTGTAAAATTAAGAAATTAGCCTGAAATGAGAAATAATACGAAACAGTAGAAAAAATATATTGAAAATAAATACTCAAGTCGAATGTACCTGCGGCCTCCTGATTTAGGGTTTGAAGAACAAAAGGAAATTAGATTGTGAAGGAAAGCAACGATTTATGTAGACATTGAAGTGATTTTAAGTATCGAATATGAAGAATAAACAATTACCACATTTTGGCTTTCAAAAGAGAATCGATCGACAATTAATGGCACTCCTGGTTATTAATTGAACTCAAAACTAGATTCATCGTCTTATTTTTCCAAGGATGAATCCAAAGGGGTTAGGGCTTGAGTGAACTGGACTTGCTGGTGGAATTAGGGGAAGAACAAAATTTTTAATCGGAGATTCTAGTATAAATAGGATTTTAATTTGGTTTAAAGTAATTTTGGAGAAGATTGGTATTTACTGTGTGTTGCTTCGTAGAGAAAGAAATGAGGCGGGAAAGTTACCGCGAATTGAAAACAACCTCAAAATGAAGCGGGTTCATTAATACAGTGTTTATAATTTCAATTTTTAGTTAATTAAATACTTTTATCAGCATTCTCGATAGAAACGTTGTCCTATATTGCGGTCAATTACATATTTTCTTGTAGTGAGGTGTGGTAGAATAAAGGATTTAACTTGCATGCAAACATCGGTCAATACAACAAATTAAAGGGCAAAGCATACAAACTTCGTTCTACACAACATATAGCTAAGACCCAATACAACATAACTTTGAATACAAACATATAACTATTAACCAATATAACATAACTACGACCCATAATTTTAGGGTAAACCGTGGCATCCATGAAGCATTTCATTCTTTACTACAACATTCATTCTTTTCAAGCGAATAACCTCATCTTGCATCTCAAGTGTGTATTGTACACCCTTGTCTATCAACGGTGGATCAGTCCATGGAAAATCTTTATAACTTTGCAATTCTTAGCGATTATGTGCATCAATGTACGTTTTGCAATCGTAAAAGCGACATCATGTCCGCAATATCAAAGGACTGAACGACCCGTCATGCTAGAGCTTGACCTATCGGGTTCTATCGAGCAATCACTTCCCTCAACCAAGCATGGAGGGATTTTTGAACCAGTCTGATACACTGCATTGAAACGTTTGGTTGTGTGGCACTAAAGAGTTTTGTTGGCGGGAGGGGACACAATTTGAGCTCATTAACAAGATGTGATGGGGGTAGCTTTGTTGGAACCCATTAGGTTAATATTAATTTTTGGTTTCTATCTCATTGTGAGATTTTGATTTAAGATGGAGTTCTTTTTGAAGAGTTTTATGTTGATAAGAGAATTTGAATTGAGGTGGGATGTTGAAGATATGTGATTTTGCATCAAGCTGCAGTGTTAAATTTTGGTGATACAAAATCACAAATAGGTGGAACAAGTATGCAAAATGGAAAGTAAATATATTCAATATGGAATGCATAAATGCATTTATTGCATTTGCATGAGATGGATGCATGGATTATTTTCTTCCATCTTTGCTATTGAAGGGAAATAATGCTTTACTTGCTATTGAGTCATTTGTTGTCATTGTAATTTGTTTTCATTATTTCTTATCATGTTTGGTAATTTGATTGATGGTTCACATATATTTCATTGGCTTTATATTGATGGGTAGACCTTATTGTGAACCCATCACAGCATGGAGTCAGTGATTCCCAATGGTGTCTCTTCTTGTTAAGCCTAATTTGAGGTTTGGATATGTAAATTATTAATTTTGTAATCTCTTGTAATTCTCTCACGTGGAATAAAATCTCTCTCTTTTGGACTGGATGTACACTATCTCAATGGTAGCTGAACCAATATAAATATTGTTTGTCTATTTGTTTCTTCGTTATAGTTATTTACTATGTGTTTGACATAATAGAATAATTGTTGTCATATTAGATTGATGTTCAATTGGCAAATCTAGATCCAGTTGTTCTTCCGCATCTGTGCAACAATTCCGCACAACAGGTTTCATCATCGAACTCCTAACTATCCATTTTGATCTATATGAAAAGTGAAAACTTGAAATAAATGAGTAATATTGACGAATTGTAGTGTACATAACAATATAGGGAAGAGAAAAGCAAATAAGTGAACAAATTTTTCTTACTAACAAGACTTGCAAAACTATTCTTAAAAAAACCATCTTATTAGATCTAGTTTGAGGCAAAAAATAACGAAGAGAGGAAGTGAGGTTGGTTACCCTTTAATAAAGTAAGTCCCTACATGCAAATTTTGAGAATTCGTCTTCATACACAAGCCTTTATACTCTAATTTATGACGGTTTTAATCATTAAGACTTGTCAAATCAGCTTTAATCATTTCGTAATTTGATTTATGTCAGCTTTATCACATTGGCAACCTTATAAAATTTATCACATTTATGCAGTCAGCTCAACTGGCTCATGCATAGTGTAGTCAAGTCACAAGTTTTGGATCAACTCAACTGTTATATATCAATTTAAAGTTATACGACGTTCAATTTATATTAAAAATCTTTTTATTTTTTAATAAATCGTTATGATTTATAAATGATTCTATAGCGACTTTTTGAAAATTTGATTTGGATATAACTCAAAATATGTAATATGAAATCTCCAATTTTCTCTTCCGTTAGAAAAGTATATGTCAATAGATTCGATCGTTTCATGTTTCAAAGAAATCGGACTTATGACGAATATTATATATTCAGTTAAAATTCAAAATTTAAAACTATGAACTGTTGCGATGTTACGAGCTCTTTTTAAATTATATTATAAATTATACGTTCGAACATCCTTTAATTAATACGAATATCAATATCAAAAATCCAAATAGCATGCAAAGCCCAACCAAAACAATGTAAACCAAATGAAAAATCCAAATATCGGAACATACCAAATAATTATACAAACACTACTTCTATTCAAACATACCAAATAATTAAACATACCAAATCTGAACATACCAAATAGTTATACAAACACTACTTCTATCAAAACTTACCAAATAACAAACCGCTGCACTTACCAAATAATATTGTTTGTGAAATTGATGTGGGCTATAATTTTGAGAATCAAGAAATCCAAAATGAGAGCTCTCAAATCAACGATTCTGAAGAATATCATCTTAACATTCTTAGAGAGAGGGTAGAAAGGCAAGATAGACAGCTTGATGAAATAGATAGACAACTTGATGAACTTCTTTGACGTCTTTTAAAGAACAACTCGAGCAGAAAAATCAAATTCAAACATGAGATGACTCAGAAAATAATCCACTCTTTACTGATAGTGAAAATTTTCAAACAAAAACTTTGGAAATTGAGAATGACGATCTAAATGAAGTTGTTCACAATTCAATAAATGATTTAGACTTCAACTCTTTTCAGGAAAAAGATTTAAGCTCATTCCTCTTTCAAGCTGTGAGAAACTTGAAATTCTAGAAATTGAACAGAATAAAAATGTTGAATTTTTCAATTCAAATTTGGAAAAGGATTTTAATGAACATGAATTTTTTGGACTTTATGAGGATGAGTTGCTAAATGAGGACAAAATAGAGTCAAGCCACCAATCCAAATTTGAAAATTTTGTTTTTGAGGTGTCAAACGAGCTTGATATTGTCAGTGTCGAAAATATGTTGTCCAGTAATGAAACTGAGAAATGTGATCACATAGTTTTGAACAACACTCAAAATTCAAATTTCACTAAATTTATATACGATCACAATTTTTTGAACAATTACACTGATAAATTTGGTGAAAACATGAATTATCTTTGGAATGCTGGCTTGGTTGAAAAACTTCATGTTAGGATGACTCTGGACATTTATTTGCTGGACTATAAATCTCGGTATAAAGATGAAATGGTTTTCAAAAATCTTTGCTTATTAGAAAACATGCCTAGACATAGTGGGAACAGAATTCATCGGGCTAGAACCAAGTGTGGGGGAAAAAGTTGGTGGCATTCTTTGCATTGCATGCATCGTAAACACATATATCATTGTATATATGATCCATTCTTATATATAGTTAGACTGCATTTCATTCTGCAAATCATTTTGCATCTCATCCATCTCTGGGTTTTATTCTTCAAATTTTGGAAACGTGCTACAGTGTGGACAGTGTTTTGTCCAAGTGTGGGGGGGAGTCTGCATTACATCATTTTATTTTTCTTTATTTTTTCTTTTTCTCTTTCTTTTCATATAGGACCATCATGCATTTTAGATCGTAGTATCATGCATTACATCCTTTACTTTTTCCTTTTCTTTTTCTCTTTCTTTTCATATAGGACCATCACGCATTTTAGATCGTAGTATCATGCATTACATCCTTTTATTTTTCTTTAATTTTTCTTTTTCTTTTTCTCTTTCTTTTCATATAGGACTATAATGAATTTTAGATCGTAGTAACATGTCGAATTTTTTTCTCCTCGAAAATACGACACATTTTAGATTGATACAACATGATAAGTTAACGATTGTTAATCAGTTGATAGTATTTTTTTTCTCTCGTCTTAGATCGAATAAGAAATATAATGAAAAATTGAATTTTGAGGGATAATAGTGTAACCGGTACATAGGGAGATTCTTAGGTGATGGCCATGAAGTTTATTCTATATTGTAGTCTTTGTTTAAATAAGTGGAGGACTTAAAATACTTATATTGGCTTTTCAAATCTTTAAAACTAAGTTATGTTAAATTGAATTCACGTAACTCTCTTTTGTGCTTATATTTTCAATAATAATAATAGTAATCCAAGGGTATCCAACATTGCTTGTATATCTAGCGTTGGTGTGCAAACCCTCCAAGCTCTATCCGACATGTTGTTGACAAAGTCAGCGTTGGAATATCTTGGTCTCATTTTATGAGATTGGACACCTAAGGATTACCGACATGTTGTTGACAAAGTCAGCGTCGGTCTGCACGATCCGCCAAGCTCTATCATAACTCTTCGTCTGTCCGCAAGGCAGTGTATGAGTGGTATACCTTGGTCTTTTCAGTTAGGTGAATGTAATTAATCGTAAATTTCAATTTTTATAGAAATGGAGAATAAGTGATGATGCCCAAACACTTCTTGACCTTATTGATTTGACTATCCATACACAAGGAAATTAGAATACCACTTTACAAACTGTGCCAAGCAAACTAAGAATCTATTTCATGGCTGCACTATGTTATCGACCGAACCAACTGGCCAAACTAGAGTTTAACATTGAAAACTTGAATTATATTGAAAATTTGTGACAGATTGAGGTATCTAAAGTACAATCAACTAACTAGAAATTGTTAATTTAATTTGTTGTACCACTTCAGAAACAAGTCTTGTTTTCATTTCTTTCGTTTTCATTTGCATACGTCCATTGCATTCATGTAGTTGCATTAGAACCACAACATACTGCATTTGGATTTTGTGGGTAGTATCCACTGAAAACCCTCACGAGACACCACTCGTCCTACTAAGGACACCTAGAGGTTTAACGGCTTGTTGCATACGCTCAATGCAATCGTGTTTCCTACGAAAGTGTGACCTATCTAGTTTAATTTTTCATTTCTTGTTTTACTCGAGGACGAGTAAATGATAAGTGTGGGGGTATTTGATTAACATAGAAATGTGTTTATTTTATGCTCTTATATCTTATCTTTTGTATATAAATAAATATTACTTGGGTATTGTTTTGTCACTTTTACAGATATTCCAACCCAGCCCGCATGCAACCAAAAAAGTAGAGAAATAGAGATCAAATTGCTATATATTTACATTTTGAAGAATTGTAGATGAAGATCTCACATCTAGTTGTTGTTGGACAAGAAAATGATTGATAAAAGGCCATGCACATCTCAAATTAAAGGAGGATTGCAAGAGAAAAGGAGTAAAGGCCTGGAACTTGTTCCAAATGACAAAAGGCCTAAAACTTACTTGAAATAGCTAGGCCCATTTGTAATTAGGGTTAGGGTTTGGTTATCTCATATAAGTACCCTTGTAATATCATTGTAGCCACCATCCTATTTTTCTATCTTAACCTCCATTAATAAAAGTTCTTCTTCTTCTTCTTCTTTTATTTTCTAGCATTTTTTTTCTTTTTCTTAGCAATTGGTGTTGTCTTCACAATTAGTTTTGGTAGAACACCAACTGTATTTTACATTTTTTTTAATTAGCGGTTAGTCGTTTGATTAGGTTCAATGACAATCCTAATTTTATTTACTGCTTGTTATTTCAATTTCTGCAGTTTTAATTTCTGTTCTTTTTATTGCGTTCTTAGGTCACATTGGGTTGAATATAAATTTGATTAGATTCAGATCTGTACTCAATTCAATAATAGTTTTATTGTTTTTCAAAATCAATCCCCAAGCTTCGTCTAACTCGCCCAAGAAATTATTTAGATAATTTGATTTTAATCTACCTCCCTGTGTTCGATCTGCATACTACACATCTGTGCGCTTGCAGTATTATTTCATAAATCGCGCTTTTCTAGTTCATAGGGAAGCGACGATCACTATGCAATCTATTAAAATTTGCATGCTAATTGGTTATTCAGTACTTGCAATATTATTTATGATCATAACCATCAACTACAGTTAAATGAATCTTATATAGAAAGCCCGTGCAATATACTCCTTATATTGGTATAAATTTTGCTGAAGCACAGTTGCCGAGAAGGAGCGGAGATGGTGCAGGTAGGTGATGAAGTGAAATTAAGTGTAACGATAAGGAATTTCGCTCGACCCGAATCGATCGCTAAACCGACCAAGACCGTTCGAAACCCCTAATTGTTTTGAGAACACGACAAATCGGAACACAAACAGAAGAACATTTCATTGTATATTACAACAATTCCATCAGAATACAAGAATATACAGAGTATGAATAAATATTACACAGAAAATATCAAAGATTTAAATTACATTTAAATACATGCAGCGGAAAAACAATACAAAGCACAACTGAAAAAAGATGCACGGATACAGAGCTTTCCGAATACCGCTTCAGCTGTAAATCAGGATCCTGTGAATATAAATCTGCAAAACCAAAACTACTACCTGCCCGTGTCGAAAATAAGGGCACCCAGAGTTTAGGTTAAAACAATAAACTCCAGGTCAGTCATGTGACTAATGTGAGAACTAAAACAGTTATTAATATTTATTTAAAAGTTAGGTAAATCAAGGGACCACGCCGTATAACACGAAACGGGTTTCCTCCCAAGAATACCAGTGTATAAAACAACAGCGCAATACTAAATAAAGAACAATGAAGCTATTACAAGACCCAGGTCCCATCACACAATGTAACACAAGCCGGAGGATAGGGATTTACCTTATAATAGCCAAAGAATGCTTGATACGCTAAATTTCATCTTTTATTACTATAAGTTTATAGTGTCAAAACAATTTCAATCATAAGTATCAATCATAGACGGCATGGGTACCATATATCATGTCGCCATACTAGTTTTACATTCAAAACCGCAAAGTCACGTATTGGAAGTTGGATTGTCCGTCTGTGAACCGAGGCAAGGGATCGTCCTCTACCGAATTCGAGACGCTCTAGCCCGCCCCTCAGGAACAGCCGCAACTGCCCCTTGGATCTTCAGGGTCAGTCCATTCGATGTGGATCATAATGCCTGAACACTGCATTTCCCCGCCTTTTGGGGCGTCAATGAGCCAAATGACTCCATCGGCTCCACATAGTCACCGATATATCTGAGGCGCCTCGCAATCCAACAATTACATAGGTGAAAATAATATAAATGTCAGGGCTGGTAGGTCACTGACACCACCCTAGTTAGAAGGAAACGCATGCCCTCCTTGAGGTCCTCTCCTGTTTCTGGTTCACAACCGGGGTGTGAGTCTCGCAAATCAATGCTACACAAAGCTGTGCCACACAAGCGGTGCTTTGATCATCAACCACAAGACTCTACTTTTCAACAGAAGCCTTGATCATTTGCATCTTAGCATGCCACACAGGCAAACCACTCCATGCAACCGATAGCCATCAATCACACAGAATGATATCCAATGTCAGACACACAGTCCATTTACAAGTCCGTTCGGGGTTCGAACGAAACCGGAGGCACCTTGTACCTCGCATATCCATCGATCTCCAAGTATGTCTGGACGATCACCAACCGATTCCCTCCTCTTGGGTGTACAGCCCAATCAAGATCATCAGTAATTATCCAAACGATGTGAAGACTTCCGGTCTTCGACCACCGTCTTCATCCTCGACACATCGTCGAATCAGTTATTCAGAATGGGATAAACCCGGTCTTTCTGAATAACTCGCATATATAATAAACAAGTGTTACACAAACACAACATACGCCTCATTCCAATTCAGAGTATTCTTTTATTCAAATATTCTTATACTTTGGGAAAGGTTCCCATTAATTTTATCAAAGATAAATTCCTTAAATTTATTCTTTAATCTTCCTTTGAATATCAATTCAAACCAAATTATGGTTTACTCAAACTAGTCGGGATTAACAAACCTTACCGAAGTAATCATTTGTTTTAATTTCCCAATCCCAACCTATTCATCCCATGAAGTAAAACTGGTAATACTTCATATCTAACACCACGGTCTTATCGGTAAATTCAATTACCATTTCACGTTTAAATCTAATTAAAGATTTAACTATCGCCTGGAGCAAAACTGGTGATACTCCATCCTCGATCATTTCAATCTAATTAAAGATTCATTAAAACTCCACTTGGTTTTCATCTTCCCAAAAATCATATTAATGATTGTTTAACTTGGGAAACCATATCCTATCTTTAACTGGGTTAAAGAACCAATGTCATTTAAAACACGGTTCACTATAAACCCGAAATCACATTCCATTAACGATAGAATCTTCATGGAAAACAAATCGATATATATAATCGATATAAACTTCCATATCCGACTAATAATATAAATGGAATAACGACAATGCTTTTTAAATTCCAGATATATTAGCAGTCTTCCTCCACAGAAATTCACTTCGATTATTACTAAATCGAATTCCATTCCATTCCAATTTATTTTATTAAATTGGAAAACTTTACTTTGGAAAATCTCCTTTAAATCTTAACAAAAGATTTATAAATTGCAAATCACATTTCATTGTAAATCGGGTTAAAGAACGAATGTCGTTAAAACACAGTTCACGATAAACCCAATTCACGTTCCATTAATTATCGGGTTAAAGAACAAGTGTTATTTAAAACACCGTTCACGATAAACCCAAAAATCAATTCAAATTCAATTCCAATTAAATACCATTTAATTGGTATACTTCATTAAATCTAAATAAAAAGATTTAATCTTTTTCTCAACTGGGTTTAAGAACAGTGTTAATGAAGACACCATTCACAACAAACCCAAATCCCATTTGATATTAAATACAAGGCTCTGAATAAAAAATATATCGACTTATATTAAATATCAAATTCTACGACCAACAAATATCGTATTGGAAATAACGATATAAATATATCTTTCAAATTTCCATAACAATATCTGTATAATCACTAAATCCAACATCGAAATATTCCAAAGACAATTTCGATTCAAATCCATTCCAATTCAATTATTGGAAATTCTGCTTACTTTTCAAAACCCTTTCAAATCAAATTTATTTATTTCAAAAATAAATGGATTATAATTCTAGTTCAAAACTAGTTCATTTCGATAAAAATCTATTTTTATCTTTTTTAAATATGGAGTTTTTCATACCAATTCTTTCCAAATCATATCTTATGATTTTACGCAAATTATTACTATTTTTAATAATTTTATCAAGGCTCGTACAGTCGATTTCCATAAACGGCCATCGAACTGCACTTACAGCGACCTTTTCCAAATTTGATTTGGACATAATTCCAAATCCAACCGTTAGATTTCAAATCTCTAATATTCGTTTGAAATCTCTTTTCGATACGAACCCAACGGTTCCAGTTTTAGGACAATCCGACGGTCGGATCTCCCGTAATATCTGTTCGAAGCCAATGATCGAAATTCGCGAACTACCGCTGCGCGTTCTATTCAGGCCATTTTATATATAATATATATTATATATATATTTCATCGATTTCCTTTTAAAACATTTTTTATAAATCGTTTTAAATTCGTTTTCAAAACGATTTCAACTTCATATTCAATTTCAAATCAAAATTGAATATTCCATATCATCAATATATAAATGATAGTATTTTCAAAATATTATATTTTGAAATCAATTCCTTTTCAATATTCATTATAAAAATGAATAAAATCGATATAGATATCATTCACGTCAAAATGGCGCAAATCTAATCAACACGGCTTTATATATTTCAATAACTTCGTTATTCTATTCAACAAATGAATATTTTCTTCAACACATGAATTTTCTTTTACTCAACACATGAATATATATTTTATTCAACACATGAATTTTCTTTAATTCAACACATGAATATATATTTTATTCAACACATGAATTTTCTTTTATTCAACACATGAATATATATTTTATTCAACACATGAATTTTCTTTTATTCAACACACGAATTTTCTTTTATTCAACACATGAATATATATATATATTATTCAACACATGAATTTTCTTTTATTTAACACATGAATGTTCTTTATTTTCCAACTTGGATCGAGGCCCAATCAATTACCATATAATGTTAATTATATGGATTCCCTACAACACATGTATATAATAGTAACGATAAATAATAAACCATCATCAAGAGTGCATTCTACACTGCATAAGCATCAAATATAAATATTTAACGCTTATAACAGCCTGTCAATCAATCGATCAACATACAGCTAATTATTTGGGATTAGTGTTCGCCAAATATCATCCCAACATCCGTGTGGGGTTTCAAATCAACAAACATAGATTTTTATTTGCGCAGTTGGGCGATGTGTAAAATTTATCGTCTCAATCAATATCAGTCAAATGGGTGTACATAAACAAACCGTCCGATTTGTTTATAAAGATTTATTTTATATACAAGTTAAAAAATATATTTTAACCATAAATAATTCATTCCATTCCATTACACATAATCATTTTTCACAACACATCAATCAAACAAACAAGTCATCCATGGTCTGTGGACAACAGGTGTCGGGTGCTGCTAAGCACCGTCTGCATCCTAGTATATATTTCAAACTAGAAATTGAAATAAAAGTGAGGAGTTCTCACCTTTGGGTTCCACTCCGCCAGTTTTACTTCTGAACCATTTGGATTTGTTTGAAATTCCAACGCATCCTTTTCGTGTTGTTCATAGATAAAAATCACATTTTTATTCCTCTTCATATATATATATATATATATATATATATATATATCGAATTTTTATCGCTACTTCATATAAGTAAAAAAAAATCAGATTTTTTTTATTATCTATATGATATAAAAATCATATTTTTACTTAACAATGCTACTTTATAATTTAAAACCCAATGCTATATTTTTATTTTTAAAAAATCTGATTTAAAAATAAGGCTATATATATATATAAACTATATTATTATTATTTTCAAACATTATAAAAAAATTGATTTTGTTGAAAAGAAACATTAATTACATTTATTAAATTTAATAATTGAATTAACTAACCTAATTAGGGTTTAAATTAACTCACCCTATCGTTTTCAAGGCAAGTAACCTTCGCTACCTCTCCCGTTCCTCGTCGGAGGCACCTCAGGCCATCGGCCTCTGATCAATGGCCATTGAAACCCGCGCCACTCCAAGCCGCCCCCATCCCTATCGGTCCCGTCCCCTATCAACCCTCTAGTCGCCTCGAATTACCCCAAAACCGCGATGCCTAATCGAGACCTTCAGCGTCGAATGGAGCAACTGGAGGCTGAGCGCCACTGGGCATTGACGGAGCTCATGTAGTCGAACCCTTTTCCCATTGAATCCCTATTTTAATTTGTAGCAGATTTGGTGGAAAGTGGAAATAAAATCTTGAGCGATTTTCACCATTAAATGGAAGAGGCGGAAGTTTGACCATGACTTGGACTTGGTCTAGGGTTTTGACCATTTGGGAATCATATAAATATATTTATATTATTATTTAATTTGTGAATTCATTTCTTTGTCGTTACGAACTTCAAATCCAATCCAATGACTGTCGCCCCTAACTAAATACCCTTATTCCGAACACAATGGGATATGTTTCGTTAGCTAATTCTATCATTTCGATCAGTTTTGTTTAAAATCAACATATAAATCTATATATTGAAATTTAAACGCACATTTTAATTTACCGGGGCCACATACTGACTCTAAAAATTTCCGAAAAATATTTTCTAGCTTTGTATCGACGATATGGTTTTAACAAAACTAATTTCGTCAAATTCTGAGACCGTTTGTAAAATGGCCATTTTCCGGTCGATCGAAATTGACTGAAACTGTTAAAACACGTTTTCTTTTGCCACGCTCACATATTGATTCAGAAATTTACGAATTTTGTAATCTAGCAATAACATAACACTATGGATCCAACAAAAGTGGTTTCGTCGAAAACCGAGGTCGTTTGCAAAATTTCCATTTTTTTAGGGCCAGAATTCCATAGCGACTATTCTGAATTTTCAATTGGACATAACTTTTTATTCCTACTATGAAATTTCAATTTTTCGAATTCGTTGGAAAGATATTCCTAATTAGATTCTAATGTTTTTGGTTTCGCCAAAATCCGATTTATTTTGAATCCTGTACATTCATTTGAAATTTGAAATCGCATTTTTGAACTACCGCGCCATTTTTAATTCCTTTTATATTTAAAATAAAATATTTCTATTCTCACGTCGATTCAAATAAATATATAAGTTCTATTTCTATTCAAAATAAATTTCTCGTCGTCATTATTTAAAATAATTCATTTTAATTACTCAAAATTCGCTAAAATTGCCAAAATAAAATTTTTAAATTGGCTCGGATTTCCGGGTTATTACAATCTCCCCCACTTAAAATTTTCATCCCCGAAAAGGAACGGAGATAAAAGTTGTTTCACAAACCAACTCAACTTTCATTATTTCCATTATGGCTTAAGTTCTTCAACTTTTCAGTTTCTAAGAACTTTTCAAATTTTTCAAAAATTTGGCTAATACCCTAAATTTTCGAAAAATTTCGCCATAACCTCCCCTGCACCGGGAGCTTGGGGATATTTCAAATAGCCTCCTATGGCCCTCACTAATCCAAAAGAAAAAGCCAAGCGGCTAGCCAATCGGCTCATAAAATCATCAAATCCCCAAGAAATACAATAAACATGTACCTATTTGTCGGGCAAACAATTTTATTCCTCTTTTGTCCAGCCTCCTTGCTATGACCTGTTCAATGTATATACATGTATATGCATGCAATTGTAATCATTTTTCAATATAGTTCAATATTTGGTTCAATTTGACATAATGGTTCAAAATTCTAATTAATCAAAACAATAATCAAACAACACAATCAGCAATCAATTAGTTGATTATCTTTTCAAATTCATAACTTGGATACATAGTCAAAAATCACATTTTTGGTGCCAAATCACAACAATAAACCCTACCTAGTTTTGGTTCTCACACCAGTCAATTGGAAATATATAAATATCACACCTTCGAAACTCGAGCATGAATGCCGATGTTGATGCATCATGATCAGGATTATTCCCGGACGACTAGAGTGTGATTTTATATCTATCCAGTATATTAAAACTTTGAATACACATGGATCAGACGCATACGCAAAATCTTTATATACTGGATTGTCCAAATTAAATATAATTAAATAATCAAATACGAATAACTGATTTAAATTACAAAACAAAAATTGTTTTCATTTTAAAAAATATACTCTTCACACTCGTTCTAGGATACTACTGATCCCATCTTTAACGAGTCATTCCCATTGGATATTGCTAATCCAATCTCTGATGAGTTCTTTCATTCGGTTCTAAGGTGTCTTGTTCTCGAGCTCTGTAAAGCAAAGCTCTGATACCAGCTGTAACGATAAGGAATTTCGCTCGATCCGCATCGATCGCTAAACCGACCAAGACCGTTCGAAACCCCTGATTGTTTTGAGAACACGACAAATTGGAATGCAAACAGAAGAACATTTCATTGTATATTACAACAATTCCATCAGAATGCAAGAATATACAGAGTATGAATAAATATTACACAGAAAATATCAGAGATTTAAATTACATTTAAATACATCGCAGTGGAAAAACAATATAAAGCACAACTGAAAACAGATACAGGGATACAGAGCTTTCCGAATACTGCTTCAGCTATAAACCAGGATCCTGTGAATATAAATCTGCAAAACCAAAACTACTAACTGCCCGTGTCGAAAATAAGGGCACCCAGAGTTTAGGTTAAAACAATAAACTCCAGGTCAGTCATGTGACTGGTGTGAGAACTAAAACAAATATTAATCTTTATTTTAAAATTTAGTAAACCAAGGGACCACGCCATATAACACGGAACGGGTTTCCTCCCAAGAATACCAGTGCATAAAACAACAACGCAATGCTAAATAAAGAACAATGAAGCTATTATAAGACCCAGGTCCCATCACACAATGCAACACAAGCCGGAGGATAGGGTTTTACCTTATAATAGCCAAAGAATGCTTGATACGCTAAATTTCATCTTTTATTACTATAAGTGTATAGTGTCAAAACAATTTCAATCATAAGTATCAATCATAGACGGCATGGGTACCATATATCATGTCGCCATACTAGTTCTACAATCAAAACCGCAAATTCACGTATTGGAAGTTAGATTTTCCGTCTGTGAACCGAGTTAAGGGATCGTCCTCTACCAAATTCGAGACGCTCTAGCCCGCCCCTCAGGAAGAGCCACAACTGCCTCTTGAATCGTCAGGGCCGGTCCACTCGATGTGGATTATAATGCCTGAACACAGCGTCCCACCCCCCCCGTTTGGGGCGTCAATGAGCCAAATGACTCCATCGGCTCCACATAGTCACCGATATATCCGAGGCGCTTCACAATCCAACAACCACACAGGTGAAAATAATATAAATGTCAGGGCTGGTAGGTCACTGACACCACCCTAGCTAGAAGGAAACACATGCCCTCCCCGAGGTCCTCTCCCATTTCTGGTTCACAACCGGGGAGTGAGGCTCGCGAATTAACGCTACACAAAGCTGTGCCACACAGGCGGTGCTTTGATCATCAACCACAAGACTCTGCTTTTCATTAGAAGCCTTGATCATTTGCATCTTAGCATGCCACACAGGCAAACCACTCCATGCAACCAATATCCATCAATCACACTGAATGATATCCAATGTCAGACACACAGTCCATTTACAAGTCCGTTCTGGGTCTGAACGAAACCGGAGGCACCTTGTACCTCGCATATCCATTGATCTCCAAGTACGTCTGGACAATCATCAACTGATTCCCTCCTCTTGGGTGTACAACCCAATCAAGATCATCAGTAATTATCCAAACGATGTGAAGACTTCCGGTCTTCGACTACCGTCTTCATCCTCGACACATCGTCGAATCAGTTATTCAGAATGGGATAAACCCGGTCTTTCTGAATAACTCGTGTATATAATAAACAAGTGTTACACAAACACAACATACACCTCATTCCAATTCAGAGTATTCTTTTATTCAAGTATTCTTATACTTTGGGAAAGGTTCCCATTAATTTTATCAAAGATAAATTCCTTAAATTTATTCTTTAATCTTCCTTTGAATATCAATTCAAACCAAATTATGGTTTATCCAAGCTAGTCAGTATTAACGAACCTTACCGAAGTAATCATTTGTTTTAATTTCCCAACCCCAACCTATTCTTCCCATGAAGTAAAACTGGTAATACTTCATATCTAACACCACGGTGTTATCGGTAAATTTAATTACCATTTCACGTCCAAATCTAATTAAAGATTTAACTATCGCCTGGAGCAAAACTGGTGATACTCCATCCTCGATTATTTCAATCTAATTAAAGATTCATTAAAACTCCACTTGATTTTAATCTTCCTAAAAATCAAATTAATGATTGTTTAACTTGGGAAACCATATCCTGTCTTTAACTGAGCTAAAGAACCAATGTCATTTAAAACACGGTTCACGATAAACCCGAAATCACATTCCATTAACGATAGAATCTTCATGGAAAACAAATCGATATATATATAATCGAAATAAACTTCCATATCCTACTAATAATATAAATGAAATAACGGCAACGCCTTTTAAATTCCAGATATATTAGCAGTCTTCCTCCATAGAAATTCACTTCGATTATTACCAAATCGAATTCCATTCCATTCCAATTTATTTTATTAAAATGAAAAACTTTACTTTGGAAAATATCCTTTAAATCTTAACAAAATATTTATAAATTCCAAATCACATTTCACTGTAAATCGGGTTAGAGAACGAATGTCGTTAAAACACAGTTCACGATAAACCCAATTCACGTTCCATTAATTATCGGGTTAAAGAACAAGTGTTATTTAAAACACCATTCACGATAAACCCAAAAATCAATTCAAATTCAATTCCAATTAAATACCATTTAATTGGTATACTTCATTAAATCTAAATAAAAAGATTTAATCCTTTTCTCAACTGGGTTTAAGAACAGTGTTAATGAAGACACCATTCACGACAAACCCAAATCCCATTTGATATTAAATACAAGGCTCTGAATAGAAAATATATCGGCTTATATTCAATATCAAATTCTACGACCAACAAATATCGTATTGGAAATAACGATATAAATATATCTTTCAAATTTCCATAACAATATCTGTATTATCACTAAATCCAACATCGAAATATCCCAAAGACAATTTCGATTCAAATCCATTCTAATTCAATTATTGGAAATTCTGGTTACTTTTAAAACCCTTTCAAATCCAATTTAATTATTTCAAAAATAAATGGATTATAATTCTAGTTCAAAACTAGTTCATTTCGATAAAAATCTATTTTTATCTTTTCAAATATGGATTTTTTCATCCCAATTCTTTCCAAATCATTTCTTATGATCCTACACAAATTATTAATATTTTTAATAATTTTATCAAGGCCTGTACAGTCGATTTCCATAAACGGCCATCGAACTGCACTTACAACGACCTTTTCCAAATTTATTTGGATATAATTCCAAATCCAACCATTAGATTTCAAATCTCTAATATTCGTTAGAAAGCTCTTTTCGATACGAACCCAAGGTTCTGGTTTTAGGAGAATCCGACGGTCGGATCTCCCGTAATATCCGTTCGAAGTCAATGGTCGAAATTCGCGAACTACTGCTGCGCGGCGCGTTCTATTCAGGCCATTATATATATATATATATAATATATTACATATATTTCGTCGGTTTCCTTTTAAAATATATTTCATAAATCGTTTTAAATTCGTTTTCAAATCGATTTCAACTTCATATTCAATTTCAAATAAAAATTGAATATTCCATATCATCGATATTTAAACGATAGTATTTTCAAAATATTATATTTTGAAATCACTTCCTTTTCGATATTCATTATAAAAATCAATAAAATTGATATAGATATCGTTCACGTTAAAATGGCGCAAATCTAATCAACGCGGGTTTATATATTTCAATAACTTCGTTAATCTATTCAACAAATGAATATTTTCTTCAACACATGAATTTTCTTTTATTCAACACATGAATATATATTTTATTCAACACATGAATTTTCTTTTATTCAACACATGAATATATATTTTATTCAACAAATGAATTTTCTTTTATTCAACACATGAATATATATTTTATTCAACACATGAATTTTCTTTTATTCAACACATGAATATATATTTTATTCAACACATGAATTTTCTTTTATTCAACACATGAATATTCTTAATTTTCCAACTTGGAATGGGGCCCAATCAATTACCATATAATGTTAATTATATGGAATCCCTACAACACATGTATATAATAGCAACGATAAATAATCAACCATCATCCAGAGTGCATTCTACACTGCATAAGCATCAAATATAAATATTTAACGCTTATAACAACCTGTCAATCAATTGATCGACATACAGCTAATTATTTGGGATTAGTGTACGCCAAATATCATCCCAACACCCGTGTGGGGTTTCAAATCAACAAACACAGATTTTTATTTGTGCAGTTGGGCGATGTGTAAAATTTATCGTCCCAATCAATATCAGTCAAATGGGTGTACATAAACAAATCGTCCGATTTGTTTATAAAGATTTATTTTATATACACGTTAAAAATTATATTTTTAACCATAAATAATTTATTCCATTCCACTACACATAATCATTTTTCACAACACATCAATCAAACAAACAAGTCATCCATGGTCTGTGGACAACAGGTGTCGGGTGCTGCTAAGCACCGTCTGCATCCTAGTATATATTTCAAACTAGAAATTGAAATAAAAGTGAGGAGTTCTCACCTTTGGGTTCCACTCCGCCAGTTTTACTTCTGAACTTCTGAACCGTTTGGATTTGTTCGAAATTCCAACGCATCCTTTTCACGCTGTTCATAGATAAAAATCACATTTTTATTCTTCTTCATATATATAAATCGAATTTTTATCGCTACTTTATATAAGTAAAAAAATCAGATTTTTTTTAATTATCTATATGATATAAAAATCATATTTTTACTTTACAATGCTACTTTATATTTTAAAACCCAATGCTATATTTTTATTTTTTAAAAATCTAATTTTAAAATAAGGCTAAATATATATATATAAACTATATTATTATTTTTTCAAACATTATAAAAAAATTGATTTTGTTGAAAAGAAACATTAATTACATTTGTTAAATTTAATAACTGAATTAACTAACCTAATTAGGGCTTAAATTAACTCGCCCTACCATTTTCCAGGCAAGTAACCTTCACTACCTCTCCCGTACCTCGTCGGAGGCACCTCAGGCCATCGGCCTCTGATCAATAGCCACTGAAACCCGCGCCACTCCAAGCCGCCCCCATCCCTATCGGTCCCGTCCCCTATCAACCCTCCAGTCGCCTCGAATTACCCCAAAACTGAGACGCCTAATTAAGACCTTCAGCGTCAAATGGAGCAACTGGAGGCCGAGCGCCACTGGGCATTGACGAAGCTCATGTAGTCGAACCCTTTTCCCGTTGAATCCCTATTTTAATTCGTAGCAGATTTGGTGGAAAGTGGAAATGAAATCTTGAGCGATTTTCACCGTTAAATGGAAGAGGCGGAAGTTTGACCACGGCTTGGACTTGGTCTAGGGTTTTGACCATTTGGGAATTATATAAATATATATATATATTATTATTTAATTTGTGAATTCATTTCTTTGTCGTTACGAATTTCAAATCCAACCGAACGACTGCCGCCCTAGCTAAATACCCCCATTCCGAACACAATGGGATATGTTTCGTTAGCTAATTCTATCATTTCGATCAATTTCTGTTAAAATCAACATATAAATCTATATATTTAAATTTAAACGCACATTTTAATTTATCGGGACCACATACGGACTCTAAAAATTCCCGAAAAATATTTTCTAGCTTCGTATCGACGATACGGTTCTAACAAAACTAATTTCATCAAATTCTGAGACCGTTTGTAAAATGGCCATTTTTCGGTCGATCGAAATTGACTGAAACTATTAAAACACGTTTTCTTTTTCCACACTAACATATTGATTCAGAAAATTACGAATTTTGGAATCTAGTAATAACTTAACACTACGGATCCAACAAAAGTGGTTTCGTCGAAAACCAAGGTCGCTTGCAAAATTTCCATTTTTTTAAGGGTCAAAATTCCATAGCGACTATTCTGAATTTTCAATTCTGAATTTTCAATTGGACATGACTTTTTATTCCCGCTATGAAATTTCAATTTTTCGAATTCGTTGGAAAGATATTCCCAATTAGATTCTAATGTTTTTAGTTTTGCCAAAATCCGGTTTATTTTGAATCCAGTACATTCATTTGAAATTTGAAATCGAATTTTCGACCTACCGCGCCATTTTTAATTCCTTTTATATTTAAAATAAAATATTTATATTCTAACGTCGATTCAAATAAATATATATGTTCTATTTCTATTCAAAATAAATTTATCGTCCTCATTATTTAAAATAATTCATTTTAAATACTCAAAGTTCGCTAAAATTGCCAAAATAAAAATTTTAAATTAGCTCCGATTTCCGGGCTATTACATTAAGGTTGCGTTCTGCGCAAGAATTTGAGCGGAGAATCTAAACGGAGAATTGTAGTTAGCGGAGAATGTGTTTGGCGCGTTAAGCGGAGTATTTAAGCGCAGTATTTAAGCGGACCATTTTGTTTTTATTTTGTAATTTAATTAATGGTTAATTAATTAATCATTTATTTTTAATAAATAATATATATCAATAATTTACACAAATAAATAAATAAAATAAAAAATTGAAACAAGTTGCTCCAATTCATTTCAAATCATCTCCATTACGTAGAGCATTTCGATACGATCGCAACGCAAAATACCCGTTTCAAACGGATCTCATATGCACAAGTTATCAATTTTTAAAGTTAATAATAACCTAAAATAAGTAATTAAATAAATTAATAAGTAAAAATTATACCCAACAGCTCAAAATTGGGCTGTTTGGGACCCGACGCGTCGGTGCCCAACAGCTCACTTTTGAGCCGTTGGGCAAACGGGGCATTTTGCGCAGTTATTAACACGCGTAGGACGCGTCCATGCATAAAATGCCCCATTTGGGCAAAAGAACAAGGCCTAAGTAGATCAAGAGCAAAGGTTAGCATCGAAACACTCAACTTGGAGTGGAGTGTCATTTAAGCATTTGTTTTAATCTGTAGGAGCACTAAATCTCTAGGAGCCTTAGGCGGTGTTTGGTTTACGCTTTTTAATTTATAATTTTCGTCCGTAGTAAAATACGAACAGTACATGTATAACGTAAAAAACGATCATTTTAAAAAACAAAATTGACACACAAAATAGAAAACAACTTTTACTTGTTTTCCTTATTTTTTTTGTATTAACTCAAGAAAATAAGATAGTATCATTCGTCATCTCTCACTCTTTTACATGATCCCTTCCATCACCCTTTCACTCACTCCATCATCCCTTAATGACACGACCCAAACTTCCTCGGTAAGGAAAGCACGGATTGCATTGAGGACAAGACACATCAGGACGCAAACAGAAGAACATTTCATTGTTTATTACAACAATTCCATCAGAATACAGGAATATACAGAGCATGAATAAATATTACACCGAAAATATCAGAGATTTAAATTACATAGCAGCGGAAAAATAATACAAAACACAACTGAAAGTAATACACGGATACAGAGCTTTCCGAGCATCGTTCCAGCTGTAAATCAGGATCCTGTGAATATAAATCTGCAAGAGAATAAATTCTCCGCCGATATACAACCTCTGAGCTCGAACGTCTCAGAGAAGGGCGTTAAGCAAGAGAATAAATTCTCCGCCGCCAAACAGATGTATATTTAATAGAGATCAATCAATCACAGAATAAAATCCAATGTCGGACACACAGTCCATTTACAAGTTCGTTCTAGGTCTGAACGAAGCCGGAGGCACTTTCCTCGCATATCCATCGATCTCCAAGTACGTCTGGACGATCACCAACTGATTCCCTCCTCTTGGGTGTACAGCCCAATCAAGATCATCAGTAATCACCCAAACGATGTGAAGACTTCCGGTCTTCAACCACTGTTAGACCGAAATTTGGGCCTAACACCCAAATGCTATGTGAAAACCTCACAATCACAGATCAATGCAGAAAAAGCAGTAAAATAAGAGGAGACACACGAGATTTTTATAGTGGTTCGACTCAAACCAAGCCTACGTCCACTTTATAGTTTCTTAAATCCTAAGAAGCTATTACAATACTGTTTGCTTGCGGTTTATACAGAAATCCTCGTGTTTACAATGAAGAAGAGGAGATTAGAGAATGAATTTATACACGAATTCCTCGTGTTAAAGTGATGCGTAATGTCCTTGCTTGGTTGTAAAGGATACCAAGTGTTGGAGTCGCCAAAAAGTCCCTTGAAATGTTCATATGAGGGTGTATTTATAGGCGTAGAGGATCCTTGCAAGGTTCTGAAGCGGTCCGGTTCGGAGGTGCCACGTGGCGGGCACTGAGGTGATCTCGGAAGTAGTGGAGCAGCGGTTACCAAGTCGTGTGGAGACAGGTGTCAACCGATCCGCATCCGTAGGAAGCAGTTATGGCAAGAGAATAGGTCAGAACTTCGTGTGCAGAAGTAGGTCCATGGGGTCGGTTAGGGTCTCCATCTGATCTGAGCCGGAGTGTCCAAAGCCAAGCGTGCTCTTGTGAGGATTTGGTGTGAAGCGGGTCGGGTCTGCCTTATCCCGATCCGAACCGGGGTCTCCGATCCGAGCCGACATCTAAGTGTTGAAGGGAGGATGTTGAGTTGGTGAAGGCGGGATGCCTCATTCTGATCCAAACTGAATTATCTGATCCGATCCGAGGATCTATTCAATGCTAAATTCCAGGTCTCTGGTTCTGCATGCGTTCACGGAAACGAGCATAACTTTCAAACCGTAAGTCCGTTTTAGCCAAACGTAAGCTGAAACTAAAGCTAATTCAGAGATCTACAAGAGTTATCATGCTTAGCTCCGTAATCTCTGTTTTCGGGCCCAAAAAAGGTCATCTGGTAGGAGTTCCGGGACTTTCTTTGTTTGTGATGCGATTTCGACCAAATCGCTACCTGTCTTCTGACGATGTTTCCAATACTCTAGTGTGTTGTTTATAAGAGATTCCATATGTGACTGCTTTGACTAAAAAGCGGGTCAACATTTTGCCCCCCAGAACATATCTTGCTGGTTGAAGGAAGATGTGTTCTGGATAATCCAAGTCCACGCCGGGCCTGCCAGCTACAAGTATAATCCATACCTACGAAGAAGAGAAAGCAAACAGGTATGTAAAAACCTAACAAAACCGATTACACTTTCGAGCATAAACCATGCTTGGGTGTTTGTTTGAGCATAAACCATACTCAAGACACGTTCAAATCATCCTGCCAAAACCTGACGAGGGACCTAACCTTCCGGGTATAAGCCATACCAGGAAGTTCAAAATGAGCATAAACCATACTCGAGTTTTATTGAGTTCCTTTTCCAGATCCTGACAAAACAATAAGCCGTTCCTGAGTATAATCCATACTTAAGAATCCTAGTGAGTACAATCCATACTCATGTCGGGATAGAGCCATGCTTGCTAAAACCTGACAAGACAGTCTGTCCCTAGTCATAATCCATGCCTAGGGGTCCGAGATAAGTATAAGCCATACTTTAGTTGAGATTGAGAATCCTGCCACAACCTGACAAGATACTTGAATTGCCAAACATAATCCATGCTCGGAAAGTCCTTCCTTATTCAATTCAAAGTACAAAACCAAAGCAAATCCTGATTGGTTTGTTATCGAGTGCAGCACACGCTTTGGAGCTAAATCCTAACCTCGAACGTGTGTACTCCGATTTAGCCAATCGGAAAACCTAAAGAAAGCAAAGAAACATATCTTAAATCCTATGAAATGTAGGAAATCCATGCTGATCTCATCCATATCAGTTGATGATGAGCCCGCGAGAGCTCGATTCAGGGTCATTCCCTCTCCGGGGAGCAGGTGGTGGTGGCACAGGTGCTGGCGCTATTGGTTGTTTCACATACTCGGGTAGCTCTCCACGTCTAACCCGTTCCTCAATCAGATCTCGCAAGTATCTACAGTCATTTGTGTCATGACCGTCCATATCGTGAAACATGCAGTATTTCCCAGAATCGCGTTCTTTTTGTGATGGCTCCCTCCTGGGAGGCTTTGGATAGGAGACGTCACCGTTTGTGTTCACATAGATTTCGGTTAGTGACGAATTGAGTTCTGTGTACTTTTCATATCTGGGCCCTCTCTGGGGCTAAGCGTTGCGGTCATTCTTGACGACAGCTTTTCCTTTGCCTTTACCAGAATCAGACGGTTCTCCGTCTTCGAGCATGTTAACATCGAGAATTTTCTTTTCGGACGTTGCGTCTTCTTCACGCAAAAACCTATCTGATTCAAGGTAGAATTCGCTGAGATTCCTTGGTGGGTCTCGGTACAAGGATTTTTTGAACTCCGAGTTGTCTAGAACGCCGAACACTACCGCCATCAATACCATAGATGGCTCAGGTCGATCAATTGACGCTGCTGCAACATTGAACCTTTTCAGAAATGACGGCAGAGTTTCTTTAGGCCTCTGCTTGATTGTAGTTAGTGACATTACATTCTTGGGTCGAGCGATGTGGACCCAAAATTGTTCAATAAAGCGAGCGACCAACATGTTCCAACTGTTGATCGATTCAGATTCTAGCTGCCGAATCCACATAGCGGCTATATCGGACAAAAAGAGAGGGAAGCACTTTGCCATGACGTTTTCCGACGCCGATTGAACTTCCATATGACGTTTGTAGCGCATCAGATACACGGTAGGATCTGTCCTGCCATTGTAGGGCTCCAGTTGTGGAAGTTTGAAATCCGGGGGATTGCGGGAGTTCCTGATTTCCTGTGTGAATGGATTGTGATTGACATCATCCATGTCATTCTGATAGGTACGGCCTCTCGAGAGGCGTTCAATGAGATTGGCGAGTCGATCACCTTCAAAGAGATGTTGCAAGATGCTGAGGTCAGAGATGGTGCCCGCATCGTTGAATCCAGCAGAGTGTGGAAGTGTACGGGGAGCTTGGAGAGATGTCCGGTTCGAATCGGGTGTAGCAGGGCCGAACCGAACCTGTTCTCGTGCCCCCATCCGAGGCAACTCATGCTGAAGCTGCGCAGGTCCTGATGCTTGAGTATCGAACCGAACCGGAGCTGATGTCAGCCGCGCTCGAGTTGAGTTTCCTGAGACGCCTTCATCCAAAGCGTTGTGTGGTGAAGCTGCACGCTGTGGAGGGGGATTGGCCCCGAGTTCTCTCGGAGCTTGCTCATCAGTTCGGATCGGGTCCGAACCGATCCGGTTCTCTGCTCCTGCTGGAGCTGATTCAATGTTATTTCCAGCAAGTTGTGCATAGCCGCTCGGCCTTCCTTCCATCCGAGCGAATAATCGGTCGATCATCTCCTGTTTTTTGCGGAGGAGATCATCTTGCCTTGCCATCTGGGTTCTCAATTCAGCGAGAACGCCATCCATCTCTTCTCGCGTCAAATATGCTGATGGGTTTTCATGTGAGGAAGCTTCATGGCTTGCTTCGTTTCTTGTGCATTTGCCTTCAACATGGGAAATCTTTCGCTTAGCCATCGATCCAATAGCCAAATAATCCAAGCAGAAGTTGAAGTTGTCGTGTTCCCTCCTACCTGACGCGCCAAAATGTTAGACCGAAATTTGGGCCTAACACCCAAATGCTATGTGAAAACCTTACAATCACAGATCAATGCAAAAAAGCAATAAAATAAGAGGAGACACACGAGATTTTTATAGTGGTTCGGCTCAAACCAAGCCTGCGTCCACTTTACAATTTCCTAAATCCTAAGAAGCTATTACAATACTGTTTGCTTGCGGTTTATACACGAAATCCTCGTGTTTACAATGAAGAAGAGGAGATTAGAGAATGAATTTATACACGAATTCCTCGTGTTAAAGTGATGCGCAATGTCATTGCTTGGTTGTAAAGGAGACCAAGTGTTGGAGTAGCCAAAAAGTCCCTTGAAATGGCCATATGAGGGTGTATTTATAGGCGTAGAGGTGCCTTGCAAGGTTATGAAGCGGTCCGGTTTGGAGGTGCAACGTGGCGGGCACTGAGGTGATCTCGGAAGTAGTGGAGCAGCGGTTACGAAGTTGTGTGGAGACAGGTGTCAACCGATCCGCATCCGTAGGAAGCAATTATGGCAAGAGAATAAGTCAGAACTTCGTGTGCTGAAGCAGGTCTAGGGGGTCGGTTCGGGTCTCCATCCGGTCCGAGCCGGAGTGTCCAAAGCCAAGCGCGCTCTTGTGAGGATTTGATGTGAAGCGGGTCGGGTCTGCCTTATCCCGATCCAAACCGGGGTCTCCAATCCGAGCCAACATCTAAGTGTTGAAGGGAGGATGCTGAGTTGGTGAAGGCGGGATGCCTCATTCCGATCCGAACCGACTTATCCGATCCGAGGATCTATTCAATGCTAAATTCCAGGTCTCCGGTTCTGCATGCGTTCACGGAAACGAGCATAACTTTCAAACCGTAAGTCCGTTTTAGCCAAACGAAAGCTCAAACTGAAGATAATTCAGAGATCTACAAGAGTTAACAAGCTCAGCTGTAATCATTGTTTTCGGACCCAAAAAAGATCATCTGGTAGGAGTTCCGGGCCTTTCTTTGTTTGTGATGCGATTTCGACCAAATCGCTGCCTGTCTTCTGATGATGTTTCCAATACTTTAGTGTGTTGTTTATCAGAGATTCCATATGTGACTGCTTTGACTAAAAAGTGGGTCAACAACCACCGTCTTCATCCTCGACATATCGTCGAATTGGTTATTCAAAATGGGTATAAACCCGGCCTTTCTGAATAACCCGCGTATATAATAAACAAGTGTCATACAAACACAACATACACCTCATTCCAATTCATCAGTCACTAACCGTAAATTAGCAAGAGAACAATTCCCCAAATATTAACCCCAAAGGCCGAAACCAACATCAGATCAATACCCAGGAAACCATCCTTCTTAGCTAAACTACACTTAGTTTCTAAATTTCACATTTTTAGGGAAAAGTTCCCATTAATTTTATCAAAGATAAATTCTTCTAAATTTATTCTTTAATCTTCCTTTGGATATCATTTCAAACCATGTTAATGTTTTCCAAACTAGTCGGGATTAGCGAACTACACCAAAGTAATTATTTATTTTATTTCCCAATCCCAATCTATTCATCCCATGGAGCAAAACTGGTAATACTCCATATCTAACACCACGGTGTTATCGGTAAATATTAATTACCATTTCACGTTCAAATTTAATTAAAGATTAACTATCGCTTTGGAGCAAAACTGGTGATACTCCATCCTCATTTACTTTAATCTAATTAAAGAGTCATTAAAACTCCACTTAGTTTTAATCTTTAACTGGGTCAAAGAACCGATGTCATTTAAAACACGGTTCACGATAAACCCAAAATCACAACCCATTGTTAATCGGGTTAAAGAACAGGTGTTATTCAAAACACCGCTCACGATAAACCCAAAAACCAATTTAAATTCAATTCCAATTAAATACTAATTAACTGGACAATTTCACTAAATCTTAATTAAAAGATTTATTCTTTTCTAAACTAGGTTCAAGAATAGTGTTATTGAAGACACCATACACGACAAACCCAAATCACATTCGATATTAAATATAAGGCTCTGAATAGAAAATATATCGGCTTATATTCAATATCAAATTCTGAAACTAACAAATATCGTATTGGAAATAACGATATAAATATATCTTTCAAATTTCCCCAACCATATCTATATAATCACGAAATCCAACATCGAAATATTTCGAAGATAATTTCGATTCAAATCCATTCCAATTTATATATTGGAAATTCTGGTTATATTAAAACCATTCACAAGTCCAATTTATTTTATTTAAAAATATTGGATTATTTTTCTAGTTATAAACTAATTCATTTTGATAAAAATATATCTTTATCTTTACAAATGTGCAGTTTTTCAGCCCAGTTCTTTTCAAATCATTTATTATGATTTTATACAAATTATAGATATCTTTAATAATTTTATCAAGGCCCGTACAGTCGATTTCCAATAACGGTCGTCGAACTGCACTTACAGTGACCTTTCCCAAATTTGATTTGGACATAATTCCAAATCCAACCGTTAGATTTCAAATTTCGAATATTCGTTGGAAATCTCATTTCGATATGAACCCAACGGTTCTGGTTTTAGGAGAATCCGAAGGTCGGATCTCCCGTAATGTACGTTCGAAGTCAATGGTCGAAAATTCAAGAATTGTCGCGGCGCGGCGCGTTCTATTCAGGCCATTATATATATATATTATATATATTTCGTCGATTTCCTTTTAAAACGAATTTTATAAATCGTTTCAAATTGGTTTCAAAAACAATTTCAACTTTCATTTCAAATTCAAATCAAAATTGAAATTTCCATTATAAATTCTTTTTACTTTCGTTTCTATTTGATTTCAATTCAAATCGATTTCATTTCAATTTCAGTTCGTTTTCAATTCGATTTGAATTCATTCCAAATCGATTTCACTTCGATTTCCAATTGCATTTCTATATAATTCAATTTCAATTATAATTCGATTTGAATTCATTTCAATTCGAATTCATTTTATATTCAATTCAATTCGAATTCATTTTATATTCAATTCAATTCGAATTCATTTTATATTCAATTCATTTCGAATTCATTTTCTTTTCAATTCAATTCGAATTCATTTTCTTTTCAATTCAATTTTTAAATCTCTTTTCAATATTCATTATAAAAATGAATATAATTGATATAAATATCGTTCGCGTCAAAATAGCGCATCTCTAATCAACACGGTTTTATGTTTTTCAATAACTTCGTTATTCTATTCAACAAATGAATATTTATTCTATTCAACACCTAAATCTATATTTCTTTCAACGCATGACTAATCTCAACACATGAGTACTGTCAACACGTGCCTATTTTAGTTATTTAATATATTTTATAAAATTATGATTTCTATCATTTAATTTTTAATCAAACTCCAACCGAAAATTAGTAAGAGAACGATTCCCTAAGTATTAACCACGAAGGCCGAAACCAACATCAGATCAATACCCAGGAGACCACTCATCTTATCTATTTTCCAGTTAGTTTCTAATTTTATATATGATAAAGATGAAAATTTTATTGTTAAAATATTTCGTTCAACACATGACTAATCTCAACACATGAGTACTGTCAACACATGACTATTTATTATATTCAACACATGAATCTTATTTTACAATATTCTTTATTTTTCCAATTGGAATGAGGCCCAATCAACTACAATATAATGTTAATTATATGGATTCCATACAACACATGCATATAATAGCAACGATAAATAATCAACCATCATCCAAAGTGCACCACACAACTGCACAAGCATTATATATAAATAATTAACGCTTACACAGTCTGTCGACCAATCGATCGACATACAACAAAATAATTGGGATTAGTGTACGCCAAATATCATCCCAACACCCGTGTGGGGTTTCAATCGACAAACACTAAATATTATTTGTGCAGTTGGGCGATGTGTAAAATTTATCGTCCCAATCAATCTCCTTCAAATAGGTGTACATAAACAAACCGTCCGGTTTGTAAATAAATATTTATTTATTCACATTCACGTTAAAATTATATTTTTAACTATATTAATTTATTTCAACACATGAAGGTTTTATCATCCATTTCACATCAACATCACAAACAAACTTCACAACACATCAAACAAGCATAAAAGCCATCCATGGTCTGTGGACGACGGGTGTCGGGTGCTGCTAAGCATCGTCTGCATCCTAGTATATAATTTTAACTAGAAAACAAGATTTAAAGTGAGAAGTTCTCACCGACTAGCTAAACCAAACGCCACGACTCTTCATATGTAGAATTCTTCGTCGTGCTCGCCTTTTGTCAATTTCACTGCCCGTAGCCACTACATATATAAAAATCACATTTTTATATTGTTGCTATGTATATAAAAATTCTATTTTTACACCGCTACTATATAGATAAAAATTCTATATATCTACTTCTAATACAAAGATCAATTTTCTATCATCATACCTATATAAAAATTATATTTTTATTACTCTACCTTAATAAAAACCATATTTTTAATACTCTACCTAAGTAAAAATCAAATTTTTATTATCTGCATTATATAAAAATCATATTTTTATTCTCTACACTATATAAAAATTATATTTTTATTCTCTTCACTATAATTTTTTTTTACATCTTTATGCTTACTACTTCATATTAAAAATCGTATTTTTTTCCCTATCAAAAATCCGATCTTTAACCTTATAAAAATTCGATCTCATTACTTTTAAAAATTCAATCTTGTTACTTTTAAAAATTCAATCTTTTCAATGCATGACATTCATATAAAAATCACTTCTTTTATAAACAGAAATTTAATTTTTATTCTCATGTTTTACACATAAAAATCACATTTTTTTTCTTCTTATGTTATTTAAATAAAATCACACTTCTTCATGAACTAAAATTTATATTTTTATCAACATAAAAATCATATTTTTATGTTAAAAAAAAACATCTCTTTAAAAAACAAACTTTGTATAAAAATCACACTCCTACTCACGGATCTTTCCTATAAAATCAGATTTTTTATTTATTTAAATTAACAAGTAAAAATAGAGAAAAGAAGGAAAAAAACTTACAGGGGGGCTGATTTTCGAATGGAGGGCGGAGTGGAAGGTGGAGGAGATGGCGCGCGGGAGTGGTTGATCATCGGCGGCGGGCTGCGGGCCCAGCGGTGGCGTCGGGTATGAGGGTCGGCGCTGGGGGTGGGTGGGGAGGGGGCTGCATCGATTGGGAAGAGGGGGAGGAGATGGGGGAAGAGGAGGAGAAGGGGAAGAAGGGGGAGGCGGCGCGTGGCCTGCGGCGGCGCCAGTGTGGAGGGCGGCGGCGTATAGGGGCACGATCCCCTTTTGTCTTTTTTTCTTCTGAAAGTCGATTTTGACTTTGAGGGGAGAGAGAAGGGCCTCAGGCCAATATATACTAATATATATATATATATATATATACACACACACATATATATATATATATATATTATTTTAATCCAAAAAGTAACTTTTAATTTTGAACTCGAAACGAGACCTATTGCCTGTCATCCCCAGCTAATTACCCCTATTCCGAACATAATGGGATATGTATCGTAAGCTGATTCGGTCGTTTCGATCAGTTTTCGTCAAAATCAAAATATAAATCTATATATTGAATTTGAACGTGCATTTCAATTTAACGGGGCCACGTATGGACTCTAAAAATTCCCAAAAAATATTTTCTAACTTCGTATTGACGATTCGGTCCTAACAAAACTAATTTCGTCAAATTCTGAGACCGTTTGAAAAATGGTCATTTTCCAGTCGATTAAAATCAACTGAAACTGGTCAAACGCGTTTTCCTTTGCCACGCACACACATTGATTCGAAAAATTATGAATTTTGAAACCTAGCAATAATTTGACATCACGTATCGAACAAAAGTGGTTTCGTCGAAAACCGAGGTCGTTTGCAAAATGGCTATTTTTAAGGGCCGAAATTCCATAGCGACTATTCTGAATTTTCAACTGGGCATAACTTTTTATCCCCGCTATGAAATTTCAATTTTATGGATTCGTTGGAAAGAAATTCTCAATTAGATTCAAATATTTTTGGTTTCGCTAAAATCCGATTTATTTTGCACCCGGTACATTCATTTGAATTTTGAAATCGAATTATCAAACTACTGCGCCATTTTCAATTCCTTTTATAATATAAAATAAAATATTTATATTCTTACAACGATCTATATAATATATACGTTCGATTCTATTCAAAATAAACTTTTCTTCGATATTATTTAAAATAATTCATTTTAAATAATCAAAATTCGTTAAAATTGCCAAAATAAAAAAAATTAAATTGGCTTAGAATTTCCGGGTCATTACAATCTCCCCCACTTAAAACTTTTCGTCAACGAAAAGGAAACGAAGCCGAAAGTTGTTTTACTAATCAACTCAGCTTTCATTATTTTGATTACGGCTTAAGTTCTTCGACTTTTCAGTTTCTAAGAACTTTTCAAATTTTTCAAAAATTTGGCTAACACCCTAAATTTTCGAAAAATTTCTCCATAACCTCCCCTGCACCAGGGACTTCAGGATATTTCATATAGCCTCCCATGGCCTTCTTCAATCCAAAAGAAAAAGAAAAAGCCAAGCGGCTAGCCAATCGGCTCATAAAATCATCCAAACACAAAGAAATACAATAAATATGTACCTAGTTGTCGGGCAAAACAATTTTATTCTTCTGCTCTAGCCTCCTTGCTATGACCTGTTCAATGCAAGTACATGTATATGCATGCAAATGCGATAAATTTTCAATACAATTCACTATTTGGTTCAATTAGGCTAAATGGTTCAAAATTTCAAATAAATGAAACCAACAATTAAACAACACAACCAGCAATCAATTAGTGGATTATCGTTTCAAACTCATAATTTTGATATATATAAAAAAATCACATTTTTGATGCCAAATCACAACAATAAACCTATCTAGTTTTGGTTCTCACACCAGCTTGATGGAAATATATAGATATCACACCTTCGAAACTCGAAAACAAACACTGATGATGTCGCGACATCACCAGAATTGTCCCCGGATGACTAGAGTGTAATTCCATATTTATCCAGTATAAACTTCGAATATACGTTCATGACGCGTATATGCAAAATCTTTATATATTGGATTGCCCAAATTCAATATAAAATAAAATATTCAAAGACGTATAAACTGGTTTAAATTTTCAAAACAATATTGTTTTATTTTAAAAATATACTCTTCACACTCGTTCTAGGATACTACTAATCCTATCTCTAATGAGTCATTCCAATTGGATATTACTAATCCAATATCTGATGAATTCTTTCGTATGGTTCTAATATGTCTTGTTCTCGAGCTCTGTAAACCAAACTCTAATACCAAACTGACACAACCCAAACTTCCCCGGTAAGGAAAGCACAGATTGCGTTAAGGACAAGACACATTGGGACGCAAACAGAAGAACATTTCATTGTTTATTACAACAATTCCATCAGAATACAGGAATATACAGAGCATGAATAAATATTACACCGAAAATATCAGAGATTTAAATTACATAGCAGCGGAAAAATAATACAAAACACAACTGAAAGTAATACACGGATACAGAGCTTTCCGAGCATTGTTCCAGCTGTAAATCAGGATCCTGTGAACATAAATCTGCAAAACCAAAACTATTAGCTGCCTGTGTCGAAAATAGGGCACCCAGAGTTTAGGTTACAACAATAAACTCTAGGTCAATCATGTGAATGGTGTGAGAACTAAAACAGTTATTAATCTTTATTTTTAAAAGAGAGTAATTCAAGGGACCACGCCGAATAACACGGAATGAGTTTCCTCCCAAGAATACCAGTGCATATAAATGAACAACGCAATGCTTTTTCGAAAAATGAAGCTATTATAAGACCCAGGTCCCATCACACAATGCAACGCAAGCCGGAGGATAGGGTTTTACCTTATAACAGCCAAATAATGCTTGATACGTATAAAACGAAATCATTTGATATTATTACTAGTTCATAAGTGTTTCAAAACAATTTCAATAATAAGTATCAAACATAGACGACATAAGCGCCCCATCCCACTATGTCGCCATGCTAGGCTCTACAAATAAAACCGAAATATCACGTATTGGAAATTTGATTTCCGTCATGAGTCGAGGCAAGGGGCAAGCTCCTCTCCGCTTCGAGACACTCTAGCAAATGTCTCAGGACTACTCTCTCTGGGTAGCCACTGGAATCGGCTGGGCCGGTCCTCTCTTACGTTTAAGGATTAGTTATTCCTGAACACACATTTCCCGGTCCTTACAGACCTATAATCGAGGCACCTCGCATTCCAACAACCACAAAGGTGAAAATAATATAAATGTCAGCCAGTTTAAGCACTGACACCACGGTAGCTAGAAAGAAACGTCGTGTCCTCCTAGCAGTCACTATCCCGTTTTTGACTCATATCGAGGTGTGAGGCTCGCGAATTCACACTATACACAAAGCTGCGCCACACAGGCCGTGCTTTGATCATCAACCACAAGACTTTGCTTTTCAACAGAAACCTTGATCATTTGACACTTAGGCATGCTACACAGACAATTCACTCTGTGCGACTGATGTCCATCGATATACAACCTCTGAGCTCGTACATCTCAGAGAAGGGCGTTAAGTAAGAGAATAAATTCTCCGCCACCAAACAGATGTATATTTAATAGAGATCAATCAATCACAGAATAAAATCCAATGTCAGACATACAGTCCATTTACAAGTTCGTTCTGGGTCTGAATGAAACCGGAGGAACTTTCCTCGCATATCCGTCGATCTCCAAGTATGTTTGGACGATCACCAACTAATTCCCTCCTCTTGGGTGTACAGCCCAATCAAGATCATCAGTAATCACCCAAACGATGTGAAGACTTCCGGTCTTCAACCACCGTCTTCATCCTCGACATATCGTCGGATCGGTTATTTAGAATGGGTATAACCCGGCCTTTCTGAATAACCCACGTATATAATAAACAAGTGTCATACAAACACAACATACGCCTCATTCCAATTCATCAGTCACTAACCGTAAATTAGCAAGAGAACAATTCCCCAAATATTAACCCCGAAGGCCGAAACCAACACCAGATCAATACCCAGGAAACCATCCTTCTTAGCTAACCTACACTTAGTTTCTAAATTTCACATTCTTAGGGAAAAGTACCCATTAATTTTATCAAAGATAAATTATTCTAAATTTATTCTTTAATCTTCTTTTGGATATCATTTCAAACCATGTTAAGGTTTTCCAAACTAGTCGGGATTAGCGAACTACACCAAAGTAATTATTTATTTTATTTCCCAATCCCAATCTATTCATCCCATGGAGCAAAACTGGTAATACTCCATATCTAACACCACGGTGTTATCGGTAAATATTAATTACCATTTCACGTTCAAATCTAATTAAAGATTTAACTATCGCTTTGGAGCAAAACTGGTGATACTCCATCCTCGTTCACTTTAATCTAATTAGAGAGTCATTAAAACTCCACTTAGTTTTAATCTTTAACTGGGTCAAAGAACCGATGTCATTTAAAACACGGTTCATGATAAACCCAAAATCACAACCCATTGTTAATCGGGTTAAAGAACAGGTGTTATTCAAAACACCGCTCACGATAAACCCAAAAACCAATTTAAATTCAATTCCAATTAAATACTAATTAACTGGACAATTTCACTAAATCTTAATTAAAAGATTTATTCTTTTCTAAACTGGGTTCAAGAATAGTGTTATTGAAGACACCATTCACGACAAACCCAAATCACATTCGATATTAAATACAAGGCTCTGAATAGAAAATATATCGACTTATATTCAATATCGAATTCTGAAACCAACAAATATCGTATTGGAAATAACGATATAAATATATCTTTCAAATTTCCCCAACCATATCTATATAATCACGAAATCCAACATCAAAATATTCCGAAGATAATTTCGATTCAAATCCATTCCAATTTATATATTGGAAATTCTGGTTATATTAAAACCATTCACAAGTCCAATTTATTTTATTTAAAAATATTGGATTATTTTTCTAGTTATAAACTAGTTCATTTTGATAAAAATATGTCTTTATCTTTACAAATGTGGAGTTTTTCATCCCAGTTCTTTTCAAATCATTTATTATGATTTTATACAAATTATAGATATTTTTAATAATTTTATCAAGGCCCGTACAGTCAATTTCCAATAATGGTCGTCGAACTGCACTTACAACGACCTTTCCCAAATTTGCTTTGGACATAATTCCAAATCCAACCGTTAGATTTTAAATTTCTAATATTCGTTGGAAAGCTCTTTTCAGTACGAACCCAACGGTTCCGGTTTTAGGAGAATCCGACGGTCGGACCACCCGTAATGTCCGTTCGAAGTCAATGGTCGAAATTCGCGAACAGCCGCGGCGCGGCGCGTTCTATTCAGGCCATTATATATATAATATATATATATATATTATATATTTTGTCGATTTCCTTTTAAAACGAAATTTATAAATCGTTTCAAATTAGTTTCAAAAACAATTTCAACTTTCATTTCAAATTCAAATCAAAATTGAAATTTCCATTATAAATTCTTTTTACTTTCATTTCTATTTGATTTCAATTCAAATCGATTTCATTTCAATTTCAGTTCGTTTTCAATTCGATTTGAATTCATTCCAAATCGATTTCACTTCGATTTCCAATTGCATTTCTATTTAATTCAATTTCAATTACAATTCGATTTGAATTCATTTCAATTCGAATTCATTTTATATTCAATTCAATTCGAATTCATTTTATATTCAATTCGAATTCATTTTCTTTTCAATTCAATTCGAATTCATTTTCTTTTCAATTCAATTTTTAAATCTCTTTTCAATATTCATTATAAAAACGAATATAATCGATATAAATATTGTTCGCGTCAAAATAGCGCATCTCTAATCAACACGGCTTTATATTTTTCAATAACTTCTTTATTCTATTCAACAAATGAATATTTATTCTATTCAACACATAAATCTATATTTCTTTCAACACATGACTAATCTCAACACATGAGTACTGTCAACACGTGCCTATTTTAGTTATTTAATATATTTTATAAAATTATGATTTCTATCGTTTAATTTTTAATCAGACTCCAACCGAAAATTAGTAAGAGAACGATTCCCTAAGTATTAACCCCGAAGGCCGAAACCAACATCAGATCAATACCCAGGAGACCACTCATCTTATCTATTTCCCCGTTAGTTTCTAGTTTTATATATGATAAAGATGTAAATTTTATTGTTAAAATATTTCGTTCAACACATGACTAATCTCAACACATGAGTACTGTCAACACATGACTATTTATTCTATTCAACACATGAATCTTATTTTATAATATTCTTTATTTTCCCAATTGGAATGAGGCCCAACCAATTACCATATAATGTTAATTATATGGATTCCATACAACACATGTATATAATGGCAACGATAAATAATCAACCATCATCCAAAGTGCACCACACAACTGCATAAGCATTAAATATAAATAATTAACGCTTACACGGTCTGTCGACCAATCGATCGACATACAACTAAATAATTGGGATTAGTGTACGCCAAATATCACCCCAACACCCATGTGGGGTTTCAATCCACAAACACTGAATATTATTTGTGCAGTTGGGCGATGTGCAAAATTTATTGTCCCAATCAATGTCCTTCAAATAGGTGTACATAAACAAACTGTCCGGTTTGTAAATGAATATTTATTTATTCACATTCACGTTAAAATTATATTTTTAACTATATTAATTTATTTCAACACATGAAGGTTTTATTATCCATTTCACATCAACATCACAAACAAACTTCACAACACATCAAACAAGCATACAAGCCGTCCATGGTCCGTGGACGACGGGTGTCGGGTGCTGCTAAGCACCTTCTGCATCCTAGTATATAATTTTAACAAGAAAACAAGATTTAAAGTGAGAAGTTCTCACTGACTAGCTAAACCAAACGCCACGACTCTTCATATGTAGAATTCTTCGTCGTGCTCGCCTTTTGTCAATTTCACTGCCTGTAGCCACTACATATATAAAAATCACATTTTTATATTGGTTCTATGTATATAAAAATTCTATTTTTACACCGCTACTATATAGATAAATTTTTTATATATCTACTTCTAATACAAAGTTCGAATTTTTATCATCATACCTATATAAAAATTATATTTTTATTTCTCTACCTTAATAAAAACCATATCTTTAATACTCTACCTAAGTAAAAATCAGATTTTTATTATCTGCATTATATAAAAATCATATTTTTATTCTCTACACTATATAAAAATTATATTTTTATTCTCTTCACTATAAATTTTTTTTACATCTTTATGCTTACTACTTCATATTAAAAATCGTATTTTTTTCCCTACCAAAATCCGATCTTTAACCTTATAAAAATTCGACCTTGTTACTTTTAAAAATTCAATCTTGTTACTTCTAAAAATTCAATCTTTTCAATGCATGACATTCATATAAAAATCACTTCTTTTATAAACAGAAATTTAATTTTTATTCTCATGTTTTACACACAAAAATCACATTTTTTTTTTCTTCCTATGTTATTTAAATAAAATCACACTTCTTCATGAACTAAAATTTATATTTTTATCAACATAAAAATCATATTTTTATGTTAACAAAAAAAACATCTCTTAAAAAAAAAACTTTGTATAGAAATCACACTCCTACTCACGGATCTTTCCTATAAAAATCAGATTTTTTATTTAAATTAACAAGTAAAAATAGAGAAAAGAAGGGAAAAAAACTTATAGAGGGGGGCTGATTTTCGAATGGAGGGTGGAGAGGAAGGTGGAGGAGATGGCGCGCGGGAGTGGTTGATCATCGGCGGCGGGCTGTGGGCCCAGCAGTTGCGTCGGGTATGGGGGTCGGCGCTGGGGAGGTTGCGTCGATTGGGAAGAGGGGGAGGAGATGGGGGAAGAGGAGGAGAAGGGGAAGAAGGGGGAGGTGGCGCCTGGCCTGCGGCGGCGCCAGGGTGGAGGGCGGCGACGTATAGGAGGCGCGATCCCCTTTCGTCTCTTTTTTTTTTCTTTTTTCTGAAAGTCGATTTTGACTTTGAGGGGGAGAGAGAAGGGCCTCAGGACAATATATACTAATATATATATATATATTTTATTTTAATCCAAAAAGTAACTTTTAATTTCGAACTCGAAACGAGACCAACCTCCTGTCGTTCCCAGCTAATTACCCCCATTCCGAACATAATGGGATATGTATCGTAAGCTGAATCGATGTTTTGATTAGTTTTCGTCAAAATCAAAATATAAATCTATATATTGATTTTGAACGTGCATTTCAATTTACCGAGGCCACGTATGGACTCAAAAATTCCCGAAAAATATTTTCTAACTTCGTATTGACGATACGGTCCTAACAAAACTAATTTCGTCAAATTCTGAGACCGTTTGAAAAATGGCCATTTTCCAGTCGATTAAAATTAACTGAAACTGGTCGAACGCGTTTTCCTTTGCCACGCTCACACATTGATTCGAAAAATTACGAATTTTGAAACCTAGCAATAATTTGACATCACGTATCGAACAAAAGTGGTTTCGTCGAAAACCGAGGTCGTTTGCAAAATGGCTATTTTTAAGGGCCGAAATTCCATAGCGACTATTCTGAATTTTCAACTGGGCATAACTTTTTATCCCCGCTATGAAATTTCAATTTTAAGGATTCGTTGGAAAGATATTCTCAATTAGATTCAAATATTTTTGGTTTCGCTGAAATCCGATTTATTTTGCACCCGGTACATTCATTTGAATTTTGAAATCGAATTATCGAACTACCGCGCCATTTTCAATTCCTTTTATAATATAAAATAAAATATTTATATTCTTACGACGATCTATATAATATATACGTTCGATTCTATTCAAAATAAACTTTTCGTCGATATTATTTAAAATAATTCATTTTAAATAATCAAAATTCGTTAAAATTGCCAAAATAAAAATTTTAAATTGACTCAGAATTTTTGGGTCATTACAATTAACTTTTATTATGTTTTATTAATATTGAAAACTTAGAACTCAAAATATATTTTAAACCAAACACTACTTAAGATTTTACAACAAGAGCAATTAATCTTTATTTAAATACCATGTTATCCGGCAAATATTAATTCCCTACTGAAATACGTGTATACATCGGTTCCATTGTTTCGCACACAAAAAATAAATATAAAATAAAATAAAATAAAATAAAAACAAGGAAGAAAAAGGAAATCAAAAATAGAAATATGCACAGTAAACAACATTAATAAAATCAGGCATTTGTAACAATGATCATTCCCATTTGATTTTGATCTTATTTGTATGTTTGAAGTCGTAAGTCAAGGCCAAACTTCCATCCATTCTTCTAAGCACGAACCTCTCTACCAATACATAGCACCCGAAGTTCTTCCATTTATCTTTTCCTTCATAAATTTCAATCCTCTTCACCCTTTCCATCTTCTCATCACCGGTGTATCCTCCTCTCCCTTCTTCCCATCTAATCCTCTCCCATATTGGTAAACTTAACCCTATTCCTTTCATCGAAGAATCTGTAGGCATAAACCAATTATGGACCTCTCTATGCGATTATGGACCGATCCGGCTTCAAAATTCGTAATTTTTTTAAGGATCAATTATTGCGATCCGAGCCCCACCTTCTACGGGTCGTCAAACCTAGGCAGACCTCTCTATGCGATTATGGACCGATCCGGCTTTGTTTTTTAGTTATAATTAGATTGTTTGAGATTTAAAAAAAAGGGTATTCTCTTCTCCACGTGGAAGCCCTGCTAAACCTTGGAGATAACTTCATTTTCCATCCATACGAACAACTAACTGTGCTTGTATTCAACAATATAAACAAAGATTATTTCAAGTGGATGTAAACCAAAGTTTGTCGAGCCACTATAACAACCTTCTGCTCTTTACTGCTTTAATTACTTATTCTGCTATTATGTGATTGTGATCTATGAATTCTACGTAATTTATATTAATTATCGAGTATCTAAGATGTTATGCTCGATTGATCAAAATTTAGTCCAGCAATGAAGTTGCATTTAAGCAAATGTTTAAGATTTGTTCATTTTATTCAACAAACATTGAGCATGTATTTCAGCGCTTCTTTAAAATAGTAGTTTATTTATCTACAATTATGTAAATAGGTGAAAAGAAAGGCGAATACTAGCACCAATTGAAATTAATAGTAGATTTGTCATCTTATTTTAAAAAAAATTGCTTCTTTATGTGTAATTATTCAAAAAATTATAAAACAAGATGGATATAATTCAGAAACTCTAAAAGATGAATATAATCTTTTATTAAACTAAAATGAGTTTTCACATTGCTTACAATTATAAATTCCTTATTGTGAATTGAAATGAATTTATTTGAATTACTATTGAGAAGTAGGTAGTTAAAACAAAATAAATGAAGATATATATGCGATTATTGATAATATTTGCCGATAAATGTGCACTTATTCTCAATAACCATGCGTTTACAATCACCTTTGTAGAATAAAATGATTTTTATATTACTTTCAGTTATAAATCTTTTTTTAAATTGAAATGATTATTTGAATTGTTACTAACAAGTAAACAATTATTCAAAAGTTTTTTAAAAAATATGCAATTATTCAAAATAGATGCACATATATGCTATTATTACGAGTAATTGCGAAGATAGAAGAAAATAATTGATTTTAATATAATAATTACTAATGAATATGTAGTTATTATAAATAATTAGAGAAAAAAATGAATTTAATTATAGAAATTGGTTACAATTTAAGTCTACAAATATTGCACTAATATCATTAGAATTTTGTTGAATACTCTCATCAAATGATCAGAATAATTATGTAACGCCTCTATACTCGTGTTAGCCAAGGTCATTACAATGATGTCAACTAACCCGAAGAATAAGGCTGTTGAGGAGCGACCATCTGTATAATAGCTTTGAACGAGTGTTAAACATGTCGGGTAATGTGGTCTTACTTTTTTTAAAATCTCTTGAGGAAATCCAACGCGTCTAATTCAAGTTCAAAGCTGCTACACATTGGCTATATATAATTCGAAATCAATATAAAATACAAAACAATATAATTGGAGTCGGACACAAATATTCATATCACTAAAGCAAAAATAAATATGAATATAACACATAAGTGGTAATATAAAAATAGTGGACATATCGATCCACTATATAAAAAGAATAGGTATAAGTTCTATCCAAAATAATATGTATACATAAATGTCTCATATATATATATATATATATATATATATATATATATATATATATAAACCCAAAATTACTAAAATAACAATGTAGATATGAAAACCCAAGAAGTGGTCACTACTAGAAGTCGAATGTAAGCACTTGTAATACTTGGTCTGACCCGAGTATTATTTATAATAATAAACAATAAACGGATCAGTCTAGTTGTACTCATCATTATAGACTGAGATAAAACATAGAGATATAAACTGAAAACGACATATAGGTAATCAAAACAATGTTCACATGTAAAAATGTGAAAGCTTGAAATGTCCATATAATATATAAAGAAATATCAATGCTATATAAGGATATCTCAATATCAATGAAACTAAAATTGATAACACATTATCAATAAAACTCAGATTGATAGCTTAGTAACAATAGAACACAGATTCTAGAAATCGATAAATCAGAAATCCAGAAAATCCCTAAGAAGGGGAGACCTGAATCAAGGCAGGAGCCTGAAGACTCATCAACATATGTATCGAAGGTGAGACGCGATCTTAAGGCAGTTAGCCTATAATATTGAGCCGAAGCTCCTTAGATGGTCAGAAGACTATAGGTCGTAACCCCGTTACAATGATCTGAAGATCATTAATAAAATCAAATGAACTGAAGTTCCTTGGGGTGATCCGAAGATCATCAAAGTGACTCTAAGGTTGGAATAATCTAAATATCCACTAGAACCAAAGTTCTAAGATAAGATTGATCTGAACTTCCTAAGCCAAAATGATCTGAAGATCCACCGGAACCCAAGTTCCTAAGATAAGATGATCTGATGATCCATCAATGATCAAAATTGATCAAGTATGATGTTGTAAAGGCTCGCAAATTTGTACCTTTTGAGTTGACTGAATACAACACAATGGAATAAACTCTAAATATCTAACACTGAAGCCTCCTGCTCCAAGCTCCTCTGGTGTATCTGTAAAATCCTGAACTATTGACTACCGTACAAATTTGGGCACCCAAGTGTTTTGGGCAAACATAGAAAAATAAACTCTATGGTAGTCATGGGGCTGGTGTGAGTAAACGATTAAAATAGCTTGAGAAAAAGAGGGTATCTCATAAGACCACGCCGCACATAAAAACGAAATGAGTTTTTCCCTTATTAAAACCAAAACACTTTGTATATCGAAATCAAATATTATAATAGTGTCTAAGGTTTTCAAAATAAATTAGAATTCAACGAAATGCTTACATCTCGCATTCCACTACATAGTTTATAAAGAAAACCACATGGTGCTGATGGATAATGATTTCCAACTATGACACGGTATGAAACCACCTTCCGATAGTGTATCTCTAGAGAGGAATACACTAGGTTCAACAAGAACATCTTGCAACCCGACCACACAAGAAGGGCCACTCATTACGCTTGAGTGTACCGAATGTATTATCACTAACGGTTGGTATCGAAGAATACAACAGCGATAGAATAAAGAAGAAAGTGAATTTTTCTCTAATTCAGGGTGATATACACCATAATGGGAGCGACCCACATAGCCATGATGCCTGCCTGATTTTTGTCATTTCCCTGCTGTAAAGCTTGAGGCTATCACTACAAGAAAGGGTCCACATAGCGACGACTGAAAACCGTCGACGGCTGCGGTCGACTGTCGCAAAATGGTGTTGCAATATATTCGGATGCTAAGAAAATAGCGTCGAGATTAGTGACGGCTCTGGTCTCCTTTATAACGATAGTGAGCGAAGAGAAACCTGCCACATGGACAAAGGATTGACCTTTCAACTTTCGTGGTCTGCCGTCGCTAACCCTAGTTAAAATATAATATGAAAAATGTCACCATTCGTCAGTCGTAACGTAAAATTACTTAACATCCGTCACAAGCCTTGGCGATGCATAGTAGATCTGGGTAATTCACTACACCAAAACAGGGGATTCACAACAATTACATATATTACAAATAAATTCTATAACACTTTTAAGTGTTACCCACGGCCTATAAGGAGTTGTCCAGACATATTTGTAACACTTATCAGTGTTACAAACAGAGTAATTGCTAACATTTATGCGTTGGAACCAGAAGATGTGGTAACACTTATAAGTGTTACAATATATTCATTGCTAACACTTATAAACATTGGAACCGTAAGATACTGTAACACTTATAAGAATCACAAACATGTTCATTGCTGACACTTATAAATATTAGAACCACAAGATATGGTAACCCTTATAAGAGTTACAAACATATTCATTGCAAACACTTATAAATGTTGGAACCATAAGATATGGTAACACTTATAAGAGTTAAAAATATATTCATTGCTAACACTTATAAATGTTAGTATCATAATCCTACTAACACTTATAAATGTTGGCATACATAAATTGCTAACGCTTATAAATGATTATATATAACATGCCTATATGATTTTCAGCCACATATATAATTCAACATATCAATTTAAATAAAAGTATTTGATACACTTCCATATTTCAAATTCAACAATGTCACTTTTGCATAATGCTTTCAATTTCAAAATACCATAATATCAAGTTCAAATTATAAACAACAATATAAAGTTTTACTGAAGATACATAGAATTTTAGATACTACGAAGGCGAAACATGGACCATATCAAAAAGCCTCCATCCGAAAATTCACAATGCTTGTAATGTCCGTTTTTAGGACCATTGTAAATTGGTGCTTCCGGATCTAAAACTTCTGTTATCCAAACAACTTTCTCAATACCTTGCAATAAGAAACGACCCGAACTTCCCTGGTAAGGAAAGCACGGATTGTACTGAGAACAAGACGAATCAGAACACAAACAGAAGAACATTTCATTGCTTATTACAACAATTCCATCAGAATACAAGAATATACAGAGTATGAATAAATATTATACATCACAAAATATCAGAGATTACAATACATTACATAGCAGAGGAAAAATAATACAATACACAACTGAAAGAGATATACGGATACAGAGCTTCCGGATATCATTCCAGCTATAAACCATGATCCTGTGAATATAAATCTGCAAAACCAAAACTACTAGCTGCCCGTGCGGAAAATAGGGGCACCCAGAGTTTAGGTTAAAACAATAAACTCCAGGTCAGTCATGTGACTGGTGTGAGAACTAAAACAGTTATTCTTTATTTTAAAGTTAGGTAAATCAAGGGACCACGCCATATAACACGGAACGGGTTTCCTCCCGAGAATACCAGTGCATAAAACAACAGCGCAATGCTAAATAAAGAACAATGAAGCTATTATAAGACGCAGGTCCCATCACACAATGCAACACAAGCCGGAGGATAGGGTTTTACCTTATAATAGCCAAAGAATGCTTGATACGTTAAAACAAATCATATGATACTATTATAAGTGCATAGTGTATAAGACAACTTCAAATCTAAATTTATCAATCCTAGACGGTATGGGTACCATATATCATGTTGCCAATACTAGGTTCTACAATCAAAACCGCAATTGTCACGTATTGGAAGTTGGATTTCCGTCTATGAACCAAGGCAAAAGATAGTCCTTACCGATTCGAGAGCCTCTAGCCCGCCCCTTAGGCAAGTACTCAGTCAAGCCTTTGGATCGTCAGGGCCGGTCCACCGATGTGGATTAAAATGCCTGAACACTGTGTTTCCCCGCCCTTTGGGGCGTAAATGAGTCCAATGACTCCATCGGCTCCACATAGTCACCAATATATCCGAGGCGCCTCGCAATCCAACAACCACATAAGTCAAATTCGTCAGGGCGTGTAAAACCACTGACGCCACTTCTAGCTAGAAAGAAACACATATCCTCCCTGAGGCCCTTCTCCCGTTTCTGGTTCACACTGGGGTGTGAGGCTCGCGAATTAACGCTACACAAAGTTGTGCCACACAGGCTGTGCTTTGATCATCAACCACAAGACTCTGCTTTTCAATAGAAGCCTTGATCATTTGCATCTTAGCATGCCACACAGGCAGACCACCCCATGCAACCAATATCCATCAATCACACAGAATGATATCCAATGTGAGACACATAGTCCATTTACATGTCTGTTCTGGGTCTGAACGAAATCGGAGGCACCTTGTACCTCGCATATCCATCGATCTTCAAGTACGTATGGACGATCACTAACTGATTCCCTCCTCTTGGGTGTACGGCCCAATCAAGATCATCAGTAATTATCCAAACGATGTGAAGACCTCTGGTCTTCAACCACCGTCTTCATCCTTGACACATCGTCGAATCAGTTATTCAGAATGGGATAAACCCGGTCTTTTTGAATAACTTGCATATATAATAAATAAGTGTTACACAAACACAACATACACCTCATTCCAATTCAGAATATTCTTTTATTCAAAAATTATTGTACTTTGGGAAAGGTTCCCATTAATTTTATCAAAGATAAATTCTTTAAATTTATTCTTTAATCTTCTTCTGAATATCAATTCAAATTAGTCGGGATTAGCGAACCACACTGAAGTAATCATTTATTTTATTTCATAATCCCAACCTATTCATCCCATGAAGTAAAACTGGTCATACTTCATATCTAACACCACGGTGTTATTGGTAAATTCAATTACCATTTCACGTTCAAATCTAATTAAAGATTTAACTATCGCCTGGAGCAAAACTGGCGATACTCCACTCTCGATCATTTCAATCTAATTAAAGATTCATTAAAACTCCACTTGGTTTTAATCTTCCCAAAAATCAATATTAATGATTGTTTAACTTGGGAAATCATATCCTGTCTTTAACTGGGTTAAAGAACCAATGTCATTTAAAACACGGTTCACTATAACCAAAAATCACATTCCATTCCATCCGCCTTTAACCGTAAAGTAGCAAGTGAACAATTCACAAAGTATTAACCTCGAAGGCCCAAACCAACTTCAAATAAATACCCAAGAAACCATTCAACTTAACTAATCTTCAGTTAGTTTCTGATTTTGTTAACTCCGTTGGGTCTAAGAACAGTATTATTTTTATTCAATACATGAATATTTATTCTTATTCAACACATGAATATTTATTCTATTCAAACATGAATTTTCTTTCTATTCAGCACATGAATTTTCTTTTATAATATTCCTTATTTTCCAAATTGGAATAAGGCCCAATCAATTACCATATAATGTTAATTATATGGATTCCATACAACACATGTGTATAATTGCAACGATAAATAATCAACCATCATCCAAAGTGCAACACACAACTGCACAAGCATTAAATATATATAATTAACGCTTACACAGCCTGTCAACCCATCGATCGACATACAACTAAACAATCGGGATTAGTGTACGTCAAATATCATCCCAATACCCATGTGGGGTTTCAAATCAGTAAACTCAGATTTTTATTTGTGCAGTTAGGCGATGTGTAAAATTTATCGTCCCAATCAATATCAGCCAAATCGGTGTACATAAACAAATCGTTCGATTTGTAAATGAATATTTATTTTACTTCAACACATGAATATATATTTTATTTCAACACATGAATATATATTTTATTTCAACACATGAATATGTATTTTATTTCAACACATGAATATATACTTTATTTCAACACATGAATATATATTTTATTTCAACACATGAATATATTATTTATTTCAACAGAGGAATATATATTTTATTTTAACACATGAATATATATTTTATTTCAACACATGAATATATATTTTATTTCAACACATGAATATATATTTTATTTCAACATCACAATCAATTTTCGCAACACAACAAAATCAAACGAGTCGTCCATGGTCTGTGGACGATGGGTGTCGGGTGCTACAAAGCACCATCTGCATCCTAGTATATATTTCAACTAGAAAATAAAATAAAAGTGAGGAGTTCTCACCTTTGGGATCCACTCCGCCTTTATCTATTCTTGAACTTCTGAACCATTTGGATTTGTTTGCAATTCCAATCCATAATAAAAATTATATTTTTATTGCTTCATTCCAATAAACAAGAATCACATTTTTATTTCTACTTCATATATTTTTACGACGCTATAAAAATCACATTTTTATCTCAACATATATATAATAAAAATCGGATTTTTATTTCGCTACATATATAAAGACCAAATTTTTATTTTCTATATATTATAAAAATCATATTTTTATTATCTCTATAATATAAAAATCATATTTTTATTCTCTACATGTCATAAAAATTATATTTTTATTCTCTATATAAAAATATAATCTTTCTCAATTAAAAATCGTCTCTTTATCATAATGAAGATATTATAAAAATCATGTTTTTATTTCTAAACCATGTGCTAAAAATCATATATTTTTGTAATGCGAATTCGTATAACAAAACTGGTTTTTAAAAAAATGCAAATTCCTTTACCAAAACAGATTTTTTTTCTTTTTAAACTAACTAATTTAAATGAATAAAAATAAATAACTGAATAAAATGAAATAAAAAACTTACAGTTGGAATTTTAGGAGGGGAGGGGCGCTCGCTGACCGGTGGTGGCTTAGGGAGGGCCACGGTGGCGGTTTGGAGGCAGGCGACGGTCGGATCTGGTGGAGGGGACCTCGCAGTAGTGCGCGATGGGTTTCAGGGGAAGGTTTTGGGCTCTCGGTCGCAAATTGGAGAGGAGGGAGGAGAGAGCGGAGGTGGAGAGGAGAGAGGCGCGGAGGGAGGGATGATCGGAGGGGCCGGTCCTGGTGGAGCGCCGGAGGTTGTGGCGTGGGGCTATTGGCGGCGGCGCACGATTGGGGGAGATGGGTTTTTCCCGTTCGAACCCCTTTTTCTTTTTTCCTTATTTTATTTCTAAAGTGAACGGGGTATAGAGAGAGAGAGGGTTGGGAGGAGAGGTATTTATTTTATAATTTATTATTTTCAATTCAAAAAAAAAATTAATTTTTTAATTCGAATCCCAAATTGAATCTAACGACTGTCGCCCCTAGCTAGTTACCCCCATTCTGAACATAATGAGATATGTTTCATCAGCTGTTTCGATCATTTTCCATCAAAATCAAAATATACATCTATATATTGAATATGAACGCACATTTCAATTCACCGAGGCCACATAAGGTCTCTAAAAATTCCCGAAAAATATTTTACAGCTTCGTATTGACGATATGGTCCTAGCAAAACTAATTTCATCAAATTCTGAGTTCGTTTGAAAAATGGCCATTTTCTGGTCGATCCCAAATGACTAAAACTGTCAAAACACGTTTTTCTTCACTATGCTCACATATTGATTCAGAAAATTACAAATTTTGGAATCTAGTAATAACTCGACATCCTGGATCCAACAGAAGTGGTTTCGTCGAAAACCGAGGTCATTTGCAAAATTGATATTTTTAAGGGCTATATTTTCCATAGCGACTATTCTGAATTTTCAACTGGGCATAACTTTTTATTCCCGCTATGAAACTTCAAATTTTCGGATTCGTTGGAAAGATATTTTCAAATAGATTCTAATATTTTTGGTTTCACGAAAATCTGGTTTATTTTGAATACTGTGCGTTCGTTTGAAATTTGAAATCGAATTTTCGAACTACCGCGCCATTTTCAATTCCTTTTATATTTAAAATAAAATATTTATATTCTAACGTTGATTCAAATAAATATATACGTTCAATTTCTGTTCAAAATAAATTTCTCGTCGTTATTATTTAAAATAATTCATTTTAAATATCCAAAATTCATCAAAATTGCCAAAATAAAAATTTTAAATTGGCTCGGATTTCCAGGTTATTACAATCTCCCCCACTTAAAACATTTCATCCCCGAAAAGGAACGAAGCTGAAAGTTATTTAACTAATCAACTCAACTTCCAAAATTTTCATTATGGCATAAGTTCTTCAACTTTTCAGTTTCTAAGAACATTTCAAATTTTTCAAAAATTTGGCTAACACCCTGAATTTTCGAAAAAATTCGCCATAACCTCCCCTGCACCGGGAGCTTCGGGATATTTCAAATAGCCTCCCATGGCCCTTACCAATCCAAAAAGAAAAAGAAACAGCCAAGCGGCTAGCCAATCGGCTCATAAAATCATTAAAAACCCAAGAAATACAATAAACACGTACCTATTTGTCAGGCAAACAATTTTATTCCTCTTCTCTAGCCTCCTTGCTATGACCTGTTCAATGTAAGTACATGTATATGCATGTAATGCGACTAATTTTCAATTCAACTCACTATTTGATACAATTTGGCTAAATGGTTCAAATTTTAATTAACCAACCAATAATCAAACAACACAACCAGCAATCAATTAGTTGATTATCTTTTCAATCACATAACTTGTATACATAGTCAAAAAAATCACATTATTGGTGCCAAATCACAACAATAGACCCTATTTAATTTTGGTTCTCATACCAGTCAATTGGAAATATATAGATATCCCACTTTCGAAACTCGAACACAACACTGATGATGGGTACCCATCATCAGAATCATTCCCGGGGGACTAGAGTGTGATTCTATATCTATCCAGTATATTAAAACTTCGAATACCCATGGATCAGACGTATATGCGAAGTCTTTATATATTGGATTGTCCAAATTCAATACAAATAAATATTCAAATATGTTGAATAAAGTTTAAGTTTTCAAAACAAAACTTGTTTTCAATTTTATTTTTCAAAACAACACTCTTTACACTCGTTCTAGGATACTACTGATCCCATCTCTAACGAGTCATTCTCGTTGGATATTACTAATCCAATCTCTGATGAATTTTTTCGTATGGTTCCAATGTGTCTTGTTCTCCGAGCTCTGTAACCAAAGTTTTGATACCAAGCTGAAACGACCCGAACTTCCCCGGTAAGGAAAGCACGGATTGTACTGAGAACAAGACGAATCATAACACAAACAGAAGAACATTTCATTGCATATTACAACAATTCCATAAGAATACAAGAATATACAGAGTATGAATAAATATTATACATCACAAAATATCAGAGATTACAATACATTATATAGCAGCAGAAAACTAATACAATACACAACTGAAAGAGATATACGGATACAGAGCTTTCCGGATATCATTCCAGCTGTAAACCAGGATCCTATGAATATAAATCTGCAAAACCAAAACTACTAGCTGCCCATGCGGAAAATAGGGGCACCCGGAGTTTAGGTTAAAACAATAAACTCCAGGTCAGTCATGTGACTGGTGTGAGAACTAAAACAGTCATTCTTTATTTTAAAGCTAGATAAATCAAGGGACCATGCCGTATAACACGGAACGGGTTTCCTCCCGAGAATACTTGTGCATAAAACAACAGCGTAATGCTAAATAAAGAACAATGAAGCTATTATAAGACCCAGGTCCCATCACACAATGCAACACAAGCCGGAGGATAGGGTTTTGCCTTATAATAGCCAAAGAATGCTTGATACGTTAAAACAAATCATTTGATACTATTATAAGTGCATAGTGTATAAGACAACTTCAAATATAAATGTATCAATCCTAAATGGCATGGGTACCATATATCATGTCGCCAATACTAGGTACTACCATCAAAACCGCAATTGTCACGTATTGGAAGTTGGATTTCCATATGTGAACCAAGGCAAAAGATAGTCCTTACCAATTCGAGAGCCTCTAGCCCGCCCCTCAAGCAAGTACTCAGTCAAGCCTTTGGATCGTCAGGGCCGGTCCACCGATGTGGATTAAAATTCCTAAACACTGCATTTCCCCGCCCTTTGGGGCGTAAATGAGTCCAATGACTCCATCGACTCCACATAGTCACCGATATATCCGAGGCGCCTCGCAATCTAACAACCACATAAGTTAAACTCGTTAGGGCGTGTAAAACCACTGACGCCACTTCTAGCTAGAAAGAAACGCATGTCCTCCCTGAGGTCCTTCTCCCGTTTTTGGTTCACACCTGAGTGTGAGGCTCGCGAATTAACGCTACACAAAGCTGTGCCACATAGGCTGTGCTTTGATCATCAACCACAAGACTCTGCTTTTCAACGGAAGCCTTGATCATTTGCATCTTAGCATGCCACACAGGCAGGCCACTCTATGCAACCATAATCCATCAATCACACAGAATGATATCCAATGTCAGACACACAGTCCATTTACAAGTCTGTTCTGGGTCTGAACGAAACCGGTGGAACCTTATACCTCGCATATCCATCGATCTCCAAGTACGTCTGGACGATCACTAACTGATTCCCTCCTCTTGGTTTTACGGCCCAATCAAGATCATCAGTAATTATCCAAACGATGTGAAGACCTCCGGTCTTCGACCACCATCTTCATCCTCGACACATCGTCGAATCAGTTATTCAGAATGGGATAAACCCGGTCTTTTTGAATAACTCGCGTATATAATAAACAAGTGTTACACAAACACAACAGACGCCTCATTCCAATTTAGAATATTCTTTTATTCAGATATTCTTATACTTTGGGAAAGGTTCCTATTAATTTTATCAAAGATAAATTCTTTTAATTTATTCTTTAATCTTCTTCTGAATATCAGTCGGGATTAGCGAACCACACCGAAGTAATCATTTATTTTATTTCCCAATCCCAACCTATTCATCCCATGAAGTAAAACTGGTCATACTTCATATCTAACACCACGGTGTTATCGGTAAATTCAATTACCATTTCACGTTCAAATCTAATTAAAGATTTAACTATCGCCTGGAGAAAAACTGATGATACTCCATTCTCGATCATTTCAATCTAACTAAAGATTCATTAAAACTCCACTTGGTTTTAATATTCCCAAAAATCAATATTAATGATTGTTTAACTTGGGAGATCATATCCTTCTTTAACAGGGTTAAAGAACCAATGTCATTTAAAACATGGTTCACTATAAACCCAAAATCACATTCCATTCCATCAGCCTTTAACCGTAAATTAGCAAGTGAACAATTCCCTAAGTATTAACCCCGAAGGCCAAAACCAACATCAGGTCAATACCCAAGAAACCATTCAACTTAACTAATCTTCAATTAGTTTCTGATTTTCTTAACTCCGTTGGGTCTAAGAACAGTATTATTGAAGATACCGTTCACGGCAACCCAAAATCATATTCCATTAATTATCGGGTTAAAGAACAAGTGTTATTTAAAACACCGTTCACGATAAACCCAAAAATCAATTCAAATTCAATTCCAATTAAATACCATTTAATTGGTACACTTCATTAAATCTAAATAAAAAGATTTAATCTTTTTCTCAACTGCGTTTAAGAACAGTGTTGATGAAGACACCGTTCATGACAAACCCAAATCCCATTTGATACTAAATACAAGGCTCTGAATAGAAAATATATTGGCTTATATTCAATATCAAATTCTACGACCAACAAATATCGTATTAGAAATAACAATATAAATATATCTTTCAAATTTCCATAACAATTTCTGTATAATCACGAAATCCAACATCGAAATATTCCAAAGACAATTTCGATTCAAATCCATTCCAATTCAATTATGGGAAATTCTGGTTGCTTTTAAAACCATTTCAAATCCAATTTATTTATTTTAAAAATAAATGGATTTTAATTCTAGTTCAAATCTAGTTCATTTCGATGAAAATCTATTTTTATCTTTTCAAATATGGAATTTTTCATCCCAATTCTTTCCCAATCATTTCTTATGATTTTACACAAATTATTACTATTTTTAATAATTTTATCAAAGCCCGTACAGTCGATTTCCATCAATGGCCATCGAACTGCATTTACAGAGACCTTTTTAAAATTTGAATTGGACATAATTCCAAATCCAACCGGTAGATTTTAAATCTTTAATATTCGTCAGAAATCTCTTACGAACCCAACGGTTCCGGTTTTAGGAGAATCCGACGGTCGGATCTCTCATAATATCCATTCGAAGTCAATGGTCGGAATGCGCGAACTGCCGCAGCGCGGCGCGTTCTATTCAGGCCATTATATATATAATATATATATTATATATATTTCATCGATTTCCTTTTAAAACGTATTTTATAAATCGTTTTAAATTCGTTTCCAAAACGAACTCAACTTCATATTCAATTTCAAATCAAAATTGAATATTCCATATCATCGATATATAAATGATAGTATTTTCAAAACATTCAATTTTGAAATCAATTCCTTTTCGATATTCGTTATAAAAATGAATAAAATCGATATAATTATCGTTCGCGTCAAAATGGCGCATATCTAATCAACCCGGCTCTATATATTTCAATAACTTCATTATTCTATTCAACAAATGAATATTTTCTTCAACACATGAATATATATTTTTATTCAATACATGAATATTTATTTTTATTCAACACATGAATATTTATTCTTATTCAACACATGAATATTTATTCTATTCAACACATGAATTTTCTTTCTATTCAACACATGAATTTTCTTTTATAATATTCCTTATTTTCCAAATTGGAATGAGGCCCAATCAAATACCATATAATGTTAATTATATGGATTCCATACAACACGTGTATATAATGGCAACGATAAATAATCAACCATCATCCAGAGTGCACCACACAACTATATAAGCATTAAATATAAATAATTAACGCTTACATAGCCTGTCAACCTATTGATTGACATACAACTAAACAATCGAGATTAGTGTACGTCAAATATCATCCCAATACCTGTATGTGGTTTCAAATCAACAAACATAGATTTTTATTTGTGCAGTTGGGCGATGTGTAAAATTTATCATCCCAATCAATATCAGTTAAATCGGTGTACATAAACAAATCGTTCGATTTGTAAATGAATATTTATTTTACTTTAACACATGAATATATATTTTATTTCAACACATGAATATATATTTTATTTCAGCACATGAATATATATATATTATTTCAACACATGAATATATATTTTATTTCAACATCACAATCAATTTTCGCAACACAACAAAATCAAACAAGTCGTCCATGGTCTGTGGACGACAGGTGTCGGGTGCTACTAAGCACCATCTGTATCCTAGTATATATTTCAACTAGAAAACAAAATAAAAGTGAGGAGTTCTCACCTTTGGGATCCTCTCCGCCTTTATTTATTCTTGAACTTCTGAACCATTTGGATTTGTTTGCATTCTAATCCAGTTCTTACCACGCTGTTCATAATAAAAATTATATTTTTATTGCTTCATTCCAATAAATAAGAATCACATTTTTATTTCTACTTGATATATTTTTACGACGCTATAAAAATCACATTTTTATCTCAACGTATATACAATAAAAATCATATTTTTATTTCGCTACATATATAAAGACCAAATTTTTATTATCTATATATTATAAAAAACATATTTTTATTATCTCTATAATATAAAAATCATATTTTTATTCTCTACATCTCATAAAAATTATATTTTTATTCTCTATATAAAAATAAAATCTTTCTCCATTAAAAATCGTCTCTTTATCGTAATGAAGACATTATAAAAATCGTATTTTTATTTCTAAACCATGTGTTAAAAATCATGTATTTTTGTAATGCGAATTCGTATAACAAAACTGGTTTAAAAAAATGCAAATTCCTTTACCAAAACTGATTTTTTTCTTTTTAACTAACAACTTTAAATGAATAAAAATAAACAACTGAATAAAATGAAATAAAAAACTTACAGTTGGAATTTTAAGAGGGGGGGCGCTCGCTGACCGGTGGTGGTTTAGGGAGGGCCACGGTGGCGGTTTGGAGGCTGGAGGCGGTCGGATCTGGTGGAGGGGACCTCACAATAGTGCGCAATGGGTTTCAGGGGAAGGTTTTGGGGTCTCGGTCATGAATTGGAGAGGTGGGAGGAGAGAGCGGAGGTGGAGAGGAGAGAGGCGCGGGGGGAGGGATGATCGGAGGGGGTTGGTCCTGGTGGAGCGCCGCAGGTGGTGGCGTGGGGCTATGGGCAGCGGCGCGCGATTGGGGGAGACGGGTTTTTCCCGTTCGAACCCCTTTTCCCTTTTTCCCTTATTTTATTTCTGAAGTGAACGGGGTATAGAGAGAGAGAGGGTTAGGCGGAGAGTTATTTATTTTATAATTTATTATTTTCAATTAAAAAAAGTAACTTTTTAATTCGAATCCCAAATCGAATCCAACGACTGTCGCCCCTAGCTAATTACCCCCATTCTAAACAAAATGGGATATGTTTCATCAGTTGTTTCAGCTGTTTCGATCATTTTCCATCAAAATCAAAATATACATCTATATGTTGAATATGAACGCACATTTCAATTCACCGAGGCCACATACAGTCTCTAAAAATTCCCGAAAAATATTTTCTAGCTTCGTATTGACGATACAGTCCTAACAAAACTAATTTCGTCAAATTCTGAGATCGTTTGAAAAATGGCCATTTACTGGTCGATCCCAATTGACTGAAACTGTCATAACACGTTTTACGTCACCACACTCACATATTAATTCAGAAAATTACGAATTTTGGAATCTAGCAATAACTCGACATCCTGAATCCAACAAAAGTGGTTTCGTCGAAAACCGAGGTTGTTTGCAAAATTGCTATTATTAAGGGCTATATTTTCCATAGCGACTATTCTAAATTTTCAACTGGTCATAACTTTTTATTCCCGCTATGAAACTTCAAATTTTCGGATTCGTTGGAAAGATATTCTCAAATAGATTCTAATATTTTTGGTTTCACTAAAATTCGATTTATTTTGAATCCTGTGCGTTCGTTTGAAATTTGAAATTGAATTTTCGAACTACCGCGCCATTTTCAATTCCTTTTATATTTAAAATAAAATATTTATATTCTAACTTCGATTCAAATAAATATATGCATTCTATTTCTATTCAAAATAAATTTCTCGTCATTATTATTTAAAATAATTCATTTTATATATTCAAAATTCATCAAAATTGCCAAAATAAAATTTTTAAATTGCCTCGGATTTCCGGGTTATTACACAATTTCTCTCTAAAATGACACATGGTTTGTGTTCCAATATAAGCTTTCGCTATATTCTTCTTAAAATCTTGTGATAATAGAATTACAAATTGTTTTTCCCTTGTTGACGATCGAACATCATTTGACATAATAAGCGAATTAGCAATTCCAACGTTCGGTGTAGATTTACCCAAATTATAGGCGGTTTCTATCATAGGAGTCACAATACCGCCATTAATGTTATGTTGCAAAGAAAGGATGAAGCAAATGATTTAAGAGCATCGTTGATTTGGATTGACACTTGACTCGCAACTTAACTTGCAACTTGATTTTGTAATTCCATGGTCCATTGACGAAAATTGTCCGTTTTATTCTTGTCGGCAATTGCTTTTGAAGATTGCATCATCATTATGTGCTTTACGGAAGAAGAGGAGCTAATTGCACGACAATAATTTTTCCTTTTATCAGAACCAAAAATTTGGAGATAGGATCATTGTCAAGATCAAACATATTTGTTTTCCCGTTGCCATTACATTCCAAATTCTGTTTTTTTTTCCTCCTCCTCCACAATTACCTACAAAATATAAATGCACTCATTTTTACAGAAATAACAAATTGCAAAACTGATAAATAACAAGTGTATTTGCAAAACTGATAAATAACAAGTTATCATTCCAAAATTGACAAATAACAAGAGAATTCCAAAACAGAAAAACTATGAGAAAGGGAATAGCTCCATTTAATTCTATACTTTTCCTATCAAATAAGACACTTGATTGAGTAAGAACTATTGTTTCAAAGTGTTAAAAAACCAAATGCATATAACATGACTAATTTTGATGTAAATTGGTAAGCCTTCTTTATCAATAGAGAGTTCATTCCCTATTTGCCCTGAGCGGCTCAGTTTTCGCGCGAGAACTGAGTGGCTCAGTTCGCGCGAAAACTGAACTGAGCAGCTCAGTTGTTGTGCCAAAACTGAGCAGCTCAGTTTTTGTGCCAAAACTGAGCAGCTCAGTTTCGCACGAAAACTGAGCTGCTCAGTTCGCGCGAAACCAGAACTAAGCAGCTCAATTTTTGCATGGAGGTGAAATTGGCCTGTCTAACTTTGTATATTTTAGTGTAAATCTATACTTCATAACAAATGCATGCACATGCGTTGAAAATAGCAATAGGACAAAAACATGTTGTATAAATTGAAATTTGCCAGTATAAGTTTCATATAAGATTATAAAATGGAAATAGGTGATAGGCAATAGGTAATGGACGAAAATCAAGCAAGTTAAATGAGCAAAAATGAACAAAGTACGGCAGGCTATTTACATACAGTACTACTGCACAATGTTTTCAAATGGCTCCATACAAATTCAATGCAAAAGAAAGAGAAAGAGTGCATATAAAAGATGTGTGTACCCATTTAGTATTCACAAAAGAATGAAGCCTAAAGAGCAAGGCAACTACAAAAGGACATGGGCATGTTCAAATGATAGGGGAAATGGAATTAGACGTGTGTAAATTCAAAGCAAAGAACGGATAAAAAGTTGACAACAGTAAGATAGGCTAATTACGCGCTTACTCGTGATCACGGCACGCGCTTCGCGTGTGTGTTATTGTTTTACAGATGTTGTATGTTTCACATATGCAAGGGAAATTGATTTATTAAAGTACTGTATAATTTATATAAATTTTCACGAAAAGAAAGAAATAGAAAGACTAAACAGTACAAAGAAAACTGAAAAACCAAAAGTAATGCATATAAAATATTATTCAATATTTTTAATCTGTAAAATAAATAATTGGATAAAGTGATAAATAATGAATATATGTTACGGTTGATCATACAGTTGACTCTCCAGAAAATAGCATTAGTTGTTGTTAATTTAGGAAAAATAAATTATTAACCTATGAAATATTCATTTAAAACATTTCTATTAGAATCTAACCAATACATTGATCTAACAAACAAAATAAAAATAATGACCCAATAAGATCACCTGACTTTAGAATGGGGGTGGTAACATAACAAAAAAAAAGTAAAGATGAAGATGCCTAGAACTGTTCCAACAGTTACAAAACCAATACAAAAGTGAGAACTCTATAGAAATGTAAAAAAAGGAAAATAATAGAGCATAAGTCTGTATTTATGTTAGTTATCATATATAGCTTAGACAATGAGAAAAAGTCTTGTTCTCATTTTATAAATTGTGACCAAAACAATAAAAATATTGTCAAATATGTATCTATATATTGGATGAATTCACAGCAACTGATGCTAAAATATTTAAATAATCTTTTGGCAGTCTAAATCGTTTTGGCTGAATAAATCTTATTATCTTTGAAAGTTAATTTTGAGTAGTGAACAATCAATCGAATAATCCTTTTCAGTTTGCAGCAACTCTTATGCTACTCATATTCAAGATCTTGGACGAAACATACGCTTCCTCGTGCGATGAGTAGAAAAATTATAATTCATGCATGATTAAGATTCAAAGCAGAAGCGAACAAATCCTTTGATAAAGAAACGAGGACTTAGATTACATCAAACATGATGTGAATTTCATCCGACAAAAAGAGAAAATGATGAAATATAAATTATTTTTAGCTATCCATCATATAACAGATTCTTTAACTAAGGTTAGAAATTTGAAGAAAGTAGCTGAAGAATTCATTTCTTATAGAAGAATTTTGTAACCAGTATTGGATACATTGTCAGTAACGTATAATGTAAATAAGGCGATAGTTATGTAATCGAGCAGGTCTCAGTTTCATTTGCCCTGAGTAATCGAGCAAGGACCAGTTTCATTTGCCTTGAGCGGCTCAGTTTTCGCGCAAACTGAACTTAGCAGCTTAGTTTTTGCGTGAAAAGTGAGCAGCTCAGTTTGCACGATAACTGAATTGAGCAGCTCAGTTTTCGCGTGAAAAATTGTCGGCTCGGTTTGTGCGAAAACTTTTATAATACTTGATAAACAACAAAAAAATTATAGAAAACAAATAAACCACTTCAAACACCCATAAAAAAAACTTACATAGGTTTTTGCTACTGATGGAATAAGTTGTCCAATTTTCTTACTTTATGTCCTTCCGTCCAAACCATTGTCCTTGTAACTTTCACCTCCGAATTTTTCTTAACTTGCAATAAGTAATATTATTAAACTAATTAACTATTTATTAATAGTACTCACAAGAAATATTTTTACTATAATTTCTTACCATTTCATCGTAAACTTTATGGTATGATTTACTTCCTAGCATGTGAGTGATAGTATTTTTAGCTTTGGATTGAGGATTTCTCCTACATTGCTCTTTTTTCTTATCAATGTATTCGCTGTCTACAAACTTCTCCCACCATACTTTGTCAATGTCTGCAGGACATTTAGTGATAGTGATATTCTTAGCTATGATGGTTTCTTTGACTCTAAGCAATCTGTTTCGTAAAGTAGACTTTACCGTATGAAAATATCGTGGAGATGCTTTTTTCTAAAATGGCCGAGCTAGATCGGGATCGATGTCCATGTCAAATTCATTTTGTTTAACAAAGAAATTTCAATATGAAGAACAAATCTTATGCAAAAAGTAAATAATTAAATAAGGTGAATTTGTGACATACCAATAGTTCTTGCCACAAAATATCTTTATTGTAGCCATCAACATTTCTCCACTCGCTATAGCCAATTGGTATATGACAACGAATTAGCACTCTTCATCTGGAGCCCATTTAGCTTCATCATTACCTTTAACACCATCGAGGTCAAATATTATTGAGTATTTTTTATCACTTGGTGGAGGATGTTATTTGTTTCAAGCTCCTCATTTGTAACTTCGTTGCACTAGCAATGCAATTGTTCGACATTTTGCATTAAAAAGAATTAATATGCATATTGAAACTAATGTGCATGCTTGGTTTGATTTTTGTAACACCCCGAATTTTCTATTAACACTAAAGTTGCAAAAATATTAATAAGTGTGTAAGAGAGGGGATGTATCTAATATGAATATAAAAAATATTAATAAGTGTGTAAGAGAGGGGATGTATCTAATATGAATATAAAAATATTAATAAGTGTGTGAGAGAGGGGATGTATCTAATATGTATATAAAAACAATAATAAGTAAAGGGGGATGTATCTAATATGTACATTGTAGAATATATATATATATATTTATGACATGAATAGAAGTTTATTAATATGCTGAGTGTTTGCTGAGTCACTTCTGACTCATTGCTGAGTCAATAAGATAAACCCCATCTTGTCTGGACGGCTGCGGTTATTTCTAGGTTAAATCTAATGGCCTAAACGCATTCTAAAATCTATAAATAAGTGGGTAGACCCTAGACCTAAATCACTTGTAAAATTAGAGAAGCTACCGTCATGCTGCTGCCATGGAGTTCAGCATAGCCGTCACAAACTAAGAAGAGGAAGCCTAATCATCTACAACTAAATCTACACAAATCAAATCAAAAAGATCTCTCTTTCTCTAATTCTTTTCTTTTGTTGGTGAGTATGATGATTCTCACAAGACTATTACAAACTAATTTGACTCAGTTATGAATGGATCACAAGAAAGTGATGTGATTTGTAATTGTAAATTCTATATATTGTGGATTCTCTTATTATGTTATTATGTTGTCGTATGATGTAAATTATATATGCTATGTCATGCTATGTTGTAAATTCTCTTATGTTATGTCGTGCTATGTTGAGAATCATGTCAAGCTATGTTATACTATCATACTATGCCATGTTATAAATCATGCTATATTATGTTGAAAAATCATGTTGTTGGATCATGCTTAAAGTTATGTTTTTTTTTTCTTAATTTAAATGGATCTTGTTTATGGGAATTTGCCTATTAGGTTAGGTGTACCCATAAACTTGAAACTATAATTAAATAAAACTTGATTATGGGAATTTGCCTATTGAGTTAGGTGTACCCATATAAAACCATGTTGTTAAAAAAAAAAAAATTAGATGATGTTGATTCACACATGTTCATATGTAAGTTTATGAAAATTGATTGAGATTATATTAGGTGAATTTTGAACAAGTTGACACCTTTAGGTCCATGACATGTATAATCTATGCAAGTTGGACATATGCAAGTTTCACCCCTTATTATGATTCATTTGGTCACATATACATGTTGTTATTATGATAATCTCTTTTATGCTATGAGTTAGGCTATTCGAGTCTAACATATATTTTGCGAATAAACGTTCAAACGTGGGGTAGGGGTAATATTAGGAATTAATAAATTGGGTGCAATTTTGTAAGATGTTGCATACCATGAATGAATGTCCATAATTGAGTCAATTATGGACATTGTTAAAAATTGGAAGTAATTAATAATTCAAGTAGGGAATTATTAAAATTGGGGAAAAGTGGATTATTATTAATAATCAATGCTTAGGACACGAGGTTGGACCCGTTTGTGATGTAAACCTGCCCGGACCCGCCCGGCAAATCCAGTAGTCACAAATGTCGGCCCAATGTGAGAGGTCCTAGGCCCAAACTAAAGCATAATAGTTGTAAAGACACGAGGTTAGACTCTTTTATGGTGTAAGACTGCCCGGACCCGCCCGGCAAATCCAGCTGCCATAAATGCCAGTCTAATGTGAGAGGTCTTTATGAGGTTATGGCCTTAATGAACTAAGAAATACTTAACCAGATAATCATGTAAGGTGGGACATGGGGGTTAAGTAGGTGCCTTGGGTGGCATGAGGAATTTGGTGGTTGCCTTTAGAGGCATTTGAAATACGATTAGACTTAACCAAACACACATGTAAATGAACATGACTAAGTGGGTTAAGTGGGATGGACTAATGGGGACAAGCTTAGGTGGAATGCTTGTGGTAAATAGTGGGGGCCCATTTCAACCAGTATCCCAAAACGTATCTTTGTGGGCTCGACCCAAGTCGAGGACGGGACACGCATACTGGGTTTGACTATAAGAGGCCAAAACAGGGAGCGGTGGCAACGCAAGTCCAACGGGTTTCATATGCGTGTGTGGACCCGGGCTGGTAGGTAAGACGTTGTTGCATCGTGTAGGTATAAGCCGTGCATGTCCGTTGTATCAGGTTGCCACTTTAGGGGAGTGATACACCCCACTGTGGGGCCAGCACGGGTATCTACGAGTTAGGGAGCCGATCGAATAATGGGAAGTAGGGTACACCTAGTGGAGATAGGGGCAGGCGGCACCTATGTAGTCAGCTAGGGGTACGTAAAGCCATTGGGAAAGTTTCTAAGTGAAGCTAAGTGGGATGAATCTTTAGGGTGACTGGTGTGGTGCAGTATAGTGTTTATCCTTTAGTATTTAGGAGCGCCTATAACGTTGCCTTTAGCGATTGTCTATGTCCTTAATCTGCTCTTCATAGACATTTTCTTGTTTTCCAGCTTATGCCTTAGTCCAGTTATTTTGGTAATAGTATTGTAGAATTATCATATTCACCAGACTTTATGTCTGACCCCCTCTTTTCCATCCTTTTCTCCCTTCAGGTCCGCAGGTTGGGCCAAGTTCTAGTGGAGTCTAGTTGGATCGCTTATCTTCTGGAAAGCTTGGACTGCTGAAGTAAAGTCCAGCTTGTTATCTTTCTTTTTAATGACTATTCATGTAATGGGATTATGTACTTGTTTTATCAAGATAGATATTGTACTTGACATTGAATATGGTGTTATGATGTAATCAAACATGTTTTGACTTCTGCTACAATGAAATAAAGTTTTTGAATTTCCAAGTACTATTTTATATCTGTCTTGTTGTAATTTTACTGTTCTATATTCACTTAAAACCTCCATGGAAGTTAATGCATTCCCTTTGTGAGTGACATTAATGGACGTGGGGTGTTACACGTGGTATCAGAGCATAAGGTTACCAGAACAGATAAAAAAAAATTTTTTAGAAAAATATTTTTTTTCTAAAGTATTTTTGGAAGAAGTGCTTTCAAAAAAAAAAAAAAAAACATGTTATTTAAAGAGAGTTTTTATGAAAAACATAATCCCAAATAGCCACATCCTTATCTTTATCTTTCGAATTCTCCATTTTGAATCTTTCCTTTTTCGTTTCAGCATGGCTGAAGATCTTAATCTCCCAGAAGGTGTGACGATTCTAGGGTGGTTTAGGAGATACTTGGAGGCTAGGGCCACCACTGCAGGCCCAACGGATACTCCTCCACCCCTAGTTGCACCCATTCCTCCTCCTCCTCCTCCTCCTCGTGTTGACACTTTTGCAAAGACGTGCAAGGAATTCAAGGCTATGGGAGGAAAAGCTTTTCAAGGGACTGAGACGTTTGTGGAGGCCAGAGATTGGCTTAAGGAGACTGAGGAATTGTTGGATATCTTTGAAGTGGAAGATGGGAGGAAAGTCCGTTTAGCTGCTTGGTTAATGAAGGGAGAAGCCTCGTTTGGGTGGGAGGTCACTAACGGGGAACGTCCAGTTGATTCATGGGCGGATTTCAGACGAAGGTTTGAGGCAAAGTTTCTTTCAAGGGCAGAGGAGAACTTAAATATGGAAAAATTCCTGGCACTAAAGCAAGGGAGCTCATCAGTAAAGGAATATGTCAATAAATTTAATCAGTTAGCAAGGTTTGGCTTGGAGTTGGTGAACACGCCAGAGAAGAAAGCTTTGAGGTTCGTTAGAGGCTTGAATGAACCGTTGCAAGGGTTGGCTATGACCCACATCCCTATGGGAGCCACCTTTGAAAAGCTAGTAGAAATGGCACTTATGCATGAGGATAAGGCAGTTGAAAAGAAAGGGGATCAGAAGAAACCCCAACAGCAAAATAAGAAGGGTGGTAAAAACAATAATGGCAAAGGGAAGAAGAAATGCTTCAATTGTGGGACGCCTGGCCATCTCAGCAAAGATTGTAGAAAGAAAAAGAAGACTGGTTGTTTTCATTGTGGAGATGCAGGACATTTAGTGAAGGACTGTCCAAAGAAGGGGCAGAGGGCAGGGTCTACCTCGGGAGGACAGGTGCAGGCTCTTATGGCACCAGGGCAGGCAAGGGGGCAAGTTCAGGCTATTGCGGCCCCACCGCTGCAAGAAAGAGGTAGAACAATTTCTGTTGAAAGCTTAGTTTTTCTGTTTGATCATCCTGTCCGTACCTTATTCGATTCTGGCGCATCTCATTCATTTATCTCTGCATCATTAGTTGAATCACTGCACTTGAACACCAGTTTAGTAGAGGATCCCTTGGTCGTTTCAAATCCAATTGGGGGTTCGGCTCATTTGACCATGATATGTTTGGATTTGAAAATCTCTATACTTAGCGTTGAATTTAGATGTGATGCTTATGTATTGGGCTTCACGGGCTATGGGCTAATTTTAGGAATGGATTGGTTGTCTAGAAATAGGGCCATTCTTGATTGTGAAAGGAGAGTAGTTAGGCTTGTGACTCGCCTTGGTAATGCTCTCGACATCTTTTGTAATCCCATAAATTCCGTTATGCTAAGTTATCTTGAATCGCTTGACGCGTCTGTAGAGAACCTGCGATCGGTAGAAGTGGTCCGGGAATATCCGGATGTATTTGAGGAGGTGAAGGGCTTACCTCCAAAGCGGGAGATAGACTTTCGAATTTATCTTGTGGATAATGCTAAACCCGTATCTTTGCCAGTGCGCCACATGGCTCCTCGTGAAAGGAGGGAACTCAATAAGCAAGTAAAGGAGTTGCTTGAGAAGGGGTTCATAAGACGTAGTATATCGGAGTGGGGTGCTCCAGTAGTTTTTGCCACAAAGGCGGATGGGTCTCTTAGACTTTGTATGGACTATAGAGAACTAAACAAGCTTACTAAAAAGAACCGACACCCACTGCCGAGGATTGACGATCTCTTTGATCAGTTAGTTGGCGCCTCAGTGTTTTCGCAGTTGGACTTAGCCACTGGCTTTCATCAACTGAGAGTGGCTGAGGATAGTATAGATAAGACTGCTTTTAGGACTCCTGACGGATTCTATGAATGGCTAGTGATGCCCTTTGGTTTGAAAAACGCCCCTGCATATTTTGTTGATTTGATGAGTAGGGTGTTTAGGGAATACCTTAACAAATTCGTGGTAGTCTTTGTGGATGACATCTTAGTCTTTTCTAAGAATAAAGAAGAGCACTCCCTACATCTTAGGGAAGTGTTGGAAACCCTTCGAGCGCATAACCTTAAGGCAAAATTTTCTAAGTGTCACTTCTGGAGGAAGGAAGTACGGTTCTTAGGGCACGTGGTTTCCAAAGAAGGGATAGCAGTGGATCCCGCAAAGGTGGTGGCCATCCAAGATTGGAAGGTCCCTAAAAATGCAACCGAAGTAAGAAGTTTCTTGGGGTTGGCTGGCTATTATAGGAAGTTTATCAAAGACTTCGCAAAAATATCAGCTCCATTAACACGGTTAACGAAGAAGAACCTGGTTTTTACGTGGGACAAAGATTGCGATGATGCGTTCCAACGTTTAAAGAGAGCCTTAACTTCAGCCCCAGTCTTAGTGCTGCCAGACGGGAATAAACCGTTTACCATCTATACTGATGCTTGTGGGACGGGACTTGGCGCGGTCCTCATGCAAGAGGGAAGAGTAATAGCCTATGGTGGAAGGCAGTTGAGGGTTCATGAAAAGAATTACCCCACGCATGACATAGAGCTAGCCGCAATTGTTTTCGCGCTTAAGTCTTGGCGTCACTATCTTCTTGGTGAGAAATTCGAACTGTTCACTGACCACAAATCATTAAAATACTTATTCTCTCAGAAGGATTTGAATTTAAGGCAGCAACGGTGGATGGAATTCTTAGCCTCCTACGATTTTGAAATAGCATATACCCCGGGTAAGGGTAACGTGGTGGCAGACGCCTTAAGTAGGAAAAGGTTGTCCTTGAGTCCGTTGTTTGTTGAACGACAAAGCTTAGAATTCATCTCTATGTTTGACTTTAGACCCTCCGTTGACTTAGTACCCGGTCTGTTAGCATCCTTGGAGGTTAGACCTACACTTCTAGGACGGGTTGGTGAGGCACAGCGAGACGACCCACAGTTGGTTGAGATAGTAGAAAAGCTCAAAGGGGGGGAGTCGTCAAGCCATCTTCGTAGGTATACCCTAGACGATAAGGGTTGGTTACGAAGGGATAATAGACTTTGTGTACCACAAGACGAAGACTTAAGGAAGGCCATTCTTGATGATGCTCATCGCTCAAAAATGACCATTCATCCCGGCGGGGATAAGATGTACAAAGATATGAAGCGGGTTTTCTTTTGGGCCGGTATGAAAAAGGATGTGGCCGAGTACGTCGCTAGATGCTTGGTGTGCCAACGAGTTAAAGCAGAACAAAAGAAACCCGGTGGGTTGCTTCACCCATTAGAAGTTCCACTATGGAAATGGGAAAGCATCTCAATGGATTTTGTGGATGGATTACCAAGATCAAGGAAGGGTAACACGGGGATTTGGGTTATAGTAGATAGACTTACTAAAAGCGCCCATTTTATTCCCGTGAAAAGTAAGAGGACTGCTCCGTGGTTGGCTTCTGTATACATTAAGGAGATAGTTCGTTTGCACGGTATTCCTTCTAGTATAGTAAGCGACCGTGACCCCATCTTTACTAGCGAATTTTGGAAGAGTTTACAAGAGGTGGTAGGGACTCAGCTATGTTTGAGCACCGCATATCATCCTCAGACAGACGGCCAGACCGAGAGGGTGAATCGCATTCTAGAGGATCTTTCAAGGCTTTGTATCCTAGACTTTGGGGGTACATGGGAAGAGCACCTTCCGTTAGTAGAATTCGCATATAATAATAGCTTTCAGTCTAGTATTGGCATGGCACCTTTCGAAGCTCTTTATGGAAGGCCTTGCCGTTCGCCTACATGTTGGTGGGAATCTACCGATAAAATCCTACTTGGGCCCGATATGGTTAGGGAAACCTCGGAGAAGATTGAGTTGATTCGAAGGAGGATGAAAGCAGCACAAGATAGGCAAAAATCGTATGCTGATAAGAGGAGGACAGATCTTGAGTTTGACATTGGGGACATGGTTTTTATCAAAGTATCTCCGTTACAGAATGTTGTTCGCTTTGGGTCCGTGGGGAAATTAGCACCAAGGTTTGTAGGGCCGTTTCCTGTAAAAAAACAGGATTGGGAAGATGGCATATAGGGTGGAGTTGCCTGAGAAACTTAGTGGAGTACACGACGTATTCCATGTATCACATTTGAGGAAGTGTTTGCACAAGACCGCGGAGGTGGTAGAGCCGAGCTTGCTTAAAGAGGTGGAAATAGAGCGTGATGCAACAATTAGACGAGCTCCTACATGCATTCTTGGGTCGGAGATCAAAAAGTTGAGGAATCGAGAGGTCAGACTGGTTAAAGTGCAATGGGGAGATGATGAGAGCAACGCAACTTGGGAGACAGAAGAGAAGATGCGTTCGTTGTACCCTTTTCTTTTTGAGGGTATGTCTTTTAATTTCTCCTTTATCGCTTAGCTTATCTTATCTTATCTTTAGTATGTCCTCTCATTAGTATCTTTGACCTTTAGTTAGGATAATCCTATGGTTGAAACATGTGTTTGAGACATGTTATGTATGATGGATGCAAAATGGATGCAAGTGTTTGCTAGTGGTTGCTCGTGGATGCATATATACACACACACTTTAGGCACTAGATCGGCTCAGTCACTACATATTGCATATTGCATATATATGGATGTATTTAGTATAATGGATGTATAATGGTTGTACCATCATATGGATGCTGCATTCGGTTGAATGGGTGTGCACGCATATAGAAGTAGTATGTAAGCAATTAGGATCTTTTGCATACATAATGGATTCATGACACTTACATAATTTGCATTAAGGAGGTCAACTGAATCAGTAGACCGCCTGATTTCGCATTAGGTAAGGACATGTACACACACTTGCATATGATCATAAAGCATTAGAAGTCTTTTAAGGACAATGGATGCCTGTGTATGATGGATGAGTAGATGGACGTTTGGATGGTAGGATATACATTCTTCCAGACTTGAAGATTTCGGGGACGAAATCCTAAAAGGAGGGGAGAATGTAACACCCCGAATTTTCTATTAACACTAAAGTTGCAAAAATATTAATAAGTGTGTAAGAGAGGGGATGTATCTAATATGAATATAAAAAATATTAATAAGTGTGTAAGAGAGGGGATGTATCTAATATGAATATAAAAATATTAATAAGTGTGTGAGAGAGGGGATGTATCTAATATGTATATAAAAACAATAATAAGTAAAGGGGGATGTATCTAATATGTACATTGTAGAAAATATATATATTTATGACATGAATAGAAGTTTATTAATATGCTGAGTTTTTGCTGAGTCACTTCTGACTCATTGCTGAGTCAACAAGATAAACCCCATCTTGTCTGGACGGCTGCGGTTATTTCTAGGTTAAATCTAATGGCCTAAACGCATTCTAAAATCTATAAATAAGTGGGTAGACCCTAGACCTAAATCACTTGTAAAATTAGAGAAGCTACCGTCATGCTGCTGCCATGGAGTTCAGCATAGCCGTCACAAACTAAGAAGAGGAAGCCTAATCATCTACAACTAAATCTACACAAATCAAATCAAAAAGATCTCTCTTTCTCTAATTCTTTTCTTTTGTTGGTGAGTATGATGATTCTCACAAGACTATTACAAACTAATTTGACTCAGTTATGAATGGATCACAAGAAAGTGATGTGATTTGTAATTGTAAATTCTATATATTGTGGATTCTCTTATTATGTTATTATGTTGTCGTATGATGTAAATTATATATGCTATGTCATGCTATGTTGTAAATTCTCTTATGCTATGTCGTGCTATGTTGATAATCATGTCAAGCTATGTTATACTATCATACTATGCCATGTTATAAATCATGCTATATTATGTTGAAAAATCATGTTGTTGGATCATGCTTAAAGTTATGTTTTTTTTTCTTAATTTAAAAGGATCTTGTTTATGGGAATTTGCCTATTAGGTTAGGTGTACCCATAAACTTGAAACTATAATTAAATAAAACTTGATTATGGGAATTTGCCTATTGAGTTAGGTGTACCCATATAAAACCATGTTGTTAAAAAAAAAATTAGATGATGTTGATTCACACATGTTCATATGTAAGTTTATGAAAATTGATTGAGATTATATTAGGTGAATTTTGAACAAGTTGACACCTTTAGGTCCATGACATGTATAATCTATGCAAGTTGGACATATGCAAGTTTCACCCCTTATTATGATTCATTTGGTCACATATACATGTTGTTATTATGATAATCTCTTTTATGCTATGAGTTAGGCTATTCGAGTCTAACATATATTTTGCGAATAAACGTTCAAACGTGGCGTAGGGGTAATATTAGGAATTAATAAATTGGGTGCAATTTTGTAAGATGTTGCATACCATGAATGAATGTCCATAATTGAGTCAATTATGGACATTGTTAAAAATTGGAAGTAATTAATAATTCAAGTAGGGAATTATTAAAATTGGGGAAAAGTGGATTATTATTAATAATCAATGCTTAGGACACGAGGTTGGACCCGTTTGTGATGTAAACCTGCCCGGACCCGCCCGGCAAATCCAGTAGTCACAAATGTCGGCCCAATGTGAGAGGTCCTAGGCCCAAACTAAAGCATAACAGTTGTAAAGACACGAGGTTAGACTCTTTTATGGTGTAAGACTGCCCGGACCCGCCCGGCAAATCCAGCTGCCATAAATGCCAGTCTAATGTGAGAGGTCTTTATGAGGTTATGGCCTTAATGAACTAAGAAATACTTAACCAAATAATCATGTAAGGTGGGACATGGGGGTTAAGTAGGTGCCTTGGGTGGCATGAGGAATTTGGTGGTTGCCTTTAGAGGCATTTGAAATACGATTAGACTTAACCAAACACACATGTAAATGAACATGACTAAGTGGGTTAAGTGGGATGGACTAATGGGGACAAGCTTAGGTGGAATGCTTGTGGTAAATAGTGGGGGCCCATTTCAACCAGTATCCCAAAACGTATCTTTGTGGGCTCGACCCAAGTCGAGGACGGGACACGCATACTGGGTTTGACTATAAGAGGCCAAAATAGGGAGCGGTGGCAACGCAAGTCCAACGGGTTTCATATGCGTGTGTGGACCCGGGCTGGTAGGTAAGACGTTGTTGCATCGTGTAGGTATAAGCCGTGCATGTCCGTTGTATCAGGTTGCCACTTTAGGGGAGTGATACACCCCACTGTGGGGCCAGCACGGGTATCTACGAGTTAGGGAGCCGATCGAATAATGGGAAGTAGGGTACACCTAGTGGAGATAGGGGCAGGCAGCACCTATGTAGTCAGCTAGGGGTACGTAAAGCCATTGGGAAAGTTTCTAAGTGAAGCTAAGTGGGATGAATCTTTAGGGTGACTGGTGTGGTGCAGTATAGTGTTTATCCTTTAGTATTTAGGAGCGCCTATAACGTTGCCTTTAGCTATTGTCTATGTCCTTAATCTGCTCTTCATAGACATTTTCTTGTTTTCCAGCTTATGCCTTAGTCCAGTTATTTTGGTAATAGTATTGTAGAATTATCATATTCACCAGACTTTATGTCTGACCCCCTCTTTTCCATCCTTTTCTCCCTTCAGGTCCGCAGGTTGGGCCAAGTTCTAGTGGAGTCTAGTTGGATCGCTTATCTTCTGGAAAGCTTGGACTGCTGAAGTAAAGTCCAGCTTGTTATCTTTCTTTTTAATGGCTATTCATGTAATGGGATTATGTACTTGTTTTATCAAGATAGATATTGTACTTGACATTGAATATGGTGTTATGATGTAATCAAACATGTTTTGACTTCTGCTACAATGAAATAAAGTTTTTGAATTTCCAAGTACTATTTTATATCTGTCTTGTTGTAATTTTACTGTTCTATATTCACTTAAAACCTCCATGGAAGTTAATGCATTCCCTTTGTGAGTGACATTAATGGACGTGGGGTGTTACAATTTTACAAATAGATATTGAGTATAAACAAAGTAAAATACAAAAAGTAAAATCATTTAATGCATTTCACCTAAATAAGCAAAATAGTACAAATATTCATTTCAAAATTACATCTCTTTCATTTAAATACATTTCAATAATGGTGCTAAGTTCTGTTGTTCTCTCAAAACAGACTGTAAATAGGTTTGTATGGTGCAGTAATATACGTTGTCTATCATGCGCTTTGGAGAACGTCGAATAATGTACCAATCATAATTTTGAGTGTCTTGCACATAGAAAACTTGACATGCTTTGGTTTCTAGAATAGTTGGCTCGTCATACTCCTCATTCCCATTTTTGCGCTTTTTCAAGTTCACCATCAATAAATAGGAATCGATATAAATCTTACAACCATTTGTCTTATCCGCAATGTTTACCCAATCACAATAGAATACAACATATTGGAAATCATAATAATCAACCTCTATGAATTCTTCAATGATACCATATCAAGTAGTGTCATCACCCATAGGATTTATATCTTTTGCACTTGCAACAAATGTGGTGACTGCATCCTTGTAAACACCGCTATCTTGGATTTTATGACTGGCATCATGACATTGAGGAGAAAATATATATCCTTTCACTTTGTACTTAAGATAACTTTTAGAATCCCACTTTGGACCACCAACATATTGTGACACCCCTTTGGCCTTTGGCTTTTGGAGGGGGAGAAGGAGGAGGAACGAATGGTGCAGTTGGGGGAGGAATGTCTCTTTGGTCTTCGTCCGACGTCGTGGTCTCCAAATCCCTACGGAACCATCCGGGTATTGTGACGCACTCTGGGATATTAGGGATGTTTTGTTCCCCAGACATGCTAAAAAAAAGGGAAAAGGAAGAAATTTAGATAAAGGACCGAAGGATACTATATATGGCTTTTTGGGGAATGTTTTTCAAAATAGACATTTCTTTTGAAAATACTTTCTTTTAAAACCTTTTTGAAAATAATTTGCAAAAACTTTTATCTAATCTGGTAACCTTCAGCTCTGATACCAAATATGATACCCTACGTCCGTTAATGACACTCACTAAGGGAATGCATTAAGTTTCGTGAAGCGCTATAAGTAAACAGACACAGAATAATTACAAGACAAATATAAATAAGGCAGCAGCGGAAAATTTAAATTTTTATTTCAACCATAAAGCATAATACCTTTTTCCACAATTTCATAAGTCACAAAAACCATTACAATAAAATAACTTCTATCTTGCATCATCAGAGTACATAAGAATATGAAAAACATAATTTTCCCCAAAGTAAAAGAGTTAAGCCATAATAGAGATAAGAACTTGATTCCTACTTTAGAAGTAGCTTCTAACACGATGATATCTGAGTTTTGATTAAGTCTGAGTGTTTCCTTCCTGAGAACCGGGGGGGGGGGAAGAAGGAGAAACAACAGGGTCACGGTCGTCTTAGCCCCCTCTGCCCGACCCATGCACGCACATGTCCCCGGTCGGTTTGTGCCTCCCACATCGTCCGTCTCATTTGGTTCTCTTACAATCAATCAGTAAGCATGCCCCTTCTCCGCCTAGTACGGAGTTCTTTACTTGATACCAACTCCGGGTTACTGACTGAAATGGGTCCCATACAATATGATACAGCTCTCCCCTTTGTCTTGTATCCCCACTAGGTTTTCTACTGACTATGTATACCCTAAGGTGTCTTTAATTACATAGCCCTATACCAGTTATGCTTACCCTAAAGGGTGTCATTAATTACATAACTTCATTACATTATCTACCGGTTATGTATACCACTAGGTGTCTTTAATTACATAACCTTATTGGGTTAAGTTCGTGGGCCTATATATACATATTACCCACCTCCTCTAATTTACTTAACCCACCCACTACCAATCCAATTTTACTTAACCTTAACTTAAGTTCATAATCATACAATCTTTAAATTAGGTTAGGCAGTCCAATCCAATACCATGTCCAATTATGGTTATAAAGGGCTAGACCTCCCACATTAGGCCTACAACGTATGGATGCTAGATACGTCGGTCGGGTCCGGGCAGACTTATTCCACAGTTGGGCCTAACCTCGTGTCAAAGCCCGATTCGTATTTACGTACTTAGACCTCCCACATTAGGTTCAGTATTAGTGGCTGTTGGATATGCTGGTCAGGTCCGGGCAAACTTCCGCCACTAATACAACCTAACCTCGTGTCATAAGTACAATTACAATTCCTAATTGTAATTACTAAACATTCCATTTTTAATTAATTAATAAATTAATTAATGCTTTCCTTTTGTAGGTGTCAATACCGATTTTACCCAATAATTTGAATTACATGTCCATAAATGTTCATATTCAAATTATGCCATTTTTAACCCTTTTTCCCGCGTTCCTTAACTAGCGCCCTCATAAAATTGGCAACATGCCTAGGCTAGACAATAGCCTAGTCATAAACGATAATAGGGAAATAATTAAAATGATCAACTTGGCATCAACATAAACTTATCTGATAATAAGGTGAAATACATACTAGCATGGACATGAAAGTCATCCTAACAAGGTGATAATTTAGATCGCATAAAATAGATCTAACTGATAGCATAAGGTGATAATCTAGATCTGTCTAACAGTTTCGATGTCCACATAAACTAGATCTACTAATTTAGAAATAGATCTACGCACCTATACATCATATCATGTCATAAAAGTTACAATTAGAATAATGGTTTAGATCTAATTCTAACCAATTCAAGATGACATATGTTCATGATTTACATAAGTTATTAGATCCATCCAATGATATAACAGTCCAAACTAACAGATCTATATTAACCATAATATAGTTACAAACCAAGATCCACAATAGAACAATCATAATTGAATTGGATCTAGAGAAATATGTCTATCATAACATAGCATATGATTTAACACTTGCATAGAATCATACTTTGCAACATATCCAAGTCATAGTCTTTCACAATTTACTTTCATTTATCTAAACCTAAAAATAATCTATTAACTCACAGCGTTAGGTTTAGAGAATTGAGAAAGAACGGATCTAAAATTTTGAATTTGATTTGCAAAGTATGTTGTTGTAGAAAAATGGTTCAGTTCGCACTCCAGCAGCATATGGCCTCCATGACTTCTAATGAAGAAAATATGAGAAATAGCTGCAGAGCCCCCACAACCGACTGCCACCTAAGCCCTAGGGGTGTCGACACTCCTGTGGGTGGGTCGACACCCCTCTAGGGGGATCGACCCCCTAGAGTGGGAATTTTGGTGCTTTAAGGAATTTTTCGAATTTGAATCTTTCTGAATAAAATTCTGACTCAGCTCTGAAGAATTTTTTGAATTTGAATCTTTCTGAATAAAATTCCGACTCAGCTCTGACTCATCTCTGACTCATACGTATGTATATAATTTTTCTGCGCGTATACAAACTTCAAACCCTCATAACTTACTCATACGGTGTCCATTTTACGCAAACCAAATGTCTATCTTGACCAGAATTTCGAGACGGACGCAATGGTGCAGTCCGTTTCCTCTAATTCTGAATATTAAATTAGTCATTATTTAATTTATCCTCTTTTGGTGTCGGTACAAATTCGGGGTATTACACATATTGCCATTACATTGTATTCATGCATTTTTCTTCTAGTAGTTGCCATGAATGAACAAACTTGAACGTCCAACATAAAAAACCTACAATTTTTATATATATTGAAATAATATACCTTTTTGTGTAACCAATCAATAAGTTTGGTTTGAACGATTATTCTGCCATTGTAGTAACTTTTCTTTTACCGCGAGAAACATCTTTTAAGGACGAGCGATATGTACTACAAATTAGATATTATCATGAAAATATATTTCATATTTTATGTCATTAGTATCTATTAAAATATAGAGAAAATCCATACGTATAATATTCATCTCTTTTAGGAATATCGATACTAAAAAGTATCCACCTTCGAATTTGAACACTTTGCACCCTAGTTAGCTTAATACATTTGCCTTCCATAATGGGACGTTCATATATATCATACCCATCATCTAAAAAAGTTGCTTGTGCAGAACTATGATTTTCATCATGTTGGTTCGGCATATACTCCATTGCATATCTAGCTGATTCTAAAACAATGTATGCTTCAACAATTGATCCTTCTATGTAGCGCTTAATGCTAGGTATATTTTTGCATTTTATCATTGCTCTAAAAATAGCATACATGCACATATATTTTGAAATTATCACTTTGAAATAACATTCATAAAATTTGTAAGAAAAATATACCACCTTTCAAATGGATACATCCATATGTAGTTTGCAAGTCCACATATCAAAGCTTGGTCAGTTAGATGCACCATAAGATGAATACTTATATCAAAGAAGTCTGTCAAAAAATAATGCACTAGCACACATAATGCCTCAGAAATCATATCTTTGGGAGCTTGAACATGTTTTCAAACTAAAAGTTTTGAGCATATTAAGTTAAAATACAAACTCACTTGTAAAATAGCTCGAACTAAATCACGGTGCTTCGGATATGCATGTTGAACCATTATAGGAAGTAAGTATTGCATTACAATATGATAGTCGTATGTTCTTTTAGGTGCAAAGTAGCTGGTTGAATAGTAACAAGACTACAAATCTAGTTGCAAGGCACGATGGAAGTTTTGTATCTTGTAGAACTTCACAACATTTTGTTTTATGAATCTTATCGAATGCAAACTTAGATGATTGCCTTAACCTATCAAACAATAAATTGAGAAGATGCTCTGCGACATTCTTCTCTGTGCGCATCACATCAATAGTATGTCGTACCATATGACTACTCCAATAAATTAAATTATAGAAAATTGACTTCTTATACCAAGGAGTTTTTCTACATCACTACCTTCAGCCATTAAGGAACATTTATTACTAGCTTCAAATATTGTTCGCTTCTTATTCTTAGGTAATTTTCTAGGAAAATAACTTATACGATCAAGCTTTTCCAAAAGGGATGGTCCTCTTAATCTTGTTGGCTATTCTTTATCTTTTCTATCCTTATACCATCCATATTTGATGCATCTATATGGGTGATCATCCTTCAAAAATCTTCTATACTTTGAGTAAACAACCTTCTTAACTATCTACTCTGACTTGGTCTCCATAGCACAAACTGGACAAGCTTTATAACCATGTGTCACGCAACCAAATAAATTTACCAATGCTAGTAAGTCGTGGATTCCCCATAATAATATTTCCTTCATTGTAAACGTTTTTCTCTCGTCCATATCAAAAGAAGCTACGCCTTCCATCCAAAGTTTCCTCAACTCATGTACAAGAGGTTATAAATACACATCAATGTCTTGACTTGGTGCTTTCGGTCCAGGAATTAATAAACTTAGCATTTGATATTGCGATTTCATGCATAATGAAGGAGGTAGATTGTAAGGAATTATATATACGGGCCAACAACTGAAACTATTGGGGAGAACCCTATTCGGATTAAATCCGTCAGTAGCGATACCAAGCCAAACATTACGTCATTCATTTGCAAAGTCCTGCCACTTACATTTGATTGATCTCCGTTCAATTGAGTTAATGTGATGACGTATGAAATCCCAAGAAGGATCGGCATGCTTATGCCATTGCATTTTACGAGCTATCCACGGTATAGTGTATAATCTAGTCAACCTTTGAATTATAGGTAAGTGTCTTATAAATTTCCTTGGTTGAGTTGTCAATTTTTTTTTATGTCTAACGCATTTTCCTTATCTTTAAATCTTGACGTACTACAATGGGGACATACTACCATGCCAGCGTTCTCTTTCCAAAATAACATGCAATCGTTTACGCATGCATGAATGCATTTTACCTTCATTCCCAAATCTTTTAACATTTTTTTTATGGTAGGATACTTGTCAGGTAATATTTTCTCTTCTAGAAGACATTTTTTGAATAGTTTCAACAATTCTGTCATGCTACTTCCCGACCAATTAAATTCTTTCTTCAAGTTATGAAGCTCTATCATTACACTCAAAGTTGTAAGTCCATCCTTACAAGAATAATATAATTTCTCATTTTCTTTTCTTTTGTATTCATGGTACATTTTCTTAACATTTATCTTTTCAAATTTTACTTTACCGCTAACTTATGGCATATCATGTACTCTAAATGCATCATCAACAAGATTTCCTAGAGTGCACTCAATAGGCTCTTCTACTTGCATTTGGTTTGGAATGTGAGATTCTTGGACAGAATCCGATGTATGAGTCATTTATATAATGGTATCATTTCTCTTTCCATGAAAGAACCACACATCATATGTCGGAAGCATGCCAAAAAATATCAAGTGTTTCTCAACTAAGTTTTTTTTAGAGTTTTTACACTTCTTACAAGGGCATACACATAACTGAGTATCGTGTGGTGAGTTTTGCTTGACGAAGCTGATAAAGTTCTGAACACCATGCTTATATTCTTCCTCATTTCTATGTGCATTTCTAATCCACCTTCTTGATGTTTATCCGGTCATGATTATCAATCAAAAGCATTCAAAAATTTAATTAATAAGGCATCTAAGTACTGTAAGATTGTTACATTACCAATTAAAAAAAGATTATTTACTTTTTATCTATTTTTGTCTTAGTGTTAGAAATATTTCCTACAAGAAGGTATGAAATTATGAGAAAAATTATGAGAAAGCCGCAACAATACTTTGTTGTTTTCATAGTACAAAAAAATAAATACATATCTCCATATTTTTTTAATTTTACTTTCAAGGTGATGAGAAAGAAGCATGACTCAACAAGATATGAAATTATCATGCTAACTTGTTATGTAGCCCGATTGGCTATTCATCCAACAAAAAGAGAAAATGATGAAATATAAATTATTTTCAGCTATCCATCCTAGAAATATTTCCTACAAGGATTATTTCCTCATTTCTCATAACTCAATTTTGCGCGACAAACTGAATTTGCAACTCAGTTGTGTGCAAACTAAGTTTGCAATTCAGTTGCGCACAAACTTAGTTTGCAACTCAAAACACATCTTTTAAACGTGATCAACAGGAATAAGTCAAAACACATTCAGTTTATATGGGTTTCTAGAGGAATTATTTATTTATTTGATTTAGTTTCATTTGGAAGTTTCATAGGTTTCTAACACATTATAATATATATGAAATCAAACAAATAGTAAATTTTGAGGAATCCACTTGAATCCCTCCAACCTGTTTTCCCATATATGTTAGCCAACACAAATAATACCCATCCTGCTTCGAGGTAGGATATCACGGTATAGAAGGCCATCCACTATAATATATTATGAGGAGTATAGGGTCATCCACCAATGATACCGCAGGCATCCGCTAATGGTACTGCGGGAAATATCCAACCACCAATACATATATAATAACCACAACCACCAAGCCTAAATATAACTAATATATACACATCTAAAACAGAAATATCCAACACACATACGCACCTGAAATTGAAATCCAGTGAAGGGGGAAAACACAATATGATGAGGTGCAGAATAAAATAAGCGAATGAGAACTGCAGTAACAAAAAATGGTACATTAGATCATCTGTTCATGAAGGAATTTTAAACCGCTAAAAAAGGTACTTGAAATTCTAATATTTACGTTTGCAATATTGATTACAGTAAATTGAAGTAGAGTAAGAAGTGGTTGATTCATATATGTTGTTAAGCCATATGGTATATGAAGTCATTGTACAAAAAGCAATAGTAATATATAAAAAAGGCAGTCACATATAAAAACATCCATCCAAAGCATTGATCAGTCCAAACCGATACACTATAGTATAGGCTATGCGGAGAAGTTTTTATGCTGATTGTCACGTATGAAGCAAGATGTATTTAAATGATAGTAGGTAGTAAACATAGTCTAACCTAACAGTAAAACTTACACATGCAGGGGATAAAAAATAAAAAATCGACATATAATATGTGCATACAATCTTCCAGAATTTCTTTTGTTAAAAAATGGATGTTCACGATTGATTATTCATTTCAAATAGATGCAACATGGCAGCAAACAAAAACTGATAATATTAGTTTGTACAATGACTATAAGTTAATATCACTCTTGTTATTATAACTGAAATACATGGATGGTTTATAATTAAATGCCTGGGGATCGATGTATTCGTCATCTTGTTGTTATTTTGAACATGGTTTCTTTTTGGTTAAAAGCACTTGGTAAGGCAGAGCGTTTGAAGGCAATATACTTGTGCACACACTTGACCTGAAAACCTAATTGGTTTTGATCAAACTCTAATCTATTTGCATAATATACATGAAACATCATTTATTTTTATTTTTATTGTTTTTTGGTGTCTTGTTTGATACCCATCCTATTCTATATTGATGAACTCATATATTTAAACAAATATGGTTATTTATTTTTCAAAATGTGAGACTATTCTTCTTTCGTTCTCTCTTCAAAAAAAAACAAGGGAGGAAAACCTAAAAATATACAACGGCTACATGTGGTCCATGTAACAAAAATTTCAAATATACAACATGCCTTCACTTTAAGGGGGCTTGAATAAAGAAATCCCAACCTGTGATATGGAACAAGGCTAGTAACCATCTAGTAAACTTCAAACTTCATACTGTAACAAAATGAAATTAGAATGCAAAAAAGTTTGGCACACTTATGCATACAAGTATAACATCAGCAACAGTAAAGAACAAAACACAATAAATTCAGCTAACATCAAGGAGAGCTCATACATTAATTCATAGGAAAAATCAAATTTATTCATGCATTTAACAGTGTAAATTACTCACATTTTTTATACTGAAAGTCGATAACGATACATGGAGTAAATTTCTCGCCATATAATGATCAATATACAATCTAAGTGTTTTCAAGGTTTACAAGGGCCATCAGATTTTAGTATTTACTTGTTTATTTAAAATTTATGCATGTAAAGATTTCCAAACACTGTCTTAAGTAAAAAAAAGAATATTTCGCCTAAATGATTTATATTTAATTGCATGGCCATATAGAAAGCATTTTCATGAAATGCAAATATACTACTGATACCAGTAGGATGTTTCTAACCATCAGTTAAACTTATAAAGTGGTTCAGAATACGCATAGCTTTTGCGGTTTTAATTGAGTGTGGGGATGAAGACAGACCTGCACCATGCATAACAAAAGCAGATGGATACCTGTTATATTTCATCTCGAAACACAACAAAAAATTGCATTAAATACTTTGAAAAAATGGTTCCAATGAACAAAGATGTTGTGGAAGTGAACAACAACTCCATGTTGATATGATCCCTACTATTAAACTGAATGTTGAGGAAGTAGCTACTTGACAAATATATTCTACTCTACAATCAGAACTACGGTTATCAGTCATTAAAATATCTCACTGTAACTGCTGAGGAAACAACTAGAGTATAATTGTTGAACATAATCAAATAAATAGTGGACATGAATCCATGGGAAAATGTCATACTTAAGATGAAATCGATTTTTTACCTAATATCACATAGGCCAAACACAACGAAAGTGAAAGCGATTTTTTTACGTATTATCATGATTCCTAGAAGCCGTGATTCGAAGTCGATGATTGAGAAATGAGTGGAGAGAGGATTTAAGAGACTAATACCGATTTGAGAAAACCAAAATCCTTAGTATCGCTGATATTGATATCGATTAGAGAGAGCTAATATCAATTCTTCAAAGTCCATTTTTCTTTTTATTTGCTAATGAAGCAGCCTTCGGAGGAATAAGCGTTGGGGGAAAAAGGATTGAGGTAGTGATTAGGTTATGGGTGAGAACTTACCATTTTACCCTCGTAATATAAGGGTTGACCAGGCATATCAACACAAATAAGTGTTGGCACATTTTTGGTGACACATTTTTACTATAACAACACATATTATTGTCACTAGTCTACAAAACATATAAGCGTTAGCAGTTGAAAAAATAAGAGTTTCCAAATGGCCATTATGGTGTAGGCCAAATAACCGTAACCAACTGTCGCTAACCGTAACGTAGAGTAACCTGAAATCCATCCCCATCCATCGCTAACCGTCACAAAACTGTAAATGTTTTTCTGCTTTCTAGCAGCCATAAGGCCTTCAATCCACGCCAACTCAAACTCAACCAATTCGCAACTAGCTACGATCAATTTCACAATCCATCACCTCATATACACTCAAATTCACAACATAAACCAACATATATCCTATAAACCAACTCATACACCACTAAGTAGCTAATAAACGATAAATAAAAACAATAAACAGCCCAAAAACCAACATCATGTCCACATCAAATATACAAACCATCATCGCCTCCACAAACAACTCAAGTCCATGGTCAACAACTAGTTTATATTTACAAACCAGGAAATAAATCATAAAAGAGGACAAGTACCGACTCGTCCTCATCCTCCCCGGTAGAAGGCCCACTCGGCGGTATATGCCCATGCTCGTGAAGATATGCAGCAATCTGTTCATCCAGCATGGCCGCGAGCTTGTTCTTCTGAAAATCCCCCAAAGTTGCCACCTGCTATTGAAGCATGGCGATCTTCTCCTCCTGCTGATGCCTCGTATAGGAGGCCTGAGTCCCCGCTATCTGTAATAGTTATATTACAAGCGTGACTTGATAAATGTATTGTAAATTCATTATGTACAATTAATATTAAACATCCAATACAAGATTTCTTTCTATATCATCAGTATTTTTCGATCAATAAATCATACATCGTTCTCATCGAATTCTAACTTATACATATACATAACACACACACATACACACACACACACACACACACACATATATATATATATATTACTTTCGTATTCGTTAATTTTCAAATTATACGGATTTTAGTATATATAATAATATTTGAATATGTTTAAATATGTCAACACTTTATACCTTTAATAACACTTGGATATGTTTAAATTCTTTAATAAAATGCTTTACCACTATATTTCCAAAACAATAGCGTCTATTCCTGGAAGGCGGGTCGATGATGGCGTCCCAAATATGATTGCACTCCTCTACATCCAGCTCTGACCTAACTGTGCCACTCGAGCATTTAACGCCGTAGTGTATCTCTCCTGCGATAGTGGACAATTATGAAATACATTAAATATTCAATTTCAAATTAACAATGTGAAATACAAATTATTATGAATGCTAACCATCACGGAATGTGACTTATCGTCCGTCCAGGTATATGAGGTGTTACCCTCCTCGTTGGTTCGCTCAACAGCGTGAGTCTTTGTAAATACCTCAGCAAATGTAGGCTCCCGATGGAGAATCAACATCTGAAATGATATAATATATATTTGGAATTTATCAATATGATTAAAAAAAGTTTAGAACTATCTATAAATGTGATTTATCATTCGTACCAATTCGCGACGGTGCTGTGAGGACTTAGACCCACCCCGATGCAAAGCAGGATTTTTGAGTCCGTTTGCCCGGTTTCACTCTGAAATCTCCTGTATATTTAATTATACAATTAATTAATTGATATACAAAATAGAAATTGAAAATAAGATTAATTAACTTACCCTCGCTGTATCTGTGGCCCACAGGTGCTTGAAACCGCCCCAGATCTCCTCGCTCATCCATGGAGGCCTCTTTCCCATTGCTTTTGCCTTGTACATGTTGCCTGTATAATTTTTCCTCATCTTTGGGTTCTATACAGTGTGGAAAAGATCCATATCTTCGTCCCTGACCCATACAACAACCTATAAATTTACAAACAAATCATATTACATATTTTATATAATTTTTTAAATGAGAAATATATCTATACTTACAAGAACCTTTGCGAGGATGACATTCCTAATCTGCATAGGAATATCGTCCCAATGGGACCATGCATGTGTCAACCTGGCGATATATGCTGATCTAGACACAGATAAACTCTCCAGGACTAATCTCAAACCCCCTGTAGAAAGTACGATATTATCATTTAATAAGTTTTGAATACTAAACATTTACGAAATTAAAAAATTACCCTGCGGTCTTGGGTACGAGCTCTCCGACCATACGTAAATCCGGTGTTGTACCGCTCGTACCTGCCTTTGAACTGTGGGTAGGTCGACGTCTAGGAGGCATATCTATCACAAACATATTATTTCGTATAATAATAACACATATATCATTAAGCATATCCATTATCAAATAAACTCATATAGCATATATTATCAAATGCAACTACAATGCCCATTTAAATAAAAGTAGAAGAACCAGATAATAGTCCATAATATCGCCTTCATGGTAAAGTAAATGTATAGATAAGCGTAGCACATCATATAAGTTTACAACGTAGCAAACATATCATTGTACATCATAGCTCACAACATATTTAAACTTTAAAATAAATGTAAACAACTAATTATTCAAATAATATCAGTCTTCATCATTTTCTGATTCAATCTCGGTCTCATACTCTATATCGTTATCCTATGTACTCTCAAAAGCTTCTATTAAAACATTTGATTCATCATTCAAAGACCCTAAATCAACTTCATTAGCAATTATAATTTCATCGTTTTGATTTGCACCCGTTTGATACGCTGCATCTTCTGGAATAGCAATTCCTTCAAATGTAAATCTTGCTTTTGTTTTAATTACAGTAGACGAATCTGCTTTATCTCTTTTTAAGGACGGATACAGAGCAAAGTAAACTTGTAATATTTGCTTTGCCAATACAAAAGGATCATACTTATGGTAATGTGATGTGTGCGTTATTTCTATAATATAAGCTTATAATCTTTATGCACGTTGATTCAGTACTAGGAACATTGCTGAACCAATTGCGCTTGAACAGAACATCTTTTTCAATAGGTTATACATAATATGTCAACTCTAAAATCTGTGTCAAGACGCCGTAAAAGTCTTTTATATGCTCTTCTGGATCATCACTACCTTTGAAAAATACACCACTGTTATATGTTAGTCTATCAGTGCCATGGTCTTTGGTGTTGAATTTAAATCCATTGATGAAGAATATTGGATAAGTCTTAACATTTCTTTTTGGTCCAAGCACAAAATGTTGCAAACCCTCGTAATTGACGCAGTTTATTAGATCGTAAACGTACTTCGAGAACCATTTGGAAAAATCTTTACTAAGATCGCTATTTGGTTTTTTTTGATTCGTAAATGCTGCAAATATAATTGATTTTATTACTAGCTAGCAATTGATGTACACACAACCGCAATAAAGTTAAAAATTTAATACCTAACAAATGGTGCAACTTTAGCACAATTTAGAAGAATATATGTGTGTGCTACATGGTGTTTTTTATCATCTAACCATATTTCTACATATTTTCCAGAAAATCGTCCATGTTACCTAAAAATAGATAACATTGTCGGGAAAAAAAATTTGTTCCATGGTTTCATTATTACGAGGACCATATACAAATGATATGTTCATATGATCACTGAAGTAATGAGAAAAAACGAACGAAGGTTCTTCTTCAAGATAAGATTTGCAAATCGAACCTTCAACTCGTGCTTTTTGTCGTACTTTTTTCTTCAGATGATTCAAATAGCTAATATAAAATCAATTCAATTTATACGCACTAAAGTCACTTTAAATTGTAAGCATAAATTTTTACTAATATTACCTCTCAAAAGGATGCATCCATCCATATTGCATTGGACCTCGAAGAATTGCTTTGGATGGAAGATGAACAGGTAAATGCTCCATTACATTAAAAAATCTTAGAGGAAAGATTTTCTCCAATTTGCAAATCAATATCAGAATTTCTACTTCAAGTTTACGGAGATGATCAATTTTTAACGTTGCCGAACAAAGCTGTTTACAGAATAGGCTTAACTCTGTTATAACACCCCACACTTTTACAGGCAACAATTTTTTGAACACCACTGATTTAAATATTCCATCATGATATGATAATCATGACTTTTCATCCCACTCAACTTATTGTTTTTATAGTCAACACATCTACGGAGATTAGAAGAAATCCCATCCAGACATCTTAGTCCCTCAACCCATTTTAGTACAAGTTTTATTTGTTTGTTGTCTAGTTTATAGCACACTTTGGATTTTTTATTATCATTGGCCTTCATATGAAGTTCTGAACATTTACAATATTCTTCTATGTCACGTCTCGAATATATATCGTCCTTTGTTTTTCTTTTGACATTCAAAACAGTATTAAAAACGTTATCAAATACTTTTTTTTTATTGTGCATAATGTCGATATAATGTCAAAGTAGGATATCTTTCCGGGTCTATTTGGCACATGTCCCTATTAAGTTTCAAAATTAGGCTCACATCCGGTCATAAACTTGTTGTAAATTAGGTCCCTATTTTTTGAATTTAATTTAAAAAATAAAAATAAAAAAAATCACATAAATTCATATTTAATTAAAACATGCAATCGACAAAAAATTTAGATCAAAACACCATAAAAATCAAGTCACAATCAAAAGACAGAAAAACAACGAAACTGTAGTTAAATGCATAATAGTATGCACATATTTGAATTTCCTTGCATACATCTGTGCAAGTATTCCAGTCATGCATCTGTGTTTGTTTTCATGCATACATGCAAGTAAAGCATTATTCTTGCATATAAAGGTGCAAAAATTCACGTGCATGCAAATTATTTCACATTTATTTGCATTCATGTGTGCAATAAAAATAGAAAAGTTGCACGTGTGTGTGCAACAATCTGCATGCAGGTTTTTGTCCAAATTTTCAATGGAAACAGCTTCTGCAATAGTTGCATTCATGTATGCAATTATTGGTAATAGTTGCATACATATATGCAACTTTTTTTTTCCATGGACTTCTGGGAATGTTTCCAGAATTTAGATTTTTTTTCTTTTTTACTGAGTGACATTTTTTTTGGACAAAAAAATGTAAAACATGGAAGTTGGAAAAATAGGGACCGGGTGTGCATTTTAAAAACATAAGGGATGTGAGCCTAATTAAGTTTGAAAATAGAGATGTGTTTCTAATATTCACTATCTTTCCAATAAGGTAGCTCCCAGAATATACTTTGTTTATGTAACACCCCACCTCCGCTAGGGTCACTCACAAAGGGAATGCACTAGGTTTGGTGAAGCATTATCGAGGTAAACATGCACAGAAATATTACAAGACAGAACATATATAAAATAGCGGAAGTAAAACAAATTTCATTACCTTATAAAATAAGGTCTAAAGCCTTTTACATCAGAATACATCAAAACCTGTCTTGCAATAATAAAGAAGCATAAAACCATTTCATAAATTATTCCCCAAGTAAAACAGTAAAGTAGCCATAGCCAAGAAATGTCCAAGCCATGCGTGATGATCTTCCGGCAGAAGAAGTCCGAACTAGATAACAGTGTTTCCTCCCTGAAACCTAGGGGGGGAACGGAAGACAAAGAGGAGAAACAAAACGGGGTCAGTCATAAAGACTGGTAAGTCCTATCTACTTCCAGTATAAAAACAGGTAAAGGTAACATGACATGCATAAACTGAAAGTAAACATAAGGATGACTACAAGATAGATAAACTAAACCAGGGTAACAGGCAGAACTACTGTAGCAAGGCAAACTAAGATATCATGATAAACTACGGTGTCATGATAAATCAAGGTATCACATCGTCAGGTTTCTATCGAGTATAATATCCCAAGGTATCTATCCTGTATAACATCCCACGGTATCTATCATGTATATTTCTCATGGTCCTAACATGTATATTTGCTCTGCACCTCTCGTACTAGTATCCCAACCCGCGTCATGTGTTAACTATGAATGTCCCTTGCCCAATGTCATGTAATGGTCCATGTCAACCTAATATATAGCATATGTAGGTTTTCCCCAACTCGTATGTTTCTTTCCATGTATAAGTTCAGTCCTTTGCCGTAGGCCATACGGGCTTTCCCATGTAAACGTTTTATCCTTGAGGTTATTTTGGACTGCTACCCTTGATCTAGTTATGTTTCCTTACCATGAACTATCGCGCGTTCACTTAGGATTTATGCCACCTAGGACCACTAGGGATTATGCTACCTAATGAACGTTTCCGTGTCTCGGTTTGGGTTCAGCCACCTAGGGCCACTAGGGATTATGCCACCCGTCAACCGCGCCCTTTATCCCGCGTATGTATCGTGAATCGTTTTCCATGTCTAAACGCACATGTTCCTCAATGTGCCATCCGAGTTCCGCGCCAGGGCAAATCAAGAAATACAGAACTCGGTCGGGAGCTTTAAGTCGCCTGCTGATGCAGATATCAAGGTCTGTTTTTGTACCCGTGGCTATGGTCCCACGTGACCCCTCCCTCAACTACTGAAAGGCAATCCAAGAAAAATCATGTATGAGAACTACACTACGGCCCATCGATGCCCACTTCCAGATAGCCAACCTCACCCATAACTCGATAGCAAGTATATGGTCTGTTGGGAGTTCCCTGCCTTTCCGTACGTACACGATTGACTAAAGATGGTAGGTAGTCGGTGACATGCTATCCAGGGCAAAATCAAGTATCGTCGACTCCACGCTAATCCATCCCAGTCTTTTGGTCGCTCGCATAACAACCAAGGAATACTCTTGGCTCTTCTACCGCAGACCTTAACCCCTGTGAGGCCGGGTTTCATGGACCATCTGCCACCTCACAGAGGGATACCAAGAGTACCCTCACGTCCCCCGAAGCTACTGCTTCGCCACCCAGATTCGTTGGAGCTTTTTATCCAAGTCAGATAAGTTGCTCCTCCTCGTATACTAAGCGATGACCTACCGTATCAGGTTACTCATCATTTATGAACTAGTCCCATGTCCTTGGCTAAGAATTATTACTTAGTTATCCTTAACTAAGGTTTACCACTTAGCTCCTCGTCCCGCTATCCTTGTTAACCACGATTTTCAACCTAGTCCCCTGAGCTAGGGTTTTGCCAAATGGGTTAAGTGTTGTTATCCAAGTTCATGACTTAACCCGCCTACGAATCATGACAAGATTGGCTAAGTACTCAAGTTCAAGGTTTAGCCCTACAAGTTGGTTAAGTGTACTAAGAAGCTCATGACTTAACCCTATCAAATCAAATTGGTTAAGTATTTATTTGTCTTAACCCTATCAGATTATCATGTTAGATTGATTAAGCATAGATTATCTTAATCCCATCAGATTGTCGAGTCGGATTGGTTAAGTGTAGGTTAACTTAACCCCATCCACTAATCGTATTACAATGGTTAAGCCTAATTTAAAAGGTCTTGTGACTTAACCCTACCAGACCCACGTATTAGATTGGTAAGTGTAGGTTACTTAACCTCATCAAATCATCACGTATAATTGGTTAAGTATAAGTTACTTAACCCCCATTAAATTATCATATTAAATTAGTTAAGTATTGGTTACTTAACCTCATTGGATTACCAAGTTTAGATTGGTTAAGTGTTTAACTTAACCCCAGCTAATTACCGTGTTTAGATTAGTTAAGTATAGGTTACTTAACCCCATCTAATTACCGTGTTTAGATTAGTTAAGTCTTAATTACTTAACCCCATCTAATTACCGTGTTTAGATTAGTTAAGTCTTAATTACTTAACCCCATCTAATTACCAAGTCGGATTAGTTAAGCGTAAATTACTTAACCCCATCCCCTAATTGTCTTGTATGGTTAAGTGTCATTAAGAAATCAAGCCCGGTCCCACTTAACCTATCCATTCGTGTCATATCGGTTAAGTGTCATTAGTCAACTTTACTTAACCTTATCATGTGGCATTAATTTAATTAATGCACTCTCAACCTCTCACATTAGACCTCGTTGTGGTTACTAGTTAAGCCGGGCGGGTCCGGGTAGATTTACACCACAACCTAGTCTAACCTCGGGTCTTAAGCGCGACATGACCAACTTCTCACATTGGATCCTATTGTTTGTAGCCACTAGTTAAGCCGGGCGGGTCCGGGTAGATTTATGCTACAAACTCAACCCAACCTCGAGTTGGCCACTTTCTTGTTTGGTCTGGTGTCATATTACACCTACAACCCATACGTGTCTAATTTCAAGTCCCATGCTTTCTCACGTGTCATGATCATATTTAAATGTATCATGAATGTCATGTTCTCATGTAAGCCCCATGTCAAGTTTTTCATGTCATACCCACGTTTTTCCTAAGCTACCCAAACGTATTTCCAACCCAAGTGGAAGCGAGTCACATAGTAGGGTATTATGCCAACAAAACATGCATAGTATCATAAGGGAATTTGGCCACAAACATGCATAGTATCATAAGGGAATTTGGCCACAAGCATGCATAGTTTCATAAGAGGATTTGGCCACAAACATGCATAGTGTCATAAGTGAATTTGGCCACAAACATGCATAGTATCATAAGGGAATTTGGCCACAAACATGCATGACACATAAGGGGTTTGGGTTCATTTACATGCATAAGCCCCAAGGTCCAATTTTGTGCAACTATTCCACAAGTCAAAGTGGCTCTAAGTGTTCATACTATCATACTACAAGTAAAGGTACAATCTTGCATGGCAAACTAAGTCCAATGCAACATGAATAGCATGGTTTAGTCGCTAAAACATAACCCAAAGTCATATGTTCATGTTAAAGGAGCAAACTAGGCTCGCATAGGTTATAGCATTCATGTTTAACCACATTTTATTCCATGCCATGATTAAACTACCGTTAACATCTCGAAGTAGCTAGAACTTACATAGCGAGGCTTAGAGGGTGCACATGAATCGTCTTGAGGATGAAAGGCGGCTCCTTTGATGAAGAACCGCCATAAAACCGTCGTAGCAATGTTGATTTGGCCTCTATTTGGTGTAGCAAGCTTGCACCTTTCAATTCGGATCCGATTTGCATGCATAGTCTCTTGGAGTTGGAGATGGAGGCCATGATCACTTGGCATTTGGGCAGCACTTCGTGGCATGAGTGATTTGTGAGGGTTTAGGGTAGGCTTAGGGGTCTTTTTATAGAGATTAGGAGTAGTTTAGGCCGTTAGATTAACCCTAGGATAGATCCAAGCCCTCAAAAATCGTCACAAGCCTCCAAAACCGAGCCAAACAGCAAAACAGGTGCACCAGGCTGCCTGGGTTCGACCAGGCAGGTCGACCCCCAGGTCGACCCTGGGGTCGACTCCCCAGTCGACCTGGCCCCCACCCAGGTCGACACCCAGGTCGACCCCATGGTCGACCTTGTCTGGGCGGGATTTTTCCCGCCTACCTGATTTTCTGAAATTTTTGAATCTGTTTTGAATTTGAATTTTTCGTGAAACTTCGCGAGGCCATATCTCGATCATACGGACTCCGATTTACGAAATTTCGGACTCTATTTCGCGTATTTTTCCGAGACGAACGCAATGGCATAGCCCGTTTCTCCTGATTCAGATTTTAACGTTTTAATTCTGCCTTGATTCTTGTCTTAACACGTTGTTAAAAATCCGGGTTGTTACATTCTCCCCTCCTTTAAGGATTTCGTCCCCGAAATCTCCAAGTTAGGAAGAACGCATCCTACCATCCATCTACTCAAAACATCATCCATAGGAAACCATGGTCCTTAGACGATTTCTAATGCCGTATGAACATATGCAAAACGTGTGTGTATATGCTCCTTAGCTAATGCTAATGATCAGGCCTGAATGATCTTTCTAATGCAAAATATGTTTAGTGCCATGAGTCCAACATGTATGCAAATAGTCCTAGTCATATAAGCACTATATGCGTGCACAAACATTCATTCATATGCAACGTCCGCATGATAACACATTCAATTTCGTCCATAAACAGGTATAAATACTCGTGCATATGCAACATGAATCGTGACTGCGTCAACCTAGTATCTAATGTGTATTCGCGCATCCACGAGCAACCACTTGCAACCATTTGCAACCATATCAATCATAACATGTTTCAAATACGTGTTTACATCCATAGAGTTCTATCTAAGGTTCCCAAGATAGGATCGAGGAGATAAACAAGACAAACTCCTTACGGGGTTTGTAACAGAAATAGGACCGAGAGGATATCCACCAAGCAGTAGCATGCAAGCAAGCTCTACAGGAGAACCAAGGATCAAAGATATACTCTTAAAAAGAGACTTGATGCGCGCGTCTAAGCCGCATTCCCATGAGCTTAATTCCATTGTGCCTTGACCGCCTTTGACTTCATGATTTCGTAGCTCCTTGATTCCTATTTCCAAGGTATGAGTTGGAACTCATTTCATTATCGCCTCTCATTCCACTTTCACTTATTCTTTCCCTAGTATACTTGGCTCAACCATATCTGCATACTCATGCAAGCTCTCCAAAATTCACTAGTGAATTCTGGATCTCGTTTACCGATGTCAATCCATGTTAACACATGCACTTACTAGAGCGATTCCTATAACCCATGCTCAAGCGGAATAAACCATCCGCCTTATTGGCGAACGTTACTCGATCGGATCAGAGATTTCCGATAAATGCATCAAGAGATTCTAGGTAACTAACCATGACATAACCCAAAAGGTTACACGGGACTCCGAAGGTATTACCAAAGCAAGCCAAGAGTCTGACTACCCTCTTTTCAAAACCGAGAATGGTATCCCTTACTGGATAACCACTTTACCCCTAGAATCCATCCATGGCTCAACAATAGAAGTATTGCTTCTAATCACAACACTTGGCATAGACGTTCTCAAATCCAACAAGTCATGAATAAATGGACTGACTCTCCAACCAGATTTTGGGACAAAACTGGGATCCTTTACCATGCTAGTACTAAGGTGCAGAGACTCAACTATCTAAGAAGATTTAAATGATACGATGATCAAGACAAAGTCTGGACGGGATGATAGAAAAGAATGACTAAACTTTTACCAGAAACGGTACCATTTCTTTTAGGTACCCTAGAAATGGGAGCGTACAATTTCCCTCTCCGATGATCTTGTCATTGTCCTCCTTGATGGACTAAGCCATAGCAACAGTTGCTTATCCTTAAGCTCGCGTCCTTTATCCTTACTCTTATTATCCTTCCTTGTACCACGGCAACAGGTCTCTCGAGAACCACCTCCATCGTACGGGAAACACCTTCGTGGCTAGACAAAGATTAGTCACAGTTAGAACTACTGTGACCACAGATGGAGGAAAGAAAGGAAAGGAGATTCAATCAAGGAATCAAAGGATAATGCTAATGGCCTTTGGGGAATAGCCTTTTAAAACAAACTTTTCTTGAAAAATGCTTCTTTGTAAAACGGTTTCTCAAATAGTTTTCAGAAGGTTTTAAAAACTTTTGCCCAGTCTGGTAACCTTCTGCTCTGATACCAAATGTAACACCCCACCTCCGCTAGGGTCACTCACAAAGGGAATGCACTAGGTTTGGTGAAGCATTATCGAGGTAAACATGCACAGAAATATTACAAGACAGAACATATATAAAACAACGGAAGTAAAACAAATTTCATTACCTTATAAAATAAGGTCTAAAGCCTTTTACATCAGAATACATCAAAACCTGTCTTGCAATAATAAAGAAGCATAAAACCATTTCATAAATTATTCCCCAAGTAAAACAGTAAAGTAGCCATAGCCAAGAAAAGTCCAAGCCATGCGTGATGATCTTCCGGCAGAAGTAGGCCGAACTAGATAACAGTGTTTCCTCCCTGAAACCTGGGGGGGAAACGGAAGACAAAGAGGCGAAACAAAACGGGGTCAGTCATAAAGACTGGTAAGTCCTATCTACTTCCAGTATAAAAACAGGTAAAGGTAACATGACATGCATAAACTGAAAGTAAACATAAGGATGACTACAAGATAGATAAACTAAACCAGGGTAACAGGCTGAACTACTGTAGCAAGGCAAACTAAGATATCATGATAAACTACGGTGTCATGATAAATCAAGGTATCACATCGTCAGGTTTCTATCGAGTATAATATCCCAAGGTATCTATCCTGTATAACATCCCACGGTATCTATCATGTATATTTCTCATGGTCCTAACATGTATATTTGCTCTGCACCTCTCGTACTAGTATCCCAACCCGCGTCATGTGTTAACTATGAATGTCCCTTGCCCAATGTCATGTAATGGTCCATGTCAACCTAATATATAGCATATGTAGGTTTTCCCCAACTCGTATGTTTCTTTCCATGTATAAGTTCAGTCCTTTGCCGTAGGCCATACGGGCTTTCCCATGTAAACGTTTTATCCTTGAGGTTATTTTGGACTGCTACCCTTGATCTAGTTATGTTTCCTTACCATGAACTATCGCGCGTTCACTTAGGATTTATGCCACCTAGGACCACTAGGGATTATGCTACCTAATGAACGTTTCCGTGTCTCGGTTTGGGTTCAGCCACCTAGGGCCACTAGGGATTATGCAACCCGTCAACCGCGCCCTTTATCCCGCGTATGTATCGTGAATCGTTTTCCATGTCTAGACGCACATGTTCCTCAATGTGCCGTCCGAGTTCCGCGCCAGGGCAAATCAAGAAATACGGAACTCGGTCGGGAGCTTTAAGTCGCCTGCTGATGCAGATATCAAGGTATGTTTTTGTACCCGTGGCTATGGTCCCACGTGACCCCTCCCTTAACTACTGAAAGGCAATCCAAGAAAAATCATGTATGAGAACTACACTACGGCCCATCGATGCCCACTTCCAGATAGCCAACCTCACCCATAACTCGATAGCAAGTATATGGTCTGTTGGGAGTTCCCTGCCTTTCTGTACGTACACGATTGACTAAAGATGTTAGGTAGTCGGCGACATGCTATCCAGGGCAAAATCAAGTATCGTCGACTCCACACTAATCCATCCCAGTCTTTAGGTCGCTCGCATAGCAACGAAGGCATACTCTTTGCTCTTCTACCGCAGACCTTAACCCCTATGAGGCCGGGTTTCATGGACCATCTGCCACCTCACAGAGGGATACCAAGAGTACCCTCATGTCCCCCGAAGCTACTGCTTCGCCACCCAGATTCGTTGGAGCTTTTTATCCAAGTCAGATAAGTTGCTCCTCCTCGTATACTAAGCGATGACCTACCGTATCAGGTTACTCATCATTTATGAACTAGTCCCATGTCCTTGGCTAAGAATTATTACTTAGTTATCCTTAACTAAGGTTTACCACTTAGCTCCTCGTCCCGCTATCCTTGTTAACCACGATTTTCAACCTAGTCCCCTGAGCTAGGGTTTTGCCAAATGGGTTAAGTGTTGTTATCCAAGTTCATGACTTAACCCGCCTACGAATCATGACAAGATTGGCTAAGTACTCAAGTTCAAGGTTTAGCCCTACAAGTTGGTTAAGTGTACTAAGAAGCTCATGACTTAACCCTATCAAATCAAATTGGTTAAGTATTTATTTGTCTTAACCCTATCAGATTATCATGTTAGATTGATTAAGCATAGATTATCTTAATCCCATCAGATTGTCGAGTCGGATTGGTTAAGTGTAGGTTAACTTAACCCCATCCACTAATCGTATTACAATGGTTAAGCCTAATTTAAAAGGTCTTGTGACTTAACCCTACCAGACCCACGTATTAGATTGGTTAAGTGTAGGTTACTTAACCTCATCAAATCATCACGTATAATTGGTTAAGTATAAGTTACTTAACCCCCATTAAATTATCATATTAAATTAGTTAAGTATTGGTTACTTAACCTCATTGGATTACCAAGTTTAGATTGGTTAAGTGTTTAACTTAACCCCAGCGAATTACCGTGTTTAGATTAGTTAAGTATAGGTTACTTAGCCCCATCTAATTACCGTGTTTAGATTAGTTAAGTCTTAATTACTTAACCCCATCTAATTACCGTGTTTAGATTAGTTAAGTCTTAATTACTTAACCCCATCTAATTACCAAGTCGGATTAGTTAAGCGTAAATTACTTAACCCCATCCCCTAATTGTCTTGTATGGTTAAGTGTCATTAAGAAATCAAGCCCGGTCCCACTTAACCTATCCATTCGTGTCATATCGGTTAAGTGTCATTAGTCAACTTTACTTAACCTTATCATGTGGCATTAATTTAATTAATTCACTCTCAACCTCTCACATTAGACCTCGTTGTGGTTACTAGTTAAGCCGGGCGGGTCCGGGTAGATTTACACCACAACCTAGTCTAACCTCGGGTCTTAAGCGCAACATGACTAACTTCTCACATTGGATCCTATTGTTTGTAGCCACTAGTTAAGCCGGGCGGGTCCGGGTAGATTTATGCTACAAACTCAACCCAACCTCGAGTTGGCCACTTTCATGTTTGGTCTAGTGTCATATTACACCTACAACCCATACATGTGTAATTTCAAGTCCCATGTTTTCTCACATGTCATGATCATATTTAAATGTATCATGAATGTCATGTTCTCATGTAAGCCCCATGTCAAGTTTTTCATGTCATACCCACGTTTTTCCTAAGCTACCCAAACGTATTTCCAACCCAAGTGGAAGCGAGTCACATAGTAGGGTATTATGCCAACAAAACATGCATAGTATCATAAGGGAATTTGGCCACAAACATGCATAGTATCATAAGGGAATTTGGCCACAAGCATGCATAGTTTCATAAGAGGATTTGGCCACAAACATGCATAATGTCATAAGTGAATTTGGCCACAAACATGCATAGTATCATAAGGGAATTTGGCCACAAACATGCATGACACATAAGGGGTTTGGGTTCATTTACATGCATAAGCCCCAAAGTCCAATTTTGTGCAACTATTCCACAAGTCAAAGTGGCTCTAAGTGTTCATACTATCATACTACAAGTAAAGGTACAATCTTGCATGGCAAACTAAGTCCAATGCAACATGAATAGCATGGTTTAGTCGCTAAAACATAACCCAAAGTCATATGTTTATGTTAAAGGAGCAAACTAGGCTCGCATAGGTTATAGCATTCATGTTTAACCACATTTTATTCCATGCCATGATTAAACTATCGTTAACATCTCGAAGTAGCTAGAACTTACATAGCGAGGCTTAGAGGGTGTGCATGAATCGTCTTGAGGATGAAAGGTGGCTCCTTTGATGAAGAACCGCCATAAAACCGTCGTAGCAATGTTGATTTGGCCTCTATTTGGTGTAGCAAGCTTGCACCTTTCGATTCAGATCCGATTTGCATGCATAGTCTCTTGGAGTTGGAGATGGAGGCCATGATCACTTGGCATTTGGGCAGCACTTCGTGGCATGAGTGATTTGTGAGGGTTTAGGGTAGGCTTAGGGGTCTTTTTATAGAGATTAGGAGTAGTTTAGGCCGTTAGATTAACCCTAGGATAGATCCAAGCCCTCAAAAATCGTCACAAGCCTCCAAAACCGAGCCAAACAGCAAAACAGGTGCACCAGGCTGCTTGGGTTCGACCAGGCAGGTCGCCCCCCAGGTCGACCCTGGGGTCGACTCCCCATTCGACCTGGCCCCCACCCAGGTCGACACCCAGGTCGACCCCCTGGTCGACCTGGTCTGGGCGGGATTTTTCCCGCCTACCTGATTTTCTGAAATTTTTGAATCTGTTTTGAATTTGAATTTTTCGTGAAACTTCGCTAGGCCATATCTCGGTCATACGGACTCCGATTTACGAAATTTCGGACTCTATTTCGCGTATTTTTCCGAGACGAACGCAATGGCATAGCCCGTTTCTCCTGATTCAGATTTTAACATTTTAATTCTGCCTTGATTCTTGTCTTAACACGTTGTTAAAAATCCGAGTTGTTACAGTTTACATCTATTGTGAATGTCATATTTAACCGAAAATTCTGTCTGCTCTTCAGTCTCATGTATCTTGGGATAGTCCTTTACAATATCGTATATTTCTTTACTTGACCGAAATTTTGGGTGCTTGCACAGTCATTTCTCTGTTAGTTTTAATTTTGATTTATCTCTTCTAGAAGTATGATTGACATGCAGAAAACAACGATGACAATCAAACCACGAATGCTTCCTTCCATACCGTAAGAAAAATGCTTGTGTTTCTTCCATGCATAAATGACAAGATAGACGACCGACCGTACTTCAACCTGAAAGCATCGCATATGTAGAGAAATCACTAATCGTGCATAACAAAGAAGCAAATAGATGATTTTTTTTTTTGAAATGTCGCATGTTTCAACTCCTTCATCCCATAGTGTTTTCAACTCTTCTATTAATGGTTGTAGATAAACATCGATGCCTTGTTTTGGATCATTAGGACGAGGAACGACAATAGTGAGAAATATATATGGAGTTTTCATACACATCCATGGAGATAAATTATAAGGAGTAACGATAATAGGCCAAGATGAATATTTACTACCAAACTAAGAAAATGGTGAAAACTTTCCTGTACATAAGCCAAGTCTACCGTTACGTCTCCCTACGGAAAATGTAGGATACGTCCTATCAAAATGTTTCCATGCTTCTCCATCTGATGGATGTGTCAAGGTTCCATTTTATGGTGTTCTTGCACTATGCCATCACATATGACATGCAATGAATGAGGATGCATATAACCGTTGTAGTCTAGGGATGATTGGTAAATAATGCATTCTCATATATGGAACTTCCTCATCTTTCTTTTTTCTAGGTTTACACCTTTCCCCACTACATATTTTATAGTTTCTAAGATTAATATCATCTTTCCAATACAATATGCAACCTTTAATACAAGTATCTAGTTTTTGGTACGACAAACAGAAAGTCGACATTAGTGTTTTCACTTTGTAATGACTATCGCACATCAGGTTATCGGACGACATATGTTTTTTTGCATCATGTACAACTGCTGTAAATGCAGCTTCTGTAAGGTTAAATTTTGTTTCATGGTGATGTACTCAACGGTTACCGATAATTTAGTTCCACTTACACAATCATTCCACAATAGTCGCTTAGCTGAAGCTAAATTATACTTTTTTTGGCTTCCGTGTTTGGTTCTTCTTCAATATTGACGTCATCATCGTTAACTTGATCGGTAGGGAACATTGACCGTGCTGCATCTTCCATCGTATCTTTTATTGGATTCGTCATAACTAATTCGATCTGACGCTATAGGGCTTACTATAGGCGCAACAAGTTCTCCATGACGATTCCATAAATAATAATTTGGTGCAAAACCTGATTTATACAAATGTACTTTAACGATGTTTGGTTTCGAAAACCTCATAAGTTTGCACTTACTACACGGACAATGAATCTCCTCGTAATTTCGATTATTAGATACTGCAAATCTAAAAAATTCATTTAAACCATTGTAGAAATGTTCTTTCACCGAGTCTTTCATTCCAATTCTTACTTCATACATCCAACTACGGTCAATGTAATAATCGAACATTTTCTTGATTCAAAAGTATATGTCAGTTATTTCGATAACACATACATATATTTTTATAAAGCCTTTTGGGACTAAAGCTTCTACGCTCCACACTGTCATATCTCGACAGCACATCACTTCTCTTCTGCCCACCCCTTCTGTAAAAGTAGTACTACACTTCTCTTCTCGACAGTATTTCATTTTGGATTTCTCAACTAAACGATAAACTTTAAAACTTATCTTTCTAAAAATTACTATTTTATTTTCTTAAAATTTATCCTTCTATTTTGTTTAATAAATTGTTATAGTTCAAATCTATTACACCGCGATTTTTAAAGAAAATCGATTTTGATATAATTCAAAATCCACTTTATGAAATCTAAAATTTTCTTTTCCATTGCGGAACTACAATCCAACAGATTCATAAGATTCTCGTTTTGTAGATTTTCGACCTATATTTTATCATATACACTCATTCAAAGTTCAAACTGTAAAATTACGAACTACTGCTGCGCGTTTTGTTTGTTTTAATTATATTCAATTTAAAACGTAGACATCAATAGTGATTTAATTGTCATTACGGTATAAATTATCACAACACAACATAAGTTTATCACGGTATAAATTGTTGACTTTAAAATATATTTATCTAATAATTCCTATTTCATTTTCTTAAAATAATTCGTTCTAGTTAAAAATTACCGCACTGCGATTTTTAAAGAAATTTGATTTTGACAAAACTCAAAATCTACTTAATGAAATCAAAAAAATATATTACATAACCATCATTCAGCAGGTTCAGAAGATTCTTATTTCGGAAAATTTCGACCTACATTTTATTAGATATACTCATTTAAAGTTCAAATTGTAAAATTACGAACTACCGCTGCGCGACGAGCTCATTTTAATTATATTAAATTTATAATTTATTTAATTAATAACTTAGAAATAATGGTGCATATTCTTCTGATTTTACTTTGAATTTAACATTAGCACCAAACTATTTTAAAAAAAAATTTGTCATTACAACGACACCATTTTTTAGTACCGGAGTAATGTCTATGCATTACCCCTCTCCTGACTTGGCTTGCACCATTAACAACAATTTTATCCAAAAACGTATATATTAACAACTCCTTAAATAGGATTACCAAACCTATATACAACAATTTCAGAACCTATACAACAACGTATTTTAAATAATTTTACCCTAACTATTTAAAATTCTTAACACCACGAATCTGATAAGCAAATGAATTATTACTCATTACAAAACATCATTATAGTAATAATCAAAGTCAAGTACAATCCGATTAATACATCACTAGTTGTTGTTATCCTAAGAAATCAACTAAATTCACAAAATTTATTAATTGTTTCTAATCGATAATCTCCTAACTAGCTTTTAAATTTAAAATCTAATTATCTATATTGTAAATTTAATATGAATAATTGATTATTATACACACAAAATCAACTAACATACAATATTCACCGATAAACAACTAATTCCACATTTTAGGGTTTTAAATCATTACTAAATCAACTACATTTATTCAACAATCATTATATGATCACATAACATATACATTTAAATAATTATTAACTAATTAATTTAAGAAATTAGGTTATAAATTATATCGGGAAGAGACGAGGCAGCAACTGGCGTAGGGGGGAGGCGGCAGCAGGCAAGAAGGTGTCGGCAACGACGGTGTATGGCAACAACGGCAAAGTAAGGTTTTTTGTAATGACCTGAATTTCCGTACCCTTTGGGTCGACTAATAACATCACACGTCCAACCCAAATTGTACAGAAATACGAATCATTAGTAGAAAGAAGTTAGAGGATGAAAAATAGAAAGAAAGAAAAGTTAGAATAGAAGAAAACGAAGAACACAAGTCACACAGCGGAACGAATAAAATATATTATATAACATAACTTTTGAAATACAAATCAGTAACTGTATATACATACAATCATCAGAGAACAACAATTATTCCTGGAACAGTTATAAACACTTGTTTCCAGATACAACATAGTTCACAGCGGAAAATATGATAGTCTATAGCTAACAGGTGAAGTCCCCTGCTTCAAGGTCCTCCAAAGTGAACCTGTAAAATCCTGACTACTTGACTGCCCATACAAATATGGGCACCCAAGAGTTTAGGGAAAACAAAAAAAAAAACTATGGGTCAGTCATGGGACTGGTGTGAGTAAACTCCAACCATTTGTTTAACTTTCAAAAATCCTTTCGAAAGAAATGATAATCGTAAGTCCGATCCACATATAAACACGGATGTTCTTTATCTTACGATAACCAAAAATATTTTTGATATCAAATCCAATGATATTATAATAATGTCTACATCAAATAAATAGAATCTAGCAGAACGCTTGCATCTCACGCTCCATATATGATATAAAATCAAAAACCGCAGGGCGCTTATTGGAGATTGGATTTTCAACATGACAAGGTATGGAACCACCTTCCGATAGTGTATCTCTAGAGAGGAATACTCTGGGTTCAATAAGAACGTCTTGCAACCCGGCCCATACATGGCTGACCACTCATTTAACTTGAGTGTATCGAGCATATTATCACCAACGGTTGTGATCAGCAACCGTTACCGAAAGCATACAGCAGCGAATAGAATAAGAAGCAAATGAATTTTCTCTGGATTAGGTGATAATACCCCTAATGGGAATGACCCACACGGCCATGCTGTCTGCCCGATTTCTGCCATTTCCCGGTTGATGAGGCTTGAGGTCACGATTTTCTTTCAGAACATCTTGCCATCATTTACTTTGAATTCCACGTCGTCAGACATTCGTCCATATAGGTTGTCCTGGGATTGGACAAACCGAAGGCACCATTCTATATTCCATCTTGGGTAATTTCTACCTAGGATTAACAGAACAGCCCTTGCACTTTACTCCGTCTTCAATTATCTTCAGCATAAATAGATTCGTAACGCTTATGCCAATACAGAGTGTTTTTCAGATAATAAATCTGATCCCAGTCTCTTCGTATTGACAACGAAGGTATAAAATAAATCAAAACTTTGAAAGCCGGTGATTTAACTATCAAAGAAAAACATCGATACGATCAACGGTCCTATTTCCAAATGGAAATTTCTACCGATCAAGCATCAAACAATACTGGCCCCTTTTTATATTAATTCCTTATTATATTACCAATTCCAAATTTCCTTTTTTCCCTCTTCCATATCTTTTCAAAGCTCGATTGTCTCTCTAGATTATTGGAAAACATTTCCAATATCCTAATTTTTTTTAATTTGAGAAAATATCTCTTATTCCAATTAGAAAACATTTCTATACATTCATGAATCCTTATTTTCTATATTCAGAAAATATACCTTATTAATATCGAATAATATTTCTATATTCCATTTCATAATTCCTCGTTGACCAATTCATCTCATTTTTTTACACGTAGAAAATATCGCTCATTTTTATTCGGGAAAACATTTCAAAATCCTTTGAATTAACCCGATGTTATAAAAAAACATCATTGTTATAACTCAAACCATTTACTATTTATTAACTAAACATATCGCTAACCAATCTTCACTATCGAACCTTAACCATTCCTCCATCAATCATGAAGTCAATCAAGTTGGGGTATAATAACCTCTCAGACTTTAATTGAACAACATTCTCAATTTTGTAATAGTCAAAGCCCCTAACTTCTATCAAAACATTTCTTACGTGATTCTCTGATTCAATCTAAGAATCCACTTCTTTTACGCAAAACGTTGATTATAACTGCAGCGTTATAATCGCTGTTTTCCAAATATTTGATTTATAAAACATTTATTTATAACGGCAACTTTCAAATCGCTGTATAGATTTACAAAACATTTATCATAACAACAACACTAAAATCGCTGTTTAGATTTACAAAACATTTATTATAACGACAGCGCTAAAATCGTTGTTTAGATTTATAAAACATTTATGATAATAGTAGCATTATAATAGCTATTTAGATTTATAAGGGTAACGTTATAATCGTTGTTCCCAAATAATTGGTATATAAAAATATAACTTGTACTTATTAAATAAATAAATAGATTTGATTCAAAACGGAAAGTAAAAATAACTACTTCCCTAAATTCCATATAATCGAATTCCAATAAATAATTCTCTCTCGAATAATCAATATTCGATTATATTCCGAACTTTGGAATTTATCTACCATTTCTGGTTAATTCAAATTCCGAATTCACATTTGAATTTATCCTTCCCAAATCATTAGCAAATTCCTTTATAACCATTCCAATTTACAAAACGTTATCATACTTTTTTTTATATTCCCAACTTTGAACTAAAACTCATCGTCCCTTATAAACCGATCATTCAAGCTCCAATCTAAATTTCCTTTATAAATATTTCATTTACAAAATACTTGCTTTAAACTATTATTCTTTTTAACCATGAATGTATTTCTTTTATATGTAATCAAATCAGTTTAATTTCATACTTATAAATACCAACTTAAACTCCAAATTCGATTAATAACTTCTATTCATATTTTTCGATAACAATCTCATTTGTATTGCAATAATTTAAAATATCGTTTATAATTTCATTTATAATTTGTTAAGTTCAATCCCAATTTCGAATATCGGTTTTGAAACACCTTTCCACTTTTCTATATACATTCGAACTTGAATTTATATTTTCAATTTATCCAATAATAAAAATACCACTTAATTTATAAACTCATTTATAATTTACTTCTTATTTTATCCATTTAAACCAGTTTCTATTTCCAACTCTATTCGAGATTTAATTTCTAGTTTTGGGAATAAATTCCATTTTTAAATCCAATTTTTTTTTCATCTTCAAAATTGTTTTACGGTATCTAAAATACTAAGTTTCTAGGGCCAGGGTAAATCAAACACAACATATCCAATCACAGATTATATAACACATCATATATCATAATCAAATAAAAACTAAAAAATAAATGTTGATTAATCCAGTTGGATTACTCCAACCTGTTTTTTTCCTGCATCCACAAATGTTAATCATCATCAATAATATTATTTCACATCAATATGAAATATCAGAATTAATAATCGATCAACGATGCAATCATATCAACCATTTCAACCAATTTTATCAATTATTCAACCAATCGACCATTGAATATTATTAATTTACTATAAACAAATTTAAAACTCGTTTATATAAAAATATAAATGAGTCAGAGTTAGTGAGTTTACTCACATTGGTTCGCAGTTGATGATTCTGCTTTTATTTCATTTTAAAATCAAACAGACGTTTGATTTTGTCACGAATTTCCAATATCTTTATTCTCAGCCACGGTATTTCTACAATGTAGACTTCTTTGTTGGGAATCCAACGTGACCGGTTCCGGTTCCATGTGATTCTGTTAACGTATGACCAAATTATAAATGTTACCATCCGGTATATTTTAATTTAATAAATATAATAATTAGTTATTTCATTACTTCCTTAATTAACATTAATTGAATAATCCACCTCCTTAATCATTTCCCTTGTTCATATAATTCGACCCTGCTCAAGAAATTGTAGAGTAATGTTATTAACTTGACCCTCAGAAGTTTTTCCACATCTCCTTTTTCGAAGCAACATACTATAAACCCGTCCCTTTTCCTTTCTATGCACCAAACTATATTCCCCTATTCTTTACTCTTCACGCATTAACAACCAAGCACACACACCTCCATGCTATTTCCCTTTTTCCACTTTCTAATCCACCATTTTAATATACATATTGGAAAAGAAGCATCCCAATAGGAGGACCTCTTCCATTTCAAATGGATGCTAATGCCACCATTCAGCTAAAATCTAAACCCAACGCCACCTTTAAACTATCCATCTAATTTTCTATCTTCCCATACCAACAAACTTCAACCCAGGGTCACCATTCACATCGTGTTTTTCCCAGCTCCTATCCCACCGCACAACAGACATGCGATAATAATTATCACTAACTTACTCACTCACAGTATAAACGTTTTCAAGACTATCACCAACTGACCCATTGTGTTTTGAACAAAGCACATTTCCTAATTGTGATAATTTTTATATAGGCTCTTTTTCACCCATATGTTTTCACGGTATAAGCCACATTGTCTTCCTTTTCTTTTCCTATGCTTCCTGCAACTCCTACCACCATATAATCCAAACAAATGCTTAAATTTGTAAAAAGGATCACATTGAATTACTGAGCACTATCTACTACCGTTCCTTCCTCATTGGCATCAAGCTGAAGCATCCGCTCCTGTTAAAAAAACGATGTTCACTTCTGTTTTGGAATCCGTTGCTGCAACTTGTAATGGCCGCCGCAACTATCATGGCTCACAAGAAATCGCCAAACTCCGGCTACGGGTAGCCACGCCTCCCCTCTTCCCAACACCGTAAACCCCTCTTCGAACGATGCCTTGTCGAACTCTCAAAAGCCCCAAATTGCTTACCCTAACACGCCTGCATCGCAAATACAACCGCCCTCATACCAAAATCGAAATTAAAATGGATTGAAACCACATCAATTTCACCAAAGATCGAACTGATGGTTCGCCCTTGGAACCTCGGTTTCGAGGAAAAAAACCATGATTGAGCTATGAAAAACTGGTGCGAAGCAGTAGCTCATGTTGATAGGAAACAAAGAATTTGAAATCAGATTTTTTTTCATGGAGGATCTGATTTTTACTTGTTTGATAAAGTGGCGAGTTTCTTTGTAAATTTACTGAAAGAAAGAGGAAAGGGAACGAGATATATCAGTATTTAAAGATGAAGAGGATTGGAGTGCATGACACATGCTAGCTTGACACGCACGGAATTTCAATTCCCTGGCACACATGGAATTCCAATTCCTTGGCACGCACGGTTTAGAAACCGTAGAGAGACGTTCCTCAAACATTATGGAAAAGAAAAATTCATCTACCTTTTATTTTTTTGTTTGTTTGGGCCATATAATACCTTCTGTTGCATATAAATCTAGGTTGTGTGTTGAAGTTCAAAAACAATGAACAAATGTTTTATTTAGCATTCGGTATTGTTAGTTATATTAGTTTGTATATTTGAAAACCATAAAACGTATATTATACAGTTTACCTACTACAGACACCTATTTACTGAAGATAGAAAAAAACAATGATATCACACAAGCCAATCAATATTCAATGCAACCACAACTCCAATCATTGTCCATGTGCGAAATACGGGCCATTCACCAATATATGTTTGTTAAAGTTAATGCGGTACCGGCTAGGCAAAAATTTCGTTTATTAAATAAATTACTTATAAATTCCTATATATGATTCAAATAAAATATTTAAAACAAATTTAAATATTCAGAATTCAATAGCTAAAAATTCAGGTCATTACATTCCTTCCCCCTTAAAATAATTTCGTCCTCGAAATTGCTAAGTAATAAAAATGCTATAACTCCAACTCCTCATAACCTACTTAGTTAAAATTTTATGTTCCATATCTTCATGACCCAGTTCTTACCCGACCTTCAAATTCTCATACCAATACTCAACCATTCATAATTCTTTCTAAATGATTTGTCCACTATTTTCGGACAATCCATCATCACAATCTTGCCTTCAATCCGTATGTTATTCTGCATATTCGCACCCATTCCAATTGGTTTTAAATCCATTTATCCATTTCATTATTCCACTTGAAATTTTATTAACCAATTCTGGTTTTTTTATTTCAATTACAATTAACAACTCGATTTTAAATTATCAAATTTTCCTTAAAAATTTTCTAACTCTTTAAATTTTTGAAAAATTTCGCCAGCATCTCCTTTGCATGGCTCAATCGGTACAACGACAACTCGCCTTTCTAGGCCTTCTCCAATCCAAAAGAAAATAAAAAAGCCAAGCAGCTTGCCCCATAGGCTCATAAAATCATCAAACCCAGGTAATATTGTAAACATTTACCTTTTTGTCAGGCATAATTCTGTCTCTTGCATTTGCTTCCATTAAATATCTGCTCAGCATACATATATCCATTTCCAACTGGTTTCAAATTAATCCAGCTTCCAGTTTTTAACTCTCTAATCAACTTCTGATTAGTTCACTTCCATTCTATCAATTCAAATCTGATTTCTATTTAAGTCAATCCACTTATTATACTTGAATCCAAATTTATCACAATTCAATTTCAATTAACAACACCCAACATACATTCAACTTGCTTATTCATAAATCGAATTCATATTAATGATTTGAATCTCAACATTTCTTTTTATTTAATTTCATTTGGAATTATCTCTCATCCAAGCCAATTTTATCAATCTTAACTTAAGTTAAATTTCAATTCATTTGATACATTTTTACAATTTCAATCTATTTAACTTATACAAGTTAAATTTTAATTTCATAATTCAAATTCCCGGGCTTATTTCAAATTAGTTTGAAATCATATATATTTATACACATATATTTATAATCAACTCAATTAAGAATATTTGAAGTTTTAAAATATCTTGTCCTTTTAAACAAATTTTTCATTCCTAAATTCCCATGGTTGCAATCTGTCACTCAAAAACTTGAAAATGAATACCGATAATGTCGTGATCCATTATCAGAATTATTTTCTAGCCGCTGAAGTGATTTCAGTGCTTAATCCCATTAAAAATACATTTAAACCATTCTTATTCCAAAATTATTTAAAGTATGTTATATTGCTTTAAAATATTTCAGAAAATATTTTCTAAACACCCGGAATTTAAATTCCAATTCTGGTTTGAACTTAATCTTGGTTTAGCTCATTTGTACACATTACCCATATACAAATTATATAACCATTTCAATATTTCATAATTCCATTTGATTGTAATAACAATCATCATATTCATATATAATAATTTAGAAATTATTCCTTTTATATCAAAATAATTTTTTTGGGCAAAACTATTTTGTTTACACATTTTAAAACAATACTGTATCGAATTGCTTTGTTCGAGAGTTTAGAAACACCTATCGATACAGTTGTACATTCTGTATTGACTAGAATTCATAAACTACTCAACAAATCAGTTAACACAATATAAAACAATTCTTTATATCAAATCTACAAATACGCGCTCATATATAAACATTCATACTCAATCTTGGGTATTACTAACCTCATCTCTATTGAATCACGCCACAGAGCCAAGGTTACAACTCAACCTTCAGCTCTGATACCAACTATAATGGCCTGAATTTCCATGCCCTTTGGGTTGACCAATAACATCACACGTCCAACCCAAACCGTACAAAAATACGAATCATTAGTAGAAAGAAGTTAGAGGATGAGAAATAGAAAGAAAGAAAAATTAGAATAGAAGAAAACGAAGAACACAAGTCATACAGCGGAATGAACAAAATATATTATATAACATAACTTTTGAAATACAAATCAGTAACTGTATATACATACCATCATCAGAATTCAACCATCCCTCAACCCCCAAGTCAGCGGGCTAACATCCCACCGTGGCTTACACTAGTACCCCACCAACTCATTTTACGGCCAGCCTTTCGACTTCACAAATAACCCTACCTTACTTTTGAGGGACATGTAGAGGTAAGAGTCTCCCGTCCGCCACCTAACGCGAAGCGAGAACCCTCTATCATGCGTATCCAGCTCACACAGCCAGCAACGAGTTGGGGTATAATTACCTCTCAGACCTTAATTGAACAACATTCTCAATTTTGAAATAGTCAAAGCCCCTAACTTCAATCAAAACATTGCTTACGTGATTCTCAGATTCAATCTAAGAATCCGCTTCTTTTACGCAAAACATTGTTTACAACTGCAGCAATATAATCGTTATTTTTCAGATATTTGGTTTATAAAACGTTTATTTATAACGACAGCTTTAAAATAGCTGTATAGATTTACAAAACATTTATCATAGCAACAACGTTAAAATCGCTGTTTAGATTTACGAAACATTTATTATAACGACAGCGCTAAAATCATTGTTTAGATTTATAAAACATTTATGATAACAGTAGCATTATAATAGCTATTTAGATTTATAAGGGTAGCGTTATAATCGTTGTTCCCAAATAATTGGTATATAAAAATATAACTTGTACTTATTAAATAAATAAATAAATAGATTTGATTCAAAACGGAAAGTAAAAATAACTACTTCCCCAAATTCCATATAATCGAATTCCAATTAATAATTCTCTCTCGAATAATCAATATTCGATTATATTCCGAACTTCGGAATCTATCTACCATTTTAGGTTAATTCAAATTCCAAATTCACTTTTGAATTTATCCTTCCCAAATCATTACCAAATTCCTTTATAACCATTCTACTTTACAAAACGTTATCACACTTTATTTTATATTCCCAACTTTGAACTGAAACTCATCGTCCCTTATAAACCGATCATCCAAGTTCCAATCTAAATTTCCTTTATAAACATTTCATTTGCAAAATACTTGCTTTAACCTATTATTCTTTTTAACCACGAATGTATTTCTTTTATATATAATCAATCAATTTGATTTCGTACTTATAAATACCATCTTAAACTCCAAATTCTATTAATAATTTCTATTCATATTTTTCCATACCAATCTCATTTGTATTGCAATCATTTAAAATCTCATTTATAATTTCATTTATAATTTGCTAAGTTCAATCCCAATTTCGAATATCGGTTTTAAAACCCCTTTCCACTTTTCTATATACATTCGAACTTGAATTTATATTTTCAATTTATCCAATAATAAAAATACCACTTAATTTATAAACTCATTTATAATTTACTTCTTATTTTATCCATTTAAACTGGTTTCTATTTCTAACTCTATTCGAGATTTAATTTCTAGTTTTGGGAATAAATTCCATTTTTAAATCCAAATTTTTTTCATCTTTAAAAATGTTTTACGGTATCTATAATACCAAGTTTCTAGGGCCAGGGTAAATCAAACACAACATATTCAATCATGGATAACACATCATATATCATAATCAAATAAAAATAGTAAAATAAATGTTGAGGAATCCAGTTGGATTCCTCCAGCCTGTTTCCCTGCATCCACAAATGTTAATCAACATCAATAATATTATTTCACATCAATATGAAATATTAGAACTAATAATCGATCAACGATGTAATCATATCAACCATTTCAACCAATTTTATCAACTATTCAACCAATCAACCATTGCATATTATAAAATTACTATAAATAAATTTAAAACTCGTTTATATAAAAATATAAACGAGTCAGAGTTAGTGAGTTTACTCACATTGGTTCGTAGTTGAAGATTCTGCTTTTGTTTCATTTTAAAATCAAACAGGCGTTTGATTTTGTCACGAAATTCAAATAGCTTTATTCTCAGCCACGGTAGTTCTACAATGTAGACTTCTTCGTTGCAATTCCAACGTGACCGGTTCCGGTTCCATGTGATTCTGTTAACGTATGACCAAATTATAAATGTTACCACCTTGTATATTTTTTAATTTAATATATATAATAATCAATTATTTCGTTACTTCCTTAATTACCATTAATTAAATAACCCACCTCCTTAATCATTTCCCCTCTTCATATAATTCGACCCTGCTCAAGAAATCGTACAGTAATGTTATTAACTTGAGCCTCAGAAGTTTTTCCACATCTCCTTTTTCCTGGCAACATACTATAAACCCATCCCTTTTCCATTCTATGCACCAAACTATATTCCCTTATTCTTTACTCTTCACGTACTAACAACCAAGCACACACACACATCCATGCTATTTCCCTTTTTCCACTTTCTAATCCAACATTTTGATATACATATTGGAAAAGAAGCATCCCAATAGGAGGACCTCGTCCATTTCAAATGGATGCCAATGCCACAATTCAGCTAAATCTAAACCCAACGCCACCTTTAAACTGTCCATCTAATTTGCTATCTTCCCATACCAACAAACTTCAACCCAGGGTCACCATTCACATCGTGTTTTTCCCAGCTCCCATCCCACCGCACAACAGACATGCGACAATAATTGTCACTAACTTACCCACTCACACTATAAACATTTTCAAGACTATCACCAACTGACCCATTGTGCACTACAAGAAAATATGATATATATTGCATTGTGTCATAGCTTTATATTAAAGAGCCATAACAAAGTAACCAAAGAAAAGAAAATAACAAATAAATTGTGCTATATAAATTAGATAAAAGAAATAAGATTTAAATTGTGCAATTATATGCAACTTCCGCTATGTTACTGCTGCTTGTCAAGAAGGCGGGAGCGAAAAGATAAAGTGAAAACCAAAGCCGCAAAAATGCAAATTTAGTTCATCAGTTCCCCCAAAATCTCGTCGACTACCTAAAGAACGAATACCTAATTTCTTCATTTCTCTCGACAAACTCCAGAAAAACCAGTCATCGAATTACATGATAATAAACAGTTTGATAAGGTATGTTATTAGCATCACTTCTTTTCACTGCTCAATTTTTCCTATTCATTTGTAAATCTAAAGCGCAACTCTAAACAGAATCTCCTCTCCTTTTGCTTCAAATTGATGTTTAAATTGAAATTGCGATTAAATATGGGTATATTCACTCTGAATTAGGATCGTACCACCTATAGGGGTTGCGACCCAACTCGCTGTTAGACCAGGAAGGCGGCCGTTCAATCCAAATCGTATTTGGAACTCAAGGCTCTGCTGGAAAACTATTTACGCTTTGTAATTCTAACTTACTGTATAAAACTGTTATCGATTTAACTTTTATTTTTCAACTGCAGTAAAACATTGATAATCTTAGTATCCACTGATGTCAACGGACATTAGGTTGTGGCACTTCTTAAACAGATGTTGTTGAGTGGTTAAATACGATCTTTTCCGTGAGGAATTGAAAAAACTTGTAGTCACTGAGTTTTGCATATTGTCTGATGATTGTGCAGATCAAATTAGAAGCTTCGCTAACCCGTAAATCATCAGATACAAAGAATAATGACGGTAATATGTCTCTTCCTGTTTCAACTCTCTTTCATTGTTGTTCCAGCATTGAATTTTGTTTTATTTTTATGAGTTACTATCTTATATTAGTGACTCAATTTTTGCATTTTTCTATAATGTATTTTTGAGCCTCTATTTTTTTATCCTTATTTGGTTTTTGTGCACATAATAATTCAGCATCTTTAAAAAATTTGTGGTTGATAATGTAATTCCATATCAGATTTAAAAATGAAATATTAGGAAAGAGTTAAGGTGTGTAAATATTTGAAGAAATGTTATAAAAGCACATATTTTTGACTATAACGGAATTTCATAACATAAAGAGATAAATGGATTACAAATTATGTAAAATGATGGTATAGAATTCGAAAAATAAGTGTAAAGTTGTAAGTTAAAAGATCTAAATGAATACAAAGAAGGGGAAAGAATGATAGTTTTAATATATTAATAGACTGATAAATTAATTTTATCTAGAAGAAGAAGGAAAGTAAGTAAATTTACAAATTTTACAAGTCAATAAATTTGGCCTTACCAACCTTCCATTATTACTGATTATTATACATGATATACTGTACATTTTATTTTGATAATCAAACTTGATATTTGCGGTGCTTCTGAAACTGGTGTCAAGTTTCAGTGATAATCAAACTTGATATTTATTTCCTAAAAATAGATATTTGAGTGATGAATAGTTACATGAATCCCATTTAACATTGTAAATTTGATTTAATAACCACATACAGTTTCATTGAGATCCTTCCAATACTAGAATTATTGTCAGTTTCAACACTATATGGTTTGGATATATTTTATACTCTCCTGTAAGTACGAACTAATTAAAATTAATGTCTGCTATTGTTTGCTTGTAAGAAAAGGTGAAACGAGTTGTTGATGGCAAAAAGTACAACGAACAATTTAGACATGAACAAGCCTGCTATAGAAGTAGAAGAAGCAGCCTTTTCATCTGGCAGTAACGAACATGGAGACATCGTCATCAGTGAAGATGAAGCAACACACAAAGCATGAAGAAAATGCTTTAGCTATCCAAGGAACATACCAGACTACCAGAAGAAAGCTTCGAACTGAGCTCAATTCCTGGCCATGTAAGATTATACATCTGTCATATATTCATAACCTTAATAACAATAGTTATTCATATAATTAATTTTTTTGGTATGAAACTATTCGGTGGCTTTGTACATATAGTCCAGAAACGTTTTCTTCTAGATTAAAAATTAAGACCCCTTTATCTGTTAAAACTTTGGTTTTGGGCGTGCATATAGGTGAATTTAGTGATTATCTGTTAGTAACTTACAAGTATGATTTTGTACATATAGTCCAAAAATTCATAGCCTCAAAGTTGAAGTTGACGGCATGGCAGGTGAATGTATGGTTTCTAAACCGAAACGCAAGATTAGCGCTTTTCGATCTCAATTCATGCTTATTTGTGTTTTTTTAATGAGTAGTATGGTAGTTTGTTTAAGCATAAGGATTGATATATGTTTTAACACAATAACTTATTAATATACCTTCAAATTAAACTTATTTAATAAACTCAATGAATGTGTTACAATTCATGTATTATTTTCAAACTATGGTATTGGCAATTAGATCAATAGCTGGTTTTCAAATTTACATAAAAGCAAATTACACATGTACTACCTATGAGGTTAGGGTGCTTCTGAAACTGGTGTCAAGTTTCAAAGCAATTCTCGGAAATGTTTATAGCTCATGAGTAACCCTCCTACCCACATCTAATGATGCTTTTTTGCTGACACCTCATGGAATTATATACTAGAAAAAAATATGAATGTATTACTTGAGAGCTATTTATGTAGCAAGGCATCCCTTTCTTCAATAATTTCATGTTGTTAACAAAAATACTTGATAATGCAATGGTATCTGGCAGTTGTACATGGAATCACAAGTATATTTAGATGTTCAGGATTTAATACTCGATCTTGCCTATGGACCTACCTATAGTTTGTCTGTTTCCATCCAGATAGTTCTTTTTTCAGTATTTAAATCCGTCGGATATAACTGTTTTCTTCCATGAAAAAATAATAATATGATTCACATTAGAATCTACTACTGTAGACTGAAACTGAAATATGCCTGGCAGGTGTCAAGTGCTAAAGCTACCTACTGTTTGTCGTCTCTAGACTGTTTCTGGCAACTGCACGGTCTTCCCTCCACTACTAATTAATGACTAGTATGTTTTCTCTTCTCCCATATTTTGCACTTATTTCAACTCAATTTTTCAGATGTTGGGGTGTATGTAGTTGTTGAACTGGTTTGTGGTTCCTATTTGATTTGCTATTTTTTTCTACCTTTTTAATAATTTTGATGTTTATAAGTAATGAGTTATCCATAAACATATATAATGAAACTACTTAAAAGCTAGGGCCTTGATGTTGAGATGAATGAGACTAGTGGATGTTAGCTATGGCAGAATAAACATATGTATAATGAACTATTGATTCAACATATAGTTGAATAAGCTCATCAATAGTCTCAACAATGTCAAGATAAACATGCCATATGGTGTACCTTTACATGTCTCATGCCTTAATCATGTACTTACGTGATTAAGTATTATACAGTTCATGTTTGGTTGCTCCATTACTTCACTTGATTTCATTTGTATATTTGTACTTCTATATATGCTTCATGTGCGCATTTTCTAAACTAGTTGCTCCACTGTACATAAGTGTGAATTTGAGTTCACAATCAGGATGGTGTGTGCATGATTGTATTTATTCACCCCTAGTCTTGACTTTTGCCTAATTTAGTTTCTATAAAAGATGGACTGGACTATTGTTTAGTGCACTTAGACTTGTTTGTTGGATTAAGCAGTTTTCTTGTTGGACTTAGGCTTTTTGTCCTAGGTTGCTGCTATAGTTCCTGTGTATGTTCACTGATGCATGGTTTGCCATAATTCCAGCTTTTGGGGCTTGCTTTGTTGTTTTTATGTTTACTAAAGAAACCAAATATAGGTTTGCCACCTCCTTTCAATTTTATGCTATTTTGGATTGGCTGTTAATAGCCAAGCAAACATTTCTGTATTTGAACGCTTTGAAGATAATTATCACTGGATTTTGAGACTTCAATTCATGTTTCTTTAGGTTGTATGCCATTTATAACTGTTGGCTCTTGGGAATAATTATCAATGGATATTGAGACTTCAATTCATGTTTCTTTTCGAAGTTTTCTCCACAATGGAGCATTTTTTGTTATGAAAATTGAGCATATGCGGAAGTGCAATAAATAGGATCTAGATTTGCCAATTGAACACCAATTTAATCTGATAGCAATTATTCTATTACATCAACAAAATAGTAAATAACTATAGCAGAGAAACAAAGAGACACAATATTTATACTGGTTCCACTATCCTCGAGATAGTGTACGTCCAGTCCAACAGAGAGAGATTTTATTCCACATGAGAGAATTACAAGAGATTACAAAATAAGAGTTTACATATCCAAACCTCAATCAGGTTTAAAAAGAAGAGACACCATTGGGGATCACTGGCTCCAGGCCAGGATGGGTTTACACTAAAGTCTACCCCTCAATATATAGCCAGTGCAAATATATGTGAGTCATCAATTAAATTACCAACATATGGTAATAATATAATGGAGACAAATTACCATAACAACAAATGTGCAAACATAGGAAGTAAATCAATCCTTTCCTTTAGCATAGATGGAAGAAATTAATCCCTTCATTTATTTCTCTACCACCTCATCAAATGCAATCAATGCATTCCCATTATAAAAATATTTACTTTCCATTCTTTGCAAATTTGTTCCAATCAATTTGTGATTTTGTATCACCAAATTTAACACTCCACCTTGATGCAAAATCACATATCTCCAGCCCCTTACCTTGAGTCAAATTCTCTTCTCATCATAAAACTCTTCAACAGAACTCCACCTTCAATCAAAATCTCACAACGAGATACACCAAAAAATGAATATTTACCAAATGGGTTCTAGCAAAACCACCCCCCATCACACAATCGTTAACGAGCTCAGACTACGTCCCCGCCCACCGACAAAAAGTTGAAAATATCCAAAATAAAAAAGGAAGATTCCAAAGTAATCTCAATACCACCAAGACCAAAAAATTATTCTCTCAGTTAAAACCAACGTCGATTTCAGGCCAACGAGATACACCCAGTTGATTTGAAAGGACTACGACCATACCTCAATTACAAACACAACCCACTGCCTGCAAAATATGCATCTATCACCTGAGCTGCACCATGCATTAACCAACGGTCTAAAAAATGCTTGCAATACCATAAGATCTCCATCGTCTTTGTGGATTTCAAAACTCGACATCCGTCTTCCGTTTGACATGATCTCTTCATCTCCGGGATCCCTCGAGCATCATCAACATCTAGACCCTTGTTGATACCATGATCCTCCACCTTAGGACCATAAACAGTGACCATATTAACCTCTCCACCTTGCTGTGGACTGGGTTCTTCAACCGTCACCCGCCTTCTTCTTTGTCTTCTTCCATCTTCCCTCATCCATATCAGAGGGATTCTTCACAATAAACTCCAAATCACGTCAAAGTTCCCAAATTGGAATGCTCTTCACTCTCGACATAATCTCCTCCGCCAAAGTCTTCTTTTCTCCAAAATAGTAATAGCATAATCACCATTGAATCTACCAACCTTTGTAGAAATAATTGATGCACAATTTAAAACAAATCGCCTCGCTCTGATACCAATCTGTTATGAAAATTGAGCATATGCGGAAGCGCAATAAATAGGATCTAGATTTGCCAATTGAACACCAATCCAATCTGATAGCAATTATTCTATTACATCGACAAAATAGTAAATAACTATAGCAGAGAAACAAAGAGACACAATATTTATACTGGTTCCACTATCCTCGAGATAGTGTACATCCAGTCCAACAGAGAGAGATTTTATTCCACATGAGAGAATTACAAGAGATTACAAAATAAGAGTTTACATATCCAAACCTCAATCAGGTTTAACAAGAAGAGACACCATTGGGGATCACTGGCTCCAGGCCAGGATGGGTTTACACTGAAGTCTACTCCTCAATATATAGCCAGTGCAAATATATGTGAGTCATCAATTAAATTACCAACATATGGTAATAATATAATGGAGGCAAATTACCATAACAACAAATGTGCAAACATAGGAAGTAAATCAATCCGTTTCTTTAGCATAGATGGAAGAAATTAATCCCTTCATTTATTTCTCTACCACCTCATCAAATGCAATCAATGCACTCCCATTATAAAAATATTTACTTTCCATTCTTTGCAAATTTTTTCTAACCAATTTGTGATTTTGTATCACCAAATTTAACATTTTCTATGGATATGCTTGCTAACAATAGGCTAAAGCCTTAAAAAGGTTGGTCATTAAATAAGAACTTAAACTAATTATTCAGACCTTCATATAGGTAATGAATTATAACATTTTCATTATATATATGTAGAAAAAATTTTTTCTTATAATTTATCAATAATAACTGAACGCTTATTCAAATGTCATAATATTTTATTTTTTGCAAAGGAGAAGGCTAAATCAAAATTAGGAAAAATAGTTTGTACCTAAGAGAGTTAGTTCAAACCAAGGTTCGAAATTCCGGTTTTCGGTCCCGTTCCGATCAGGTAGAAAATTTAAAATCCCGGTCCCGTTCCGGAATTTCCGGTTTCCAATTCCGGTACTTTTTAATTACAAATATACAATAAATATGCAATATCAATAATTAATTACACTAATCATTCGAATTACATAGAGGATATGACAAAATATGTAAACAAATGTTGTGTTACTGCAATATTCTTACCACTACTGCAATACGTTTCCTAAGTTAATAATGCCAGAAAATTGGAATACTAGTTTTGGTAGGTAAGGAAAAATGATAGGCTGCTCTGAAACTAAATATGTAAACAAACATAGAGGATAATAAGAAACAAAATATTAGCAGGCCATTATTTATCAAGCGCCTAAACCCGACCCATCACGATATTATCATCTCCATCTCTCGTTCATTTCATTTCCAGCCCTAGCCGAAAGGGAAAGACGGAAAAAAAAACTCGTTCGACGTCGATGTAGAGAGAAGGCGCCGACGTTGATCCCAAGCCTCAACGAAGTAATAGAAGATCGATGCTTCCAAAATCGAAGAAGAAACTAGAAGATCGATTCTCTCAGTTTCTACTTTCTGCTGCTTTATGTTTTTCCCCTTGTTTTTTATTAAGGAAACCGAAAACGGGTTTATTGTTAAATTCGGTCCGGTCATCGTCGGAACCGGGCCGAGATGGCCGGAAATCCGAAGTGCCGGCCGGAATTTAATACCTTGGTTCAAACTCATAGTTCTAGAGACATGATGTATGTAGAATCACAAGTTTCAAATGTTCATATGCCGATGTGTGTGTATATATAGACACAAAATTACTTTTTCCAGAACTAATGCTGGTGGAACAATATGTTTTATATTTTTTTCGATCGTACTTAGATATTGTTTTGGAATAATGGGTTATATGAAATGAATATATTTTTGTTCTAGAAAGGATCAACTTAGCAATATGCGTATAGTCGAATATAGTTTTTTTTTTTTTTTTACAATACTCATATCCGAGTACAGTCAAATAAACTTTAATGCTTTTCTTTACAATGATGAGATGCACATACTATTTCATAAGGGAAAAAAAATCTCATAGTTATAGAGCTATTTGATTATTTGTATTATTATTATACTTTATCCTTTATATCAACACCAATATTTTTGTTGGTAATTATTTATAAATTGTTACAGTTCTTTACTGCTCAAATGGGATGGAAGGGGATGCTGAACTGAGACTAAAATGCTTCAAGTTATAGCTTCAATGACTAAAGAAATGGTTCACATGACATATGTTTTTAGAAATATGGAGTATAAAATCGGTTTGCTATCTATTATATACCTATACTATAATGCTGCATTTCCTATACAATAATTCATACTGTACAGATCTTATGAAATGACATATTGATCCAAATAGACTCTCCTTTTATCTTCAATATAATGATCATCACACGTAAAATAAATTATTGGCAATGTAATTTCATAAAGCTCAATGATTGCAATTAACATTTATCTTTTATCCACATTATTTGTAACATACATGTATACTTATATACATTTAACAACTATACATGTATGTTTAGTGTGTACATGTGTGTATGTGGTGTCTGTATGCACATACATCTCATTACCTTCACTTCTATTTTACTCTACACCCCATTTCTCCTCCTCTAGGCTCAACAAAGTTGGCACGGATAAGATGAACCATTTTGCAGAGCAGAAATTTTGCTTGGGAGGAGTGGTTTTTAATTAACATTACTTGATAGCTTTTGCATTTTAAACCAGGTGCAAAAGTTTTGTTCACTGACTGTCAGAAGCTCGAATTGGATAGCACCTCAATTGTGTTTGGGATATGACATGGTCTTTCTTTTTCACTTCTATCTTTAGTGGTATTTTGCTTGCCACTAATGGATGAAGAAGGTGAGGGTAACTCATATGCCAACTTTATGTAATTTTTGCCAATGACGCTCTTTCTAGCAAAACTATGCAAACGTTTTGCCTATTATTTTGATTTCATTTGTCATACCTTATAATCTCTGAAATTGGCATAACTTTACTGTACTGTCTACAATATTGCCCAAGGTTAAATTGGCGTACTTACAGAGTAGTAAGCCATTTGATGGTTCTAAGTCCTTTATATAGAAAACTTAACTATACCCAACATTAAATTCTATGACTTATAATATATTTTATTCTATTTCTTTTGGGTCGGAGAGGTCTAGCTTGCATTATCATTTGATTACTACAAACTTGCAGCTTGCTGTACTATACATGTCTATTTGTGATAATTCGTTAGTAATTAAAGGGTAATTCATGTGTTTTTTTTTCAGCTATTAATTATTAGTAGGGCAGATTTACCAAACTAAATTGAGATGATCAAATATAATATAATTGTTAGCTAAAATGAACATTGAAAGATAAAACGGTTAGAAAATTATGATATGCAAAGGACAAAATTGTTCATAATTTAAGACATTAAACATTACGTAAAACTTTCTTTTAGATACTTTCATTTCTTTTCTAATCCTTTGATCCTTTCTTCACATGTTAACTGATTAATAATTTTCTACTCTCTTTTATATCACAAGTTTCGATCTTATTTCCTATTCTACGGTCACTTGTTATTCCTTTATGATTCATTGCTATATAATATTTTTTTTGCTTACTTCACATGGCTTTAGATTTCTTTATTTAGGAGTCAAACTTAACTCATTTCTCAAAATTTAATGATAGGAATGGAAATATCTGGTGGAGCTACATATGGACTATATCATGTTTTTTACTGGTACCCAGATGGTTGCAAGTAATAGGTAATTAAAAGTTCATCTTCATGAAGTTCTCTTCCAAGCATGTAATATGAAGAAACAACGGTACTTGAACATTCTGATTATTTCTAATGTTATTGTGTTTATTAATATGTTTTCCCAAATCAACATTTGGAGGTGCATGATAATAGAAACATTCATGAAATGGAGAACGAACACAAACAACTTCTATTTCTTATAACATTATGCCTTTATTACTGTTATACCGACTACGAGCCCTCTGGTTTCAGCCTTAAGTGACTAATACAGTATAATAAAAAAATAGTTTAAATTAAAATTAGTATTACAAATAATGGGCTATTTGATCCTATAATATTCATCAAGTATATAATTTGATATGTCATACAAAATATTAATATGCATAGTTCCTCTCATATCCATATATTGGAAATTACTAATTTTAGTTACGTCTTTATTACTATATTGAGATCTTTTATATTTTGTATTTGCATTTTAGGCAGCTGACAGTTGTTATTAAGATGTTGACCCTAACCAGTAACATGTTCATATTCATTACGCATGTTGACTGACCTTAAGAATAGAATTCATGCATTAAAAGATCAGTTATGCATCAGTCAATAATGTCATCAATTTTGAATTCAGTACTATTTTATTAATCTATCTATTACTTAAAACAAAAACCATACTCCATTGCGTTGGAACATGAAATCATCTCATTTCAAAACAATCATTTTTCCTTTATTTTCTGGTTTTAAACAAATTATAAAAATAATAATGAAATTGTGTTTCCGCCCAAACAACACCTTCTTTTTCTCTTTTCTTCTCCCCAAACTGTTCCCTCTACGACAACCACCACTCAAAGTCCCTAACCGCATATTTTTTACACCTTCCTAATTGTTTTTCCCCAAAGTTATTTTCATTCTCCTTTCCCTAACTACCCCATACAATCCCTAACTGCAGTCCGTATGAAGTATAGAGACGAAGGAGAAAAATTCCTCACCTATTTCCCTCCAGACGATTCAGAAAGTAGGTTTCTTATCATTGTTTTTCAATTCTGAATGTTGAATGCTTATCGTTATTTTCACTCTTCCCATTGGCCTTTGAAATTTAGGTACAAATTAATGATCAAAAACCTATTATCTTTCGTTCGTTTACTGTTTTCATCGATATTCATGTGATAGCTATCTGCATTGGATGTGGAATGACATGATATGTCTATGTGTATTTGCTGATTTTATCATTTAATTTGAATCGCAGCCAAGGAGCCTGCAAATCAGTAGTCGCATTTCAGTGAGTACATAAAGAGGGGTATTGATGTGCCTGAAATGGAAGAGCTTCTCAAGATCCATGCTGTATTAGACCTAAACTAAACCCTGTAAAGTCCACCAAACAATCACATTACAACTTTATTTTATTTTTTGGAAATTGGGCACTTAGGTACATAGTTATACTATAAATATTTGGCAATATAACATAGTGCAGGTTGGCCATAGAGGGTGGAAACAGTTATTTCCATTGTCTACCATAGTCCATGAGACTGTTGTTGGCAAGCTTCTGCCTTGGACAGTTGAATACAGCGAATATACTCCTAAAGTTTCGGTAGTTGAAGATTCCACTCAATCGCATGTCAACGAGAAATTGATTTTGAAATGTAGGAATATGCGGCAGAGATGGAACTGAGGACTGCACACAGTGTGCTGGAAGCATGCACTCAAACTGAAACTATGGAAAGAGTAGTATTCACTTCATCATCGACAGCTGTTGTCTGGAAAGAGGATTGGAACACGATGGTAGAGGTCAGTGAGAGGGACTGGAGCAAGCCTACTTTTTGTTGCAAATATAAGGTAATATATTATCTTTGAAGCACATTTTGATAGATTAAATTTATTCTACTTATAATATAATTGGCTGCTAGCACGTTTATACAAGATTTTATAAACAATAATAGAAGGAATAGATAGATGATTTACTTTGTCGTTATGTTCACAGTAGCTCCTTTTTCTTCTCTCAATGTCTGTCTTGTATATTTTGATTTAATTTGCTTGTGCATAACTATACATTTTTGACGCACAATGATAAAATGATTACTTTAAATGCATCTAGTTGGAATGTATCATTTATGCATGCTAATTTGTTTAATAGAATAAAAACGGGTATTGTTTTTAAAGTAGAGGCTCGCTGCTACATGTTTTATACTGGATATAGGTTTTTGGATTATTTTTTCTAGTTGGAATATATCATTTGGTCAAGGCTCATTTTGATAACTTGTAGTTGTTTTTTGGATTTGCTTTTAGAGGAAAAGAGCAAGCCATGAGGAAAATGTCAATGTGTGACAGACTAATAGAAATGAAATGAGGACGACTTCTAGATAAAGGCTGTTTGGATAGAATAACATTATGATTATAGCATTTTGTATGGGTCCTATGTAAAATACAAGTAAAGCCAAAACAACCATAGTCCTGCTTTAGTGCACGATGCCACTGCCATAGGTGCACGCACTATTGCCAATAAAATTGTAAACCTGTTAACACTCCTATTGATTTCTTGATATTGGTCAAGTACCACACGTGCACCCTTCTTGATGTTGGTCAAAGTCTGTTCTGTATTTACTATAGGCTACTGCAAAATCTTGTGAAATGGGAATACTGGATATAACATTGATCTATAATCAACTACTAATTACATTTCATTTGTCATTGTCATTTCTTTAGCTCGGAATTAGCTTCTGTCTTACAAAACTCGAAACCACTGTTTGATGCAGCTGGAGTAAAACTGATTGCAGTTGGTGCTGGCACTCCTGACAAGGCTCGTTTATTTGCAAAAAAGGCATGTATATTATAACTTGTTTAGCTCAGCATCAATTCTAAGTTTTTTGTAATTCACCAACTTTAGTGCATTTACGTAGTTGCCTTATTTTCCTTAATTTACTTTTGCAGCTTCCTTTTCCATGAGAATACCATTACACTGATCCTGACCACAAGGTAATAAGATTTTCAACTAATCCTTTTATATAACTTCATATAACTTCAGGCACATGACCTCTTGGGTTTATATTATGTCTTTGAACGCACTTTTTTGAATCCTGTCAGTGTAAGTCTAGCTATTCTATACTGCATTTTCCATTTTCAGTACACAAACTAACAAATGCTTGCTCTACTCTTATTCCTAATAACATGCTAGGCACCATGTCATGGAATAAGCAAAATTATTTACGTCTTCGAGATTTAAGTCTATAGGATGGAGCAAAGAATTATACGGTCGCCGCTACCCCTGATGATAGAAGCGGAGTTTTACAGCAGGTCTACCTCCAATGCATTTTTCATGCTAATATCAGTTCGGTTACAATTTAAAATCATGGTTGCAGTTGCTATAGTTATTGAACGTGTATGTTTTCTTGCTATTTGGATAGGGTGGGACGTTCGTATTCACATTCAAAATATTTAAGTCTGTTCTAGATTTACTATAGCTATCGTGGTTCACTTTACCATGTCAATGTAAGCTATCGTGAAACGGTCAGAGACTTCAAAATTCACACTAGTTCACATTCAGATTACAAGTCTATAATTCACATTCAGATTATAGTTCACATTCAAATTTCAGTCGGGCTATATTCGTATACAATTTATTTTAATTGTTAAGTGAATGGAAGTAGTTAGTGCATCGTTCATTTGGAATGCGTATGCCCGCCATGATAATTAGAACCTGTTTACATTGATCAAAATGAAAAACTATAAGATAATAAACATTTTTGTTTGTTATGAACTATTTGAGATGACATATAGCACTGTTTCGTTTTTGCATTTTAATTGTGTTTCTTGCATTATCCTTTGTTATAAGACTGTAATTTGCGCTTTTGAATTGCAGGTTCTAAAAGTTGGACGAGCTTACAAGGTGAAGACTAAGTGATTTTTCATATATGAAACGATGTTTGAACAACATGTATGTTGACTTATTTCTATATTTATTAGTAGACTTATTAACTATGACTTTGTAATTGAAATCAAATATGCTTTTGGTATTAATTTTTTGCTATTGACAGTTTTTTTCATGAATTTACTGCTTAATTGTTTGAACTATGCAGAAATTAAATAAGAGATATGCTATATAAAGATCATAGCTGAAATATATGCTATATGTTATTAAAGATATTAATAGCGGAAAATTGCATTTATGGAAATATAAGGTGAAATGCTATGTAAAAATTAAATAGTGTGGAAAACCTTTTTATATCATTGAATGTGTGCTATGAAAAAAATGATAACGCTATATATACTATAGATATTCATAGCGGAAAGCTCCACTTATGGATTCAAAATGTGAAATGCTATATAAAATTTAAACCATGTGGAAAACTTTTCATATCACTGAATATGAGCTATGAAAACAATGATAATGCTATAAAAAAAAAGCGAGTATTTAGCATGGTAAGGTCTGAATGCGATATATCCACGGGGTATTTAATAAAAGCGGATTAAAAAAAATGGAAAACATTTTTCATAGCAATGAATATGTGCTATGAAAAAACAAGCTGAGATTTTAGTAAGCAAATATAATTGCAAGGTCTGAATGCTATGTAAAACATTTCATGCTGGTGAACGTGCGCTATAAAATGTATAATATTATAACATTTAGATTTGAGCTATAAGATATAACATGGCTATTATTTCATGTTGTTATATAGCGTCGTCACTAATGCTATGGTAACCTGTTATAGCGTTTTTCACGTGTTATTAAAAGGTAAATCTGTTGTAGTGGTGTTTTGAACAAAGCACATTTCCTGATAGTGATAATTTTTATATAGGTTCCATTTCACCCATATATTTTCATGGCATAAGCCACATTGTCACCCTTTTCTTTTCCTATGCTTCCTGAAACTCCTATCACTAAATACTCTAAACAAATGCTCAAATTTGTAAAAAGGATCACATTGAATTACTGAGCACTATCTACTATCATACCTTCCTCATTGACATCAAGCTTAAGCATCCGCTCCTGTTAAAAAAAAGCAATGTCCACTTCTGTTTTGGAATCCGTTGCTACAACTTGTAATGGTCGCACCTCCCATGGCTCACCAGAAATTGCCAAACTCTGGCTACTGGTAGCCTCGCCTCCCCTCTTCCCAACACCTTAAACCCCTCTTCGAACGATGCCTTGTCGAACTCTCAAAAGCCCCAAATTGCTTACCCTAACACGCCTACATTGCAAACACAACCACCCTCATACCAAAATCGAACTCAAAATGGATTGAAACCACATCGATTTCACCAAAGATCGAACCGATAGTTCACCGTTGGAACCTTGGTTTCGAGAAAAAAACCATGATCGAGCTATGAAAAACAAGGGCGAAGGGGTAGCTCGTGTTGATAGGAAACTAAGAATTTGAAATCAGGTTTTTTTTCATGGAAGATCCGATTTTTACTTATTTGATAAAGTGGCGAGTTTCTTTGCAAATTTACAGAAAGAAAGAGGAAAGGAAACGAGATATATCAATATTTAAAGATGAAGAGGATTGGAGTGCACGACACATGCTAGCTTGACACGCACGGAATTCCAATTCCTTGGCACACACGGAATTCCAATTCCTTGGCACGCATGGTGCAGAAATCGTGGAGAGTACGTTGCTCAAACATACTGGAAAAGATAAATTCTTCTACCTTTTATTTTTTTGTTTCTTTGGGCTGTATAATACCTTCTGTTGCATATAAATCTAAGATGTGTGTTGAAGTTCCAAAACAATGAACAAATGTTTTTTTAGCATTCGGTATTGTTAGTTATATTAGTTTGTATATTTGAAAACCATAAAACGTATATTATACAGTTTACCTACTATAGACACCTATTTACAGAAGATAGAAAATAAAAATGATATCACACAAGCCAATCAATATTCAATGAAACCACAACTCCAATCATTGCCCATGTGCGAAGCACGGGCCATTCACCAATATATGTTTGTTGAAGTTAACGCGGTACTGGCTAGGCAAAAATTTCGTTTATTAAATAAATTCCTTATAAATTCCTATATATGATTCAAATAAAATATTTAAAACAAATTTATATATTCCGAATTCAACAACTAAAAATCTGGGTCGTTACATTTTTTTATTTTTTTTGTTCGTTACCGCGGAAAGAAATTGGGAAGGAAATAGAAATGAGAAATTTTCCTATAGGCTTGCGAGTTTATTTAGTTAGGTGACGGCAAGTGACGACTGGCGACGACTACATTTTTAACCATAACCAGCCGTCGCATGCATCCGCAACTAATCACACTGTTTCTTGTAGTGTATACTTACCTTTTTGACATATCACATCCTCATTCACTTTGAACGCCAGATCGTCAAACCGGTCAAATCACAAATTGATTTCCTCAAAACAACAAATCCAAGAGAAACGAATTTCTCCATCAACAAACATAAATTTAATATGCTAAAGTGTAAATTAGAAATTTAAATGCTTATAAGACTAAAAATACATGCGATGCTGCAACTTTTTGCTATTATAGTATAGAGGATTGTATCATTTTAGTAGATGAGAGAGAGTTGTTATTGGAAATTGGTGGATATGTAAAACTGATGTTCCCATCCCAACTGCTATTGATCACCGAATCTATTGACTAGAAATTATTTCAACAAATGTTATCAATAGCGAGAACTAAGCTGTTAAACATGCCTATAATGACACAATAATAGAAAGCAATCATATTAACATAATGGATACAACATGTATATATCATATAACACCTTACAAACATGTAAGCCACTTGTATGCACAATGTAAAATGTAAGAAGAGTAAGAAAATTAAAGTATAACTTCAATTGCTAACAATAATCTACAGACAAATGTTCATCGGTCTGCAACATGATTCCTTCTTGAAACATAAATCTTATGTTGAATATTTGAATAATTGTGCAACTATAACCATGCGTATGTATTCATCAACATGTACACCTGCAGTTTCCAATCCAGCCACTCATAACTGATTCCTATTGATACTACAAGTCTATAACCCCAAAAGCTACTAGTCACAAAGCACCAGTCGGCGGTTCCATACCCAGGCAAGCGTTGTCAGTTTATGCGTAACATATGATGCTTTGTAGGGTTTGACCCGAAAATTCCGATATTTATACCAGTTGATTAAAAAAGCCATGGCTGTCAAAAACCATTTGAGCATTAGCAGAAGGGACAAGGATATTTGCTTTTATAGCCATGCATGTCATAAGGTTTTACCTGAGACTGCCGAAAAATGACCAGAAAGACTCGTTGCTCAATGAACATGCACAAAAGTTGTATGCTATATTGTCAATACTAGTATTTTTTTGCCCGCTTTGCTGGGCATTAAAATTTATGTTATTAAAAAAAAATCTGTAATGATTAAATATCAAAAATAAAATAAAAATAAATTATTGTAATTAATATTAAATAGTTATATATATATATATTTAAATATTATAATTTATGCGGCAACAATAATAAATTGTTCTGTTGTTCATCAAAAAATAATTTTATCATCGATATGTGTGCATTGCAAATGAGTGTTACATTAGACCCTTATTGCTCGATCAACTGATACTTAGGTACATCATTAGTATATTCTTGTACTATTGCACATAAAAGTGTTAATATTTTATGAACTAACTTAGATAGCTCTTCTATTTAGGACTTGCAACTGCAAAAACTTATTTTCAATGGTGAGTGGTATATATCCTTACGGTAACTCATACATACAATTTTGAAATTATATAAAAATTGAATTAACGTGTAGTTTTCTCATTTTATAGTCGGTATTCACTACATGAATATAGAATAAATAAGCAATACATTGGTTATAATAGAAAGTGATAACTTAAGAAAAAAACCATACTAAGTTTCGCATTACTGAGAACATTAATTATGACATTACAAATTGTAGAAAAAAAAGCATTTGATCAAGGCATTCCTAAACTTAATCCTACATATGTAGTTACCTTGGGTCTTTTCTACATTCTTCTACAACATTGCTCTTTCATGATTAATCTACAAATGTGGAAGTACGCAGTAATACACCTGACGTTCTATTGTTCACATATTTTTAGAAGAGAATTTTATTGTAGTTGCATCTTCGAACCATGCCACAATTCAGACATTGTGCACCTATATTACTTTGCATTTCTTATCTTTTCATCTTATTATATGAAAATCTAATTATTTCCACATTCCTTATTTTATGCTTACATAAGAAGGTTAGTACCGCCTCCTTGCCCTATGAAATATTCCTAATTACACTTCAAATATAACATTATATTCTAGAAGAACCATCAGGATTCATTCAACCACTATAATCGTTATAAACTTTAGAGATTTCTGCAACATAATGAATAGAAAGTCTATCAAAAAATGTTGTTAATGAAGAAAAAGATTACAGTAATAATGCAGGATACGTTTGAACTTTAAGATAAGAATTTTCATTAATTCAAAAAAAATGCATCATAATTTTCAAGTATAACAATCAGACAATGAAGATATACCTTATTCTATAATTTCATGTAGCCCTATAGTAATATTTTCTCTCTCTTAATTCGAAGGAAACAGGCACCACAATTTGGAACATTGTACAGTTTAGGTTCAAATCATGCTATCACATATATTACCTCATGAAAGAATTTAACAACTTCTACTATGTACTTGCTTCTACTTCTTGAGGCATTTGTGCGGTTTTTTGAACAAATAGCAGTCCTCTGTTATTTTTTTATTCTTATCTCTCAAGGCAATGATTGTTCCATAGTTTATATCTCAGTTATTGTTTCTACAACTGTCACGTACTATGTGCTTCCCTTCTGGCCGATTTTATCAACTTCGTCAACTATAGGTATTAACTTGTACCAGCCTGAAACATAATATAATTACTTTCCATTATATTTGTTGACCATTTCAAAATGAGAGTGTGACGCAAAAAATATGGAAGGTACATGTTTATCCTACGTACTAGATAAAAATAGAAAACAATACCTACAAAATGAGACTAAAATTATAGTGAATATTGATGGTGGCATACCTCTTATATGTACTACGAAATATACTGGTTCCATCAGATCACATCAATTTCCATGTCCCCATTTAATCCAACCTTAATTACCTACATATAGAAAAATAAATTAAACACTTACAAAAGTAAGAACATGAATAATGTGACGATCCCAAAATCTGTGTGACGGTATTAAGGATAATCATTGGAATATAACACATCAATCATCATCGCAGAGAATAGATAATAGCAAAAACAATAAATAGAGTAATTTTACATGGATATGACAGCGGAATCACAACATGTAACAACATCAGAATAGCACAACGTAGGATATAACTTAGTGAATAAAAGGGAAATGATCAGTCACCATCGCCAGAGGCGGAATATATACATGCAGTGAGACATAATAAGGGTATCAGTCTACATCGCCGAAGGCGGTACATATACATACGATAATAAGTACGGAAAGTAAACAGTCTGCATCGCCTGAGGAGGAATCATAATATAAGTACAATAATGGCGGAAAATGTCAAAGTCATCTCGGTGAAGTCAGCCTCGCCATGAGCCAAAATGCACTCCATACAACAGTGCTGAGCCAAAAACAACCTGTCACCTGTGAACTAGGCTACCCGTGTGAAAATAAGGGCACCCGCGTTTGCAAAGTGAAACAAACAACGAGTCAGTCATGGGGACTGGTATGAGGAATCTACTTAACAGATTAAACAACAGTATTAAGCAAATCATAGGACCACGCCACTTTCGTGGAACGGGTTTACTCCAGTGATTGCTGGTGCATTTAAAACAAAGTAAATTCTTTTAAAACAACGCAATGCTTTTAAAAAGAATGAAGCCGTTATAAGACTCAAGTCCCATCATACAATGCAACGCAAACCGGAGGATAGAGTTTTACCTTATAATGGCCAAATATGCTTGATACGTGTAAAGAAAAATCATTTGATATTATTACTAGTGCATATATGTTTCAAAAACGAATAGCATCATAAATATCAATCATAGGCGGCATAGCTACGATCTACTATGTCGCCATACTAGTTCTACAATCGAATCCGTTATTTCGTATTGGAAATTGGATTTCCGTCATGAGTCGAGGCAAGGGGCAAGCTCCTCTCCGCTTCCAGACACTCTAGCAAATGCCTCAGGACTACGCATACTGGGTAACCCTTGGATCGGCTGGGCCGGTCCTCTCTTACGTTTGAGGATTAATTATTCCTGAACACACGTTTCCCGGTCCTTACAGACCTATAATCGAGGCGCCTCGCATTCCAACAACCACAAAGGTGAAAATTCGATATAAATGTCAGGGCTAGTAGGTCACTGACACCACCATAGCTAGAAAGAAACGTCGTGTCCTCCCAGCGGTCCGTATCCCGTTTTTAACTCATACCGAGGTGTGAGGCTCGCGAATCCACGCTATACACAAAGCCAGGCTACGTAGGCCATGCTTTGATCATCAAACACAAGACTTTGCTTTGCAACAGAAGCCTTGATCACAGCATCTTGGCTTGCCACATAGGCAGTCCACTCCCTACGACTGATTTCTATCGATACATAACCTCTGAGCTCGTACGTCTCAGAGAAGGGCGTTAAGCAAAAGAATAAATTCTCCACCGCCAAACAGATATATATTTAACAGAGATCAATCAGTATAGAACAAAATCCAATGTCAGACACACAGTCCATTTACAAGTCCGTTCTGGGTCTGAACGAAACCGGAGGCTTCAAATTCCTCGTATATCCGTACAATCAACACATACGCTCAGACGGCTACTACTTCCGTTCCTTTACGGTAGCTACTCCAGTCAGGAACCTCAGCAGCGCCCATCCAACCGATACGAAGATCGTCGGTCTTGAATCGTCTTTGTATTTTCCAATTCGAATCGCTCGATCAATTATTTGAAATGAGGGTTAGCTCGGCCTTTTCAAATAATTCACGTAATTAGAATTCAAATCAATTCTTCTCATGGTTATATTATTCGACAATCACATTTCAGTTCTTTAGTATAATTTTCGTGTCAAACACATACAACCATCAAATATCAAACAAATCAATCCAAATTGGTTTATTTCCAATCTATGTTGCTTATAATATTTTATAACGATTTTTTGCCATTTTTATTTATTTAAAAATGGCCATATTTAATTAAACGACGTTTCAGGTCATGCCGTGGCACTGGCGCTATTTTTCCCCTAATTTGTTTTACACATATCGGAAAATCAAACCGTTGGATTTCTACAAATTCTATATCACTGGAAAGATATTCCCAAAGCAAACCCAACGGTTCCAGTTTTGTGAAAATCCGACGGTCGGATCTTCCACACTAGTCGTTTGAAGTTACGGTTTCAAAATTCGAACTGCAGCGTCGTTATTCGATTTAATTTAATTATATTTATATTTATATATAAATATAAATGATTCTGGCGCTGTTTTTCTCCTAATTTGAATTAAACATTCCAGAAAATCCAACCGTTGGAATTTTACAAGGTTGGTGCCGTTGGAAAGATATTTCCAAGGCGAACCCAGCGGTTGCGGTTTCGGGAAAATCCGATGGTCGGATTTCTCGTACTAATCGTTTCAAATTACGATTCCAAAACACGAACTGCACGTCTTCGATTCCTTTCTATTCTATTTATATTTATATATATAAATATAGTTCATTCATTAATTTCAAATATAGTTCATTCATTATTTTCAACTTTGTTTTCACTTCAAATATTTCACTAACGCCTTAATATTTCGAAAAATTTCGCCATAACCTCCTTTGTACAGGAAGGGGTTTGGAAATTTATTGGGCCGTGTTAGGTACCCAATAAATCCTAATAAGCATCCTCATATTTATAGTGATATATTCTGGTGTTTACGGGGGAGCGTGTATAGATAATAACTCCAGAGAATAAATTCTCGTCACCCTGCTCCGTGTGGAAATAAATAGTCTATGTGCCGTATCTAATGACTAGAGAGACGTGATTATTGTCAACTCCAGACCCGTGTGGGGTTTTTATTAATCTGGCGATTTATTGTTATATTTTATATAGTCCAAATCAGTCATCAGTTCAACCTGTAGTATAAAATCATCCCCATACAAGCCTCTCGCTCGTATGGTAAATCTTCCACCTCGTCACACAAGCTCAAATTGCTTATGTGGAATATGATGAAGTATGCCTATCGTCAAGGAGTATGCCATGTAGTGTAGTTCAAAATTAATTGTTACTATCCTATGGCGATGTTTATTATTTCACACAGAATAACCAGCACTCTGCATCTAATGGCATTCACAGGAGTTGATATAAAAATAAAATTGCGCAGCCAACTCATCAAGGCTTACCTATTTGTCGGGCACGCAAATAATTTCTTTACTCTACAGCTAATCCATTTCCCTGTTCAACACATGTATATATATGCAGAACAAAGCTAATAATAATATTTCTAGCAAACTATTATTTATTTCAACACGTGTGTATTTTTATCAAAGCGTATACATGATAAAAGAAATATTTTTATCATCAAATATATTTATTCAACAAGTGAATGTTTTTAACACTTCATATTCACAATAAAAATGTAGTTTTTATTGTCTATTCATTTTATTTAAAATACGATAACATTCAACACATGAATTTCAATTCAACGAATGAATTTCAATTCAACACATGAATATTCTCTATAGTTTGTATATATATAAAAATGTGATTTTTATCGTTAAATCTATTTGTTTAAATTCGAATAATATTCAACACATGAATTTCAACTCAACGAATGAATTTCAATTCAACACATGAATATTGGTTATAGTTTGTATATATATAAAAATGTGATTTTTATCGTTAAATCTATTTGTTTAAATTCGAATAATATTCAACACATGAATTTAAACTCAATGAATGAATTTCAATTCAACACATGAATATTGGTTATAGTTTGTATATATATAAAAATGTGATTTTTATCGTTAAATCTATTTGTTTAAATTCGAATAATATTCAACACATGAATTTCAACTCAACGAATGAATTTCAATTCAACACATGAATATTCGTTTCAACATATGTAATTAATTTCAACAAATGAAAATTATTCTAACACATGAATATTTCAGAAAATTTCGGCAGCATAACGGCAGGGTAGTTAAAACCGGGACCATCCCTAGTACGGCTCCTCGCTCTACCTTAAAACCTCGCGGTTTTTGACAATAGGGATCATGCATCTAGTTCGCACGAAGGCGGCATGTTTTATTTTTATTTCCACAATCCTATTCTAATTTGTTTCAACCATAAGAGGGTATTTTTCAACCACAAAGGTATTTTTCAACCACAATATCAACCACAAACAATTATTTCCAACCATTCGTCATACCATATAATATCACGTCAATCACAAGCAATAAATATCGTCCATGGTCTGTGGACGAGGGGAGTGTATATATATATATATATTATTTCTATAATTCACTTGTATTTCATCACAATTCAAAGCATATATGTTTCATACAACGCTTGTATAATTTATACATCGCTAATATAACTTATACAACACATGTACATGAGGTATACAATGCGTATATAATTTACACTTCGCTTATATAATTTATACAACACAATTGCATTCACACAATTTAGTTTAGATTCCTCACATTGGTTTTAGTAGTGCTAAAAATCGTAGGAAGATCAGAAAAATCCGCGGCTTCTGCTAGATGGTAGAGAGCCTCCGTGCGGTCCCAATGTTTCCTATTTCATCGAATTTCGTTAACACACTAAAAAGATATGATTTTTCAAAGTTTTGCAACACTTAAAAGTGTTATTTTCAATTCAGAAATTCAAAGCAGAAGGGTTTGCAAAGCTTCAAAACTAGGTTTTGAATTTAAATCAAAACCGTACCTCGTTGTCCCGATCAGACTATACGGCGTCGAAGGGCTACGAACTGGCTTCCTATCGACGGTGGTGGCAGTGAACTCGGCGGCTTCTCTGGCGATCGGCGGCAGCAGAAAGGGGCGAACTTCCTCGAGGTAGAACGACGCGAATACTGCACGGTTTCTGTCGAGGGTTGTTTTTATTTGAAGAGGGGAGAAAGGCGATCGGAATTGTCAACTGGAGGCGGCGGCGATATTGACCGTGGCGGCGGCGATCGAGGTGGGAAGGTCTTGAACGATTTCCGTCGTTCGTTCTGGGGTTGATCGGGTTTTTTGAGATGTGAGAGAAAATAGAAGATATTTTCTAATTTATTATATTTTTAAATTCCTATAATACCCCTTCTAGCCAACGTACACCAATTTCAACCCAACGACTGTCGCCCCTAGCCAAATACCCCCATTTCGGACACAATGGGATATGTTTCGTTGGCCAATTCGACTGTTACAGTCAGTTATTTTTCAAATGAAAGTATAAAACAATTTATATTCAATTTGAACGTACATTTCAATTTGCCAAGGCCCCAAACTGAATCGAAAAATCCCAGAAAAATAAATCTAGCCTTGTTTTGACAATACGGTCCCAACAAAACCAGTTTCGTCGAATTCTGAGCTCATATGCAAAATGTCCATTTTCAGGTCGATCCATTTTAACAGAAATTGACCAATCACATTTTCTTTTGCCCCGCTCACATACTAGCTTCAAAAATTATGAAATTTGAAACCTAGAAATAATTTGACATCCCGGACCCAACAAAAGTGGTTTCGTCGAATTCCGAGGTCGTATGCAAAATATCTATTTTCAAGGGCTATATATGCTATATAGCGACCTTTCTGAAAATTCATTTGGCCATAACTTTTGATTCCCGTTATGAAACTTCGATTTTTCAGATTCGTTAGAAAGATATTCGTGAACAGATTTAAATATTTTCAGTTTCGCTAAAATTTGTATATTCTCCACCCGGTACAGTCAGATAAAGTTTGTATTCAAATTTTCAAACTGCCTTACTATTCCCAATTCATTATTTTATTGAAATATGCTATTTCAATTGTTCAAATTCTTTGGTAATAACTAATTTTAAATTTTTTAAATTGGTTCACATTTTCCGGGTTATTACAATCTCCCCCACTTAAAACTTTTCGTCCTCGAAAAGGAAATAACAGCAAAGTAGGAAACAAAATGTAAATGCAAAGTATTGTAAAGGTACCTTGCACCGGAGTTAGTCAGAGATGTCCACTCTGCATTTGGGGTAGGCTTGTTTAATGCTTTCCTCAGTCTCCCAAGTACAGTCTCTAGGATCACTACTCCACTGCACTTTGACTAAATGAATCTTTTTGCTCCTTAGCTCTCTAGTTTCTTTGCTAACGATCTTTAATGGCTCTCTTCTGAGTGCTAATTCTGGAGTTATGTCTATATCCTGTTGCGCTGCTTCTTCTACAACAAGATCCGGATCATGAACATGTTTTCTGAGTTGAGACACGTGGAACACATCATGAACACCAGGCAACCAATCAGGTAATGAAACCCTATATGCAGGAGTTCCAATCCGTTCTAGTATAGGAAAGGGACCAATAAATCTCGGTGCCAACTTCCCCGTTTTGCCAAACCTGATTACTCCCCGCATCGGAGAAACTCTTAAATAAACATAATCGCCAATGGCAAATGATAAGTCTCTTCTTCTCGCATCAGCATAACTTTTCTGTCGGCTTTGTGAGGTTTTCAATCGCTTCTTAATGAAGTCGACTTTATCAGATGCTTCTCGAATCATATCGGGTCCTAACACAAGTCTGTTGCCAGGTTCTACCCAACATGCGTGAGATCTGCACGGTCTACCGTATAATGCTTCAAATGGAGACATTCCCAAACTTGCTTGATAGCTATTGTTATAAGAGAATTCGGCTAAATGTAAGTGATCTTCCCATGAGCCTCCAAAATCAATAACGCAAGCTCGCAGTAAATCTTCTAGAATTCTATTCACCCGCTCAGTTTGGCCGTCTGTCTAAGGGTGATAAGCGGTGCTTAGATTCAATTTGTGTAACACCCCACCTCCGCCAGGGTGGCTTTTGCAAGCAACTCTGACTTTGGTGGGGCGTTTTAAAACAAGGTAAGCATGCATAATGATATAACAAGGCAGGACATGATATATATATATGTAAATAAACAGAGCAAGTAGATAGATAAAACAGCGGAAGAATTTTAAACCATTTCAAAAACAAGTCTGCTACATCATAATATCAATTTCCCAAATAAACAAGTCTAGTACATCATCTGAAACTGAAAAGGAAAACATAAAAGTAGCTATCCCCAAAGTGGAAAAACCATAGCGAGCTCAAGTCCAGAGCATACATGAGCTATCCAAGAAAGCAGCTAAGATCCAAGCTAGGCTCCTGTATTCCCACCCTGAGAACCTGGGGGGGGGGGGAAACGGAAGAAAAGAGGCGAAAGAAAACGGGTCAGTCAAAAAGACTGAGTAAGCCCTGCTACGATCAGTCTATAAACTAATAAAGTTAACAGCATGATGGAAACTGAGATGATCATAGATAACAACATACTGGCATGATAAATTAACTACAAGATAGATAGAGGTGTCATCGCATAAACAAGGTTAAGTTCTGCACCACGGTGTACTAGCAAACCAACATAACAGGTATCGATCCCTTGGCCCAAGCTTTGACCCAATAACATGAAGTGACCTTAATATAAGGTCCAACCAAACGGTCTAGTCGATCGGCTCCCTATAAGCCTAACACGTCAAGTGTTGGTGTCCATACGGCCCACATATGGATGTAGTCAGACTGTGCTGGGTCCACCTTCGGGTGTATCAAGCCCTCGAGTGTCAACCCCAGACACTGAAGCAATAGTGCACAGTCTAAACCTACTGGTACCCGTGCCTCGAGTTTGTCCAATACCGGATTACGTGCACGTCCGTAGCCCGCCTGGACCCGCACCGCTGTACCATTCAGCCGTCGCTTTGGTCGCTTACATCAGTCCAGTAATCGTGCCCCGCCCTAGCCCAGCCTCTAGGGTTGTGATGATACCAAACTGGGATTACTGCTGGAACAGACCACGTTGCTAGGGTTTCCTAAGAGGGTTAAGTGCGATTTAACCCTTCACTAATCATGGATTAAATTGGTTAAGTGTAACCGACAGTTCACAACTTAACCCCATTTCAATCCCTCGAACCCCCAAATGGATTAAATTGGTTAAGTGTAACCCCATTTCAATCCCTCAAACCCCCAAATGGATTAAATTGGTTAAGTGTAACCGACAGGTCACAACTTAACCCCATTTCAATCCCTCGAATCCCCAAATGGTTAAGTATTAGTGGACCCTGACTTAACCCTAATCATGAGGCATTAGTTAACTTAATTGTGCCTTAACCTCTCACATTAGACTTTGTTGCGGTTACTAGTTAAGCCGGGCGGGTCCGGGTAGCTTTACACCACAACTTGGTCTAACCTCGGGTCCAAGGTACACATGACCAACTTCTCACATTGGGTCCTATTGTTTGTAGCCACTAGTTAAGCCGGTAGGTTCCGGGTAGAATTACGCTACAAACTCAACCCAACCTCGAGTTGGCCACACTTATGTTTTCTAAGTGTCATGTCCACCATGTTTCCAAAACACATTACAAGTTCAACAAATACTTGGGTAGACCTAACTTAATAGGTAAATTCCCAAGGGGTAGACCTAACTTAATAGGTAAATTCCCAAGCTCATGTTTTTATGTCCTTTAAGTTTACCCAACCCCAAACGCAATCCCATCGCTCACATATCGCAATAGCGCATAAAGGATAGAAAGAGGGAACTTGGCATAATCATGACATAAAAGTGTTAGAGCCACAAGTTCAACATGGTGGCATATGAAAGATTCATGTGTTCATACACTTGCATATTACATTTTTAGGCCCAAAAGCATGCATAACATGTTAACATGAACCACATAACCATCCCAAACTTGCATAAGCATACTTGCATAACAAACTTGCATAACAAACTTGCATAAACAAACTTGCACAACATATGACACTTGCATATCATACTTGCATAAATAAACTTGCATAACTTATGGCAACTCGCATATCATACTTGTATAACAAACTTGCATAACTTATGGCAACTTGCATAACAAACTTGCATAACTTATGGCAACTCGCATATCATACTTGCATAACAAACTTGCATAAACATGCATAACTTGTTAAACTTGCAAATCATGGCATAGTGAACTTGCATAAACATGCATAACTTATCAAACATGTGTAACATAGCATAGTGAACTCGCATAAGCATGCATAACTTATTAAACATGCATAACATAGCATAACGAACTCGCATAAGCATGCATAACTTATTAAACATGCATAAATCCCAACTTTCATCACATATTAACTTTAGAGTTTCTAAAATGAAGGTAAGAGGGCTTACAACGCTTATGCGAACTCAAATGAGTATAGCAAATGTAAGAAACCCCTTATGCAACAAAATAAAACCCCAAAATGCAAGCAAACTTGATCAAGACTCCTCCTTTATGATGATAATAGAGAAACAAGACTTTAATGCAAGTTAAGGAGGATCATACAAGCCTAAATATACTTGTATGCATGGAAATCTCTTAGGAATTTGTTTAGGAATTGTATGAAGAGAGTGGAGGCCATGAGAGTTTTGATTTTGACATAGTTTAGTTGCTAGAATGAATAATGAATGATTTAGGGTAGGTTAGGGTCTTATTTATAGATTAGGCTAGTGATTTAGACCATAGGATTAACCCTAGGTTGAATTAGGTCCATCAGATTTCGGAATTCTCTAGAACCAAGCCACAAGACCAGATCAAACCCAAAATGGTGCGCCAGGCAAAACTGCCCGGCCACCCTGTGTCGACAGGGCTGTCGACAGGGCTGTCGACACCCTGGGGACCCTGTCGACATGCCTGTCGACATGGGGGTCCTGGCGGGAATTTTCCCGCCTGCGCCAGTTTGCCCTAATTTCCCACTTTGAACTTGAAATTCAAATCTGTTTTTAATATAGAAATTTCTGAAAACTTCAATGGGCCTTAACTGGGTCATACGGACTCCGATTTTCGAAAACTCGGACTCTATTTCGCGTATTTTTCCGAGACAAACGCAATGGCATAGCCCGTTTCCCTTGATTCATATTTTAGAATTAAATTCTGCCTCGATTTATGTTATAACAGGTTATTGAAAATACGGGTTGTTACATTCTCCCCTCCTTAAAGGATTTCGTCCCCGAAATCTTCAAGTTGGGAAGAACGTATCCTACCATCCAATCATCCATCTACTCAAAGCATCATCCACGAGCAATCATTGTCCTTACAAGATTCTAAATGCTGGATGAACATATGCAGAGGTGTGTGTATATGTACTTATCTAACGCAAATATCATCAATGCGAATTATGTTGGTGAAATGAATCCATATGTATGCAATTCCTAACATAATGTATATCATCTATATGTGTGCACATAACATACACCCATATGCAACATCCATGTGATAACACACAATTTTCATCCATGAATAAGCATAAACACTCATGCATATGCAATATGAGGAGTGTGCGAGCCGATCTAGTGCCTAATTGTGTATAATGCATCCACGAGCAACCACTTGCAAACACTTGCAACCACTTGCAACCATCAAACATAACATGTCTCAAACACATGTTTCATCCAAAGGATTCTACCTAAGGTTCTCATGACAAGATGAACACGATAAACTAGATAAACTAGATAAACATGGACAGAGAGATCTTAGGAGATAAGCAAGATAAACACTTTTTTTTTTTTTGGATTACAAGAAATCCATTCAAACTCTGACATATAGTACTAACCGATGAGTCATAACCCCCTTATGGAGTTTACAACAGAAATAAGATCGAGAATGGGACCGAGAGGATATATACAAAAGATAACTTGCAAGCAAGCTCCACAGGAAAACAAGGATCAAGGATGCACTCTAAAAAAAAGAGATATGATGCGCGTATCTAGTCTTCACTGTTCTTAGTCACGTTTCCTTGAGCTTAACTCCATTGTGCTTTGACCGTCTTTTACTTCTTGGCTTCCTAACTCCTATTTCCCAAATTCGAGTTGGAACTCATTTCATTATCGCCTCTCGTCTTCCTTTTCTACTTATTCTTCTTTCTGTACACTTGGCTCAAACATAACTGTAACCTCATGATTTCATGCAAGCTCTCCAAAATTCACTAGTGAATCCTGGATCTCGTCTACTTACTATAAAGTATTCCACGCAGCAGAACTTTTCTTGAAAATACCAATCCACGTTGCCAATTTCCCTTACAAACGTGATTTTCTTTAACTCATGCTTAATCGAAATGAACCATCCGCCTATGAGTGATAGGCCATACCTAGATTCAGTTGCCTACCCATGGCTTCCTGTAGGCTATTTGAAAACTGGCCAACTTCTTGAGGGTAAACCGTTGCTAACCATGATGCAGTCCTCTCGCTCTTCACCGGACTGAAATGAGCACTCTTTGTGAGTCTACCTATTATGACCCACCTACCCGTATTCCCTTTCTTTGATCTAGGTAATCTATCCACATAATCTATCGAGATGTTTTCACATTTCCCTTGCGGAACCTCCAATGGAGGTAATGGCCCACTGGGCTTCTATGACTTGGCCTTAACCTGGTGGCACAACATGCATCCTGAGACCAACTCGGCCACCTCCTCGAGTGATGCGCATCTTCAAGAACCTTCTTTACCAAGTCTTCCACTCGAGGAACACATAATCTCTCATCGCGCCTTAGTAATCCCTTGTCATCTATAATATATCTAGCGAGGTGACTTAACATCTCGCCTCGAATCAACTGGTCCATGTTCTTGACTAACTGCGGGTCTTCTTCCTGTGAAACCCCCTTCTTGATCCAGAAGAGTAAGTCTAAGCTCAGGGAATGCTAACTAACTAGCCAAACGGAGAAAGCTTCTTACTTCAATTGCCCTCCTCAGGGCTTTCCGGTCTTAAACCGCAACCACTTTAGCGGAATCCACCGCTAAGCCTTACTTAGGAACTATGTGCCCAAGAAATCCAACTTCTTTCCTCCAAAGTGACATTTGGAGAATTTGCCCTTCAACTGGTGGCTCCAAGCGTATCCATCACCTCCTTGAGATGTCTAGCATGCTCTTCCTCGTTCTTTTAAGGAGATCAAAATATCGTCTACGACGACCACGACAAACTTGTTCAAGGACTCCCTAAACACCCTACCCATCAAGTTCACGTAATATGCGGGTGCATTAGTCAAACCAAGTAGCATGACTAGCTATTCTAAAAATTTCATCTAGAGTCCTAAACGCAGTCTTGTCAATTCCATCCTCAGCCATCCTAAGCCGATGGAATCCGGTAGCTAGATCAAAAGAAAACAGATGCTCCTACAAGCTGATCAAACAAATCATCGATCCTTGGTAACGGTTGTCTATTCTTCTCACGATAATCAACACACAAGCGAAGCAAACCGTCCACATTAGTAACGAATGCCACTGGAGCACCCTACTCGAAAATACTTCGTCTCAGGAAGTTCTTCTCAAGCAACTCCTTGACTTGCTTTCTCAACTCTCCTCTCGCGAGGTCATGCGCCTAACCGGCCACGAAACTGGCTTGGTATTACCAACCAAATAATGCGGAAATCTATCCCACATCCAGGGTAACCCCCTTCACTTCACCCAAGATATCAGGATATTCTCGGACCACCCTCACAGATTGCAAACTATCGATAGACGAGTTGAGGGATTTCAAGATAACATAACATGACGGGATCCATAGGGTTACTAGAAATTTCTAGGGTATTACCGAGGCGGATCATGAGCCTCACAACCCTATGCACAAAAACCAAGAATGGCTCCAAAACAGGACAACCATTCCATGCCCAAAACCAACCCATATCCCCTGAAACCGAGAATATAAACATCCCACGAGAATTCTATACTCAAGATAGAAATTTTCAAATCCACCCAGACCACAGACAATTGGGCGGAACCCCCAATTGGATTTGAAACACATACGGGATCATCAACTAGGCTAGTACTTAGGTGCAAACTTTCAACTAGATCAGATGAAATAAAACTATGCGATGTGCCAGAATCAAACAAAGTACGAACAGGGAAAATCAGAACAAGTCTTTCAACAGAAACACTACCTCTATCATGAGCTGGAAGAACGGTGTTGAGGGGATGAACTCGCCCTCCAGATAGTCCCGCACACTGAGTCTGACCTTGCCCTTGTTTTCTTCGGGCAATCTTTGCTGAGATGTCCAAACTTACCACAATGAAAGCATTCGCCCCGCTTTCTCTTCTTCTTCCTACATTCCCTGGATATATGTCCAACTTTACCACAGAAGTTGCATTTCCTATTCCCTCTTGGCTTGTCCTTGCGGTTGTTGTTATTCTTGCCTCGTTTCCCGGAATTTACCCTCTTGCCTTGAGACTCATTCGCCTTGACCTCTTTCTTGTCATTGTTATCTTCTTCTTGAAGTAGGGCCGTATTCACCAAATTCCCGAAAGTCGCCCCCAAGGGTATATGAGACATGGCCAAACCATGTAATGGCTCGTTTAATCCTAGAGCAAAGTGTAGGGCCTTCTTCTGAGCGGTATTAACTGAGTCTAAATCGACCCGAGCCAGTTGATTAAACTTATCTATGTATTCCCTAATAGTCATGTCCCCTTGCTTCAGTGATAAGAACCTCAGTCCAAACCTTCCTCTAAAATCATCCCAAGTCTCAATTGGCCTAGTAGCGGTGGTGACTACCCACCAACGTGCAGCTTCTTCCTTTAGCAACCATACTGCTAATAAAACCTTCCTGCGGTCACCTATATCAAAGGTGGCTAAAAGATCTTCGGTCTCTTTCAACCAATTCCTTGCCTCTACAAAAGTCTCTGTTCCACTAAAATTCTTGCCACCCATCATCTTAAAGTTCTTACAAGTTTCCGCAAAATCCGCTTGTGGAGGCTGAGGGAGAAGAGGAACATCAGCTACGGAAGGAGGAGGAGGAACAACGGCCTTGACTGGAAAGACAACATTAGAGACACCCGGAACCGGTGCCGTGACTTCCAAGTACCGACGAAACCAATCGGGTATTGTTACTCCTTCGGGCAAGATGAGATCATCAGACATGCTGGAAACGAGAAGAAAAGAGTTCAAACGAGGGGTCAAAGGATAGTGCTAATGGCTTTTGGGGAATAGCCTTTTAAAAATAACTAGACTTTTCTTTGGAAAATACTTTATACTTGGTTTTGAAAATAGTTTTTCAAAAGTTTTAAAAACCTTTTTTTTATCCCTTCTCGTAAACCATATGCTCTGATACCAAATGTAACACCCCACCTCCGCCAGGGTGGCTTTTGCAAGCAACTCTGACTTTGGTGGGGCGTTTTAAAACAAGGTAAGCATGCATAATGATATAACAAGGCAGGACATGATATATATATATGTAAATAAACAGAGCAAGTAGATAGATAAAACAGCGGAAGAATTTTAAACCATTTCAAAAACAAGTCTGCTACATCATAATATCAATTTCCCAAATAAACAAGTCTAGTACATCATCTGAAACTGAAAAGGAAAACATAAAAGTAGCTATCCCCAAAGTGGAAAAACCATAGCGAGCTCAAGTCCAGAGCATACATGAGCTATCCAAGAAAGCAGCTAAGATCCAAGCTAGGCTCCTGTATTCCCTCCCTGAGAACCTGGGGGGGGGGGGGGGAAACGGAAGAAAAGAGGCGAAAGAAAACGGGTCAGTCAAAAAGACTGAGTAAGCCCTGCTACGATCAGTCTATAAACTAATAAAGTTAACAGCATGATGGAAACTGAGATGATCATAGATAACAACATACTGGCATGATAAATTAACTACAAGATAGATAGAGGTGTCATCGCATAAACAAGGTTAAGTTCTGCACCACGGTGTACTAGCAAACCAACATAACAGGTATCGATCCCTTGGCCCAAGCTTTGACCCAATAACATGAAGTGACCTTAATATAAGGTCCAACCAAACGGTCTAGTCGATCGGCTCCCTATAAGCCTAACACGTCAAGTGTTGGTGTCCATACGGCCCACATATGGATGTAGTCAGACTGTGCTGGGTTCACCTTCGGGTGTATCAAGCCCTCGGGTGTCAACCCCAGACACTGAAGCAATAGTGCACAGTCTAAACCTACTGGTACCCGTGCCTCGAGTTTGTCCAATACCGGATTACGTGCACGTCCGTAGCCCGCCTGGACCCGCACCGCTGTACCATTCAGCCGTCGCTTTGGTCGCTTACATCAGTCCAGTAATCGTGCCCCGCCCTAGCCCAGCCTCTAGGGTTGTGATGATACCAAACTGGGATTACTGCTGGAACAGACCACGTTGCTAGGGTTTCCTAAGAGGGTTAAGTGCGATTTAACCCTTCACTAATCATGGATTAAATTGGTTAAGTGTAACCGACAGTTCACAACTTAACCCCATTTCAATCCCTCGAACCCCCAAATGGATTAAATTGGTTAAGTGTAACCCCATTTCAATCCCTCAAACCCCCAAATGGATTAAATTGGTTAAGTGTAACCGACAGGTCACAACTTAACCCCATTTCAATCCCTCGAATCCCCAAATGGTTAAGTATTAGTGGACCCTGACTTAACCCTAATCATGAGGCATTAGTTAACTTAATTGTGCCTTAACCTCTCACATTAGACTTTGTTGCGGTTACTAGTTAAGCCGGGCGGGTCCGGGTAGCTTTACACCACAACTTGGTCTAACCTCGGGTCCAAGGTACACATGACCAACTTCTCACATTGGGTCCTATTGTTTGTAGCCACTAGTTAAGCCGGTAGGTTCCGGGTAGAATTACGCTACAAACTCAACCCAACCTCGAGTTGGCCACACTTATGTTTTCTAAGTGTCATGTCCACCATGTTTCCAAAACACATTACAAGTTCAACAAATACTTGGGTAGACCTAACTTAATAGGTAAATTCCCAAGGGGTAGACCTAACTTAATAGGTAAATTCCCAAGCTCATGTTTTTATGTCCTTTAAGTTTACCCAACCCCAAACGCAATCCCATCGCTCACATATCGCAATAGCGCATAAAGGATAGAAAGAGGGAACTTGGCATAATCATGACATAAAAGTGTTAGAGCCACAAGTTCAACATGGTGGCATATGAAAGATTCATGTGTTCATACACTTGCATATTACATTTTTAGGCCCAAAAGCATGCATAACATGTTAACATGAACCACATAACCATCCCAAACTTGCATAAGCATACTTGCATAACAAACTTGCATAAACAAACTTGCACAACATATGACACTTGCATATCATACTTGCATAAATAAACTTGCATAACTTATGGCAACTCGCATATCATACTTGTATAACAAACTTGCATAACTTATGGCAACTTGCATAACAAACTTGCATAACTTATGGCAACTCGCATATCATACTTGCATAACAAACTTGCATAAACATGCATAACTTGTTAAACTTGCAAATCATGGCATAGTGAACTTGCATAAACATGCATAACTTATCAAACATGTGTAACATAGCATAGTGAACTCGCATAAGCATGCATAACTTATTAAACATGCATAACATAGCATAACGAACTCGCATAAGCATGCATAACTTATTAAACATGCATAAATCCCAACTTTCATCACATATTAACTTTAGAGTTTCTAAAATGAAGGTAAGAGGGCTTACAACGCTTATGTGAACTCAAATGAGTATAGCAAATGTAAGAAACCCCTTATGCAACAAAATAAAACCCCAAAATGCAAGCAAACTTGATCAAGACTCCTCCTTTATGATGATAATAGAGAAACAAGACTTTAATGCAAGTTAAGGAGGATCATACAAGCCTAAATATACTTGTATGCATGGAAATCTCTTAGGAATTTGTTTAGGAATTGTATGAAGAGAGTGGAGGCCATGAGAGTTTTGATTTTGACATAGTTTAGTTGCTAGAATGAATAATGAATGATTTAGGGTAGGTTAGGGTCTTATTTATAGATTAGGCTAGTGATTTAGACCATAGGATTAACCCTAGGTTGAATTAGGTCCATCAGATTTCGGAATTCTCTAGAACCAAGCCACAAGACCAGATCAAACCCAAAATGGTGCGCCAGGCAAAATTGCCCGGCCACCCTGTGTCGACAGGGCTGTCGACAGGGCTGTCGACACCCTGGGGACCCTGTCGACATGCCTGTCGACATGGGGGTCCTGGCGGGAATTTTCCCGCCTGCGCCAGTTTGCCCTAATTTCCCACTTTGAACTTGAAATTCAAATCTGTTTTTAATATGGAAATTTCTGAAAACTTCAATGGGCCTTAACTGGGTCATACGGACTCCGATTTTCGAAAACTCGGACTCTATTTCGCGTATTTTTCTGAGACGAACGCAATGGCATAGCCCGTTTCCCTTGATTCATATTTTAGAATTAAATTCTGCCTCGATTTATGTTATAACAGGTTATTGAAAATACGGGTTGTTACAATTTGGTTCCCAATTCTGTCTGGAATGCTTCCCAGAATTTGCTAGTAAATAGGGGATCTCTATCACTAACTATATTAAGCGGCACTCCATGTAGTTTAACTATTTCTTTGAAGTAAATCTGTGCTAAACTTTGAGCCGTTCTGTTGGATCAGACAGGTATGAAATGGGCAGTCTTCGTAAAGCGATCTACGATCACCCATATACTGTCGTTTCCCTTCCTAGTTCGAGGCAAGCCATCAATGAAGTCCATCGAAATTTGCTCCCACTTCCATCCTGGAATTTCTAAAGGTTGTAATAGTCCAGCTAATTTCTGCTGATCGCTCTTAACTAGCTGACAAGTGGAGCATCTGCTAACATATAATGAAATATCTCTTTTCAAAGCCCTCCACCAGAATGTGCGCTTGATATCGTTATACATTTTGCTCACACTGGGATGGATGCTTAGTTTGGACTTGTGACATTCATCAAGTATTTCCCTTCGAAGCTCTGGAAGATTTGGGATGCAAATTCTGCCCTTTAATCTAAGAACTCCATTTTCATCGAGTCGGAAACTTGTGGATTCACCTCCCTTGACTCTCTGACTGATTCTCTGAATAAATTCATCGTCTTTCTGTAGGTCCGAAATCTTGTCAATCAATGAAGACGTGATGATAAAGCTTGCGATGATTTCATTCTTTCTACTGAGCGCATCTTCTACAACATTGGCTTTCCCTGGAGTGTATAGAATCTCAAAATCGTATGCTGCAAGGAACTCTAACCAACGCTGTTGTCTCAAGTTTAGATCTTTCTGAGTGAATAGATATTTCAAGGATTGATGGTCGGTAAATAGTTCGAACTTCTCGCCCAATAAATAATGCCTCCAGATTCTCAAAGCAAACACGATAGCTAACAACTCAAGATCATGAGTCGCATAGTTTCTTTCATGCGGCTTCAGCTGACGGCTAGCATAAGCGACCACCGGGCCTTTTTGCATTAATACTGCGCCAAGCCCTCTAATAGAAGCATCTGTCCATACAGTCAAATCTTGGTTGCCTTCTATAATTGTCAATACTGGAGCAGTTGTCAATTTCTGTTTCAGCTCCTGGAAAGCTTCTTCACATTCGGGAGTCCATTTGAATTTCTCATGCTTCTTTGTAAGCTTTGTCAATACACCAGATATCTTTGAAAAATCCTGAACGAATTTCCGATAGTAACTAGCCAATTCAAGGAAACTTCGAACTTCTGTGGGGGTAGTAGGTTGTTTCCAGTTCTGAATCGCTGTAATTTTGCTAGGATCTACAGCAATCCCTTTCTTTGATACGACATGGCCTAGGAACTTAACTTCATCCTGCCAGAAGACACACTTAGAAAATTTAGCCTTCAAGACATTTCTCCTCGGAATTTTCAACACTTGTTCTAAATGTTTTGCATGTTCGCCTTCTGACTTGGAGTATATTAAAATGTCATCGATGAAGACTAGCACAAATTTATTTAATACACCACGGAACACTCTGTTCATAAGATCGACGAAGTATGCCGGAGCGTTACACAAGCCGAACGGCATTACTAACCATTCGTAGAACAAATCGGGACCCCTGAAGGCTGTCAAAGGAACACAGTCTTCGGCTATACGTAATTGGTGGAAACCTGTAGCTAGGTCCATCCCGAAGAGCACTGTTACCCATTTAGTTGATCTAACAGATCATCTATACGAGGCAAGGGATACTTGTTCTTCAGTGTCTGTTTATTGAGATCTCGGTAATCAACACAAAGTCTTAGAGTACCGTCTGATTTCGGGACAAATACTACTGCTGCTCCCCAAGCTGAAAAGCTCGGTCTGATCAGACCTTTCCAAAGCAATTCTCAAGTTTGACTACCTAACTCTTCTTTTTCTTTCGGGGCCATTCTTCTAATTGGATGTACTACTGGTCGGGCATTCGGAATTATATCTATTCTGAATTCAATTTCTCTTTGCGGCGGTAAGTTTTCTACTTCTTCAAACACATCCGCATAGTTTATAACGACCAGTATCTTTTCTAATGAAGGGGGAGTAACTTCTAAAGAAGACCAAAATTCTGTTCTATTAACTTCAGAACCATGGCATGGTATACATATGGGTCCAAACTTCATTTCGACTTTAACGATTCGTTCGGCACATCTAACTTCGGCCTTATATTTTGTCAACCATTCCAAACCGAGAATAACATCAAATTCAGATAAATCCATGACTATTAAATTTATGGGAAACTTGTAACGTGAATAAGAGATAGGCACTCTGCAGTACGAACTGAGACTAACAGAACCTCCTATCGGGTTTTGAACTTTAATTGATTCTCTAAGATCTCTTACTTTTAACTTTAACTTACTAACAGTGTTACTAGAAATGAAGCTACGTGATGCACCGGTATCAAAAAGTACAGAAACAGGAATATTTTTAATGGTAAGGGTACCTCCCAAGACGTCGGGTTTACCTGATCCATCGGTGATAGCTGGCGGGGTCTCCCCGTCATACCCATGAGCCACTTGTGCATTCTGCTTCAGAGGACAATTCTTGCTATAGTGCCCTTTCTTATGGCAGTTGTAGCATTCGACTGAGCTGTGGTCTGGATTTTCCTTTATCTTCCTCGGGGCTTTGCACACATTAGAAAAATGTCCTATCTTCCCGCAGTTGTAGCAGCTCCCTTTCGGTATCTTTCCAGATTTCTGAGTAGCGGCCGCTGTAATGCTAGACTCTGGCTGATCTGCTGAAGCTTTGCGCTTATTTCCAGCTTGGCTTTTGGCGCGGTCTTGGTTGGAGTGTCTTTCATCCATATCTTCATAATTGCAAGCCATTTCTACTAATTCTGAGAATGAGAGTTTGATATTGCTCATGGCTCTGTCATGGTACTTGCGCCGTAGCCCAAATATAAACCTCTTGTTCTTAGCCTTGTTAGTCATAATAAGCTCTGGAGCGTAGCGCGACAACTGAGTTAATTTATTGAGGTAATCTTGGATAGAGAGATCTCCCTGCTGGATATTAGCAAACTGCTCTCGCATCCGCTCTAAGGCCTGCTCAGGTACAAACTTCTCGTTGAACATGGTCTTGAATTGCTCCCAGGTCCTAACAGTACCTGCTGCATCTTCTGAGGTGATGGCATCCCATCACAACTCTGCTTCTTCTTGTAAGAGCCAAATACCTAGTCGTGCTTTGTTGTTGGTCCCCAATCCCATGCCTTCAAAGATCTTTTCACAGGTCTTCAACCAAGCAATAGCTTATGTCACTGTACCAAGGCCAGAAAAGGGTTTTCCACCCAGGTTCCTATATCTCTTCGCTACTCTGTCTAGCTCAAAGTCCTGGGGTGCTGGTGGCTGAATAATAGGGCCCTCCTCAACTACGGGGATATTCCCCCGTCCTCCTGCTACTCCTGCTCTGCCTCCACGGCCACCTTTGGCTGCTGCTGCTCGTGTAGCCATTAGAGAGAGTACTGTATAAATAAGAAAAGAGTCAAGCTCACAGATTTGATAACTTTCATAAATGATAAAGCAGGGGAACATAAGGAAAGGTAATGATGTACTGATCAAATTGTTTTGCTAACCTGCTTAGCTCATTCTAGGACATTGCTAATCCTATTTCTAATGAGCTACTCGCCTTAGAACACTACTGATTCTATTCTGATGAGGTGTTTAATGTGTTAGATCCCGGAACTAAGGTTAACCAAAGCTCTGATACCAACTGTGACGATCCCAAAATCCGTGTGATGGTATTAAGGATAATCATTGGAATATAACACATCAATCATCATCAGAGAGAACAGATAATAGAAAAAACAATAAATAGAGTAATTTTACATGGATATGACAGTGGAATCACAACATGTAACAACATCAGAATAGCACAACGTAGGATATAACTTAGTAAATAAAAGGGAAATGATCAGTCACCATTGCCAGAGGCGGAATATATACATGCAGTGAGACATAATAAGGGTATCAGTCTACATCGCCGAAGGCGGTACATATACATACGATAATAAGTACGGAAAGTAAAGCAGTCTGCATCGGCTGAGGCGGAATCATAATATAAGTACAATAATGGCGGAAAATGTCAAAGTCATCTCAGTGAAGTCAGCCTCGCCATGAGCCAAAATGCACTCCATACAACAGTGCTGAGCCAAAAACAACCTGTCACCTGTGAACTAGGCTGCCCGTGTGAAAATAAGGGCACCCGCGTTTGCAAAGTGAAACAAACAACGAGTCAGTCATGGGGACTGGTATGAGGAATCTACTTAACAGATTAAACAACAGTATTAAGCAAATCATAGGACCACGCCACTTTCGCGGAACGGGTTTACTCCAGTGATTGCTGGTGCATTTAAAACAAAGTAAATTCTTTTAAAACAACGCAATGCTTTTAAAAAGAATGAAGCCGTTATAAGACTCAAGTCCCATCATACAATGCAACGCAAACCGGAGGATAGAGTTTTACCTTATAATGGCCAAATATGCTTGATACGTGTAAAGCAAAATCATTTGATATTATTACTAGTGCATATATGTTTCAAAAACGAATAGCATCATAAATATCAATCATAGGCGGCATAGCTACGATCTACTATGTCGCCATACTAGTTCTACAGTCGAATCCGTTATTTCGTATTGGAAATTGGATTTCCGTCATGAGTCGAGGCAAGGGGCAAGCTCCTCTCCACTTCGAGACACTCTAGCAAATGCCTCAGGACTACGCACACTGGGTAACCCTTGGATCGGCTGGGCCGGTCCTCTCTTACGTTTGAGGATTAATTATTCCTGAACACACGTTTCCCGGTCCTTACAGACCTATAATCGAGGCGCCTCGCATTCCAACAACCACAAAGGTGAAAAGTCGATATAAATGTTAGGGCTGGTAGGTCACTGACACCACCATAGCTAGAAAGAAACGTCGTGTCCTCCCAGCGGTCCGTATCCCGTTTTTAACTCATACCGAGGAGTGAGGCTTGCGAATCCACACTATACACAAAGCCAGGCTACGTAGGCCATGCTTTGATCATCAAACACAAGACTTTGCTTTGCAACAGAAGCCTTGATCACAACATCTTGGCATGCCACATAGGCAGTCCACTCCCTACGACTGATTTCTATCGATACATAACCTATGAGCTCGTACGTCTCAGAGAAGGGCGTTAAGCAAAAGAATAAATTCTCCGCCGCCAAACAAATATATATTTAACAGAGATCAATCAGTATAGAACAAAATCCAATGTCAGACACATAGTCCATTTACAAGTCCGTTCTGGGTCTGAACGAAACCGGAGGCGTCAAATTCCTCGTATATTCGTACAATCAACACATACGCTCAGACGGCTACTACTTCTGTTCCTTTACGGTAGCCACTCCAGTCAGGAACCTCAGCAGCGCCCATCCAACCGATACGAAGATCGTCGTTCTTGAATCGTCTTTGTATTTTCCAATTCGAATCGCTCGATCAATTATTTGAAATGAGGGTTAGCTCGGCCTTTTCAATTAGTTCACGTAATTAGAATTCAAATCAATTCTTCTCATGGTTATATTATTCGACAATCACATTTCAGTTCTTTAGTATAATTTTCGTGTCAAACACATACAACCATCAAATATCAAACAAATCAATCCAAATTGGTTTATTTCCAATCTATGTTGCTTATAATATTTTATAACGATTTTTCGCCATTTTTATTTATTTAAAAATGGCCATATTTAATTAAACGACGTTTCAGGTCGTGCCGTGGCACTGGCGCTGTTTTTCCCCTAATTTGTTTTACACATATCAAAAAATCTAACCGTTGGATTTCTACAAAGTCTATATCACTGGGAAGATATTCCCAAAGCGAACCCAACGGTTCCAGTTTTGTGAAAATCCGACGGTCGGATCTTCCACACTAGTCGTTTGAAGTTACGGTTTCAAAATTCAAACTGCAGCGTCGTTATTCTATTTAATTTAATTATATTTATATTTATATATAAATATAAACGATTCTGGCGCTGTTTTTCTCCTAATTTGAATTAAACATTCCAGAAAATCCAACCGTTGGATTTTTACAAGGTTGGTGCCGTTGGAAGGATATTTCCAAGGCGAATCCAGCGGTTGCGGTTTCAGGAAAATCTGATGGTCGGATTTCTCGTACTAATCGTTTCAAATTACGATTCCAAAATACGAACAACACGTCTTCGATTCCTTTCTATTCTATTTATATTTATATATATAAATATAGTTCATTCATTAATTTCAAATATAGTTCATTCATTATTTTCAACTTTGTTTTCACTTCAAATATTTCACTAACGCCTTAATATTTCGAAAAAATTCGCCATAACCTCCTTTGTACGGGAAGGGGTTTGGAAATTTATTGGGCCGTGTTAGGTACCCAATAAATCCTAATAAGCATCCTCATATTTATAGTGATATATTCTGGTGTTTACGGGGGAGCGTGTCTAGATAATAATTCTAGAGAATAAATTCTCGTCACCCCGCTCCGTGTGGAAATAAATAGTCCATGTGCCTTATCTAATGACTAGAGAGACGTGATTATTGTCAACTCCAGACCCGTGTGGGGTTTTTATTAATCTGACGATTTATCGTTATATTTTATATAGTCCAAATCAGTCATCAGTTCAACCTGTAGTATAAAATCATCGCCATACAAGCCTCTCGCTCGTATGGTAAATCTTCCACCTCGTCACACAAGCTCCAATTGCTTATGTGGAATATGATGAAGTATGCCTATCGTCAAGGAGTATGCCATGTAGTGTAGTTCAAAATTAATTGTTACTATCTTATGGCGATGTTTATTATTTCACACAGAATAACCAGCACTCCGCATCCAATGGCATTCACAGGATTTGATATAAAAATAAAATTGCACAGCCAACTCATCAAGGCTTACCTATTTGTCGGGCACGCAAATAATTTCTTTACTCTACAGCTAATCCATTTCCCTGTTCAACACATGTATATATATGCAGAACAAAGCTAATAATAATATTTCTAGCAAACTATTATTTATTTCAACACGTGTGTATTTTTATCAAAGCGTATACATGATAAAAGAAATATTTTTATCATCAAAAATATTTATTCAGCACGTGAATGTTTTTAACACTTCATATTCACAATAAAAATGTAGTTTTTATTGTCTATTCATTTTGTTTAAAATACGATAACATTCAACACATGAATTTCAATTCAACGAATGAATTTCAATTCAACACATGAATATTCTCTATAGTTTGTATATATATAAAAATGTGAATTTTATCTTTAAATCTATTTGTTTAAATTCGAATAATATTCAACACATGTATTTCAACTCAACGAATGAATTTCAATTCAACACATGAATATTGGTTATAGTTTGTATATATATAAAAATGTGATTTTTATCGTTAAATCTATTTGTTTAAATTCGAATAATATTTAACACATGAATTTCAACTCAACGAATGAATTTCAATTCAACACATGAATATTGGTTATAGTTTGTATATATATAAAAATGTGATTTTTATCGTTAAATCTATTTGTTTAAATTCGAATAATATTCAACACATGAATTTCAACTCAACGAATGAATTTCAATTCAACACATGAATATTCGTTTCAACATATGTAATTAATTTCAACAAATGAAAATTATTCTAACACATGAATATTTCAGAAAATTTCGGCAGCATAACGGCAGGGTAGTTAAAACCGGGACCGTCCCTAGTACGGCTCCTCGCTCTACCTTAAAACCTCGCGGTTTTTGACAATGTGTAACGACCCAGAAAATCTGAACCAATTTAAATTTTTTAAATTGGCTAAAATAATGGATTTTAAATATTTAAAATAAATATTTTAAATAATGGCAATGAAAACTGAGTTTGAATCGACAATTGAAAACGAATATAATTAATTATAACTATAAACAAGGCCTGAAATGGCGCTGTAGTTTCAAAAATTGAATTCAAACTTTGTAGGACTGTACCGGGTGCAAAACAAAACGGATTTTAGTGAAACCAAAAATATTTAAATCTGTTAGTGAGTACCTTTCTAACGAATCTAAAAAATCGAATTTTCATAGCGAAAATCAAAAGTTATGGCCGAATGAATTTTCAGAAAGGTCGCTATGGAATTTATATAGCCCGTGAAATTAGCCATTTTGCATACGACCTCGGAATTCGACAAAACCACATTTGTTGGATCCGGGATGTGAAGTTATTGCTAGGTTTCAAATTTCATAATTTTTGAAGCTAGTATGTGAGCGTGGCGAAGGAAAACGTGTTTAGGTCAATTACAGTTAAATTGGATCGACCAGAAATGGGCCTTTTTGCAAACGGTCTCAGAATTTGACGAAACTAGTTTTGTTGGGACCGTAGCGTCAAAACATAGCTAGATTTATTTTTCTGGAATTTTTCGAATTAGTTTGTGGCCCTGGCAAATTGAATTGTGCTTTCAAAGTTAAAAATTAAATGTTTTATACTTTAATTTGAAAAATAACTGACTGTAACAGTCGAATTGGCCTTCGAAACATATCCCATTGTGTTCGGAATGGGGGTAAAACGCTAGGGACGACAGTCGTTGGGTTTCGATTGGTGGTCGCATCAGAAAACCCCCTTTAAAACCCACCGGCCAATCAGAATTAAAAAAAAAAAGAGAAACGCGGAATTTTTCTCTCCCCGACCTGCGATCGACGACGGCCACTGCTCCCATCTTCCCAGCCATTTTCCGACCGCCTCATCCACTTTCAGCCCCTCCGCCAGTTAAGGTTTTTGTCAAGCTCTCCCTCCTCTTCAAATCCGACCTGGTCTCGCTCCTCCTCGTGCAGCCGTCAACGAGAACCAACGGCTCAAAGTGGCGCGTTTCAGGCCGCCGCCACGAACGCCACCCACCGAGCTGGCCAACTCCCCCACGCGCGCGAAGCCCTCTCCTAGCCCTTCGACGCTGCGAAGGCCGATCGTCCTCTAGCTTCACGGATTTCGCGAGAGATCGAAACCTAGTTTCGAACGAAACAGTGGAGGTTCGGCTGTTAATTATTTAAAACTGATTTTAACAGTTTAAAACTGTTGCAAACTTCGAAAAATCATATCTTTTTGCTATGTTAACGAAATTCGATGAAACAGGAAACATCGTGACCGTGTGGACGTCTTCTACATTTTAGAAGAGACCGCATATTTTTCTGAGCCTTCTGCTATTTTTGGTGGAGTGGAACCCAATGTGAGATTTCTAATTTAAAAACAATATGGAAAACGACGATGTATAAATTATATAGTCGATGTATGAGTTATATAAGCGTTGTACACCTCATGTATAAGCGTTGTATAAGTTGTACGTTCGATGTATAAGTTATATATGCGTTGTAAAAATTATATATGTGTTGAAATAAAAGTGAATTGCTATATATAAATATATATATATATATATATACGCCCCTCGTCCACAAACCATGGACGATATTTATTGATTGTGATTGGTGTGAAAATTGATTGATAGTGAATGGTTATTTGGGATTGTTTGTGGTTGATATTGATTTATTGTGGTTGAAAAATACCCATTTATGGTTGAGAAATATTTGGTTGAAACCACATAGGATTAGTTTGTGGAAATGAAATAAATATATACATGCCGCCTGCGTGCGAACTAGATGCATGATTCCCATTGTCAAAAACCGCGAGGTTTTAAGGTAGAGCGAGGAGCCGTACTAGGGACGGTCCCGGTTTTAACTACCCTGCCGTTATGCTGCCGAAATTTTGAATAATATTCATGTGTTTGAATTATCTTCATTTGCTGAAACTATATTTATTCATTGAATAGAAAACCTTCATGTGTTGAATCGATATTCATTCGTTGATTAGAAATTCATGTGTTGAAGGGTATCCGCGTTTTAAATATAAAAATCACATTTTTATCTATATATGTAAACTATAGAAAACCTTCATGTGTTGAATCGATATTCATTCGTTGATTAGAAATTCATGTGTTGAAGGGTATCCGCGTTTTAAATATAAAAATCACATTTTTATCTATATATGTAAACTATAGAAAACCTTCATGTGTTGAATCGATATTCATTCGTTGATTAGAAATTCATGTGTTGAATGGTCTTCGTGTTTTAAATATAAAAATCACATTTTTATCTATATATGTACACTATAGAAAACCTTCATGTGTTGAATCGATATTCATTCGTTGATTAGAAATTCATGTGTTGAATGGTATTCATAGTTTGGAAATAAATTGTTTTACAATAAAAATAGCAACTCATTCAAATAAATATGCATGAGTTGAAATATTCATTAATTAGCTAATGACGTGATTTTTACCTATGCATGTAACATTAGAATGAATGATGCTTTTAAACCAAATGAAATCAAATATGAAGTTGAATGGAAAATGATAAGTGATAAGAACTGTATATATGTACATGCATATTTATTGAACAGGTTATAGCAAAAGGGGCTAGAGAAGAGGAATAAAATTTTATGCCCGACAAATAGGTACACATTTACTGTTTTGTTTGGGTGATGATTTTATGAGCCTGTTGGCTAGCCGCTTGGCTTTTTCTTTTTCTTTTTGACATGAGACGCCCGTGTGGCTATTTGGGAATTTTCCCAGCCCCTCCCGTATAAAGGAGGTTATGGCGAAATTTTCCAAAATTTTAAGGCGTTAGTGAAATATTTGAAGTGAAAACGATATTGAAATTGTTGAATGAACTATATTTATATAAATATATAAATATAAATAAAATTAAAACGAAACGTGGCCGTGCAGTTCGTATTTTGAAATCGAAACTTCAAACGATTGTACCGGGAAATCCGACCATTGGATTTTCCCGAAACCGCAACCGTCGGGTTCGCCTTGGAAATATCTTTCCAACGGCACCAACTTTGTAAAAATCCAACGGTTGGATTGTCTGGAATGTTTAATTCAAATCTGAAGAAAAACAGCGCCAGAAACGATTATATTTATATATATATATATATATATATAAATATAATTATATTTCATCGAATAACGACGCTGCAGTTCGTATTTTGAAATCGAAACTTCAAACGATTGTACCGGTAAAATCCGACTCTTTCGATCGCGTAATGCAATTCACCACGGCTTACGTCCCAACAAGAGAAAACACCGTCTGCACATCCACACATTTGGGACCAGAGTATCACCGCGGCTTACGTCCCAGCGAGAGAAAACACCGCTTACTCTATATATCCCTGAGCACTAAGCTCATCTCGATCGACCGAATCCACGACACCACTAAGGTGCCTATCCACTAAAAAGCATACTGATTAAACCACCAGTTTACCACCATACCGGGGTGTGAGGCTCGCGAATCAACGCTATACACATAGCCATGCTATATTAAAGCTGCGCTTTGATCATCATCCACCAAACTTTGCTTTTCAACAAAAGTCTGGATCACTACATCTCAGCATGCCACACTATCAGTCCATATCGTACCACTGATTTCTGCCAATATATAACCTCTGAGCTCGTATGTCTCAGAGAAGGGCGTTAAGCAAGAGAATAAATCCTCCGCCGCCAAACAGATATATATTTAGCAGAGATCAACGAATACAATATAAAGGAATACAATGTCAGACACACCATCCATTTACAAGTCTGTTCTAGGTCTGAACGAAACCGGAGGCACTTTCCTCGCATATCCGTCGATCTCCAAGTACGTATGGACGACCACCAACTGATTCCCTCATCTTGGGTGTACAGCCAAATCAAGATCATCAGTAATCACCCAAACGATGTGAAGACTTTCGGTCTTCGACCACCGTCATCATCTTCGACTTTTCGTCGAATCGGTTATTCAGAATGGGTATAAACCCGGCCTTTCCGAACAACTCGCGTATATTTTAAACAAGTGTTACACAAACAAAACATACGCCTCATTCCAATTCATCAGTCACTAACCGTAAATTAATCAAGAGAATAATTCCCCAAATATTAACCCCGAAGGCCGAAACCAACATCAGATCAATATCCAGAAAACCATTTTGCTTAGTTAACCGACAGTTAGTTTCTAAATTTCACGTTCTTAGGGAAAGTTCCCATAAATTTTATCAAAGATAAATTCTTTAAAATTTATTCTTTGATCTTCCTTTGGATGTCATTTCAAACCAAATTATGGTTTTCCAAACTAGTCGGGATTAGCGAACCACACCGAAGTAATTATTTATTTTATTTCCCAATCCCAACCTATTCATCCCATGAAGCGAAACTGGTAATACTCCATATCTAATACTATGGTGTTATCGGTAAAATTAATTACCATTTCACGTTCAAATCTAATTAAAGATTTAACTATCGCTTTGGAGCAAAACTGGTGATACTCCATTCTCGCTTATTTGCCAAATTTGATAATTTAGATTATCAATTCACGTTTCAATCTAATTTCAGATTCATTAAAACTCCTTTTACTGGGTTAAAGAACTAATGTTATTTAAAACACAGTTCACGATAAACCCAAATCATAATCTATTTATTATCGGGTTAAAGAACAAATGTTATTTAATACACTATTCACGATAAACCCACAAATCAATTCTATTTAAAACCCATTTCAAATCCAATTTATTTGTTTAAAAATAAACGGGTTTAATTTTAGTTCAAAACTAGTTTATTTCGATAAAAATCTATTTTTATCTTTTCAAATATGGAGTCCTTCATACCAATTTTTCCCAAATCATTTCTTATGATTTTACACTAATTGTTGATATTTTTAATAATTTTATCAAGGCCCATACAGTTGATTTCCATCAACGGCCATCGAACTGCACTTACAGCGACCTTTTCCAAATTTTATTTGGACGTATCTCCAAATCCAACCGTTAGATTTCAAATTTCTAATATTCGTTAGAAAGCTCTTTTCGATACGAACCCAACGGTTCTGGTTTTATAAGAATCCGACGGTCGGATCTCCCGTAATGTCCGTTTGAAATAAATGGTCGAAATTCACGAACTACCGCGGCGCGGTGCGTTCTATTCAGGCCATTATATAATATATATAATATATATAATATATATTTCATCGATTACTATTTAAAACGAATTTTAAAAATAGTTTTAAATTCGTTTCAAAAACAATTTCAACCTCCATTTCAAATTCAAATCAAAATTGAATTTTCTATTATAAATCCTTTTTACTTTCATTTCTATTTGATTTCAATTCAAATCGATTTTAATTCGATTCGAATTAATTTTCTTTTCAATTTGATTTCAATTTGTTTTCTATTCAATTCGAATTCAATTCGTTTTCTATTCCATTCAAATTAAATTCGTTGTATATTCAATTGAAATCAAATTCGTTATATATTCAATTGAAATCAAATTCGTTGTATATTCAATTGAAATCAAATTCGTTGTATATTCAATTGAAATCAAATTCGCTTTATATTCAATTGAAATCAAATTTCATTTCAAAATATTCGATTTCGAAATCACTTTTCAATATTCATTTTAAAATGAATAAAATCGATATGAATATCGTTCACGTCAAAATGGCGTCAATCTAATCAACACGGCTTCATATATTCCTATTTTCTAATATTCTATTTCAAATATTTCTTTTTCAAATATTTCCTTTTCAAATATTTCTATTTCAAATATTTCTATTTCAAGTATTTCTATTTTTAAAATATTTCGTTCAACACATGACTAATCTCAACGGATGAGTACTGTCAACACATGAACCTTTATTTTATATTGATAAAAATGTAAATTTTATTATTAAAATATTTCGTTCAACACATGACTAATCTCAACGGATGAGTACTGTCAACACATGAACCTTTATTTTATATTGATAAAGTTGTAAATTTTATTATTAAAATATTTCGTTCAACACATGACTAATCTCAACGGATGAGTACTGTCAACACATGAACCTTTATTTTATAATATTCTTTATTTTTCAAATTGGAATGAGGCCCAATTAATTACCATATAGCGTTAACTATATGGATTCCATACCACACATGCATATAATAGCAACGATAAATAATCAACCATCATCCAAAGTGCACTACACTGTATAAGCATCAAATATAGATATCTAACGCTTATAACAGCCTGTCAATCAATCGATCGACATACAACTAATTATTGGGATTAGTGTATGCCGTATTTTATCCCAATACCCGTGTGGGGTTTTCAAACAATCAAACACAAATTTTATTTGTGCGGTTGGGCGATGTGTAAAATTTATTGGCCCAATCAATATCAGTCAAATCAGTGTATATAAACAAATCGGCCGATTTGTTTATAGATATTTATTTATTCACATTCACGTTAAAGATTATATTTTTGACGATAAAATATTTTTAACTATTTAAATATTTTCTTTTCTTTCAACACATTAATTTTTAGTTCATTTACCCAATAAAATGATATTTTTATTTTTCTAACTTATTTTAGAAATGAAAGTAAAAGGGATTTATAATAGAAAGTTCAATTTTGATTTGAATTTGAAATGGAGGTTGAAATTATTTTTGAAATGAATTTAAAACTATTTATAAAATTCGTTTTAAATAGAAATCGACGAAATATATATTATATATATTATATATATAATATAATGGCCTGAATAGAACGCGCCGCGCCGCGGCAGTTCGTAAATTTCGACCATTGACTTCGAATGGACATTACGGGAGATCCGACCGTCGGATTCTCCTAAAACCGGAACCGTTGGGTTCGTATCGAAAAGAGCTTTCTAACGAATATTAGAAATTTGAAATCTAACAGTTGGATTTGGAGATACGTCCAAATCAAACTCGAAAAAGGTCGCTGTAAGTGCAGTTCGATGGCCGTTGATGGAAATCGACCGTACGGGCCTTGATAAAATTATTAAAAATAGTAATAATTTGTGTAAAATCATAAGAAATGATTTGGGAAAAATTAGGATGAAAAACTCCATATTTGAAAAGATAAAAATAGATTTTTATCGAAATGAACTAGTTTTGAACTGAAATTAAAACCCATTATTTTTTAAATAAATAAATTGGATTTGAAATGGGTTTAAATAGAATGGATTCATGGGTTTATCGTGAACTGTGTTTTAAATAACACTAGTTCTTTAACCCGATAATAAATAGAATGTGATTTGGGTTTATCGTGAACTGTGTTTTAAATGACACTAGTTCTTTAACCCAGAAAAAGGAGTTTTAATGAATCTGCAATTAGATTGAAATGTGAATAGATAATTTAAATTATCAATGTTAGAAAATGAGCGAGAATGGAGTATTACCAGTTTTGCTCCAAAGCGATAGTTAAATCTTTAATTAGATTTGAACGTGAAATGGTAATTAATTTTACCGATAACACCGTGGTGTTAGATATGGAGTATTACCAGTTTTTCTTCATGGGATGAATAGGTTGGGATTGGGAAATAAAATAAATAATTACTTCGGTGTGGTTCGCTAATCTCGACTAGTTTGGAAAACCATAATCTGGTTTGAAACCACATCCAAAGGAAGATTAAAGGATAAATTTTAAAGAATTTATCTTGGATAAAATTAATGGGAACCTTTCCTTGAGAATATGAATTGGAATGAGGCGTATGTTGTGTTTGTGTAACATTCGTTTTAATATACGCGGGTGGTTCGGAAAGGCCGGGTTTATACCCATTCTGAATAACCGATTCGACGATATGTCGAAGATGAAGACGGTGGTTGAAGACCAGAAGTCTTCACATCGTTTGGGTAATTACTGACGATCCTGATTGGGCTGTACACCCAAGAGGATGGAAATAGTTGGTGGTCGTCCAGACGTACTTGGAGATGGATGGATATGCGAGGAAAGTGCCTCCAGTTTCGTTCAGACCCAGAACGAACTTGTAAATGGATGGTGTGTCCGACATTGTATTCCTTTATATTGTATTCATTGATCTCTGCTAAATATATATCTGTTTGGCGGCGGAGAATTTATTCTCTTGCTTAACGCCCTTCTCTGAGACATACAAGCTCAGAGGTTATATATTGGCAGAAATCAGTGGTACGATATGGATTGATAGTGTGGCATGCTGACATGCAGTGATCCGGACTTTTGTTGAAAAGCAAAGTTTGGTGGATGATGATCAAAGCGCAGCTGATATAGCATGGCTTTGTGTATAGCGTTGATTCGCGAGCCTCACATCCCGGTATGGTGGTAAACTGATGGTTTGATCAGTATGCTTTTTAGTGGATGGGCACCTTAGTGGTGTCGTGGATTCGGTCGACCGAGATGAGCTTAGTGCTCAGGGATATATAGAGTAGGCGGTGTTTTCTCTCGCTGGGACGTAAGCCGCGGTGGTACTCTGGTCCCAAATGTGCGGATGTGCAGACGGTGTTTTCTCTTGTTGGGACGTAAGCCGTGGTGAATTGCATTACGCGATCGATCTTTCGAATCAGGAGCCACCATGATGGAAATCCAATTTCCAATACGTGTATTTCGGTTTTATTTGTAGAGCCTAGTATGGCGACATAGTGGGATGGGGCGCTTATGCCGTCTATGATTGATACTTATGATTTGAAGATATTTTATACAATATGCACTTATAATAGTATCAAATGATTTGTTTTAAACATATCAAGCATTCTTGGCTATTATAAGGTAAAAACCCTATCCTCCTGCTTGCGTTGCATTGTGTGATGGGACCTGGGTCTTATAATAGCTTCATTTTTCTTTATTTAGCATTGCGCTGTTGTTTTATGCACTGGTGTTCTTGGGAGGAAACCCGTTCCGTGTTATACGGCGTGGTCCCTTGATTTACCTTACTTTGAAAATAAAGATAAATAACTGTTTTAGTTCTCACACCAGTCACATGACTGACCTGGAGTTTATTGTTTTAACCTAAACTCTAGGTGCCCTTATTTTCGACACGGGCAGCTAGTAGTTTTGGTTTTGCAGATTTATATTCACAGGATCCTGGTTTACAGCTGGAATGATATCCGGAAAGCTTTGTATCCGTATATCTCTTCTAGTTATGTATTGTATTATTTTCCGCTGCTATGTATTTAAATGTAATTTAAATCTCTGATATTTCTGTGTAATATCACATTTATACTCTGTATATTCTTGTATCTGATGGCATTGTTGTAATATACAATGAAATTAAAATGAAACGTGGCCGTGCAGTTCGTATTTTGAAACCGTGATTTCAAACAACTAGTGCGGGAAATCCGACCGTCGGATTTTCCCAAAACCGCAACCCTTGGGTTCGCCTTGGAAATATCTTTCCAACGGCACCAACTTTGTAAAAATCCAACGGTTGGATTGTCTGGAATGTTTAATTCAAATCTGAAGAAAAACAGCGTCAGAAACGATTATATTTACATATATAAAAATATAATTATATTTAATCGAATAACGACGCTGCAGTTCGTATTTTGAAATCGAAACTTCAAACGATTGTACCGGGAGATCCGACCGTCGGATTTTCCCGAAACTGAAACCGTTGGATTCGCTTTGAAAAGACCTTTCTAATGATGTAAATTTTGTGAAGATCCAACGGTTAGATTTTCAAATATGTTTAATTCAAATCTGAAGAAAAACAGAGCCACGACCGCGTTATGGCCCGAAGCGTCGTTTTGAATAAATTGGCTATTTTAAAATAAATAAAAATAGCGATAAATCGTTATAAAATATCATAGACCATATGGAGTGGAAATAAACTGAATTTGCTCGATTTATGTTGTATTTGATGGTTGATTGTGCTTGGTGTGAAAATTACATTAAAGAACAAAATTGGTGTTGTCGAATGATCTAACCATTGAAATAAATTGATTGGAAATTCTAAATATACGTGAATTATTTGAAAAGGCCGAGTTAATTCTCATTTCAAATAATTGACCGACGATTGAAAGTCGAAGATGAAGACGGTGGTCGAAGACCGGAGATCTTCACCTCGTTTGGATGGTAACCGAGGTCCTGATTGGGAGGCATCCCGAAATATGGATAATGAGTGGTGATCGTCCAGACGTACGTGGTGATCGATGGGTTTGCGAGGTATTTAGTGCCTCCGGTTTCGTTCAGACCCAGAACGGACTTGTAAATGGGCTGTGTGTCATACATTGGATTTTATTCTGTGTTGATTGATCTCTATTAAATATACATCTGTTTGGCGGCGGAGAATTTATTCTTTTGCTTAACGCCCTTCTCTGAAATGCACGAGCTTAGAGGTTGTATATCGATGGACATCAGTCGCATGGCATGAATTGCCTGTGTGGCATGCTAAGATGCAGTGATCAGGGCTTCTGTTGAAAAGCAAAGTCTTATGGTGATGATCAAAGCACCGCCGGTGTGGCGTAGCTTTGTGTATAATGTAAAATCGCAAGCCTCACACCCCGGTATGAACCAGAAACGGGAGAGGACATCAGGGAGGGCCTGCGTTTCTTCCTAGCTAGGGTGGTGTCAGTGACCTACCAGCCTTGACATTTATATACTTTTCACCTGAGTGGTTGTTGCTGTTGCGAGGCGCCTCGGTTTGATCGGACGATCCGGGTCCGATGGAGTCATTCGTTGGCTCGTTTACGCCCCAAAGGGCGGGGAGACGTAGTGTTCAGGCATAATAATCCACATTGGTGGACCGGCCCTGACGATCCAAGGCTTGCCTGCGCGCTTGCCTGAGACTCGGGCTAGGCAGTCTCGAATTCGTTAAGGACTATCTTTTGCCTTGGTTCATGACGGAAATCCAATTTCCAATTACGTGACTGTGCGGTTTTGATTGTATACCTATATATGGCGACATAGTGGTATGGGGCATTAATGCCGTCTATGATTGATAGTTATGATTTGAAATTGTTTTCAAAACATATAAACACTAGCAATAAGATCAAATGCCTTTGTTTTATTCGTATCAAGCATATTTTGGCCGTTATAAGGTAAAAACTCTATCCTCCGGTTTGCGTTGCATTGTGTGATGGGAACTGAGTCTTATAACGGCTTCATTTTTAGAAAAAGCATTGCGATGTTTAAAAGAAAGATTTATTTTAAAGCACTGGCAATCCAATGGAGTAAACCCGTTCCACGAAAGTGGTGTGGTCCTGTGATTAGCCATATTATATATGTGTTGAATAGATTTCTCATACCAGTCCCATGACTGACTCGTAGTTTGTTTCACTTTCAAACTCGGGTGCCCCTTTTTCTACACGGGCAGCCTTGTATTCAGGTTTAGCTGGTTCTTTCTGGATAGCTGGAGCTGAAGATGGATTCTATCATTTATCTCTTTTTATGCTGTTCCGCTCCTATTGTACATATTTTGTTTGTTTTCCGCTGTAGACATTTATGTATAGCTGAACTGTATTTGTACTAAGTAAGATCCTGTATACTGTGTAGCTCTGATGATTACTTTTATCCAGTATATTCTATTGTTCATTATCTGGTGTATTTATTAGATTTTGTTCTGCTATTATCTGTTTCTGTGTTATATTCCAAAGATAACCCTTACCACCGTCAGTACGGGGTTTGGGGTCGTCTCACAATGGGGATCATGCATCTAGTTCGCACGCAGGCGGCATGTTTTATTTTTATTTCCACAATCCTATTCTAATTTTTTTCAACCACAAGAGGGTATTTTTCAACCACAAAGGTATTTTTCAACCACAAAGGTATTTTTCAACCACAATATCAACCACAAACAATTATTTCCAACCATTCGTCATACCATATAATATCACGTCAATCACAAGCAATAAATATCGTCCATGGTCTGTGGACGAGGGGAGTGTGTGTGTATATATATATATATTATTTCTATAATTCACTTGCATTTCATCACAATTTAAAGGCGTTAGTGAAATATTTGAAGTGAAAACGATATCAAAATTTTTGAATGAACTATATTTATATAAATATATAAATATAAATAAAATTAAAATGAAACGTGGCCGTGCAGTTCGTATTTTGAAACCGTGATTTCAAACGATTGTACCGGGAGATCCGACCATCGGATTTTCCTGAAACCGCAACCGTTGGGTTCGCCTTGGTAAAATCTTTCCAACGGCACCAACTTTGTAAAAATCCAACGGTTGGATTGTCTGAAATGTTTAATTCAAATCTGAAGAAAAACAGCGCCAGACACGATTATATTATATATATAATTATATTTAATCAAATAACAACGCTGCAGTTCGTATTTCGAAATCGAAACTTCAAACGATTGTACCAGGAGATCTGACCGTCGGATTTTCCCGAAACTGGAACCGTTTGATTCGTTTTGAAAAGACCTTCCTAATGATGTAAGTTTTGTGAAGATCCAACGGTTAGCTTTTCGGATATGTGTAAATCAAATCTGAAGAAAAACCGCGCTACGGCCGCGTTATGGCCCGAAGCGTCGTTTTGAATAAATTGGCTATTTTAAAATAAATAAAAATAGCGATAAATCGTTATAAAATATCATAAACGATATGGAGTGGAAATAAACTGAATTTGCTCGATTTATGTGGTATTTGATGGTTGAATGTGTTTGGTGTGAAAATTACATTAAAGAACAAAATTGGTGTTGTCGAATGATTTAACCATTGAAATAAATTGATTTGAAATTATAAATATACGTGAATTATTTGAAAAGGCCGAGTTAATTCTCATTTCAAATAATTGACCGACGATTGAAAGTCGAAGATGAAGACGGTGGTCGAAGACCGGAGATCTTCACCTCGTTTGGATGGCAACCGAGGTCCTGATTGGGAGGCATCCCGAAATATGGATAATGAGTGGTGATCGTCCAGACGTACGTGGTGGTCGATGGGTTTGCGAGGTATTTAGTGCCTCCGGTTTCGTTCAGACCCAGAACGGACTTGTAAATGGACTGTGTGTCTGACATTGGAGTTTATTCTGAGTTGATTGATTTCTGTTAAATATACATCTGCTTGGCGGCGGAGAATTTATTCTTTTGCTTAACGCCCCTCTCTGAGACGCACGAGCTCAGAGGTTGTATATCGATGGACATCAGTCGCATGGCATGAATTGCCTGTGTGGCATGCTAAGATGCAGTGATCAAGGCTTATGTTGAAAAGCAAAGTCTTGTGGTGATGATCAAAGCACCGCCTGTGTGGCGTAGCTTTGTGTATAACGTGAAATCGCGAGCCTCACACCCCGGTATGAACCAGAAACGGGAGAAGGACCTCAGGGAGGGCATGCGTTTCTTTCTAGCTAGGGTGGTGTTAGTGACCTACCAGCCCTGACATTTATATACTTTTCACCTATGTGGTTGTTGCTGTTGCGAGGCGCCTCGGTTTGATCGGACGATCCGGGTCCGATGGAGTCATTCGTTGGCTCGTTTACGCCCCAAAGTGCGGGGAAACCTATTGTTCAGGCATTTTAATCCACATCGGTGGACCGGCCCTGTCGCTCCAAGGGCCCACCTGAGTCTGGGTCCTATGGCTCGGGCTAGAGAGTCACGAATTCGGTAAGGACTATCTTTTGCCTTGGTTCATGACGGAAATCCAATTTCCAAATACGTGACTGTGCGGTTTTGATTGTATATACATATGGCGACACGATATATGGTATCCATGCCGTCTATGATTGATAGTTATGATTTGAAATTGTTTTCAAAACATATAAACACTAGCAATAATATCAATTGCCTTTGTTTTATTCGTATCAATCATATTTTGGCCATTATAAGGTAAAACTCTATCCTCCGGTTTGCGTTGCATTGTGTGATGGGAACTGAGTCTTATAATGGCTTCATTTTTATAAAATGCATTGCGTTGTTTAAAAGAATGATTTGTTCTAAAGCACCGGCAATCCAATGGAGTAAACTCGTTCCACGAAAGTGGCGTGGTCCTGTGATTAGCCAAATTATATATGTGTTGAGTAGATTTCACATACCAGTCCCATGACTGACTCGTAGTTTGTTTCACTTTCAAACTCGGGTGCCCCTTTTCTACATGGGCAGCCTTGATACCAAATGTGACGGCCGGTGAAATCCGGTAGGCTTTGCAACCATCCCTTCATCCCCTAAGCAGCAGGTAATACCCACCACGGCTCACACTGGTCCCCCAATTCCTTGTTTTACGGCGACCCTCTCGAGTCTCGCGCCTACTGGAGAACCAACGCTCTACCCAGCGACATGTAGGGGTAAGAGTCTCCCGTTCGCCACCAAACCGCGAAGCGAGAACCCCCTATCATGCGTACCCGGCCTACTCAGGGCCAGCAACAAGAACTGGTGATACTCCATTCTCGATCATTTCAATCTAATTAAAGATTCATTAAAACTCCACTTAGTTTTAATTGTTAACTGGGTTAAAGAATCAGTGTCATTTAAAACACGGTTCACGATAGACCCAAAATCACATTCATTAATTATCGGGTTAAAGAACGAGTGTTATTTAAAACACTGTCCACGATAAACCCAAAAATCAATATCGATTCAATTCCAATTAAATATTATTTAATTGGTACTCTTCATTAAATCTAAATAAAAAGATTTAATCTTTTCTCAACTGGGTTCAAGAACAGTGTTAGTGAAGACACCATTCACGACAAACCCAAATCACATTTGATATTCAATACAAGGCTCTGAATAGAAAATATATCGGCTTATATTCAATATCAAATTCTACGATTAACAAATGTCGTATTGGAAATAACGATATAAATATATATCTTTCAAATTTCCATAACAACATCTGTATAATCACGAATTCCAACATCGAAATATTCCGAAGACAATTTCGATTCAAATCCACTCCAATGCAATCATTGGAAATTCTGGTTATTTTTAAAACCCTTTTCAAATTCAATTTTAAATTCATTTAAATTCAATTTCAATTCGAATTCATTTATATTCAATTTCAATTCGAATTCATTTATTCAATTTCAATTCGAATTCAATTCTATTCAGTTTCAATTCGAATTCATTTATTCCTTTTCAAATATTTCTATTTCAAATATTCTATTTCAAATATTTCTATTTCAAATATTCTATTTCAAAACTGGAATGAGGCCCAATCAATTACCATATAATGTTAATTATATGGATTTTCTACAACACATGTATATATCAACAACGATGAATAATCAACCATCATCCAAGGTGCATTCTACACTGTATAAGCATCAAAGATAAATATTCAACGCTTATAACAGCCTGTCAATCCATCGATCGACATACAACTAAACAATCGGGATTAGTGTACGTCAAATATCATCCCAATATCCGTGTGGGGTTTCAAGCAATCAAACACAGATTTTTATTTGGCAGTTGGGCGATGTGTAAAATTTATCGTCCCAATCAATATCCTTCAAATAGGTGTACATAAACAAACCGTCCGGTTTGTAAATGAATATTTATTTATTCACATTCACGTTAAAAATTATATTTTTAACGATCAAACTATTTTATTCAACCTATGAATATTCATTTACAAACCGGACGATTTGTTTATGTACACCTATTTGAAGGACATTGATTGGGACGATAAATTTTACACATCGCCCAACTGCACAAATAAAAATCTATGTTTGATTGCTTGAAACCCCACACGGGTATTGGGATGATATTTGACGTACACTAATCCCGATTGTTTAGTTGTATGTCGATCGATGGATTGACAGGCTGTTATAAGCGTTGAATATTTATCTTTGATGCTTATACAGTGTAGAATGCACCTTGGATGATGGTTGATTATTCATCGTTGTTGATATATACATGTGTTGTAGAAAATCCATATAATTAACATTATATGGTAATTGATTGGGCCTCATTCCAGTTTTGAAATAGAATATTTGAAATAGAAATATTTGAAATAGAATATTTGAAATAGAAATATTTGAAAAGGAATAAATGAATTCGAATTGAAACTGAATAGAATTGAATTCGAATTGAAATTGAATAAATGAATTCGAATTGAAACTGAATAGAATTGAATTCGAATTGAAATTGAATATAAATGAATTCGAATTGAAATTGAATTTAAATGAATTTAAAATTGAATTTGAAAAGGGTTTTAAAAATAACCAGAATTTCCAATGATTGCATTGGAGTGGATTTGAATCGAAATTGTCTTCGGAATATTTCGATGTTGGAATTCGTGATTAAACAGATGTTGTTATGGAAATTTGAAAGATATATATTTATATCGTTATTTCCAATACGACATTTGTTAATCGTAGAATTTGATATTGAATATAAGTCGATATATTTTCTATTCAGAGCCTTGTATTGAATATCAATTCAAACTAGTCGGGATTAGCGAACCTTACCGAAGTAATCATTTGTTTTAATTTCCCAATCCCAACCTATTCATCCCATAAAGTAAAACGGGTCTTACTTCATATCTAACACCACGGTGTTATCGGTAAATTTAATTACCATTTCACGTTTAAAACGAAACGTGGCCGTGCAGTTCGTGTTTTGAAACTGTAACAACCCGGAAAATCTGGGCCAGTTTAAAATTTTTATTTTGGCAATTTTAGCGAATTTTGATTATTTAAAATGAATTATTTTAAATAATATCGACGAGAAATTTATTTTGAATATAATTAGAACGTATATATTATATACGTCGTCGTTAAAATATAAATATTTATATATAATTATAAATAGAATTGAAAATGGCGCGGTAGTTCGATAATTCGATTTCAAACTTCAATTGAATGTACCGGGTGCAGAACAATCCGGATTTTAGTGAAACCAAAAACAATAGGATCTAATTGATAATATCTTTCCAACGAATCCGACCAATCGAAGTTTCATAGCGGGAATCAAAAGTTATGTCCAGTTGAAATTTCTGAATAGTCGCTATGGAATTCAGGCCCTTAAAAATGGACATTTTGCAAACGACCTCGGATTTCGACGAAACCAGTTTTGTTGGGTCCGGGAGGTTAAGTATTGCTAGATTCTAAATTTCATAATTTTTCGAATCAATATGTGAGCGTGGCAAAGGAAAACGCATTTGACCAGTTTCAGTTGATTTTAATCGACTGGAAATTGGCCATTTTTCCAACGGTCTCAGAATTCGACGAAACTAGTTTTGTTAGGACCGTATCGTCAATACGAAGCTAGAAAATATTTTTCGAGAATTTTTAGAGTTAGTATGTGTCCCCGGTAAATTGAAATGCGTGTTCAAAATCAATATATAGAGTTATATGTTGATTTTGATGAAAACTGATTGTAACTATCGAATCAGCTTGCGATACATATCCCATTGTGTTCGGAATGGGGGTAAAACGTTAGGGACGACAGGCGGTGGGCCTCGTTTTGAAGTCGAAAATAAAAGTTGCTTTTTGTGGAAAATTAAAAAAAAAAAGAGAGAAACCCCCTCCTACCTTAACCAGGCCCCCCCCCCCCCCGATATCTTTTCATTACAGAAGGATTAAAAAAAAAAAAAAAGAGGGGGGATCGACGATCGTCCACCGCCGCCCCCCCCCCCCTTTTTCACGCGACGTCGCCGCCTTAAGTGGCGCACCCACTCTCCGCAACTCCCCATCGATCCTCTCCCACTCCTCTGAAAACTGTACCTCCCGAGTACCTCCCCAGCCCCCGAACGACGACCGCACCCACTGCCGGACCCACCACCAACTGCGTCGAGCCTCCTCCCCCATCGCTCCCTCCCCTCGTCTCCTCGGTGAACCTGAATCCGAATCGAGAGCCCCAATTCTGGAACGCGCTTCGCCCTGGGCCCACGCACCGCCAGTCCGACCACCAGGCAGCGGCCTCCCCCCCTCCGTACGCGGATCCAAACCCCCCCATTTTGCTGTAAGCCCCTTCTCTTCGTTTTATTTTATTTTTTCTTGTTTTAGTTTGTTTTAAATGTTCAATTTAGGTTAATCAATTTAAAATCTGAGTTTTGAGAATTTTAAAATAAAAAGTTATAATTTTTAAAACAAAGAAAAGTTTAAAGATATAATTTTTATTTAAGGAGGATAATAAAAATATGATTTTTATATTTTTAAAATATTAAAAATATAATCTTTACTATATAGAAATATTAAAAATATGATTTTTATATTTTTAAAGTATTAAAAATATAATCTTTATAGGATAGAAAATATAAAAATATCATCTTTGTATATGTAGCGAAATAAAAATCTGATTTTTATTTTATATACGTTGAAGTAAAGTGATGATTTTTATAATGATGAAATCTATATTTTTGAAAAGGCGAAATCTTTATATAGAGAATAGCGTTATAAAAATAGAATTTTTATCTATATATTAGCGGTAAGGAAATATGATTTTTATATATTGAACTTCGAAATAAAAATATGATTTTTATATATGGAATAACGAAGTAAAAATTCGATTTTTATATATGTAGTGGCTACGGGCAACGAAGACGACGAAGATTTCTACTTTTGAAGCATCGTGGAGATGGATTAGCTATCGGTGAGAATTTCTCACCTTTCAATTTCATTTCTATTTATATATATATACTAGGATGCAGACGGTGCTTAGTAGCACCCGACACAATCGTCCACAGACCATGGACTTGTTTGTTTGGTTGCATAGATTAGTTATATGATGTGATTTGAATTTGGTTGTTTGGTGATTTTGATTGATGTGTGAATGGCGTGGGCCTTCACTAGACCGGGGATAAGGCTAGGCCTTGTCCCGTTTCTAGTATCATGCCGTTATGCCGCCGAAATTTTCTAAAATAAGTTAGAAAAATAAAAATATCATTTTATTGAATAAATGAATTGAATAGAAATTCATAGGTTGGAATAAAATGTTTTATCGTTAAAAATATAATTTTTAACGTGAAATGAATAAAATAAAATATTCATTTATAAACCGAACGGTTTGTTTATGTACACCTATTTGAATGACATTGATTGGGACGATAAATTTTACACATCGCCCAACAACACAAATAAAATATGTGTTTGATTGTTTGAAACCCCACACGGGTGTTGGGATGAAATTTGAAGTTCACTCATCCTGATTGATTGAATATGTCGATCGGTTGATTGACAGGCTGTTTTAAGCGTTGGATATCTATATTTGATGCTTATACAGTGTAGTGCACTTTGGTTGATGGTTGATTATTTTTCCATGCTATTATATACATGTGTTGTATGAAAATCCATATAATTAACTTTATATGGTAATTGATTGGGCCTCATTCCAGTTTTAAAATAGAAATATTTGAAATAGAAATATTCGAAATGGAATATTTGAAAATATCAATATATGAAGCCGTGTTGATTAGATTGACGCCATTTTGACGTGAACGATTTCGAAATGAATTGAATTGAAAACGATTTCGAAATGAATTGAATTGAAAACGATTTCGAAATGAATTGAATTGAAAACGATTTCGAAATGAATTGAATTGAAAACGATTTCGAAATGAATTGAATTGAAAACGATTTCGAAATGAATTGAATTGAAAACGATTTCGAAATGAATTGAATTGAAAACGATTTCGAAATGAATTGAATTGAAAACGATTTCGAAATGAATTGAATTGAAAACGATTTCGAAATGAATTGAATTGAAAACGATTTCGAAATGAATTGAATTGAAAACGATTTCGAAATGAATTGAATTGAAAACGATTTCGAAATGAATTGAATTGAAAACGATTTCGAAATGAATTGAAAACGAATTCAAATTGAATTGAAAGCAAATGGAAATGAATTCAAATTGAATTGAAATTTGAATTGAATAGAAATGAACTTTGAAACGAATTTATAAAGAAGAATTCAATTTTGATTTGAATTGAAAAGGAAGTTGAAATCGCTTTTGAAACGATTTTAAAACTATTTATATAATTCGTTTTAAATAGCAATCGACGAAGTATATATTATATATATAATATAATGGCCTGAATAGAACGCGCCGCGCCGCGGCAGTTCGTGAATTTCGACCATTGATTTCAAATGGACATTACGGGAGATCCGACCGTCGGATTCTCCAAAAACCGGAACCGTTGGGTTCGTATCGAAAAGAGCTTTCTAGCGAATGTTAGAAATTTGAAATCTAACGGTTGGATTTGGAATTATGTCCAAATCAAATTTGAAAAAGGTCGCTGTAAGTGCAGTTCGATGGCCATTGATGGAAATCGACTGTACGGGCCTTGATAAAATTATTAAAAATAGTAATAATTTGTGTAAAATCATAAGAAATGATTTGTGAAAGTTTGGGATGAAAAACTCCATATTTGAAAAGATAAAAATAGATTTTTATCGAAATAAACTAGTTTTGAACTAGAATTATAATTCTATTTATTTTTAAGTAAATAAATTGAATTTGAAAAGGGTTTTAAAAATAACCAGAATTTCCAATGATTGCTTTGGAGTGGATTTGAATCGAAATTGTCTTTGGAATATTTCGATGTTGGAATTCGTGATTATACAGGTGTTGTTATGGAAATTTGAAAGATATATATTTATATCGTTATTTCCAATACGACATTTGTTAGTCGTAGAATTTGATATTGAATATAAGCCGATATATTTTCTATTCAGAGCCTTGTATTGAATATCGAATGTGATTTGGGTTTGTCGTGAATGGTGTCTTCACTAACACTGTTCTTGAACCCAGTTGAGAAAAGATTAAGTCTTTTTATTTAGATTTAATGAAGTGTACCAATTAAATGATATTTAATTGGAATTAAATTGATATTGATTTTTGGGTTTATCGTGAACAGTGTTTTAAATAACACTTGTTCTTTAACCCGATAATTAATGGAATGTGATTTTGGGTTTATTGTGGACCGTGTTTTAAAGGACACTGATTCTTTAACCCAGTCGAAGATTAAAACTAAGTGGAGTTTTAATGAATCTTTAATTAGATTGAAAAGATCGAGAATGGAGTATCACCAGTTTTACTCCAGGCGATAGTTAAATCTTTAATTAGATTTGAATGTGAAATGGTAATTGAATTTACCGATAACACCGTGGTGTTAGATATGAAGTATAACCAGTTTTACTTCATGGGATGAATAGGTTGGGATTGGGAAATAAAATAAATAATTACTTCGGTGTGGTTCGCTAATCCCGACTAGTTTGAATTGATATTCAAAGGAGATTAAAGAATAAATTTAAAGAATTTATCTTGGATAAAATTAATGGGAACTTTTCCCAAAGTATAGGAATATTTGAATAAAAGAATATTCTGAAGTGGAATGAGGCGTATGTTGTGTTTGTGTAACACTTTTATAATATATACGCGAGTTATTCAGAAAGACCGGGTTTATCCCATTCTGAATAACTGATTCGACGTGGTGTCGAAGATGAAGACGATGGTCGAAGACCAGAAGTCTTCACGTCGTTTGGGTGATTACTGATGATCTTGATTGGGCTGTACACCCAAGAAGATGGAAACAGTTTGTGATCGTCCAGACGTACTTGGAGATCGATGGATATGCGAGGTACTAGGTGCCTCCGGTTTCGTTCAGACCCAGAACGGACTTGTAAATGGACTGTGTGTCTGACATTGGATTTTAGTCTGTGTGATTGATTTCTATTAAATATATATCTGTTTGGCGGCGGAGAATTTATTCTCTTGCTTAACGCCCTTCTCTGAGACGTACGAGCTCAGGGGTTATATATTGATGGATATCAAACGCATGGAGTGAATTGCCTGTGTGGCATGCCTAAGTGGCAACTGATCGAGGCTTCTGTTGAAAAGCAAAGTCTTGTGGTGATGATCAAAGCACGGCCTTTGTGGCGTAGCTTTGTGTAACGTTTACTTCGCGTGTTTCACACCCGGTATGAACCAAAAACGGGAGAGGACGTCAGGGAGGGCATGCGTTTCTTTCTAGCTAAAAAGTGGCGTCAGTGGTTTTACACGCCCTGACGAGTTTGACTTATGTGGTTGTTGCTGTTGCGAGGCGCCTCGGATTGATCGGTCGTTCTCGAACCGATGGAGTCATTTAGTTGGCTCACTTACACCCCATAGGGTGGGGAGACATAGTGTTCAGGCGTAATAATCCACATCGGTGGACCGGCCCTGAGGATCCAGGGGGCAGTTGCGGCTGTTCCGGAGGCTCGGGCTAGAGAGTCTCGAATCGGTTGAGGACTATCTTTTGCCTCGGTTCATAGATGGAAACCCAATTTCCAAATACGAGACATTTGCGGTTTTATTTGTAGATCCTAGTATGGCGACATGATATATGGTACCCATGCCGCCTATGATTGATACTTATGATTTGAAGTTGTTTTATACACTATGCACTTATAATAGTATCAAATGATTTGTTTTAAACGTATCAAGCATTCTTTGGCTGTTATAAGGGAAAACCCTATCCCCCGGCTTGTGTTGCATTGTGTGATAGGACCTAGGTCTTATAACAGCTTCATTTTTCTTTATTTAGCATTGCGCTGTTTGTTTTATGCACTCGTATTCTTGGGAGGAAACCCGTTCCGTGTTATACGGCGTGGTCCCTTGATTTACCGAACTTTAAAGATAAAGATTAATAACTGTTTTAGTTCTCACACCAGTCACATGACTGACCTAGAGTTTATTGTTTTGACCTAAACTCTGGGTGCCCTTATTTTGACACGGGCAGCTAGTAGTTTCGGTTTTGCAGATTTATATTCACAGGATCCTGGTTTACAGCTGGAACGATATCCGGAAAGCTTTGTATCCGTATATCTCTTTCTAGTTGTGTATTGTATTATTTTCCGCTGCTATGTATTTAAATGTAATTTAAATCTCTGATATTTCTGTGTAATATTTATTTCTTTTATACTCTGTATATTCTTGTAATCTGATGCATTGTTGTAATATACAGTGAAATGTTCTTGTGTATGCGTTCTGTTGTGGCTTGTTCTCGAACTATCCGACACTTCCTTTACGGGGAAGTTACGGGTCGTTACACGTGGTATCAGAGCTTTGGTTTACAGAGCTCGAGAACAAGACACATTAGAACCATACGAAAGAATTCATCAGATATTGGATTAGTAATATCCAATGGGAATGACTCGTTAGAGATGGGATCAGTAGTATCCTAGAACGAGTGTGAAGAGTATATATTTAAAATGAAAACAAATTTTGTTTTGAAAATTTAAATCAACTATTCGTATTTGATTATCTGTTTATATTGATTTTGGACAATTCAGTATATAAAGAATTTGCATATACGCCTTGCAAACGTATATTCAAAGTTTTAATATACTGGATAGATATGGAATCACATTCTAGTCGCCCGGAGATGATGTTGATAATGACCATGGCATCATCAATAATTATGTTTGTGTTTCGAATGGGTGATTTCTATATATTTCCATTAGACTGGTGTGAGAACCAAAATTAGATAGGGCCTATTGTTGTGATTTGGTATCAAAAACATGATTTTTGTATAAGTATCAAAATTATGAATTTGAGACTCTAATTCACCAATTAATTGATGTTTGTGTTGTTTGTTTATTTGGTTGATAATTTTGAACCATTTAGCCTAATTGAATCACATATTGAATTATATTGAAAATTGGTCGCGTTTGCTTGCATATACTTGTACTTACATTGAACAGGTCATAGCAAGGAGGCTAGAGCAGAGAATAAAATTTGTTTGCCCGACAAATAGGTACATGTTTATTACATAATTTACTGTTTTGTTTGGGTGATGATGATTTTATGAGCCTATTGGCTAGCCGCTTGGCTTTTTCTTTTTCTTTTTGAGATCTGAAGGACCGGGGAAGCTATTTGAAATTCCCCGATGCTCCCGGTGCAGGGGAGGTTATGGCGAAATTTTTCAAAAATTTAGGGTGTTAGCCAAATTTTTGAAACTTTGAAAATTCTCAGAAACTAAAAAGTTGGAGAATGGAAGCCAGATCGAATGCAGAGTTGATTAATCAAACCACTTTCGACTTTTTTCCTTTTCGGGGACGAAAAGTTTTAAGTGGGGGAGATTGTAACAACCCGGAAAATCTGGGCCAGTTTAAAATTTTTATTTTGGCAATTTTAGCGAATTTTGATTATTTAAAATGAATTATTTTAAATAATATCGACGAGAAATTTATTTTGAATATAATTAGAACGTATATATTATATACGTCGTCGTTAAAATATAAATATTTATATATAATTATAAATAGAATTGAAAATGGCGCGGTAGTTCGATAATTCGATTTCAAACTTCAATTGAATGTACCGGGTGCAGAACAATCCGGATTTTAGTGAAACCAAAAACAATAGGATCTAATTGATAATATCTTTCCAACGAATCCGACCAATCGAAGTTTCATAGCGGGAATCAAAAGATATGTCCAGTTGAAATTTCTGAATAGTCGCTATGGAATTCAGGCCCTTAAAAATGGACATTTTGCAAACGACCTCGGATTTCGACGAAACCAGTTTTGTTGGGTCCGGGAGGTTAAGTTATTGCTAGATTCCAAATTTCATAATTTTTCGAATCAATATGTGAGCGTGGCAAAGGAAAACGCATTTGACCAGTTTCAGTTGATTTTAATCGACTGGAAATTGGCCATTTTTCCAACGGTCTCAGAATTCGACGAAACTAGTTTTGTTAGGACCGTATCGTCAATACGAAGCTAGAAAATATTTTTCGAGAATTTTTAGAGTTAGTATGTGTCCCCGGTAAATTGAAATGCGTGTTCAAAATCAATATATAGAGTTATATGTTGATTTTGATGAAAACTGATTGTAACTATCGAATCAGCTTGCGATACATATCCCATTGTGTTCGGAATGGGGGTAAAACGTTAGGGACGACAGGCGGTGGGCCTCGTTTTGAAGTCGAAAATAAAAGTTGCTTTTTGTGGAAAATTAAAAAAAAAAAAAAAAAGAGAGAGAAAACCCCTCCTACCTTAACCAGGCCCCCCCCCCGATATCTTTTCATTACAGAAGGATTAAATAAAAAAAAGAAAGAGGGGGGATCGACGATCGTCCACCGCCGCCCCCCCCCCCCTTTTCACGCGACGTCGCCGCCTTAAGTGGCGCACCCACTCTCCGCAACTCCCCATCGATCCTCTCCCACTCCTCTGAAAACCGTACCTCCCGAGTACCGCCCCAGCCCCCGAACGACGACCGCACCCACTGCCGGACCCACCACCAACTGCGTCGAGCCTCCTCCCCCATCGCTCCCTCCCCTCGTCTCCTCGGTGAACCTGAATCCGAATCGAGAGCCCCAATTCTGGAACGCGCTTCGCCCTGGGCCCACGCACCGCCAGTCCGACCACCAGGCAGCGGCCTCCCCCCTCCGTACGCGGATCCAAACCCCCCCATTTTGCTGTAAGCCCCTTCTCTTCGTTTTATTTTATTTTTTCTTGTTTTAGTTTGTTTTAAATGTTCAATTTAGGTTAATCAATTTAAAATCTGAGTTTTGAGAATTTTAAAATAAAAAATTATAATTTTTAAAACAAAGAAAAGTTTAAAGATATAATTTTTATTTAAGGAGGATAATAAAAATATGATTTTTATATTTTTAAAATATTAAAAATATAATCTTTACTATATAGAAATATTAAAAATATGATTTTTATATTTTTAAAGTATTAAAAATATAATCTTTATAGGATAGAAAATATAAAAATATCATCTTTGTATATGTAGCGAAATAAAAATCTGATTTTTATTTTATATACGTTGAAGTAAAGTGATGATTTTTATAATGATGAAATCTATATTTTTGAAAAGGCGAAATCTTTATATAGAGAATAGCGTTATAAAAATAGAATTTTTATCTATATATTAGCGGTAAGGAAATATGATTTTTATATATTGAACTTCGAAATAAAAATATGATTTTTATATATGGAATAACGAAGTAAAAATTCGATTTTTATATATGTAGTGGCTACGGGCAACGAAGACGACGAAGATTTCTACTTTTGAAGCATCGTGGAGATGGATTAGCTATCGGTGAGAATTTCTCACCTTTCAATTTCATTTCTATTTATATATATATATACTAGGATGCAGACGGTGCTTAGTAGCACCCGACACAATCGTCCACAGACCATGGACTTGTTTGTTTGGTTGCATAGATTAGTTATATGATGTGATTTGAATTTGGTTGTTTGGTGATTTTGATTGATGTGTGAATGGCGTGGGCCTTCACTAGACCGGGGATAAGGCTAGGCCTTGTCCCGTTTCTAGTATCGTGCCGTTATGCCGCCGAAATTTTCTAAAATAAGTTAGAAAAATAAAAATATCATTTTATTGAATAAATGAATTGAATAGAAATTCATAGGTTGGAATAAAATGTTTTATCGTTAAAAATATAATTTTTAACGTGAAGAGAATAAAATAAAATATTCATTTATAAACCGAACGGTTTGTTTATGTACACCTATTTGAATGACATTGATTGGGACGATAAATTTTACACATCGCCCAACAGCACAAATAAAATATGTGTTTGATTGTTTGAAACCCCACACGGGTGTTGGGATGAAATTTGAAGTTCACTCATCCTGATTGATTGAATATGTCGATCGGTTGATTGACAGGCTGTTTTAAGCGTCGGATATCTATATTTGATGCTTATACAGTGTAGTGCACTTTGGTTGATGGTTGATTATTTTTCCATGCTATTATATACATGTGTTGTATGAAAATCCATATAATTAACTTTATATGGTAATTGATTGGGCCTCATTCCAGTTTTAAAATAGAAATATTTGAAATAGAAATATTCGAAATGGAATATTTGAAAATATCAATATATGAAGCCGTGTTGATTAGATTGACGCCATTTTGACGTGAACGATTTCGAAATGAATTGAATTGAAAACGATTTCGAAATGAATTGAATTGAAAACGATTTCGAAATGAATTGAATTGAAAACGATTTCGAAATGAATTGAATTGAAAACGATTTCGAAATGAATTGAATTGAAAACGATTTCGAAATGAATTGAATTGAAAACGATTTCGAAATGAATTGAATTGAAAACGATTTCGAAATGAATTGAATTGAAAACGATTTCGAAATGAATTGAATTGAAAACGATTTCGAAATGAATTGAATTGAAAACGATTTCGAAATGAATTGAATTGAAAACGATTTCGAAATGAAATTAATTGAAAACGATTTCGAAATGAATTGAAGACGAATTCAAATTGAATTGAAAGCAAATGGAAATGAATTCAAATTGAATTGAAATTTGAATTGAATAGAAATGAACTTTGAAACGAATTTATAAAGAAGAATTCAATTTTGATTTGAATTGAAAAGGAAGTTGAAATCGCTTTTGAAACGATTTTAAAACTATTTATATAATTCGTTTTAAATAGCAATCGACGAAGTATATATTATATATATTATATATATAATATAATGGCCTGAATAGAACGCGCCGCGCCGCGGCAGTTCGTGAATTTCGACCATTGATTTCAAATGGACATTACGAGAGATCCGACCGTCGGATTCTCCTAAAACCGGAACCGTTGGGTTCGTATCGAAAAGAGCTTTCTAGCGAATGTTAGAAATTTGAAATCTAACGGTTGGATTTGGAATTATGTCCAAATCAAATTTGAAAAAGGTCGCTGTAAGTGCAGTTCGATGGCCATTGATGGAAATCGACTGTACGGGCCTTGATAAAATTATTAAAAATAGTAATAATTTGTGTAAAATCATAAGAAATGATTTGTGAAAGTTTGGGATGAAAAACTCCATATTTGAAAAGATAAAAATAGATTTTTATCGAAATAAACTAGTTTTGAACTAGAATTATAATTCTATTTATTTTTAAGTAAATAAATTGAATTTGAAAAGGGTTTTAAAAATAACCAGAATTTCCAATGATTGCATTGGAGTGGATTTGAATCGAAATTGTCTTTGGAATATTTCGATGTTGGAATTCGTGATTATACAGGTGTTGTTATGGAAATTTGAAAGATATATATTTATATCGTTATTTCCAATACGACATTTGTTAGTCGTAGAATTTGATATTGAATATAAGCCGATATATTTTCTATTCAGAGCCTTGTATTGAATATCGAATGTGATTTGGGTTTGTCGTGAATGGTGTCTTCACTAACACTGTTCTTGAACCCAGTTGAGAAAAGATTAAGTCTTTTTATTTAGATTTAATGAAGTGTACCAATTAAATGATATTTAATTGGAATTAAATTGATATTGATTTTTGGGTTTATCGTGAACAGTGTTTTAAATAACACTTGTTCTTTAACCCGATAATTAATGGAATGTGATTTTGGGTTTATTGTGGACCGTGTTTTAAAGGACACTGATTCTTTAACCCAGTCGAAGATTAAAACTAAGTGGAGTTTTAATGAATCTTTAATTAGATTGAAAAGATCGAGAATGGAGTATCACCAGTTTTACTCCAGGCGATAGTTAAATCTTTAATTAGATTTGAACGTGAAATGGTAATTGAATTTACCGATAACACCGTGGTGTTAGATATGAAGTATAACCAGTTTTACTTCATGGGATGAATAGGTTGGGATTGGGAAATAAAATAAATAATTACTTCGGTGTGGTTCGCTAATCCCGACTAGTTTGAATTGATATTCAAAGGAGATTAAAGAATAAATTTAAAGAAATTATCTTGGATAAAATTAATGGGAACTTTTCCCAAAGTATAGGAATATTTGAATAAAAGAATATTCTGAAGTGGAATGAGGCGTATGTTGTGTTTGTGTAACACTTTTATAATATATACGCGAGTTATTCAGAAAGACCGGGTTTATCCCATTCTGAATAACTGATTCGACGTGGTGTCGAAGATGAAGACGATGGTCGAAGACCAGAAGTCTTCACGTCGTTTGGGTGATTACTGATGATCTTGATTGGGCTGTACACCCAAGAAGATGGAAACAGTTTGTGATCGTCCAGACGTACTTGGAGATCGATGGATATGCGAGGTACTAGGTGCCTCCGGTTTCGTTCAGACCCAGAACGGACTTGTAAATGGACTGTGTGTCTGACATTGGATTTTAGTCTGTGTGATTGATTTCTATTAAATATATATCTGTTTGGCGGCGGAGAATTTATTCTCTTGCTTAACGCCCTTCTCTGAGACGTACGAGCTCAGGGGTTATATATTGATGGATATCAAACGCATGGAGTGAATTGCCTGTGTGGCATGCCTAAGTGGCAACTGATCGAGGCTTCTGTTGAAAAGCAAAGTCTTGTGGTGATGATCAAAGCACGGCCTTTGTGGCGTAGCTTTGTGTAACGTTTACTTCGCGTGTTTCACACCCGGTATGAACCAAAAACGGGAGAGGACGTCAGGGAGGGCATGCGTTTCTTTCTAGCTAAAAAGTGGCGTCAGTGGTTTTACACGCCCTGACGAGTTTGACTTATGTGGTTGTTGCTGTTGCGAGGCGCCTCGGATTGATCGGTCGTTCTCGAACCGATGGAGTCATTTAGTTGGCTCACTTACACCCCATAGGGTGGGGAGACGTAGTGTTCAGGCGTAATAATCCACATCGGTGGACCGGCCCTGAGGATCCAGGGGGCAGTTGCGGCTGTTCCTCAGGCTCGGGCTAGAGAGTCTCGAATCGGTTGAGGACTATCTTTTGCCTCGGTTCATAGATGGAAACCCAATTTCCAAATACGAGACATTTGCGGTTTTATTTGTAGAGCCTAGTATGGCGACATGATATATGGTACCCATGCCGCCTATGATTGATACTTATGATTTGAAGTTGTTTTATACACTATGCACTTATAATAGTATCAAATGATTTGTTTTAAACGTATCAAGCATTCTTTGGCTGTTATAAGGGAAAACCCTATCCCCCGGCTTGCGTTGCATTGTGTGATAGGACCTGGGTCTTATAACAGCTTCATTTTTCTTTATTTAGCATTGCGCTGTTTGTTTTATGCACTGGTATTCTTGGGAGGAAACCCGTTCCGTGTTATACGGCGTGGTCCCTTGATTTACCGAACTTTAAAGATAAAGATTAATAACTGTTTTAGTTCTCACACCAGTCACATGACTGACCTGGAGTTTATTGTTTTGACCTAAACTCTGGGTGCCCTTATTTTGACACGGGCAGCTAGTAGTTTCGGTTTTGCAGATTTATATTCACAGGATCCTGGTTTACAGCTGGAACGATATCCGGAAAGCTTTGTATCCGTATATCTCTTTCTAGTTTTGTATTGTATTATTTTCCGCTGCTATGTATTTAAATGTAATTTAAATCTCTGATATTTCTGTGTAATATTTATTTCTTTTATACTCTGTATATTCTTGTAATCTGATGCATTGTTGTAATATACAGTGAAATGTTCTTGTGTATGCGTTCTGTTGTGGCTTGTTCTCGAACTATCCGACACTTCCTTTACGGGGAAGTTACGGGTCGTTACAGAAACCGTGATTTCAAACAACTAGTGCGGGAAATCCGACCATTGGATTTTCCCGAAACCGCAACCGTCGGGTTCGCCTTGGAAATATCTTTCCAACGGCACCAACTTTGTAAAAATCCAACGGTTGGATTATCTGGTATGTTTAATTCAAATCTGAAGAAAAACAGCGCCAGAAACGATTATATTTATATATATATATAAAAATATAATTATATTTAATCGAATAACGACGCTGCAGTTCGTATTTTGAAATCGAAACTTCAAACGATTGTACCGGGAGATCCGACCGTCGGATTTTCCCGAAACTAGAACCGTTGGATTCGTTCTGAAAAGATCTTTCTAATGATGTAAATTTTGTGAAGATCCAACAGTTAGGTTTTCAGATATGTGTAAATCAAATCTGAAGAAAAACAGCGCCACGGTCGCGTTATGGCCCGAGGCGTCGTTTTGAATAAATTGGCTATTTTAAAATAAATAAAATAGCGATAAATCGTTATAAAATATCATAAACAATATGGAATGGAAATAAACTGAATTTGCTCGATTTATGTTGTATTTGATGGTTGAATGTGTTTGGTGTGAAAATTACATTAAAGAACAAAATTGGTGTTGTCGAATGATTTAACCATTGAAATAAATTGATTTGAAATTCTAAATATACGTGAATTATTTGAAAAGGCCGAGTTAATTCTCATTTCAAATAATTGACCGACGATTGAAAGTCGAAGATGAAGACGGTGGTCGAAGACCGGAGATCTTCACCTCGTTTGGATGGTAACCGAGGTCCTGATTGGGAGGCATTCCGAAATATGGATAATGAGTGGTGATCGTCCAGACGTACGTGGTGGTCGATGGGTTTGCGAGGTATTTAGTGCCTCCGGTTTCGTTCAGACCCAGAACGGACTTGTAAATGGACTGTGTGTCTGATATTCGAGTTTATTCTGTGTTGATTGATTTCTGTTAAATATACATCTGTTTGGCGACGGAGAATTTATTCTTTTGCTTAACGCCCTTCTCTGAGACGCACGAGCTCAGAGGTCGTATATCTATGGACATCAGTCGCATGGCATGAATTGCCTGTATGGCATGCTAAGATGCAGTGATCAGGGCTTCTGTTGAAAAGCAAAGTCTTGTGGTGATGATCAAAGCACCGCCGGTATGGCGTAGCTTTGTGTATAACGTAAAATCGCGAGCCTCACACCCCGGTATGAACCAGAAACGGGAGCGGACATCAGGGAGGGCCTGCGTTTCTTCCTAGCTAGGGTGGTGTCAGTGACCTACCAGCCCTGACATTTATATATTTTTCACCTGTGTGGTTGTTGCTGTTGCGAGGCGCCTCGGTTAGATCGGACGATCCGGGTCCGATGGAGTCATTCGTTGGCTCGTTAACGCCCCAAAGGGCAGGGAAATGCAGTGTCCAGGAATTTTAATCCACATCGGTGGACCGGCCCTGACGATCCAAGGGTCACTCGAGCTCTGATCCTGAGACTCGGGCTAGGCAGTCTCGAATTCGGTAAGGACTATCTTTTGCCTTGGTTCAGGACGGAAATCCAATTTCCAAATATGTCATCGTGCGATTTTGATTATATAGCTATATATGGCGACATAGTGGTATGGGGCATTAATGTCGTCTATGATTGATAGTTATGATTCAATTGTTTTCAAAACATATAAACACTAGCAATAAGATCAAATTCTTTTTGTTTATTTCGTATCAAGCATATTTTGGCCGTTATAAGGTAAAAACTCTATCCTCCGGTTTGCGTTGCATTGTGTGATGGGAACTGAGTCTTATAAGAGATGAGAAAGAACGAATTACTGTGAGGACAAGACAAATCAGAACGCAGACAAAAGAACATTTCACTGTTATTACAACAATTCCATCAGATACAAGAATATACAGAGTATGAATGAATATTACACAGAAATATCAGAGATTTAAATTACATTTAAATACATAGCAGCGGAAAATAATACGATACACAACTGAAGGAGATATACGGATACATAGCTTTCCGGATATCGTTCCAGCTGTAAACCAGGATCCTGTGAATATAAATCTACAAAACCAAAACAACTAGCTGCCCGTGTCGAAAATAGGGGCACCCAGAGTTTAGGTTAAAACAATAAACTCCAGGTTAGTCATGTGACTGGTGTGAGAACTAAAACAGTTATTAATCTTTATTTTTAAAGTTAGGTTAATCAAGGGACCACGCCGTATAACACGGAACGGGTTTCCTCCCAAGAACACTAGTGCATAAAACAACAGCGCAATGCTAAATAAAGAAAAATGAAGCTATTATAAGACCCAGGTCCCATCACACAATGCAACGCAAGCCGGAGGATAGGGTTTTTACCTTATAATAGCCAAGAATGCTTGATACGTTTAAAGCAAATCATTTGATACTTTTATAAGTGCATACTGTATAAAATATCTTCAAATCATAAGTATCAATCATAGACGGCATAAGCGCCCCATCCCACTATGTCGCCATACTAGGCTCTACAAATAAAACCGAAATACACGTATCGGAAATTGGATTTCCATCATGGTGGCTCCTGATTCGAAAGATCGATCGCGTAATGCAATTCCCCACGGCTTACGCCCCAACAAGAGAAAACACCGTCTGCACATCCGCACATTTGGGACCAGAGTACCACCGCGGCTTACGTCCCAGCGAGAGAAAACACCGCCTACTCTATATATCCCTGAGCACTAGACTCATCTCGGTCGACCGAATCCACGACACCACTAAGGTGCCCATCCACTAAAAAGCATACTGATCAAACCACCAGTTTACCACCATACCGGGGTGTGAGGCTCGCGAATCAACGCTATACACAAAGCCATGCTATATTAAAGCTGCGCTTTGATCATCATCCACCAAACTTTGCTTTTCAACAAAAGTCTGGATCACTGCATCTCAGCATGCCACACTATCAATCCATATCGTACCACTGATTTCTGCCAATATATAACCTCTGAGCTCGTATGTCTCAGAGAAGGGCGTTAAGCAAGAGAATAAATTCCCCGCCGCCAAACAGATATATATTTAGCAGAGATCAACGAATACAATATAAAGGAATACAATGTCAGACACACCATCCATTTACAAGTCCGTTCTAGGTCTGAACGAAACCGGAGGCACTTTCCTCGCATATCCATCCATCTCCAAGTACGTCTGGACGACCACCAACTATTTCCATCCTCTTGGGTGTACAGCCCAATCAGGATCGTCAGTAATTATCCCAACGATGTGAAGACTTACGGTCTTCAACCACCGTCTTCATCTTCGACATATCGTCGAATCGGTTATTCAGAATGGGTATAAACCCGGCCTTTCCGAACAACCCGCGTATATTAAAAATAGATGTTACACAAACACAACATACGCCTCATTCCAATTCATTAGTTACTAACCGTAAATCAGTAAGAGAGAAATTCCCCAAATATTAACCCCGAAGGCCGAAACCAACATCAGATCAATATCCAGGAAACCATTCTTCTTAACTAACCTTCAGCTAGTTTCTAAATTTCAATTCTTAGGGAAAGGTTCCCATTAATTTTATCCAAGATAAATTCTTTAAAATTTATCCTTTAATCTTCCTTTGGATGTCATTCCAAACCAAATTATGGTTTTCCAAACTAGTCGGGATTAGCGAACCATACCAAAGTAATTATTTAATTTATTTCCCAATCCCAACCTATTCATCCCATGAAGCAAAACGGGTAATACTCCATATTTAACACTACAGTGTTATCGGTAAAATTAATTACCATTTCACGTTCAAATCTGATTAAAGATTTAACTATCGCCTTGGAGCAAAACTGGTGATACTCCATTCTCGCTCATTTTCTAAAGTTGATAATTTAAATTATCAATCCACATTTCAATTTAATTGAAGATTCATTAAAACTCTTTTTACTGGGTTAAAGAACTAGTGTCATTTAAAACACAGTTCACGATAAACCCAAATCGCATTCTATTTATTATCGGGTTAAAGAACTAGTGTTATTTAATACACAGTTCACGATAAACCCATGAATCAATTCTATTTAAACCCACTTCAGTTCAAAACTAGTTCATTTCGATAAAAATCTATTTTTATCTTTTCAAATATGGAGTTTTTCATCCCAACTTTTCCCAAATCATTTCTTATGATTTTACACTAATTATTACTATTTTTAATAATTTTATCAAGGCCCGTACAGTCGACTTCCATCAACGGCCATCGAACTGCACTTACAGCGACTTTTTCCAAATTTGATTTGGACGTATCTACAAATCCAACCGTTAGATTTCAAATTTCTAATATTCGCTAGAAAGCTCTTTTCGATACGAACCCAACAGTTCTGGTTTTAGGAGAATCCGACGGTCGGATCTCCCGTAATGTCCGTTTGAAATAAATGGTCGAAATTCACGAACTGCCGCGGCGCGGCGCGTTCTATTCAGGCCATTATATATAATATATATATATATATATATTATATACATTTCGCCGATTTCCTTTTTAAAACGAATTTTATAAATCATTTCAAATTTGTTTCAAAAACAATTTCAACCTTTATTTCAAATTCAAATCAAAATTGAATTTTCCCTTATAAATTCTTTCTACATTCACTTCTATTTGATTTCAATTCAAATCGATTTCAATTCTATTTCAATTCGTTTTCAATTGAATTCAGTTCAATTCAAATTCGTTTTCTATTCAATTCAATTCGAATTCGTTTTCAATTCAATTCAATTTGAATTCGTTTTCTATTCAATTCAATTCGAATTCGTTTTCTATTCAATTCAATTCGAATTCGTTTTCTATTCAATTCAATTCGAATTCGTTTTCTATTCAATTCAATTCGAATTCGTTTTCTATTCAATTCAATTCGAATTCGTTTTCTATTCAATTCGAATTCGTTTTCTATTCAATTCGAATTCGTTTTCTATTCAATTCAATTCGAATTCGTTTTCTATTCAATTCAAATTCGTTTTCTATTCAATTCGATTCAAATTTCATTTCAAAATATTCGATTTCGAAATCACTTTTCAATACAGTTCAATATTTAATTCTATTAGGCATAGTGGTTAAAAATTATCAAACAAATAAAAAAACAACACAAACATCAATCAATTAGTGGATTAGAGTTTCAAATTCATAATTTTGGTATGTATACTGAAAATCATGTTTTTGATGCCAATTCACAACAAATGTGTTCTAACTATATAAGTTTTGGTTCTCACATCAGTCTGATGGAAATATATAGATATCACACCTTCGAAACACAAACACAAATTCTGATGATGTTATATCAATCATCAGAATCATCTCCGGGTGTCTAGAATGTGATTCTATATCTATCCAGTATATTAAAACTACGAATATACGTTCATGACGCGTATATGCAAAATCTTTATATACTCGATTGTCCATATTCAAAATAAATAAATATTCGAATACGTATAAAATGGTTTAAATTTCAAAACAAAATTGTTTTCATTTGAAAAATATACTCTTCACACTCGTTCTAGGATACTACTGATCCTATCTCTAACGAGTAATTCTAATTGGATATTACTAATCCAATATCTGATGAATTCTTTCGTATGGTTCTAATGTGTCTTGTTCTCGAGCTCTGTAACGACCAAGAAAATCTGAACCAATTTAAAATTTTTAAATTGGCTAAAATAATGGATTTTAAATATTTAAAATAAATATTTTAAATAATGGCAATGAAAACTGAGTTTGAATCGATAATTGAAAACGAATATAATTAATTATAACTATAAACAAGGCCTGAAATGGCGCTGCAGTTTCCAAAATTGAATTCAAACTTTGTAGGACTGTACCGGGTGCAAAACAAAACGGATTTGAGTGAAACCAAAAATATTTAAATCTGTTAGTGAATACCTTTCTAACGAATCTGAAAAATCGAATTTTCATAGCGGAAAGCAAAAGTTATGGCCGAATGAATTTTCAGAAAGGTCGCTATGGAATTTATATAGCCCGTGAAATTGGTCATTTTGCATACGACCTCGGAATTCGACGAAACCACTTTTGTTGGATCCGGGATGTGAAGTTATTGCTAGGTTTCAAATTTCATAATTTTTGAAGCTAGTATGTGAGCGTGGCGAAGGAAAACGTGTTTTGGTCAATTACAGTTAAATTGGATCGACCAGAAATGGGCCTTTTTGCAAACGGTCTCAGAATTCGACGAAACTAGTTTTGTTGGGACCGTAGCGTCAAAACATAGCTAGATTTATTTTTCTGGAATTTTTCGAATTAGTTTGTGGCCCTGGAAAATTGAATTGTGCTTTCAAAGTTAAAAATTAAATGTTCTATACTTTAATTTGAAAAATAACTGACTGTAACAGTCGAATTGGCCTTCGAAACATATCCCATTGTGTTCGGAATGGGGGTAAAATGCTACGGACGACAGTCGTTGGGTTTCGATTGGTGGTCGCGTCAGAAACCCCCCTTTAAAACCCACCGGCCAATCAGAATTAAATAAAAAAAAAGAGAAACGCGGAGTTTCTCTCTCCCCGACCTGCGATCGACGACGGCCACTGCTCCCATCTTCCCAGCCATTTTCCGACCGCCTCATCCACTTTCAGCCCCTCCGCCAGTTAAGGTTTTTGTCAAGCTCTCCCTCCTCTTCAAATCCGACCTGGTCTCGCTCCTCCTCGTGCAGCCGTCAGCGAGAACCAACGGCTCAAAGTGGCGCGTTTCAGGCCGCCGCCACGAACGCCAGTGGCCACCGAGCTGGCCAACTCCCCCACGCGCACGAAGCCCTCTCCTAGCCCTTCGACGCTGCGAAGGCCGATCGTCCTCTAGCTTCACGGATTTCGCGAGAGATCGAAATCTAGTTTCGAACGAAACAGTGGAGGTTCGACTGTTAATTATTTAAAACTGATTTTAACAGTTTAAAACCGTTGCAAACTTCGAAAAATCATATCTTTTTGCTATGTTAACGAAATTCGATGAAACAGGAAACATCGTTACCGTGTGGACGTCTTCTACATTTTAGAAGAGACCGCATATTTTTCTGAGCCTTCTGCTGTTTTTGTTGGAGTGGAACCCAATGTGAGATTTCTAATTTAAAAACAATATGGAAAACGACGATGTATAAATTATATAGTCTATGTATGAGTTATATAAGCGTTGTACACCTCATGTATAAGCGTTGTATAAGTTGTACGTTCGATGTATAAGTTATATATGCGTTGTAAAAATTATATATGTGTTGAAATAAAAGTGAATTGCTATATATATATATATATATATATATATATATATATATATATATATATATATATATATATATATATACGCCCCTCGTCCACAAACCATGGACGATATTTATTGATTGTGATTGGTGTGAAAATTGATTGATAGTGAATGGTTGTTTGGGATTGTTTGTGGTTGATATTGATTGATTGTGGTTGAAAAATACCCATTTGTGGTTGAGAAATATTTGGTTGAAACCACATAGGATTAGTTTGTGGAAATGAAATAAATATATACATGCCGCCTGCGTGCGAACTAGATGCATGATTCCCATTGTCAAAAACCGCGAGGTTTTAAGGTAGAGCGAGGAGCCGTACTACGGACGGTCCCGGTTTTAACTACCCTGCCGTTATGCAGCCGAAATTTTGAATAATATTCATGTGTTTGAATTATCTTCATTTGCTAAAACTATATTTATTCATTAAATAGAAAACCTTCATGTGTTGAATCGATATTCATCCGTTGATTAGAAATTCATGTGTTGAAGGGTATCCGCATTTTAAATATAAAAATCACATTTTTATCTATATATGTAAACTATAGAAAACCTTCATGTGTTGAATCGATATTCATTCGTTGATTAGAAATTCATGTGTTGAAGGGTATCCGCGTTTTAAATATAAAAATCACATTTTTATCTATATATGTAAACTATAGAAAACCTTCATATGTTGAATCGATATTCATTCGTTGATTAGAAATTCATGTGTTGAATAGTATTCGTGTTTTAAATATAAAAATCACATTTTTATCTATATATAGAAACTATAGAAAACCTTCATGTGTTGAATCGATATTCATTCGTTGGTTAGAAATTCATGTGTTGAATGGTATTCATAGTTTGGAAATAAATTGTTTTACAATAAAAATAGCAACTCGTTCAAATAAATATGCATGAGTTGAAATATTCATTAATTAGCTAATGACGTGATTTTTACCTATGCATGTAACATTAGAATGAATGATGCTTTTAAACCAAATGGAATCAAATATGAAGTTGAATGGAAAATGATAAGTGATAAGAACAGTATATATGTACATGCATATTTATTGAACAGGTTATAGCAAAAGGGGCTAGAGAAGAGGAATAAAATTTTGTGCCCGACAAATAGGTACACATTTACTGTTTTGTTTGGGTGATGATTTTATGAGCCTGTTGGCTAGCCGCTTGGCTTTTTCTTTTTCTTTTTGACATGAGACGCCCGTGTGGCTATTTGGGAATTTTCCCAGCCCCTCCCGTATAAAGGAGGTTATGGCGAAATTTTCCAAAATTTTAAGGCGTTAGTGAAATATTTGAAGTGAAAACGATATTGAAATTGTTGAATGAACTATATTTATATAAATATATAAATATAAATAAAATTAAAACGAAACGTGGCCGTGCAGTTCGTATTTTGAAATCGAAACTTCAAACGATTGTACCGGGAAATCCGACCATTGGATTTTCCCGAAACCGCAACCGTCGGGTTCGCCTTGGAAATATCTTTCCAACGGCACCAACTTTGTAAAAATCCAATGGTTGGATTGTCTGGAATGTTTAATTCAAATCTGAAGAAAAACAGCGCCAGAAACGATTATATTTATATATATATAAATATAATTATATTTAATCGAATAAGGACGCTGCAGTTCGTATTTTGAAATCGAAACTTCAAACGATTGTACCGGGAGATCCGACCGTCGGATTTTCCCGAAACTGGAACCATTGGATTCGTTTTGAAAAGACCTTTCTAATGATGTAAATTTTGTGAAGATCCAACGGTTAGATTTTCAGATATGTGTAAATCAAATCTGAAGAAAAACAGCGCCACGGCCGCGTTATGGTCCGAAGCGTCGTTTTTGAATAAATTGGCTATTTTAAAATAAATAAAATAGCGATAAATCGTTATAAAATATCATAAACAATATGGAATGGAAATAAACTGAATTTGCTCGATTTATGTTGTATTTGATGGTTGAATGTGTTTGGTGTGAAAATTACATTAAAGAACAAAATTGGTGTTTTCGAATGATTTAACCATTGAAATAAATTGATTTGAAATTCTAAATATACGTGAATTATTTGAAAAGGCCGAGTTAATTCTCATTTCAAATAATTGACCGACGATTGAAAGTCGAAGATGAAGACGGTGGTCGAAGACCGGAGATCTTCACCTCGTTTGGATGGTAACCGAGGTCCTGATTGGGAGGCATCCCGAAATATGGATAATGAGTGGTGATCGTCCAGACGTACGTGGTGATCGATGGGTTTTCGAGGTATTTAGTGCCTCCGGTTTCGTTCAGACCCAGAACGGACTTGTAAATGGACTGTGTGTCTGACATTGGAGTTTATTATGTGTTGATTGATTTCTGTTAAATATACATCTGTTTGGCGGCGGAGAATTTATTCTTTTACTTAACTCCCTTCTCTGAGATGCACGAGCTCAGAGGTCGTATATCGATGGACATCAGTCGCATGGCATGAATTGCCTGTGTGGCATGCTAAGATGCAGTGATCAGGGCTTCTGTTGAAAAGCAAAGTCTTGTGGTGATGATCAAAGCACCGCCGGTGTGGCGTAGCTTTGTGTATAACATAAAATCGCGAGCCTCGCACCCCGGTATGAACCAGAAACGGGAGTGGACATCAGGGAGGGCCTGCGTTTCTTCCTAGCTAGGGTGGTGTCAGTGACCTACCAGCCCTGACATTTATATACTTTTCACCTGTGTGGTTGTTGCTGTTGCGAGGCGCCTCGGTTAGATCGGACGATCCGGGTCCGATGGAGTCATTCGTTGGCTCGTTTACGCCCCAAAGGGCGGGGAAATGCAGTGTCCAGGAATTTTAATCCACATCGGTGGACCGGCCCTGACGATCCAAGGGTCACTCGAGCTCTGATCCTGAGACTCGGGCTAGGCAGTCTCGAATTCGGTAAGGACTATCTTTTGCCTTGGTTCAGGACGGAAATCCAATTTCCAAATATGTCATCGTGCGATTTTGATTGTATACCTATATATGGCGACATAGTGGTATGGGGCATTAATGCCGTCTATGATTGATAGTTATGATTCAATTATTTTCAAAACATATAAACACTAGCAATAATATCAAATGCTTTTTGTTTATTTCGTATCAATCATATTTTGGCCGTTATAAGGTAAAAACTCTATCCTCCGGTTTGCGTTGCATTGTGTGATGGGAACTGAGTCTTATGATGGCTTCATTTTTATAAAATGCATTGCGTTGTTTAAAAGAAAGATTTGTTTTAAAGCACTGGGAATCCGATGGAGTAAACCCGTTCCACGTAAGTGGCGTGGTCCTGTGATTTGCCAAATTATATATGTGTTGAGTAGATTTCTCATACCAGTCCCATGACTGACTCGTAGTTTGTTTCACTTTCAAACTCGGGTGCCCCTTTTTCTACACGGGCAGCCTTGTATTCAGGTTTAGCTGGTTCTTTCTGGATAGCTGGAGCTGAAGATGGATTCTATCATTTATCTCTTTTTATGCTGTTCAGCTCCTATTGTACATATTTTGTTTGTTTTCCGCTGTAGACATTTATGTATAGCTGAACTGTATTTGTACTAAGTAAGATCCTGTATACTGTGTAACTCTGATGATTTCTTTTATCCAGTATATTCTATTGTTCATTATCTGGTGTTTTTATTAGATTTTGTTCTGCTATTATCTGTTTCTGTGTTATATTCCAAAGATAACCCTTGCCACCGTCAGTACGGGGTTTGGGGTCGTCTCACAATGGGGATCATGCATCTAGTTCGCACGCAGGCGGCATGTTTTATTTTTATTTCCACAATCCTATTCTAATTTCTTTCAACCACAAGAGGGTATTTTTCAACCACAAAGGTATTTTTCAACCACAATATCAACCACAAACAATTATTTCCAACCATTCGTCATACCATATAATATCACGTCAATCACAAGCAATAAATATCGTCCATGGTCTGTGGACGAGGGGAGTGTGTGTATATATATATATATATTATTTCTATAATTCACTTGCATTTCATCACAATTCAAAGCATATATGTTTCATACAACGCTTGTATAATTTATACATCGCTAATATAACTTATACAACACATGTACATGAGGTATACAATGCGCATATAATTTACACTTCGCTTATATAATTTATACAACACGATTTCATTCACACAATTTAGTTTAGATTCCTCACATTGGTTTTAGTAGTGCTAAAAATCGTAGGAAGATCAGAAAAATCCGTGGCTTCTGCTAGATGGTAGAGAGCCTCCCTGCGATCCCGATGTTTCCTGTTTCATCGAATTTCGTTAACACACTAAAAAGATATGATTTTTCAAAGTTTTGCAACACTTAAAAGTGTTTTTTTCAATTCAGAAATTCAAAGCAGAAGGGTTTGCAAAGCTTCAAAACTAGGTTTTGAATTTAAATCAAAACCGTACCTCGTTGTCCCGATCAGACTATACGGCGTCGAAGGGCTACGAACTGGCTTCCTATCGATGGTGGTGGCAGCGAACTCGGCGGCTTCTCTGGCGATCGGCGGCGGCAGAAAGGGGCGAACTTCCTTGAGGTAGAACGATGCGAATACTGCACGGTTTCTGTCGAGGGTTGTTTTGATTTGAAGAGGGGAGGAAGGCGATCGGAATTGTCAACTGGAGGCGGCGGCGATATTGACCGTGGCGGCGGCGATCGAGGTGGGAAGGTCTTGAACGATTTCCGTCGTTCGTTCTGGGGTTGATCGGATTTTTTGAGATGTGAGAGAAAATAGAAGATATTTTCTAATTTATTATATTTTTAAATTCCTATAATACCCCTTCTAGCCAACGTACACCAATTTCAACCCAACGACTATTGCCCCTAGCCAAATACCCCCATTCCGGACACAATGGGATATGTTTCGTTGGCCAATTCGACTGTTACAGTCAGTTATTTTTCAAATTAAAGTATAAAACAATTTATATTCAATTTGAATATACATTTCAACTTGTCAGGGCCCCAAACTGAATCGAAAAATCCCAGAAAAATAAATCTAGCCTTGTTTTGACGATACGGTCCCAACAAAACCAGTTTCGTCGAATTCTGAGCTCATATGCAAAATGTCCATTTTCAGGTCGATCCATTTTAACAGAAATTGACCAATCACATTTTCTTTTGCCCCGCTCACATACTAGCTTCAAAAATTATGAAATTTGAAACCTAGCAATAATTTGACATCCCGGACCCAACAAAAGTGGTTTCGTCGAATTCCGAGGTCGTATGCAAAATATCTATTTTCAAGGGCTATATATGCTATATAGCGACCTTTCTGAAAATTCATTTGGCCATAACTTTTGATTCCCGTTATGAAACTTCGATTTTTCAGATTCGTTAGAAAGATATTCATGGACAGATTTAAAAATTTTCAGTTTCGCTAAAATCTGTTATATTCTCCACCCGGTACAGTCAGACAAAGTTTGTATTCAAATTTTCAAACTGCCTTACTATTCCCAATTCATTATTTTATTGAAATATGCTATTTCAATTGTTCAAATTCTTTGGTAATAACTAATTTTAAAATTTTAAAATTGGTTCACATTTTCCGGGTTATTACAAATAATGAGACATGTAGTGATAATGATGTTGGGGTTTTTGTGCGCTGCGGAAGTTTGACAAAACGCCCGAAAAAAACAGGATCTTTTTCACCCAATCACTTGAAGATGAATTTGATTGAAAAAAACACAAATAATATCGGAAATATAAGCACACAATATTCCACCCAACCACCCTCTTTATTGATTCACTAATAAAAAATTGTTTACAATCGATCTCAACTATCGTTACAAACAATTACAACTTGAACCAATAACCTTATTGAGAAATAGGTAGAGAATATCTAATGGCTAACTAATTTTAAGGAGAACACTCAATTTGGAATAGCTAAATGATCACTTTTGGTGGCTCTCACTGACCACTCTTGGTGGCTCCCACCCACTCCTGGTGGCTCTCACCCACTCTTAGTGGCTCTCACCCACACCTATTGAAGATGTTAACTAGCCTTTTTATAGAGAGAATTGCTTCATGCCCAAGAAAACTTGGCATCCAAATTATTTCATATTTGTTATAAAGCTATTTGGATAAGCACCAAATATCCTTGCAATAAATGTCCACAATATAGCAATCAATATCTCTCCATAAAATCTAGCACCAAATCTCTTCATCAAATCTAGCACCAAATCTCTTCATCAAATCTAGCACCAAATCTAGAAAAAAATCTCTCTACAAAATATGTAAGATTATTTGTTGCCCAAAATTGTGATTTGCGTATCACCGATTTCAACACTCCACCTTGATACCAAATCACAACATCTCCTCCACTCAAACAATAGCCCCTTAGCTCTCACTTTCAACCTCTTCTTTCTCAATTAAAACCATCTCGATTTTAACGGCTACGAAATAAAACCTTCATGTCTTCTCTTCAAGTCCAGGCTCAATTGATTTACAGGCTCAATCACACCTTCTTGATTTCATCAGGCCACAAGAGTACCTAATTGATTTCCAGGCTCAATCACACCTCCTCTTTATCGATATACGCCTACCACTTGATCCCTCTTCATCTACATGGATCCCTCGAGAATTATCAACGTGAAGACAACAATCGATAACATGATCCTCAACGGATCCTCAGCAGTGATCAAAACCAACCTCTCCACCTTGCTGCAGACTAGGTTCTTCATTCTAAATTCTCAAAATCTCCTACTCCACAATAGCCATCCATGAAAGCAACATCATCTCCGACTATCTACAATCTTCAATCCAAAATCACTCCAAGTTATGCGATGATCTGGCTCTGATACCAGACTGTTATGATTTTTGTGCGCAGCGGAAGCTTGACAAAACGCCCGAAAAAAACAGGATCTTTTTCACCCAATCACTTGAAGATGAATTTGATTGAAAAAAACACCAATAATATCAGAAATATGAGCACATGATATTCCACTCCACCACCCTCTTTATTGATTCACTAATAAAAAATTGTTCACAATCGATCTCAACTATGTTACATATAATTACAACTTGAACCAATAACCTTATTGAGAAATAGGTAGAGAATATCTAATGGCTAAATAATTTGAAGGAGAAAACTCAATTTGGAATAGCTAAATGATCACTTTTGGTGTCTCTCACCCACCACTCTTGGTGGCTCCCACCCACTCTTGGTGGCTCTTACCCACACCTAATGAAGATGTTAGCTAGCCTTTTTTATAGAGAGAATTGCTTCATGCCCAAGAAAACTTGGCATCCAAATTATCTTCATATTTGTTATAAAACTATTTGGATAAGAACCAAATATCCTTGCAATAAATGTCCACAAATATAGCAATCAATATCTCTCCATAAAATCTAGCACCAAATCTCTTCATCAAATTTAGCACCAAATCTCTTCATCAAATCTAGCACCAAATATAGCAACAAATCTCTTCACAAAATATGTAAGATTATTTGTTGCCCAAAATTGTGATTTGCATATCACCGATTTCAACAAATGAGTAAATGACAATGACACCTTCCAGAGCTATATGCAAAAAGTAAATAAAATAACTTAAATGGTCAGCTAATTCATCATCTAAAACAAACTTAATAGCTTGCCATCTAATAATTAAATAAATTATATCTAGCTAATCAAATAATTTTCTTATATTTGCAAACTAAATACTAATTTATTACAAATCTAAGATCATCACTGAAATACATAAATTTAAAAAAATTCCCTCCTGAAATTCTATTTGCCTTGTTGGAAAACCTGTTGACATACAACAATAGTTACATAGTGCATAGCATCTAAAGAAGACCCAAATGAATCATCCAAATGTCTATAAAACAGTTGTTCTTCATAAAAGTAAGCACCACTCAAATTTGCCATAATGATGAATTTCTGAAACCGAAACAAATTGTTATGAATCATGATATTATATTTTAGTGATAAATTAAGTTACGAAAGAATAATGTATGAAATATGAAGCAATACAATATCTATCATTTTAGCAGCTAATGCATAAACGAAATGTTAACTTTGTGTTCATCCAACCATTCCATTTTGTGCTGTTTACTTTGTGTCATTTTGCTTTAGTCATAATTCTGCCAACCACTCCAAATTAATAATATTATAGTAGCCATTTTCCTGAACAAAAAAATCATCATATTACATGTAAAAAAATGCCTATAGTTTATTGGGAAGCTTGTAGAAATCAATCTAGAGCACAACAATCTAACTTACTGCTTAAAAAATTGGAGTGAGCATAATTGATAACTAAGTTCTTTAGTGCTCCTAAATGGATGAAGTAATACAACAATGTTGATAATAGAAATTCAGTTGATTGACTATTGTACAACACGGTTGAAAACTAAAACATTTGAAAACCCACACTAATTTTCTCTGTTTCATGAATAAAACTTGTAAAAAGAAATGCTTTTAGTATGGAAAATAATATAGGATACTTAGAAACAAAAATAAATGGATATTCTTATAATTATAATTTTGCATTGGTGAAAGAAAAGAAAAATGGGAAATAAAATTATGCATGGTTATTATGAGCAGGTCTAAGAAATAAAAATTAAAACTATACATGTCTTAAAAATAGAACTATGCACGAAATAAAAGTTACATTGATTATTTATGGTACACATTCTACAGTGAAAATTAAACATGGAAAATACCCACTTTATATAGAAATTTCATCTACCATAAATTATCTACAATATTAGTGCAAAATTGTGGTAGATAATTAATTACACTGGATATAACGACCCGCCTTTTTGCCCAGTTCTCGCCGGTAATTAAATCTACTTAAACCGTTCATAAAGACGAATTGTTATGGATACATACATATATTGGACAAAATAACAGAACTTTTTATTGCAAAATACAATGTTACATCAGAGTTACATAGAATATCAGAGTTACAACATAAACAGCGGAAGAAAGTAAAATATAATCTTAGCGGAAGAAACCATATGAAATAACAGAAGCTCCAAACTCTTGTGTGAACTCCAACTCTAAAAGTGCTCCCAATCCTGCTCCAACGATCTATAACTGCAAAACTAAACTACTAGCTGCCCGTGCAAAAATTATGGGCACCCAGAGTTTAGGTGTGGAAACAATAAACTCCAGGTTAGTCGTGGGACTGGTGTGTGAACTCAAAACAGTTATCATTAGATTCATTTTAAAGTTGGGAAATTCACCGGATCACGCCGCTAACGCGGAACGAATTTACTCTATGTGAAACACCCGTGCATATAAATGCGCAATGACTTTTGAAAATGAAGCTATCATAAGCTCGTCCCACATCACACAATGTAAGCGCACACTAGATGGGCGAGTTTTATCTTATGATAGCCAAACATGCTTTCATACGTGAAAATCCTATTTAATAGCAAAATACATATATATAGTGTGGAAACATTTCGCAATAAATGTATTAATCCTAGACGGCATAATACCCCATCCTATTATGTCGCCATATATATATATATATATATATATATATATATATATATATATATATATATATATATATATATATGTGTGTGTGTGTGTGTGTGTACAAACCAAAACCGTGTGGCACGTATTGGAGATTTGGGTTTCCAACTTGATGATTCCTGGCACGAAAGATCAATCGGAATACAAACGAAATGTAATCAAGGGTTTTTCATCCAGACGCGGACACCAATACAAATCGCGAGGTAGATCAACGGTTTTCGACCAGACGCGGCCCCCCGAACATACCCTATTACATAAGTCATAAGTGGTTTCCTACTGCTGCAGCGGTCATCATCAATTCATATATATGCACAACCTAACCGCCAGTTTCTCATCATCCGGGGTGTGAGGTTTGTCGATGTCACGTCATACACAAAGCTATGCTTTGATAAGCCATTCTTTGATCATCACCATCTCGTTTCATAACTCAAGTATGCCACATTGACAATTCACGACATATCACTGATTTTCAATCAATGCATACCCTCTAAGTTTATATGACTTAGAGATGAGGAAAATATATTGCCACAAATCCGATATACATGAATGGAAATCAGTGTTATGTGGTCAATTTCAATGTCAGACACACCATCCATACAAGTCCGTTCTGGGACTAAACAGAACAACAACCCGAAAATACTTAAATATGTTCAGGTCTCATGTAACTCATACCTCTTATCGGTGGCCTACCTAACCGAGATATCAATCAACAATCAATCTAAACAAATTCAAATACTCCCGGTCATCATTCGTCATTTACCGAGTCTTGAATTGCTTCATAACGTCGTAATATTACTTGGAATGGTTTTCGAAAATATACTCGATCCCGGTCTTTCCAAGTAATAAGCGTACTTTAAATTAGTAGCTATGGTTTACACAGGCTTTTCAATTCAAATCTCCTCCCAAATATTTATCAATTCATTTACAACTCAAGATTTGAATTAATTAAATTTCATTATCATCTTATCTCTTCTTTGAAGTCAAAGATTATACCTTCGCTTCAATTTCTTACCCTTAATTCCTTTAAATCAAAGATTTGATTAAATCCCGAATTACGATATAAATTTCCACAACTCAATCTCATTGGGTTTCAAGAATGATATTATTGAAGATACGATTCATGACAAAACCCAAATCAAGTCGATTTTTGAATCATAAGTTACACAGAAATTGTATCCACTTATATTCGATATAAATTCTCATAATCAACGAATACTGTAAGTGGAATAACGATATAATAATATCTTCCAAATTCCTCAGATAGTATACGTTTACACCACAGAATTTCATATCAAATATCTGAAGATTATTCCTATCTAACTTATCTCAGTCAACTTAGGAAACTCGTATCTTAATTTAAAAGATTTATCCAACTCTTTGACATTAGATCTGGATAGAAATACCATCAACTTATACTTAATATTAATTTTCGTATCCAACTCATATTATAAGCGGAATAACGGTGAGTTATCTTTTAAATTCCTCAAATAATAAGAGTTTTCATTTACCAAATTAATATTAAACATCCGAAGATTTATCTCCAACCATATCGAAATTTTAAAAACCCGTTTTAATATTAAATAAATCAATTTAAATTCCATATAAAGTATTTCCAATACTTTTGAACTTTTGAAAACATTCCACCAATCATTTAAAAATGATTACTTATAGTTCAGAAAATAGTTTGCAGGTTAAAAACTTCAAAATAGATTATTTTCAAAGGAAGCGTTACAATAGCATTTCAAAAGTGTTACAAAAGCGTTACAAAACAGTTATCTTAACTATTTTGATCAAAATATCATTTATCTTAGCCAAATCTTAAACTTTACAATTCAAAACACCTTTTCATAATTTGTAATGATTTTACAAATTTTTTCCATATTTTTAAAACATTTAAAAATAGCTGTTTATAGTTATGGTCAACAATTGTTCTTACATCGATCTTTTCCAAAACGGTTTCAAACATAACTTGAAAATTATAACTCGAATTTAAAATCTGCTTTCACTCATTTGAAAGTTCTTGTTAATATAAATCAAATGTTTTTCGTTTCATGGAAATTTGATTTAAGTTACAAAAATTATAAGCGTTTAAAGTTTGCATCTAAAATACACAAATTGCCGTTGTGCGAGAAGATCTATTTTGACCGCAAATAAAATTATTCTTAGTACTTCAAAATACCTTAAAAAAACCATTATATACCATTTAAATCATTTAAGGTAATTTACATTGACTTTCCAAATTATCACATGATCAAAATTCAACTTTTATTTTCTACTTAATTAAATATTAAATTAAAATCCAATTTATTTCTAAATTCAAATAACTTCAAATTAACCATCCCATTCGTCGGACCAGTTAGGGATAGCCAGGGAGAGCAGAAAACTTTATTTCCAAACCCAAGCCTAGACACTATCCTCTCTGTCATCCTAGAACTTTCTGGTGTATATGATATTTTTAATATAAAGAGACCTCGTTCATATTCAAATTTCAAAATCTCATTTCGAATTTAAATTGAAAATAATATATTTTACCAAAACTGTTTCAGATAGATATAAAGATCGTTGTACAGAATCAATACATAATTCAAATCATTCCCAATCCTAATTCAATATTTAAAAAGTTAATATTTAATTCAAAACTAACAATTTAATTATTATTTAATGATTAAATAAAATCGTATATAGGAAGGAGATTTTAAATCGATCACCCATATATTTCCACAACCACGGGGTGTGTGTGTAATATCATGCAATGCAATCATATTTATCCAAATGAACCATATGACCAGATGGATACGAATTCATTCATCACAAACAAACAGTTTAACGGTGCACAAGCGTTACGGTCAATAACGCTTACCAGTGTTCAGTGTATTATCTAACTACATGCACATCCATTCACATAATAACATCCATCACACAATCATCATCAACAAATTTTAATTATCTCAGCTAATTATAATTAACTAATTTAAACAAATAATTTTAAATTAGAAGTTCTCACCTAACAGCTCTCCAAATCTTCACGGTAGGCGAGCCTAGTTGAGTGAATCATCGGACAGTATTTCGGTGCAACGCCTTCTTCACAAATATATATAATATACTAATCTCCCTTTATATTATAAGAGGAGGAGGAGGAGAATGACGAACTTTGGCAAGGTGGTGGTGGAAAAGAGGAAGACTTATGCCATGAAAACCATGGCCATAAGCTTTAAGAAGAAGAGAGAAAGAAAAGAAGTGAGAATGAATGAAAAAGTGGAAGGAAAGGGTGGTATTTATAGGAAAAGAGGAGTAAGGAGAGAGTGACACATCATAGGACATGTGTATTTCATGCATGGAATGTTGCATGCAAAATTAGAAGTGTCTCAACACTTGTAAAAAGGAGATGGAATGTGTTTTTGGTAGCATTTACCTTAAACGTTATGAAAACAAAGAGCAACGCATAATACTAATGCTACTAATTTATGTTATCTTTTGACAAATCCGATCGAACGACAAATAATATCGGTGAATCCAAATTATTAATAATCATTCTTGTAAATCCATAAAATAAAATTTCCTTTAACAAATTCATATTTTACAAATCAATATTATCAAAATTTGAAAATATTATTGCTTAAACATAAAGCCTGAGTAAGTTCAGTAACTTCTAGCATGTGAACATGGAAAAACAAAACGACAAGAATTAACTGAATACAAGATAACACCATGATGATAGGATCAGCAAGATTAGACAAGATTAACACAAGATATGCTAAGATAAGATTAACTGGATATGCTCTAATACTTTCGCCGCTTCGCTATTTCCTTGTTATACTGGTTTCTATATCTCTGCACCACCTAACTAGTGTCCCAACTAGTAACGATAACGTGATCCCAATCCCTGTAGTTTCCATTGCCTCCAGGCATACATTTATTATTTATTACCTAGATCTAATCTAGGGTTTTCTATCAAGTGCTTTATAGATTCAACTAGAGTTTACGCTATCTGCTGAACGCTTCTCGGATTCAGGGTTTATGCCACCTAGTCCAACTGGGGATTATGCTACCTGTCGAACGATGCCCCCAAGTCTAGGACACATTACCTAGAGTGATATATGTTCCTATACTTCCCCACGCATGTATCGCGAATCGTTATCGCTTGTCTAGATGCACATGTCCTGTAATGTGCGGCCCGAGTCCTGTGGCAGGGCAAATCAAGAAACACAGAACTCGGTCGGGAGCTTTCAGATATCTGCCGATGCAGATGCTAAGGTCTGTTTTTATTCCAGTGACTATGGTCCCACTCGACCCCTCCCTCAACTAATGAACGACACACCTTGAAAAATGAGAACTATACACAGGCCCTCTATGCCCCACTAAACTATGGCCATCCTCACCCATAACTAGATAGCAAGTATATGGTCTTTTGGAGTTCTCCGCCTTTCCGCTTCACGTATCTCGACTGACTCAAGATGGATGGTAGACGACGAGTTGCTATCACAGGGCTACCATTTTCTCGCCGAATCACGTTGGTCCATCCTAGTCTTTAGGTTGCCATATATTGCAACCAAGGCATACCCCTGGTTCTTCTAACGTAGACCTTAACCTCTGTGAGCCCAGGAGGATCATCTGCAGCCTCATAGAGGGATACCAGGAGTACCCTCACGTCCCCTCGAAGCCTTGGGCTTCGTAACCCAATTCGTTGGAGCCTTCTTTTTACTCAGACGGACGTTCGCTCCTTCCTGTGTTATACTAAGAATTACTACTTAGTTTTGCTAACTAAGGTTTACAACTTAGTTTCCAGAATCGTTGTTTTCTTAACTAAGGTTTACTACTTAGCTCCCTTTCTCGTCCATTTGGATTGGTTAAGTGTCATTAGTCAATTCAAGCTAACTTAACCCTCTTCATTTATCCTGATAAACTGGTTAAGTGTTATCAGTAATTCATGTTGACTTAACCCTACCACAAACCAAGTTATACTGGTTAAGTATTTCTTACTACTTAACCCTATTCATTCATCCTGTATTGGTTAAGTGTTCCTTTTTAACTTAACCTTGCCCATCTGTTTTAACTAACATTTTATTAATGGTTAAGTATTATCCCTTCATGTTTTAGACTTAACCCTGTTCCTTAATTACAATCTGATGGTTAAGTGTTCAAGTTTACTTAACCTTACGGTCTAGTCCAGCTAACATATCAAATTGGCTAAGTGTATTAACTTTACTTAACCCCACCTTCTAGTCTAGTTAACATGTTAATTTGGCTAAGTGTTTTCTTAGTTACTTAACCCCTACAAATCTTGTCTTGTTACCATGTTAAGTTGGTTAAGTGTCCCTATGGACTTAGCCCTCCCATTCTAGCTTAACTATGTTAAGTTGGTTAAGTGTTCCTATGGACTTAACCCTCCCATTCTAGCTTAACTGTGTTAAGTGTTTGTATGAACCTAACCCCCACCCATCTGTTTTGTTATCATGTTGAATTGGTTAAGTGTCTTAGTTAACTTAACCCTACCATTCTTGTTCTAGATTTAACTAAATAAATTAAAGCCGCGACCACTCACATTAGACAGATATTGTTGCGATTACTGGATGTGCCGGTTGGTTCCGGGCAGGTTTACATCGCAACTCAGCCTAACCTCGGGTTAGGCATATTCGTGTTTTCTAAGTTCAAAGGGTTTTGATTAATTTTCAAATCAGGTTTTGAAAGTAACCATCCCGTCCGTCGGATCAGTTAGGGATAGCCAGGGAGAGCAGGAAACTTGTATTTTCCAAACCCAAGCCTAGACACTATCCTCTCTGTCACCCTAGAACTTTCTGGTGTATTATTAAAAGAGATGTCGTTAATAAACCTTTAATTTGTCTAAATTTACATTTTCTCTTTTAGGACAAATTCTATAAGTAAATCATTCCTAATTTACTTATTTCCTAATTACTCTTTTAATGTAAATTGTCAACATTTATTCTTATGGCCCATTTTCCCCTCTATATCATATTTATGCTTTTTGGTATGTAAACTATACCAAATTAAGTGTCACTAACCATGATTTTTGCCGAACATGACAATTACTCGCAATTATGGCCAATTTCAAATTTATTCCAATATACTTATTATGCCAAATTAGCTAATCCAATTCCGATTTAACATTCTAATTACAGTTCATGTCAAACTAGACTTATTATTCTAGTTCACAGTTCATGTAAATGCTAGATTTACAAGTCAATACTAGATTCAAATTACACATCCTATAATTCATGTCAAATTTATCCAATTTTCATTTCTATGAACATGCCATAATACATGTTCTCAATTTATGCCAATTTCCAAGTTTATAACTACGTTTTTAGTAAATTTCATATTTTGCCCAAATCTTATTCCCACCGTTCGTATAATCGTGATACAATCTAGATTATAGATAAATCTAGATTCGTTGAAAATACGGAATGAACCAAAGATGCTATGAAAAAGATAGACATAATAACTGTCATAAAATGATAATTTACTAATTACAGACCTAACGATTTACACTGAAATTGATCTAAAACATCGAAAGCCTATAGGTCTGAAAATCTTATGACATAAAAAGGGTTGAATAACGACGTAGGTTCAAGAACATGGGTAGACCTAACTTAACAGGTAAATTCCCAAGATCTAAAACCAAAGAAAACCAAGAATAGACAGAATAGATAATCAGGTTTAGACCCAATTTCACAGTCACAAAACTTAAGCAACACTTTCCTAGTCATGAATCATAGGTGTTTAATCACAGTTGTCCTTGTTATGTCATAGGCAATAGTTTATGTTTCCTAATCAAAGGCATAGGCTTGTGTTCATAGTTAAGGAAATAATTCTCATAGTCATGAGTCACAGTCATAGGCAGTGTTCATAGTCATAGGCAATGTTCATAGTCAAAGAGGCATAAGGTTTTAAGGTCCATAGTTTCATAGTCACAGTCTCATTGGTCATCGAATCATAACAGTTCTTAATTAAGTCCAAAGATATAAGCACTGATTCGAATAGAAAGATTTGGCATATTCTTTTATTCCTTTAATTTCATGTCACGAATAGAGAAAACGTTCAAATCTAAAAAGTAACCGACTTACATTGATCGGTTTTTAGAATAGAAAGATGGCGTTGCAATGATTCGTGCGACGTTGCTCGAAACCGTTTGAGTTAGCCTTTGATTCTTATCTTGAAGCTTTAATCTTGATTCGAATCTCCTCTTGACAAACTTGAGCAGCATAACCTTGTCTTGGATTTTCGTATTATTTTATTTTAATTAGAATTAGAGCAGAGTATAGGCATAGAGAAGTTGTGAGGAGAAAATATGAGGCCTAGGGGTGTTTTTATAGTGTAGAAGTCAACGAATCTGGTCAGAATGGCGTCCGGATACAGAAAAATGGATCAGGCTACAGATCTGGAAAAAGTGGGGAGGTCGACCCCCAGGTTGACCTATGGGGGGGAGGTCGACCCCCAGGTCGACACCCTGGTCGACCTGGGTACCCAGGTCGACCCCCTGGTCGACCTGGGTCCTGGGCGGGAAATTTCCCGCCCAGCCCGCTTCTGAGTCTGTTTTGAAATTTGGAACTTCGCTGAAACTTCCGGAGGCCATATCTTCCTCATACGGACTCCGATTTACGCAAACTCGGACTCGTTTTCATGAAGAATTCCGAGACGAACGCAATGGCGCAGCCCGTTTCTCTTTATTTTGATTTTACAATTTAATTCTGCCTTGATTTGTGAATCTTAGTGTTATAGAATTATGGGGTGTTACATTCTCCCCCACTTAAAAGGATTTCGTTCCCGAAATCTTCAAGTTAGGAAGAATGTGTCCTACCATCCAATCACCCATCTACTCAACCATTCAATCACAGGCATTCATTGTCCTTAAAAGATTTCTAATGCTTTCATGTTCATATGCATAGTGTGTGTATATGTCTTTATCTAATGCAAAATCAGGCGGTCTACTGATTCAGTTGACCTCCTCAATGCGAATCATGTCAGTGCCATGTGTCCAATCATGTATGCAAGCATCCCTAGTTATGTAAATACTACATGCGTGCATAGCCATTCATCCATATGCAACATCCATATGATAACATATCAAGTTCAACTTACAAACAAATACATATCTGTAAATGCAATATGAAAGCGTCCGAACTAATCTAGTGCCTAATACGTATGCATATGCATTCACGAGCAACCATTAGCAACCACTTGCAACCATCAACCATAACATGTTTCAAATACATGTTTACATCCATTGGCTTCTACCTAGGGATCGAATATACGACCAAGAGGATATACTTTGGAAAGAGAGAAACAATTATGCGTAAAGCTCCTAAAAGAAATCAAGGATGCACCCTTAAGGAAAAAGGGTATGATGCTAGTATCTAGCCTTCTTGAGCTTTACTCCACTGTATCTTAACTAATTTAACTTCACGATTGGGAAGTTTCAGACCTCCATTTCCAAAATAAACAAATGTCAATCATGATACTGAGTGTATATACTAGAATGATCAGAGGTCTCTCCTCTTAGCTTATCCATCATGCCATAACTATGAGAGTCAAAAGGTCACTACGTGCTTTTTAGAGTGCCTGCCACAACTATTCATCTCTCACGCAAACCATCCTAGTCGACCTCGACATTCCTCAAGTATAAGCCCCAAAGGCCTAAACCAATATCAGACAAGCACCCAAGGAATATCTCCTCCGAATTTAGATGATCGACATGAGATGATATAAGCAAACTCGATAGCTATTCTCAAATCCCTACTAACCAAAAATAAACTGGTCGGACCACCAATTGGATTTGAGACTCTAGTGGGATCTTTCTACTATACAAGTACTATGGTGCAGAGACTCAACTATGGAAGTGGATATGAACAAATGCGAAGCGCTAAAACCAAAGGAAAGAGTACGAACAGCAAAACTAGATTCTTCTAACAGAACTTTACTACCTTTCTCCTAGGTATGCTTGGTGGTGAAAGTATGTACTTGCCCTTCTGAAAATCTTGTCCTTTGCCCTTAATTACATGCCCTATTACACCATAGTAAAGATACTTCCTCTTGTCTTAGGTTTTATAATTCCTTCCTCCTTTGTGAGCTAAATCTACATCCATGAATTCCTCATCCTCTTCCGTGTGTAGTCATGTTGACAAATCTCTCAAAAGCTGCTTCCATCGTACAGAAAACCCTATAAGCTTGAAAGAAAACTGGCCGTAGGTGAAACAACTACGACTATGGATGGAAGCCAGGCACGACTTCGCCCATCGATGAGGTTACCTCCCAGAAAGCCAGGAGCCCCTGAGACTCAAGAAAGAAGGAGATAAGAATTCAAACAGAGGAAGAGAAGATAGTGCGTATGGCTTTGGGGAATATGCCTTTAAAACAAATCTTTTCTCTTGAAAATGCTTCTTTTAAAACCGTTTTGAAAATAATTTTTCAAATCCTTTATCTGATCTGGTAACCTTCAGCTCTGATACCACGTGTAATATCCTACATCCGTTAGTGTCACTCACAAAGGGAATGCACTAAGTTCTGTGGAGCATTTAGGGTAAAAGATGCAGATAAATTACAAGACAGACAAAAAATACAACAGCAGAAAATAAAACTTTGCTTTATTGATAAAATAGTTTGTACAACGATTTCTTTATAATATCAGAGTATCATCTGTCTTACAAAATAAAGAAGCATAAAACAACATTTATATTCCCCAATGTAGCAAGAGCCAGCCATAGCATCTGAAAAGAGAATCCAAGCAAAACTTCGACAAATCTTCAAGCTGGGAAAGAGTGACAATCCAACTTAACCTGAGCTATACTATTCCCTTCTTTACAACCTGGGGGGGGGGGACGGAAGAAAAGAAGACGAAAGAAAAACAGAGTCAGACATAAAGCCTGAGTAAGTTCAGTAACTTCTAGCATGTGAACATGGAAAAACAAAACGACATGAATTAACTGAATACAAGATAACACCATGATGATAGGATCAGCAAGATTAGATAAGATTAACACAAGATATGCTAAGATAAGATTAACTGGATATGATCTAATACTTTCGCCGCTTCGCTATTTCCTTGTTATACTGATTTCTATATCTCTGCACCACCTAACTAGTGTCCCAACTAGTAACGATAACGTGATCCCAATCCCTGTAGTTTCCATTGCCTTCAGGCATACATTTATTATTTATTACCTAGTTCTAATCTAGGGTTTTCTATCAAGTGCTTTCTAGATTCAACTAGAGTTTACGCTATCTGCTGAATGCTTCTCGGATTCAGGGTTTATGCCACCTAGTCCAACTAGGGATTATGCTACCTGTCGAATGATGCCCCCAAGTCTAGGACACATTACCTAGAGTGGTATATGTTCCTATACTTCCCCACGCATGTATCGCGAATCGTTATCGCTTTTCTAGATGCACATGTCCTGTAATGTGCGGCCCGAGTCCTGTGGCAGGGCAAATCAAGAAACACATAACTCGGTCGGGAGCTTTCAGATATCTGCCGATGCAAATGCTAAGGTCTGTTTTTATTCCAGTGGCTATGGTCCCACTCGACCCCTCCCTCAACTAATGAAAGGCACACCTTGAAAAATGAGAACTATACGCAGGCCCCCTATGCCCCACTAACCTATGGCCATCCTCACCCATAACTAGATAGCAAGTATATGGTCTTTTGGAGTTCTCCACCTTTTCGCTTCACGTATCTCGACTGACTCAAGATGGATGGTAGATGACGAGTTGCTATCACAGGGCTACCGTTTTCTCACCGAATCATGCTGGTCTATCCTAGTCTTTAGGTTGCCATATATTGCAACCAAGGCATACCCCTGGTTCTTCTGACGTAGACCTTAACCTCTGTGAGCCCAGGAGGATCATCTGCAGCCTCACAGAGGGATACCAGGAGTACCCTCATGTCCCCTCGAAGCCTCGGGCTTCATAACCCAATTCGTTGGAGCCTTCTTTTTACTCAGACGGACGTTCGCTCCTTCCCGTGTTATACTAAGAATTACTACTTAGTTTTGCTAACTAAGGTTTACAACTTAGTTTCCAGAATCGTTGTTTTCTTAACTAAGGTTTACTACTTAGCTCCCTTTCTCGTCCATTTGGATTGGTTAAGTGTCATTAGTCAATTCAAACTAACTTAACCCTCTTCATTTATCCTGATAAACTGGTTAAGTGTTATCAGTAATTCATGTTGACTTAACCCTACCACAAACCAAGTTATATTGGTTAAGTATTTCTTATTACTTAACCCTATTCATTCATCTTGTGTTGGTTAAGTGTTCCTTTTTAACTTAACCTTGCCCATTTGTTTTAACTAACATTTTATTAATGGTTAAGTATTATCCCTTCATGTTTTAGACTTAACCATATTCCTTAATCACAATCTGATGGTTAAGTGTTCAAGTTTACTTAACCCTAAGGTCTAGTCCAGCTAACATATCAAATTGGCTAAGAGTGTTAACTTTACTTAACCCCACCTTCTAGTCTAGTTAACATGTTAATTTGGCTAAGTGTTTTCTTAGTTACTTAACCCCTACAAATCTTGTCTTGTTACCATGTTAAGTTGGTTAAGTGTCCCTATGGACTTAGCCCTCCCATTCTAGCTTAACTATGTTAAGTTGGTTAAGTGTTCCTATGGACTTAACCCTCCCATTCTAGCATAATTGTGTTAAGTGTCTGTATGAACCTAACCCCCACCCATCGGTTTTGTTATCATGTTGAATTGGTTAAGTGTCTTAGTTAACTTAACCCTACCATTCTTGTTCTAGCTTTAACTAAATAAATTAAAGCCGCGACCACTCACATTAGACAGATATTGTTGCGATTACTGGATGTGCCGGTTGGTTCCGGGCAGGTTTACATCGCAACTCAGCCTAACCTCGGGTTAGGCATATTCGTGTTTTCTAAGTTCAAAGGGTTTTGATTAATTTTCAAATCAGGTTTTGAAAGTAACCATCCCGTCCGTCGGATCAGTTAGGGATAGCCAGGGAGAGCAGGAAACTTGTATTTTCCAAACCCAAGCCTAGACACTATCCTCTCTGTCACCCTAGAACTTTCTGGTGTATTATTAAAAGAGATGTCGTTAATAAACCTTTAATTTGTCTAAATTTACATTTTCTCTTTTAGGACAAATTCTATAAGTAAATCATTCCTAATTTACTTATTTCCTAATTACTCTTTTAATGTAAATTGTCAACATTTATTCTTATGGCCCATTTTCCCCTCTATATCATATTTATGCTTTTTGGTATGTAAACTATACCAAATTAAGTGTCACTAACCATGATTTTTGCCGAACATGACAATTACTCGCAATTATGGCCAATTTCAAATTTATTCCAATATACTTATTATGCCAAATTAGCTAATCCAATTCCGATTTAACATTCTAATTACAGTTCATGTCAAACTAGACTTATTATTCTAGTTCACAGTTCATGTAAATGCTAGATTTACAAGTCAATACTAGATTCAAATTACACATCCTATAATTCATGTCAAATTTATCCAATTTTCATTTCTATGAACATGCCATAATACATGTTCTCAATTTATGCCAATTTCCAAGTTTATAACTACGTTTTTAGTAAATTTCATATTTTGCCCAAATCTTATTCCCACCGTTCGTATAATCGTGATACAATCTAGATTATAGATAAATCTAGATTCGTAGAAAATACGGAATGAACCAAAGATGCTATGAAAAAGATAGACATAATAACTGTCATAAAATGATAATTTACTAATTACAGACCTAACGATTTACACTGAAATTGATCTAAAACATCGAAAGCCTATAGGTCTGAAAATCTTATGACATAAAAAGGGTTGAATAACGACGTAGGTTCAAGAACATGGGTAGACCTAACTTAATAGGTAAATTCCCAAGATCTAAAACCAAAGAAAACCAATAATAGACAGAATAGATAATCAGGTTTAGACCCAATTTCATAGTCACAAAACTTAAGCAACACTTTCCTAGTCATGAATCATAGGTGTTTAATCACAGTTGTCCTTGTTATGTCATAGGCAATAGTTTATGTTTCCTAATCAAAGGCATAGGCTTGTGTTCATAGTCAAGGAAATAATTCTCATAGTCATGAGTCACAGTCATAGGCAGTGTTCATAGTCATAGGCAATGTTCATAGTCAAAGAGGCATAAGGTTTTAAGGTCCATAGTTTCATAGTCACAGTCTCATTGGTCATCGAATCATAACAGTTCTTAATTAAGTCCAAAGATATAAGCACTGATTCGAATAGAAAGATTTGGCATATTCTTTTATTCCTTTAATTTCATGTCACGAATAGAGAAAACGTTCAAATCTAAAAAGTAACTGACTTACATTGATCGGTTTTTAGAATAGAAAGATGGCGTTGCAATGATTCGTGCGACGTTGCTCGAAACCGTTTGAGTTAGCCTTTGATTCTTATCTTGAAGCTTTAATCTTGATTCGAATCTCTTCTTGACAAACTTGAGCAGCATAACCTTGTCTTGGATTTTCGTATTATTTTATTTTAATTAGAATTAGAGCAGAGTATAGGCATAGAGAAGTTGTGAGGAGAAAATATGAGGCCTAGGGGTGTTTTTATAGTGTAGAAGTCAACGAATCTGGTCAGAATGGCGTCCGGATACAGAAAACGAACCAGGCTGCAGATCTGGAAAAAGCGGGGAGGTCGACCCCCAGGTCGACACCCTGGTCGACCTGGGTACCCAGGTCGACCCCCAGGTCGACCCCCTGGTCGACCTGGGTCCTGGGCGGGAAATTTCCCGCCCAGCCCGCTTCTGAGTCTGTTTTGAAATTTGGAACTTCGCTGAAAATTCCGGAGGCCATATCTTCCTTATGCGGACTCCGATTTACGCAAACTCGGACTCGTTTTCATGCAGAATTCCAAGACGAACGCAATGGAGCAGCCCGTTTCCCTTGAGTTTGATTTTAAAATTTAATTCTGCCTTGATTTGTGAATCTTAGTGTTACAGAATTACGGGGTGTTACAATTTCTATCTTAATATATCGGAGATATAATGGTCAGAACCACGGCTCATATCACACTAATTTACACTAAAGGTAGAGTCTAAGGAAACTTCTATGGTCTCGTGATTACTAGGGTCGTCACTGGTCATGATTAAAATCAAATCATCTGAGTTAGATCCAGAGTTGCTACCATTACCACAAAAGAGAAACTGGGATAGATACTGTCTAGTACTTAGATGTTTATGACCCTAAAAAATTTAAAGTTTAGAAATTGTCTTTCTAACTTACTCTTACGGAACCCATGTTTTTCTTATCAATTATAAGACTAAGCGCTCAAATTAGAAATTTAAATCCAAGTACTCAAATAAAATTTTCCCTAATCGTTCAATTATCTTGCAATATAACATCTTGGCTAAATTCAGTATTAGAAATTCTATTGCTCTCAACACAAATCAAGTTCAGTTTTAGAGATAATTCAAAATACTGGTTTCAATCTAAATTAGTTCACTTTTCCAAGGCTTTATCTTAGCAGGGCAAAAGGAAGAATTCAGAAATAAAGTTGGGCAGTAAAAATTTCAAGCACGACAATTCAGGGTGATATTCAAAAGATGACAATGGGTCGAGCAAAATCCAACGACAAGGGAAAAGATAGAATTATACTTCGAAATACTCATTCTATTTCAAATTTTATTCCAATCGTTTCCAATCTCATCACATATTAACCCATTTATAAGTTGAATTTATACTCATTTAATATTTCTATTTTAATTGTCATATTCACCTAATCGAATAACACTTTCTCTAAATCCACTTTGAAATTCGAAATATATATAATCTCTTTTTCATTCTTGTTTAAATATCAAATCTTGTTTAGAAACATTTTCTTACTTAACTAGCCATAAAATCTTTTAAATTGTTTTATTTAAAAACACCATCACGCTTCCTCCGCGCACTCTGATTATGTGTATATTCAAACTAGTATTGGTAAAACATCCCAAAACATTGATTTCAAAATTTCCGGAACCAAATCCTCAAAATTAATATTTAAAATCCAAATTTTCTTGCATAAGTTGGATTCTATATTTCAAAGAAAACTCATTTATTGAGGTTCTGTTACAAAATATCTTGGATAAATTAAAGTTATCGACACGGTTTCACACGACACAAAGAGGCATACATAGATCAATTCAAAATTCCATGTGCTCAAGTCAAGTAAAGATGCATAGAAGTTCCATGCTAATTTTTGCATGAAAGGTATACATAGACCAAATCAGGTTTCATGAGCTTGGAATAGAAATTCAACATCTAATGAGCATCAACAGGTGCAAAGGTTCGAATCAAATACTTGGCCAAATGCACATGATACAAAGGTACGAATGACACTACTCAATAGCAGATGGTTGGAATTTAAATGGACAGTCTAGCCCAAGATGGGGACTCACATGCAAACAAGGATACAAATTCTAACAGTTTAATCATGGGATACTCGTTAAATCTTCATAATTTTCCTCTTGAATAAATCTTACTTTAACAACTTCATTTTCTTCCTTTGTGCTTCAAGTGAATACTTGTTGAGAAATTTTCGTTTGACCCACTCGTTCATGTCGGTTTCTCTTAACAAGGGAAAATATAAAATTCAATCGATTTGTTCAATACATATTCTATTTTATCATATTAACCTTGTTGCTCAAAATTCGTATAGCTTCAGGTGGGAAAATCGGTCTTCTCCTCACTTAAGACATTTACCATAATTTGATTAAATTGTATCGTCAAAATCGAAATATGGGGTGAACCAAGCTCGCTTACATGCATTTTCAAAATTTCACTTTTCAGTTCTTCAAGTGAGATTAGCTTCTAAAATATATCCTTGCGATTTTGACAAATAGTCTGATTCACGCTTCTAATTATCAGTTAAGTATGCGTTTAACTTAACTACCTTATGTTAAATTCATTTTTCGCATATCCCATTTCATAACATAATGCATTCAATACTTCGATAGTCATTTGCGAAATCAATTTTACAATTGTGAGGACGTCGCAAAGCACTTTCAATTGTTTATTCATACAGCTATTAGTACTTCTTGACGTCTCGATCAGAAACATATAGTCATCCCACTTTCGAAACCCAAAAATAAGACTGATGACGATCGATCAATCACTAGAATTATCCCCAAGCGACTAGAATGTGATTCTATATCCATCTAGTATATATTGGCTTCACATATACGTTGATCAGACGTATATTCAAAACCTCTACATACTCGATAGTCCAATCGTGACGTCGAATAAAACACTCAAAACCCTTATTTCCAATTATATTTCAAAATATATTTCAAATAATTATCATTTTCAAAATGATTTGCTTGTTCAAAAATACCTTATATAGGTTTCAAAAATACGCTTTCTCATCATAATATTCCAAAATCTCATTCTAGGGCATTTCTAACCCTATCTCTAATGAGATACTATAGCTCTGATGAGTCCTATCCTTTGTTCAAAATACGTCGCACCCTATAGCTTTGTATAACCAAAGCTCTGATACCAACTGTAACGACCCGCCTTTTTGCCCTGTTCTCGCCGGTAATTAAATCGACTTAAACCGTTCATAAAGACGAATTGTTATGGGTACATACATATATTGGACAAAATAACAGAACTTTTTATTGCAAAATAAAATGTTACATCAGAGTTACATAGAATATCAGAGTTACAACATAAACAGCGGAAGAAAGTAAAATATAATCTCAGCGGAAGAAACCATGTGAAATAACAGAAGCTCCAAACTCTTGTGTGAACTCCAACTCTAAAAGTGCTCCCAATCCTGCTCCAACGATCTATAACTGCAAAACTAAACTACTAGCTGCCCGTGCAAAAATTATGGGCACCCAGAGTTTAGGTGTGGAAACAATAAACTCCAGGTCAGTCGTGGGACTGGTGTGAGAACTCAAAACAGTTATCATTAGATTCATTTTAAAGTTGGGAAATTCACCGGATCACGCCACTAACGCGGAACGAATTTACTCCATGTGAAACACTCGTGCATATAAATGCGCAATGACTTTTGAAAATGAAGCTATCATAAGCTCGTCCCACATCACACAATGCAAGCGCACACCAGATGGGCGAGTTTTATCTTATGATAGCCAAACATGCTTTCATACGTGAAAATCCTCTTTAATAGCAAAATACATATATATAGTGTGGAAACATTTCGCAATAAATGTATTAATCCTAGACGGCATAATACCCCATCCTATTATGTCGCCATATATATATATATATATATATATATATATATATATATATATATATGTACAAGCCAAAACCGTGTGGCACGTATTGGAGATTTGGGTTTCCAACTTGATGATTCCTAGCACGAAAGATCAATCGGAATACAAACGAAATGTAATCAAGGGTTTTTCATCCAGACGCGGACACCAATACAAATCGCGGGGTAGATCAACGGTTTTCGACCAGACGCGACCCCCTGAACATACCCTATTCCATAAGTCATAAGTGGTTTCCCACTGCTGCAGCGGTCATCATCAATTCATATATATACACAACCTAACCGCCAGTTTCTCATCATCAGGGGTGTGAGGTTTGTCGATGTCATGTCATACACAAAGCTATGCTTTGATAAGCCATTCTTTGATCATCACCATCTCGTTTCATAACTCAAGTATGCCACATTGACAATTCACGACATATCACTGATTTTCAATCAATGCATACCCTCTAAGTTTATATGACTTAGAGATGAGGAAAATATATTGCCACAAATCCGATATACATTAATGGAAATCAGTGTTATGCGGTCAATTTCAATATCAGACACACCATCCATACAAGTCCGTTCTGGGACTGAACAGAACAACAACCCGAAAATACTTAAATATGTTCAGGTGTCATGTAACTCATACCTTGTATCGGTGGCCTACCTAACCGAGATATCAATCAACAATCAATCTAAACAAATTCAAATACTCCCGGTCTTCATTCGTCGTTTACCGAGTCTTGAATTGCTTCATAACGTCGTAATGTTACTTGGAATGGTTTTCGAACATATACTAGATCCCGGTCTTTCCAAGTAATAAGCGTACTTTAAATTAGTAGCTATGGTTTACACGGGGTTTTCAATTCAAATCTCCTCCCAAATATTTATCAATTCATTTACAACTCAAGATTTGAATTAATTAAATTTCATTATCATATCATTATCATCTTATCTCTTCTTTGAAGTCGAAGATTATACCTTCGCTTCAATTTCTTACCCTTAATTCCTTCAAATCAAAGATTTGATCAAATCCCGAATTACGATATAAATTTCCACAACTCAATCCCATTGGGTTTCGAGAATGATATTATTGAAGATACGATTCACGACAAAACCCAAATCAAATGGATTTTTGAATCATAAGTTACACAGAAATTGTATCCACTTATATTCGATATAAATTCTCATAATCAACGAATACTGTAAGTGGAATAACGATATAATAATATCTTCCAAATTCCTCAGATAGTATACGTTTACACCACAGAATTTCATATCAAATATCTGAAGATTATTCCAATCTAACTTATCTCAGTCAACTTAGGAAACTCGTAACTTAATTTCAAAGATTTATCCAACTCTTTGACATTAGATCTGGATAGAAATACCATCAACTTATACTTAATATTAATTTTCGTATCCAACTCATATTATAAGCGGAATAACGGTGAGTTACCTTTTAAATTCCTCAAATAATAAGAGTTTTCATCTACCAAATTAATATTAAACATCCAAAGATTTATCTCCAACAATATCGAAATTTTAAAAACCCGTTTTAATATTAAATAAATCAATTTAAATTCCATATAAAGTATTTCCAATACTTTTGAACTTTTGAAAACATTCCACCAATCATTTAAAAATGATTACTTATAGTTCAGAAAATAGTTTGCAGGTTAAAAACTTCAAAATAGATTATTTTCAAAGGAAGCGTTACAATAACATTTCAAAAGTGTTACAAAAGCGTTACAAAACAGTTATCTTAACTATTTTGATCAAAATATCATTTATCTTAGCCAAAACTTAAACTTTACAATTCAAAACACCTTTTCATAATTTGTAATGATTTTACAAATTTTTTCCATATTTTTAAAACATTTAAAAATAGCTGTTTATAGTTATGGTCAACAATTGTTCTTACATCGATCTTTTCCAAAACGGTTTCAAACATAACTTGAAAATTATAACTCGAATTTTAAATCTGCTTTCACTCATTTGAAAGTTCTTGTTAATATAAATCAAATGTTTTTCGTTTCATGGAAATTTGATTTAAGTTACAAAAATTATAAGCGTTTAAAGTTTGCATCTAAAATACACGAATTGTCGTTGTGCGACAAGATCTAGTTTGACCGCAAATAAAATAATTCTTAGTACTTCAAAATACCTTAAAAAACATTATATACCATTTAAATCATTTAAGGTAATTTACATTGACTTTCCAAATTATCTCATGTTCAAAATTCAACTTTTATTTTCTACTTAATTAAATATTAAATTAAAATCCAATTTATTTCTAAATTCAAATAACTTCAAATTAACCATCCCATTCGTCGGACCAGTTAGGGATAGCCAGGGAGAGCAGGAAACTTTATTTCCAAACCCAAGCCTAGACACTATCCTCTCTGTCATCCTAGAACGTTCTGGTGTATATGATATTGTTAATATAAAGAGACATCGTTCATATTCAAATTTCAAAATCTCATTTCGAATTTAAATTGAAAATAATATATTTTACCAAAACTGTTTCAGATAGATATAAAGATCGTTATACGTAATCAATACATAATTCAAATCATTCCCAATCCTAATTCAATATTGAAAAAGTTAATATTTAATTCAAAACTAACAATTTAATTATTATTTAATGATTAAATAAAATCGTATATAGGAAGGAGATTTTAAATCGATCACCCATATATTTCCACAACCACGGGGTGTGTGTGTAATATCATGCAATGCAATCATATTTATCCAAATGAACCATATGACCAGATGGATACGAATTCATTCATCACAAACAAACAGTTTAACGGTGCACAAGCGTTACGGTCAATAACGCTTACCAGTGTTCAGTGTATTATCTAACTACATGCACATCCATTCACATAATAACATCCATCACACAATCATCATCAACAAATTTTAATTATCTCAGCTAATTATAATTAACTAATTTAAACAAATAATTTTAAATTAGAAGTTCTCACCTAACAGCTCTCCAAATCTTCACGGTAGGCAAGCCTAGTTGAGTGAATCATCGGACAGTATTTCGGTGCAACGCCTTCTTCACAAATATATATAATATACTAATCTCCCTTTATATTATAAGAGGAGGAGGAGGAGAATGACGAACTTTGGCAAGGTGGTGGTGGAAAAGAGGAAGACTTATGCCATGGAAACCATGGCCATAAGCTTTAAGAAGAAGAGAGAAAGAAAAGAAGTGAGAATGAATGAAAAAGTGGAAGGAAAGGGTGGTATTTATAGGAAAAGAGGAGTAAGGAGAGAGTGACACATCATAGGACGTGTATTTCATGCATGGAATGTTGCATGCAAAATTACAAGTGTCTCAACACTTGTAAAAAGGAGATGGAATGTGTTTTTAGTAGCATTTACCTTAAACGTTATGAAAACAAAGAGCAACGCATAATACTAATGCTACTAATTTATGTTATCTTTTGACAAATCCGATCGAACGACAAATAATATCAGTAAATCCAACTTATTAATAATCATTCTTGTAAAACCATAAAATGTATTTTCCTTTACCAAATTCATATTTTACAAATCAATATTATCAAAATTTGAAAATATTATTACTTAAAACATAAATCTTATAAATTATTATTTTTTAAAATAAGTTTTCCTTATACAAAGTCATATTTAATAAAACACAATACTTATTCAGTAGTTACAATTTATATTCAATCCTTATAAAAATAAATTTATATTTAGAAAATCAAAATTTATACAAATAAAAATCCAAATCAAACTTAGTTAAATTTCTGGAATGTTACACTGGATAAGCAAATGCAAAATAATGGCAGTTAATTTTGGCAGCTGTTCCAAGGTAAGATACATCACCTGTACTGGTCATTTCATGGCAGTTAACTATGACATATCAGTGCAAATCGATTATTTCACCTAAAATTTTCTCTTATTTGTGCTAATTTCATATAAATATTTTTTTATCACCAGTATATTAGGGTCATTGAATTTTAAATTTGAACTCTTGCTATTTGTAATCAAAAATTTATCACCTACCATATCAACACAAGAAAATAAAATAAAAAATTACATATAAACAAAATAAGACAAAATTGTAAAAGAATTCCATTTCATTGCCTAAGCAATACATATTTAATGTTCTTATGAATAAATCAATCATTATGTAAATTATACATAATTAATTAACTTTTATAAGAAATTCAAACTTGCCATATGTATGAATATCTATAAAAAAATGTTAGTATTGTAGGAATTTAAAAGGCCACTTCTTATTATATAAAAATAAATAAAACAATGACATACATACCATATAAGCCAAACACATAGAATAAAACCACAAAACGAAAATAGAAAGCGCAAAAAAACAACAGTAATAAGTAAATTAAGAGCATACATTACGAATAAATTAAATCCACATATATGTTAAGATATAGCTAATAAAAATCCACTGCAACATCTAAGGAAATTAGAAAAAACATATTGCAAATAATATTTCCTTTATGGAAAAGTTAATCATAAGGTAACCTAGACAAAATTAATTGATTTCTTTCTAAAATCTCATCATGACACACATACATCTATAAATTACAAAAAATAGCATTGCAAAAAGTAAGATTCATTCCCTTATGGAATATATGGCCAAAAACTTGCCTGTCTATTCTACAATTGAAAAATTAAAAAGAAAAAAAAATTCAACCGTGCAAACTAATAGATATGTTTTTAATATCATTTTTGATCATGAATTTGGAAAATTTTCAACTGTGGCAGTAATACAATATATTATTCAAATCATATACCATGCCTTAGACAATTCCATATGAATCTTTGTAGCTATAATATTAATTAAAATTTTCACCTAATATGGTAAATAAATAGATTATTACGGATAGAAAAGAAAGGGCGTTGTTATTGACACTCCAAATATTGTTCGGGGGGGAGGGGGGTTCTTTTCAAAAATTGTTAAGGGGAGTACCAACGAGGAAAGTAGCCCCTTAACAAATAGAGGTAATTTTACATTATTACCCATTTAGCCCCATAACAAATAATGGCAATTTACCTTAACAAATATTGCAAGTGCCGTAGTTTTTTTTTTTTTTTGATTCGCATATATCGATTTTTTTTAAATCTAGAGGATAAGCGTTTTCAAAGGAATAGGATCGAACTTTTTTTTTGATTGACATAAATATGCCGAATTTTATTATTACGGTGGCAGTGCACCAAAATGATTTTTAATTTCGACATAACTCTGTCGAATTCATATATAATTGATTACGTGTTGCATTCTGTGCAGTAGTGATGAACTGCTTACTTTAATTCGGTTTCCCTTATCGAATATGTTTTTTAATCTAATTTAAAGGGGCAATCCAGGAATATTGAGTAGTGTGAAATAATATATTTGTGTAACCCCTTAACAATTTTTCAAAGAGTGAAGTGTTTTTAAAAAATGACCCCCCCAAACAAAAGTTGGAGTGTCAATAACAACACCCAAAAGAAATCATGCATACTTAGTTCATTTATAAAAAGGCAGTTTATTTTTTTGGTGCGTATGTGATGGAACAAATCTAGATTATCCTATCCAGTAAAGTAGAAATCTGCTATGAAAAAATTCAATGGTAGAAATTATTTTGCTGGTATGAAGAATAGTAAAAGCACATAAATTCTTACATGATAAAATTTTAAAGATATAACTTCATACAGGATATAGTAAGAAATCCTCTGAATTTGTTTTTATTCACATTGCAGCAGGGGTCATCAAGAAATCAAAGTAGAACGTGAAATTATTAAGAAGATCAATGAACATGGTTTATGGTAACTCCCAATCACCATTTATTAAAAAAAGGAAATATATAGCATAACAAAAAGGAGAAACCAGCCTTTCTCTAAGGGCTCACAAAAACGGTTCTGCAAACAGCTGAAACCGTGCACACACACGAACAGGAAAATAAAATGCATAAAATCACAGAAACAACCAATGTAGTCCAGAAGGGATGGTCCGTCTAGGAAGGCTCCTCTCAGATCATATGAGATGACAAGGATCCCAATAGACTAGGTGGAAATAAGCGGCAGAGATGCTAAAAAAATAACCAATATGTCGAAAAGCTACCAATGCCCCAACTGATCCAGCAATCCACTCACGTAGCAGATAATCAACTCGTGCGTAGCACCTAACAGATCTTGCCCATCAACCTGTACAACAATAACTGAACAACTTGCAAATAATGTCAGTACCGGAGGGGGGAGTGAAAAGGAATAAAGGATCACCAAAGCACACCGCCCACACAAAATAGATTTCAGTCTATACCATGTTTGGGATTTACTGTTAGCGTTGAAACATCAAAGTTAACAGCCAACCTCCTAGATTGGGAACCAATCACACCTCTGAACGACCTACCCCGAAACGCTAGGAAAACATCATTCCAAATTTTCTGGATGATGGTCGGAGGGTCCATAGCCTCTTCGTCAAAGATTGCCTTGTCTCGTGCACACTAGATGTGCCAACATATCAAATAAGGAATCAGACGAAAGAGGCTAGCGCGAAGGCTTTTACCTGAGGTGCCAGACCACCAGAATCTCAGGAAATTTTCAAACAAGTTTGCATTACAACGACAACCAAGCAGGTTCCCAAAGTAATTCCAAACAGACCTAGCACAACCCTAGAAATCAACAAGTGAAAAGAGGGTTCGGTGCTACCCACTCATAAAACATGGACGTTTTCGTTTGGTCCTTCATGTTAGAATCCTGCTATTAGAAACTGCAATAATATGTTTCATTTATCTTAATGTGACCTTATTAGTTACGTCATAAATAGAATGTTTCATTTTCCATTACGCAATTTATAATCTTATATGTGACCATATTACTTAAGTCATAAATAGAATGTTTCATTTTCCATTATGCAATTAGAATATTTCATTTTCCATTATGCAATTTCTAATTTTAATGTGACCCGATTAATTAGGACATAAATAAGCCGTTCATAATTAAAACGTTAGGTCTATGATCAACTTTAAGCATTGAATTGTTATATGATGGACGTACCGGATTTAGAGTTAAATGTTATATAAAGGATTGAGTCCTTTTCTTCGTAAGATAAGAGTTGTATTCTTCTCCATCTTGAAACACATAAGGAAATATGGTAAGAGAGAGAAATGAATTTTAAGAAGAAGAGTAAACATTAGAAGTCAAAGAAAGAATGTGATAGCCATTACATCTTCCGCTTCTAATCAAGGTACTTCACCTTAAACAATAGATCATATTAAGTTTCTCCCTTTTGTTTGTGAGATATTCGGTATTGATGATCCTAGGTCTATTCAACTGAAATGTACATCATTAATCATGAAAGATCGAATAATAAAGAAAAATTCCAACATGTGCTATAGGAGAAAATCAATAACTGAATATTTTCTATGATTGCAATTAATCGATTCTATGTTTTACTCATGATGTTTAATCGAGTATGTGTAATAGTCATTTATGCACATGAGATTTATGATTTTATTAATCACCAAAGTGGTCAAAATCATAAATTCGTGCATAAGTGACATAATGATTATTGATAGAAATTGCCAGTTATAATTATACCAATAAAAAATAACTGGCGTCACTAATGATAGAACCTGAGAACTTACCCAAATGAAAGTCTTGTTCTATAACTAGTTGACATAATGAGGTTTAATAGATATTTTGATTAAATAAATATTAATCATCCAAAGATGTCAGTTCTATTTAATTGAATATATTTATTACTCACTTATGTTTTGGTATTTAATTATGTTAAGTATAAGATTGTATCTACCCAAAGGAGTGCTATATTATACTATTATGTACGTATCTGAATCCGGTTAGTTCTGAGCTTATAGTTATTCAAATTTTTATTTATAGTAGTTCCCATGAATACACATGCTTCATCTGTTACATTGTTCATAGGTTTTAATTTTTCAGAATGGAGAGAACGAGTTGATTTCCATTAGGTGTTCAGGATCTTGACTTGGCAGCTCTTGAGGATAAACCTGCTGCTCTTACAGCAGCAAGTACTGAAACAGTAAAATCACACTATGAAAGTTGGGAACGTAGTAACAAATTGAGCCATATAGTCATCAAGATGACAGTTGCTAACAATATCAAGTCAATAATTCCGCCAACAGAATGGGCTAAGGAATATATGAAGTTTGTGGAAGAGTGTTTTCATTCTGCTGATAAGTCACTCGTTGGTACTCTTATGGCTGAACTCACGACCATGAAGTTTTATGGATCGCGAACTATGCAACAACACATTATAGAGATGACTAATCTTGCAGCAAGGTTAAACTCCCTTGGGCTTACAGTAGAGGATTCTTTTCTTGTCCAGTTTATTCTGAACTCACTACCTTCTGAATATGGACCTTTTCAAATTAACTATAATGCTATAAAGGATAAGTGGAATGTTAATGAATTGACTAGTAGACTTGTTCAGAAGGAAGGACATTTGAAAAGTCAAGTGAATAACTCAGTAATGTTTGTGAGTAATAAATCTGGCAAAGAAAAGAATGGAAAATCAAGTCGTTTCAAGAAGAAAAAGGCACCTACTAAGAATGGGCAGGATAAGGAAAAGAAGGAACAAAAGGACGTTCGATGTCATTTTTGTAAAAATAAAGAACATTATCAAAATGACAGTCCAAAAAGGATAGCTTAGTTCGAAAAGAAAGGTAATCATATATCTTTCGTATGTTTTGAATCAAATTTAGTTGAAGTTCCTATTAATACATAGTGGCTTGATACTGGTGCTACAACACATGTTTCCAATAATTTGCAGGAACTATAAATCCAAATGAAGGACGTTTTCTCTTTATGAGAAACGAAAAGAAATCCACAACAGAAGGCATTGAGACTTATCGTCTAATCCACAATCGAGTATGTGTAATAGTCATTTATGCACATGAGATTTATGATTTTGTTAATCACCAAAGTGCTCAAAATTAGAATAGTCGAGTATTTGTAATAGTCATTTTAGGGCATTGTTATTGACACTCCAAATATTGTTAAGGGGGGGAGGGGGCAATTTTTTTTCTTTTTCAAAAATTATTAAGGGGAGTACCAACAAGGAAAGTAGCCCCTTAACAAATAAATGTAATTTTACCTTATTACCCATTTAGCCCCTTAACAAATAAAGGTAAGTTCACCTTAACAAATATTGCAGGGGCCATAGTAATTTTTATTAATTCGCATATATCAATTTTTGTAAACCCCAAAGGATAAGCATTTTCGGAGGAATAAGATCGAACTATTTTTTTTGACATAAATATGCTGAATTTTATAATTACGGAGGCAATGCACCGAAATGATTATTAATTTTTGACATATCACTGTCGAATACATATATAACTGCTTACATGCTGCATTCGGTGTAGTGGTGACGAACTGCTTATTTTAATTGGTTTCTCTTATCGAATAAGTTTATTTTAATCTAATTTAGAGGGGCAACCCAGGAATACTGGGCAGTGTGAAATAATATGTTTGTGTATCCCCTTAACAATTTTTCAAAGAGTGGAGTGTTTTTAAAAAATGACCCCCCCTTAACAATAGTTGGAGTGTTAATAACAGCACCCTCATTTTAATATTAACGTATTCCAAAAAAAAGTAATTACCATCATTTTAATATTTTGGTGACTAGATAACATTAGCAGTATATAAATTATTATAGAACTTCAAATTATTCATAAAATAAATAAGCATTTCCAACAGAATTTACAAAGTCAAATATTTCATATATAATAGTTACCACCTATACAACTAGATTAGACATGTCTAAACTTTAACTAGAAGCAACTTATGTATCCGTAAAAGAAAATCAAGTTTGGTAATTTTATGATGGGGGTACCTATAAAATCCCTGTTTAGACTCTTAATTAACTAAACATAAAAAAGTTTAACAATCATCCCTTTAAACCATTAACTTGGAAAAAAATTATCATAAATAAAAAAATTAGTTGAAATATAATGCTGTATTCATAAAATTATGTCATGCTAGACCGACAAATGATAAAACTACTTATAGAATCAATAAATCTAATGCCAACAGTGCAAGTTTAGTGACAATTGTTTGTTCCTAAAGCTCCAAACTTTTGTAATAGAACATAAAAATTAAAAAAAAGCATAAAAATTTATACTTCGGATAGGAAAAGCAGTCACTAAAATTTCATGCTTTCCTATTTCCATATTTGTAGCAAACTTTGGCAATTATTAACAAAAGTAATTGTTTATTTTTTTGAAGTTTGTTATAGCCATATGTTTTTAGATTGGTCCATGCATGCTTCTTGAAGATCTATTGCTAGATTCCAAATAATTAACCGGTGCAGATTGATAAGCGTTTAGTCTAGCTAGTCCTTGCATTAATTTCAGTTTTACATGCTGCAAGTGTGAATTATGGTACCTAATAGTTTCGTATATAATAATATTTCAATGTGCCTAAACAAACATATGGAAATTGCCACATTATTTCTTCCCTTCACATCGTTTGTCCCCTTTACAACATGAATGTATGCTAAGTTAAATATAATGAGAGCAAGAAGTGCTATCCGACTATTAAAATTTATCATATTTGTTATAACCAACCAAATAAATCTAATCAGTTTCCCTTTTGCAAGATGAAAGTACGTTCATCTTACATTAGAAGACTTTTTTGAAAATTATTAGATGATTATTTTGTAAAATTTGCAGAAAATGTTACATGGAATTCTAAGAATGTTGCAAGGGGATGCTACAAAAGAATCGTTGTCTTCAACTGAAAAAGTTGGCTAACTTATTATCACACTTATTGCTTTCTTCATCCAGGATTAAATGGAATTATTGCTCATCGGCTATTTTATTTTGATTGTACAAAAGTGGGGATTACTGAAGAAATAGCATGCACTTTGTACTTGCCATTTTCAGGTTCTTTAGAATTCTTTACATGCATGTATTTACTTGATTACTTTTGTAAGACTGTAAATAATTCTTTAGAAATAGCATGCATGTATTTACCTTTGTGGCTCTTTAGAATTCTTTAGAAGTAACATGCGTGTATTTACTTGATTATGTTTGTCATTTTGTAAATAATATTTGTTCAGATAACGAAAATCAATATGTATAGAAAGTGAGATTCTTTTGATTTGGTGGGAAAAATAACTTGTTTAGGCTATTGTGTATGGTTTGGAAAAAATATTGCCATTTAGGTTGTAACATTGTGTCTGGAAATTTAATGCCAATAGGGGCAGTTGTTTATGCCTGCAAATTCATGTGAGCTGTATGTTTCAAATGGAAACAAGTAACAGGCACTTTGGCCCTTATTGATCTCAAATTATTAAGGGGCAGTTGAAATTACTTCAATGGCATGTTCATGCTGAGGTGGTAGCCTTAATATTAGGGGCATCAATATATTGAAATTAGCCTCAAACAATTATTAGGGACCCCTGTATTTAGGGCAAATTCTAAACTGCCCCCTTAACATTAGGGGCAATATAATATGATATTCATCCCCTATTTCTTGTAGTAGATGTCAATGCATGTACTCCTAATTCTTTCAAATTTAGTAGTAAAGGGTTCGAAGGAGGAAGATATAGAGGAAGATGACATGAATTGCTCGGTACTTAAGCTCAGAAGTCAGGGAGTATGCACCAGACATCTGGATAATGTCTTTCCAAAGAGTTAACCTAGACGTCTGGCTGATTATACCAAACATTTGAGCTGATATATACTCGTTTTTTGAGTGGGCCATATTAGATTTGGTTTTTGATATTTTGAAGGGGCACTTTGGATATTTCCTAGGTCTTTTATTCTTTTATATAAGCTGCTTTCGGGATTAGATTAATGCAACCAAAATAATGTGATCAAGGGTTAGTTGTCATTCTTTATGGTTCTTTTCCAACAATATTAGTCATCTAGATATCCTTTCCCTTTCTCAATTTTGTTATAGATTCATTTTGTGGTTTTTTTATTTTTGGCTTTATTTGAATAAATGTAAACAAAATCCATTATTTTTTGGTGAATCAATAAAAAGGGTGGTTGAGTGGAATATCTTATGTTGTTTGAATTTCCGTCTTGTTTTCAATCCAATTTTTTTTTGTGATTTGGATGAAAAGTTCCTAAATATGCTTCCGCAACTCTTTTTATTTTACCATAACAGTTAGTATTAGAGCAAATCATTGCAAAGATTAGAGTAATGTTGATTTGAAAATAAAATATTTTTGATGTCGTATATGATTTCATTTTCGAAGATGGCTCTTTTTAATGGAAGAAATTGGGGTATTTAAAAACTTAAAATGGAGGATTTTATGTACCTTAATAATCTTTGTGATCCAATTAATTTAGATGGAAATAAACCCTTTGATGCTGATGAGGGAAAATGAAAGAAGATTATTAAGAAGGCGATTGCTTTGATTCGCCAATAGCTTGATGATTTAGTTCATATTTCAGATAGGGGTCTTTATGTTTATAATGCTTGAGGGATCAATATGATCAGCTTTATAATGCTTGAGGGATCAATAGTGATCAGATAATGAGCTCAGGTCCTGTTATAGGCAGGTGTCAACTTTAAAAATCCACAAAGATAAGCTAGAGATATTTGTGGTGTTACAAACGTTTTTTAATCCGGTTTTGTGTGGTGCACCTCATAAGGAAGACACATCACTTGCAGATGGTGGTTGAGGTTTGTAATGTGTTTTGATTGAGATTTGGTAATTTATGAAATAACTAGTAATGACATGTTTGTTGATTGTTGGATTTTTGATGTGATTGCATATCACGGTGGAGTGTTGACATTGGTGATATTATATCACATGTCCAATGAAGTCGGTTATGTCTGTTAGTTTTGGAAATAGTTTCATATGATAAAGAAGATGATTCGCAAATCAGAGTTTGAAGGAGGAAGATATGGAGGAAGATTATAAGAATTGTTGCGTACTCCAACTAAGACATATAGGAGTATGCAGAAGATGTCTGAGCAATGTCTTTGAAATTTCCAGAGACTTAACTCATATGTTTGGTCGATACCAAACGTCTAAGCTGGTATATACTCATTTTTTAACTGGGCCATATCAGGTTTGATTTGTGATATTTTAAAGGGGAAATTTAGATATTTGTCTAAGTCTTTTATTCTCCTATGTAAGTTACTTTTAGGGTTGATATGATTAAGGATTAACCATCACTCTTCATGGCTATTCTTATCCAAAAATATTAGTCATCTACATAATCTTTCTCTTTCTTAATTTGGTTATTGATTCATTTTGTGGTTTGTTTGATTTGGCTTTATTTGAATAAGTGTAAACAAAATTCTTTTTTTTTGAATCAATAAAAAAGGTGGTTGAGTGGAATATTTTGCGTTGTTTGCATTTCCATCTTGTTTTCAATCCAAGTTATTATTATTATTATTTTGATTTGGATGACAAAGTTCCTGAATACGCTTCCGCAAAGTTTTTTATTTTACCATAACAGTTGGTATAAGAACAAATCATCGCAAAGCTTAGAGTAATGTTTATTTGAAAAATTATATTTTTGATGTTGTATATGATTTCATTTTCGAAGATGACTCTTTTTAATGAAAGAAATTGGGATATTTAAAAGCCTAAAATGGAGGATTTTTTGTACCTCGATGATCTTTGTGATCCAATTGATGGAGATGGAAAGAAGCCCTCTGATGCAAATGAGGGAAAATGGAAGAAGATTATTAAGAAGGCGACTGCTTTAATTCACCAATACCTTGATGATTCGGTTCATATTTCAGACATGGATATTCATGTTGATAATTCTCAAGGGATCAATAGTGATCAGATAATGAGCTCAAGTCATGTGATAGGCTGGTGTCAACTTAAAAAATACACAAAGGTAAGCTAGAGATATTTTTGGTGTTACAAACATTACGTTTTTAATCCGGTTTTTTGTGGTACACCTCATGAGGGAGATGCATCACTTGAAGATGGTGGTTGAGGTTTGTAATGTGGTTTGATTAAGATTTAGTGATTTATGAATTAACTAGTAATGACATCTTTGTTGATTGTTGGATTTTTGATGTGATTTCATATCACGGTGGAATGTTGAGATTGGTGATATTAAATCACATGTCCGTTGAAGTCGGTTATGTTTGTAGTTTTGCAAATAGCTTTGTGATAGAGAAGATGATTCCCAAAACAGAGTTCAAAGGAGGAAGATATGGAGGAAGATGATAAGAATTGCTGATTACTTCAACTCGGACGTATGAGAGTATGCATCAGATGTCTGAACAATGTCTTTGGAATTTCCAGAGACTTAACTCAGATGTTTGGTCGATTATACCAAACGTCTAAGCTGGTATATACTCATTTTTTGACTAGGCCATATCAGATTTGATCTGTGATATTTTGAAAGGAAAATTTAGGTATTTGTATAGGTTTTCTATTCTCCTATATAAATTGCTTTCAAGATTGATATGATTAAGGATTAACCATCGTTCTTCATTGTCTTCTTCTCCAACAATATTAGTTATCAAGATATTCTTTCTCTTTCTCAATTTGGTTATTGATTCAATCTGTGGTTTTATTTATTTTTGTCTTTGTTCCAATAAATGCAAACATAATAGCTTTTTTTGGTGAATCAATAAAGACGGTGATTATGTAGAATATCTTGTCTTGTTTTCATTTCCATCTTGTTTTCAATCCAATTTTTATTTATTTATTTGGGTGATGAAGTTCTTGTTATACACTTCTGCAAAACTTTTTATTTTACCATAAGACATCGTTATATATGATTGGCATTGCTATAGTATGTGGTTAAATTTCATGTTGAAAGAAGGGTAGAAAATTTGATTACTGACACTCCTAGGATTCACTTCATATGGTAATCTAGGTTATATTGCGTTTGTTTTGCATGGAACTTTAGGTTATCTCATTTTCTTTTACTAGGCAGTAATCCTACTAGATATGTTAGTGAAAATTGAAAAGGAACATCTATTTCTATGGGATTTGAATTTTTTTGTTATGCTTTATAACACCCAAAGAAAAGCACTTCTGATTAATTTTCTAATTGGTTCTCTTAGTCGTATTTATGTAACCTACTATTATATTTAAGAGTTTTGATGTTCATTTTGATATTTTATCCTAGGTTTAGTAAAAGTTCAAGAGCATGAGTAAAAATTAAAATGAACCATAAGAAATGCAGAAAGCCAACTTTTTCATTTTGATGGCTGAAATATAATTTACCATGTGTGTTTTATAATTTATGACTTGGTTGAAATTCTCAAATAAAGAATGTAGTTAGACTATCGATATAATTTAATTGTGATTATCTTGATTTTGCATTAAAATTATTTGGAATATAACGTATGTTCAAAAGCAAATTTGCAATTTTTCCTAGAAAGGACTAATCCGATTTCAATTTGGTTGTAATCCACATGACTTTTCTAATATCCCTCGGGTTAAGAGTCATTGGAAGCAAGATTATTTGTATACTCAAGGCTCAAGGTTTGTTGTTTAATATATCATATTGGTTACTGTCATGTTATCAGTTATATCTTATTTGATTACACTGAAAAATGCTTTTGCTCAAGCAATAAACCTAATAAATGATTTTGTTACATAATGTTTTTCTAATTTATCACATCTCATGTCTAATTGCATTAAAAAATTGTGATCTGCATAGATGTGTATTTTGTATATTGATCACTTCTAGGTTTTGAAACCAAAATTAACGAATGAGAAATAAAATGCAAATGGTTTGTATTGTATTGATGAGTCGATTAAATAGACCCGAATCGGGTTTATGAATACTAGATCGTTACAAGCCCAAAATGTCTATAAAATACACTTGTATATCTCAAGTTCATGTATTGAAAGTACTACAATTTTCTTCATCAAATCATTGAGACAACTATTAACAATTTCTCTATGACAATCTTTGCTATACAAATTGTAATTTTGAATCGATAACTGATGCTTTTCTTTCATGATATCAAAGTTCCGTAGCATTACAACATATTAGTTGATAAGAATAACTGATAAAAACTCATCAAAAATGTTTCACTACTTGAGTTTTTTCTCATTCGATATCAAATTTTTCATCTGAGAGCTGTGTAGATAATGTCCCGCTATTACCCAGCTATTTTCCATAGCAGAATACTACCGCTACGATTTTTCCATATAGCTTCTAATACACTCTTTCCGCTTTAAGTCCCTTATATTCCGTTATTCCCGATATATCCTTTTATTTCCGCTATATTGCGCCACTATATCTTTGATAAAAGATATGAATTAAAAATGACATTTATACGTAATAAAAATTATGAAATTAAGTTTTTTTGACTGAATTTTCAAATATATATTTTTACAAAAAAATACTATAGTATTCTACTAGATTTAACTAAATTTTATGGTACTTTGCATTTATTTATAGATATCTGCACACATTTTTATTAAAAATTAAAAATGTACCTATTATAGATAAATTGAGTATAAGTATTTCATTTATTTCTCACTTATATATTCACAAAACATTAAGAATGGGTTATATGTAATGAAGACAATAGAGCCGTTAGCGTGTGAACACGTTTTATCATATTTAGTATGTTTTATAATTATCTACTAGTCGTTAGACTCATGCATACTTGGTATAGTTGATACCAGCCGTTAGGCTCATGCATATTTGGTATATTTTGTACTAGCCGTTGGGCTAATAGCACTATATATATGTGCTCTTTGTATTATGTTTTAGTATCAATAAAATTACAATTGTTCCTCACTAATAACTCTCTTCCTCGTCTCTTAATATGATATCGGAGCCTCAATGCTAAAAGGCTTATTCTTTATCAAAAGTGTTGATCACAACTACAACACCAACTCTGTTGTAACGACCCACATTCTACGCATCGTAGGATCGTAAAACATTTATATTTTTCACATACGAAGTCGTATGGTCATGTAACTTTGGGAGACGACTATTGGGGCCATTTCCCACGTTCATGATTTTTTCCGATTTTTAAATGACCATTTTACCCCTAGCTGGTACTGTTTTGGCCATAACTTTTGATTGGCAAAGATTTTTGACCTGAAACCACTTCCATTGGCTCCGGATAATGGTTTATAATTCCGTAGAGTGGTCACATTAGCCAAACGGACTCACTGTTTGGGAGATATGGCTGAAACAAGTTTCAGATAGTGAAAAACAACTTAATTGGGCTTAACCGGGTGATTAGCAGCTAGGCCCAATGGGGAATTTCGGGATTAGGGTTATGAGGAGGCTGAAATCAGTTAGAGAACGATCTTATTTTCATTTTTCAACCGCCACTTTCATTCTTGAACCCTAAACAATGGCCGCCAACATCTAGAAACATCCCCAAATCACTTTCTAATCAAGGATTAAGCTTAGCAACATCAAATCAAGGAGAAATAGCACCAAATCAATATTAGAGCTGCTGTTAGACATCAGTATTCACCCAAATCAGTGAGGTTTTAGTTCTAAAATTTTTAATTGTGGCCAAGGTGAGTGATTTGCATAGTTTTGCACTAATTACGGTTAATTAAGGGTAATTAGTGAAGATTAGCGAATTTATACACTGATAAATTCTGGAAAAATATCTATAAATTCGAAAATAATATTTTATGCCTCTGTTAGAGATTTGGTTTGATTTGGTTAAGTTTTGTTAACCCTATGATTAGTTTTGCTTAAACATGCTTAAGGGAAAATATGGGATTTTGGGTATGTTTGATCCATTTTACATGCTATAATTATTGTTTTGATGTTTGTGGTTGATGTTACATGTTGCTATGACTGTATGACATGATTTGTGATTGTCTAGAAGAGTTAGATTGGTCGAAAACGCCGTCGAATGGCGTAAACAGTCGCTGGAATGAGTTGCAGGAATTTGGCCGATCCGGATCGGATCGGAGGGAGGATCCCGAACCGAACCGACCAGGAGACCTCCCCACGAGCTGATGTTCTGGAGTCAGGTAGCCTCACGAGCTGAACTGAAGGAGTATATCCGAACCGAACCGACCTGGTGCTATGGAGCTAGAATCCCGAGCCGACCCGATGGAGAAGCTTGAGAGACCCGACCCGATCCGACTGCTTGGGAAGAAGGACCGAACCAGAGGAGTTTTTCCATGAAGCTAGGTGTGGACTCCGATCCGAACCGCTGGAGGAAGATTACCCCGATCCGACCCGAAGCAGAGAGGAAGGTTGAGCTGGAGATTCCGAACCGATCCGATTGCTTAGGGAGGAGTATTCCGATCCGAACCGAGGAGCTGATGACCACGACCTGAAGTAAAGTAAAGTGAAGAAATGAAGACCGGTCTGGAGAAGAAGATGATGACCAGAACCCGAGATGCAAAGGAAGTCCAAATGAGGAGCTTTGACTCAGGATCCAGTTGGGAACCAATGAGTGAGCTTCATGATTGGGCTTTGCTGCGGGACGTGTGCAAAGGGGTTGTCGATGTCTGTAGCTTTGAATCACTATGTGTAGGGAGTACGTGAACGGATTCAGGGCCACAGTGGCCTAGGTACGACTAAAGAGCTATAGACCAATGAAGTGGGGTCATTTGTAAAGATTTGGTCATGACTCCATGGGATAAGCTTGGTAGTAACAGTAGTTGTACAAGTTGAACTCCGTCACTACTTCGATGGGTCTAGTGATTGATAGTGGTGGACATCGTATGCTTTACGCACTGAGTGAGAGATGTGAGGATAGTTGCTATGCTTGATTTGTTTGCCATCATTATGACATGCACACCCCACCCCCGTATTCTTTACACTATTTGTTATGGCACCTTAGAGTATTGTACGGTATGTAGTGCTAACTCTTTGGTTGCAGGTCCAGGTTCAGGTATGGTTTAGTATACCTGTTATTGTTCTGTTTAGTTGCTTATCGCTCATTCCGTACTTTTTGTCTAACCCAGAATTTTATGTCTCTTCTTATTACTCTGGGTGCTCTCACGAGCAGACTAGAGACAGGTTAGCTGGGTATGCACGGGTAGATGATCTGGAGACGAGCAGGAGGCTTCCACGTATGATATATATATAGTATTCTCCCTGTGTTGTTGAAGATCACTGTTTGGGCATTAGTAGTGCATCTTCTACTTTAGCTTTCTTTTGTTTTAGAGACAGTAAATTTGGAAAATTGTAATAAGTTGTATTTGGATTTCCGCTGCCCTGATGTTGATGTTGGTTTTAGTTATCAGCTTATGCACTGTCTCGCCTGTTTTATGCCAAAATTATGTTATTATTATATTTTGTTCCATGCGCTGTGATACATTCTACAGGTTCCTTGTTAGTTCATTCTCTTCTTTCCTTTCTTTGGCGACCGTTCCGTGCTAGTCGGGCATGTGTACAGCGCACCTTCGGAGGAAATGCAGGCTGGTGCGGGCGGGTCGTCACATTTGGTATCAGAGCTCTAGGTTGCGTAGTTAACCTAGGGAAGTCACCAGGGAGAGATAATACGTATACGAGAGCGCGTATTTTTGATTATTTTGGTTTTCAAAAGCTATATATATATATATACTATTAGTATAACTAAGGATGAAGTCGCACTGCATTGGCACTACTATAGAGATGGTTAATCGTTTTCTCTGTGCAGATTAAGCGATGAGCCGATACACAAGAGGTACTGGTAGAGGAGCCAATAATGGGAATGCTGCTGACATGAGGACGATGTTTACTTACCTCATGAGGGAGATGCTTAGGGATGTGCAGAGGGCAGCTCCCAATAACGGTAATGGTGGTGGTCTAATAGTGCAGGCGCCTAGGGCCGATTTCGCCAAGCTGAATAAGGATTATACTAGTCTTGGTGGGAAGCCGTTCCACGGAACGGAGTCGGCCACAGATGTTTAGGATTGGTTGGATAGTTGCGAACGTATCTTCGAGGATCTGGGTATCGAGGATGCGGTGAAGAGAAAACTAGCATCCCGTCAGCTGCAAGGGCGGGCAATGAATCGGTGGAATGCTATAAAAGCAGCTACTCCCGAGGATCAGATTACTTGGGAGTAGTTTAAGGTTCGCTTTAGCGAGAAGTTCATTCCAACTGCTCAGAAGTCAGTGCTGTTTATGAAATTCTTGGAGGTCAAGCAGAATGGCAGGGCTGTCTCGGAGTATATTGCTGAATTCGACACTTTGTCGAAGTATGGGTTATCTCTTATTGATACTGCCGAGAAGAAGAACGAGAAATTCATAACTGGTTTGGATCAGTACTTGGGGGAAAGGCTTATTAACCACATCGATGAGACATTTGAATCGATTGTGGGGAAAGCATTGAGGTCAGAAAGTCTCTACCCTAAGCCGAAGACTGAGGTTGTATCTGCAGAGGAGCCAAAGCCACAAGCAAGTGGTGGAGGCAAGGGTGGTTCCCAGAATAAGAGAAAGTAGAATCAGACTAAGGATGGCCAGAGGAAAAAGAATAAGCAAGATGTTGAGTGCTTCAGCTGTGGTAAGAAGGGCCATTATGCTAGTAATTGTCGGGCCAAGCCAGCGGATAGAAAGTGTTTCAACTGTGGCTAAATGGGACATCACAAGGAAAAGTGTCCGTAACTCCCTAAAGAAAAGCAGATGGTGAAAGCATATGCCCTTAATGCTATTCCTTCTTCGTCGAATGCCCCAACTGCGGTGGAGAAGGGAAAGAATGTCGTCATTCAAGGTATGCTTTCTGTTTATGATGTTCCTGTTAGAGTTTTGTTTGATACCGGAGCTTCCAGTTCTTTCATATCTAGTGACCTGGTAGATAGGTTGGGATTGGAGCCCGAGATTGTCGATAGACCTTTAGTAGTGACGAACCCGATTGGTGGTTCGACTAACCTTAGCATGATTTGTCGTAATGTGGTCTTATCGAGTCATGGATGCATGTTTGTTTGTGATTGCTTTGTTTTGGGCTTTACTAGGTTTGGCATTATTTTGCGAGTCGATTGGCTCCAAAGGTACGGGGTGGTGGTAGACTGTGAGGGCTTTTTGGTGACAGCTAGAGCGGATGATGGACAGAGGGTAGTGTTTGGTGGTCTACCTGGTGATGGGGTAACAACTAGTTTTCTGAATTCCCTCGACATTCCGCATAGTGAGTTTTCAGGTTTGCCCGTGGTTGGCCAGTATCCGGACGTCTTCGAAGAAGTGACCGGGCTTCCACCACACCGAGAGATTGATTTCCGTATTGATTTAGTGAAAGATGCCAGACCTATAGTGATGCCACTTCGTCGTATGACACCAAGGGAGCAGCGAGAGCTCGGGGTGCAAGTTAGCGATCTTTTGAAGAAGGGATTTATCAGAAGGAGTGTTTCTGAATGGGGAGCACCAGTTGTGTTTGCTACCAAGACGGATGGTTCCCTTCGTTTGTGTGTAGACTACCGCGAGTTAAATAAAGTGACGAGGAAGAATAAGTATCCTCTACCGCGGATAGATGATTTTTTTGATCAGTTGAGTGGAGCGAGAGTATTTTCTCAGTTGGATCTCGCGACAGGTTTTCATCAGCTTAGAGTGGAAGCTGAGAGTATTCCTAAAACGGCATTTCGGACGCCGTCTGGATTTTATGAGTGGTTGGTCATGCCATTTGGGCTGACCAATGCCCCGGCATACTTTGTGGATCTTATGAATAGGGTATTCAAAGATCAGTTAAATAAGTTTGTCCTTGTGTTCGTGGATGACATTTTGGTCTATTCGAGGACAGAGGAAGAACAGAAGGAACTTTTGAGGGTAGTGACGGAGGTGTTGAGAAAACACCAATTGAAAGCAAAGTTTTCTAAGTGTCACTTCTGGAGGAGGGAAGTGAGGTTCTTGGGCCATGTTGTTTCAGAGAATGGTATCGCCGTGGATCCTACGAAGGTAGCTACGGTACAAGATTGGTCTACTCCCAAGAATGCAATGGACATACGAAGTTTCTTGGGATTAGCTGGATATTATCGTAAGTTTATCCAAGACTTCTCCACGATAGCAGCACCGTTGACTCAGTTGACCAAGAAGAATCAAGCTTTTGTCTGGGACGAAAGGTGCGAGAATGCATTCAAGAGTCTAAAGGAAAAGTTGACGCGCGCACCAGTGTTAGTCATTCCTAAGGGGAATGAAGAGATGACGGTATACACGGATGCCTGTGGTACCGGACTAGGTGCTGTATTGATGCAAGGCGGTAGGGTTGTAGCTTATGCAAGTCGGCAGCTGAAACCACATGAGAGAAGATACCCTACCCATGATTTGGAATTGGCAGCGATCGTGTTCGCATTGAAGATGTGGAGACACTATCTCTTGGGAGAAAGATTCGAGTTGTTTACAGATCATAAGTCGTTGAAGTATCTTTTCTCTCAGAAGGATCTAAATCTCCGACAGCAAAGATGGTTTGAATTCTTGGCTTCCTATGATTTCGACATCGCTTATACACCAGGAAAGGGCAATGCGGTGGCTGATGCATTGAGTAGAAGACATGCCAGTTTAGGGGCTATGTTTCTAGAATGGAAGCAACTGGAGTACATCGCTGGGTATGATTTCAGGCCAAAGTGTGAATTGGATCCAAAAATGTTTGCAAGTTTGACGATCAGACCCACTTTGATTGAGCGGATCGGCTCTAGTCAGAGGGACGATCCTAACCTATTGGAAATCATCTCCAAGTTAGAGATGGGTATCGATGAGGAGATGAATAAGTATGGGCTTGATCGAGATGGATGGCTTAGAAAGAATGGAAGGCTAGTTGTACCCAATGTCAATGGATTGAGAGATGAAGTGCTTAGAGAATGTCATCACTCAAAACTGACTATACACCCCGGTGGTAACAAGATGTACCGAGACATGAAGCAGACCTACTACTGGGAAGGAATGAAAAGAGACATTGGGAAGTTTATATCCAAATGCATGAATTGCCAGCTAGTTAAAGCTGAGCAAAAGAAGCCTAGAGGGTTGTTACAACCATTGGAAATTCCAGAATGGAAATGGTAACAAGTGTTAATGGATTTCATTGATGGGTTACCGAGGACTAGATCAGGCCATGATAGCATTTGGGTGATTGTAGACCGATTGACTAAGAGTGTAAGGTTTATACCCGTCAAGTCAAACAGGACGGCAACTAAGTTAGCGAAACTGTATATAAAGTGGGTAGTGATATTTCATGGAATACCCAAAGGCATTGTAAGTGACCGAGATCCGTTGTTCACTAGTGGATTTTGGAAGAGCTTACAAGAGGCGTTAGAATCAGAATTACATCTCAGTACCGCGTATCATCCTCAAACGGACGGACAGACAGAGAGGGTGAATCGAGTGTTAGAGGATCTCTTAAAAGCCTATGTATTGGATTTTGGTGGATCATGGGATGACCATTTGCATCTAGTAGAGTTTGCATATAATAATAGCTACCAATCCAGTATTGGCATGGCTCCATTTGAAGCTTTGTACGAAAGACCGTGCAACTCACCGTCATGTTGGTTAGAAACTGGTGAGAAGTTTGTACTTGGACCCGATGTGATAAGAGAAACATCAGACAAGATTAAGGTTATCCAACAGCGAATGAAGGCTGCACAAGATAGGCAGAAGAGTTATGCCGATAAGAGGAGAAGAGATTTAAAGTTCTCCATTAGCGACTTGGTGTTTGTCAAGACTTCTCCATTGAAGAGCGTGATACGATTTGGCAGGAGAGGCAAGTTAGCACCAAGATTCGTTGGTCCATTCCCAGTTCTAGAGCAAATTGGAAATTTGGCATATAAAGTTGAATTACCAGAGAAGATGGCAGGAGTTCACAACGTATTTCATGTTTCCCAGTTAAGGAAGTTCGTGCACGACCCAGATGTGACTATTTCATCTGATCAGTTGGATGATATCGAAGTTGAACCCAAGGCGGTTGGGAACCGCAAGCCTATGCGTATTGTTGGGAACGATACGAAGCAACTTTGGAGAAAAGCGGTGAATCTAGTCAAAGTTCAGTGCGGCGAGAATGAGAATGACTGTACTTGGGAGACAGAGGAAAGCATTAGGAAGACGTATCCAGAACTCTTCATCTGGTAAAATTTCAATTTCGATTTAGTCTTTCCGCATGCTTGGATAGGTTTTCTTTGTTTGTTTTGCATGGTTGATTGTTGTATATGATTGGTAGGCATGCGAGATCTTTTGTATGTTAGGGGTTAAGGAATTTCGGGGATGAAATTTCTTTAAGGGGGGAGAGTGTAACGACCCGCATTCTGCACATCGCAGGATCGTAAAACATTTATTTCTTTCACATACGAAGTCGTATGGTCATGTAACTTTGGGAGACGACTATTAGGGCCATTTCCCACGTTCTTGATTTTTCCCGATTTTTAAATGACCATTTTGCCCCTAGATGGTACTGTTTTGGCCATAACTTTTGATTGGAAAGGAGTTTTGACCTGAAATAACTTCTATTGGCTCTGGATGATGGTTTACGATTCCGTAGAGTGGTCACATTAGCCAAACGGACTCACCGTTTGGGAGATATGGCTGAAACAAGTTTCAGATAGTGAAAAACAGCTTAATTGGGCTTAACAGGGTGATTAGCAGCTAGGCCCAATGGGGAATTTCGGGATTAGGGTTATGAGGAGGCTGAAATCAGTTAGAGAACGATCTTATTTTCATTTTTCAGCCGCCACTTTCATTCTTGAACCCTAAACAATGGCCGCCAACATCTAGAAACATTCCCAAATCACTTTCTAATCAAGGATTAAGCTTAGCAACATCAAATCAAGGAGAAATAGCACCAAATCAGTATTAGAGCTGCTGTTAGACATCAGTATTCACCCAAATCAGCGAGGTTTCAGTTCTGAAAATTTTAATTGTGGCCAAGGTGAGTGATTTGCATAGTTTTGCACTAATTACGGTTAATTAAGGGTAATTAGTGAAGATTAGCGAATTTATACACTAATAAATTCTGGAAAAATATCTATAAATTCGAAAATAATATTTTATGCTCTGTTAGAGATTTGTTTTGATTTGGTTAAGTTTTGTTAACCCTATGATTAGTTTTGCTTAAACATGCTTAAGGGGAAATATTGGATTTTGGGTATGTTTGATCCATTTTACATGCTATAGTTATTGTTTTGATGTTTGTGGTTGATGTTACATGTTGCTATGACTGTATGACATGATTTATGATTGTCTAGAAGTGTTAGATTGGTCGAAAACGTCGTCGAATGGCGTAAACAGTCGCTGGAATGAGTTGCAGGAATTTGGCCGATCCGGGTTGGATCGGAGGGAGGAGCCCGAACCGAACCGACCAGGAGACCTCCCCACGAACTGATGTTCTGGAGTCAGGTAGCCTCACGAGCTGAACTGAAGGAGTATATCCAAACCGAACCGACCTGGAGCTATGGGGCTAGAATCCCGACCCGACCCGATGGAGAAGCTTGAGAGACCCGACCCGATCCGATTGCTTAGGAAGAAGGACCGAACCAGAGGAGTTTTTCCATGAAGCCAGAAGGTGTGGACTCCGATCCGAACCGTTGGAGGAAGATTACCCCGATCTAACCCGAAGCAGAGAGGAAGGTTGAGCTGGAGATTCTGAATCGATCCGATTGCTTAGGGAGGAGTATTCCGATCTGAACCGAGGAGCTGATGACCACGACCTAAAGTAAAGTAAAGTGGAGAAATGAAGACCGGTCCGGAGAAGATGATGATGACCAGAACCCGAGATGCAAAGGAAGTCCAAATGAGGAGCTTTGACTCAGGATCCAGTTGGGAACCAATGAGTGAGCTTTATGATTGGGCTTTGCTGCGGGACGTGTGCAAAGGGGTTGTCGATGTCTGTAGCTTTGAATCACTATGTGTAGGGAGTACGTGAACGGATTCAGGGCCACAGTGGCCTAGGTACGACTAAAGAGCTATAAACCAATGAAGTGGGGTCATTTGTAAAGATTTGGTCATGACTCCATGGGATAAGCTTGGTAGTAGCAGTAGTTGTACAAGTTGAACTCCGTCACTACTTCGATGGGTCTAGTGATTGACAGTGGTGGACATCGTATGCTTTACGCACTAAGTGAGAGATGTGAGGATGGTTGCTATGCTTGATTTGTTTGCCATCATTATGACATGCACACCCCACCCCCGTATTCTTTACACTATTTGTTATGGCACCTTAGAGTATTATACGGTATGTAGTGCTAACTCTTTGGTTGCAGGTCCAGGTTCAGGTATGGTTTAGTATACCTGTTATTGTTCTGTTTAGTTGCTTTTCGCTCATACCAGACTTTTTGTCTGACCCAGAGTTTTATGTCTCTTCTTATTACTCTGGGTGCTCTCACGAGCAGACTAGAGACATGTTAGCTGGGTATGCACGGGTAGATGATCCGGAGACGAGCAGGAGGCTTCCACGTACGATATGTATATAGTATTCTCTCTGTGTTGTTGAAGATCACTGCTTGGGCATTAGTAGTGCATCTTCTACTTTAGCTTTCTTTTGTTTTAGAGACAGTAAATTTGGAAAGTTGTGATAAGCTGTATTTGGATTTTCGCTGCCCTGATGTTGATGTTGGTTTTAGTTATCAGCTTATGCACTGTCTCGCATGTTTTGTGTCAAGATTATGTTATTATTATATTTTGTTCCATGCGCTGTGAGACATTCTACAGGTTCCGTGTTAGTGCATTCTCTTCTTTCCTTTCTTTGGCGACTGTTCCGTGCTAGTCGAGCATGTGTACAGCGCACCTTCGGAGGAAATGCAGGCTGGTGCGGGCGGGTCGTCACACTGTAGTGCCACACCTCTTTCAACTTTCATTTTTTTTTTGGATCTCTACATGCTGCCGTGAGCTTTATCATGTTACGGTTATACAAGTGAGACAAAAAGACTGCAAATATAAGTAAACTACCTCGTCGTGTTCTCGTATCTAATGAGCAATGATTCCGGTGCCACATCAGCTGTATAAATAAGCGCCATCAACATCACCCCACCAAACCATCATAACCTGATAAAACCAAAAAGTCAAGTCATAACTACATCGTTGGACAAGGATAACTGTATATTATGGAAATACCAAATTGAAATTGCGTCAAAGGGCTATGGACTACAAGAGTATGTCAATGGAACCCTAATTGTACCACCAGTGATGATAGCAGACCAAGATAGCAATCTCTCACCGAACCCTGACCACGACAAATTTTAGAAACAGGACAACCTGTTATCATCATGGCTACTATCATTGATAAGCCCGAGTTTGTTATCACTGATAATAGGCTGCAACACATCTCATGAAATATGGACCACTGTGCAACAGATTATCAGTTCACAATCACCTGCTAGAATCATGCGATATAGAAGGGAATTACAAATTTCTATAAAAAAAAGGAGGCAAGCATAAAGGAGTACTTTGGAAAAATTAAAAACCTATGTGGCAAACTAAATCCTGTTGGCCATAAGATCAGCGACAGTGAGCAAATCCAACTTATTAGTGGTGGATTATATGAAGAATACGAATCTCTAGTAACTGTGTTAGCCACACAACAAACCTTACTTGACTTATAGTTCGTTCGATCAGCACTCCTCGCTCATGAAGGCAGAATCGATCAAAGAAAAACAACACAAAATAAGTTCTCTGCCACAGTCAGAAATAAGCAGATACAAGGAGAAAACAACAACTATCGTGTGAAATGTCAAAAGTTTGGCCACGTGGAGAACAAATGTTACTTCAGGTATAATTCGGACACAGGTGAACAACAGGCAAGCCAAAATTACTCTTCACAAAGAAGAGCACAAGAAAATATGGCAACAACAGGGAATTCAGCTCAAAATAATAATGACGCAAACCGAAGACATAATGCTGCAGTTGATGATGAAGTAAAAAATGAAGACAATGGCTTCGAAGAATGGTTCCCTGACTCAGAAGCGACTCACCACATAACTAGCTATCTTCAGAATTTAAACATTGGGAGCAGAAATTACTCAAGTTTGAGGAATTTGCATATGTGTAATGGTAGTACTGCTCGTATCACACACACAACTAGCAATCTTCAGAATTTAAACATTGGGAGCAGAAATTACTCAAGTATGAGGAATTTGCATATGGGTAATGGTAGTACTGCTAGTATCACACACATATGCAAAGGGACAACTTTTGGGAAAAGACAACTCAAATTAAACAATCTTCTTAGGGTACCCACGATTAATAAAAATTTCTTAAGTGTATCAAAAATCGCCAACGACAATAATGTTTACTTTGAATTTCATCCTAGGTTTTGCTTAGTTAAAGATTCCTTAAATCATGAAATATTACTTCAAGGTAACCTATACGATGGTTTATACAAATTCAACAACTTTAAGACTGCAAACTCAAGCGGAGAATTCTGGTGCAATAATGTAGATGCTACTAGTCACAATGATTGTATTAGGAATAGTTGCAATAACGTTGATTATGACAATAATAGCAGTAAATGTAACGTGATTAATTCTTGGCTTGTAAAATTAGGACATCCTAATCTGGAAACTGTTAAGACTGTTCTGCGTAATAATAACATTCATTATAAAAATGTACCTATCAAACACACATGCACACACTGCCAACTCGGCAAGAGCTACAAGCTCCCTTTTAGAGATTCTAAAACCAGCTATAATGAGCCACTGGAGCTTATAGCCATTGACTTGTGGGGACCCGCCCCTTTAAATTCATATAAGGGACACATGTATTATCTTTTTTTTGTGGATGCTTATTCTAGATATACTTGGGTATACATGCTGAAAACTAAATCAGAAGCTTGCAATACAGTTATGCAATTTATAACTCATGTCAAAAAACAAATGAACAGTATTATTAAGGTTGTTCAGACAGATAGGGGAGCTGAGTTTAAACCTCTAACTAATTACTTCCTCAAAAGAGGGACCAAACATAGATTAACTTGCCCCCATACATCCAAACAAAACGGTTTAGTTAAAAGAAAACATCGACACATAGTAGAGATTGGTCTAACTTTGTTATCACAAAGTTCATTACCCATGAAATATTGGAATGAAACTTTCTACACATCTGTATTTCCCATTAACAAGTTGCCAACCAAAGTCTTAAACAATAAAAGCCCTCATGAAATGATATACAATGTTAGAACATAATATGGTTTTCTGAAAGCTTATGGGTGTCTATGTTTTCCATGTTTGAGAGACTATAACAATCATAAACTAAGTATGAGATTAAGCCCATGCACATTCATTGGGTACGCACAAAATCAAAAAGGCTATAAGTGCGTGGACAAGAATAGAAAAATATATGTTTCTAGACATGTGATATTTGTTTAAAACAAGTTTCCTTATGCAAAAAATAAAATCGACAAAATGGATGGGGAACAAAGTATAAACAATAACATATGGTTCGAGCCATTCATTACTGAACCACCTTCAATTGAAAGAAATTAAGAGCAACAGTAGATAGGCAATTTGAACACACAGGAAGAAACTATGGACCGAATAAATGAGCAAACCAATGGGACACACAATGACTTAGAAGATACAAACATACATATATCAAATCAAAACGTGTAGTATAGTGAAGATACAGAAAACAACAACCATGCTGACACTACCAGCAACAATGATACACAACAGCATACACCACCACAATCAACTGGACATCACATGATCACCAGGTCAAAGAGAGGCATCTTCAAACCCGAAGTATATAATATTTCTGCCGGTGAGACCGAACCATTGAATTTCACTCAGGCCATAAGATCAAACAAATGGAAGGAGGCAATGGACACTAAACATAAAACGCTTATAAGAAACAACACTTGGAGCTTAGTGACCCAACCAAAACACAAAAATGTGATTGGTTGTAGGTGGACATACAAAATAAAAAGAAAAGAAGATGGATCTATTGACAAATACAAGGCCAGTCTGGTTGCAAAATGTTATGCACAACAATTTGGTTTTGATTTCAACAAAACTTTTTCCTCAGTCATAAAACCCACAACCATCAGAATTATAATAACCATTGCTCTAAACAAAAGATGGAATGTGAGGCAACTGGACGTCAACAATGCTTTTTTTGAATGGAGAATTGACTGAAGAGGTATACATGCAACAACCTGAAGGATATGGTACTGGTGATAAAGTATGCAAACTACACAAAGCAGTATATGACTAAAAACAAGCTTCGAGAGCTTGGTATGGAAAGCTAAAGTCAACTTTGTCAAACATGGGTTTCTCATAAGTTAAATCGGACAATTCGCTATATATGAAGAAGGGCATACACGGAACTGTGTTCATTCTAGTATACGTTGACGACATGCTAATAACAGGAGACAACATCGAAGAAATAAACAGAACCGTACACAAGCTGAATCAAAATTTCTCCAATAAAGACTTGAGGGAACTAAAAAAATTTCTTGGAATACAAGTGATTAGGAAAAACAATGGTGAATTAATATTATCCCAACAAAATTATATCACTAAAATACTGCAAAGGGCAAATATGCACAAGGCAAGCCCATTACCTGCGCCTATGATTAGTAACGTAAGACTATCTAAGCACAAAGGAGAAGCTATCGACAATGCAAAACTATATAGAAGCATAATAGGAGCATTACAATACGCAACTATTACTCGACCAAACATATGCTACAGCGTCAATAAACTCAGTCAATACATGCAGAACCCTTTATCAGAACATTGGATGGCATTAAAGAGAGTATTACGATACTTACAAGGTACAAGACATTATGGTATATGCCTAAATTTAGAAAAGGAACTTAACTCACAGTGCTTTAGCGATGCCGATTGGGCAAACGATATTGATGATCGAAAGTCTGTCTCAGGATACTGCGTTTACCTCGGTTCCAATATCATTTCGTGGTGTACGAAGAAACAACAAATCACATCCAGATCTAGCACAGAGGCGGAGTACCATGCACTGGCAAGCGCTATAGCTAAAATCATATGGATAGAATCACTGATGGAGGAGCTTGGTTTCACTCCAAGACGAAAGTCGTTCATTTAGTGCGATAATAAGAGCACAATATCTTTATCTCTAAACCCTATTCAACCTTCAAGCATGAAACATCTTGAAATTGATCTCCACTTTGTGAGAGAAAGAACGCAATCAGGAAGACTTGCAATATGTCATGTGCCCACATACTATCAGAGAGAAGATGCTCTCACAAAGGCCCTTTCGACCAAGAATTTTTTCAAAATGAGAGAGGAACTTCGTGTTATCAGTGGAGGTGGAAGCCAGAATGAAAAAGGAAATCCTAGTTCGAAATGAGGGGGAATAATGAAGACAATAGAGCCGTTACGATAAAGCCTTTAACGTGTGAACACGTTTTCTCATATTTAGTATGTTTTGTAATTATCTACTAGCCGTTAGGCTCATGCAAACTTGGTATAGTTAATACCTGTCGTTAGGATCATGCATATTTGGTATATTTTGTGCTAGCCGTTGGGCTCATAGCATTATATATATGTGCTCTTTGTATCATGTTTTAGTATCAATAAAATTGCAATTATTCCTCACTAATAACTCTCTTACTCATCTCTTAATAATATGTACTATTTTAGAGTAACTATATCTGTTATTTTCTTGTTTTATCTCCACTATAACTTTTTGGACCTCCACTGTATTGAATATGATGAGCGCTTTAACTACACAGTTTTAGAGTGGATTCAATATAGCAGCAAAGTGTCAAGCCAAATACATTGATTTTTGGTAGCATCACTATACTGAATTAAAAGGGAAAGCAATCAAGATGTCCAGAAGATCATTTCAGGAAAATCAAAAATATCATTAAAAAATCAAAGAAAGTGAGCTGTTATAAAATCTATCATGTATCAACATATAAATTTTACTTGGCAGCATCAAGCTTGCTTTAATGAGAATTTTTCAATTACCTAGTCATAATTCAATTCAAGATTACCATCTTTTTCTTCAAGATTGATTTCCACACTTTTTTTTAAATTCTTTTTACGTAAGAATTCTCTTTTCTGTTCATCATGGATGAATGCACTTAATCTGGAACCTATGAAAATGGTGAAAATTCTCAAAACCAAACTGCAACAATAGGCAAACCGATCAAAATAGTTATAATCATGCAAAATCAGCAAATCATAGTGCATTTACAATAAGATAACTATCTGTTATGGTAGTTTCAAGTAGAAACATCCATTTAAGCATATGGCTTAGAAGGGCACATTCATGGAACTTTGGCAATGCTGCCAAAATACAAAATGGATGAAAAAATATAACTATTAGCAATGATGAATATGTAAAGTATCACATGCAGAATAGACCCATTAGTTCTTGATTATTATCATCAATAAGTTTAAAATTATTAGCACAAGTAATAGGGTGCAAGGCTGCCAACGATATCTGGACAGCAATAGAAAAGGCTTTCACCAATCAGTTTATTGCAAAAGTGATGCACTACAAAAGACAATTACAATGTGCTAGAAAAAATGATCAAACTGTTAGTGAGTTTCTTGTAAAAGTAAAAAATATTTGTGACTTGTTGGAAGCAGCAGGCTGTAAGCAACATATCAAGATCATATTCTAACTCCCTTAAATGGTTTGATATAAGTATGAAGCCATTATGGCAATTATTTCGTCAAACAAAATTCTACCATCTATACAAGATGTTCACTCAATCTTGTTATCATATGAAGCAAACATAGAACCCTAAAAATTTAAAGATTTGGATTTATTAGTTAACTATGTAGATAACTATAGAAACAGGAATGCTAACAATTCAAAGTCTGATCAATCATCACAAATCAGTAATAGAAGTGGATACACCAATGAATAAAGAGGTAGATCCAGGTTCAACAATAAAGCAACATATCAAAATGTCATATATGTGAGAGAGTTGGTCACACTACCTTGAAGCGTTACTTCAGGTTCAATACTTATTATTATGGCAGTCAAAATCAAAACAATGCAAAGAGGAATAACCCAAATGCCAATGTTGCATAAATTGAAATAACAAAACAAACTGAAAATGCTCAAGGCTATCAACAGAATACTGTTGCAAAGCCAGAACATATATTGGATGAAATTTGGTACCCAAACTCTAAAGCAGCCAACCGCATCACCAACAATGTAGTCAATCTCAACCTTGAGCAAAGGGAGTAAAAAGGTAAAAAGTCTATACACATGGACAATTGTGAAAGTACAAAAATTATACATATTGGACTTGCATGCATAAGAGGTGAAACGTGATTATACCTTAATAATTTTCCAAGAGTCTATAAAGTAAAGAAAAATCCTATAAGTGTGTTTCAATTTGCAAGTGATAACAATTTATATTTTGACTTTTATTCAAAATATTGTTTACTTAAAGACAGACTTACTAAAGAAATTCTTTTGTAGGATGATGCAAATAGAAACTATAGAAATTTAATCTTTTTAACTCAGGAGTAAAAAAAAATGTATTATAACCTCTTTGTCATTTCTATTAAAAAAATGCATTTAATGCTTAGCGCAACAAGTTAGGATATCCAAATGTAAATATTGTAAAGTAGGTTTTGTTGAATAATAACATTAATTGCGATGCAACCATACGTGTGCACATATTGTAGACGAGGAAGAGTCACAAACCCCCGTTTTCTTATTTTCAAACAATCTATACCAATCCACTTAGACTAATTGTTGTTGACCAATCATTATATCTTATTTGTCGATGCACACATAAGATTCACATGGATATGTTTCCTTAAGTCAAAAATCTTAAACCAGCAAAGTAGTTATATACTTCGTGACATAAGTGAGAGACAAACAAACCATCTACTAAAAATATTACAAACAGATGGAGGAACTAAATTTAAACCAATAAACATTTTCATTCAAAAGAAAGGATCAAACACAGACTAACATGTCCATATACTTCTGAACAGAATGGTTTAATGGAGAGAAAACACAGACATATTGCTAAGTGTCGTCTTACATTACTAGCACAAGGGTCATTGGCCATGAAATTTTAGTCAGATACTTTTAGTACATCAATTTATTTGAAAAATAGAATGCCTAATAAAACTCTGAGAAACAAATGGCTACCTAAAATTATGTTTAATGCAAACAAGATATCATCAATTGAAAACTTTTTGATGCCCATGTTTCCCATGTCTAGGATTATATAATGCTCGTAAATTAATTTTTGGATCATTTATATGTACATTTTTAGGATATGCAAGTCATCAAAAAGGATATAAATATTTTGACTGTCATGGCAAGGTGATTATAAATAGACATGTTGTTTTCAGTGGAAACATTTTTCATTTTCTAACATTAGTATAGCTCCAAGTCAAAAAATCTATAATGCAAGAAATTCAATACCAAGTATTCCTCTATATATTGTAACGACCCAGAAAATCTGAACCAATTTAAATTTTTTAAATTGGCTAAAATAGTGGATTTTAAATATTTAAAATAAATATTTTAAATAATAGCGATGAAAAGTGAGTTTGAATCGACGTTTGAAAACGAATATAATTAATTCTAATTATAAACAAGGCTTGAAATGGCGCTGCAGTTTCAAAAATTGAATTCAAACTTTGTCGGACTGTACCGGGTGCAAAACAAAACGGATTTGAGTGAAGCCAAAAATATTTAATTCTGTTAGTGAATACCTTTCTAACGAATCCAAAAAATCGAATTTTCATAGCGGAAAGCAAAAGTTAAGGCCAAATGAATTTTCAAAAAGGTCGCTATGGAATTTATATAGTCCGTGAAATTGGCCATTTTGCATACGACCTCGGAATTCGATGAAACTACTTTTGTTGGATCCGGGATGTGAAGTTATTGCTAGGTTTCAAATTTCATAATTTTTGAAGCTAGTATGTGAGCGTGGCAAAGGAAAATGTGTTTTGGTCAATTAAAGTTAAATTGGATCGACCAGAAATGGGCCTTTTTGCAAACGGTCTCGGAATTCGACGAAACTAGTTTTGTTGGGACCGTATTGTCAAAACATAGCCAGATTTATTTTTCTGGAATTTTTCGAATCAGTTTGTGACCCTGGCAAATTGAAATGTACGTTCAAATTAAATATTGAATGTTATATATTTTAAATTGAAAGAAAACTGATTGAAACAGTCGAATGGGCCTACAAAACATATCCCATTGTGTTCAGAATGGGGGTAAAACGCTAGGGATGATAGTCGTTGGGTTTGGATTGGGGTTCGTGTGTTAAAGAGGGTATTTTTGGAATTTTGAAAGTTATAAATAAAAAAATTCATTTGTTCACGTCAGAACACCCCCCCCCCCCCCCGCTATTCTCTCTCCCCGACTCGAACGAACGACGGAAATAGGTCGCCGCCTTCTCTCCTCGATTTCTCCTTCCACAGTCAGTAAAATCAAGTGATCCAGTTAAGGATTTTGCAGAGCACCTCTCAAGCTTCAAATCCATATAGGATTTGCATTTTTTCGAAGTGTATCTGAAGAGAACCACGAGTTGGAAGTTCGGGTGTTTGAGGAGCCGTCGCCGCCACGCCAGACCACCGAAGTGGACCCCAGTTCCGGCGCCTGAGCGCCTCTCCTCCCCCTTCAACCTCGCGCAACCCGATCGTGGAACCATTACACGGATTGATCGAAAAATCCAAACCTAGTTTTGAACCTTTCAGCTGAGGTACGGGTTGTTTTATTTTCAACTGTTTTAACACCTTTAAACCGTTGCAAACTTTGAAAAATCATATCTTTTCCGTGTGTTGACGAAATTTAGTGAAACAAGAGACAGTGGACTCGTGTGGACGTCTTCTACCTTCTAGAAGAGACCGCATATTTTTCTGAGCCTTCTGCTATTTTTGGTGGAGTGGAACCCAATGTGAGATTTCTAATTTATAAACGATATGGAAAACGACGATGTATAAATTATATAGTCGATGTATGAGTTATATAAGCGTTGTACACCCCTTGTATAAGCGTTGTATAAGTTGTACGTTCGATGTATAAGTTGTATATGCATTGTAAAAAATTTATATGTGTTGAAATAAAAGTGAATTGCTATATATAAATATATATATATATATATATACGCCCCTCGTCCACAAACCATGGACGATATTTATTGGTTGTGATTGGTGTGAAAATTGATTGATAGCGAATGGTTGATTGGAATTGTTTGTGGTTGATATTGAATGATTGTGGTTGAAAAATACCCGTTTGTGGTTGAGAAATATTTGGTTGAAACCACATAGGATTAGTTTGTGGAAATGAAATAAATACATACATGCCGCCAGCATGCGAACTAGATGCATGATCCCCATTGTCAAAAACCGCGAGGTTTTAAGGTAGAGCGAGGAGCCGTACAAGGGACGGTCCCGGTTTTAACTACCCTGCCGTTATGCTGCCGAAATTTTGAATAATATTCATGTGTTTGAATTATTTTCATTTGTTGAAACTATATTTATTCGTTGAATAGAAAACCTTCATGTGTTGAGTCGAATTCATTTGTTGAATTGAAATTCATGTGTTGAATGGTATTCGTGTTTTAAATATAAAAATCACCTTTTTATTGATTTATATAAACTACAGAAAACCTTCATGTGTTGAATCGATATTCATTCGTTGAATTGAAATTCATGTGTTGAATGGTATTCGTGTTTTAAATATAAAAATCACCTTTTTATTGATTTATATAAACTATAGAAAACCTTCATGTGTTGAATCAATATTCATTCGTTGAATTGAAATTCATGTGTTGAATGGTATTCGTGTTTTAAATATAAAAATCACATTTTTATTGATTTATATAAACTATAGAAAACCTTCATGTGTTGAATCGAAATTCATTCGTTGAATTGAAATTCATATGTTGAATGGTATTCATATTTTGAATGAAATTGTTTTATAATAAAAATCCCATTTTTAACATCAATATGAAATGTATAAAATAATCTTGTTTTAAAATAAATTGTTTTATAATAAAAATCCTATTTTTATCACCTATATTAACTATATAAAATAATAGTGTTTTGAAATGAATTGTTTTACAATAAAAATCACATTTTTATTATATACATGAATTGTTAAATATAGTGAAGTGTTGAAATAGAAGACAGTTAGATACAAATATCGTTTTTATCAAATGTATGAAAATCATATGGTTTTGAAATCGAAGAATCGATATATATAAATATAATAGAATTGAAATATATCAAATAACGATGCTGCAGTTCGTATTTTGAAACCGTGATTTCAAACGATTATACCGGGAGATCGGACCGTCGGATTTTCCTGAAATCGCAACCGTTGGGTTCGCTTTGGAAATATCTTTCCAACGGCACCAACTTTGTAAAAATCTAATGGTTGGATTGTCTGGAATGTTTAATTCAAATCTGAAGAAAAACAGCGCCAGAATCGATTATATATATAATTATATTTAATCGAATAACGACGCTGCGGTTCGTATTTCGAAATCGAAACTTCAAACGATTATACCGGGGGATCCGACCGTCGGATTTTCCCGAAACTAGAACCGTTGGATTCGTTTTGAAAAGATCTTTCTAATGATGTAAATTTTGTGAAGATCCAACGGTTAGATTTTCAGATATGTGTAAATCAAATCTGAAGAAAAACAGCGCCACGACCGCGTTATGGCCCGAAGCGTCGTTTTAAATAAATTGGCTATTTTAAAATAAATAAAAATAGCGATAAATCGTTATAAAATATTATAAACGATATGGATGTGATTTAGAAATTAACTGAAGGTTGGCTAAGTCGAATGGTTTCCTGGGTGTTGATCTGATGTTGGTTTCGGCCTTCCGGGTTAATATTTGGGAAATCGTTCTCTTACTGATTGACGGTTAGTGACTAATGAATTGAAATGATGCGTGTGTATGTTAGTGTTGCACTTATTTATTATATACGCGAGTTGCTCAGAAAGACCGGGTTTATCCCATTCTGAATAACTAAATCGATGATAAGTAATCGAAGATGAAGACGGTGGTCGAAGACCGGAGATCTTCACCTCGTTTGGATGGTAACCGAGGTCCTGATTGGGAGGCATCCCGAAATATGGATAATGAGTGGTGATCGTCCAGACGTACGTGGTGATCGATGGGTTTGCGAGGTATATAGTGCCTCCGGTTTCGTTCAGACCCAGAACGGACTTGTAAATGGACTGTGTGTCTGACATTGGATTTTATTCTGTGTTGATTGATCTCTATTAAATATACATCTATTTGGCGACGGAGAATTTATTCTTTTGCTTAACTCCCTTCTCTGAAATGCACGAGCTCAGAGGTTGTATATCGATGGACATCAGTCGTATGACATGAATTGCTAGTGTGGCATGCCTAAGTGGCAAATGATCAGGGCTTCTGTTGAAAAGCAAAGTCTTGTGGTGATGATCAAAGCACCGCCTATGTGGCGTAGCTTTGTGTATAACGTGAAATCGCGAGCCTCACACCCCGGTATGAACCAGAAACGGGAGAGGACATCAGGGAGGGCCTACGTTTCTTTCTAGCTAGAAGTGGCGTCAGTGGTTTTACACGCCCTGACGAGTTTGACTTATGTGGTTGTTGTTGTTGCGAGGCGCCTCGGTTTGATCGGACGATCCGGGTCCGATGGAGTCATTCGTTGGCTCGTTTACGCCCTAAAGGGCGGGGTGACGTAGTGTTCAGGCATAATAATCCACATCGGTGGACCGGCCCTGACGATCCAAGGGGCAGTTGCGGCTGTTCCTGAGACATGGGCTAGATTGTCTCGAAGTCGGTAGGGACTATCTTTTGCCTTGGTTCATGACGGAAATCCAATTTCCAAATACGACATCGTGCAGTTTCGATTGTATACCTATATATGGCGACATAGTGGTATGGGGCATTAATGCCGTCTATGATTGATAGTTATGATTTGAAATTGTTTTCAAAACATATAAACACTAGCAATAATATCAAATGGCTTGTTTTATTCGTATCAAGCATATTTTGGCCGTTATAAGGTAAAAACTCTATCCTCCGGTTTGCGTTGCATTGTGTGATGGGAACTGAGTCTTATAATGGCTTCATTTTTATAAAAAGCATTGCGATGTTTAAAAGAAAGATTTGTTTTTAAAGCACTGGCAATCCAATGGAGTAAACCCGTTCCACGAAAGTGGTGTGGTCCTGTGATTGACCATATTATAAATGTGTTGAGTAGATTTCTCATACCAGTCCCATGACTGACTCGTAGTTTGTTTCACTTTCAAACTCGGGTGCCCCTTTTTCTACACGGGCAGCCTTGTATTCAGGTTTAGCTGGCTCTTTCTAGATAGCTGGAGCTGAGGATGGATTCTATTATTTATCTCTTTTTATGCTGTTCAGCTCCTATTGTACATATTATGTTTTTTTTCCGCTGTAGACATTTATGTATAGCTCAACTGTAATGGTACTAGGTAAGATCATGTATACTGTGTAACTCTGATGATTACTTTTATCCAGTATATTCTATTGTTCATTATCTGGTGTATTTATTTAATTCTGTTCTGCTATTATCTGTTTCTGTGTTATATTCCAAAGATAACCCTTGTCTCCGTCTGTACGGGATTTGGGGTCGTCGCAACGTGGTATCAGAGCTTTGGTTAAGCTTAGTTCTGGAATATAACATATTAACGAATTCGTCAGAAATAGAACCAGTAGTGTTCTAGGACGGGTAACTCATTACAGATAGGATCAGTAATATCCTAGTATGAGTAGCAGAATGAAATAGCACCTAGATAGACACATTTACATTCAAGTATTTGTCTCTATATTTTGAAATATCTTTTCTGTGACCTGACACTTGATCTGCTATTTGCAGAAGTACTAGACAATGAGTGCCAGAAATAGAAGAGGTAATACTGACCCGGATATAGAAGCTCTATTTATGAAATATAGAAATCTGGGTGGAAAACCCTTCACGGGTGAAGAATCAATTATGAGAACACAAGCTTGGATTCGTTCGGCTGAGAAAATCTTTGAAGGATTAAAGCTGAGGGATGACCAGAAAAGATTACTGGCCTCCTGGGCACTCAAAGACGAAGCTTTGTTCTGGTGGGATTCGGTTATCAAGGATAATCCAGAAGGTGATATCACCTGGGATAGATTTAAATTGATTTTCCTGGAAAGATTTACTCCTCCAGAAGCAATTGAGCGACTATGTGATGAATTTTCTTATTTGATACAAGGAGATATGACCATTCCCGAATATCATAAGAAACTCAATGAACTTTCTCTCTTTGCCCCTCATGTAATTGAAAATCCAAAGAGGAAGAATTTGAGATTTATCAACGGGCTTCAAAGAAAATATCAGAACAGTGTAATGAGGAACGTGAAGCTTCCCTTTTCTGAAATGATATACATGGCTTACCAGTACGAGGATCTCGACAAGAAAGGTATGTTACAGTACGAAGAGGAAGTCAGCTCTAGTAATAAAATTGAGTCCGAAACTGATCGTCCGGAGGCCAGCACGATGTCTAAGGTGAGCAGGAAGCCCAAGGACAATCGGAAAAGGGCCAGATCCGAAAAAGAACCAGCGACGACTGCCATATGCAATAACTGCCATAAGAAAGGGCATTTGCAAGGAAATTGTAAATCCTCGAAGAAACGAAAGAATGATGGATTTAAATCCGGCGGAAAGCTTCAGGAAAGTAGAGAATGCAATCTCTGCCAACAGGCTGGTCATGTAAAGCAAGATTGCTAGCTATTGAAAAAGACCAAAGAGGCTTAGGTAAATGAAGTAGCAGAAACGTCAGCACCCTCAGCTAGTCAGGGAAGATCTGATGTTTAGAAGGAACGCTTACTGTCAAAAACATTCCAGTCAAAGTACTATTTGACATAGGCGCGTCACAAAGCTTTATCGCAAAGAATGCCGTTAAGAAGTTGGATTTGAAGTTGAGAGCTTAAAGAACCAATGACTGTCCAAAATCCGGTCGGTGGTTCCATCGATCTCAGTTGGGTTTGTGCATTACCTGTCTCTTTTTCCTGCTATAAATTCCCTACTATCTCTATCGTTATGAACTTTAATGAATTCGATCTTATTCTGGGATTGGATTGGCTAACCAAATATGAAGCAGAGGTTAGATGCGCCGAGAGAGTTGGTAGGGCTAAGATTAAATCAGGGAATTATATAACCATACCATGTGAAGGCCCGACTTCAAATAGAAAGGACTTATGGGCAGCTTTGGATGTTTCTCCATCTCAAATAGAAAATATCCCTGAAGTCACAGAGAATATTCCAGACCTCATCAAAGACATTCCTGTCGTCAAAAATTATGCGGATGTGTTTGAAGAAGTTGTTCGCTTACCTCCGCAGAGAGAAATAGATTTCAAAATTGCTTTAATTCCGAATGCAAGGCCGGTAGTTCACGCTATTCGAAGAATGTCCTTAAAGGAGAAAGAGAAATTAGACAATCAAACACGACAGCTCGTATGGAAGGGTCTGATCAGGCCTAGTTTCTCTGATTGGGGTGCAACAGTGGTGTTTGTCCCAAAATCTGACGGTACTCTACGGCTATGTGTGGATTATCATGATTTGAACAAGCAGACAATAAAGAAAAAATATCCATTGCCGAGAATTGATGATTTATTGGATCGTCTGAATGGAGCACAAGTATTCTCAAGGATGGACCTAGCTACAGGATTCCATCAACTTCGAATTGCCGAAGAGTGTGTTCCAATGACAGCATTCAGAGGTCCCGACTTATTCTACGAGTGGTTAGTAATGTCGTTCAGCTTATGTAACGCTCCAGCTTACTTCGTCGATCTGATGAATAGAGTGTTCAGAGGGGTTTTGAATAAATTTGTTCTGGTTTTCATTGACGATATTCTAATCTTCTCTAAATCAAAGGCCGAACATGAAAAGCATTTGGAACAGGTTCTGGAAATCCTCAGAAGGAATGTATTGAAAGCTAAACTGTCCAAATGTATATTATGGCAAGATGAAGTGAAATTTCTGGGCCACGTCGTATCGAAAGAAGGAATTGTTGTGGATCCAAGCAAAATCACAGCTATCCAGAATTGGAAACAGCCCAGTACTCCTACAGAAGTCCGTAGTTTTCTCGGATTGGCTAGTTATTACCGGAAGTTCGTTAAAAACTTTTCGCAGATATCTGGTCACTTAACGAAGCTTACAAAGAAGCACTCTAAATTCAAATGGACTCCAGAAAGTGAGGAGGCTTTTGAAGAGCTAAAGTTAAGATTAACTACTGCTCCAGTGTTAACCATTATCGACGGCAATCAGAATTTAAAAGTCTGGACTGATGCTTCTTGAGAAGGCCTTGGCGCAGTTTTAATGCAAAGGGGTCAAGTGATTGCTTATGCTAGCCGTCAGCTGAAGCCGCACGAGAAAAACTACGTCACTCATGATCTTGAGTTATTGGAGATAGTATTCGCTTTGAAAATCTGGCGACACTATCTTCTGGGTGAGAGATTTGAACTGTTTACAGATCACCAGTCGCTAAAGTATCTATTCACCCAGAAGGACTTGAATCTGAGGCAGCAACGTTGGCTAGAGTTCCTTGCAGCATACGATTTTGAGATTATATACACTCCAGGGAAAGCCAATGTCGTGGCCGATGCATTAAGCCGAAAGAATGAAATGATCGCCAACTTTGTTATTACGACTTCCTTGATTGACAAAATATCCATTCTTCAGAAGGATGATAACTTTATTAAGGATATGATCAAAAGGATTCAGAAAGGCGAGCCCTCGAGTTTTCAAGTTGATAATGAGGGGATTCTAAGGCTGAAAGTTCGAATCTGCGTTCCTAACATTGCTGAGCTCCGAAAGGAAGTTCAAGATGAATGCCACAAGTCAAAACTTAGTATCCACCCGGGAGTAAGCAAAATGTATAATGACATCAAACATACTTTCTGGTGGAAGTCGATGAAGAGGGACATTTCTTTATATGTTAGCCGATGCCCTACTTGCCAGCTAGTCAAAAGCGACCAACAGAAACTGGCTAGATTATTGCAACCGTTAGACGTTCCAGGCTGGAAGTGGGAACATATTTCCATGGATTTCATTGATGGTTTGCCCAGAACCAGAAAAGGAAATGACAGTATTTGGGTGATCGTAGATCGCTTCACGAAGACCGCCCATTTCATACCTGTCAGATCAAACAGAACTGCTCAGAGTCTGGCGCAGATTTACTTCAAGGAAATAGTTAGACTACATGGAGTGCCGCTCAGTATAGTCAGTGATAGAGATACAATATTTACTAGTAAATTCTGGGAGGCATTTCAAGTAGAACTGGGAACAAAGCTGAATCTAAGCACCGCTTATCATCCTCAGACAGATGGTCAGACTGTGAGGGTGAATCGTATTTTAGAAGATCTATTGCGAGCTTGTGTTCTAGATTTCGGTGGATCATGGGAAGACCATCTACATTTGGCTGAATTCTCATATAACAACAGCTACCAGGCGAGCCTGACAATGTCGCCATTCGAAGCGTTGTATGGTAGACCGTGCCGATCTCCTGCTTGTTGGGTCGAACCCGGTAATAGACTTGTGTTAGGGCCAGATATGATCCGAGAAGCTGCCGACAAAGTCGATTTTATTAAGAAGCGATTACTCGCCGCTCAAAGCCGACAAAAGAGCTATGCCGATAGGAGAAGAAGAGATATATCCTTTGCTGTTGGCGACTACGTATATTTGAAAGTATCGTCGATGAGAGGAGTTATCCGGTTCAGTAAAACTGGAAAGTTGGCACCCAAATTCATTGGTCCGTTTCCTATTCTGGAACGGATCGGAACTCTCGCTTATAGGGTTAAATTGCCAGATTGGTTGCCTGGAGTTCATGATGTATTTCACATATCTCAACTTCGAAAGCACGTTCATGATCCAGACTTAATCGTGGAAGAAGCCGCTCAACAGGATATTGAAATTGCTCCAGAATTAGCTGTGAGAAGAGAGCCGCTAAAGATCATCGGCAAAGAAACCAAAGAGCTGAGGAACAAGAAAGTTCACTTGGTCAAAGTGCAATGGAGTGGAGATCCGCGAGATTGTACTTGGGAAACTGAGGAGAGCATTCAGAAAGCCTATCCTAGATGCCGAGTAGATATCTCTGATTGACTCCGGTGCAAGGTACATTTACCATACTTTGCATTACCAATTAGTTCTCTATTCTGTTGTTATTTTCTTTCCATGGATGTGCACTTTTAATTCTATAGTCTGGATGATTTTAAAAGAGTATAGAAATTGATCAGTATATTTTTGAAAAGTTAAAAACAAATTAATGGTTGTTTGTGTTGTGTGATAGTAGATTAGATTAATTAAATTATTGAAACGATAGTTAATTTAATTAATAAGAGAATGAATGGTAGGATTTATTCGATTATATCACACATTGAACTGATTAGAAAATAAATAGAAATATATACATGTGCATTATATATGTTTGAACAGGTAATTGGATAGCTGTTGAGTAAAGAATTTATTTGCTTGCCCGACAAATAGGTAAACCTTAATGAGTTGGATGCGAAATATTTTTATATCAACTCCTGTGAATGCCATTGGATGCGGAGTGCTGGTTATTCTGTGTGTAAAAATAAATGTCGCCATAGGATAGTAACAATTAATTTTGAACTACATTACATGGCATACTTCAGAAGATAGGCATACTTCATCATATACCACATAAGCATTTGGAGCTTGTGTGACGAGGTGGAAGATTTACCATACGAGTGAGAGGCTTGTATGGCGATGACTATATTGTACAGGTTGAACTGATGACTGATATGGACTATTTAAATTGTAACGATTAAATTGCCATATTAATAAAAACCCCACACGGGTCTGGAGTTGACAATAACCACGTCTCTCTAGTTATTAGATACGGCACATGGAATATTTATTTCCCACACGGGACGAGGTGACGAGGATTTATCCTCTGGAGCATTTAAAATACACACTCCCTCAGGCTTTGACAGGGTGACGAGAATTTATTCTTTGGAGTTATTATCAATACACGCTCCCCTGTAAACACCAGAATATATCACTATAAATATGTGTATGCTTATTAGGATTTATTGGGTACCTAATATGGCCCAATAAATTTCCAAACCTCTCTCCGTACAAAGGAGGTTATGGCGAAATTTTTCGAAAATTCCGGGTGTTAGCCAAATTTTTGAAGAATTTGAAAATTCTCAGAAACTGAAAAGTTGGGGAATGGAAGCCAGATTGGACGTAGAGTTGATTAATCAAACCACTTTCGACTTTGTTCCTTTTCGGGGACGAAAAGTTTTAAGTGGGGGAGATTGTAACGACCCAGAAAATCTGAACCAATTTAAATTTTTTAAATTGGTTAAAACAGTGGATTTTAAATATTTAAAATAAATATTTTAAATAATAGCGATGAAAAGTGAGTTTGAATCGATGTTTGAAAACGAATATAATTAATTCTAATTATAAACAAAGCCGGAAATGGCGCTGTAGTTTCGAAGATTGAATTCAAACTTTGTCGGACTGTACCGGGTGCAAAACAAAACGGATTTGAGTGAAGCCAAAAATATTTAAATCTGTTAGTGAATACCTTTCTAACGAATCCGAAAAATGGAATTTTCATAGCGGAAAGCAAAAGTTAAGGCCAAATGAATTTTCAGAAAGGTCGCTATGGAATTTATATAGCCCGTGAAATTGGCCATTTTGCATACGACCTCGGAATTCGACGAAACCACTTTTGTTGGATCCGGGATGTGAAGTTATTGCTAGGTTTCAAATTTCATAATTTTTGAAGCTAGTATGTGAGCGTGGCAAAGGAAAATGTGTTTTGGTCAATTAAAGTTAAATTGGATCGACCAGAAATGGGCCTTTTTGCAAACGGTCTCGGAATTCGACGAAACTAGTTTTGTTGGGACCGTATCGTCAAAACATAGCTAGATTTATTTTTCTGGAATTTTTCGAATCAGTTTGTGACCCTGGCAATTTGAAATGTACGTTCAAATTAAATATTGAATGTTATATATTTTAAATTGAAAGAAAACTGATTGAAACAGTCGAATGGGCCTACGAAACATATCCCATTGTGTTCAGAATGGGAGTAAAATGCTAGGGATGACAGTCGTTGGGTTTGGATTGGGGTTCGTGTGTCAAAGAGGGTATTTTTGGAATTTTGAAAGTTATAAATAAATAAATAAATGAATCATTTGTCCACGTCAGAACCCCCCCCCCCCCCCCGCTATTCTCTCTCCCCGACTCGAACAAACGACGGAAATAGGTCGCCGCCTTCTCTCCTTGATTTCTCCTTCCACACTCAGTAAAATCAAGTGCTCCAGTTAAGGATTTTGCAGAGCACCTCTCAAGCTTCAAATCCATATAGGATTTGCATTTTTTCTAAGTGTATCCGAAGAGAACCGCGAGTGGGAAGTTCAGGTGTTTGAGGAGCCACCGCCGCAACGTCAAACCACCGACGTGGACTCCACTTCCGGTGCCTGAGCGCCTCTCCTCCCCCTTCAACCTCGCGCAACCCGATCGTGAAACCATTACACGGATTGATCGAAATTCTGTCTCAGGATACTGCGTTTACCTCGGTTCCAATATCATTTCGTGGTGTACGAAGAAACAACAGATCTAGCACAGAGGCGGAGTACCGTGCATTGGCAAGCGCTATAGCTGAAATCATGTGGATAGAATCACTGATGGAGGAGCTTGGTTTCACTCCAAGATGAAAGTCCGTCATTTAGTGCGACAATAAGAGCACAATATCTTTATCTCTAAACCCTATTCAACCTTCAAGCATGAAACATCTTGAAATTGATCTCCACTTTGTGAGAGAAAGAACGCTATCAGGAAGACTTGCAATATGTCATGTGCCCACATACTATCAGAGAGCAGATGCTCTCATAAAGGCACTTTCGACCAAGAATTTTATCAAAATGAGAGAGGAACTTCGTGTTATCAGTGGAGGTGGAAGCCAGAATGAAAAAGTAAATCCTAGTTCGAAATGAGGGGGAATAATGAAGACAATAGAGCCGTTACGATAAAGCCTTTAGCGTGTGAACACGTTTTATCATATTTAGTATGTTTTGTAATTATCTACTAGCCGTTAGGCTCATGCAAACTTGGTATAGTTAATACCTGTCGTTAGGATCATGCATATTTGGTATATTTTGTGCTAGCCGTTGGGCTCATAGCATTATATATATGTGCTCTTTGTATCATGTTTTAGTATCAATAAAATTACAACTGTTCCTCACTAATAACTCTCTTACTCATCTCTTAATAATATGTACTATTTTAGAGTAACTATATCTATTATTTTCTTGTTTCATCCCTACTATAACTTTTTGGACCTCCACTGTATTGAATATGATGAGCGCTTTAACTGCACAGTTTTAGAGTGGATTCAATATAGCAGCAAAGTGTCAAGCCAAATACATTGATTTTTGGTAGCATCACTATACTGAATTAAAAGGGAAAGCAATCAAGATGTCCAGAAGATCATTTCAGGAAAATAAAAAATATCATTAAAAAATCAAAGAAAGTGAGCTGTTATAAAATCTATCATGTATCAACATATAAATTTTACTTGGCAGCATCAAGCTTGCTTTAATGACAATTCTTCAATTACCTAGTCATAATTCAATTCAAGATTACCATCTTTTTCTTCAAGATCGATTTCCACACTTTTTTTTAAATTCTTTTTACGTCAGAATTCTCTTTTCTGTTCATCATGGATGAATGCACTTAATCTGGAACCTATGAAAATGGTGAAAATTCTCAAAACCAAACTGCAACAATAGGCAAACTGATCAAAATAGTTATAATCATGCAAAATCAGCAAATCATAGTGCATTTACAATAAGATAACTATCTGTTATGGTAGTTTCAAGTAGAAACATCCATTTAAGCATATGGCTTAGAAGGGCACATTCATGGAACTTTGGCAATGCTGCCAAAATACAAAATGGATGAAAAAATATAACTATTAGCAATGATGAATATGTAAAGTATCACATGCAGAATAGACCCATTAGTTCTTGATTATTATCATCAATAAGTTTAAAATTATTAGCACAAGTAATAGGGTGCAAGGCTGCCAACGATATCTGGACAGCAATAGAAAAGGCTTTCACCAATCAGTCTATTGCAAAAGTGATGCACTACAAAAGACAATTACAATGTGCTAGAAAAAATAATCAAACTGTTAGTGAGTTTCTTGTAAAAGTAAAAAATATTTGTGACTTGTTGGAAGCAGCAGGCTGTAAGCAACATATCAAGATCATATTCTAACTCCCTTAAATGGTTTGATATAAGTATGAAGCCATTATGGCAATTATTTCGTCAAACAAAATTCTACCATCTATACAAGATGTTCACTCAATCTTGTTATCATATGAAGCAAACATAGAACCCTAAAAATTTAAAGATTTGGATTTATTAGTTAACTATGTAGATAACTATAGAAACAGGAATGCTAACAATTCAAAGTCTGATCAATCATCACAAATCAGTAATAGAAGTGGATACACCAATGAATAAAGAGGTAGATCCAGGTTCAACAATAAAGCAACATATCAAAATGTCATATATGTGAGAGAGTTGGTCACACTACCTTGAAGCGTTACTTCAGGTTCAATACTTATTATTATGGCAGTCAAAATCAAAACAATGCAAAGAGGAATAACCCAAATGCCAATGTTGCATAAATTGAAATAACAAAACAAACTGAAAATGCTCAAGGCTATCAACAGAACACTGCTGCAAAGCCAGAACATATATTGGATGAAATTTGGTACCCAAACTCTAAAGCAGCCAACCGCATCACCAATAATGTAGTCAATCTCAACCTTGAGCAAGGGGAGTAAAAAGGTAAAAAGTCTATACACATGGACAATTGTGAAAGTACAAAAATTATACATATTGGACTTGCATGCATAAGAGGTGTAACGTGATTATACCTTAATAATTTTCCAAGAGTCTATAAAGTAAAGAAAAATCTTATAAGTGTGTTTCAATTTGCAAGTGATAACAATTTATATTTTGACTTTTATTCAAAATATTGTTTACTTAAAGACAGACTTACTAAAGAAATTCTTTTGTAGGATGATGCAAATAGAAACTATAGAAATTTAATCTTTTTAACTCAGGAGTAAAAAAATGTATTATAACCTCTTTGTCATTTCTATAAAAAAATGCATTTAATGCTTAGCGCAACAAGTTAGGATATCTAAATGTAAATATTGTAAAGTAGGTTTTGTTGAATAATAACATTAATTGCGATGCAACCATACGTGTGCATATATTGTAGACGAGGAAGAGTCACAAACCCCCGTTTTCTTATTTTCAAACAATCTATACCAATCACTTAGACTAACTGCTGTTGACCAATCATTATATCTTATTTGTCGATGCACACATAACATTCACATGGATATGTTTTCTTAAGTCAAAAATCTTAAACCAGCAAAGTAGTTAAATACTTCGTGACACAAGTGAGAGACAAACAAACCATCTACTAAAAATATTACAAACAGATGGAGGAATTAAATTTAAACCAATAAACATTTTCATTCAAAAGAAAGGATCATACACAGACTAACATATCCATATACTTCTGAACATAATGGTTTAATGGAGAGAAAACACAGACATATTGCTAAGTGTCGTCTTACATTACTAGCACAAGGGTCATTGCCCATGAAATTTTAGTCAGATACTTTTAGTACATCAATTTATTTGAAAAATAGAATGCCTAATAAAACTCTGAAAAACAAATGGCTACCTAAAATTATGTTTAATGCAAACAAGATATCATCAATTAAAAACTTTTTGATGCCCATCTTTCCCATTTCTAAGACTATATAATGCTCGTAAATTATTTTTTGGATCATTTATATGTACATTTTTAGGATATGTAAGTCATCAAAAAGGATATAAATATTTTGACAGTCATGGCAAGGTGATTATAAATAGACATGTTGTTTTCAGTGGAAACATTTTTCATTTTCTAACATTAGTATAGCTCCAAGTCAAAAAATCTATAATGCAAGAAATTCAATACCAAGTATTCCTCTATATATATAAAGAAGCGAAGTACTGAACGGAGAGAAGAAAATTAACACAAGTACAAAGCGTCGATTGTCAGATAATACCATTCCATATCAAATAGAAAGTTCAGATCAAGTGGTCAGACACAGGTAAGTGGTCACACACAAAATGCGAGTCAGCATTATGAGGATGAAAACAAGCACATTACAAAGAAGTGTTGATGAAAAAATAAGTGTTGTTAACAACACAAGATGGTGTTGTTCAACCAACACAAACTGGTCATCTAATGATCACTAGATCAAAAAGTGGAATTTTCGAACCAAAAATCTACTCAGCCACTATCACATATGAAGAACAAAACAATTATGGCCAAGTAATTAGTAACAAAAACAGAAAACTAGTAATGGATAAAGGGTACAATGCTCTTATCAAAAATGAAACATGAATTCTTGTTCACCCACCAGAGAATAAAAACATAGTAGTATGTAAATGGACTTTTAGGTTAGAAAGAAATTCAGATAAGACAATATCAAGACACAAGACGGGACTTGTGGCAAAATGTTACACATAACAACAATGGTTTGACTTAGATGAGATTTTGACTAGTTATTAAGCCGACAACAATATGAGTTGTTCTAACTATTGTATTAGATAAAGGTTGAAAAGTTAGATAGACAGATGTAAACAATACCTTTCTAATGACAATTTTAAAGAAGAAGTCTATATGAAGCAACCCCAAGGTTGCGTACAAGATAAAAGACCGGTTTGCAAACTAGTACAAGAAGTTCATGGCTTAAAATAGGATTCAGGGTTTGGTTTGATTAGTTGAAATCAACATTGGTAAGTCTGAAATTTCAGCCTATCAAATTAGATACCTAATTGTTTATTAGGATTAATAAAAATCCAATTATAAACATAATAATTTATATTGACGATGATTATTAGAGGTGACAGTGACATAGAAATTGATCTCCTAATACAAAATATGGACAAGCATTTTTCATTAAGAGATCTTGAAGACCTAAGGTACTTTCTAGGAATTGAAGTTATCAAACATTCAACTGAGTTATTTCTGTTTTAAAGAAATTATATCAAAGAAATTTTGACTAAAGCAAAAATGGAAGGGGATAATCCCATGCTAACGCAAATGATAATTGTACACCACAAATCAAAACACATGGGAGAGCATATATTTCATTCTAAACAATACAAAAGTTTTGTTGGTGCATTACAGTATGCAACTATTATAAGACCTGAAATATCATATAACATTAAAAAGTGTGTAAACTTATGTAGGATTAAAAAGAGGGGCATTGGAAAGCAGTTAAAATGATACTTAGATACTTAAGGGAAACTATTAATTATGGATGAAGTCTGAAGTAAAACAACAAACATTGACTCAGACTTGGCAACTGATCATAATAATAGAAGGTCCACTTTTGGATATTGCATATACGTTGGAAACAACATTGTATTAGAATGTTCTAAGCACCAATCACCGGTATCAAGCGCTGAAACAGAATTCAGAAGCATAGAATAAGAAACATCAGAAATCTTATGGATACAGCCATTATTATGTGATTAATTTCGATGTAAACATCAAGCCATTGTCATGGTGGTAATAATTCAAGTGTTATTTGTTTATTTTCCAATCCAGCTTTTCATGCAAGAAGCAAACATGTAAAAATTGACTTATATTTTGTTTATGAACGCGTAAAGGAAAACTGAAAATCAAACATGTACCACCAACTTACCAAGTCATAGATATACTAACAAAGTCATTATCAGCTAAAAACCTAATTATATTTAGGGAAAAACTCAAGATCAGTAATATAACTAAAGATCTGACAAATTCAAAGTAAAGCATCAAAACCAATAGTTGTTCAAGTGATAAATCAATGCCAACACTAGCATCCATAGCTGATTATTCATCAGATCCTGAAGTATCGACCAAATCTGAAAGCATTAGTTACTAAATCTGAAATCTCATGTCAGATCTAACTTTTATCAACTTGAAAAAGCTCTGTTAGGTCAAAATCTTTGCATCGAGTAAATAGGAGCAGAAATTTCTTTAAGTCTAGCAGATAATTTCCAGATCTCTAAATAATCTTGGATTGAGAGATATTCAGGCTTTATTCAAGCTGAATATAATAAACCATAAGATATTTTGTTTCACTCTAAAATGAATTAAAAAAAGAAAATGAGGAATCGAAAGGACGGTTTTCGTGCTGCCATGAAAGAAACATCCTAACTAGTTTTGAGAGGGAAAATAAAATATAAACGATTTGTAATGTATTGGTAAGTCAAGTAAATAGACCTAAATTAGGTTTATTGATATTGGGTCATTATAAGTCCAAACTATTTATATAGATACACTTGTATATTTCAACTTTTATGTATTGAACTTAATACAACTTTGTTCATTAAATCACTGAGACAACCATTCACAATTTCTCTACAAAAATCTCCACAAAACAAACTGTATTTCTAAATAAATTACTTCTACGTTTCTTTCACAAATAAGTGTCTAACGAAATTTGATAGCGAGATTATTAATTGTAAAATGGACATATTTGGTTTAATGACAGTTTTATTTCATTTTCAATGCATTCTTCATAGTGGTTGCTAGTTTCATCGTAAATGTAGCTGGGTAAATGACACATACGATAAATGCATATGACAAAAAGTAAGAATAGTGTATGTAGAGGACTAGAAGGAATTTTTTTGAGATGGGAAAATACGGTAATTTGATTGTAATCCCTCCAAAAATTATGTTTTTGATGTAGGCACTGACATAAACTTTTTTATAGTACCATTTTTTAATCTTACTACTTATGTTCGTCTATTTATCCACTCAAAGTTACTGCCCTATTGCACCCCAATTATTAATTATTCTCTATCCTCAATGACATAAACTAATCATTAAATTAATGCCTTAATTTCTTCGATCTAGCAAACCAAATTCATTGAATTACGTTGGCTTAGAGATATATGTGATTGACCACCGAAAAAATGTCAACTCTACGTTGTTGGACATGGCTTGGCTGACATTTTGATTTGAGTTATCAATGATAAAATTTTGAATTATACCATAGACACATGAGATATGAAATTAGACTTTGTGTAAAAGTTTATTGTTAGTATAAATACCACTTGAATAAAATAAGTATAGTACATTCTATTAAATTTGGTGATACAAAATCACAATTAGGTGGAAACAAATATGCAAAACGGAATGTAAACATTTTTAATGCATAAATTATTGATTGCATGTGCATGAGATGACAAAGAAATAAATGAAGGGATTATTTTCTTCTATCACAGCTAAGGAAAGGATTGGTGATTTACTTGCTAGGCCTGCACTTCTTGTTACCACAGTAATTTACCTATATTATTTATTACCATATCTTGGTAATTTGATTGACGATTCATATATATTCCACTAGTTATATATTGGATGTAGACTTCATTGTAAACTCATCCTGGCATGGTGTCAGTGATCCCTAAATGGAGTGTCTCTTCTTGTTAAGCCTAAGGTTTTGGTCATGCAAACTCTTATCTTGTAATTTCTTGTATCTCTCTTATGTGGAATAAAATCTCTCTTTTTGGACTGGACGTACACTATCTTATCGATGATAGTGGAACCGGTATAAATATTTTGTGTCTTTATTTCCATCTTAATAGTTATTTACTATTTGTTTCAAGTATTAGAATAATTATTGTCAGATTGATGTTCAATCGAAAAATCTAGATCATGTTCATTGTGCTTCCGCAGCTGCGAAATTTTTGCATAACAAATTGGTATCAGAGCATTGTGTGCAATTTTCGCACAACAGATTGGTATCGAAGCAAGGCGATTTGGTTGAATTGTTCATCAATGGCTTCAAGAAAGAGCCACAAATTTGTTGGTAATGAAGACTTTGGTGGAGGAGAATATGTTAAGAGAGAAGAGCGTTCCAGTCTTGGAATTTTGACGTGATAAGGAGTTTACTGTGTTGAATAAAGGGACCATTGGATTTGAGAAGTTTTGATCATGTTTCAGACACATGTCTTTATGTTAATGATGCTTGAGGGATCCAAGATGATTAGGAAAGGATCCCAGGTCAAGTGATAGAAGGGTGTCGAGACAGAGATCATTCTGGCATTACAAACTTTTTTAAACTATTAGTTTTTGCGTGGTGTATGTCATATGGAAGATACATCTTTTGCAGACGGTGAGTGAAGTTTGTAATGGTTTTGATTAAGTGGCAGGAGAGAGATTTTTTGCATGTACAGAGATTTGGATTTGCCTTTTTTGTTGTCAATTGGCTTTAGTTTTTGACTTTGTATTTAGACTGGTGATTGAGAGGATTTGTTAGGCCTCGGTCGTATTGAGATTACTTTACAGTTTGCCTTATTTGGATTTTGGATATTTACAATATTTGTTGGCGGGCGGGGACATAGTCTGAGCTTGTTAACATGGTGTGATGGGGGTAGCTTTGCTTGAACTCATTTGGTAAATATTCAGTTTTTCTCACTATGGGATTTTGGATTGAGGTGGAGTTCATCTTGGAAGAGTTTTATGTTGTGAAGAGAATTTGGCTCTAGATGGGTGTTGGAGATATGTGATTTTGTATCAAGGTGGAATATTAAATTTGGTGATACAAAATTACAAATAGGTGGAAACAAATATGCAAAATGAAAAGTAAACATTTTTAATGCATAAATCATTGATTGCATGTGCATGAGTCGGAAAAAAAATGCAGGGATTATTTTCTTTCATCTTTGCTAAGGAAAGAATTGTTGATTTTACTTGCTAGGTTTACACCGTTTTTTATATACCACATTAATCTACCTCCATTTTTTTATTACCGTATCTTGGTAATTTAATTGATTATTCAAATATATTTCACTAGCTATATATTGGGGGTAAACTTCATTGTAACCCATGCCGGCATGGTGCCAGTGATCCCCAAATGGAGTGTCTCTTCTTATTAAGCCTAATTTGTGGTTTGAATATGCAAACTCTTATTTTGTAATCACTTGTAATTCTCTCACGGGGGATAAAATCTCTCTCCTTTAGAGTGGACGTACACTATCTTATTAATGATATTGGAACAAGTACAAATATTGTGTGTAACAACCCGCATTGTACGCATCGGAGGATCATATGATATTTCTTTCTTTCTTATATGAAGTCATATGGTCATGTGGCTTTGGGAAACGACCATTGGGGTCATTTTCCATGTTCATGGTTTTTGCTGATTTTTAAATGATCATTTTTCCCTAGCTGATCTTGTTTTGGCCATAACTATTAATTGGAAAGGAGTTTTGACCTGAAACCACTTCCATTGGCTTCGGATAATGTTTTACCTTTTCGTAGAGTGGTCACTTGTGGAAAACGGACTTAACGTTTGGGAGAAATGGCTGAAATATGGTTTGGAAGGTGAAAAACTGTTTAACCGGGCCAAATAGGGTGATTAGTGAATGGGCCCATAACTCATTTCGGGATTAGGGTTATGGGGAGGCTGAAAAGAGTTAGGTTTTCATTCCATTTCAGTTTTCTAGCCTCCACTTACCTCTTAAAAACCCTAAAAATGGCCTTTAACCTCTAAATCACCTCCAAATCACTAGAAAATCAAGGATTAAGCTTAGCAACATCAAATCAAGGGAGATCTTCACCAAATCAAGATTAGAGCTGCTGTTTAGCATTGGTATTCATGCCATATCAGAGATTTATTTCAGATCTAAGGTTTATTTGTGGCTAAGGTGAGTGATTTGCATAGTTTCTCACTAATTATGGTCAATTAAGGGTAATTAGTGAAGATTAGCGAATTTATGCATTAATAAATTCTGGAAAAATCTTTATAAATTTCGAAATAATATTTTAGACCTCTGTTAGAAATTGGGTTTGATTTGGTTAAGTTTTACTAATCATGTCACTAGTTTTGCTTAAACACGCTTAAGGGAAAATATGGGGTTTTGGCTATGTTTGATCCATTTTAACCCATCATATTGATGTTTTGGTGTTTGAGGTCACTTCAACTTGTTGCTATGACTGTATGGTACGCTTTGTGAGTGATTAGAATAGTTAGAGTGGTCGAAAACGTCGTCGAGTGGCGTAAACAACTCGCTGGACAAAATGCAGGAAATGGACAGGGACCGGACCGGATCGCATGGGGAAGTCCGAACCGAACCGTTCGTGTGGCCCATCCACAATCCGCCTCCTTGCATCCAAACCGAGCCTGCATGGCACGAGCTGACTGGAAAATTGGAGGAGATCACGACCGGATCGATCTGCCTGGAGTTCTCCGACCCGATCCGCCAGAGTACCCCGACCCGACGATTTGACTTTGAGACTACGGACCCGAACCCGATGGCACCCTCCGATCCGATCCGAACAAGCTTAGCACGAATCGATCCAGTGGGGATACTAAAGGCTGAACCGAACCGATGGCTGTGAGGAGATCCGAACCGATCGGGTGATGACCAATAACCAGAGATGCAAAGGTAGTCAAAATGGAAGTTAGAGCTCAGGATCCAGTTGGGAACCAATGATTTCACTTCATGATTGGGCTTTGCTGCGGGACATGTGCTAAGGAGTTGTCGACGTTCATAACTTCGATTCACCACTGAAAAGGAATGATGGGCTACGTATCAGTGCAGTAGATTCACCGTGACTCAAGGGGCAAAGTGATCGTAGTAAGACTATGAGCCAGTGTAGTGGATCCATTGTGACTCCATGGGGGCAGAGTGGACATAGTAAAGGATTAGTAAGACTATGAGCCAGTGCAGTGGAGCCATTGTGACTCCATGGGGAAGAGTGGACATAGTAAAGGATTAGTAAGGCTATGAGCCAGTGTAGTGGGGTGTGTACGATTCCATGGGGCAAAGTGGACATAGCGAAGGATTAGTGGCTATGGATCAGTGCTGTGAAGCCGTTGTGTCATCATGGGGCAGAGTGATCATAGCAAAGTATTGGGTGATCGAAGTGGTGGATATCATATGCATTACGCACTGAGTGAGAGATGTGAGGATGGTTGGTATGCTTGATTTGTTTGCCATCATTATGACAAGCACACCCCCACCCCGTTATCTTTACACCATTTATTTAATGGCGCCTTAGAGTGTTGTACAATATGTAGTGCTAACTCTTTGGTTGCAAGTCCAGGTTCAGGTATGGTTTAGTATATCTATTATTGTTCTGTTTAGCTGCTTATCGCTCATACCAGACTTTTTGTCTGACCCAGAGTTTTATGTCTCTTCTTATTACTCTGGGTGCTCTCACGAGCAGACTAGTGACAGGTTAGCTGGGTATGCACGAGTAGCTGATCCGGAGGCGAGAAAGAGGCTTCCACGTATGATATATATATATATATAGATATAGATATTCTCCCTGTGTCGTTGGTGGTCACTACTTGGGCATTAGTAGTGTACCTTCCTTATCTTGCTTTTAGAGACAGTTTTAAAAGTTGTAATAATGATGTTGTGGAACATAAGCTATATTTGGATTTTCCGCTGCTATGATAGTTTGTTATCAGCTTATGCATTGTCTCGCCTGTTTTATGTCAAGATTATGTTATTACTATATTTTGTTCCATGCGCTGTGAGACATTCTACAGGTTCCTTGTTTGTTGATTCTTCGTCTTCTTTCTTTTCTTCTGACGACCGTCCCGTGCTAACTGAACATGTGTACAGCGCACTTTTGGAGGAAATGTCGGTTGGTGCAGGGCGGGCCGTCACATTTGGTATCAGAGCTCTAGGTTGCATAATTAACCTAGGGAGAGATAGTACGTATATGAGAGTGCGTATTTGTGATTACTTTGGTTTTCAAAAGCTATATATATGTACTATTAGTATAAGGATGAAGTCGTACTGCACTAGCACCACTATGGAGGTAGTTAATCGTTTTCCCTTTACAGATTGAACGATGAGTCGAGACACGAGGGGTGCTGGTAGAGGGGCCAATAATGGGAATGCTCCTGACATGAGGACGGTGTTCACCGACTTCCTGAGAGAGATGCTTAGGGATGTTCAGGGAGCAGTTCCCAATGCCGGTAGTGGTGGTGGTCCTGTAGTGCAGGCGCCTAGGGATGATTTCGCCAAGCTGTGCAAGGATTACACTAACCTTGGTGGGAAGCCGTTCCATGGAATGGAGTCGGCCACGGATGTTCAGAATTGGTTGGATATCTGTGATCGTATCTTCGACGACTTGGGTATCGAGGATGCGATGAAGAGAAGGCTAGCGTCTCGTTAGCTGCAAGGGCGAGCGATGAATTGGTGGAATGCTATTAAGACAGCCACTCCGGAGGATCAAGTTACTTGGGATCAGTTTAAGGCTCGCTTTAGCGACAAGTTTATCCCAGCTGCTCAGAAGTCGGAATTGTTTAGGAAGTTCTTGGAGCTTAAGCAGAATGGTAGGGCAGTCTCGGACTATATTGCTGAGTTCGACACTTTGTCGAAGTATGGATTATCCCTTATCGATACTCCTGAGAAGAAGAATGAGAAGTCCATTACTGGTTTGGATGGATACTTGGGGGAAAGGCGTATCAACCACATCGATGAGACTTTTGAATCGATTGTGGGGAAAGCTTTGAGATCCGAGAGTCTTTACCCTAAGTCAAAGACTGAGGTTGCATCTGCAGAAGGGCTAAAGCCGCAAGCAGGCGGTGGAGGCAAGAATAACACTCAGAACAAGAGGAAGCAGAACCAAACTAAGGATGGCCAGAAAAAGAGCAAGAAAGATGTTGAGTGCTTCATCTATGGTAAGAAGGGCCATTATGCCAAAGAATGTCGGGCCAAGCCAGCGGATAGGAAGTGCTACAACTGTGGCCAAGTGGGACATCATAAGGATAAATGTCCACAACCTCTTAAAGAGAAGCAGATTGTGAAAGCATATGCTATCAGTGCTATTCGTTCTTCGTCGAATGCCCCAACTGTGGCGGAGAAAGGAAAGAATGTCGTCATTCAGGGTATGCTTTCTATTCTTGATATACCTGTTCGAGTTTTGTTTGATACTGGGGCTTCCCGTTCCTTCATATCTAGTGACCTGGTAGATAGGTTGGGACTGGAACCCGAGATAGTCGATAGACTGTTGGTTGTGACGAACCCGATTGGTGGTTCTACTAACCTTAGTATGATTTGCCGAAATTTGGTCTTATCGAGTCATGGATGTATGTTTGTTTGTGATTGCTTTGTTTTGGGCTTTACTGGGTATGGCATTATATTGGGGGTCGATTGGCTCCAAAGATACGGGGTGGTGGTAGACTGTGAGGGCTTTTTGGTGACAGTTACGGCGGATGATGGGCGGAGGGTAGTGTTTGGTAGTCTACCCAGTGATGGGGGTAATGGATAGTTTTATAAATTCCCTCGATATCCCGCATGATGAGTTGTCAGATGTGCCCGTGGTTGGCTAGTATTCGGACGTCTTCGAGGAAGTGACTGGACTTCCACCACACCGAGAGATTGAGTTCCGTATTGATTTAGTGAAAGATGCCAGACCTATAGTGATGCCACTTCGTCGTATGGCACCAAGGGAGCAGCGAGAGCTCGCGGTGCAAGTAAGCGATCTTTGAAGAAGGGGTTTATTAGAAGAAGTATCTCCGAGTGGGGAGCACCAGTTGTGTTTGCCACTAAGGCAGATGGTTCCCTTCGTTTGTGTGTGGACTATCGCGAGTTGAATAAGGTACGAGGAAGAATAAGTATCCTCTTCTGCGGATAGATGATTTGTTTGATCAACTGGAAGGAGCAAGAGTGTTCTCCCAGTTGGACCTCGTGACAGGATTTCATCGGCTCCGAGTAGCGGCTGAGAGTGTTCCGAAAACGACATTTAGGACGCCGTTTGGATTTTATGAGTGGTTGGTCATGCCATTTGGGTTGACCAATGCACCAGCATACTTTGTGGATCTTATGAATCAGGTATTCAGAGATCAGTTGAATAAGTTTGTTCTTGTGTTCATAGATGACATCCTTGTTTACTCGAGGACAGAGGAAGAACACAAGGGACATTTGAGGATAGTGATGGAGGTGTTGAGAAAACACCAATTGAAAGCGAAATTTTCTAAGTGTCACTTTCGGAGGAGGGAAGTGAGATTCTTGGGCCATGTTGTTTCAGGGAATGGTATTGCCGTGGACCCTGTGAAGGTGGCTACGGTACAGGATTGGTCTACGCCCAAGAATGCAACAGACGTAAGAAGCTTCTTGGGGTTAGCTGGATATTATCGTAAGTTTATCCAGGACTTATCCAAGATAGCAGCACCGTTGACTCAGTTGACAAAGAAGAACCAAGCCTTCGTCTGGAACGGAGTGTGTGAGAATGCATTCAAGAGTCTAAAAGAAAAGTTGACACGTGCGCCAGTGTTAGTCATTCCTAAAGGGAATGAAGAGATGATGGTATACACGGATGCTTGTGGTACTGGACTAGGTGTTGTATTGATGCAAGGAGGTAGGGTTGTAGCTTATGCTAGTCGGCAACTAAAGCCGCATGAGAAAAGGTATCCTACACATGATTTGGAACTGGCAGCGATCGTGTTCGCGTTGAAGATGTGGAGACATTATCTCTTGGGAGAGAGATTTGAGTTGTTTACCGATCATAAATCGTTAAAGTATCTCTTCTCTTAGAAGCTCCGTCAGCAGAGATGGTTAGAGTTCTTGGCTTTGTATGATTTTGATATCGCATATACACCTGGGAAAGGCAATGCAGTAGCCGATGCCTTGAGTAAGAGACATGCCAGTTTAGGTGCTATGTTTCTTGAATGGAAGCAACTGGGGTATATCGCAGGGTGTGATTTCAGACCAAAGTGCGAATTAGATCCAAAGATGTTAGCTAGTTTGACGATCATACCCACTTTGATTGAGAGGATTGGTTCCAGTCAGAGGGACGATCCTAATCTATTGGAAATCATCTCCAAGTTAGAGATGAATATCGACGGTGAGGAGATGATCTGTATGGGCTTGATCGAGAAAGATGGCTTCGAAATAATGGAAGACTAGTTGTACCCAACGTGAATGGTTTGAGAGATGAAGTGCTTAGGGAATGTCATCACTCAAAACTGACTATACACCCCGGTGGTGATAAGATGTATCAAGACATGAAGCAGACTTACTACTGGGAAGGGATGAAAAGAGACGTTGGGAAGCTTATATCCAAGTGCATGAATTGCCAGCTAGTTAAAGCCGAGCAAAAGAAGCCTAGTGGTTTGTTACAACCATTATAAATTCCCAAATGGAAATGGGAGCAAGTCCCGATGGATTTCATTGATGGTTTACTAAGGACTAAATCGGGACATGATAGCATTTGGGTAATTGTGGATCGATTGACCAAGAGTGCAAGATTTATACCAGTCAAATCGACCAGGACGGCAGCTAAGTTAGCAGAACTGTAGATGAAGTGGGTAGTGAGATTTCATGGAGTACCTAAAAGCATTGTGAGTGGCCGAGACCTGTTGTTTACTAGTGGGTTTTGGAAGAGCTTACAAGAGGCTCTAGGGTCGGAATTATATCTCAGTACCGCGTATCATCCTCAAACCGACGGTCAGACAGAGAGGGTGAATCGTATATTGGAAGATCTCTTGAGAGCTTGTATATTGGATTTTGGTGGATCATGGGATGACCATTTACATCTAGTAGATTTTGCATATAATAATAGCTACACATCCAGTATCGATATGGCTCTATATAAAGCTTTGTATGGAAGACCGTGCAACTCACCATCATGTTGGATAGAGAACGGTGAGAAGTTTGTGCTTGGACCAGATGTGGTAAGGGAAACTTCAGATAAGATTAAGATCATTCAACAACGGATGAAGGCTGCCCAGGATAGGCAGAAGAGTTATGCTGATAAGAGGAGAAGAGACTTAAAATTCTCCGTTGGTGAGTTGGTGTTTGTCAAGATTTCTCCGTTGAAGAGCGTGATATGATTTGGTAGGAGAGGCAAGTTGGCACCAAGATTTGTTGGCCCATTCTCAGTTCTCGAACAAGTTGGGAATTTGGCGTATAGAGTTGACTTACCCGAGAAGATGGTGGGAGTTCACAACGTATTTCATGTTTCCCAGCTAAGGAAGTTCGTGCACGACCCAGATATGACTATTTCGCCTGATCAGTTAGAGTACTTCGAAGTGGGACCCGAGGCGGTTGGGAACCGCAAGCCGATTCGTATTGTCGAGCAAGATACAAAGCAACTTCGAAGGAAGGCGGTGAAGCTATTCAAGGTTCAGTGGGGCGAGAACGAGAATGACTGTACTTGGGAGACAGAGGAGAGCATTAGGAAGACGTATCCAGAACTCTTTGCCTAGTAAGATTTACTTTGCAATTTAGTTATTCTGCATGCTAGGATAGACTTGTTTTGCATGTTTGATTGTTGTTTTATGGCTGATAGGCATGCGGGACCCTTTGTGTGTTTTGGTGAGGGAATTTCGTAGGCGAAATTTCTTAAGGAGGGGAGAATGTAACAACCCGCATTGTACGCATCGGAGGATCGTAGGATATTTATTTCTTTCTTATATGAAGTCGTATGGTCATGTGGCTTTGGGAAACGACCATTGGGGTCATTTCCCATGTTCATGATTTTTGCCAATTTTTAAATGACCATTTTGCCCCTAACTGATCTTGTTTCGGCCATAACTTTTGATTGGAAAGGAGTTTTGACCTAAAACAATTTCCATTGGCTTCGGATGATGGTTTACCTTTCCGTAGAGTGGTCACATGTGGAAAATTGACTTACCGTTTGGGAGAAATGGCTGAAATAAGGTTTGGAAGGTGAAAAACTGCTTAACCGGGCCAAATAGGGTGATTAGTGAATGGGTCCATAACCTATTTCGGGATTAGGGTTATGGGGAGGCTGAAAAGAGTTAGGATTTCATTCCATTTCAGTTTTCTAGCCTCCACTTACCTCTTAGAAACCCTAAAAATGGCCTCAACATTTAAATCACCTCCAAATCACTTTCTAATCAAGGATTAAGCTTAGCAACATCAAATCAAGGGAGATCTTCACCAAATCAAGATTTGAGCTGCTGTTTAGCATTGGTATTCGCGCCATATCACAGATTTATTTCAGATCTAAGGTTTATTTGCGGCTAAGGTGAGTGATTTGCATAGTTTCTCACTAATTATGGTCAATTAAGGGTAATTAGTGAAGATTAGCGAATTTATGCATTAATAAATTCTGGAAAAATCTTTATAAATTTCGAAATAATATTTTAGACCTCTGTTAGAAATTGGGTTTGATTTGGTTAAGTTTTACTAATCATGTCACTAGTTTTGCTTAAACACGCTTAAGGGAAATATGGGGTTTTGGCTATGTTTGATCCATTTTAATCTATCATATTGATGTTTTGGTGTTTGAGGTCACTTCTATTTGTTGCTATGACTGTATGGTATGCTTTGTGTTTGATTAGAATAGTTATAGTGGTCGAAAACGCTGTCGAGTGGCGTAAACAACTCGCTGGACAAAATGCAGGAAATGGACAGGGACCAGATCAGATCGGATGGGGAGGTCCGAACCGTTCGTGTGGCCCATCCACGATCCGCCTCCTTGCATCCGAACCGAGCCTGCATGCCACGAGCTGACTGAAAACTTGGGGGAGATCACGACGGGACCGATCCGCCTGGAGTTCTCCGACCCGATCCGCCAGAGTACCACGACCCGAACCGGCGATGACGATTTGACTTAGAGACTACGACTCGACCCGGCGTGCTTGGAAGGAGGCCGATCCAAACCACCACGAGCTGAAACATGGAGCACGACCCGAACCCGTTGGCACCCTCCGATTCGATCCGAAGAAGCTTAGCACGAATTGATCCAGTGGGGATACTGAAGGCCGAACCGAACCGATGGCTGTGAGGAGATCCGAACCGATCCGGTGATGACCAATAACTCGAGATGCAAAGGTAGTCCAAATGGAAGTTAGAGCTCAGGATCCAGTTGGGAACAATGAGTTCACTTCATGATTGGGCTTTGCTGCGGGACGTATGCTAAGGAGTTGTCAACGTTCATAACTTCGATTCACCACTAAAAAGAAATGATGGGCTACGTATCAGTGCAGTAGAGTCAACGTGACTCGACGGGAAAAGTAATCGTAGTAAGACTATGAGCCAGTGCAGTGGAGCCATTGTGACTCCATGGGGGCAAAGTGGACATAGTAAAGGATTAGTAAGACTATGAACCAGTGCAGTGGAGCCATTGTGACTCCATGGGGCAGAGTGGACATAGTAAAGGATTAGTAAGTCTATGAGCCAGTGCAGTGGGGTGTGTATGACTCCATGGGGCAAAGTGGACATAGCGAAGGATTAGTGGCTATGGATAAGTGTAGTGAAGCCGTTGTGACTTCATGGGGCAGAGTGATCATAGCAAAGTATTGGGTGATCGAAGTGGTGAATATCATATGCTTTACGCACTGAGTGAGAGATGTGAGGATGGTTGCTATGCTTGATTTGTTTGCCATCATTATGACAAGCACACCCCCATCCCGTTATCTTTACACCATTTATTTAATGGCGCCTTAGAGTGTTGTACAGTATGTAGTGCTAACTCTTTGGTTGCAGGTCCAGGTTCAGGTATGGTTTAGTATACCTGTTATTGTTCTGTTTAGCTGCTTATCGCTCATACCAGACTTTTTGTCTGACCCAGAGTTTTATGTCTCTTCTTATTACTCTGGGTGCTCTCACGAGCAGACTAGAGACAGTTTAGCTGGGTATGCACGAGTAGCTAATTCAGAGGCGAGAAGGAGGCTTCCACGTATGATATATATATATATAGATATTCTCCTTGTGTCGTTGGTAGTCACTACTTGGGCATTAGTAGTGTACCTTCCTTATCTTGCTTTTAGAGACAGTTTTAAAAGTTGTAATAATGATGTTGTGGAACATAAGCTGTATTTGGATTTTCCGCTGCTATGATAGTTTTATTTCAGCTTATGCACTGTCTCGCCTGTTTTATGTCAAGATTATGTTATTATTATATTTTGTTCCATGCGCTGTGAGACATTCTACAGGTTCCTTGTTAGTTGATTCTTCGTCTTCTTTCTTTTCTTCTGACGACCGTCCCGTGCTAACTGGACATGTGTACAACGCACTTTTGGAGGAAATGTCGGTTGGTGCGGGGCGGGCCGTCACATTGTGTGTCTTTTTTTTCTTCGTTATAGTTATTTACTGTTTGTTTGATGTAATAGAATAATTGATATCAAGTTAGATTGATGTTCAGTCATCAAATCTAGATCCTTTTTACTGTGCTTCCGCACCTGTTCAAAATTCACACAACAGATTGATATCAGAGCAATTTGTGCAATTTTCACATAACACATTCTACAACTAAGAAACTACTAACTATTAAGTTGTTTATTTCCTATACAAATCATACAATTATGTTGATTGTTTGTATGGACCACAAATCATAATCCATCTTCGTCTAGAACTCCAACTACATAGTTCACTGAAATGGAAAAAGGGCGTTGCACGAATATGAGATAAAGAGAGTTTGAATTGGGGATGCAACAATTGTGAATAGACCGTCAACAACTACAACAATCTATTCACCCTGCACAAGAGTTGCATCAAGTAACACCACAAGTAGGAAATGCGATCAAAGTTGGTGATGTGCAATCAACATATGCTACGTGTTTTTGTGGTTTTGAATCATCGATTATAGCCATAGGAAATGAGGATAATGTTAGTCGTCGATAATTTCATTGTTCATCGTACATTAATATTTGCAAATTTGGATAGTGGATTGACAACCAGTTTCCTTCTCGGGCTATAACATAAACTTTGAAATTAGAAGAACTTCTTCGAAGTTGTTCAACCTAGATGTTTGTCCACCCTAGGAGTAACTAGTTTCATTTATGTATCTTTCATTTTTCGTTTGATCGTAAAGTAGAAGTCATTTGTTGAATTTTGATATTTGAAATTATGTATCTTCTCAGTATCTTAACATCCTAAGGTGAAGTTAAATGACGAATAAATTATAAATGTTAAAGATAATTTTTGAACCAAAGAGAAATACGTATAATACATAAACTGCAAAATACTTTGAAAATTCAAATATACAGACACATGGATATAGAACAATGAAGCTAACTGAACCGAAGGATTTTACGTCGGTTAATACGGGGGAGAGATAAATGAGTAGGTTCCTCCATGAATTGCGCCTCAACAGTAGGAGGTGGTACCCCACCTTTTTCTCTCTATTTTGCATGATTTGACTGCATTTTGTTTGGACAGCCTAACATTATTGGATATAGAAATATCACATGAAATATAGTGGTAGTTAACCCAACGCGTTTACAATTCGATTGCGCCATGACCAACTATTTCCAATTGGTACTCCATTATATAAAACGATCCTAAAAGAGGATCGATTTGCTTGAAATACGTTATCTTCTTTCACCTCTTGAATTATTTTGCAACGCATGTCGCAAGCTGCCATGATCAGTTGTAGCCTTACTTTGTTTTCTCGTCTCAATATTGGATAAAACCCACCAAGTTTGACATATGTAGAATCATTTTGTTTATTCGTTTTCATAACTGTCATGATCTCATTGTATTTTTGAGAAGCCTCATTCACACATCTCCATGGTGTTTTTCAAGATTCAATGGATTTATAAATACAATAGGGTAGATGAGCATGTAAAATGTTTGAAGTAAATCCTAAAAAACAAACTCAGTTTGTGATGCACCTTTCTTGTTGTTAATAGTATGTATTAGTAGCAAACAATAAGTTTATGTTGTTCATCTTCTGACCATTTCCACTTAGTAGAAGCAATATTTTCGTGTGGAATTCCATTTACTTCCAAAATTGAGAACTCCAATACTCGTTTACATTGTTTTCTCTTGGATTTACTTTTCTTTGAGCCCATTGGGATTGTTGACTTAATTTTTTTATGTTTTAGTAATCGCTAGACTGATCAATGTAGTTATATTGCAAATGATATTAAGATGCATATTCAGAGTTTTGCTGATAATATTATCATTGCCTTATCTAACACTAGTAATGTTAGATAACATAACAATGTTGATATTATTTTGTTCGTTGCCTTGATTTACTGGGCATCATTGATGCCAATTATTTATCTAGCATTAATAATGCTGGATAAACCACTAGCTGCCATTATCGCCAAATCAATACCTGGGATACTGCAAGGGTTCATTATAACAATATAAACAGTTTTTCACCAAATAAACACGGGCTTTTCCACATAGGAGAGACCCATTCCCAACAAGTTTTCTAGAAAATAAATTATTTTTCAGTTAGACTTATAACTAAGTGTGTTTGGCAACTCTTACAATTTGATATAGCTGCAAATATAAATTGCATTTCACATGAATCATATTTTCAAATTGGAAAAAGTAACACTTAAAAATAATTAAGAATTTTATTTAACATCATTTAGCCATTTTCTACAACAAATGGCATCGTTCTCCCTAGTCGTTATAAGCTTTAAAACTGGCTCTAGTTATTGAGATCAGTGTCAAATACTGACATCTAATATTAAAACATACGTGTATTCGGATTTTTGGTCTTGCTTCTTATCTTGCATGTCGTTACCACCTTTGTTGTCTCTTTTACACTTATAGCAATATTTCTTAATGTGACCTGATTTATCACAATAATAACACTTCATATTTGTGTATTGATCGCCACTTTTCTATGAATTAGAAAAGTGCAAATTATACAATAATAACTGCAAGCGCACAAGCGTGTAATATGCAGGTCAAACACAGGAAGAAAAATTAAATTTTATTATTTATATATTTCTTGGGTGAGTTAGACGAATTTTTGAGGATTTGATAGAAAACTATAAAAATTGAAATTGCAATCTGACTCAGAACAAATCTAATTAAACCGACGATCAAATCATAATTATCAACTGAAATAGAAAAGCAATAAAAATATTACTGAATTGAATACAGATCTGAATTTAATCAAGTCTATATTTAATCCAATATGACCTAGGAAAGCAAATAGTAAACAGATATAAAAATTGTAGAAGTAAAATAACAAACAGAGAATAAAATTAGGATTGTCGTTAAATCTAATCAAACAGTCAATGACTAATGAAAAATAAATGAAAAAGACAAATAGTGCTCTACCAAATCTAATTGTGTAGACAATACTAAATGCTAAGAATAATAAAATTGTAGAAAAATAAAGGAAAAACTTTATTAATGAAGAAGAACAAAATAATGGAACATCTTTTTACAATGAACACTAGGGGTATTATTTATAGGGGATGTAGTCTTCTTATCAATGTGAATATAAGGCCTTAAGAAAAATATATGAAAAGAAATTCTTTCCATAGAAAAGAATATTCCTTTCATGGTGCTTGATTGAAGATCTGTAATCAATGCATTCCCTGATGTGTGGCACTGTCGGTGGGAAGATGAGCATGTGATTAATTAGAGAATTGTAATCAAAGCCTTGATCCCCTTCTTTTCGCATGGCAGTTAAATATAATTGATTCGATTTGAATTATTTGGGAGGAATTTGCCAAATTCCTAAAATCTTTATTAAGTGCATATTATATATATGTATATGTGTATAGATATATATACACATATGCATAAATATGACTATATATATAATATATCACTTAGTCCATATATTCTTTAAAACACAAGAAGCGGGGTGTGAAGCATTCGTGTTCCTTTCTTCATAAAAATAGGATTAGACAGGGATCGAACTCGAAACACTCCACCAAACTTTCTAGACCTCTACCAGTGTGCTACAGCTTTCTTTGCGATTTAAAACTTGTTGATTTCAAGAAGTAGCATTTTCTATTTAAATGGTCTTTAATTGAATGACAGAGACATTTATTTAACAACTTGTGAAAACACACAAAATTACCCAAAGTTATATTTATTTATTGACAATAAAAATAAGATATGAGCGTAAAAATAAACACTTTTACATGTTAATCAAATACCCCTACACTTATCTTTTACCTGTCCTTAAGTAAAGCAAGAATAAAAAATTAAACTAGGTAGGTCACACTTTCGTAGGAAACACGATTGCATTGAGCATATGCAACAAGCCGTTAAAACCTCTAGGTGTCCCTAGTAGGACGAGTGGTGTCTCGTGAGGGTTTTCAGCGGATACTATCCACAAAATCAGTGTGCTATGATTCTAGTGCAATTATATGAATGCAACAGACATATGCAAATGAAAAGAAAAGAAAAATGAAAATACGACTTGTTTTAGAAAAATGGTACAATAAGGTAAATTAACAATTTCTAGTTGATTTTATTTTAGATACCTCAACTTGTCACAAATTTTCAATATAATTCAAGTTTTCAAATGTTATGTTCTAGTTCGGCCAGTTGGTTCGGTTGATAACATAGTGCAACCATGAAATAAATTCTTAGATTGCTTATCACAGTTCGCGAAATGGTATTCTAATTTCCTTATGTATGACTAGTTAAATCAATAAGGTCAAGAAGTGCTTATGCATCATCGCTTATTCTCTATCTCCATAAAAATTAAAATTTATGATTAATTATATACCCCTAACTTAAAGGACCACGGTATACTACCCATGACAGATGGAACAGAGCTTGGCGGATTGTGCAGACCGACGATGAATTTGTCAACAATGTGTCTGTAATGGTGTCCAACTCATAAAATGAGACCAAGATATACTGACGCTGACTTTGTCAACAACATGTTGGATAGAGCTTGGAGGGTTTGCACACCAATGCTAGGTTACAAGCAATGTTGGATACCCTTGGATTACCGACACATTAACTGCAGAATTAAAAAAAAAAAAAAAAACTACTGTCCCTGCAGAATTTAAAAAAAAAAAATTGTACAAGTAAGCTACTTCCCCTGCAGAAAATTTTTACAAGCAATTTCTATTTATTTTTCTTTAGTTGGAGCACCTGTAGAGTTCAGAGAATATTATAGTTTGGAATGATAATCTGTCGAGAGCAGTTGAGTGGCTATATCGATTAAAATCGCAGTCTTTGCAATTTGTTCACCCTGGAATTCCTTGATTGATTGGTTTCTTGAATTCTTATCTTTGCTTTGGCTTTTGAATTGATTTGAATCATTTTTTTTATAGAAAGAAAAGAAATAAAACAAACCATAAAGAACTAACTAGATTAAAAAAATATATTAAACTAACTCTACTTAAAATAAAAGAATAAACTAGCTAAAAGAAAAGAAAAAAAATCAAAAGAACTATGCTAAAAAAAATTTAAAGAAAGAAAGAGAAAAAACCAGGCTTAACAAAAACCAACTAAACTTAAATCGCTAAGAGAACTAACAAATAAAAATTGACTCAACTAAACTAAAATCTTGCAAATAAGCTAACACAAGGACAATTCAAACCACATCCTCGAAACCAGAACAATTCTCGCAGCTGTATATAAACATGCCATTTTCAAATAACATGCCATTTTCAGTAGGCAATAGATTGTCAAAATCTAGTCCCCAAATAGAAAAGAAATTTATCACTCCTATCCTGTTTCAGGAAACAACTCGCCCTTCTATTTTTATTTTCTTTTGCAAAATATATCACCCAACAAATCAAAACTCTTGCCCCGTTTTCTCTGTATTTTTTCTTTCTGAAATCAAGTTAGGGTTTTCGAACTGCGCCTCTAATATAAGTGTGGATACTTCGTGATTGGGATCGGGATTCGAAGTCGGATCAAGTTGGGATTCTGGTATGGTTCAAATTTGGGGTAGAGATCAGGGGATTGCATGAATTCGTTTTGTGGGTTTTGGAAAATCGTATGGTTGAGATAAATGAGGTTAAGGAGAAGAGGGGAAGCGACTTGTTGTTCGAAGTCGGAGTTAGACTTTTTGCGATGTGATTAGGGTGTGATGAGCGTTGCGATTTGGTTTGGTGCAGGGGGTTGCGTGGCTTGAGGCAGAGGATGGTGTTCACGCTGTAGATTACGATGGAGGCAGTTGCTTGTGGCAAGGGGTACGTGGTCTGTTCGTGAAAGTTGGTGATGCTGTGCAATTGGCGATGAAGATGTTAGATTGTGGTTTGTGGGTTGGAGTGTTGTTGGGTATGAGGAGGGCAGATTGTTATTTTTGAGTTAGCACTCATGATGGTGGAGAGTTCGTATAGTTTGTGTGAGTTAGCACTCATGAGCGTGTATTGATCGGTGCACAGTGAAGATGATGGTTATGAGAAGAGGGATGTGGTGTGGTTCAGAACAGGCTTTGTAAAATTTGAAGATGGTTGTGAATTTGCTGATCGAGGAGTGGTGCTGAGGTGTTGTAGATCGGTGATGAAGGACTGGCATATGGGTTTTATTGGGGAGGTTGAAGAAGATGAGGCTGAGAAGGAAAAAGAATATAGGAAAGGAATTTTGTATTTTTTTTTTGTAAAAGAAGGAAAAAAAATATAGAAAGGAAAACAAATGTAGAGAAACCCGGAAAGGGAATCAAAGAAATTTGGTTTGTATTTTTTTTTCTTTTGCTAGGAAGATTATGGTATTATTGAGTAATACAAAATCTAGCCAATCAATAATCTTTTCTTCTATATATACAAGAAAGTAAAAGAAAGAAAAAAATAAAATGAAAACTAAGACGAATCGGAAATTAAGTAAATAATAAAATTCAGTGTTTACCTTCCCGGTAATGGTACCAAAAACTTGATCGATGTTTTTCTATGAATTAGAAAAGCGCGTAATACTAACTGCAAGCGCATAGGTGTGTAGTATGCAAGTCGAACACATGGAGGAAAATTAAATTTTATTATTTATATATTTCTTGGGCGAGTTAGACGAATTTTTGAGGATTTGATAGAAAACTTTAAAAATTGAAATTACAATTTGATTGAGAACAAATCTAATTGAACCGACGATCAAATCACAATTATCAACTAAAACAGAAAAGCAATAAAACTATTATTGAATTATATACTGACCTGAATCTAATCAAATCTATATTTAACCCGATATGACCTACGAAAGCAAATAAAAAGAAGAAATTAAAATTGCAGAAGTAAAATAACAAACAGAGAATAAAATTAGGATTGTTATTGAATCTAATCAGCCGATCAATCACTAATGAAAAATAAATGAAAAAGATAAATAGTGCTCTTAGACAACACTAATTGCTAAGAAAAATAAAGAAAAAACTTTATTAATGAAGAAGAACAAAATACAAAATAATGGAACATCCTTTTACAATAAACACCAGGGGTATTTATAGGGGATGTAGTCTCCTTATCAATTTGAATGTAAGGCCTTAAGAAAAATATATGAAAAGAAATTCTTTCCAAAGAAAAGTGTAACATCCCACATTATTGTCGATTTATTTTAAACATTTTAAATTTGTTTAAATGTTAAGCTAGAAATAATAAATGGACTTTTATTGAATTTATCGATTTAATAATCGATATATGATTAAATTTGAATATGTCGAATTATCGTACTATGAAACTGACAATAACTGGATTCTAAGTTAAAACTGAATAGAAACAATTCAATCAACTAATATAAATCCTGTATTAAATTAGAACGATAATAATTATTTATTATCGATAAATTTAATGGTTTGAAATCGATTTAAATTTTAAAGAATTGAATTTAAATTAAAGAGTCAATTTAAATTGATATCTTTTCCATATAACTATATTACACTTTGTTACCCATTCTAATGTGTCAAGAATAGTGATATAACCCTAGAGATGCCAGTCACTACATTTAAAACAGAGTTCGGTAACACGAGATTTTAATTAAATCAATCCGCATCATTTCTAAAACAAAATAAAATAAAGAATAAATAAATAAAATTATTAAACTTAACATCAGCCATCCTAAAATTATACTGAGCCTACCTATGATTAAATCGCGCGGTCCGATTTCCTTCCTAGAGCTATAGAGATGGTCTCCTTACTTCAAAGCAAAGAAAAACAAAAATTTAAAGGCTGTGTCCCTGCTGTCTGCTATCGCACGTATATAAATTGAGCTATTGCTTCCTATTACCCCATACCTCAAACCAGTATATCATTTCGATTTTCAAGTTTCGCTACCCTTCATTCTTTTTCCTTCCTCAGTCTTTCAAATTTGAAAACCCTTCCGTAAATAACAAAAAAAAAAAAAAAAAATAAATAAAATAAAAATAAAAATAAAAAAAATAGAAATCAAATAGCGAATTGAAACCGCATGTTCCTGAAGCCCGATTTTTGTTTCTGGTGTTCCAAAGTCTTAACACGTGATTTCCTGAAGCTCGAAGACTTGCCGGAGCGCTCGCGAATGAGGAAAATGGTTGTCGTCATCTGCAAACTAGATTTTTAGTCTCAATGTGGTTCAATTGGTGACTGCGATTTGGGAGTGTTTGATAGTTAATGTGGAGGACTATAATGGAGTACGACTGTGTTGAAGTTGAACTTAGTCTTGTAAGACGTGAGGTAGGGGTGTCGCTACTTTCTGTAGCAGGTTGATGAGGGTTCGAAGTCTGAGGTATTGAGGGAAGTATGTGTGTAAGTCAAGTCTGGTGTTTGTGGGAAGAAAAGTTAAGGGATGGTTGTTGACAGGGCAAGGGGTGGTTGAGACAGTGAATAGCTTTGGCCACAGGGGCTCGAGTTTCTTTGTTGAAGCAGGATTGTTCGCAGCAAGCTAGGGTTCTAGTATGAGAGCTAAGATCAACACCGACATTAGAAGTTCACGAAGGGGTTTCGAAACTGTCTGCAAAAGGAAGACACAAATAAATGAGAATTATGGTAAATTAATAAATTTTTAATAAGTCAATGACAGTTAGTTTATATAATGTATGTTTAATCTTGCTAAATGTATAACTTATCTTCTCGTTATTAAAATTAGACGAAAGGGGCTATGTTGGACTTGTACTAGCAATAACTGTACATTGGAATTCAGATTGGAATTTTAATTGTATATTCAGCAAATGAAAAATCAAGGTGAGTAAACTCACTCCTTTGTACGATTATAATTTATTATAATCGAATTTTTATTTAATACAAGTATTTATATGTTGTTTGTTTGTTGGTTGGTTGCATTGCTGTTTATTTATAACTTGTGATTATCATATATATTATTTATTTAGGCTTGGTGATTGTGGTTATTGTGTGTGTGTGTGTGTGTGTGTGTGTGTGTGTGTGTGTGTGTGTGTGTGTGTGTATATATTGGATTTCCTGCAGTATCATTAGCGGATGACCTTATCGCCCCACGATATATGAGTTGATAACCTTTTATACCGCGATATCCTGCCTTGAAGCAGGATTGGTATTATTTATGTTGTCTAACAATTGTGTGATGTGTGAATTGAATGGATGATTTGTGTGTTTGGATATTAGAATATCACTGACCCTAGATATTATATTTAAAAATATCATAAAAGGAGATTTTTAGATTTTAAAAGGGAAATCTATTTTCCGAATAGAAATTGAATTTTGAATTGATTAGAAATATAACTTGTTTTTAATAATAAAATAAGTAGTCGAATTTTTAAACAATGTCCATGATTGAATAGAAAAATTATCATTGGATAATTTGGAAATGGAAACTCAAGTGTCAATTTTAAAAAGGAATTTATTTTCCGAAAATAGAGATTTTTATTGGATAATTTGTTTAAATTCAAGTATGAACTTAAAAAGGGATTTATAATTTGAAATCGTTCAGGGAAGGGAAACGATGAAATTTATTCCAATGTTCGGAATGTAAATGAACTGAAATAAATGTATACATATTTTTGATTAGAATTCGACCATGTCGAATTTATAAAGTAAATAAATTTATTTTCAAATAAGATATCGAGATTTTAATGAATATAACTAAATTTGAAATTTAAATATAAAAATAGATTCCATAGTGATATATATATAAGTTATGAAAATAGAATATTCCAAAATTGGAATCGAGTTTTAAATAGATTATTAGATGGAAGTTTGTTTTAATAAGAAAGTTTAATTTATAAATAACGTTATAAATGTGACGAAGAAATTTTCATCAAGTAATTTGGAAACAGATTTCCAAATTTAAGAAATGGAATAAAAAGGCGAGATTTTAAATTGAGTTTTTGTATTACAAACTCTTATCCATCTCAAGATAATAACGTTGTCGATCAAGGTCTGAGAGGTAATTAAAATACCCCAAATTGAACGACTTCACTATTATCACAGGATGATATTAGTTTGTAATGGTTAAAGGATATTGAAATGAGTTATTTTTTTATTTATATTCAATTGTAATCTTTAAAGCCGAAGTAAGATAAAATCGTTGGGTTTATATAGAAATTGATATTTAATGTGTAATTGAGCAATGAATAAATTTATAATCAAGTTATGAATTAGGAATGGAAAAATTGACGATTTAGAGTAATCGAAAATATTAAGTTAAATTTGGAAAGCTGGTTTAATATATATTATAATTTTTGGAAAATAGAGTTGGAATTGAATTATAAACGAAGTTTCAAACGTTTGTAATTAGATTTAATTGAAACGAACTCACTGCAGCGCGGTAGTTTGAAAATTGGCGATTCGAACTTCAATTGAGTATACATAATTCAATATAAGTCGGAATTCGATGAAACAAGAAACGCTCGAACCGATTAAATGATAGTTTTCAAATGAAAGAGAAAATTCTTGATTTCATCGTATAGATTTTGAGTTATATCAAAATCATATTTTAGAAAAGTCGTTGTAAAATCGTTTAAAAACCATAACGATTTCATTAATTTATTAAAGGGATTTTTAGTGAATAAAAATTCAAATTTCGATTAGAAAAATTCAGATTTGAGTATGAAATAAATATGAATTCAAGCAAGTCGAATAAAGCGATTTTTGATAATAAAATCAGATTTTGAATGATGGAATGATATTAACTAAATAATATAAGAAGTTAGATGATATGATTTGAATGGAACTTGATGTGAGTTAAGCAAATTGGATTTGTAAATTTGAATTTGAATTCAAATATGAGGTGTGAGTTATAAATGGAATTCGAATTGTCATAAATGAATTGCGATATGTTTGAACACTATTGATTCAAACTATAAGCGAACGGAGCGGTTGAATTACTTAAAGAATTAATCAGTGGAATTGATTGCGGTTAAATCAAAATAGTTGTATGGGTTGGAACCAAATGAAAATGCAGGTGCATGTATATTAGACATGTATGGGATAAAGTGAATGAAGAGTATGAAGATTTTAATTTAATTGCCCGACAAAAAGGTACATGTTTAAATTTCCATATGAGGTTTTATGTGCCGAATCGGCAAGCCGCTTGGCTTTTTATTTTCTTTTTGAATGGAAAGGGCTTAGAGAGGCAAGTGGGGTTTGAACAATTGACAGGTACAGGGGAGGTGCTGGCGAAATTTTCCGAAATTTAAGGAGTTAGAATATTATTAAGAAATTTTGAAAATAGAAATCAATGTGTCGATATATATAGAATTTGATAAGGGATTTGGAAAATAGTTAATGAATGAATATTAAATAAAAGGGGCCAGTTATTTTTTGATTGTTTGATGGATGTTTTATTTTCCTTTGATAGTTAAATCACCGGCTATTAAAGATTTTTGACCATCGTTGTCAATGCGGAGAGACCGGTTGGATTTAATATCCGAAAACCGCTCCGTATAGGCATAGGTGTCGCGAATTAGATTATTTGAAGATAATCGAAGATGGAGTAACTTGCAAGGGTTGTTTTGTTTGTCCAGACCCAGGACAACTTGTATGGATGAATGTCTAACAGAGTCTTCCTAACAGATCACATAAGACGATCTTTTTAGGGTATTACGTTTGGTGGCGGAGGAACTCGTTTCTCTTAGCTTTTTATACCCTTGATATTTTAGGAAGATCAACTAGTGATTTAACGGGTTTGATGATGTGGCATTCAAAGTGAATGGTGGTCAGATGTTCTCAAAAGTTAGACGTAGCCTCAAGCCTCACAACTGGGAAATGACAAAAATCGGGCAGGCAGCATGGCCAGGTGGGTCATACCCAAGCAGGGTATATTTGTCACCGATCTAGAGAAAATTCAATTATTTGTTCTTCTTTTGATTCTGTATCTTACGGGTTACGGTTGGATGACCAACAATCGTGGGTGACAATATATTCGCTACACTCAAGCTAAATGAGTGGGCGGTCATGTGTGGCCGGGTTGCAAGACGTTCTTGCTGAACCTCAGTGTATCCCCTCTAGAGTACACTAATCAGGAGGTGGTCTCATACCTTGTCATAGTCGGAATCCAATCTCCAATAAGCGCCCTGTGGTTTTTGATTTTATAATATGTATGTAGAGAGTGAGATGCAAGTGTTTTACTATTTGGTTATTTATTTGATTAGACACTATTATAATATCATTGGATTTTTATATAAAAATGTTTAGGGTTATAATAAGGTAAAAAACCGTCCGTGTTTATGTGTGGGCTGGTCTTACTATTATCCTTTTCTTTCAAATGGTTTTTCAAAGTTAAACAATATGGTTGGAGTTTACTCACACCAGTCCCATGACTGACCCAGTGTTTATTTTGTTTGTTTTTCCCCTAAACTCTTGGGTCCCCAAATTTGTACGGGCAGTTAAGTGTTTCAGGCTTTTACAGATACAGTTGGAGGAGCTAGAAGCAGGAGGCTTCATCGTTAGTTATCTAGAAATATTTCCGCTGTGATGTATATTGTTGTACTCTGATATGGTATGTATATACAAAGCAGATTTGTATTTCAAAGTTATGATTTATGATATTATATTTTATTCGTTCCACTGTGAGATTCTGTTTTGTTATTTTTGTTCTATCTTCTTTCTGTTCCTTTTTCTTTAACCCTAATGACTCGTAATTCTGTATTATTTGGGTTGGTCGGGTGTTGTTTAGTCAACTCAGATGGTATGGATTTGCGGGCCGTTACAAAAAGAATATTTCTTTCATGATGCTTGATTGAAGATCTGTAATCAATGCATTCCTTGATGTATGGAACTGTCAGTGGGAAGATGAGCATGTGATTAATTAGAGATTTGTAATCAAAGTCTTGATCCCCTTCTTTTTGCACGACAATTAAATATAATTGATTTGATTTGAAATCTTTTAGAGGAATATGCCAAATTCCTAAAATATTTATTAAGTGCATATTATATATGTATATGCATAAATGTGACTATATATATATAATATCACTTAGTCCATATATTCTTCAAAACACAGGAGGTAGGGTGTGAAGCATTCGTGTTCCTTTCTTCATAAAAATAGGACTTAATAGGGATTGAACTCGGAACACTCCACCAAACTTTCTAGACCTTACCAGTGTGCTATAGCCTCCTTTGCGATTTAAAATTTGTTGATACCAACAAGTAGAATTTTCTATTTAAATGGTCTTTAATTGAATGGCATAGACATTTATTTAACAACCTGTGAAAACACACAAAAATACCCAAAATAATATTTATTTATTTACAATAAAAATAAGATATGAGCGTAAAAATAAACACTTTTATATGTTAATCATGTATCTTCCACGAGATTTGCTTCTTCTTTTGCCTCTGGAAACTGGAGCGTTACTATTGCTTCTTCCTATCTTTTCAGCAACATATGCTTCATCAGTTGAAGAATACACATCATGAGATTTCTTCCTCGTCCCCTCATTCAAAATACCAACTTTGGCAATATCCAGTTTAACTTTGCCATGTCGTGCTGAGTTGCAAAGTGTCATTTTGAAAGTGTCCCACGAATCAAGAAGAGTGCCAAGTAACAAAAGTCCCTGAATTTCATCTTCAAAATTTATTTCCATAGCTGATAATTGTTGAATAATACCATGAAAATATTTCAGGTGATCGGAAAGTGACTTGTTTGAATTGTACTTCATGCTCATCAATTGCTTGAATAGGTACAATTCATTATTTCCAGACTTATTAGCATAAAGGAATTCTAGTTTTTGCCAGAGTGACATTGCATGAACATCATCATTTATAAGATTCAAAACATTATCATCAACCCACTAACGAATAAATCCACACACATGTTCATGTTCAAATAGCCACTGATCATCAGTTTTGGCTTCTGGTTTTTCATCACTAAACACGGGTAGATGCAAACTTTTGACATACAACAAGTCTTTCATTTTTCTCTTTCAAATGTGATAGTTAGTTCCATTTAAACTAATCATTCTACTAGAGTTGCTATTACTAGAATCCATCAGGGGATACTACAAATTAATTAAATGGCTCTGGTACCAGTTTGTTAAGGAAGACACACACAAACAACAAAATGCCACAAGTAATACACTCCCAACTTTAATATACTTCTAGCAATATGCACCACGATCACCAATGATTTTTGCAAATAATCAATAGGACAAGAGATAATAATAAAGTAAGAACACATACCAATTTTTAACGTGGAAAAGCTATTCGATGTGAAGAGAAAAACCACGGGATCGATGTGGGGTCCCCCGTGATACACAAATCTAGATCTAAGTCACAAAGTGGATACACAAATTATCCAACAATAGCTAGCAATAACAACAGTACAAAGCGAGAAAAGTAAAAAAATATCACTAGGAAACAGAGCTCAGAAATGCTATGACATCCCACAAAAATAGGCTAGCAAAAGAATATCTCTAAGGAGTAGAAACAACCCATAAAGTCTCAGAGAAGTTGGCAATTTTTTAACAAAATCGAATGGTGGATGTCTTTTGCCAATGCTGTCAAAATTTGATGTTATTGCTGCCTAAAATGTGGATATGTATATATAGCCACAAAAAAGACACGCTGAAATCTTCATTTTCCACCTTATTTAATATGCTGAATATTCCCCATCGAGGTGCAATTATCAAGGCACACCAAAGGTCAATAAGTTACCTTTTCAAATAAAAACACGTAATACCATAGCAACAATTATTGCTTTAAATAAATACTTGTTTTTCCACATAGGAGGGACCCATTCCCAACAGTTTTCTAGAAAATAAATTATTTTTCAATTGAACTTATAGCTAAGTGTGTTTGGCAAATCTTACAATTTAATATAGCTGAAAATATAAATTGCATTTCACATGAATCATATTTTCAAATTGGAAAAAGTAACATTTAAAAATAATTAAGAATCTATTCTATTACTTAAACATAAAAGCACAATCTCAACATTGCTGATGTGGCACCGCCTTTTGATTTCTCATTTCAAAATAAAGATCTTTCCTTTGATCCCGACGTTAATTTTTCCTTCTCTAACACAATCTCCCACGTTCACAAACATTTTACAGTTATTATCCTCTCCCATCTCTCCCTTTCTCATTCTTACCCATTCTCTCTCCTCTATTAGACCGCTTCCTTCTCATCTCACTCTCTCTCTCTCTCTCTCTACATGCTTTTTTTCTTCTGAAACCAGAATTAAAACTCCAAAACAGACTTCTTAATCCTAGCTGCTGCTTGCTTTAAATCGGTATCAGCTATATATATTCTTATTTTCTCAGCGTCTAATTTAACTCTTGCTTTTGAGATTCCTTCTTTTGAAACAATCTCCTTCAAACAAGGTATAAGCACAGTCGGTAAATAAGAGAATGAATCGAGTTAAGAAGCATTTAGAACTTTTATTTATATTTTCATTCCCTATGCTTTCCGATTTTATCACTTCTTCCTATTCCCTCTTTTAGGGTTAATGAGTTCATCATTCATCTTTAACAGGAAAAAAGATGGCATCTTGCGAGGTGGATATTGTAGGAAATACATAACCGAATATGTCTTTTAGCTTCTCCAGTCACGTCCGAGCTTCTTCAGTCACGTTCGAGCTTCACCAGTCTTTGTTCTGCTTCTCCAGCTATGAATATCAAGAGGATGAAAGAAGGTTTGACCATTTTGAATTTAAAATTGATTTGTTGCTTTGTATTTGATTCCAAACCCTTAATCATTGCATCTGCCTCAAATGATCATGAGTTTGGCTATTTTGTTAATTTCTTAATTGAACCTAAAAAATTAGTTAATTGAATTTTGATTTTCCAATTATTTTGTGTCCTATAGAGAAGACAAAAAGGGTAACGGTTGTGAATGTTATGATTTTTGTGCATATGCGGAAGCGCAATAAATAGGATCTAGATTTACCAATTGAACACCAATCTAATCTGATAGCAATTATTCTATTATATCAACAAAATAATAAATAACTATAGCAGAGAAACAAAGAGACACAATATTTATATTGGTTCCACTATCATCGAGATAGTGTACGTCCAGTCCAACAGAGAGAGATTTTATTCCACATGAGAGAATTATAAGAGATTACAAAATAAGAGTTTACATATCCAAACCTCAATTAGGTTTAACAGGAAGAGACACCATTGGGGATCACTGGCTCCAGGCCAGGATGGGTTTACACTAAAGTCTACCCCTCAATATATAGCTAGTGCAAATCTATGTGAGTCATCAATTAAATTACCAACATATGGTAATAATATAATAGAGGAAAATTACCATAGCAACAAATGTGCAAAGATAGAAAGTAAATCAATCCGTTTCTTTTGCATAGATGGAAGAAATTAATCCCTTCATTTATTTCTCTACCACCTCATCAAATGCAATCAATGCATTCCCATTATAAAAATATTTACTTTCCATTCTTTGCAAATTTGTTCCAATCAATTTATGATTTTGTATCACCAAATTTAACACTCCACCTTGATGCAAAATCACATATCTCCTGCACCCCACCTTGAGTCAAGTTCTCTTCACAACATAAAACTCTTCAATAGAACTCCACCTTCAATCAAAATCTCACAATGAGGCACACCAAAAAATGAATATTTACCAAATGGGTTCCAGCAAAGCCACCCCCCATCACACAATTGTTAATGAGCTCAGACTACGTCCCCGCCCGCCAACAAAATGTTGCAAATATCCAAAAAAAAAAAAAGGCAGATTCCAAAGTAATCTCAACACCACCAAGAAAAAAAATAATTCTCTCAATCGCCAAAAAATCTCTCACCTGCCACTTAATCAAAACCATTACAAGCTTCACCCACCGCATGCAAAAGATGCATCAACCACCACGAGCTGCACCACGCATAAACCAACGGTCTAAAAGTGCTTGCAATACCACAAGATCTCCATCATCTTTGTGGATTTAAAAACTCGACATCTGTCTTTCGTTTGACATGATCTCTTCATCTCTGGGATCCCTCGAGCATCATCAACATCTAGACCCTTGTCGATACCATGATCCTCCACGTTAGGACCATAAGCAGTGACCATATTAACCTCTCCACCTTGTTGTGGAATAGGTTCTTCAACCGTCACCCGCCTTCTTCTTTGTCTTCTTCCATCTTCCTTCATCCATATCAGAGGGCTTCTTCACAATAAACTCCATATCACGTCAAAGTTCCCAAATTGGAATGCTCTTCACTCTCGCCATAATCTCCTCCACCAAAGTCTCCTTTTCTCCAAAATAGTAATAGCATAATCACCATTGAATCTACCAACCTTTGTAGAAATAATTAATGCACAATTTAAAACAAATTGCCTTACTCTGATACCAATCTGCTATGAAAATTGAGCATATGCGGAAGCGCAATAAATAGGATCTAGATTTGCCAATTGAACACCAATCTAATCTAATAGCAATTATTCTATTACATCAACAAAATAATAAATAACTATAGCAGAGAAACAAAGAGACACAATATTTATACTGGTTCCACTATCCTCGAGATAGTGTACGTCCAGTCCAACAGAGAGAGATTTTATTCCACATGAGAGAATTACAAGAGATTACAAAATAAGAGTTTACATATCCAAACCTCAATCAGGTTTAACAGGAAGAGACACCATTGTGGATCACTGGCTCCAGGCCAGGATGGGTTTACACTAAAGTCTACCCCTCAATATATAGCCAGTGCAAATCTATGTGAGTCATCAATTAAATTACCAACATATGGTAATAATATAATGGAGAAAAATTACGATAGCAATAAGTGTGCAAAGATAGAAAGTAAATCAATCCGTTTCTTTTGCATAGATGGAAGAAATTAATCCCTTCATTTATTTCTGTACCACCTCATCAAATGTAATCAATGCATTCCCATTATAAAAATATTTACTTTCCATTCTTTGCAAATTTGTTCCAATCAATTTGTGATTTTGTATCACCAAATTTAACAGTGAAGATGAAAGATGAGATTAAAGACTTCGCCTTTTCCAGATAAATTCACAGAAAAATTGTTTTTTCAGTTTTTAATTTTATTTCTTGAAATCAAATGTTTTATTAGGTCTTCCTTTGATATAATTTTTTCACTCTTTGTCTCATTTCAACCGTATGCTTCTTTTGCAGAAGTCAAAATAGTCGTAACTGATAGTCTTATATAATTTGTTTTACCAAAAATATAGCTTACGGTGAAGGTTAGATCCAAATTTGAACAATTCTTTTTTTAAAACTTCATTTCTGCATTTATTTATTTGTGATCATTGTGTTTATTTATTTGTTCCTTCATTTAAACAACTCCTAGATCTGTAGGTTGACTTACTTTACGCTATATTCCTTTATTTATTCTTTTATTGATGCATTTAATGTATTTGTGGAAATTACATTAGTTATTTCCATTATTATTCTTCAGCAGTTGGTATATATTAGCCATTATAAAGCAAGATGCATAAATTTTCTAACAGTTAATATGTCAAACCAAAATAGGTAGATTAGAACTAAATTATACATCTTACTTAGTACTGTTGTGTTTGCATTGCATTAAACTGTGACTAGAGGCTAAACGGAAATATAACTTTCATTTGAATTAATTGTACCTTTCCCAATGTCGCATAGACCATGAGAGTTATTTTAGTAAACAAGTGGGGGATCAAGGGTAGGAATAAATGGAAAGAAAGTTCAACCCTTTAAAAGGGATGCAATGGATATAATCCGACTAACTTGAAGTGTTAATAGGCTACAATATTGGAAGATTATTTATGTATGCAAAATAAGTCAGGCAAAGTGGATAATCCATGTGCTAGGTATTCTAATTATTATATTACTATGCAATTCGTTTGTTAACACCGTTATTAAACGCGGTCCAAAAATTGATAGTCAACTGTCCAGTGAAGAGATCGCTCATACGTCGTTCCTCTCGGTCATGCAATCGAACCGGTCGGTCAAAAAGAGTGTGAACCGATCGATAAAAAAGAGTGTATGACCAGTCGGTCAAAAAGAGTGTGATTGGTCAGTTAAAAAGAGTGTGAACCGATCAGCATAAAAAGAGTGTGAACCGATCGGCATAAAAAGAGTGTATGGCCGATTGGTACTAGTATTACCGTACAACGGTGGGAAAAACCGACCGTTAGAATGTTTAACATAACACATAAAATTATCTGTTAAAATTTATTATAAATTAGAAATTTTTTTGGTACAACATTATAAGTTAGAATTTAACAAAAACATCAATACACATACAGACTATGAAATTGAATCATACTTTCAGATGGCATTTTTGTTTTATGCAAAAACAAATTCTCATTGTTGATAACAGATCGCCATAACAACCCGCTTATAGCTCTACCACATAGTAATTCGGAAGGTATTAGCAAATAAAATCAGTTTTCTACATCCCCGGGGGAGGGGGGATGCAAATACTGATATTTACTTCTGGTTTTATAGGGTACTGAGTTAATTTGCCACCATTATCAATTCCGCGAAATCAAAGAAGGTCTTGATAAATTTATCCAGCTTGCTTAAAATTTCATGGTTCAATTGCATGTAAACGATATGGAAAGTATCAAAAAAAATCTCCATTTACTCTGGATGTGTTTTCAAGTTTTGCAGTAAATGATGAATAACATCGTATACTTCGGCATATTGCAATTGTATGCTCCAACTCGAGTGTAATTTAATAATCAACCACTATTTTTTTAAGTTTTACATTGTATACTCACTTGACTAAATGGCCCTCAGGTAGAAAACATCAATGATATATTGAATCAAATTCCTTGATTCCTAACATCTCCATTTAATCTTTCAAATTAATTTGCACCTAAGAGAAGCATAAAATAATGTATACTGGAATCCCTTTACTAGGGAATATTTATTATCATTTGAGTGAAATGCCAGCCTTTCCCTTTTCCATCAAGTGGACTCGTTCCTTGTCCCTTCCAAGCAATTCTTGCATTTGAATATCTGCGGATGTTTGGTTTCGTATCTGCATTATTGTTCCATACACTCCCATCAATGCTTCTTGCACCTTTCCGATGTCTCGCTTTTTGAGCCCAGCTTATTAATCCTTCTTGTACATACTACTCAAATATTTATTTCTTGAATGATGTTCCCATCTGTGTCACAACTGCATATAATTGTAGGGTGTTGTAACTGCAAAGAATCTGAACAACCTCCCCAATGATAAGCCTGGGGATAATGTATTCAGTTTTTCCCATGATGCAGGAATGTCATCCATATCTGGTTAATATCCAGAAGAAGAAAAAGCCAAGCGTAAGATACTGAGTTTTTCCGTCTGCACGTCTATATCTCAGATCGGATTTTGAAAATGGGTTTTCGTTGAAAGAAACTTGATTAAATGTAGTGAAAAGTGGAATCAAACTGGGAATTTAAGAAGAATACCAAAATTTAAGGCATGATGATTCTGAGTTGGGAAATTTGATCTGAGAAACTCAAAATGGGATAGATGATCGACGCTTGAAATTTGGATTGCACGAATATTCAATTGTGTTGCTTGGATACCATCTGCTTTGCTTAACTCAATATTATATGTAATTATGCCTGTACGTATCAATCTGCACCCAAACAAGCTTAAGAGTAAAGGAAAATATGAGATTCTAAAATTTAAGTAATCAGTTTATAGGCTAATATATTAAGCGTTAAAACAAAAATCGGAACCATACTAATTCAAAATTGTACCTTATTTTCCATTATCGGTTACGAGAAACATAATACCCAAACGAGAAGACGTTTTCTTCGGACCTTGATTTCTGTACAGTTGAGGTAATAAGTAGAATCATCTCAGTTCTGGGTCAGCCTGTTAAAATGGATCAAGTGACAACAAATTTAGTCAGAATTTGTTTTGCAAGAATTTTAGTAGTAATGTTAATTTTGCATTCCTCTCTGAAATTTCTATATACTGTTATGATGATCGAATGGTTAAGCAAAGAGTTATTTATGAATGACACCCACCGATATGCTCTAATTGTAAGGTATTTGGTCACTTCAGTAATGCTTGCATAGCAAAAAAAAAAGTTTGGAGACAAAAAGAAAATACTCACAAATGGACACTGACAATAAAACTACACAACACAGAGGAAAGTAATGTGAATTATGCTCATAAGGAGGAGGAAGGTAAGACAAATCAAGTATCAAACAGTAATTTTGCTGAACTGAATACTGGGAAGGATCGTATAATGAATGTTAACTGTAAAGGAAATGCGGTGGACACGTTAACCTGTCAAACAAGGGAGTAGAAATATCAAATAAGTTTGAAGCCTTGGGTTCTGAAGATCAAGTTAATATTGAGAATAATCTGAAGAACTACACTAATTCCACAAAACAAGAGGACAAATTTACTACTGTAGTAATAGGATTTGTCTGTCAATACATTTGTGATGGCAAATAAATTGACAGCTCAACCGCAGTCAACGATAAACCATTTTGCTCCATATTGGACTGTAGTTCCTTGTTGAAATCATTTATTTTTTTCACTATTCCATCGAATTGTGTAATCTCAAATAGATGTATCCCTTTATTGGGAATATGATTGAAACAGCGTTTGGCAACAGCACCTAATGAAGCATACAATCTAAACCTCCAGGTATATAAGCACTAAAGCCGGTATAAGGATCTCGGAATGATATATCCAGTGTAAAATCTTTCTGCCCACTACTTTGCAGTATAAAATCTACAACTTGTTGACGATATGCTATGGGTAAATTCTCGTTCAGGAGCCATTAATCCGGTCTATCATAAGGATTTTATTTTCGATTGTATGGCAATACCAAAAAAAATCATTTTTTTGCCCACTACTTTGCAGTATAAAATCTACAACTTGTTGACGATATGCTACGGGTAAATTCTGGTTCAGAAGCCAATAATCTGCTCTATCAAAAGGATTTTATTTTCGATTGTATGGTAGTACCAAAAAAACCATTTTTTTCGCTTCAATTCTAAATCCACTGCCAGACTAAGCTAACGACAAACCATGGATCTAACCCATAATAGATTAAATCTTCAAAATAAGAAAGAAAAGATAACGAGCTAAACATTTCAGAATGAAAAATCTAAATTTGACCGTCAAAAAGTGTTTTGAACTAAAAAAACAAAGGGAAAAAAGAACGATCCCTGGATTAAAGGGTGTTCAACAAAATCGCAGTTCTGATTAATCGAAGGTGTGATAAAAAATTGGAATCGTTTGCGGGTTGGTGGGTCGTTTTGCGAGTTAGATCTAATAAATTGATTGATAGCTGGATTGAAGAAGGGTATTGGATTTGAGAAGAAATACGGAGAGAAACGGGGAGAAGCGGAAATACGAGACGAAATAGGGACATGAAGAAGAAACAGGGAGACGAGAAGAATTAGGTTATGCAGAGAAACAGAATCGAAGAAGCCGCATTATTTTTTGGCTTCACAGAATTCTATTTTAGCCAATGACAGTAAGCAAACCTCCCTAATGGTCGGTTTGATAAAAAGAGTGTATGGCTGATCTGTATAAAAAGAGTGCATGGCCGATCGGTATAAAAAGAGTGTATGGCTGATCGGTATAAAAAAGAGTGTGACTGGTCAGTCAAAAAGAGTGTGAACCTATCGGTATAAAAAGAGTGTATGGCCGATCGGTATAAAAAGAGTGTATGGCCGATCGGTATAGAAAGGAGTGTAACCGACCGGTATAGAAAAGAGTGTAACCGACCGGTATAGAAAGGAGTGTATCTGACCGGTATAAAAAGGAGTGTAACCGATCGATACCCCTTTCCAGCTGTTGCCAGCTGTATTCAATGGCATTTCTGTAAATAAATTATAGACTGACCGGTACCCTACACACCGTAATTACAAGACTGCCACTACCCCCCAAACTACACCTATAAATAGCCCATTGTTCCACCATTCAATGGACCGATTTTCTTTACCCCGAAGGGCCGTCAAATCATTTATTCAACCTCCAAGCTCCATTCTAACTTCATTAATTGCTTACATGAATCAAACTACATCACTCTAACAACAAGAAGATCAAATCAAGTCCATCATCCATTCAAAGTGACTCTAACTCGATTCTAGAGCACTCCAACCGCCATTAATCTTCTCAAAAGTTCGAATCTACCACTAATTTCACGTAAAAGTTAAGGAAAATCATCTTATCACGCGATCTAATCCATTTCTTCCCGAATTCAAGTGTGATCTATAGCTAAAAAGAGAGATCTGTCATCTCCAAGCCGAGATCTGTCCTTCCATCTCTTTACAATCGCAATCAAGCCTCTTACAAGCTTCGATTCACATCTCAACCGCCATGAATTCACCAACAATTCTCTAAGTGCTCAAATCATAGAAGACAAGCTCTCACGATCATTGCATTTCTAGAGATCTTGCCATTTTCACAACGGCGAAGAGAGAATCAAGCCATTAAAACAAGGGAGAATGAGCGTTAATGGAATGTATGAGAGATTTTCATGCAAGTTGTAAATGGAACTTTATAATGAGAAATGATTGGAAAGTAGACGTAGATTCATCTCGAATCGAACCACTATAAAAATTCTCTTGTCCTCATTTTATGCTTTTACTTTTGTGATTGCGGCCTTGCATTTTTATTTCTAACCATAATTAGTGAAGTGCACATTTGCATCATTTGGTGTTTGTGCCATTTTTGATGCAAACATAGTTGTTTACAAATGTGTTGTTCTATCCAAAATATAATTAATAAATTCACATTTCTTATTACCAAACTCAGACCGTACTGTATAAGTTGTAGTTAAGAATTAGGGTCTAATACTATTGTATCGTAACAACATTTTGTTCTTGAATTGTTTTAAATTTATTACAAATCATTGTTTGCACATTTGTTTAAACTGCTAAGAATTTGTATCCTAATTGCTTGCCCAAAAAGAAAGAGTTGGGCCGCTTTTTTCATTGTTACCTCAACAAGTTATTGCTTTTCTTTTGGACTTCGTTCTTAACGATCACAATTCAAATCCCAATGTTTATTACATAGTTAGAAGTCCAACTTATCTGCATAACTGTTCAAGCTACTAATTTATCATTTTCAGCATTATCCAAGAACTTGAGCATGTACAAAGTGTGATTATTTATGATTTCTTTTATCATTTTCTTTTTCTCTGTAAGCAATTAAGCTATACTATGCTATTATATTTTAGATTTCTCTAAATCCTCCTTAAAATTACATTTCTTAATAAATGTGTCTGAATATTTAGGTGTTGTACTGTGAATGGTTAATGAATGCTCTAAAGCATCAAGATGTTTTCATTCAATTAAAAGCACTGTCATGTATTTCATTACATAAATTTTGTCACCATGCCCACCCAAAGAAATGCAGAAGGAGAGTGAGGTAAATATTGCGGCTACCTAAGATGAATCTTTTCATATGTAATTAGTTTATCATTTCATTGCTATCGCCGACTCATAAAATGCAGGTTCACTGCAGCTTAGTGATGGAACAACACATTAAAAAGAAAACAAAGTCTCAACAAGTTAAGTAATATTATTGCCTTCATTAAACTTATTTTGTTGGATACTAACCATAACTGAATTATATGCTAAAACTGATTATACATACTTTAGGATATTGGGACTTTTAGCCTTGAAAAACTCCAAAATTAATGTGATTATAATTGAAATAGAGTAATGTATTTCAAATTGCAACATTATATAAGTTCCAGTAAAAGTTTTAGGATTAAAAGCAACTAAGGTGTTTAATATGTCAATAAATGATTCACATTTATGTGTTTATGAATATAACCTTTTTGCTAATAAATGTATACATGTATTACTTTTATTATATTTGTAGGTTGGTATGCGTAAAAGTGGTCAGTGATCATTGTCTATTAAACAGATATCAGATTCAAACTTACATCTTTATGTGAGTTCGAATTTAAATTTTATGATCTGTTTATTTATGTCTAATATGAAGTAAATAGTGTATTCTCTATGTAAAAAGTTGAAAGCTATATATGTAATATTTGCTGCTATTAAATGCAAACAAATGTTACTTTAATTCTCAATTGACACATTTGGTAAAAAAAAGTCAAATATTAATTTGATGATTACAAGTGTAATACCTTTCTAAAAAATAAAATGTGAAGAATTTTATATTCCCTTTAAAAGGGATGCAATGGATGTAATCCGACTAACTTGAAGTGTTAATAGGCTACAATATTGGAAGATTATTTATGTATGCAGAATAAGTCGGGCAAAGTGGATAATCCATGTGCTAGGTATTCTAATTATTATATTATTATGCAATTAGTTGTTTACAAATGTGTTGTCCCATCCAAAATATAATTAATAAATTTTCTTATTACCAAACTCAGACCATACTGTATAAGTCGTAGTTAAGAATTAGGGTCTAACACTATTGTATTGTAACAAAATTTTGTTCTCGAATTTATTACAAATCATTGTTTGCACATTTGTTTAAACTGCTGAGAATTTATATCCCAATTTACCCAAAAAGAAAGAGTTGGGCTTCTTTTTTCATTGTTACCTCAACAAGTTATTGTTTTTCTTTTGGACTTCGTTTTTATATATAATTGACTATCACAATTCAAATCCCAATGTTTATTACATAGTTAGAAGTCCAACTTATCTGCATAACTATTCAAGCCACTAATTTATCATTTTCAGCATTATCCAAGAACTTGAGCATGTGTAAAGTGTGATTATTTATGATTTCTTTCATCATTTTCTTTTTCTCTATAAGCAATTAAGCTATACTATGCTATTATATTTTAGATTTCTCTAAATCCTCCTCAAAATTACATTTCTTAATAGATGTGTCTGAATATTTAGGTGCTGGACTGTGATTGATTAATGAATGCTCTAAAGCATCAAGATGGTTTCATTCAATTAAAAGCATTGTCATGGATTTCATTGCATAAATTTTGTCACCATGCCCACCCAAAGAAATGCAAATGGAGAGTGAGGTAAATATTGCGGCTACCTAAGATGAATCTTTTCATATGTAATTAGTTTATCATTTCAATGCTATCGTCGACTCATGAAATGCAGGTTCGGTGCAGCTTAGTGATGGAATGACACATTAAAAAGAAAACAAAGTCTCAACAAGGTACGTAATATTATTGCCTTCATTAAACTTATTTTGTTGGATACTAACCATAATTGAATTACATGCTAAAATTGATTATACATACTTTAGGATATTGGGTCTTTTAGCCTTGAAAAACTCCAAAATTAATGTGATTATAATTGAAATAGAGTAACGTATTTCAAATTGCAACATTATATAAGTTCCAGTAAAAGTTTTAGGATTAAAAGCAACTAAGGTGTTTAATATGTCAATAAATAATGCACTTTTATGTGTTTATGAATATAACCTTTTGCTAATAAATGTATACATGTGTTACTTTTATTACATTTGTAGGTTGGTATGCGTAAAAGAGGTCAATGATCATTGTCTATTAAACGGATATCAGATTTAAACTTACATCTTTATGTGAGCTCCAATTTAAATTAGCAAATTCTATTCAAACACCGCAAATTGCTTTACCTACACCATAGGATTTTATATAAAATTTCAGACCAAAATGGCCTTATTAAAAAAGTGTTGTAATACATATAAGTGAATATGCATTTATCATATTATTTTTAGTCCCATATTTTGGGAGTAAGGTTAACATCAGCTCCAAAGCCAATACATAAGGGAGCCAATGTAATAGAATTATGTACACTGAATCAAGAGAAATAAAAAGGTCTCTCCCTTATCTCTTATGTTCTTTCTAATGTCTTCTCTTTTATGATCTATTCTATTTTATTTTATAACACGTTATCAGCACGATATTCTTTTATTGTTATTTGTTGAGATCTTCTAGATCTACATCTATGAATTTGTCATGTAAGTAATTTTTATTTAAGAATATTTGATCTATGGATCTATTTTTTTTTTGTAGATCTAGATTATGTTCCAGTGGATCTAACTTTTTAGATCTAATTGTTTTTAGCTTAGTGGTTTTTAGATATCCACCTATTCATATTTGATCTGGTATTATTGTATACCAAATATATTTTTCGGAAAATCCATTCATTTTCTTTTTATAATATTATATATGGATCTTTTACCCCATACGCCATACATAAAACATCTTCATTTGCTACTTTATCTCTTCAATAACAGAGAAGCCATTGCTAATAAGTACGCATATATGTAAACTTCGGGCTACTTCTTGTTTAATCTAATGCTTACTATTTAATCTAATGCCAGATGAGATGCTTTAAATATTTAGAATTACATTTCCATGTATGGCTTACTTTTATATGCTTCTTCATCTTCCAATACAAGCAAGCTGCTTGTTAGCCAACATATGTATTACTGTGGCCATTATTTTTGTTATAGGTGTATGGCTCCTAGACGGTTTGTATTGTTTCATTATTGTAATTAGTTCATTTTAAATGTACAGAGAAAGACTTGCAAATTTGGATTTTTTTTTATGATTCCGTGCTGTAATATATTCAATTTAATTATAGAACATGTATACTAATATGTGAATTTTGTTTAATTAAGCATCTGCAATTTTTTTTTGTGTAGTTCACAAAAATGTCGAACACTGAGATTCATTTACAATCTCAATGCTTAGAGGATACCATTAAAAATGGTAATACTATGTCCCAGCAGGACAAAGCAAAGGCTCTGATATTTTTTTAAGATGCCACATCCGCGATGATCTAAATATTTAACTAAAAAAGATCATATCCACTTATGGAACTCCCTGAAGGAGCGTTATGACCACCAGAAGACGGTCATACTTCCAAATACAAGGCCAGAGTGGCTGAACCTGAAGTTCACATGCAAATGACCTGAAGTTCATATGACCTAAAGTTCATATACAAATCCTTTCAAATGAGGGACCTGAAGTTCCGAGGAATCTGAAGTTCATATTCAATTGAGAAACATGAAATAAAACATAAAAGCCTATAATTGCATTTAATATTTGCTTATAACAAATGACCAATAATAGGAAAGGATTTGAAAAATCAATGAAAGGAAAAGTTTTAACAAGAGGAAAAAGCATTATATTCCAACTTTATGCTACAAATAATTTCTTGAAGAAACTTATTATTGGAAGAGATCATTACATTTATAATCAATACTATTTTCTGGAAGAAAAATAATAAAATGACTCTCATATGTGAAAAAAGGGCACTTTTTAGAAAAGTTGCTTCAATTTAAAAATATATAATAACATTATATGAATTATGATAAAATTTAAAGTTTTATTATAGTCATATTATATTTCTAGAAGAAATAATTTATTGTTTCTTAGGAAAACTTTTATAAAGAAAATATGCATCCTGAATATCATATTAAGTTAAGATCTAAATACTGATCTAAATTTTGCACACCGGAAGTGAATCCAAAAGTAATTTTTGTTATAAAATGGAAAACTTAGAACCTACAGTTTCTATGATGGAAATAATTAGCCAGAAGCTAACTATGTGATTTTTTTTTTGTTTCATTTCCTTTCAGCATGTATTAGTTTGAAACTTTTGTTTATTTGCCTTTCTTTTTAGTTTGTGCTTATGGAATTGCAGAAATAATATGTAATGTTGGACATGATAAGTAGTTTATTCCCATGGACATTTATCTCTATTTATAAGTTATTTAAGTTATTAACTAACTGTATTGTTTTTAAATAAAAAGGTATGGATCGACAGTGTTTAAGTGATGATATATGTCTGGTTGATAGTGGAACTACTCACACGATATTGAAAAACCAGAAGTTTTTCTATGAATTATCTGAAAATGTTTCATATAAAGTTTCAACTATAGTTGGTTCATCTAATATAGTTGAAGGGTCTGGAAGAGCCCATATAGTGTTACCAAATGGTACACATATATTCATTCAAAATCCACTATATTCAAGCAATTCTAAAAGAAATCTGCTTATCTTCAAAGATATAAGAAAGAATGGATATCATATTGAAACTATAAATGAAAACAACAAAGAATATCTTTATGTTATTTCTAAAATTGAAAGCCAGGAGCTTATTTTAGAAAAATTTGGTACAATTTCAACTAGATTATACTTTACCAAAATTGGCATAGTTGAATCTCATTTTATAAACATGAGCTAGAAGCTCACAGATACAAAGAAATTGATTCTTTGGCATGATCGTTTAAGTCATTCCGGATCAACTATGATCGTTTACATAAATAAATAAAAAATTATGTTCCCTGAAGGAATATCATACACTCCAGAAGTAGTGATTTCTTTTCTTGAATCTTATTTTTATTTAATGCATCTAATTTTGTTACTGCATTTAAAGTTTGATATGTATTTTTGTATATTGATATGATATTTCAATAGTTTGTATGGAGGAGATAAGTTCATCTCAGAAGCGGTGATAACAAAATATCTTTAAAGGATATTTGTATATTTGGAAATGATAAGATATCTCCAGAAGAGATCCGTTTATATGAAAATAATAAAATATCTCTAGAAGAGATTTCTACAATTAAAAAGTGATAAATATTTGTAGAAAAGTTCATACATTTTTTCTAAAAGAGAAAAAATGTATTAAAACTCCACAAATGGTGTTTATGGAATATCACAGAAGCGATATTAAAACTCCATCAACTTAACAACTTGAAATTGTTCATATATTTATTTGGACCAGAAGTTCGATATGTTTTCAAACCAGAAGTTTTGAACATTATCATACGATCCTGAAGAATTTGTAATGACATTGATCAATACATTGAAATCAATAGTTTGATCTTTGTAATAATTTATTCTAAAATCACTAACTCAAATGAGAAAGACTATGCAAATTTATAATACGTGGACGCACGTATTTATATATTCATATCTATAAATATTTAACTAACAACCTGAAGTTTGTTATAAGCATATTTTATAGATTATGCATAAATATTTTTTAGTGATTTAAATTGCAGTCAACATGAATGTTGAATGACCTGAAGTCATATGTGTATTTAGATAACTTATATAATAAGAAAATTCCTCCAATATTGCTAGATCAATGAAAGAGAATAAGTAATAAAAAAAATGATGAATGCATCTTATCGACTAATTAAAGGGTTATCCTCCAACAACGGATACATATAATATACTTGCCAGCAGCATTGTGATAATGGATCAAAATGAGAATCCCATGATGATTATTATTTAGTGTGACAATGTTTATCAACATTGAGGGGGAGGAAAAAGGGATATAATTTCATTTTGAGTATCAGTATAATTGACACACGAATAAATTATAAATAATATCCCTTGTAGACTTGCTTCAATATATATTTGAATCCCTGAAGGATCAAAATGCATAAACCACATTTAAAGATTGGTTTAAAAGTCAGTTCGAGACACTTTTGAAGTAAGTAATAAAGATGCCAGATGAAGTAGGTGAGTATTCTTAAAGAAACACCTAAGGAGTCTCTTGAAGAGATCCATGGCATAATTGTCAAATAACCCCAGAAGTGGTTTAGGTACCTAAAATAGATAAATAAAGAGATCTCAGTAAATTATATCTAGAACTGACAATATATAATCATTGATGATAAATTTATAAAAAGTAAAGCGCTTATGTGAAATCATGATTGGCCATCGTGAATCCTTCTCTAATTGAGAAATGTGGACCTATAGTCCACAAAGTAGTGAATAAACCTCGAAGGTATGAATATTTGTTAAATCACACTAAATGATGAAAGAATATTAGTTTCCTGAAGAACATAAACTACTTTGTTGGTTATATAGAATATAAAGAACAAAGAAAGTTGATTACAACATTCTTTTAAGTATTGTTATAATGAAAATCATGATATAATTCATGATGAGTAGATTATTTCCTGCTTTTAATTATTGTTGTAATGAAACATTTAATATACTTTTGAGTATAGTTGCAATATGTAAAATTCATTGAAGTGTACAGGTTCCTGAAGAACATAAATAACTTTAGTGATTATAAAGAATGCAAAGAACATAGAATATAGATTACAACATGCTTCTAAGTATTGTTGTAATGAAAATCTTGATATAATTCAAGATGAGTAGATTACTTCCTGCTTGTAAGTATTGCTATAATGAAACTATTATTGTTCATTACAATTGTATTGCATTGTGCAAACCTGATTAAAGCACAAAATTGTAAACACTCGAAGTGTATAGCAAGTAAGCACAAACAAAAGGTGTTTTAAATAAGAAAACATGCCTGAAGCATGAAAATGCACACAAAAGTCTTTTAAGAAAAGTTCATTAAGAATTTTCTTGTGATGTTGTATGCTTTTTCCTTCACTTTGGTTTTTTCCCATAGGGTTTTCCATCGTGAAGGTTTTAATGAGGCAAATGTTAATAAATGATGAACGTCAGAAGTATGAAGAGTAAAGATTATTATCTCTTGAGTTTATTTTCTATACAAGATTTGTTTAAGTAATATTATCAATGAGATATATATTTATGGATCCAGAAGTATCTATAACGAAATTGAGATATCAAAAAGTATGCACTCTTTTTCTTTAACTAAGATTTTTCCCACCGGGTTTTTCTTAGTAAAGTTCCAATGAGATATTATATTGATCCAGAAGTATCATCCTCAAAGTAATATTGAAAGTTGTAACGAGACATTATCTTGATCTAGAAGAATTAAGCACCACATCAAGGAATAACATCACAAATATGATATTTAAGTTAATCTGTATTTTTATCCTTAACTAAGGTTTTTCCCACTGGGTTTTCCTTTGTAAGGTTTTTACTGAAGAATTATATTGATCCAGAAGTATCATTCTACATTTAATGTAGTAAATTATTGAAAATATGTTTCTGTACTCTTTTTCCTTCACTAAGATTTTTCCCATAGGGTATTTCTTAGTAAGGTTTTAATGAGGCATTACATCGATCCTGAAGTATCAAACTCTTATAAGAAATATCATTTTAATATGACAATATCTATGAGGGGGAGCAATAATTTTTCAAGGGGGATAATTTCAAGCTACTATAAGAGCATTCAAGAATTTGAAGACACATATTCAAGGAGGAGTGTTAAAGCTACCTTTCTGATCCACATAAAGCAAAATCACAAACTGGATATGTGTTTACAAACAACAATGCAGCGATTTCATGAAGGTCTACAAAACAAACATTGGTAGCAACATCATCCAATCATTCTGAAATTCTAGCACTACATGAAGTGAGTCGAGAATGTGTTTGGTTAAGTTCATTATTTGAACATATTCGAAGCACATGTCAACATCCCTCAACTACAGAAAGATCAACTATTATTTATGAAGACAATGCAGCATGCGTAGCTAAGATTCAAGCGGGATATACCAAGGGTGATAGGAGAAAACATACTTCTCCTAAATTCTTTTTCACACATGAGCTTCAAAAGAACAATAAGATAAAAGTGAAGCAAATCCAATCTCAAGAAAATCCAGCAGATTTATTCACGAAGGCACTTCCATAATCAAGATTGCAGAAGATGATACATAAAATTGGTATACGCAGCTTGCATCACCAAACTATTTGAATAATGCGTTACAAATCAGGGGGAGCATATATTATGCTGTAATGCACTCTTTTCCTTCACTAATATTTTTCCCACTGGGTTTTTATTAGTAAGGTTTTTAACGAGACATTATTTTGATCCAGAAGTATCAACCCTCACTGGAACATTGTCAATATGTTTCCTGGAGATGAAATAAAAATTGTACTCTTTTCCTTGTTTATGATTTTTCCCACAGGGTTTTTCATAAAAAGGTTTTTAATGAGGCAATTAATATTATCATCTTTGCATACGCATATTCAAGGGGGAGTGTTGTAATACATATAAGTGAATATGCATTTATCATATTATTTTTAGTCCCACATTTTGGGAGTAAGGTTAACATCAGCTCCAAAGCCAATATATAAGGGAGCCAATGTAATAGAATTATGTATACTGAATCAAGAGAAATAAAAAGGTCTCTCTCTTATCTCTTATGTTCTTTCTAATGTCTTCACTTTTATGATCTATTCTATTTATTTTACAAAAAAAAGAATCTATATTAAAGAATTAAAATATATACAATTCTCCCTTACTTGCATTATGTATACCCAATATAATTTCTCTTGTAAAGTTAGTATATTATAAATTAATTTATATCACTGGTTAAATTAATTTTATATTTCTTTTGAGGATTAAAATATATTCATATAGTTACAAGCAACATTTATATAGAGCTTTTCACTTTAATTAAATATAAAAAATAAAATTTAAAACTAACTACTAAAATTAATGTTATACGTAGTACTAAATTCTTCAATCTTTCATTCAAATTTAATCATGTTTAAATTTAACACCAAAATTTAACTAGTTTAACTTTCTAATATTTAAAAAGATAAGTTCAAATTTCCATTATCAAAAATTAAAAGTGATTTAAAAATAAAACAATCAAATAATTTAAGATACTAGTGTTAAAATAAATTTTTTTTTTAGTAATAGGTAAATATATTGCAATGAATTCCCAGATTTAAGGTTAAAGAGATAAAAGGCGATGAAAATATAAAAGGGTAATTTTGTGAAAGACATGGTGTATGAAAATAAATTTTTAGTGTATGCTATTTTATTTAGTTAACAATGTATGTTAAGAAATTATAGGTATATGAATAGAATTAGCCATTTAAATTTTAAGATCTGTCTATTTATGTGTAATATGAGGTAAATAGTGTGTTCTATATGTAAAAAGTTGAAAGCTATATATGTAATATTTGCTGCTATTAAATGAAAACAAATGTTACTTTGATTCTCAACTGACACATTTGAAAAAAAAAAGTCAAATATTAATTTGATGATTGCAAGCGTGATACCTTTCTAAAAAATAAAATGTGAAGAATTTTATATTGGAAATAAGTGCTTTAGGAATTTTAGTTTTGAGGGCAGTGCTTCAGTACGTAAATTGCTAGGACATATATTACTTTTGACAGAGGATTTGCAATCATTTAGCATTAAAACATCCCATAATTAATGTGATTTTAATTGAAATAAATTCAAAAAATTCACATTACAGCCATATACAAGTTTTTAATTAATTTTCAAGGATAAAAAGTACCAATGGCGTTTAATATTGCAATAAATGATGCCTTTTATATGTATATTATTTTTGCTAATAATTGGATATATATATTATCTTTATTTCCAATTCGTAAATTGGGCAAGCATAGTAACTTTGGTAAATGATTGAGCAGGACTGCAGCTACGACTACATGCGCATCTAGTGCAGTGGCTTGGAAGCAAGCTACCTTGACCATCTTCCGAAGTTCTAAATAATCTACTGATCAAAAGCTCTTCCGTCGCGGACTGCTGTCTATTAAATAGGTATAAAATTCTAATTTATCTCTTCATATACATTTCAATTATATGCTTAAGATTAATGTCATTAATATGCGATGACTGATGCCATTTTAAGTGTAAAGGTTTATAAGCTAAATATATATATTTGGTAGTAATATATGGGAACACTTCACAATGATTTTCAAGTGATTAATTTGGGTAAAAATAAATGAACTATTAACTCAATCACCACAAATATAATACATTCATTTTAAAAATTCAATATATTTATCTAATGGACCGTTGTGGAATGAGATTTCGGATTGATACATCAATACTTGAACATAAGCTATTTTTTGACAGTTGTTAGTTCAAAATATTGGTTTGATAAAGATGGTATAAGATAGAATAGAAGGTAAGGACAAAACTGTGTATGTATTCCTGAATGAATGCATCGTACTGATGATAAATTCTTATTTGAGCATGGAACCACTTATATAACTACGATATTTGGCCTCTTTGTAATGACCCGCAATTTGGTAGGATAATAATAAATTAATTTAATTATTAAATATCGCTTGGCGATATCGATAACCTGAATTAAATAATATTTATATTTAATTAATATAAATAACAGGATAATATATTTCCGGAATAATCGGAAATATCAGGATTCACGATCTTGTGTGAACAGGACAAGTTAAAATATATAATTCAGTATATATTGAAATATATTAGCGAATATATTTAAATAATGACAGTTCGAACGTAGAATTTTAATATAATTAAAAACGAGCTTGAATTGGTGCTGCAATTCGTAATTTGGCAATTCGAACTTCAACTAAATGTACAGGGTTCGTTTTAAATCGGATTTCTGTGAAACAAGAAACGTACGGAGCAGGTGGAGTATATCTTTCTAGTGGAAGAGAAAAATCAGGATTTCTTCGTGTAGATTTTGAGATATGTCCAAATCAAATTTTAGAATAGTCGCTATAGAATCGTTTATCGACCGTAACGGATTATTCGATATAACTAGAGATCGGGTTTGAATTTAGACAAAGTTCTTTTGGAAAATAGTGATAATTTAATTTTTAGAATTTTATGGTAATTTTTAATTAATTAAATAAGCAACTTTTTATTTGGAGTATTTTGCACCCTTAATCAGCGATTTTGGGGTTTCACAATATGAGTTAATCTACCGGTATTATTATATTTCTGAAGTCGGGACACCTCGCTCGTCACGATGGTGGTTTTATTTCTGTCGATAGTAGTACGTAATTGAACGAAGTGTTACGTAATGGTACACTAAACTCACATCATTCAGAACCATTCATTTCCTGCGACAACAACGAAGGCCACGTCTATAGATAAATCTCCTATAAATACACACCCTTAACTCTTTCACTAAAACCTAATTCTTCTACAGCCAACGCCAACTAAGAAAGCAAGCCGCTATCCAAATAAACTTCACAGCAAAATCGTTCATTGTGAAATCAAAACACAACAATGCTCCAGCTTCATTCTTCCTGGGATAAAAACACAGGACCTAAAAATCAATTTAAGTAACCAAACCCAGTCTCTCGTGTTCACATCTGAGGAGATGAAGGACTAAAAGAATTAACTACTGGAGAGACGAGTCTTGTACACAAAACTTGGGAGAAGCAGACAACAGTACACCAGGGGTCGCGGCTCCATAGAAATAAAGGAAGAACGAGATTCAAATGTTGAGTGGATGCTTACTGGTGTGTTGGCGTGAATTGTAGCTTGAGGTTTAAGAAGTATAAGGTGGCCATGGAGCAAAACGTTCGGTAGTGGAAAAAAATGTGAAGTGAGCAGGATAAGAAGAGAGAGTATGGGAGACAGACGTGGAGTTTGTTAAGGGTTGAAGTATATTATTGGGGCGTGAGCATGTACTGTTTTAAACAGAGGAGTTTGCATTTCAAAGTAATGGAGCAGTTCATGGGAAAGTTGATGGTAGTTGTGATTAAGGGACTGCGAGACATCGATGGAGTTTTCTGTGTACTGTGGAGCATGCACAGTTTGAAGATTTTGAGCAAAGGAAGTAGACTGTGTGATGGTTGCCGGTGCAAGTGTGCATAGTTGTGCACAGGGAGGTGTTTGCTGCCACGTTGGTGAAGGATGACCTCGAAGTGGACGTTGAAGTATGGGTATGGAAGGAGTGACCTATGAAGTTAAATGGGTTAGTGCGTGGCCTTGTTGGGGCATCATTTTTAATGTATGGAGTAGTTCACGGTTTAACTGAAGGGAGAGAATAGCGTGCGTTTTTGTTTGAAGGGGATTGAGATATATTTGAACGGTGAAGACAAAAGTGGGAACCGGTCAAGTGAAAGGTGAAGGACATTGTGTATTGGAGTGGGTCTGAGTACCCATGGAGTGAATGGGCCGAGGAGATCAAGAGTGGTTAAGGCCCATGTTTTGTTTTAAAGGAAGTGCAGTGGTTTTGATATGATCGGGAAGAAGAAATGCATGGTACAAGAACACATGCGGGTCTGAACATAAGTGGAAGAAGAGTAAAAGGGGGACTGATGCAATGGGGTTGGGCCAGTCCAAATAATGAAGCCCACGAATACATAACAAGGAAAAAAAAGGGAAAAGCCATAATGTGGAAATGTTATGATCTGGGGAGCGGAACCAAGGTTGTGAGGACGGAATGAATTACAAGAAGAAGCAATTGAAAAGCATGGCGGAATAAGACAAAAACTGGATCCGTTGGGATCGTATGGACGACGACTACCAAATGGGACTGACTGGGAGTGGATTGAAGCTCGTTACAATTTATTGTAAAATAAATTGTCTGTCTGAATCAAGCGATGGTTATCGTTATTAACGATGATCGTCCAATGTGAGTAAAACTCACCAACTCTGAACAGTTATATTTTTATAATGTACTTTTAGAACTGTTAGATATTGATTGACTGTTGTGTGTAGATTGATTGGTTGATTGAACTGCTAGTCAGTTAGTTGAAATTATATATATATACACCATTAAATATTGATGTTTGTTTATCAGAACATTTCATATTGAAATGAAATTGATGTATATTATATTGTGTAACTTCTGTGTTGCAGGGAAACAGGTTGGAGGAATCCGACTGGATTCCTCAACAATTATTTTACTGTTTATCATATATCGTAATATATGATGTGATTTAATCTGTTTGATTATATGTGTTTAAGTGATATCGATCTTTGTGGTTTGGTATATAAAATACCGTAAGAAATAATGGGAAATAGAAAGGAGATTTACAAAGTAGATTTTTGAAAATAAATTATTTATATAAAATCGATGGATTTTATATATTAAAGGAAAAAGGATTTTTATAAAGAAAATATTTATAAATCAAAAGAATTATAAGGGAAATATGTTTGTAAATCAAATAAAAGGAAATATTTGTCAACCAAATAGAAAGAGAAATATTTGTAAACCATTTACAAATAGAATAGAGATAAAAAGAAATATTTGTAGAACATTTACAAAAAGAGTAATTGGGATTATTTATTTAATTATTTGGGGAATAAATAAATAGAATAAAGGATTATTCATTTAGAAAATAAACAGAATTATAAAGGGATATTTATTCAGAAAATAAATACGATATTATAAAAGGGAATAGAGTTAATCAGTTAGAGTTTTCCAAACAGAATTAATCAAATAGAGCTAAAGATATAGAGTTAAAAAATATTAGAAACTGACTAGAGATTAGTTAAGTCGAATGGTTTTCTGAGTGTGGATCTGATGTTGGTTTCGGCCTTCGGGGTTTATACTTAGAGAATTGTTCTCTTACTAGTTTATAGTTAGGGACTGATGGTTGTGGAAGGATAGTGATACGTAATTAAGCTGTGGAAACGTTTTTCCAGTGTAAATAACGTATATTTTCTAAACATAGAAAATAAGGATATATATATATATATGTTTTGATGATTGGATCGATAATTCCATTTGGAATTTAGATCGTTGTTTGTACACCGACATGTTTTCATAGATAGTTAAATCACTGACTATCAAAGTTTGACCATTTTAACGTTGTTAATATGGAGAGACCGGTTGGATTCTTATCCAAAGAACCACTCTGTATTGGCATAAGCGTTACGAATATGCCAAAGAAAATGGAAGACGGAGTAAAGTGCAAGGGCTGTTGCATAAATCTTAGATAACAATGGACTAAGATGGATGTACTGAATAGTGCCTTCGGTTTCGTTCAGTCCCAGAACGAACATATATGGACGAGTGTTTGACAGAATATTTCCAATGGTCGAATGGGTTGGTCTGTATAAATATATATGGTTGCAACAGATTTATTCCCTTAGCATAACATCCAGAATATTTGTGCAAATCAATTAGTGATTAACGGATTTGATAATGTGGCGTTCAAAGTGATCGTGTTATCAATGAATGGAAAGTAGTCGTAACCTCTGGCCTCAACATCCGATAAATGACAAAAATCGGGCAGGCCGCATGGCTAAGTCGGTCGCACGAAAGTAGGGTGTATAATCACCTATCTAGAGAATATTCATTTGCTTCTTTATTCTATCAATGTTGTCCCATATATATATGGGAAACGGTTGCTGATCCCAACCGTTGGTGATGTACATTCGATACACTCATGCGAAATGAGTGGTCGGTTATGTGTGGCTGAGTTACAAGATGTTCTTGTTGAACTCCAGTGTATCGTTCCTAGAGTACACTGATCGAAAGGTGGTTCCATACCTTTTTATAGTTGGAAATCCATTACCCAATACGTGCTTGCGGTTTGATTGTATACTATATATGTAGAACGTGAGATGAAAGCGTTTCTGCTATATGATTATTATAGTTGTGGTTGATAGACATTATTATAATATCAAAAGGTTTTTGATATAAAGATATTTTAGATTCTCATAAGGGAAAAACCCGTTCCGTTATACGGTGTGGTCTTATGAGATATCGTTTACTTGTTCAAAGTGTTTTAAACTGTTTTACTCATACCAGTCCCATGACTGACCCGGAGTTTACTTTGTTTTATTCTACCTAAACTCTTGGGTGCCTAAATTTGTGTCGGCAGTCAAGTAGTTCAGGATTTTACAGATACACTTGGAGAGCTTGGAGCAGGAGGCTTCAAGATTATATAGCTATTATTATTTCCGCTGTTGTTGTAAGTGTTGTACTCTGAAAAGTGCTATTGTATTCATATGTTGTTTGTATTTCAAAAGTTATGTTGTATTTCATTCGTTCCGCTGTGAGATTCGTGGTTACTCTGATGATGATGTTCTTCTTCCTCTTCTATTCTAATGGTTCTATCTTATCTATCCTCACCCTCTATCTTCTTTCTATTAATTTCTCGAATTTCCAGTGCAATTTGGGGTTGGACTTGTGTTATTTGGTCAGCTCGAATTGGACCGGATTTTCGGGTCATTACAGTTGGTATCAGAGCTTAAGTTAAGTGAATTACCTTGGCTCTGTGGCGTGACTCAGTAGAGATGGGGTTAGTAATACCCTAGATTGAGTTTGAGTGTATATATACGAGTGAACGTATTTGTTATTTGATATAAAAATAATTTTATATTGTGGAGTTTTATTGGTTGAGTACTTTGTGAATTCTGGTCGATAGTGGGGCACCACTGTATCGGTAGGGGTTTCTAAACACTCGAATACGATGAACCAACATGATATGTTTTGAAATTAACATAGTATAATTGGTTGTATTGGTTGTTAGTATAATCGAAGGAAAACTATAAAAAGATGAAATGGTTATAAATAACCAATCAGGATTCATATAAGTAAAGTATATGAAATAAGATGAATTAAATCTGAATTTAAAACAGGATTAGGAATTAAAATAAGGAAATTTTAAGTTCTTGGGAGGTTTTGAAAATATTTTTCAATTGGAAATTGATATAGTATTGAACTCACTTTGATCGTTGGGAAATAATTCCGAGGATGGATCGATACATCATCGGTGTAATTTTCGAGTTGCTAAGTGACGGATTACTACCAAAGATTTTGTTTTGAAATTGTTTTGCAAAAACAAGTTATTCAGGAATTCAAAGGAATTTGAATTGTTATTATGATTTCAAGTGATTTGAATAAACCCAGGAATTTAAATTCGGAAATTAAATTAACTTGTGGGTTAAATAGATGAACTGGTAAAAGTGATTTATAAATTGGGATTTAACTTGAGATAAGTGAATATGAAATTGAGTTGGTAAGTGAGAAATTGAAATTTGAGATTTGAGTTTGAATGGAATTTTACTTGAGAACAAGCCAATAATTGTGTTGAGAATAAAGACAGATTGGAGTTTGATTTGGATGGCATGATATATGCAAAATTGATAGCAGATGGTAGGGATATAATGATATACCCGACAAAAAGGTACAAGTTTATAATAGATATGAGTTTGGAATTTATGAGCCAAATTGGCAAGCCGCTTGGCTGTTTGATTTTCTTTTTGGTTGGAGATAGCCTAGAGAGGCGGGTTGTGGTTTTACCGATAGGGCTGTACAAAGGAGGTTATGGCGAAATTTTCCGAAAATTTAAAGTGTTAGATAATTTTCAGAATTTTTGAAAATTTTAGTTATTCGGAAGGAATTAATATTTTAGTCAATATTAATTGGTTCAGTTGAAATCAGAAATAAGGGGTAAACAAATCTTAGGAATTCCAATAGATAGGGTCGTCCTCTACCTTAGCAATTTCGAGGACAAAATTATTTTAAGTGGGGAAGATTGTAATGACCCGCAATTTGGTAGGATAATAATAAATTGATTTAATTATTAAATATCGCTTGGCGATATCAATAACCCGAATTAAATAATATTTATATTTAATTAATATAAATAATAGGATAATATATTTTCGGAATAATCGGAAATATCAGGATTCACGATCTTGTCTGAACAGGACAAGTTAAAACATATAATTCAGTATATATTGAAATATATTAGCGAATATATTTAAATAATGACAGTTCGAACGTAGAATTTTAATATAATTAAAAACGAGCTTGAATTGGCGCTGCAGTTCGTAATTTGGCAATTCGAACTTCAACTAAATGTACATGGTTCGTTTTAAATCGGATTTCTGTGAAACAAAAAACGTACGGAGCTGGTGGAGTATATCGTTCTAGTGGAAGAGAAAAATCAGGATTTCGTAATGTAGATTTTGAGATATATCCAAATCAAATTTTAGAATAGTCGCTATAAAATCGTTTATCGACCGTAACGGATTATTCGATATAACTAGAGATCGGGTTTGAATTTAGACAAGGTTCTTTTGGGAAATAGTGATAATTTAATTTTTAGAATTTTATGGTAATTTTTAATTAATTAAATAAGCAACTTTTTATTTGGAGTATTTTGCACCCTTAATCAGCGATTTTGGGGTTTCACAATATGAGTTAATCTACCGGTATTATTATATTTCTGAAGTCGTGACACCTCGCTCGTCACGATGGTGTTTTTATTTCTGTCGATAGTAGTACGTAATTGAACGAAGTGTTACGTAATGGTACACTAAACTCACATCATTCAGAACCATTCATTTCCTGCGACAACAACGAAGGCCACGTCTATAGATAAATCTCCTATAAATACACACCCTTAACTCTTTCACTAAAACCTAATTCTTCTACAGCCAACGCCAACTAAGAAAGCAAGCCGCCATCCAAATAAACTTCACAGCAAAATCGTTCATTGTGAAATCAAAACACAACAATGCTCCAGCTTCATTCTTCCTGGGATAAAAACACAAGACCTAAAAATCAATTTAAGTATCCAAACCCAGTCTCTCGTGTTCACATCTGAGGAGAGGAAGGACTAAAAGAATCAACTACTGGAGGGACGAGTCTTGTACAAAAAACTTGGGAGAAGCAGACAACAGTACACCAGGGGTCGCGGCTCCATAGAAATAAAGGAAGAACGAGATTCGAATGTTGAGTGGGATGCTTACTGGTGTGTTGGCGTGAACTGTAGCTTGAGGTTTCATAAGTATAAGGTGGCCATGGAGCAAAACGTTCGGTAGTGGAAAAAAATGTGAAGTGACCAGAACAAGAAGAGAGAGTATGGGAGACAGACGTGGAGTTTGTTAAGGGTTGAAGTATATTATTGGAGCGTGAGCATGTACTGTTTTAAACAGAGGAGTTTGCGTTTCAAGGTAATGGAGCAGTTCATGGGAAAGTTGATGGTAGTTGGGATTAAGGGACTACGAGACATCGATGGAGTTTTCTGTGTACTGTGGAGCATGCACAGTTTGAAGATTTTGAGCAAAGGAAGTAGACTGTGTGATGGTTGTCGGTGCAAGTGTGCATAGTTGTGCACAGGGAGGTGTTTGCTGCCACGTTAGTGAAGGATGACCTCAAAGTGGACGTTGAGGTATGGGTATGGAAGGAGTGACCTATGAAGTTAAATGGGTTAGTGCGTGGTCTTGTTGGGGCATCATTTTAAATGTGTGGAGTAGTTCACGGTTCAACTGAAGGGAGAGAATAGCGTGCGTTTTTGTTTGAAGGGGACTGGGATATATTTAAACGGTGAAGACAAAAGTGGGAACCAGTCAAGTGAAAGGTGAAGGACATTGTGTATTGGAGTGGGTCTGAGTACCCATGGAGTGAATGGGCCGAGGAGATCAAGAGTGGTTAAGGCCCATGTTTTGTTTTAAAGGAAGTGCAGCGGTTTTGATATCATCGGGAAGAAGAAATGCATGGTAAAAGAACACATGCGGGTCTGAACATAAGTGGAAGAAGAGTAAAAGGGGGACTGATGCAATGGGGTTGGGCCAGTCCAAATAATGAAGCCCACGAATACATAACAAGGAAAAAAAGGGAAAATCCATAATGTGGAAACGTTATGATCTGGGGAGCGGAACCAAGGTTGTGAGGACGGAATGAATTACAAGAAGAAGCAATTGAAAAGCATGGCGAAATCCGACAAAAACTGGATCCGTTGGGATCGTATGGACGACGACTACCAAATGGGACTGACTAGGAGTGGATTGAAGCTCGTTACAATTTATTGTAAAATAAATTGTCTGTCTGAATCAAGCGATAGTTATCGTTATTAACGATGATCGTCCAATGTGAGTAAAACTCACCAACTATGAACAGTTATATTTTTATAATGTACTTTTAGAACTGTTAGATATTGATTGACTGTTGTGTGTAGATTGGTTGATTGAACTGCTAGTCAGTTAGTTGAAATTATATATACATATATATATATACCATTAAATATTGATGTTTGTTTATCAGAACATTTCATATTGAAATGAAATTGATGTATATTATACTGTGTAACATCTGTGATGTAGGGAAACAGGTTGGAGGAATCCGACTGGATTCCTCAACAATTATTTTACTGTTTATCATATATCGTAATATATGATGTGATATAATCTGTTTGATTATATGTGTTTAAGTGATATCGATCTTTGTGGTTTGGTATATAAAATACCGTAAGAAATACTGGGAAATAGAAAGGAGATTTACAAAGTAGATTTTTGAAAATAAATTATTTATATAAAATCGATGGATTTTATATATTAAAGGAAAAAGGATTTTTATAAAGAAAATATTTATAAATCAAAAGAATTATAAGGGAAATATGTTTGTAAATCAAATAAAAGGAAATATTTGTCAACCAAATAGAAAGAGAAATATTTGTAAACCATTTACAAATAGAATAGAGATAAAAAGAAATATTTGTAGAACATTTACAAAAGAGTAATTGGGATTATTTATTTATTTATTTGGGGAATAAATAAATAGAATAAAGGATTATTCATTTAGAAAATAAACAGAATTATAAAGGGATATTTATTCAGAAAATAAATACGATATTATAAAAGGGAATAGAGTTAATCAGTTAGAGTTTTCCAAACAGAATTAATCAAATAGAGTTAAAGATATAGAGTTAAACAATATTAGAAATTGACTAGAGATTAGTTAAGTCGAATGGTTTTCTGATTGTGGATCTGATGTTGGTTTCGGCCGTTGGGGTTTATACTTAGAGAATTGTTCTCTTACTAGTTTACATTTAGGGACTGATGGTTGTGGAAGGATAGTGATACGTAATTAAGCTATGGAAATGTTTTTCCAGTGTAAATAACGTATATTTTCTAAACATAGAAAATGAGGATATATATATATGTATATATGTTTTGATGATTGGGTCGATAATTCCATTTGGAATTTAGATCGTTGTTTGTACACCGACATGTTTTCATTGATAGTTAAATCACAGACTATCAAAGTTTGACCATTTTAACGTTGTTAATATGGAGAGACCGGTTGGATTTTTATCCCAAGAACCACTCTGTATTGGCATAAGCGTTGCGAATATGCCAAAGAAAATGGAAGACGGAGTAAAGTGCAAGGGCTGTTGTATAAATCTTAGATAACAATTGACTAAGATGGATGTACTGAATAGTGCCTTCGGTTTCATTCAGTCCCAGAACGAACGTATATGGACGAGTGTCTGACAGAATATTTCCAATGATTGAATAAGTTGGTCTGTATAAATATATATGGTTGCAACGGATTTATTCCCTTAGCATAACATCCAGAATATTTGTGCAAATCAATTAGTGATTATCGGATTTGATAATGTGGCATTCAAAGTGATCGTGTTATCAATGAATGGAAAGTAGTCGTAACCTCTGGCCTCAACATTCGGTAAATGACAAAAATCGGGCAGGCAGCATGGCTAAGTCGGTCGCACCGAAGTAGGGTGCGTGTATAATCACCTATCTAGAGAATATTCATTTGCTTCTTTAATCTATCAATGTTGCCCCATATATATACGGGAAACGGTTGCTGATCCCAACCGTTGGTGATGTACATTCGATACACTCATGCGAAATGAGTGGTCGGTCATGTGTGGCTGAGTTACAAGATGTTCTTGTTGAACTCCAGTGTATCGTTCCTAGAGTACACTGATCGAAAGGTGGTTCCATATCTTGTTATAGTTGGAAATCCATTACCCAATACGTGCTTGCGGTTTGATTGTATACTATATATGTAGAACGTGAGATGAAAGCGTTTCTGCTATATGATTATTATAGTTGTGGTTGATCGATATTATTATAATATCAAAAGGTTTTTGATATAAAGATATTTTGGATTCTCATAAGGGAAAAACCCGTTCCGTTATACGGCGTGGTCTTATGAGATATCGTTTACTTGTTCAAAGTGTTTTAAACTGTTTTACTCATACCAGTCTCATGATTGACCCGGAGTTTACTTTGTTTTGTTCTACCTAAACTCTTGGGTGCCTAAATTTGTACGGACAGTCAAGTAGTTCAGGATTTTACAGATACACTTGGAGAGCATGGAGCAGGAGGCTTCAAGATTCTATAGCTATTATTATTTCCGTTGTTGTTGTAAGTGTTGTACTCTGAAAAGTGCTATTGTATTCAAATACTGTTTGTATTTCAAAAGTTATGTTATATTTCATTCGTTCCACTGTGAGATTCGTGGTTACTCTGATGATGATGTTCTTCTTCCTCTTCTATTCTAATGGTTCTATCTTATCTATCCTCACCCTCTATCTTCTTTCTATTAATTTCTCGAATTTCCAGTGCAATTTGGGGTTGGACTTGTGTTATTTGGTCAGCTCGAATTGGACCGGATTTTCGGGTCATTACACTCTTCTTGTCATATAAGCCGATATGTGTTGGATCCCTTCTATTATATAAATTGATGTGCGCTCATCAACGCTATTTTTTTTGACGTTCTAAGGTTGATATAGCTTAGTAAATTACTATGATGTAAGGTACTTTCGAAAATTCTTTTATTAGTTGAATTAACCTGATCACATAAATTACTATCAGTAAAATAAGAATGTTAACTTCTGTTATATTCGTACCTTTGAGAAGCCTATTTTTTGGGTCTATCCTACTATCTATGGTTGCTGCAATTGCAAATATTGACTACATATTATGATATTATTTATGCCCATTGTATATAGATTTCTATATGAGAATTTTTGTAATACAACATTTTTAGTTACAATAGAAAAAGACAAAAACCTTTTAACTTTTGGTATTTAGGAGATTGAAAAGCGTTGTTTTTTCGACAACAACAAACATTAAAAAAAAGAATAAGTCAAATGATGTGTTTACTAATCTTCATAAGTTGAAAGGTTTACCACACACTTTATCTTGCATCTTCATGTTGATTTAAACTATTGCCATGTCGTTCTATATTCCAGGAAATATAAATTATATGTTTTACCCATGTTCAAATAATACTAACCTTGCCTACCAATTTATTGCAGAATTTGGAAGTTGAACTTGGTATATTGCAAGCATTTAAAGCTCATTGGTATGTCATACAATGCATTTGCTGGCCAGGGCATGGGATGGACAATGAACACGCTATGAGTTCGAATATCTCTTTTTACCTTGATTAACAGAACGTTAGCTGGCTTCTTTCATAGCTCAAACAAAGTACTCTATCTAGGTTCGATGCAAAAGATTGCTCTAACATATGTAAAGAATTATGTGTGCTTCATAGGCAGCAACTAGGCAGGTTGCATAGGCAATGAATGAAAACAATCATGACATATAAAGTTGAAAAAATCTTGATTTATAGTATATACGTGCTTCAATATGAATGTTGTTATTTATTTCCCATAGAATTGATTCATTTGTTTATAACAAGATCTTTTCTTTATAAGTTGCCTTTGATTTTCTCATCATATTTGTTTCTCATAATTGGTCAGTTGCACCTAATTGCATCAAAAATACACATGTTTTTTGTTCTTAGCTCTGATTCCCACTTTATAAATGAATAATAATTGATGAACATCTATAAACCTAGACTTCTAAATTTTATAAATCACATATTATATAATAATCATTTAGAAATATACTAATGTGGAAATCCTTGAACCAACATATTTGTATTCCTCTGCATAATTCACATTTACCGTGTCCATGCTGTAGCGTTTCTTTTTTGATACATCAGGTTAACAAGGAAAAGGACACCGATAACAACATGCATGCACGCATATCCATGAGCCTCTTAATAAAAATACTGCTAGAGAAAATGAAAAAGTAGGTACCAACAACAAATATTCCTCCCCTTTGCATGATACACTCATTACTCTATATAGTATATATCCACCTTTTTGTAACAAATATGAATCAACATGTGTTTTATTGGATCATCATTTAAATATAGCATAAAAATATATTATTCATTCTTGAACTATGTTCAAGGCTAAGGTAACAGGATAGTTAACTCTATTACGGATATATCCTTATGATTATAACGACTATTTCAAATTACTCTATATTCTCCTCAATTTTAACATCAAAATATAAACCATATAAGAGGGTATGAACCAGAAAAAAGGAAAGAAAATGTTTTGTATACAATTCATATGCAGGTAAACATATAGGAATCTACAGTCGAATTTTTCTATATCCGCGTCTGTCATGCACAAGTTATACATGCTAGATTGATTTTTGCAAGTATGCACATACAAACTACGTCATTGCGTAAATGTAAATCAATTTGCCAGACTGAAACATGCAACGAACAATTTTTGTAATGGCAGTCCTCTTATGAGTTCTCAATCATATGTTACTGCCAATAATATATTTATCCACATGTTACAGGTACGTAGTTTTCTTTTATATATTCACTCAAATGCAAAAACCACATTTTTTTTCCTTAGCTAAATAAACATTGAACTACTTTATTGCTCTATTGCTTACTCATTTTTGTTAATCTTCTTTATTTTATGGATGAAAACTCAAAGATAAAGGCAATGCCCAAACTAACATGATAGACATAAGCATGCAATAGAGAAAAATATTCATGTAGATGGTCATAAAGAAATGATAACTCTCCTTTGAATCAACAAGGTATTTGTTTTTTTTTTTTTTTTTAGTCCTGTAAATTAAATGCCTTTATTTTTTTCTAATTGGTTAGAATACACTTTACATATATATGTTGTTTTATATGAGTAATTTATATTGAACTTTTATGCATGTATACTATCATAAATTTTACATATATGTTGATCCATAAAGAATTTAAATTTAATGCACTTCCTAACATATATTTATCATTTACCAAAACCTAAGGATATTTCAGTGCACTAATTCACGGCTTACCGAGAAAACAGGCATTTGTTCATTACACGTATTGAGGTTATTGAGTAAGAGAATAATGATTGTATAATTATGTTCAAAACACTGTATTAATTAAATAATTACTAAAGACATATGAATAATTATACCTATCTCGGATAGCCTTAGATATTTACCCACAACTGCATGCCTAAACTTAAATTGTATGTTATTTGATTTTGGTATTTGGAAAGCTCTGAAATGATTGAAATACATAAGGCCGCTGTAAAACAACAATTGGCATATATGAATATTTTTTCTTTATTATAACACAAAATCCATAAAATGAAATTGTAAAATTAAAACTTCTCTTTTATGCTTTAAAATAAAGGTTGAACTATTTATTATGCTAGAGAAAGGTAAGTGACACATACAATGTTATAATAAAAAGGTTTATACAGCACTTATTAGTTTGAGTGTACAATAAAAATTATATAACGAATATGATGATTTATGCATGGTTAAGTATTTGTCTGGCAATCAATGTTTAAATCAAAGACCATTTTTTTAGGAGATGTTGGTAAGAGTTTGTTTTTCATACAAAAATACAATTGGGATGGTAGAAGAGATTAAATCGGTAATGACCATCTTCAATTTAAATGTACAAGATCAACCTTTTCTACTTTACTTGATCAATATCGAATACGTATTTAAATTTAAAGTGCATTAACTTAGAAACTATGATCATTAAGTTTAAATAAGTATGTGAGTTAACTTCTTTTATTGTAAAATACCACGAGCAAACATTATTCATCAACAGTGACATTTATGTGTATGACCAATTTTTAAGGATAATAAGCTTTCACTCATTTTCTTTTGCTACACCCCTACTTGCAATGCTATTTTCTGAATAAAGGCTTTCCTTTCTTGGAAATAAATACAATAAATTAATTTTATGACTTATATTCATAATTTTGGAGTTACACTCCTATATTTACTTTGTAGCCTTAGTGCCAGATTCTTGATTATGAGTTCTTTAACTTATCTAATAAATTGTGGCAGCGGAAAACAACTTCTACCTACTCTTTTATAAAAATAAATATGGTTGAGCAGTACATTTAAAGCATATAAATTACAAGTATCCACTTATACGTTAAGTAATGCATAATAAATTTGTGCATATTTATCCATTATGACTAAAGTTTGCAGCTATGTGGTTCAAAATCCAAAACGTATAAAGATTATTATTCCAAACCATATAATCAAATGTCATCCACATTTTCAGTACTACAACCTTAAATAACAGGTCTTCGTATCGAATGCTTGATTGCAGCAATTGAACTTAAATTTTTTTTGACACGTAATTATATGACTATTAAACATGAAAACAGGAACTTGATATTGCTGCTCCGGCAACGCTATTTCTTTCCATTTTGAAATATGCCACTTCTGTTCATTTCTAATTTTTAACACGCCATCCACCACTAAATTACTCCACGTTCCTCCTATTCATGTTCCCATTAACCAATACAAAACAATAGCAACCCACGTTCCTCCCCGAATTACTTTTCTCCATCATTATTTCATTTCTCCCTAATTCCTTTTTTCGCCGATGATTCCATCAACTAATATGAGATTGACAACCAATTTTGCTGGAAATCGGCTGCAAGCAACGGAAAATGATCCGACAGATGTTAATTTCTTCATTGTTAATTTTGAGGTAATAATTTTTCCAAACATTGAATAATTCATTTTTAAATTATATCTTTTTTCTTCGTATTTCGACTTTATGTGTATAGTTTCCTGTTGAATTTTGATGGAACTTAAAATTGAAGAATGGACGTAATAGTTGTCTCAACCTTACCAGCCAACTGCATATTACTTCTTCCATGCGTATAATCTTTGGCTGTTATATTAGCTATAATTTTACCTTATATATGCTCGGTGCAAATTTAGCTTTGCTATTGAATCTCTTGAATAAAAATTTGCTTTGTTATTTAATATGCTTAATAAAATATAAGACATAATAGAGATGTTATTGTTGTCTTCCAAACATCAATATTTTAATATCTAACTAATTCCCATGGATGTCCATTTGCATTAAAGATTTAGTCCAAGATATCAACTTTAAGGTTGATTGATTAATGAACTATGTCATGTTACGTTTAATTTAATTATGTTTATTATTATATTAGATGCGGCGTTTGCAACTATTTCCAAATCGAGGCCTCTTGCTTCTTAGGAGTGGCTTTTCAGGTCTATGATCACCTGGAGTGCCTATTTGTTGCTAGTGCTTTCAGAATAGACACTTTGGACTCAAAATAGCAGTCATTGAATAAAGAGAGAAAGAGACCACAAAAAAGTTAACTTTGCGAAATTCAATAACACACTACAAGAAAAACCGAGATTAGCGACAGATTTTTAGCAGCGGAAAATTCCGTCGCTAATTAGCGGCGGATTTCCATGTGCTTTGTAAGAGAAAATATTTTGGATTTTATATGTCATCTTATTATAAATTATTACCGTCGAATACTAATTCTGTCGCTAAATCAGTGGAAATTACAGCTCTTTACCGTCATATAATATTTGACGCTAAATTTCGTTGCTAATAGAGTCGGATTACCGTCGACATAATTTTGAAGCTATTTTCCTGCAGTTTTCCAACAGATTTGAAACGAACTTTTATATTTTTTATTTATTAAATGTTTTAAATTTGTGTTATTACTTAGTAATTAATTAGTAAATTTAAATTTTAAATAATTAATGTTAATAATACATTATTAATCAATAATAAATAATAACTGTTAGAAGTAAATAAAATTCAATAGTTAATGCTGATTATTATTATTTTTGAAAATTAATGCTGATTAATTATTAATTACTATATAATATAAATAAGAGGTAATAGTAATTAATAAAATACATTGTTGTTCGATTTATATTAAATTTGTTTTGATAATCAATGATTATTTAATAGTCTTTAATACGATTACTTAAATTAATATCAAGAAATTAGTAATACATATTTGCTTTTAAGAAATTGATTGGTATATATTATTTGATAAATAATTAGTAATTAAGAAAAAAATGGTCAAAGTTTAAAAATAAGAAATTAAATAAATATTAAAGAATTTCGAAATTTAAAAAATTCAAATATTACTATACAAGTTATTATTTTCACGCATATTAATGTACTATTAAATAATTAATAATTGATATGTGATAGTTAATATAAGTATATAATAGTTATTATAAATTAATAATATCTACTATTTATAATTAGTTGTTGGTAATATAAAATTAATAATAAATATTTAATTAGTGATTAATTACAGCTGAGCATAAGATTTAAGTAGTGCACTTATCTCTAATATATTGTGAGACAATACATTTTCAGTTTATAAAGACCAGAATTTAAACTGTAATTATATATACATATATAATATCATCTTCTTTTATACTGGTGTATAATGTGATTTCAGTATACGTGTTTCCTAAATTCAATAAGTATTGCAATTATCTCTAATATAATATGAGACAACACATCCTCGGTTTATACAATTCAAAGTTATATATATATATATATATAATGTATGGATATATATACACATACATAATATATATATATACATACATTATATATATACATGTATATGTATATATGTGTATGTTTTTTTTATGAATTTTCAGAATTCTTTACTTGGTCATATAAGATAATTCTTTACTTGGTCATATAAGTATATAATAGTTATTATAAATTAATATCTACTATTAATAATTATAATCTATAATTAATAATAAATATTTAATTAGTGATTAATTACAGCTGAGCATAAGTTGTGGACAAAATATAACATTAGTAATATGAATATACCGTTTTGGTATAATACGATTAAAATATAACATTAATTAACGTTAATACCATCCGCACATTAGTTACGTTAATACCATCTGCATGTTAGCTCTATCCACCTCTTCGCACTTAAAACTAAACATTTTTTTTCATTTCCTTACGCGTTTCTTACCACACCGCTTATCTTTTCATAATTAATAATACAGTATGATTAAATATTAATAATTAAAAATCACTACTATAGTTATTTTTAATAATTAATAATATAGTATGATTAATAATTAATAGTTTTACGAAAGATGTTTTTATTCATTCTCTACTTCCTTTTTGGTAAATTACAATAAATATTCATTTAACATGTAATAACAAATAAATATAATTAATTAACAATTAATTTTTTCTATCAAATAACTAATGTCAAATACTCAACAATCAATAAATAATTTTTAATAATTATTGTTCTATTACTTCCAAATTTACTTTTGTACCTATAATTTCCAGGAATGAAACTTTTACTGGAGCGAAATTTTAGCTCCAAGACTTCAAATATACGTTTTGGCTCCAACTTCAAATTTCATCACTCTAATCCTAAAATTTTGGCTCCAAGACGTATTATTTTTCCTCTGTCCGCCTTTTATTTGCGTAATGCCTACAAACACGACATTTTGCCTTTTTTCCAGATCTCCAATTCAGTCTTCTTCTTTACAATTAAATAAAATAATAAAACATTTCCTCCTCATTCCAATTTCAGATCCAAGTAAAACCGCTGATCGCCTCTCTCCCATCCATGGTTGGCCTCTCTCTGATCCATCGCCGCAAACCGCTATGTAGCTTGCTCTTTATAAAACCCTTATTTCAGTTCTTTCAGACAGATCTATATCGCTGTGAGTTCATTTATCTTGGGTTTGCATCTCCACTGTGTTTGGTTGTTTTGGCCTTTTCTGCTTTGTTGGGTCAGAGTTTTTTTTTGGTATTTTGGAGTTTGTTCGGAGCTGGTGGTTGTTCTCTTTACCATCGGGGCATTACCTCTTTTACCAGCAAAAAAAGGTGATAGCTTGCTACGGTGGTTTGTTGTGTTCTGGTAGGAGTTGTGCCCTTAACTTTCGTAGCCTTCTTCTGACCGTGTTTTTGATTTGGTTCTATAGTGAATCACATCGAATCTCATTTGGTCTACAGTGGAGACATCGATCAGATCTGAGAGGGATGAGCATACTTTTGTTCATGATTACTTGATGAGTTGATTGACAATTCTTTTTGATGAAAGAGATGATAGTTGCTTTAGATGACTGTATGCCACTTATTGATCCACTCATTGCTTTAGAGGACTCAAAATTTTAGAGAACTTTTTTGGTAAGTTCCATATGCTACTGTTTCCTCAAATTAGATGAGTTGATAGCTGCTTATTTCATTTGTTGACAAACCTTATGTCTTGTTTATTTGCTTGCGAAATAATAGTACGAGATCGGGTTCGGTTTCATCACTTCAAAAATGGATCTTGTTCTTGTAAAGATTGTTGGTGACTTTAGTTATTGAAGTCATGCCATCCTGTCAACTGAACTTCAGCTAAAAAATGTGTTCATTTGGATATTTGGTAAGGTATTACTTAGATTTGATTATTTTATCAGTGATAAGCACCATTTTACAAGTTCAGTGCTACAGATCTTGAACTGGTCCCTGGATTTAAGCAGCATATGACATTTCAAGGCGTTGATGATTATAATTCTTTCTTTTCTTATGTGCGCATTGGGGTTGACAACAAATGAAAAGAAAAGGAAAATAAATAGTTTTATGCTGAATATTTACTATAAGATTGTCTTTAGATCTTGCCTTCAACATGTAGGAGTTAATTTCTCAAATCTGAGTCCATAAGTCGAAAGCGTTGTTGTCGGAGCTGCTGTAATAACCAAGGTATTACATTTTACTATTAGTTATTGTGTGCATCTAAATCCCATTTTCCTGCATCCCTTTCGCACCCCTGTAATCTCACAGCTTCACATTCACGCTCAAAGAATTTGTGGAAGCAGAACGCTTGTGTAGGGTAAGTTTAGATATTATGACGAGTAAAATTACTGGCAAGTGAGTTAATCAGTTAGATTTATGAATGTATCATTCTGAAGAAAAATATATTTTTTGTATAGGAATCATCATCTACAGCCAGTACACTATCATCAAGTTCTGAATTTGAAGAACTTTGCAAGGGACTGGTATGTGTATGTATATACTGATGTTCTATGAATATCGTTTTCCAAAGTGAAATTAGATTATCATCTGTTGTTTAATTAGGATAAGTTTTGGCTGATTTTAAATGTTTGAAGCCTTCTACTTTAGTATTCAGCAAAAGTCTGAAGCACTTAATACTCAACCAATTTATGAACAAAATTGCTACAAGCCAAAGAAAATGTGTGATTCCACATATCTTAAGGTATAATCTTGAATTTTGGTTGATTCTTGTTAATATTTGCTGTCTTAGAATTATAAGATCTTCCTTTGGTATCTGTACTTGTTGCAGGTGGATGGATCTTCACGACCAAAATAAATGCTAGTAGAATCAATATTGGATATCCATCAGGGTTTCATTTGATCGGCGTGCACTTCATTACTTAAATATTATATATGACAGTGTAGGCATTGTGAGATCATTACTTAAATATTATATGAAAAATGAGCATTATATTGTATATGAAATGTTATTGTTTGAATCGATAAATTTTATGTATTTGAGTCAATGAATTTTGTGTATTTCAACAATTTTATGACATTATTTATTTAATATGTTATTTATTTCAGTGTTCACAGATAAATGATGTTAGTTCGATATATATATATATATAGGTAAATCAGAAGGGGAATACTAATGGATTACCAACAAAAACAATGAGGTTAAGTTTTCTCCATTTTAATTTCCGTCGCTAATCCCTTGGCAATTAGTGAGGGTTTACCCACTTCTTTTTTAAATACTATTTTATTATAAATTAATTACCCGTCGGTAAACAGTCAGTATATAAATTAAAAATAAATTAATAAATAAAATTTTATTTTTATTATGTAATTAGTAATATAATCGAAAACTGTCGGAAAAGTCATGCTAAAGTCCGTCGTAAAATCTGGCACAATTACCGTCATGCTTTTTACCGACCACCATGTTATGCAGGAAATCAGTCGCTAAAGCCAATTTAGCGACGGATTATAAGCGGATTTTGCCGCTGCTATCTGCAATTTTTCTTGTAGTGACATTGTTATCTGATTTTCAAGCTAACTACATTATTTTTTCAACCTTCACGAAACTAGCGCTAAATTTATTCTCATTGTAGTTTCATTGTTCCACCTCTTCATCTTTTCCATTGCTTTCATTTACTGTTTTTGATTTTCTAAGTAGTAAGAACGCGTACTTGATGATATAAAAATTATCTATATCAGGCAATCCTTATTGCATACGTAAGTGGAAACTGCAGGTACTTCTTATTTAGGTTTGTTTTCCGAAATGATTTTTATTCTTTTCATCGGGAATTTTCTATTTATGTTTTGATTAACTTGATTTTTTGTGAATATAAACTGAGTAAGTACCCATATGTTTATGAAGGAAACACTCATAATATTTACATCCATAAATTTAGGAGCTATATTACATTTTTTTAGTATGATTTACTTTTAAAACAAGAGTCGGGATAACAGCTCCTTATCTGATTTCAAAATTACATTTGCATGTTCGCTAAGATTACCTTTTATTGTTAACTCGTTATTATTATTTCCTTCAAATAAAATTATTTTTTCTTGAAGTAGAATTATGAATTTATAACTTGGGCTATTATTCATGATATGGAAATATAATGCATCCCTGAATCTATTTCTAATGAGATTTCAAGTGAGGTATGGAACTAATTTTGCATTATTAATGGTTTCATGCAAATCATAACTAGAAGTGCTCATAGTCTAAACTTATATATCCTTTCTTGCTCTCTAATTGCTACACACACACACAAATTTCTTATAAATTTCAGTTATGCTCATACCCTATACAGAATTATTGGTTTTGACCGTACTCCTTTTATCATGCATTTATACATCTTTACCAAGGTTGTTAAAGGAACACGTGGTGCTAAATTCTTATCAATGATCGACATGGAGCCACTGATATGGTATATTTCCATTCATATGATAAGTGACCTGGTCCTATGGGTTTCAAGTTTGAATCATTGCTTGCTTTCATACAATTTTTATTCATAGCATCCCCTTCCACTGTTATTATCTTTTACGATCTTTTTCTACTGTTATTTTATTTGTGCATTCCATGTACACTGAAATGTACATCTGTTAGCGTCATCTTTTCCAATGTTTGTACAAGTTGCTCCGCTTTCCGATCTGCGTACAATCGTTCTTAAGTTCTTTTGGTTGCTAAAATGCTACCTCTACAACACTATAAGTTTTTCCGTGACCGAACACCCCTCTTCACTATGAATGGTCTTGGAAGATATTCAAAACATGTTTCTGTTTACTTTAATTCGAGTGCTTAAATTGTTGTAATTCTAAGCTGTAATCAAATATGTTTTTTGTTGTTGTCAATTTTCCATTATCATTGATTTTTTTTTAAAACTTCCTTTTGTTCATCACGAAGTGTAATTTTAAACCAATTTTCAGTATTTTGAACTTGATGTAAATTATTGGAACCATTCTCATAACTTGTTTTTAAGTTATTGGAACCTTTTTTTGAGGCCATCTTTTAAAATTCTGGAAAGTGAGATTTATCAATGTTTTCTTCAGATGAACATTCTAGCAAAGAACGGGAAGCCTCTATTTAGCAACTTAAAAATGTTACAAAAGAGGTGGTTCATCCCTGGAATATTTATAAGCAGGTTGTTATTTTACACTACTAATGATGAACAACGAGAGGAGTTTTCAAATTTTGGTCATGTTCAAAAAATTAGGCTAATTAGAGATGAAACACCCAGAAGCAAAAGGATATGGTTTTATTGATTATTCATCAAGGAGGAAGCTCGGAAGGCAGTGAAAGCTATGGATGGAAGGATTTTGAATGGATGATTGATTTTTGTGGAGATGGCAGACTCTAATTCTAGGTGAGATGTGCAACAATTTGCAGCAACACATTTATCTTTGTGGTCCTATGCAGCAGGGATGCTATTCAGACAACTACAAAGTTCCCATCACTGTATCATGTAATTTAGTTTTTTCCACCATGGAAGCAGTCAGTTGGTAAGTTATACTGGGGGAGAAATATTTATCAAACGCTTGACCTCATAATTAGAATTATGTCTGTTTTTTCAAAAAATTCAGACTGTTATGATATACAATGTTTGAGACATTCAATATGTTGTTTTGCTTTCTATTTACATGTACAAATTCTTCACCTCCAATTTGTTTCATTTCAATTTTATGCATTATCATGTTTCTTCATGTGATTGCAAACTGGGACAGAGACAATTTGTTCTCATTCTCCGCTTTTAACATATAATCCTTTTCATTACCTGCACTCTGTACAGCACATGTTTTTAGTTTGATTTTTTTTTTTGTAATTATTATGATTTCAGCTAACTGTGTTCTAAAACCGTTGTACGTTAGCTTTCAAGCCGTTGTGCATTTTTATATACTAGCTACGCACCAAAGACATTCTGTGTGTTTTCTCATGCGATTTATTTCACTGTAATTTTTTTCACATGTTTTAATGAATGGTCTATTATACATGTGAATGTTTGTAGTTGTTAGTCCATCAACTAAGTGCACAAATTTCAATTATGTAATTGAACCACAATTGTTTCCAACGTCACAAAAATAGAGATTAAGGGATTTATAATCTCATTTTGTACCTACATGATACTCATATCCTTTTATTTACATGCTTACCTTTCTATTCACTACGTTAAGTCGCTTAGATTTATACCAAAAACAAAATCCTAAGCCAAAACCATACTACATGACACAAAATTAATATCTAAACAAGTAAACATTGCAACTACCATATTATTTACTTTACATTGTCCGTGTGCGTAGCATGGACTACTCACTTTATGTCTATCTTAAGTTATATGATTGTTCAAAGTACAAACATTACTGTTTTGCAACATTATTTCTACCGTACAACATCATACTCTTACCAACCCAACTCAACTAGGATATGTCGACTGAATTTTCTTTTACTCCCTACCCATACATTATTATTACACAAATGCTTTTGATCCTTTTGCATGGCCATCACAACACAATTTCCCAACCTACCCGTCTGCGTAGCACGGGTTCCAACCTAGTTTTATTTAACATCGTTTAGCCATTTTCTACAACAAATGGCATCGTTTGCAAATTCGCCCTAGTCGTTATAAGCTCTAGAACCGGCTCTAGTTATTGAGATCAGTGTCCAATACTGACATCTAACATTAAAACATACGCGTATTTAGATTTTTGGTTTAGTTAAATGCAAAATTTAATATGCTAAAGTGTAAGTTGGTAAATTTAAATGCTTATAAAACAGAAATACATGGGATGCTTCAGCGGTTCGTTATAACAATATACACGTGGAGGATTGTATCATTTTAGTAGATGAGAGTAGTTATTGGAATTTGGCGGATTTGTAAAACTTATGCTCCCATCCCAGCTACTATTGATCACCGAATCTTTTGACTAGAAATTATTTCAACAAATTATATTTTCATTTTAGCAGATGAGAGTAGTTGACACAAAAATCTTACCATGTGTATTTGAATAATTGTGCTACCCACAGTTTCCAGTCCAGCTACTCATAACTGAGTCGCAAAGCACCAGTTCCATTCCGGTTAATTATGAGCTTAGGTTCTTTAGTACTTGCAATATTATTTTTGATGATCATAACATCAACTATAGTAAAATGAATTTTCCATAGAAAGCATGTGCTATATATTTATATTGGTATAATTTTTGCTGCAGCAGAGTTGCCAAGAAGGAGCGGAGATGCTACGGGGAGGCGGTGAAGTAAAGGTAGATCAAGAGCAAAGGATTTTGCCTTGAAAAACTCAACTTGGAGAGGGTGTCATTTAAGCGTTTGTTTTAATCTTTAGGAGAAAAAAATTTCTGAGATACTCAAGATTTTACCACAAGAACAATCCATACCACATTATCCACCAAATATACACCATCGGTCCATTGTTTCAAATAGAAAAGAAAAAAGATTAACCAAAAATAGAAATATGCACATCAAACCACTTTAATAAAACCAGGCATTTGTGACAATGATCATTCCCATCTGATTCTGATCTTATTTGTATGTTTATATTCGTAAGTCAGAGCCAAACTTCCATCCATTCTTTTAAGCATGAACCTCTCTACCAATGCATAGCACCCAAAATTCTTCCATTTATCTTTTCCTTCATAAACTTCAATCCTCCTCACCCTCTCCGTCTTCTCATCACCACCTGCATACCCTCCTCTCCCTTCTTCCCACCTAATCCTCTCCCATATTGGTAAACTTAACCCCATTCCTTTCATCGAAGAATCTGTAGGCATAAACCAAATAACCCCTTCACAGATATCAAAATTTTCCTTCACTTTCTTATTTCCATCTAACATAGCCACTTCCTTCCTTACCACAACATCCACATTCACAACCTTTCCATCACCATGCAAATTTTCTTCCGTGAAAATCTCTTCCCAGTATTGCTCAAGCGTCATCTCATAAAACATGGACGTTTTCATTTGGTTCTTCAAACTCTCACCTTCCTTCACAAATATGTAAGGACAATACCACTTCCCTACCACGAAAGATGGAGAGAGCTTAGTTTTTAAAGAAAAATCAACACTAGGCATTTGCGTTCTAAGGCTCATGTTCATGCCATTTGCCTCTTTTAGACAGTAGTGTGATGGCCTTGAACTGTATGCTTTCCAACCGTTTCTCCTCAAGAACCTTTGAGGAATTCCATCAAACATTACTGACTCTGCACGAAATTTGTTGTTTTTAGGTATGATTTTGACTTGTTGGAACACGTTTCTGTGATCAAATGGAGACAGTTTAATGTCATTTATGAAAGCGCAGAGGAAAAATGTGCTCATGTCTTCCTCCTTTGAGCATGTACATGTTTTTCTGTAAATTACCCAGTATTGTTATATGGGACATGTAGAATGAATATATAACAAGAAAAAAAAGGTTAAATTAGATTTAACTGCAGTGTTGAAGTATGGTATACTATATGTTAAATCTAGAGGATATTTTGGATTTAGAGGATATTTTGGATCTAGAGAATATTTTGGATCTAGAGGATATTTTGGATCTGGAGAATATTTTGGATCTAGAGGAAATTTTGGGAATTTCCATATACTTCTCTATGCCTATATAGGCTACATCGAATACAAAAGGAGGTGGATCACAAATCAAGAGATTAGATATAAGATTATTCTAATTAGGGTTTAGGCAATCCAAATCTTCAATTCTTTTCTCCACAAAATCAAATTTTTCTGGTAAATTTGATCATTGTAATCAATCTCTTGTACTCTTCTATTGATATTAATAAATGTTTCTCTCTCAAAGTGGACGTACACTGACAAGACGTCGGTGGAACCACTATAAATCCCTGTGCGATTTAGTTTCTCGTTATTGCTCTATTATTTCCATTGTTTGGTGATTGTGATTGGCTTGGATAAGACTGAGATTGTTCGATTAGTTGTTTTTGCACTATTACCATGATCTCGTTTCCCACGACGTTGGGGATTTTTGATTTAAGTGGTCTTGAATCAAAATTTCTCCACGACATTCTTACCTTTGTATCTTCCATGAGCCTTGGCAACATAATAATGGTTTGAGGACAAGGGCTTTCCGAGAGCTGGAATGAAATAAGAATCATCACGATATGTTGTTTCATTTTCACCAGAATTAGTTGAGTAGCGTACTTTTTCCTAGTACTAACAATTTATTTGTAGAATAGCCAAGATTAACCGCATGGAAACTGTAACACCCCACCTCCGCTAATGTCACTCACAAAGGGAATGCACTAGGTTTGGTGAAGCATTATCGAGGTAAACATGCACAGAAATATTACAAGACAGAACATATATAAAATAGCGGAAGTAAAACCAACTTTCATATCATTAATAAATAAGGTCTAAAGCCTTTTACATCAGAATACATCAAAACCTGTCTTGCAATAGTAAAGAAGCATAAAACCTTTTCATAAATTATTTCCCAAAATAAAGCGGTGAAGCAGCCATAGCCAAAAGAAGACCAAGCTATACATGATGACCTTCAAGCATAAGAGGTCTGAACTAACCAACATCATTTCCTCCCTGAAACCTGGGGGGGAAACGGAAGACAAAGAGGCGAAAGAAAACGGGGTCAGTCATAAAGACTGGTAAGTCCTATCTACTTCCAGTATAAAAATAGGTAAAGGTAACATGACATGCATAAACTGAAAGTAAACATAAGGATGACGACAAGATAGATAAGCTAAACCAAGATAACTGGATGAACTACTGGAGCAAGCTAAACTAAGGTATCATGATAAATCAAGGTATCACATCGTCAGGTGTCTATCAAGTATACAATCCCAAGGTATCTATCATGTATAACATCCCACGGTATTTATCATGTATATTTGCTCTGCACCCCTCGTACTAGTATCCCAACCCGCGTCATGTGTTAACTATGAATGTCCCTTGCCCAATGTCATGTAATGGTCCATGCCAACCTAATATATAGCATATGTAGGTTTTCCCAACTTGTATGTTTCTTTCCATGTATAAGTTCAGTCTTTTGCCGTAGGCCGTACGGGCTTTCCCGTGTAAATCTATACCACCACGACGTAGTACCATTTTATCCTTGAAGTTATTTTGGACTGCCACCCTTGATCTAGTTATGTTTCCTTACCATGAACTATCGCGCGTTCACTTAGGATTTATGTCACCTAGGACCACTAGGGATTATGCTACCTAATGAACGTTTCCGTGTCCCAGTTTCGGTTCAAGCCACCTAGGGCCACTAGGGATTATGCCACCCGTCAACCGCGCCCTTTATCCCGCGTATGTATCGTGAATCGTTTTACATGTCTAGACGCACATGTTCCTCAATGTGCCATCCGAGTTCCGTGCCAGGGCAAATCAAGAGATACGGAACTCGGTCGGGAGCTTTAAGTCGTCTGCTGATGCAGATATCAAGGTCTATTTTTGTATCCGTGGCTATGGTCCCACGTGACCCCTCCCTCAACTACTAAAAGGAAATCCAAGAAAAATCATGTATGAGAACCACATCCCGGCCCCACTATAGCCCCCACTTTCCTATGGGCCAACCTCACCCATGACTCGATAGCAAGAACATGGTCTGTTGGGAGTTCTCTGCCTTTCCGTACGTACACGATTGACTAAAGATGGAAGGTAGTCGACGACGTGCTATCCAGGGCAAAAATCAAGTATCGTCGACTCCACGCTAATCCATCCCAGTCTTTAGGTCGCTCGCATAGCAACCAAGGCATACTCTTGGCTCTTCTATCGCAGACCTTAACCTCTGTGAGGCCGGGTTTCATGGACCACCTGCCACCTCACAGAGGGATACCAAGGGTACCCTCACGTCCCCCGAAGCTACCGCTTCGTCACCCAGTTCGTTGGAGCCTTTATCCAAGTCGGATAATTTGCTCCTCCTCGTGTGTTTAAGCGATGACCTACCATATCGGGTTACTCATCCATTCATGAACTAGTCCCATGTCCTTGGCTAAGAATTATTACTTAGTTATACTTAACTAAGGTTTACCACTTAGCTTCTTTTCCCCGTTACCCTTGATTAACCACGATTTTCTACCTAGTTCCTCGAACTAGGGTTTTGTCTATTGGGTTAAGTGTTGTTATTCAGGTTCATGACTTAGCCCGCCTACAAATCATGTCAAGATTGGCTAAGTATTTAAGTTCAAGGCTTAGCCCTACAAGGTGGTTAAGTATACCAAGAAGCGCATGACTTAACCCTATCAAGTCAAATTGGTTAAGTATTGGTTTGTCTTAACCCTATCAGATTATCGTGTTAGATTGATTAAGCATAGATTATCTTAATCGCATCAGATCATCGAGTCGGATTGGTTAAGTATGGGTTAGCTTAACCTCATCCACTAATCGTACTACAAGGGTTAAGTATATTCAAAAGGTCTTGTGACTTAACCCTATCAAGTCCACATGTTAGATTGGTTAAGTATAGGTTACTTAACCTCATCAAATCATCATGTATAATTGGTTAATTATAAGTTACTTAACCCCATCATGTTAAGTTGGTTAAGTATTGGTTGCTTAACCTCATTGAATTACCAAGTTTAGATTGGTTAAGTGTTTAACTTAACCCCATCGAATTACCGTGTTTAGATTAGTTAAGTATAGGTTACTTAACCCCATCTAATTACCGTGTTTAGATTAGTTAAGTCTAAATTACTTAACCCCATCCCCTAATTGTCTTGTATGGTTAAGTGTCATCAAGAAATCAAGCCCGGTCCCACTTAACCTACCCGTTCGTGTCATATCGGTTAAGTGTCATTAGTCAAATTTACTTAACCTTATCATGTGGCATTAATTTAATTAATGCACTCTCAACCTCTCACATTAGACCTTGTTGTGGTTACTAGTTAAGCCGGGCGGGTCCGGGTAGTTTTACATCACAACCTAGTCTAACCTCGGATCTTAAGCGCGACATGACCAACTTCTCACATTGGATCCTATTGTTTGTAGCCACTAGTTAAGCCGGGCGTGTCCGGGTAGATTTATGCTACAAACTCAACCCAACCTCGAGTTGGCTACTTTCATGTTTGGTCTAGTGTCATATTACACTTACAACCCACACGTGTCTAGTTTCAAGTCCCATGTTTACCTCACATGTCATGCCCACATTTAGGTGTATCATAAGTGCCATATTTCCATGAAACCCCATGTCAAATTATCATGTCATAATCACGCACGTCTAACCTACCCCAAAGCGTGTTTCCAACCCAAGTAAAAGTGAGTCAACATAGTAAGGGTACTATGCTACATATTGGCCTCACAACATGCACGATGTCAAAAAGGGATTGGCCACAAACATGCATGGTATCATAAGGGGTTTGGCCTCAAAGTATGCATAGCATCATAAGAGAATTTGGCCACTAGCATGCATAGTATCATAAGGGGATTTAGCCATAAACATGCATTGTATCATAAGGGAATTTGGCCACAAACATGCATAGCATCATAAGAGAATTTGACCACAAGCATGCATGATAACATAAGGGGTTTGGGTTCATTTACATGCATAAGCCCCAAAGTCAAGTCTTTGCCAATGTTTCACAAGTCAAATGGTTCCCAAAGGTTCATGCTAGCATTCCATAGATAAAGATTCAAACTTGCAAGATAAACTAGGTTAATCATAACATGAATAGCATGATTTAGTCACTAAGCATAGCCAAAAGTCATAGGTTCAAGCAAAAGAGGCATGACAAGGTTCATATAGGCTAGCATACTTAGTTTAATCTCGTTTTATTCCATGCCATCATTAAAACTACCGTTTAGATCTAGAAGTAGCTAGAACTTACATAGCATGGCAAGAGGGCTAGGAACATGAATCGTCTTGACGAAGAAAGGGGGCTCCTTTGTTGAAGAATCGTCATGAAATTTGCGTAGCAATGTTGATCTACCCTCGATTTGATGTAGGAAGCTTGCACCTTTTGATTTGAATCTAGTTTGAATGCATAGTCTCTTGGAGTTGGAGATGGAAGCCATGATCACTTGACATTTGGGCAGCACTTCGTGGCATGAGTGAATTATGAGGGGTTAGGCTAGGTCTAGGGGTGTTTTTATAGAGATTAGGATAGTTTTAGGCCGTTAGATTAACCCTAGGATAGATCTGAGTCCTCCAAAATCGTCACAAGCCTCCAAAACCGAGCCAAAACCAGAAGCAGGTGCACCAGGTCGCTGGTTCGACCAGGGGGGGGGGGGTCGACCCAGGGGTCGACACCCATGTCGACCCCCTGGAGGGGGGTCGACACCCATGTCGACCCCCTGGAGGGGGGTCGACACCCATGTCGACATGGGTGTCGACACCCTATGTGTCTGGCGGGAATTTTCCCGCCTTCTCCTTTTGGGCTGAATTCAAATCTGTTTTCGGATTTGAATTTTCGTGAAACTTCGCGAGGCCATATCTCGGTCATACGGACTCCGATTTACGAAATTTCGGACTCTATTTCGCGTATTTTTCTGAGACGAACGCAATGGCGCAACCCATTTATCCTGATTCAGATTTTATAATTTAATTCTGCCTTGACTCTTGTCTTAACACGTTGTTAAAATTCGGGTTGTTACAGAAACTTAACAATATTTGACGAGCCGACTTTTTCCTAGTACTAAAACCACAGTTTGAAATGAGAACAACCAATCGAATCTTATTGATGGAAAATTACAGGGTTTTTCGGTGGTTCAACGGATCATTTAGCAAGCTTTAATGATTGTTTTTTTAATATTTTTTGTCTGATTATTAAACTATTATAGGTATAATACTATTTATAGTTGATATGTTGACATGTAAATAAACGGTTATTGAACATTGATAACAAATACTAACTAAAAAATAAAATAACAATTAATTCAATACAAAACCATATATTTTCCGTTTTTTTTTTCAAGATGAAAGAATATCAGGTCCATAATGGTTTGTAAAATGTATATTAATTATAATATATCATGTTGTTTGAGAATGATAATATAATTCAATAATTTGGTGGCAAATGTTATGAAATTGTTTGTTAAATCGATTACTTGAAAAAGATTTTTTTTTTTCATTTTAAACTTATTCAAATGTGTATTAAAGAAATGAAAAGTTTATCCATTATATCATACTTTCCCTCGTTACGAAATCATCTCTTAACCTCTAATCTTTTTCGTTTCAACCTCCAGATAGCCTTGACAACAATAAAATTATCAAAAACGATTAAAAAAGGTGGTCAAATTCTACTTTTTTGTAATTGGAGCTTCCTAGAGCACTACAAGAAAACAACGATTTTGCAGTGGAAAAATCCGTCGTTAAAGGCCTGTTAGCGATGGATTTGCACCAGAATATGGCTGTCGTTAAAAAACACATCGTTATTTTAGGTACAATTTTGCGACGGAAATTAACGGCAATTGTCACTAATATATCTAGTAGTGTTACGACTTCAATATTTTGATATTCTAGTTGTGTCACAAGAGCGTCGATAATATTTAGCAAAATATTGCGTCGCAATGGCATCGGTAAATATTACCGACGCTCTTGTGACACAACTAGAATATCAAAATATTGAAGTCATAACATTGTCACTATTATATAGTGACGCAGTTGTGACATCTTAACTTTAATAGATAACGTCCGTCGTTATGGTGTCACTAAATTTCAGTAACTCCATAGTGACCCAAATGATTTATCAAAATAATGCATTACAATGGCAATGAATAAAATAGATCAGGTACGCTTCATTAAAAAATTAACATCATTTAAAACATTACAAAAATAATATATCCAACCACAACATTGATTTCAATATTATTTTGACTTTGTTTTGAACAACAATTTTAAACTTACATGCAAAAGAAAAAGAAAAATAAATGATTTATGTGGAACAAAAAAAGTATTTTTATTTACATCCTTCCATTTGCACTGTTTCCTTTGTACGACCGGCTACATTCACATGTGCATTTACAGATACGTACATATAAAAGAAGCATCAGCTGTGCATGTATACCACTTTAACCGATTCCAATTGATAGTTTAAATCACAAAACGAAAAAAAAATCAAATGAGATATTTTGATCATTTCTATTCTTCTGCTTCTGTAATCTAGATCTGTATCCATTTGTACCGCCCTTGTAACGGTTTGTCTTTCAATACACCAAAATTATACCTGCAAATTAACTGCATCTCGGAGAAATAAAAAACCAAATCAAATCAAAGGCTGTGCTTTCATTATTACAAGTCATGCTCTGAAATATGTCATTGTTGTTGCACCAAAATACAGTTTTAGAGTGTAGCAGGCTACGCCTAATGCAAATATTTACCCTCCACAGAAAACACGGTCATAGAGCAAATAAGGCTATCAAAAGATGCACATTTTCCTTAACATGAAGAGTCTAGTTTGTTTAAGCATTCCTCCTGATGCCAATAAAACTTTTATGCCGAAGTTTATTTTAACAGGCAAACGTATTGCATGAGAAATCTCCTATAAAGGACAACCCAAATATACATATACATTGATCTCAATAACTCAACTTCATTTATACACACCCATAGATTACATTATTGACGAAGGGAGAGTCACGGTTCAAAGAATTCACAGCTCAACTAAGAAGCTCACCGTGCACACATTACAAGTGACAAGGAAGGGGCAAGTGGTATTCGCATTTAAATTTGGCATTTTATTGGTAACGATAGTGAAAAACACAAGAGAGATCCATAATTAACAATGATTCAAACTCAGCATAAAATAGAGTTAATGATAAAACTAGGCTTGTTCTGGAAACATATTTCAATAATAGTTTACTTAGAAACTTATTATAAAAATAAGCATTCTTTGAGAATTTGTATTAGCTCATTTTAAAATTGTACAAATACATTTTTAACTTCATATATGCACACTTTGAAAGAGCGCAAATTCAAAGTTAGAATTTGTATTTAGCAATTTTAAAGCAACACAAGGCCTTTCTTTAATAAGTTCGGAAAAAAAAGTTTTATTATTGTAGCAAGTCTTTCTCCAAGCCTATATTTAAGATGAGTCCTATAGAATCCAGAAGGGGTAATGTATCATTATCTGATTATGTGATACAAATATATGCATACTAAACTAATCATTTCCAGTTTTATAAATTGTTGTTTCAACTGACAAGCAGGTCGCTTATTTTTAGTTGCTACCAACCATAATTTATATAATTTAGATAAAGATCATCAATTGATCTCCTCGTTGCAATTTTCCAACTAGTAATTACCAAGACAATTAACAATCCTAAAAAGAAAAGAACACTAAATATCCTACAATTTCATTATTAACCAATGAAAAAAAATTATGAAGAGTCTGCGTGACTTACGTAACAGGGCAAGAGAGTGACTCGCACCAGCAAAGACCAGAACAAAGGGCAGAGGGGCAATCTTGCCATCTCAGGTTACAAGCTATGCCTAATGCAAATATCATCCGGTGCAAGTTGCTTCTTCACAATTTCGCAAGCCTTCTCTATGATGTCAGATTTACCCTATACAAAAAAAAAATGTTAATGACCATAAAAAATGTAAGTATTTTCATATCAACTAGTTCCTGCATCGAACTAAAATATAGAGGCAACATTTCAAATAAAGAGCATATACAAATTTGTTGTTCATTTCTCTTAGTCCAACTAGGGACACCAATCAAATGTTATGGTTTAAAGAAAAATTTGAAGATGAAAATATTGAAAATGGCAATAATATTCCTAATATGGCAACTAGAAACAATGACAACACTGATCCAAACAATGAAAGTTCAACTGAAATAAGTAATTAATGACCCTAAATACTTTGAACTTGTGTTTCCGGATCATCTAACAGAAGTTAACATGTTCATGCTCCTTTTCTGTTCTTTTCAGGAAGTTAAGCGATTCAATATATTGCAACAACACTAATCTTACATTAGTTAAATTAATTAAAAATACCTTCATTAAACAAGTCAATTTATCCCCACAGATGGTTTGCCCTTTAATGGTCGCAACATCTAACTTCCCCTCAAGCCTAACTTTCTCTTCGCCCCCTTTTACCCACAGCCAAATCATCCTCCTCCTCAACAATCTTCTCCAATTCTCCTCTTCCTGACCACCCTGGCCTTGCCTTTCCCCCTCTCAACCCAATCGAGGCCTCTAATGTCAGATTTGAAAGATGGTCAACGCTTTTCTTCGCAAAGACTAAGAATGCAGGGTCCTTTGCTCCGCCTACAATCGAACTCAAGTTCAAAGGCAACGCACTCGTATCGTCTGAACAAATATTGCTTGCGGCAAAAGAACATTGTCAAGATCACCAAGTGGGCTTTTTTCTAGACAAGCCACTGAATTTCTATGCGGTTGCAAATCACCTGCAGAGGCTCTGGAAGCCTCAGGGAGGTATAAAGATAAAAAAGAACGACTTCATGTTTCTCTTCTTACCTACTAGCCGTGAGGATAGGGATATAATAGTTCGAGCGGATCCGGTGATGATAAAAAATAAACTATTTATAATCAGACCTTGGGATGTTAAAATTGGCAGTGATATTAGTCAAAATAAAGAGTGTTCCAGTGTGGATTAAGCTTAGAAATATTCCATTATATGTGCGGACTAACATTGGTATTAGTTGGTTGGCGTGAGTGTTGGGAAGTTTCTTTGTATGGACTAATATATTGAGAGTATGGAGAGGTTAAAATATGCCAAATGCATGATTTAAATCACCCCCGATGCTCCACTGATTTCTGAATTCCAGGCTGCTCTGCCTGATGGGGATGAACAGACAGTTTATGTCCATTATTTATTGTAACAACCCGGAAAATCTGAACTAGTTTGAAAATTTTAAATTGGCTAAAATAGTGAATTTTAAGTATTTAAAATAAATATTTTAAATAATAATGATGAAAAGTAAGTTTGAATCGACATTTGAAAATGAATATAATTATTTCTAATTATAAACAAGGCCTGAAATGGCGCGGCAGTTTCAAATTTTCATTTCAAACTTTGACTGACTGTACCGGGTGCAAAACAAAACGGATTTAAGTGAAACTAAAAATATTTAAATCTGTTAGTGAATATCTTTCTAACGAATCTGAAAAATCGAAGTTTCATAGCGGGAAGCAAAAGTTGTGGCTAAATGAATTTTCAGAAAGGTCGCTATAGAGTTTATATAGCCCGTGAAAATGACCATTTTGCAAACGACATCGGAATTCGACGAAACCACTTTTTTTGGATCCGGGATGTTAAATTATTGCTAGGTTTCAAATTTCAAGTTTTTTTAAGCTAGTATGTGAGCATGGCAAAGGAAAATATGTTTAGTCGATTTCTATGAAATTGGATTGACCAGAAAAAGGCTATTTTTCAAACGGTCTCAGAATTCAATGAAACTAGTTTTGTTGGGACTGTATCGTCAAAACATAGCTATATTTATTTTTCGGGAATTTTTAGAATCAATGTGTGGCCCCGGCAAATTGAAAAGTACATTCAAATTAAATATTGAATTTTTATATTTTAATTTGAAGAGAAACTGATTCTAACAGTCGAATGGGCCTACGAAACATATCCCATTGGGTTCGGAGTGGGGGTATTTAGCTAGGGACGACAGTCGTTGGGTTTGGATTGGTTTTCGTGTGTGGCAAGGGGTATTTTCGGATTTGAAAATTTATAAATATAAAAAAAATCTGATTGGCCGTTCACTTTTCTCTCTCCCCGAAAACCCTCCAGATCGACGACGATTATCCCTTCCATCTTTCCCGTTCATTTTCTGATCAATCCACACACCATTACCCTTCCCTCTAGTTGAAGATTTTGTAGAGCTCGTCAAGATCTTCAAATCCATACCCAGTTTGGATTTTTTTCATTGAGGGCACTACACCAAAACAGGTGATTACCAACGAGTATAACCGTCCCAAACAATTTCAGCAACGCTTATTAGTGTTGCTATAAGGGCGTGGCAATTTATTTCCAACACTTATAAGCGTTGGTAGATTTTCCTTTGCAACACTAATATGTATTGGTAGATTTTCTTTCCCAATGCCTGTAAGCGTTGGTGGGTTTTCCTTTGCAACCATTATAAGCGTTGGTATATTTGCTCTCGTAACACTTATAGACGTTGGAAGATTTTTCTTTGCAATGCCTATAAGGGTTGGAACATTTTCATTCTAAACGGTTACAAATGCTGCAAGATTTTCATTTACAACAAATATAAATCTTAATAGTAATAAAAATATATGCTGGTAATTGCCATATTCTAACATTAATAATCAATTAATAACTAACATGATTATAAAATAGACAATATTTAATATGAACCCAAAATTAATATTATTCTCTATTTAAAATGTATAACTCAATGAACACCAATAAACAACATTCATAATCAAGTAATGACATTATCAGAAAAATACAATACATAATTAAGGTTCTAAATTAAACACATAATTAAGTCGCCAAATTCAACACATAAATAAAATTCTACAAATACCGAATACGAAACTCCGGCTATATAACAAAGTCTCCATCTGAAAATTCACATAACATGTTCATTCCATTTTGAGGACCATTAGTGCATCCGCTTCCTCTAGAAGTGCCTGCATTCATTTAATATCACATTAAATTGAAAATTTCAGCTCCTTGAAAAAAAAAGAAACAGAACACACATAAGTATTTCAGTTCCTACAGGCTCAATAAAACTAAGCCTATTTAGGCTAAGTTATACTGAGCTATAAGGCTCAATTTAACTGATCCTAAAGAGGCTCAGTTCAAACCGAGCCTTAGACTGAGCCTACGAGGCTCAGTTTAAGGTGAGCCACAGGCTCAGTTCAGCTAAGCCGAGTGAGCCGGAAAAGCTCATTTTAGACACTGAGCCTGTCAGCTCGGTTTCGATTCGAAACCAAGCCTTTCCGGCTCGGTTACTAAACTGAGATTGGCTCAGTTTCGAATCGAAACCGAGCCGAAAGGTTCAATTTCTAAAATGAGCCAGGTTCAGCTTAGAAACTGAGATTGGAGTGGGAAGTTATAGCATTTAAATTAAAAATTTTCTAAGGAAATGAGTTATAGTGCTTATTTAAAAGTTGAATTTTTATTGATCATAATTACAGAAGCGGGAGGTTATAGCGCCCAAAATTTGTCTAAGGAAATGAATTGTTTTGTTTATTATTAATGTGAGAAAACTCATGGTTTTAAAAGCTACAAGAAAAACTGATTCTTAAGGGAAAGACGATGCTAAAAAACTTTTGATGAAATTGTAGTGAAAATCTATTATGATGTTATTTGTTTATCTGCTGTGAACTTGAAAGTTCTGGCATTTATTTTTTGTGCTTAACATATAACTTTTTATTCGTAAATCTGTAGTGACCTCATTTATAAACTTTATTAATGGCAGTAGAACTAATATAACAATCATAACTAATATTTCTTCCTGTATATTGTTCTGTGCATCTATTTTCACAAAGAAGAAAACCTATTGTATTAAGATAATGAAAATAGAATGGTAGTACAACTGAAATAGAATAACCAAGTGTTACAGTGTTTGTAAAATGAAAAATGCAGAAGGTAAAAACGCATTAGAATTTTACTATTACAATGGATCATGTGTCTACAAATATAACCTTGCATTTGAAGGAAAAAGTAGCGGAGTCAGATTAATGTCAATGCTCAGGCTATTTAACCTTGTACTTATGATATTAAATAACTGGTATATGTTCCCCTATAAATAATGTTAACTTGTAAATGTGTAATAAATTAAGTGTATACTGCATTGTTTCATAATTTTATTTTCTGCTCGATTAATTTGTATATAAATCCTGGCTTATTTTTTAAGCTACATACATAGTCTGCAAATGAGTAGAACCGTTTAGCTTCAAAAGAATAAAAATACCTTTTACCTACGACTCAATTAACAGTAAAATCTTACAGTTGACATTTATATATAACGCAATACAGGTCAAGATTATTTTAATTTACTTGGAATCCTTCCAGAAAACTGAGTATGAACTCTTCACATCATGAACAGACTATGTATACTAAATAAGGAAGAAATGAAACTTAAAAAAAGTACCTTAAACGGGTATTCATCATGTTACTCCCATCTAAGCATCAAAATACACTGCAAAGCATAAAATAAATGATAATAAGTTATTCTCACAATTGATCGCTGACTTGTTTGATCATCTTTTATGCTGCTTTTATCCTTACAACTAATTTTTTTACTAACAGAATAAAAGTCTTCTATAATCAAATAAGATTACAGATGCTTCACCCATATATGTATTACTTGTACACCAGTGATAAACATTCTGTTGAACACTACTCTCGAAAGAATGACGTCATATTCCAATTGTTTTTCTGCAAAACTTCTTTGTATTATCTGTACAGGAAAACTCATGTAAATATTTGAAACCATTACCCCAAAATTGCCTGTCATCATGTGTCCCGCGTCCCATTAAATTTTAGACACTAATTATCATAATTTTATGTGTCCCACATTATCATATGAAATATAGATGATTAGTTGATCAATGTTTGAAATCAAATGAACACATGGTGACAGATAACTAGGGATACAAAACAAAACGGAAGCAATAACTCCATGAGAAGTTAGTTTCTTCTCAGATTTTGCCTGGCCAAGCCGTGTTTATTTTTTCCAAGCAATCCTTCTAACGCTACTTTTTTCTTATGCTCCGTCGATTCCACATCGACTGCTTCAGAAACTCTCTTACCTTTTCCATTCTCCTCTATCACCAGTTCTTTGAAAAGAGGCAACACATAGAAGCAAATGCAGAGACACACAACAGCTGGTACACGCCCATAAAACACCAATGTTATTAAGGTAACTGTCATTATTACCAACCCTAGTGCAGGGTTAAGCTTTAAAGGTGGATTAATTAGCTGGTATGTTTTGACTGAGCCCAAGGGCGGACCCAGGAATTAGGACTACGCTGGGCTAATTTTTAAGGCATTTAGACAAATGAACTCAACAACAAGGTAATCGATTTTCTTCTTTGAGTAGTATCACTCATTTCAGTTCTTATTTTTTTTTTTCAAAACTACTTTAGGTAAAAGCACAAATTATCTAAATCTATAAAATTGTGTTCTCATTTCAATCTTTAAGCAAAAAACAATTGGTTTAACAATCACAAAAAGAGAATAATTCAGCAATACCTTAATAACTATGTGCAGTAATGCAAATTGCTAACCAAAAATTTAGGGTTTTTCCTTCAAGAAATCAATTTTCAATCTGCGATTAAAAATCACCAGAACTGATTAATGTATCGAGCTGAGATGCTGTTGAAAATCCGCTGAACTGAGGATTAGAGAAGAACGCTTTCTTTTTTCTTTTTTCTTTTTTTCGCAAGCAAGGGCTTAGGACGGAGAGCGGAAAACTGGAGAAGTTGGGTGCGTAATTCATTCTGTTTTTCCCTTCCTAGTACTCACTGAACAAAACAAATTACTAAAGTACAAGCTTTTTTTCCGTTTTATTTTTTCGTTTTTTTAATGAAATCAGCAAGAAAATTACCTTCACAAAAAGCCCACTAAGTTTAGAACACAAAGAATACATCTTCTCAGCTCCAACCTCGTGCTGCTTTTCCCAGATCCTACTTCTCTACATCTTTGACAAACCTACGATTACCAATGAATACAAAAGTTTTCAGTTGCAAAATTAAAATTGAAAGGGAAAAGCTTGAAAATTAGAATCAACCGAACATATAAAGAAGAAACCTTGTTGCTTGTGTAAATTTCTGCAGCCCTAGCCCAAAACTGAAACGATCTATTTAAGAGGCTATAGATGGAAAGATATTTTCTCTCTAAATCCTCGAGTTTGTCAACAAGAGAAGCCATAAAGGACATCAGACGGAAAAGAAAAGATTAGTAATGTATGACTGCAATTTGCGATTTTGGAGGCTTTGGAGTGCAGATTGTGGCTCAGAGCACAAGTTCCTCCTTTCAGCTTTCGAGCGCTGGGCTTGGTTGAGTAGCAATTTTTTTCTTCTGTGTTACTTTTCTACCCTGGGCTACAACCCAGCTGAGCCCAGGGCTAATTCCGCCCCTGACTGAGCCGAGACGCGCTTTGCTCCTTGCCTCTGTTTGGGACTTGTGAATTGATCGGTTGTGACCGTGATAAGCTATGACCGTGATACTTTGTTGAGATTTTTGGATGGCTCATGCCTTGAGAGTTTGCATGCTCTGCTTGTGTTTGATGTTGTTTGTTTCTTGGTTGGTTGCAGTCTGCATGAATTTTAACCAAACTGTATATAAAATATGGCAAAAATATTAAGTCGAATCTCCTTCTTTGTTTCAAAACATCAGTACAAGGAAGAAATTAGTGATATGTCTTGTACGTAATAACTATTGTAAATTTTTCTATATATCTGTCCACACAGATTGTGTGAAACCTAGTATAAAAAAACAAACGACAAGGCCTATTGTCCGTGTAGTAATATGAAGCCGACTCACTAACAAAAGTTAAAACTTCATTAGTGATCACTGTAATCAATTACAAAATTTGTATCTAAAGCAAAGAAAGATTTAAAAAATAAAATGATTGTGTCATGCAATAGAAAATTGGTATCTCAGTATTCACTGAATTAGTATTTTAACATAGATTTAATATAGTAAAAGAATGAACGTATGCATATGCCATAATTTACTACAGAATGGAGAAGGTAATTGGTTTACCTCTCAAATATTGTTACATCTTCAAAGGAACAGCCATTATTTTAAGCGAACTTTAGCAATGTGCATATTCCTCCGCTCATTAAAACAAGGCATAAGAACCAAGATGTAGAGCATATTCACTATAACTCCCATATCTGACAATGCCTCATACAGGAATATAAGAAAACACAAGCACATCAGTTTATGGTTAAATTTCCAAATTTTTATTTTCATTTTTAACAATCAAACGTGGGCAACAGAAATATGATGCATTAAAAGTGAGGCAGGACAAATTTATGCTCAACATTAATTTGATGTATACATATATGGTACAATAACTAGACCCAGTAGTGCCAAAAGCAAGATAAAAGAAAATAACTGTTCATCCAAATGTTTAGATTCTACTAGAATAATAACTTTAAGCAATAAAAAAGAATTACTAGAATAACAAACAATCCGAAAGTTTAGCTTCTACTATTCCCAAACTTTGCAATAGTAACAAAATTGTTGTAACATTTAAGCATGTGTCTTACAGAGGATAAGTAGTAAGAATAAAAGAAATAACTGTTCATCCAAATAAAGAGTACTCACATAGATATTACTCAAGCTACAAAACCACTAACAAACATTTGTAATTTATAAGAGAATCATGTCGCATTTGTATCACCTCAGAAATAAAACCCGAAAAACTAATTAGGTGATCTCTCATCTATCCCTACCCCTCAACCGAAATCAATCTTAATAACAAAAAATGATCAAAATAAAACATAAAAAAATGGTTAAATTTTGCAACAAATGTGCTGATAAATTAAAAAACATGGCATTCCATGCAAATTAACTTAAAATATCATCTATAATATTATAAATTCGCACCATATTATGATCAACAAAAGCCTTCATGAGGTTCTCGTGGGCCTGCATGACATGATAAGAAAAATATGAATATCTTTCATTTCAATGCAATGTAATCATGCAAAACTAAACATATAACTGCAACATCTTGTTTAATAGAATCAAGGAACAATAAAGCACTTTACAAGAACATGGCATGATGCTGGGATTAATACATGAACTTAAGCAGCTTGTCCTACCTTAGGCTCAGTTCAATGCAACGTAATACTGGGCCGTTCGGTCCAGTTTCACTGCGCCTTAGGCTCAGTATTACTGAGCCTAAGGCTTAGTAATACTGAGCTGTTCAGCGTATTTAACTGCGCCTTAGGCTCAGTAATACTGAGCCGATCGACTCGGTAAATTTCTGTCTTTTATGTCATGTCATAGTATGGCAATGTGTATCAATGACTGTCGATGAACAGGTTTAGCAAGGTAAATGTGTATAAAATGTAAATGATTTGCATATATTTATGTAAGAGCATAACAGTCCTTGCAATTACTTTAAAATTTTGCTAAGTAAAACAAGTAGTTGAATTACTGAGCATAATAAGTAGTTGCACATTATTTTATGTCTAATATTTGCACATTATTTCAGACATAACTTGCGATATATGCAAGATAACACACAATATAAACTTCAAGAGGTCAAGCATCATTGTCAAGAGTTTGCATACACAGTATGGAATAAACTAGTTAAGGAAACAACTATTATGTGTAGTATTCTAGGGCCACTATTTTATAATTTTGATGGTGGAAATCTTTAGGTTGATGTGAATGGAACCACTTTAACTATTTTATCTGACCTTGTAGTTGCAATCTTCTTCAATAGCTAAATTAATATCAACTAATGATCTGAGGAAACAACTGTGTATATATCTAAATTACACTATTCAATACTCTATATTAATATCAACTAATGATCTAATAAAAAACTAGCATATGCAATGAAGTTTTTTGTCAGAAATAACAATACTGTTATTTCTTGCTGATGCCATTTGCTTTGCTTTCGTTTTTCATTTGCATATAACGTTTGAGATTCGAAGTTGTAAGATAGCTGTACTTCTTTAATAAAAAGGCAAAGTTAACTCCTTTTCTAAATGTTTTTCCAAAATTGAAAAATCAAATTTCTTTATTCCTAAATGATAATAAATTACTCCTAAAGAACATTCAACTGAGATTTCTGATTGCAGCTAAAAAGAGAGTTTTACTGAAATTAAAACTTAAAAGAAACTGAAACCCAAAGTCTGTAAAACATTAAACCAGATTTTAACACTGAATTGTATAAAGCTAAAACTAAAGTGAGATGAGATCTAACACTCCACCGCAATCTCAGCAACCAAAAAAATCCCAATTTTCATCACTTTCTTCATCATCCGCTACCTCCTAATACACTGCTAGCTCTTGACAAGCCAACTGCACTGCAAATTTATACGTGAAATGAATAAAGACCAGATATATGAAATTTATACGTGAAATTGACAAAGCAAAAACAAACAAAATTTATACCTGAAGGAGTGAACACGAGTTGAATACGAGTATAAAGAGAGCAAAAGTCGAACAAAGATCCCCAAATTTCGATTAGAGAGGAACGAATTTTGAAGTTTTTAATCCTCAACATGCTGCGTTTTTTTTTTCTTTTCTTTTTCTTCTAAAATCGGGATTCGGATTATTCATTTTGGCGGCCGTTGTTTGCAAAAGCGTTGGCCAAACGAATGAGAAAGGGAAAATAAAGTTAAGGATGCCAGTTTACGTTTTTACCCTTACAAATTAACCCTACCAACACAAATAAGCGTTGACAATAAAAAAATTAGAATTATTTAATTTTGACAACACTTTTTTAGCATAGCAACGCTTATTATTGTTATTACTGGGCAACACAAATAAGTGTTGGCAATTGGAAAAAAAAAGGTTGCTAAATGGCCGTTATGGTGTAGTGGGGATTTGGGAGAACCGACGTCACAAAGTCGGGGGGTTTATCGCGCAGCCACGAACGCCACAGGCGATCGAGCCTGGCCGCACCGCCACCCCTAGGCGCGCCTCTCTCCCCTCTTTCACGTGGCGAAGGCCGATCGTCGTAATACTACACGGATTTCGAGAAAAAGCTAAACCTAGTTTTGAAGAATTCAGAGAGGTATATGACTATTTTTATTTTAACTATATTATAGCACTTTAAAGCGCTACGGTTTTTGATATCACTGTAAAAATCATATCTTTTTCGTTTCTTGACGAAATTCAGTGTAACAAGAGACAGTGGACTCGTTTAGACGTCTTCTACATTCTAGAAGAGACCGCATATTTTTCTGGGCCATCTGCTATTTTTGGTGGAGTGGAACCCAAGGTGAGATTTCTGAATTATAAACGATATGGAAAACGACGATGTATAAATTATATAGTCGATGTATGAGTTATATAAGCGTTGTACACCTCATGTATAAGCGTTGTATAAGTTGTACGTTCGATGTGTAAGTTATATATGCGTTGTAAAAATTATATATGCGTTGAAATAGAAGTGAAATACTTATATATATATATATACGCCCCTCGTCCACAAACCATGAACGATATTTATTGGTTGTGATTGGTGTGAAAATTGGTTGAAAGCGAATGGTTGATTAGAATTGTTTGTGGTTGAAAATGATTGATTGTGGTTGAAAAATACCCGTTTGTGGTTAAGAATTATTTGGTTGAAACCACATAGGATTAGTTTGTAGAAATAGAAAAAAAAAATATGTCGCCTGCATGCGAACTAGATGCATGAAATCCCCATTGTCAAAAGCTGCGAGGCTTTAAGGTAGAGCGAGGAGCCGTACTAGGGACGGCCCCGGTTTTAACTACCCTGCCGTTATGCTGCCGAAATTTTGAATAATATTCAAGTGTTAGAATTATTTTCATGTGTTGAAACTATATCCGTGTGTTGAATAGAAAACCTTCATGTATTGAATAGAAATTCATTCGTTGAATAGAAATTCATGTGTTGAATGTTATTCGTGTTTTAAATAAATTGTTTTAACAATAAAAATCACATTTTCATTTTATATATACGAACTATAGAAACCGTTCATGTGTTGAATAGAAATTCATTCGTTGAATAGAAATTCATGTGTTGAATGGTAGTCGTGTTTGAAATAAATTGTTTTATAATAAAAATCATATTTTTATCATCTATATGAACTATATAAAATAGTCGTGTTTTGAAAGAAATTGTTTTATAATAAAAATCATATTTTTATCATCTATATGAACTATATAAAATAGTCGTGTTTTGAAATAAATAGTTTTACAATGAAAATCACATTTTTATTATATACATGAATTGTTAAAAATAGTGAAGTGTTGAAATAGAAGTCAGTTGGATAAAAATATCATTTTTATCATAGGTATGAAAAGGATATGGTTTTGAAATCGAAGAATTATATATATATATATATATATATAATTAAAATGAATCGAATAACGAAGCTGCAGTTCGTGTTTTGAAATCGTGAATTCAAACGATTAGTGCGGGAGATCCGACCATCGGATTTTCCCGAAACCAAAACCGTTGGGTTCGCTTTGGAAATACCTTTCCAACGACCCCAATTTTGTAAAGATCCAACGGTTGGATTGTCTAGAATGTTTAATTGAAATCTGAAGAAAAACAGCGCCAGAATCGATTATATATATATATATATATATATATATATATATATATATAATTAAATTAAATCGAATAACGACGCTACAGTTCGTATTTTGAAATCGAAAGTTCAAATGAGTGTACCGGGAGATCCGACCGTTGGATTTTCCCGAAAATGAAACCGTTGGATTCGTTTTGAAAAGATCTTTCTAATGATATAAAATTTGTGAAGATCCAACGGTTTGATTTTCAGATATGTGTAAATCAAATCTGAAGAAAAACAGCGCCACGGCCGCGTTATGGCCTCGTTTGAATGAAATGGCTATTTTTAAATTAAAATAGCGATAAATCGTTATAAAATATTATAAACGATATGGAATGTGAAATTTAGAAAACTAACTGAAGGTCAGCTAAGTCGAATGGTTTCCTGGGTTTTGATCTGATGTTGGTTTCGGCCTTCGGGGTTAATATTTGGGAAATCGTTCTCTTACTGATTTACGGTTAGTGACTGATGAATTGAAATGAGGCGTATGTCGTGTTTGTATAGCTCTTTTTATTATATACACGAGTTGCTCAGAAAGACCAGGTTTATCCCATTCTGAATAACTGAATCGACGATAAGAAGTCGAAGATGAAGACGGTGGTTGAAGACCGGAGATCTTCACTGCGTTTGGATGGTAACTAATGTCCTGATTGGGAGGCATCCCGAAATATGGATAATGAGTGGTGATCGTCCAGACGTACGTGAAGATCGATGGGTATGCGAGGTATATAGTGCCTCCGGTTTCGTTCAGACCCAGAACGGACTTGCAAATGGACTGTGTGTCTGACATTGGAATTCAGTCTGTGTGATTGATAACCATTAGTTGCATGGTGTGAATTGCCTGTGTGGCATGCTAAGATGCAGTGATCAAGGCTTCTGTTGAAAAGAAAAGTCTTGTGGTTGATGACTAAAGCACCGCCTGTGTGGCGTAGCTTTGTGTATAACGTGAATCCGCGAGCCTCACACCCCGGTGTGAACTAGAAACGGGAGAGGACCTCAGGGAGGGCATGCGTTTCATTCTAGCTAAAGGTGGTGTCAGTGCTTGAACTAGCTGACATTTATGTTACTTTCACCTATGTGGTTGTTGCTGTTGCGAGGTGCCTCGGTTATATCGGTCATTCCGGGACCGATGGAGTCATTCGTTGGCTCATTTACGCCCCAAAGGGTGGGAAAACGTAGTGTTCATGAATAATAATCCACATCGGTGGACCGGCCCTGACAATCCAAAGGGTTGATACGTTCTAATCCTGAGGCTCGGGTTAGAGAGTCTTGAATTCGGTAAGGACTATCATTTGCCTTGGTTCATGACGGAAATCCAATTACCAAATACGTGATTGTGAGGTTTTGATTGTATACCTATATATGGCGACATGATATATGGTACCCATGTCGTCTATGATTGATAGTTATGATTGAAATTGTTTTGAAACCTATAAACACTAGTAATAATATCAAATTCTTTTGTTTTATTCGTATCAAGCATATTTTGGCCATTATAAGGTAAAAACTCTATCCTCTGGTTTGCGTTGCATTGTGTGATGGGAACTGAGTCTTATAATGGCTTCATTTTTATAAAAAGCATTGCTATGTTTAAAAGAATTACTTGTTTTAAAGCACTGGCAATCCAATGGAGTAAACCCGTTCCGCGAAAGTGGCGTGGTCCTGTGATTAGCCAATTGTATAATTTGTTAAATAGATTTCTCATACCAGTCCCATGACTGACTCGTAGTTTGTTTCACTTGCAAACTCGGGTGCCCTTATTTCTACACGGGCAGCCTTGTATTTAGGTTTTAGCAAGCTCTTTCTGGATAGCTGGAGCTGAAGATGGATTCTAACATTTATCTCTTTTATGCTGTTCAGCTCCTATTGTACATATTATGTTTATTTTCCGCTGTAGACATTTATGTATAGCTGAACTGTATTTGTACTAAGTATGATCCTGTATACTGTGTAACTCTGATGATTATGTTTATCTGGTGTATTTATTTATTTCTGTTCTGCAGCTATCTGTTTATGTGTTATATTCCAAAGATTACCCTTGCCACCGTCAGTACGGGGTTTGGGGTCGTCACATTTATGGCAGCTGGAAACTTGTGAAAATTGTAAATGTTTTGGGCATACAACTTTGAATTGTAAGTCTAAGAAAGCTGGAATAAGTCCAACAGAAAACAAAACCAGTGAAGAGAGAAGTAATGAAGGGAGGAATGCTGAACCTAGTGATCATAGAAAAGAGTTGAAGAGAGGAAGCGAGACGAGCATGCAAGTAGTTAAGAACAATGGCAAAAATCCAATATATGTTAAAAGGAAAGAAGAGTGGAGGAAAGTGACGAGTAGATGGAAAAGTATATCCAGTGCTCCAATCAGAAGAAACATTATTAGTAAGGAGACTCTTCAAAGTAATGCAACTGATGGTCACCTTGGATCGTGTAACAAATTTGGGGTACTGGAAAGAATTGGAGAAGTAAGTGAAGTAATGAGTGAGAATTATGAGACAGGAAGAACCAGACGATGGAAAGATAAGAAATAGTGAAGCAACGACAGCAGGTAAGGAAGTGAACACACTGAGTGAAAAATGTAATCAGCACAGGTGAAAATACAAAAGAAAATGAACATGAAAATGACAAACAGACAACCGCAGAATGTAATGCAAGTGTTATAGAAGAAGAAGATGCTCAAATAGAGTTAACCGTAGCTAGTGGTAGTAAAACTGGCACCATAATGGAGGAAAGTGATGCTGCTGAACTGAAAACAGCATCTATGAGTGGAACAGCTAGCAAGAAAATATCAGAGCATGATCAAATGGAAGAGACAGCAATAGTGATTCTGCTGCGTTCAATAAAAGGTGATATGCAGGTTATTGATGATAAACTTCAATCAGAGTTAGCTAATTGAAACCCCAACTCCAAATAGTAACATTTAACAAGAAAGACGGGGAAAGATTTCGAAGGTTTTACGAAGAGGAACAATCTTAATCCGATGGATAAGGCAAGGCTAGACGGTGTCGCTGACCTCGTTAAACAAATGCTTACAAGCATCAACAATAGAGTTTCAACATCGCCTACGGTCAAGAGCAATAATCCGTATGCGCACATTCTAGCTCCTCCTGGTTACAGGGCCTCCAAACATTGTTTCTGCCCCTGAGACTTCAAGCTTAACTGAAAAAACTGGATCGACAACTCCTGCTACTTGGAGTAGGAAAAGAGTGATGCTCAGGAATCTCCAGGAAAATGGATAATTGCCAATATGTACGTGCAGCAAATGGCGACAAGTTATGTCATTTTTAGTTGTAATTTGCAATGTTAAAATGATAAAGTAGCTAGTGGAATTGTAATATTGTACAAGTCTTTCAAGTGTGGAAGCAACTAGTTGATATACCTTTTGTATATCACCTGTTTATCATGTATCATTTTCTTTTTTAATAAAAGAGTTACGAAACAATATAAAAACCGGTCGGCCTTGCCAAAAAAGATTTAAAAACACCCTTATTTGACCATGTAACTCATTATGTTAACAGTAGAAACTGAATATGCATGTTATGATCTTATTTTAATCTTGAAACAAATTAACCGCAACATCAGAAATTTGAAAGTCAGTATATTTACAAGTGTGGCAAGTTTACTTATCTATGTTTAAAGAAATAGGCCAAAAACACATAACTACAAAACTTTTGCCAGCAGATATTAATTCATTTTAAAGTTGTTACATGCAACTAGAAAACCAATGGTCCTCAAATTCATATGAAATAAATTTCTATCTAATATCAACTTTCTTTCAAGTAAAAACCCAAATTTGAGTGCTTCATTCTTGTAGGAATGGCGCAAAATTTGATTGCTACATTCAAACATGGTTGGACATGCTTCTACTTATAATACCTTATGAGAAAACAGTTGAAAAGTACAAAGGTGGGTATTCAATAGTATATTATTCATAGTTTAGATTAGTTTCGATGCAATATACTATGAAATGAATTATATGTACCTTCTTTTGAAATGAATTGTATGTTTCCTAGGTCTAGATTGACTTCCCTTTAAAAATGAGGTTCTCTAATACCTGCACAGAACCCAACAAAAATGTATACATAGAAAACAATGAAGTTATAATGTTGCAATATGCTAACACGTGTCTCTTAGATGGTGATAGAACAAGTCTTAAGTCTGTCAAGCATGGTCAAATAGGTTAAATACTCGGTTTTGTTAATCTCCATGTATTTATATTGTCGACAGAAAGATAGCAAATATTGGGACAATACCATATAAAACATTAACTAAAGTTTATGAAAGCAACCATAGGTGTTCAATAGTTTATGAAAGCAACCATATAATGTCATGTTAATATTCTTAACTACTAGGCCTGTGTCAACATAAATTGCTGGTCTAATGACATAAATAGAGTAGAATTGAAACTATTAAAATCGATACATATTATTAGTGTAGAATTATTAAAAACAATAAGAATAACTTAAGTTTTCTACCTGCCATCACCAAAGAGTATTGTTGTTTAATGAAATTAAAATTTCAAGCAAATTCAAACAGTCTTGTCTTGGAAGAAGTCTTGTCTTTGAGTTTGTTCACTTATTAAATGAGCCAAATCAAGGTCGTAACATAGAAATATAGGTGAAGCAAAAATAAAATAAAAACACAAGAACTTAGGAGCCTAGTTGAACTAATAGATAAAACTCAAGAAAAACTAGGTTCAGAATAAACTGAACAAGCCAAACTTCATTGGACTGCTTGACTCGTCAAGCATTGATTTGTCTTATCAAGCTGACAAATGAAATTCATGTTCCAACATTAATTTAACTGCTTATTTTCTGTCCATTCTTAAAATATAATTCAATTAAAATAATATGTAAGCTCAGCAAAATATTCAGCTATATCAGTAATCCATTTATGTATTTTATTCCCTGCCAAACACATGAAACAGTGATATAATATTTTCTGATTAACCATATTCCGGAGAATAGAGCTATGGAGTTCGATCGATTTGCGATGACCAATCCCTCGTTTAAACTGGTCTATCACAGCGGTATTTTTTGCTCCAATGTGTTTACCACTTTTATAGGGATTATTATATGCTTCCGTAAATAACAGGCGGTTAAAGTGTATCTGGTGAGGATTGAACCCTCTCCCTCTTGCTGGGGAAATAAGAACCCCTCGCCACCGAAGATAAAGCTTGTATCTTTTGGTGTGCATATAAAGAATTTTTGTTAAGCCAAACATATCATTTGGTTAAGAAACAATTTTGTAAGAACAAATCCTCCCTGGGACTGTTTCTACAAATGTTTCAAAGGTGTACTTTATATTATCTGAATAAACTTACAGCCCAACTCCTATATTTTCATTTGTTCACCATTTAATTTTACAAAGTAACACCTGAAAAGACCAGTACATTTACTACTATCCATTGGTATGAAAAATAAAATAAAATAACAAACACAAAACTAGTTTCAGGAAGTGAAATTATTATTGAGTGTTGACAATAGAACATAATATTGTGCTTTAGTACAACTAAGTACTTAAGTAACCATAAAATGCTAACACGTAGAAATAAGGATAAATGCAATCCAAGTAGTACCCTATAAATTTGCTCAGTAATGCAATCTAAGAATGACATTTGATACTCCAACACTTAACTTCATAATAACTCTCGCTTAGTATCAGCAGCTCATTTTTTAACCATAGTTTTAAAATTCAAACCGTAGATCAAACCATGATGGTCCTGGATTCGACTTCTTCGTTTCGAATCAACATGACTCTGGTTCCTCCCTCCCTACATAATAATCAAACGTTTGTAATCAGATCTGAAAGATGAATAAATCCATACCTTATATCCGCCATCAAAAATTTAATAGATAGGAGACTTGGATAGTTCGTTCGGAAACTTGATCGACATGAGCTAAAAAAGATTAGGAAGTTAAAAGTCAAATTAGGGTCTTGTTATTTGGGAAAGAGGAAAACAATGGAGAGCAAAAAGATAATTAAGCAGATATTTTTTTCCACACAACACTTGTGATTTGTCATTTAATTAAGAGCTAAAATCCATCGTTTAATATATGATTGAATGGTACAAATTGGCTATCCATGTCATGTTGTTTTGTTCGTCTTAGTATGTGACACGGATCACTAAAATCAAATACAATAGTGTAAAATGTTTTTGCCGTCTTTTTTATGTTACAGTAATTTACGTCATTTAAGTTGTCAATTATGCTATTTTTTGTGATAGCATTATGAAAATTTTGAAAAAATAATTAGAAAATGTTGTCAAATATGTTATAGGAATTACGTTATTATGTCTTTGCGATGTATTGCTGATGAAATTAAAAACAGCGATGTTGTGCCGACGTCAGGTCGCTATGGGATCATTAATTTGCATCAGAAATCAGCACTTTACGCAACGATTTGGAGCTAACATAGCAGGGTTTTGGGAAATTGATCATTTTGAATGTATTGGAGATGTTGATTAGGGATTTTGAGAACGGCGTTGACTAGGGAAAAAAATTGACGATGATTTTCGAAGGGTTTATATTTTTGTTTTGAGAGAAAACAACATCGACTGGTAATATGTACGTTTTAGACGGCAAATGATATTAGACGTTTCAACTGGTTAATTTTTTTTTTCAATATGAATATTTATGGTAACAATTCAATAGTACTATAAACCGTTCTCATGCATATGCGTCAACACGTTGTTAAATTTTGATGGCATCACAAAAGCGTAAAGATTTCTCTATGCATTTACGACGTTTCTTTGAAACATATAAACATTCGTGGCGTCGCTAAGACATAGTTAATTATAAACGCGATTGTGACATATTTATGACAATTTAGTGACAACTAAAAATTTAGCGACGTCGTGCCATCGCAAAGTCGTTATGGCGTCACTAAATGACGTCAGAAATCAGTAGCTTTTCTAGTAGTGATTTCACCGACTTTTCACCGACGGATATTTATAACATAATAAAAACATTAAAAAAAAATTCCGTCGCTAAATGCACGCTATTTAGCAAGGGATTACCGAAGGAAAATATACAACAAACATTTTGCATTCATTATCCGGTCGGTAAATCCTAGCTACATAGCGACGGATTAACGATGACCGTATCTAACAACATCAATACATCTTTTTCTTATCCTTCAGTAAACCATCGCTATCTTTAAATTTCATTTTCTGCTTAGCGACGTTTTAGTTTCGATTTTGAAAAAAATTCCGTCGGTATTCCCTTTCTATTCTTTTTATATATTGTTTTTTTGTTGTTGTTGTTTTTCCACCAATCCTTGTTACTAGTCGATAGTGTTATATATATGCGTACACATAAAATGAGTGACATTAATAAAAAAGAAAATGCAATTGTTAGATTTTTATCGCAACAATATTTTTTGATTAGAGCTAATATTTTGTACAAAAACAACATAATTAGAGTCAGACACAAATATTCATATAACTAAGGCGGACACGTATATTTGAAATCAATATAAAATACATAACAATATAATTACAGTCAGACATAGATATTCATATCACTAAGGCGGAAATAGATATTAATATATAACACATAAACGGTAATACTAAGATAGTGGACATATCGTTCCACCATATAATAAAAGAATAGGTACATGTTCTAGCCAAAGGAATATCTATACATAGGTGTCTCATATACATATAACCCAAAATTACTACAATAACAATGTAGATATGAAAAACCAAGAAGTAGTCCGTGCTAGAAGTCCAATGTAAGCACTTATAATACTCGGTCTAACCTGAGTATTATTTATAATAATGAACAATAAATAAACAGATTAGTCTAGTTGTACTCATCATTATAAACTGAGATAGAAATAGAGATATAAACAGAAAACTATCGACATATAGGAAATTTTGAACTGATTTCTTGGTTTTCTTGGTGACAAAAATTGATTTTCTCTGAAATTCTCTGATCAGGCTGATACAGTTCAGATTTGTTGCAGCCAGTTGATAGATTTGGTGATGTACTGATCTGAATCTTAGCCAACGCTCAAATGATGAGTTTTAGATTCATATGAGAGGATAAAACCCAAATGATGAAATCACACTGATGGGTTTGAGATCTAACTCAATAGTTGGATCGATGACTGATTGATGTTGCAAAGCATATATAGCTCTGATAGCATATAAGAATTTGATGTATTCAGTGATGATAAAAAATGCAGAATAACAGTTTGCAATTGATAGAGGAAATATGTAATCTTTATTGAATGTATAAAATGATACAAAAGTTATTTTGTACCATGCAAATGACTGTATATATAGTGGTAACGTGAATAAATGAATCTTGGGCTTTATGGGCTATTTGGTAAGCAAAAATAGTGGGTGCAATGGATACATATGTACATAGTATATATTATCTCATCATTCGTTCATCCATACCCTTATTCACTTTAATTGTGTAAGTTAATATATTTTTTAAAGTTACAATTTGAATTTTATGTCGATGAAATGATTGTTTTTTAAGGAAATAAATTATTTTTCAATTCAACTTATAGGTTATTGTGTTTAGCAAATCTTATAATTTGATATAGCCACAAATATAAATTGCATTTCACCTGAATCATATTTTCAAATTGGGAAAAGTAGCATTAAAAAATAAGAATTTTATTTAATATTGTTTAGCCATTTTCTACAACAAATGACATTGTTCGGAAATTCGCCCTTGTCGTTATAAGAGCATCTCCAAATGATGCACACATTTTCAGTTTTCAAAAATCCACACCCAAAAAGCTCTCCAACAGAGTGTGCAAACACCACAAATTTTAGACTTCGGGGGAAATAGTTTAGGAATCTGCAACATATCGTGGCGCTTCTTGAATAGACACATGAACCAGATGTCTGTTCAACAAATGTTGGTCAATTTAAGGCCACCACTGCTTTATTTTTCCCTACAAGCACGCATGACAGTTTAATGTAATCAAAGCTGACCCACTTTTATTAAAAGGATTAATTTTTGGGATTAATCTGAAGTTTGAAGTATCTTCCCATAATAATCCCAAGTTTGGATTATTTCTGAATAATCCGAATTTTGGAGGTGTCTTCCCAAATTGATCCCGATGACCTGGGAACCTGTTTGACCAGTAAACTTTCTCAAATCAGCCGTTCTTCTTCCCAAATCTCTGTTGCTATCTCCTTTTCTCTCTACCATGCCTCATCTCCTTACAGCAATTTAGAACCGAAAAGAGACAAAACGAGAATATCGCGATTGCTTGGTTGAAATCGTTTGCTGGGACAGATTCTATGTATTTGAGCATTTTGCATTCTTGGCCCTTTTTTTTAATGCCACTTTTAGCCCAGTTTTACAAAAAATTGCAAATATAGTCCGGTTTTTGGCTAACTCAGCGCTGAGTTGACCAAAATGTACTGGCGTATTCTGTGATTGCGCCTGCACACGTGTACAGCGGCGCAATCACAGATTGCGCCAGTACACTTAAAAAGAAAAAAAATTGCTCTTGTCTTCCTTACAAAACCACCCGAACAAAATTGATGGACCCAACAAACACCCTTATACCCCCACCATCTGGATCATTCTTCAAGTGGGAACCCCGCCCTTCTCTGCCTCCCCCTCATCCCTCCACACCTCGCGACCTAGCTGACGTCTTCAACGGTTACAGGATCCGTTACCTCACCGTTATTCACATAGGCGAGCTCGGTTTCACTCCCAGCACTCTCTTAGGCATGCGAGACGAAGAGCTTTACGACATGATGACCACTCTCTCCCACCTCTTCCGTGGGAGCTCCTCGTCGATGAACGCTATGGCATCAAGGCCGCCGTCATAGCCGAAGTCGGCGTCTCAACCCCGCTACCCTCGATGACGGACATCGCAAATTCTCCGATGTGCCCCTTGGATTCGGATTCGGATGGAAGTGTAGTCGGATACGGAATGGAGCGGCAAAGTTTGTCTAGTGCAGAAACTATGCCATAATCCTTAATTCTCTTCAAATATAAGAGTGAAAAAAACATTGCAGGAATCTGTTCTTCATGTTATATTTGGCTAAAGACATTATTAATGAGTCAATCTCCCTGCACCGAAATGTATGGCCTTGACATGAAGCTAGCTAGGGTTATCACTTATTTTGGGGATAGTACTTATGTATTTCAGTTTTTCAGTGATGTTGTTTTATCTAGACTTGTGTATTTGGAAAGTTGACATTATGTTGTACCAGACTTGTTTTGAAATAGTTAAAATCTTCCGCTATTTTACTTATCTTATTTACTCTGTTTACATATATACATATGTTCTTGTTCTGCCTTGATATATCATTATGCATGTTTACCCGGTACAAACGCCCCTCCAAAGTCAGAGTGCTTGCAAGAGCCACCCTGGCGGAGGTGGGGTGTTACAGGTGAAGAGGACGTTTAAGGGAACATTTGGAGATGAGTGATGTGTTTGCAGTGGAGCAGATTGAGGCTGGAGATGGGAGTGTAAATGAGATTGCAGCTATTGATAGTTAGAAGTTTGGTTAGAGCAGAATGATGTTGTTTGATTCCTTTGATAGGATAATTTTGTGTTGGAGAGAACCCAAATATACGCCATGAAGGAAACTTTTTGTTCATCAGATGTCTAAATGGCAAAAAAACTATTGTCTATTATTTTGTTTTCAAATATGCTAATTGGTAAATTGTCAAGTTATTATGTTCGCATCAACACTTGACTTAAAAATGGATAGTTACTTGACTATTTGGTAAATTAGAATTTGTAATGTTTATGTTTACTGCATATTTCTCATGTGCCTGAGCGCTATATACACACACTGCTTGGAAACTTATATATACTTTATCCCGCACTTTATGTGCTTTATATGTATTTCTCATGATGGTTGTTTGGGTGATGACACATATGGGGTGTGCAGCTCTGAAAGCAGCGGTTCAGGCGAAGCAGGTAAGGGAGAGCTGGCGGATATGGGTCGATGATATCAGTGTTCCGGGTATGAGTTCTCAGATGTATACAACATGTAGAGGTCGGGTGTGCCGAAGTGGTGGCTACAGGTGTTCAGTGGAGCTTGGTGCGGAGGGGTTGGCGAGGAGTTTCAAGTTTTACGGCCCTGGTTTCTTGAGGGAAGGGTGGAAGGAGGTGAAGAGGAGCGGGTTAGTGAAGATCGCGAAGGGGAGGGAGGAAGGGAGTGCTGAGTTGGACATTGTTTTGAGAGAAGGGTGATGCGTGCTTTACACTAATAGGTTATGGCATAATAAGATGTTTCTTAGATTACAGTAAAGAATTTTGAAGTGGGGAATACTGCAGTAAAAAGCAGAATTTTTTTAAGTGAACTGAGTTGGCGCAAGTTCGGATTGTGCCCCAAGTGTAAGCAAATTTTTCTTCTTCTGTCAGAATGTACTGGCGCAATCTGGGATTACGCCAGTGTACAAGTCTATTGGCGCAATTCAAGATTGCGCCAGTGCATTCTGATCAACGCTGGCCAAATCCGCGCTGAACTGACCAAAAGGGGACTATATTTGCAATATTTTGTAAAAAAAGTCTAAAAGTGGAAAAAAAAGGGCTACAAATGAAAAATGCACTTGCTTGAGAATAATTTCAGTTTGTTAGGAATAGGAGATGGGAAAGATGATGCGCATCTGCTGTTGAAAGAAGGGCAAGACATGTTTAGAGCCTCGAAAAATAGGAAGATATGGAATCCAGTATCTCTCTCAGTCTCCAAATTTTTTGCTCCAAATTTCTTCTGTTATGGAATCCAGGCATGGGTCCTAATATTTTCATGTCAGGGAATTGCGAACATATAATGCTCCAAATTTCTTATGTTATGAGAATTGCGAACATACAATGCTAACTGCAGTAGACGAGAACTGAAAAGAATGTAAAAAAGACGTGGTTTTCTTGGATCTTTTATTTTGAATTGTTTCCATCAGCTTCACTGGTATGCTTTCTTCTTCAATTTCATGAGATTCATAAATAAAGTAAGGAGATGAAACAATTCTAAAGGGAATTAAGAAAATCTGAATCGCTAGAATGAGGGTGATTGTTGAACCAAAAATTAGCAGTAGCCTTCTTGGTTTCATTTGATGGAGGAATGTATGTATTGGATCTTTCATTCTTCACATTCAGAGAACTTCAGTTCTGAATCAAATTAAAAGATTCTAAAGTTTCTTCGAAACTAAGCAGCTAGTAATTGGGGGGTTTGAAATTCCATCACTCAAATTTCTCACTGATCACCGACTCACTAAACAGCGAAATGAAGTGAGAGCTGAGAAGAGCAGCTTTCCAGAAATTGTTGTGAGTTCTAAATTGTTGTGAGGAGATGAGAGAAGGTAGAGAGAAAAGGAGAAGAGTAGCAAAGATTTGGTAGAAGAACGGTTGATTTGGGAAAGTTTACCGTCCAAACATGTTACCACTTCACCGGGATCAATTTGGGAAGACATCCCCAAACTTGGCTTATTCAAAAATAATCTATAAACTTGGGATTATTATCGAAAGACACGTCAAACTTTGGATTATTGCTAACAATTAATCCTTAAAAATTATAATTGAAACTATACTTGTATTAAGCACGCATGGCTGTTTAAATATTGTGTATCATATAACACTGTTATTAGCCAAGTAACATGGTCCAAGCTTATTAGCCAAGTAATGTGGTCCAAGCTTGGTTAATGGTACCAAGCTCTGCAATCTATTGAATTTTGCCTGCTAATTGGTTCTTTAGTACTTGCAATATTATTTATGATTCGTAGCCATGAACTACGGTTAAATGAATTTTACATCGAAAGCCCATGCTATATATTTACATTGGTATAAATTTTGCTGAAGCAGAGTTGCCGAGAAGAAGCGTATGTAGATGCTACAGGGAGGTCGTGAAGCAAAAGTAGATCCAGAGCAAAGGTTAGCATTGAAAAACTCAACTTGGAGAGATGAGTACTCATTTAAGCATTTGTTGTAATCTTTAGGAGCACAAAATTTCTGAGATACTCAAGATTTTACTACAAGAACAATTAATCTTTATTTAAATACCATGTTATCCAGCAAATATTAATTCCCCACTGAAATATATAGATGTTCATATACATTGATTCCATTGTTTCGTGCACAAAAAAATATAGAAATAAAATAAAAATAAAAACAAAAATAAGGAAGAAGACAACCAAAAATAGAAATATGCACATCAAACATCGCTAATAAGTTGCTGCATGTAGTTTGCAGTGGCACAAGTTCGATCCCCCGCGGTCACAATACCGAGACATAGTGCACGACCACTCTAAAACCGGCTTAATCAAAGGGCATGGTAGACATAGTCTTCGTGTCCCCAAAGTTTTGTCAAAGTCTAGTGGTCCAGTTGGTTTACGAACACCATGAGTTGCTGCATGTAGTTTGCAGTGGCACAGGTTCGATCCCCCGCGGCCACAATACCAAGACATAGTGCACGGCCACTCTAAAACCGGCTTAACCAAATGGCATGGTAGACATAGTCTTCGTGTCCCCAAAGTTTTCAGAATTGAGGAAAACCATTCAACAGGGTATCCAACAAAACCCTAGGTCAAAAAATGGCGGCTGCCTTTTTCCCTCCACTTTTCACCGCCCGTCCAAACCTCACATCCAGCTTCAGCAACCTCTTTGCTCCTCCGTCTCAAGCCAATCCTCCACCACCAACCCCTCCTCCACCAGATCCATCGCCGGCCCCAAACCCAACTCCGGTGTCCCCTGCTTCTACCTTCCCTTTCCCTCCTCAGAATCCTAATCCTCCCACTTTCGATCCGCCACCATTCTCTCAAAACTCAGCGATGATCCCTCCGCCAGTAAAATGGTCCAACCTCTTTGCAGCAAAACCTTGGAACGCAGGTACTTTCTCTCCGCCTTCAACGACTCTGAAGTTCGACGGGAATATGATGGTGCCTACCGCAGACATTATCTCTGCTGGAGAAGAAATATGGAGTAACTATCTTGTAGGCTTCTTCCTAGATAAGCCGCTATGCTTTACTGTTGTCACAAATTACCTGATTAATAAATGGAGAGCGAAAGGCGCTATCAAGGTCAAATCAAATGGTAAGGTATTTTTCTTCCTACTCTCAGACGAGGAAGATAGGAAAAGGATTGTTGAGGCAGACCCATTGATAATACGCAACAAGCTTTTCATAATAAAACCATGGAGTGCCACGTTTAACTTATCTGGTAACCAAATTCGCAAAGTCTCAGTTTGGATCAAAATCTCTGATGTTCCTCTCTACACTTGGTCGTTGCCGGGAATCTGTTGGCTAGCATCTAGAGTTGGAAAATGCCTTTGTCTAGACTACTCTACTGAGAAACTCGAACGTCTGGAGTACGCCAAATGTTTGATTGAGATCACACCTGATAGTGAAATGCCTTCTGAGTTTCTTGTGCTGCTCCCTGACGGATCTGAACACTCTCTAAAGATTGAATATATCTGGAAACACGAGACATGTTCGCTGTGTAAGGTATTCGGACACACCCTTACGAACTGCCAAATCAATAGTGAGAATACTGATGCTAACATAGTGGAGAATGGACGGAAAGATGGAAAAAGTAAGGCTCAAAGCGGTATTTTACCCAAGAAATATTCAGGTCCTAGTAGAGTTTTTGGGTTTGCGGATAAAAACTCAAAGCTGGCATGGTCTCAAGCTAACAAGAGGAACAACGGTAAAGCAGCTCATGCTGAACCCTCCTATGTTGCTAAGGCTGCTAAGTTTCAAGACGCAGGCAAAAATAAGGTTAGTGAAAACAACATAAATGTCTCCAACATGTTTGGGGTGCTCGACGAAATGAATGAAAATTTATGGAACAAAGAAGATGTGAATATCACTGATCTTAGTGAAGTAGAGTGTGAAAACACGGAAGATGGAGTAGGCTTACAGGGTAATGTTGAAAGTGGAACTTCAGAAAAAGTGAATTTGGCCTCTAATGAATGTAATGTTGTTGTTAATGTAGAAGGGAATGGTGTTGCACAAGTAAACCCAATGCAGGAGCTGTTAAATGAAGTGATGCACCATCAACGTGATAAGGCATCTACTGCCACTGTTAATGAGTCGCCTGTACCAAATTCTTTTGTGTTAAATGAAGTAAATAAGCTGGCAGGCAATACTGATTTAAATGCAGGACGAGGTATCTTAGAAGGAGATGAGGTGGTCACAAAGCCTAGTGATGAAGACATGTCAGTGCACTATGCCATGGCTAATGCAGTTTCTAAATTAGTGAATGGCCGAGATAACCTTTATGATGCTGACAAGCTTGACAGTTTCCTTCACGAAAACTTCGATGTGGTGCAATCCAATCAAGTTAAGGTAAGGCCAAAGATTGTGTATGGTGAAACTGCCGTACAAACTATAGATCGACTAAGAACAGAGCTCGCTTCTGGACTAGTTTCTGGTGAGGAATACGTTGAAAAAAGTAAAGTCTGTGAGACTCTTCTTAGAAGTCTTTCACCCAACCAGAATAGCATGAATGCTGTAGCGAAAGCTGATGGGAATCAAAATGCAGCCAAGACCCCTTTGAATAGTGGTAAGAAGTATTCTCCAACCCCATTCAAACCAGGCTTCTTAAATGTGCAAAGCCCAAAATGTGACAGTGTCAAAGCGATCAAAAGCAACCCTTACGCTCATCTGACTCCCCCTCTGGCATACAGGGCCCCGCCGGTGATGTCGGACAATTCCACAACTCAGGTTGCTTCTTCATCTACTGTTGGTACTGCTAATCCCCATGTAACTCGTAGCAGGCAACGAGAATTGATGCGAGAGCAGTTTGAGAAAGGCTAGGGCTTAAAGCGGCTCGTTGTTGTGCACGTGTGTTGCATAGGATAACCCCCAAGGTCCTTACTTGGTTATGTACTATGTATTATTTTCCAACAGTGTTTGTCGAAGTTAAATGTTGTTTTATCAACTTGTATCCCCTGCGTGGGAACTCTCATGGTGGACGGACCACCTTAAAAACCGTACGCGGTGGACGGTCCACCTTAAAAACCGAAATAGTTGATATGTAGAAAGCATATCACCTGAACTTATTTGTAATTTTTATTTTGAAATAAATAAAAGAGTGTTACGGAACACTACAAAAACTGGTCGGTTTTGCCAAAAAAAAAACATCGCTAATAAAACCAGGCGTTTGTAACAATGATCATCCCCATCTGATTCTGCTCTTATTTGCATGTTTAAACTCGTAAGTCAAGGCCAAACTTCCATCTATTCTTCTAAGCACGAACCTCTCTGCCAATACATAGCACCCAAAGTTCTTCCATTTATCTTTTCCTTCATAAACTTCAGTCCTCTTCACCCTTTCCATCTGTTGATTAAATTTGCGAATCAGGTTGAACCAGAGAGTCGGAGGATGATGTCGTTTGAGGCACGTAGAATACGTTTTCCTTAAGGAATTTATCGCCCCCACTGTATCGATGGTTTTAATGGCAGCGAGATCCCTTCAGGATACAACAAACTATTTGTTTTACAGAAGCAGAAGAAGGAAGGAGGAAGAGGAATTCGGAATTGAATTTGGGTTTGGGAAGGAGCCGTATAAATAAGAGACGAACAGTTGTGACCGTTGCTCGCGAGGAGGTGCTGCCGTTCAAAAAATCACGACTGTTCGCAACAGGTGAACCCGTTCCGTACGGTCACGCACGCGCCCACGTGCCCAAGTGCTCATCTTTGACCCATAATAATATTATATAGGCCCCAAACCCATTGAACCCAAGCCATTGTGTCATTCTCAAGCCCATGTTGTTTTGTCTCACAATATCCTATTCCAAACATTAGTATATAGGGAGAGATACTACATAATATTTGCCGATGTGGGACAAATACTTATTGCAATCTTCCCAATAATCCCCCACAAGATTGTAATAATTATTTATTTATGCATATGAGAAAATACCTTTTGGTTTAAACTTTTCTCTTTAGTCCATATATTTAAATTTCAACAGAATATTTGGTAGTAAATACTTTAAACCAAAATCCTATATGATGAAGCGAAATACATGAACACATAAATATTATTTTGCTTATGTAAAATATCATAGCCGTAGATTGGTTATTAATTTCCTTCTGGTTTTCATGAACATGTATAAAGTTATATCCAAACTTTATTGAAACATTGTTTCTTATGTTCATATAGGTGTCCATTCTTTCCGTCCTTTGTTACTATGGACAAATGGTCACCACAAAACGTAACATTACAAACAATGAGTCCCTCATGTTTGTCAATCACTTAACTGCAACTTGTTGTTACCCATTAAACTTTAGGCTATAGAGCGTAAGGTTGGGTTTCTATTGCAGGTGATTAAAAAGGTTTTAGACCCATTTCACAACTAGTTGTTTTAACCATTTCTCTTGGTAATCCCTTGGTTAATGGGTCTGCCAAATTTTTCTTTGATCTTACATATGTGATTGCGATGATACCATTCACGATTAGTTCCCTTACATATGCATGTCTCAAACTTATATGTCTAGATTTTTCGTTATAAATCTTATTATATGCCCTAGACATTGTAGCTTCACTATCACAATAAACAGAAATGGCTGATGATGGTTGTGGCCACAACTCTATCTCTGTTAACAGATTTCTTAGCCATTCTGCTTCCTTTGCTAAAGCATCCGAAGCAACAAATTCTGCTTCCATTGTGGAATGTGTGATAATTGTTTGTTTCTTGGAGGCCCATGATATAGCTCCCCCTCCAAGAGTAAAAATCCATCGAGTAGTTCCTCTATTTTCATTTTCAGGTGTCGAACCACTTGCATCTGAGTATCCTTCTAGAACTGCTGGGAAATTTCCATAGTAGAGTCCTAATTTGCTTGTTCTTTTAAGATAACCTAAGACTCTACCGATTGCCTTCCAATGTGAAACACTAGGATTATTTGTATACTTGACAGTTTGCACACTGCATAAGAAATATCAGGACGAGTGCAATGCATGGCATACATGAGACTGCCGATCACACTTGCATATTCTAGTTGAGCAACTGCTCTTTCAGAATTTGCAAATATTTTGATAGAAGAATCATAAGGGCTGCTTGCTTCTTTAAAATTTAAATGCTTGTATTTAAGAAGTATCTTTTCAATGTAGTGAGATTGACATAAAGCATATCCCTCACGGTGTTTCCTTACTTTAATTCCTAGAATAGTATCAACTTCGTTTAGGTCTTTCATTTTGAAACACGAAGTTAAATAGTTCTTTGTCTCATTTATACCTTCCATATTAGTACCAAATATGAGCATATCGTCCATATATAGGCATATTATAACACCATATTTATCTGTAAATTTCGAGTAAATGCACTTGTCAGCATTATTATGCTTGAAGCCATTAGACAAAATTACAGAGTCAAATTTCTCATGCCATTGTTTTAGTGCTTGTTTTAATCCATATAAGGATTTAACTAGTTTGCAAACCTTATTTTCATTTCCGTTCATGACGAATCCTTTCGGTTGTTCCATATACACCTCTTCGTCTAATTCTCCATTAAGAAAAGCGGTCTTGACATCCATTTGATGCACATATAATCCATGAATAGACGCAAGAGCAAAAAGAATCCTTATTGATGTTAGTCTAGCGACCGGAGCATATGTATCAAAGTAATCGATGTCTTCCTTTTGCCTAAATCTTTTGGCTACTAGCCTTGCTTTGAAAGTTTGAATAGATCCATTCGTATTATATTTCTTTCGAAACACCCATTTACATCCAATTGGTTTGGATCCAATTGGTAAATCTGTTAGAACCCAAGTGTTGTTGGATAGAATTGAATCCATCTCATCCTGTATTGCATCTTTCCAGAAAGCAGCATCCCTTGAAGTAATAGCTTCTTTAAAAGTTTTAGGATCTTCTTCGTTATTCAAATTAAAAATTGTCTCATCGAGTAATTTATCCCTATCACCAACAACAAGGTGAAATATATCATCTGGTGAGACAAAGTCAGGATCTAAGCTTTTGGCTTTCCTTGGTCTTTGGCTTCTTCTAGGTTCATCAGGAACATCCTGAAGCTTCCTTTTATTTGGAGAATTACATTCAATATTTTCATCATTCCTTTTGTGGATGATTTGTGTAGGATCCGAAACTGTCATGGAATCACATATAAATTTATTTTCGCTGAATTCTACATCTCTTGATTCCACAATTACATTAGATTCTATATCTAATAATCTGTATGCTTTAGAATTTTCAGCATATCCTACGAATATACTTTTCAATGCTCTTGGTCCAAGTTTTATCCTTTTCGGATCTGTGACCCTATAAAAGGCTAAACATCCCCAAACTCTTAGATATTTCAAGTTTGGTTTTCTTCCTTTCCATAATTCGTAAGGAGAAGTCTTAGTCTTTTTTGATGGAATTCTGTTATGCAAATGGCATGCCGTTAAGAGTGCTTCTCCCCACAAATTGACATGTTGTTTAGCATTTAAAATCAGAGCATTGGTCATTTCAACCAATGTTCTATTATTTCGTTCAGCTAGTCCATTTTGCTGTGGGGTATTAGGTGCGCTTGATTGATGAATAATTTCATTTTCTTCGCAAAAGGATGAAAATTCCAAGGAAAAATATTCCCCACCTCTATCACTTCGCAACACCTTAATCCTCTTTTCCTTTTGATTCTCAACATTGGTTTTGAAACGCTTAAACATTTCAAAAGCTTGATCTTTTGATTTCATTAAGTAGACGTGTGTGTATCTAGAATAATCATCTATAAATGTGATAAAGTACCTATTGCCACCTCTAGTCAATATACCATTTAATTCACAAATATCTGAATGTATTAATTCAAGTAGTTTAGTATTCCTTTCAGATTTTGGAAATGGTTTTTTGCACATCTTTGCTTCAATGCAAATTTCACATTTAGATTGGCGTACACTATCATATGAAATCATTCCTTCTTTAGACATAAATTGTAAATATTTGTAATTTAGATGTGCTAATCTATTATGCCATAAATGAAATGAATCGACAACATAAGCAAATTTGTTCATTTTATTAATACTTAATTTAAACATACCATTACAAGTATATCCTTTCCCAACAAACATACCACCCTTGGACAGAATAAGACTATTACCGTCTAAAACACCCTTAACGCCCTTATTACATAGAAGACTTGCAGAAACCAGATTTTTTCTGATTTCTGGAACATGTAAAACATTAACAAGAACAATCCTTTTGCCAGAAGTGAACTCTAATTCTACGCTTCCTTTTCCAACGACATTTGAAGCATTATGGTTTCCCATAAGTACTTCAGTATCGTTAGAAACCTTCTCATATGATTTGAACAGTGACTGGTTGTTGCATACGTGAATAGTAGCCCCAGAGTCATACCACCAAACATTATCTTTGGTAGTATCTGCCATGTTCAGTTCTGTGATCATATCGATGTTCATTCTTGAAACCATGGCAACGATTTCTGAATCTTCCTGTTCAACCATGTTCGCCTTGTTGAAAGTGCCTTGATTGTTCTTTTTGCCCTGGTTATTGTTCCGTCCTTGCTCCTTTTTCTGTCTTTTGAAAAATCTGCAGTCGCGTTTGTAATGTCCAGGTTTGCCGCAAAAGTAGCAGTCACCCTTGCCTTTGCTGTTGTTTTCTCTTTTGCGTTTTCCAGAGGTTTTATTGTCGTTTCCAACATTGTTAATATTGGAAGCATCAGCAGAGTCAAAAACTTTCTTCTCACGATTTTTGGTTTCTTCCTCAATTCGAAGATATTTTTGAATCTGTTCCATCGTGAAATCCTCTGAAGAATGCATAAGTTTCTTTCGATAATCACTCCAATTTTTCGGGAGTTTGGCCATCACAGCCCCAACTTGCAAAGCTTCAGGAATGTCAATCTTAACATTCCTCAACTTATTGAATATCACTTGTAGTTCATGTACTTGGTCCAGAAAAGATACGTTATCAAGCATTTTAAATTCAAAGAACTCGAAAATTAAAAACTTATCTGCGCCTTATTTTTCGTTGCTGTATTTGGCCTCTAGACTTTTCCATATTTCTCTCGGTGACTTGACAGATGTGAATAAATCATACAACCGATCGGACAGAGTATTAAGTATGTGACCTCTGCAGACGACTTCATCTTCTTCACGCTTCTTTCTCTTGGCAATAACATCTGCAGTGTCTTTTTCATTCGGCGGTGGTATTGGCTCCAGTTTTTCATCAAGCACGTACGCAATTTTGAGTGTAGTCAGAAGAAACGTGATCTTATCTTGCCAACGGGTGTAGTTTGTGCCATCAAAACGATCCAATTTGGTGAATTCCTGATTCATTATCTTGTATGTTGATTTAGATGACGCCATAATGCATAAATTCCTTAAGATTGTTGATTAAATTTGCGAATCAGGTTGAACCAGAGAGTCGGAGGATGATGTCGTTTGAGGCACGTAGAATACGTTTTCCTTAAGGAATTTATCGCCCCCATTGTATCGATGGTTTTAATGGCAGCGAGATCCCTCCAGGATACAACAAACTACTTGTTTTACAGAAGCAGAAGAAGGAAGGGGGAAGAGGAATTCAGAATTGAATCTGGGTTTGGGAAGGAGCCGTATAAATAAGAGATGAACAGTTGTGACCGTTGCTCGCGAGGAGACGCTGCCGTTCAAAAAATCACGACTGTTCGCAACAGGCGAACCCATTCCGTACAGTCACTCACGCGCCCACATGCCCCAAGTGCCCATCTTTGACCCATAATAATATTATATAGGCCCCAAACCCATTGAGCCCAAGCCATTGTGTCATTCTCAAGCCCATGTTATTTTGTCTCACAATATCCTATTCCAAACATTAGTATATAGGGAGAGATACTACATAATATTTGCCGATGTGGGACAAATACTTATTGCAATCTTCCCAATACCGTCTTCTCACCACCACCTGCATATCCTCCTCTCCCTTCTTCCCATCTAATCCTCTCCCATATTGGTAAAATTAACCCCATTCCTTTCATCGATGAATCTGTAGGCATAAACCAAATAACCCCTTCAACGATATCAAAATTTTCCTTCACTTTCTTATTTCCATTTAACATATATACTACCAACTTTGGAGGAATTAGGGGCACAAAACTAGAGGCTTAAGAAATGGTTAGCCTCTAATTGTACTTTATTTGGGGCGAACTTAATACCAGCCTTTACTAATAACTGTAGGGACAATTAGAAAACGCACATGCAAATAATTAAAGGCAGAATTGAAATTGACCCCTAATGATACCTATCAGGGCAAAATTTACGCCCCTAATCTACAGCAAAATTTTGGCACACGTGCCGCTTAAATTTGAGATATCTGCTGGAGTACCCATCGGACTCCAGATATTTCTTCATCTTCCTCGAATCCATCTTCTGACGAGTTAATTTATCATTAAAAAAAACTCCAAAGAAAATCCAAGTTAATGATAGCTGTTATTGGGATCCAATCGAAAACTCTGCATCTTAATCTAACGTCATGGTAAGTATTTATATCCTGTTTTAAACCCTAATCCCAATTTGTCTGTTGTGGCTACTATCTAATTAAACTTGATGCTAATCTTCTATCTATTTGACCTATTCTGCTTGCTTTATTATCAATGTTGTTTCATTTCATATTCTTTTCATTCAAGTTGTTTGTGAAGTTGAAAAGGTAATCATTTTGGATTAAACAGTAAACGCCCAATTACCTACAATTTGACTATCATATTTATAATTTTCTTTCTTGTTAACAAAACATTGGTGTTACCTTTTATTTCTTCAATTTGTGCTAGAGAATTCCAATTCAAAACTAGTTGAGCATAAGTTATATGTTGAAATGTCTAAAAAAGTATAGCTGTTTTCCAGTTCGGTAAATTTATTTTTAGCTTTACAAGCAGGTAAAAAAATTTGATGAAATTTGTTGTGGATTGTTATTGATTTAACACACTGTATAACTTACTATTTAAAACCTGCAGCATGGTAAGTGGATATGTGATATTATAATAGTGTATTTTTTAGATACCTTTATTAATTGGATTTTTTTTTTTTGATTGTGACATAAATTCAAGAAATATTTGGTGTCAATAATATTTTGTACTTTGATTTAGTTAGCCTTCTTTAGGTAAATGAGTGAGAGCAGTGTGAATACATGGAACACTTTATAATTAACAGGATTCATATTGTAGAGAGGAGAAGAATTCCATGAATAAAACTATGAGTGACATTATCTACTGATAGAATCGTACATGTTTATCATCACTTTTGCAAACTAATTTTAGTGGAGAGGATTTCTCTCTCACATTTTAATGTCCTTTTGTGGTTGCTAACGGTGATATGATTATATCATATATTGGATGGGCAAAGAAATAATGATATGTATAGGATATTGCATGCATTTTTATGCATGTTATGATAAGAGGAACTTGCATGTTATTGGTATCGAGTGATACATAAACATATTGTAACTTTTTACTTCCGAGTAATTGGGTGTTTTCTTTTTAATGTATCAAGGGTGAATTAAAACCATTGGATAATAATTTAAGGTGTAAAATTCCAATAAAACTTATAAAAAGTGCAAAGTACTTTTATTGGATTTGACTCTTAACGGTAATTCAAATTGCAATCCCCGAGCCGTCCACATGCAAATAAGGAACAAGTTCAAAGCGAACTCCATGCAATTTTTTTTATTTAACTGTTATTATGCAGTGACCCTTATTAAAAGTCTTTGGTATTTATTGATTTAAAAAATAAATGAAACAACTTGAAGTTTTTATTGTAGAAACAGGTCATATATTTCATGTTTATCAACTAGAGTTGCAAAAAGAGTTAGTGGTAACATAATTGAAAAAAATCATGAGTAAATTAAGCGTGAGACCCTAATATTATGATAAGTACATTAATTTTTACCTTAATATATCTTGTTAGGGAAGATCTTTATTTTCCCAAAATACATTTACTTAAATAGCAGCCAACGGTTATCGTTCTGTATTTAATTGTTTGCAAAATGTTCGGAACTATCAAGTACTCCTTACTAGACTTTTTTTTCTTTGAATGTTGCAAACCTTATTGGATTTTTTTTTGTCCTTGATTATAGTTATATCACCTTGACATTGTTTTGCCTCTACAGTACGGAACATGATTGTACAAAAATAACTTATAAAGTCGAGCATACAAATATGGAAGATCCATCTCTTGTCACGAAGCATGGTAGATATGTATTTTTAATACAATCTGTATGGTAAATCACTATTTACTTATGTTATGTATGTATGATTTCTACTGTCAATTGCAGATGCTACTAAAGATCTATTCGAGCATAGCAGCTTAGACGCCACCTGAAAAGAGGTTAGTTTTCTTTCTAATTGATTATTAAATAGTTCAACACTCGACTTCTCATTTCAACTAAATTTGAGAATTTTGTGCGAAAGAAGCTTTAAAATATCTAGTTCAGTAATCAATATCTCTCTCTGTCTATACATACATACATACATGCACATATATATATGTGTGTGTGTGTGTGTGTGTGTGTGTTTTGGGGGGAGGGGGGTGTGTGGAAGGTCAAACCATACTTATTTACATATGTTAATTCGGGGAAAAAAAAGATTAAGGTGAAAATTCGATCATATAATAAGCAAGGTAGAAGCAAACAATTATACATAACACGTGTTTTTTTACTGAAAACAACAAGGTTGTCGAGCAAAGAATTTAGTGACTTCCCCAACAATGCGCACTATCATGACAGTGAGTTCAAACTTATGTATATGTATCCACTAATCGCTAATCACACCTTAACAAAAATAACAGCTTTGAACTTGTATGCATTTCACCTTAAATGTAAACTATAATCTATGAAGATACAATCCTTTCAAAGATTTGAACACGACATGCAACGATTACAAAATTTATGAGGATGTAAACGCTATGAGCATAGGACTCTCAGACCTGAAAACAACAACAATTTATCTAGTGCATAATCAGTTTTATTTTCTGGATGCTGAAATAGATGGAGTGTTCCTCTTCGATAAAAATTCCCCTTTATATCCACATGCTCCTATAAGAAGACAGAGGTTAAAAACAAATAGATTCATTTACAGAATTAATTATATGTATGATCCAATCTCGACTAATCGATTAATCGAGTGTCGTTATAACACTGGTTAGATGCTGCACATTAAAAAGAGAAATAAACATAAGATGATACATGACATAAGATAAAAGAAACAAAACTACTATGTATGTTGATATCATGTCTGGTATGATGTTTTTTAAGATCAAATAATTATATGTACTTAGCATTCTTTAATGTAAGAGTGTACGTAAACCACATACTTAGTGTTGGAAAAATAAATATAAATGGCAGCAGAAGGTTTGATTTCAAGGGAACAAGATATTTTTTTAATGCTTGCACTGGTTTCATGTGTTTTATCTCCTGTATGTTTCTAATTCTTTGTCTATGTGTTTCATATATTAAATGAAGCAAGTTTTTGAATATATTGTTTTTTGCTTTTATTACGAGGAAAACACATTAATTACTAAACTCTCCACTATTAGCAAGAAATTCCTACTGCATGAACATCGTAACAAAACATGGATGCAAAAAGGTTTAAAAAGAAAACAGAAAGAGTAAAACGTAAGCATGGGTACAAACTTATATATAATATTTCATTGTATCAAATGATGTTTTTTGTAGTAGTTTTCTATGTCATCATTTTCTTCCATCTTCGATGCAATCTTGATCGGTGATGATAGGTTTTGAGAATGTATTAGGTTATGTTTGGCTTGAAACTGAGTTTTGTGTTGTATATTTCCAATAAGCATTTCAAAAAATGCAGGAGAGGAGGAAATTGTGTTTTACAAAAGATGTAGAAGATGAAGAAGTGAAAAATCTTTAGCAACATTTTCAAAAAGGAAAATTTGAGAACTCAAATCGAAAACCAAATGGATGCTTAAGGCACCGTTTGGCTTGTCCTTTTTAGTTTTGAGTTTTCTTTTATACAAAAATGTGTTAGTCATGTGTATTGTTGGAAAACAAACAATTTTGAAAAATAAAATTAACATGTCAAATAGAAAACACGTCTATTTTATTTTTTGCGTTTTGGAAGGTAACAAAGGTAAAAAAAAAACAACTCAACTCTTCCATCATTTCGCAGTGGCTAAGAATTTTACATCTTAATCATATTTCTTAATAAAGCGTGCTATTTATTAGTGGAAGTTGAAAACACAAAATGAAACCAAACGGGTCCTAATTTTCTCCTTCCTTCCATTTTTATTTTTAATATAAAACATTATGGGAATTGTGAATCTAAATATGTATGTTAAATTTGTTAGTATGAATTGGATGTGGTTTCTTATCGTGGTTTTAAGTAAGTTCGAATCGGAATGTAATTCGAATCGTAAAGGGATGAATCCGCTTTGAATTATGATTTAAGTCATAAGATTTTCGACAGCAATGTTTTATATAAACCCGATGGAAATATTCTGAATTGTATTTTGTACTTGCATAATGGTTGAAATTGTATAGCCCTGTAGTAAGCCTTACATATTCGTGAAATACATGGTTGCATGCTTAGGCTTAGGTCATATTATTTTGTTATGCATGAACGGTTCACTGATAGCTAATTATATATCTACAGTACTTCAATCAAATTTTGACAGCAGTACTTGAAGTGTTGGATAACTCCGATTCATCAGCTAGGGAACTAGCTCTTTCGTTGATTATGGAAATGCTTAACAATCAGGTTTTAAAGTATCTTTATCTATTTTTGGGTATATATTAATATCCATTTGTTTACTCATTTGTAACTACTATTTTATTTTTTTAGAAAGATGCAATGGAAGATTCTGTCGAGATTGTTATCGAAAAGTTATTACATGCAGCAAAAGATGATGTTGCAAAAGTATTGTGCTTCTTACTTTATAGGTTCAAGTTGCCATATCTTATTAAATAACGCTACTTCCATTTCTAAGTATATTGCTTTACATGACAAATGTGCTAATATCCTATATTTACTTTGATGCATATCATCTGTATGTCTTCAGTATAGTACTTTATATCAATAACCGTTTATGTTCTACGCAGCCAACTATTATTTTGTACAATTTTTTAGAGATGTGAATGTAATAGTTGATGCATTTTCCTGTAGTTAATTGTGGCATAATAAATATTTAGGATGCACTATATTTATGCTGACTAGCAAAGACTAAATGGACATGTACACTTGTTTACGGCATGATTATGCGATATAGATCATGATAGTTTGTCATTAGTACACATGAGGTTATATGATGTATGAAATTCATTAAATGGTAAAATTTGACCTATTCAGTTTATCTACGTATCTACTGGTTGGAAATATATCTTGCATTAGCTTTTGAATATTATGGTTAGGTAGTTTCTCAATAGATGATGTATGTATTGCTTATGTTTGCTCAATGTGAAATATGCTAAGCCTGAAACATTTTGTACAGTACTTTGACCTACTCAAGAACGTCCATTAGTAGCATTTGGATCACACATGGAAAATGCTAGGGATGATGATTTTACTATCTGAGATGACATGGAAGTATAAGTTACAGAGTTCGAAGCTATGATGATATTGATAAGGCTGCTAATGGCAAGACTGTTGAGACATCATCAAAAATTCTTACCCATTTATGTGGGGCTAAATTTAAAGCCGAGTTTCTAGAAAGGAGGTCGCAATGTAAAGGAAGATGATGTGCATGTGCAACCCCATGTCATTTCAAAGAACAAGCTACTATTTATCTTTGTTGCAGCTTGCAAGTTGAAAAAGATGAAGCATCAAACCCCGAAGTCCGGTGGCTCAATATCCTACGGCTAATGCATTTGGGCTCATGAAAGTAAAAACTGGTTACTTGGTTGATACATTTTCATAATAACATTAAGCATATCAGTGCATATCTTAATTCTCCTCTGTTGTTGTAGTTTGTCCATTTATATTTTTGTCTGATTTTCTGTAACATGTAATACTTGCATATGTAAGTGTTTTAACTAGTGACAAAATAGTTGATATGAATATTATGGCCATGTATGCTTATTTATTCTAATACCATGAAATTAATCTGTATTTAGTTTAATTTGCACATCAGCATATTAAAGTGCTAACTCTTTTTTTTTTCTTTTTTCTATAAATTGATTTTATTAGGGGCGCATAGTTGTGTCTTTCTTGCTTTAGGTTGAATTCAAGGGTCCTACGTGGCAAGTGTATTATCTGGGGTGGTTTCAGTACAAAATATGCCCCTGTATATTATTAAGGACGCCAGTTTTAAAGGCTTTTCTTCATTTGCCCCTCATTCTTTTAGGGGCAGCTTTATTTGATTATGTGTCCCTATTGTGAACAATTGTGGCTTTTGTAAACGTCTCTAATACTCTTGTTTATGGTAGCGTAGCCACTTCCTTCCTTACCACAACATCCACATTCACAACCTTTCCATCACCATGCAAATTTTCTTCCGTGAAAATCTCTTCCCAGTATTGCTCAAGCGTCATCTCATAAAACATGGACGTTTTCATTTGGTTCTTCAAACTCTCACCTTCCTTCACAAATATAAAAGGACAATACCATTTCCCCACCACCAAAGATGGAGAGAGATTAGTTTTTAAAGCAAATTCAACACTAGGCATTTACATTCTAAGGCTCGTGTTCATGCCACTTGCCTCTTATAGACAGTAGTGTGATGGCCTTGAACTGTATGCTTTCCAACCGTTTCTCCTCAAGAACCTTTGAGGAATTCCATCAAGCATTACCGACTCTGCACGAAATGTGTTGTTTTGAGGTATGATTTTGAGTTTTTGGTACACGTTTCTGTGATCAAATGGAGACGGTTTAATGTCATTTATGAAAGCACAGAGGCAAAATGTGCTCATGTCTTCCTCCTTTCAGATGTACATGTTTTTCTGTAAATTACCCAGTATTGTTATATGGGACATGTAGAATGAATATATGTCCAGAAAAAAAGTTAAATTAGATTTAAGTACAGTTCTTACCCTTTGTATCTTCCATGAGCCCTGTCAACATAATAATGGTTTGAGGACAAGGGCTTTCCGAGAGCTAGAATGAAATAAGCATCATCGCAATATGTCCTTTGATTTTCACCAATACCAGTAGTGTAGCGTACCTTGATCATCTTATTCTGAGGGAAAGGGGTATCACGCAACCTTGTAATGTTAAACAAACCAAAGAAACATGTTTTCTTCTCTTCTGCTTATGGATCTTCTATCACTAAAATTTCAGAGTTTGGTCCTTCCGGTGGCATCTCTGTTACAGCGCTTGGAGAGTTGTAGTAAAGCGAAAGACGTCTTGTTACATACATGTTTATTTTTCCTAGTAGAAATCAATTTCTGCTTTCATTCCGATAATTCTTTCAATGCATATTTATATAGTCCGAATATTCAGATGATGTTTTCAGTCGGTTTTTTCGTAGAGGAAGACTTCAAAATTGTGAATATAGAATTCCGGAAGACTTTCGAAGTCTTCCATAACATAACTTACGCTAACCAACCTCCATGATAACATCATCCGAATACTCAGTATATATATCTATACATAGAGAGAGAGTCCACTTATGTGGACTTTGTCCTGGAAGTGTTTATAAGTACACAACTCAACCAAGCATAATAGTCAAGATTAACTGCATGGAAGTGTTTATCACTAGGGCAAATGACATGTACCCAAATCCTCTATTCCCTCTGACCCAACCAGTTAAGACACTTAATTTCCAATTTTTTGCAATTAAATCTGTGGGCTTAATTACAAAATGTGAAAGTCAAGAGGTCCTGATTGGTTGGGTATAGAAGGACATATAATTTTAGGTACAGGGGATTTCATTTCGTTTCACCGCCCGATTAGAAGTTAGAAGTTTTGAAGGGGCAGGTTGCGATGTTGCGCACGGTACAGGTGAAATCAAAATAAATTAACAATTTATTTGCAGAATAGCCAAGATTAACTGCATGGAAACTTAACAATATTTGACGAGCTGACTTTTTCCTAGTACTAAAACCACAGTTTGAAATGAGAACAACCAATCGAATCTTGTTGATGGAAAATTACAGGGTTTTTCGATGGTTCAACGTATCATTTGGCAAGCTATAATGATTGTTTTTTTATATTTTTTGTCTAATTATAAAACAACGAGTGTGTAACCCGTTTGTTGCACACGTATTTTTTTAAAAAAATTTTACTATTACTGATTAAAAAAATAGCTTATTATGCATTATCTGATAATTCAACCGAACATACATTATATGTCAATTTTACTGAAAAAAATATTTGAAAAATTAATAAATGATTTTGGGTATAAATTTTTTAAAAATTTGGTGTATAATTTTATGTTATACATCTTACAGTTTATGCTTGAGAGTAAGCAATTTTTTTTTTGTTATTTTTACTTATTTAATCAAGTGATTTTTTGAAAATATATTACATTTTTAGTTCTATAATAGGTTTACGTAATGGACTCAAATGCAGATGGTAAGATAAAGCAAAGACGGAATTAGTAGAAAATTGATTAATTTAATACTATTTGTTATGTATTTAATAAGTTTTTATATTTCATTGAAAATTTAATTTTTCCTTTTCGTTGCAAACTGGATTTGTAAATTTTAAACTAATTTAGCAAATTAATTAGTATAGACAACATAATTATTATGAATATTTAACACTTTATAACTTCTAGTCAAATAAACTACATGTATGTAAAATGGAAAAAATTCAAAAGTGAGTTATCGAGAATATTCTTAATTTAAGTTGGAATCTGGGATTTAAAAGGCAGTCCTCAATTAAAAAATAATATATGTATATATATTTTATTAATATTGACATTTTATATTTACAAAAAATATCACAATAGATATTTTGAATTTTTATTAGATTTTTCTTTTCATAATGATTTGCCATAATATTTTAAGTTCTAAAATAATAATAATAATAATCAAATAGTAAGTTTAAAATATTTTATAAAAAGAAGGGTATCTTTATAAGTCATGACTTATTGTTGTTTATACACGGTATGTGTTATGTAACTTATATTTCTTTGAAGTAAAACAATACTTTTATTGTTCTTATTACTATGAGCAAGTGTTTTTGTTGAAATTGACATATTACAATTTTTTTAGATAAGTTATCAAATATTATTTAACTTATTTCTTTTATAATTATTAAATTGGAAAACATGTAATTAGTTAAAGTATATTGACTTAAGAGTAAATAATATGAATAAGTTGAGAAGGATTTTGTAAAAGATTGCGGAGATTTTAATGTAGAGTTATTTGAAGTTAAAAATAAAACCTTTGGACATTGTGTATGATAAATTTATTATATACATATACGGTTACAGTTAATTTACAATTTAACTTTGTTATTATTGTTTATGAATTTTAGAAAATGAAGAAGTCTTCCTTTTCATCTCAACAGTTTGGAGTCAATGGAATCAATGAATTTTAGAAAATGAAGAAGCGAGATGATGATTAGGGATAGAATCAATGGATGGTGGTGGGGAAGCCCTGAGATTTTGAACAAAAATGAGAGAAACCATTAAAATTGTGTTAAAGCTCAAGAGATGTCAATTACAATATATGGTTTTTATTAAATTGATCTGTGGAAACGTGGCAGCTCCATCTGTGCAATGAATTTTAATTGAGTACAACAAGAGTAGAATGCTCATTACTATTCATCAACCATACAAAATAAAAAAAATTCAAACATTTAAACTTAGATTGGATTTTTGCAGTCATACCACTATCAATGCATTGTTGTTAAAAATATTAATATTTTTAAAATTCTCAAAAAACGACAATGGGAAAAACATCAAACAGTGAGGAATTAAGTCTGGATTGGATTTTCGTACTTTATAAACATTGAAATGCATTAACAAATATCATACATGTGCATTTATGAAATTAAATATGTACCTTACATGGGAAAAATGATCTAATTGTTAACTGTTACTCTTTTATCTCTTTATTTCTGTTGAATTTTGTTGGAAGAGACAAAACTACCAAGATTATACTTGGTTACCAGTAAAATATATCATACATATGATTTTTGATTCACATGACTATTGGTGATTTATTCATACATATCAACATGAGTACAGCAAAATGGATCAATATAATTGAATAAGCTAGCAAAATAATGAAGCAAGCATCCTCTAAGTATACGCTCAGTCTATAAACAACAATGGAGCAAAAGATGGACAAAGCTGGTAAGATAAAAATAAGTACAAAAAAACATAGTAGCAAACTATACTATAGATTTAGTGCATGCATTATACTACAGATTTAGTGCATGCACTATACTACAGATTTAGTGCATTTGAATCGTGAAATTGAAAGATAGTCTACTGTAAAAACCCGTAACTTCCCCGGTGAGGAAAGCGCGGATAGTTCGAGAACAAGCCACATCATAACGCAGACGAAAGAACATTTCATTGTTTATTACAACAATACCATCGGAATACAAGAATAAACAGAGTATAAATGAATATTACACAGAAATATCAGAGATTTAAATTACATTTAAATACATAGCAGCGGAAAATAATACAAAATACAACTGGAGGAGATATACGGATATAAAGCTTTCCGGATATCATTCCAGCTGTAAACCAGGATCCTGTGAATATAAATCTGCAAAACCAAAACTACTAGCTGCCCATGTCAAAATAAAGGCACCCAGAGTTTAGGTTAAAACAATAAACTCCAGGTCAGTCTTGGGACTGGTGTGAGAACTAAAACAGTTATTAATCTTTATTTAAAGTCAGGTAAATCAAGGGAGCACGCCGTATAACACGGAACGGGTTTCCTCCCAAGAATATCAGTGCATAAAATAACAGCGCAATGCTAAATAAAGAACAATGAAGCTATTATAAGACTCAGTTCCCATCATACAATGCAACGCAAGCCGGAGGATAGGGTTTTTACCATATAGCCAAGAATGCTTGATACGTTTAAAACAAATCATTTGATACTATTATAAGTGTATAGTGTATAAAACAACTTCAAATCATAAGTATCAATCATAGACGGCATAAGCGCCCCATCCCACTATGTCGCCATATTAGGCTCTACAAATAAAACCGCAAATGTCACGTATTTGGAAGTTGGATTTTCATCTATGAACCGAGGCAAAAGATAGTCCTCAACCGACTCGAGACGCTCTAGCCCGTGTCTCAGGAACAGAACGCATCGTCCCTTGGAGCGACAGGGTCGATCCACCGATGTGGATTAAAATGCCTGAACACAGCGTTTCCCTGCCCTTTGGGGCGTAGGTGAGCCAACTAAATGACTCCATCGGACCTGGATCGTCTGATCAAACCGAGGCGCCTCGCAACAGCAACAACCACATAAGTCAAACTCGTCAGGACGTGTAAAACCACTGACGCCACTTTTTAGCTAGAAGGAAACGCATGCCCTCCCTGAGGTCCGTCTCCCGTTTTTGGTTCATACCGGGTGTGAAACTCGCGAAGTATACGTTACATAAAGCTACGCCACAAAGGCCATGCTTCGATCATCAACCACAAGACTTTGCTTTTCAACAGAAGCCTTGATCATTCGCCACTTAGGCATGTCACACAGGCAATTCACTCTATGCGTTAGATATCCATCAGTATATAACCCCTGAGCTCGTACGTATCAGAGAAGGGCGTTAAGCAAGAGAATAAATTCCCCGCCGCCAAACAGATATATATTTAATAGAAATCAATCACACAGACTAAAATCCAATGTCAGACACACAGTCCATTTACAAGTTTGTTTTGGGTCTGAACGAAACTGGAGGCACCTAGTACCCCGCATATCCATCGATCTCCAAGTACGTCTGGACGACCACCAACTGTTTCCATCTTCTTGGGTGTACAGCCCAATCAAGATCATCAGTAATTATCCAAACGACGTGAAGACCTCCGGTCTTCGACCACCCTCTTCATCTTCGACTTATCGTCGTATCAGTTATTCAGAATGGGATAAACCCGGTCTTTCCGAATAACTCGCGTATATTATAAACAAGTGTTACACAAACACAACATACGCCTCATTCCAATTCATAATATTCTTTTATTCCAATATTCTTATATTTTGGGAAAGGTTCCCATTAATTTTATCAAAGATAAATTCTTTAAATTTATTCTTTAATCTTCTTTGAATATCAATTCAAACTAGTCGGGATTAGCAAACCACACCGAAGTAATCATTGATTTTAATTTCCCAATCCCAAGCTATTCATCACATGAAGTAAAACTGGTAATACTTTATATCTAACACCACGGTGTTATCGGTAAATTCAATTACCATTTCACATTCAAATCTAATTAAAGATTTAACTATCGCCTAGAGTAAAACTGGTGATACTCCATTCTAACACCTTTCCAATCTAATTAAAGATTCATTAAAACTCCACTTAGTTTTAATCTTTAACTGGGTTAAAAAATCGGTGTCATTTAAAACACGGTTCACGATAAACCCAAAAACACATTCCATTAATTATCGAGTTAAAGAACAAGTGTTATTTAAAACACTATTCACGATAAACCCAAAAATCACATTTCAATTCCATTCCAATTAAATATTGTTTAATTGGTACACTTCATTAAATCTAAACAAGAAGGATTTAATCTTTTCTCAACTGGGTTCAAGAACAGTGTTAATGAAGACACCATTCACGACAAACCCACATCACATTTGATATTAAATACAAGGCTCTGAATAGAAAATATATCGGCTTATATTCAATATCAAATTCTACGACCAACAAATATCGTATTGGAAATAACGATATTAATATATCTTTCAAATTTCCCAAACAATATCTGTATAATCACGAATTCCAACATCGAAATATTCCAAAGACAATTTCGATTCAAATCCATTCCCACTTTATATATTGGAAATTCTGGTTATTTTCAAAACCATTTCAAATCCACTTTATTTATTTTAGAAATAAATAGAATTATAATTCTAGTTCAAAACTAGTTCATTTCGATGAAAATCTATTTTTATCTTTTCAAATATAGAGTTTTTCATCCCAATTTTTCCCAAATCATTTCTTATGATTTTACACAAATTATTGATATTTTTAATAATTTTATCAAGGCCCGTACAGTCGATTTCCATCAATGGCCATCGAACTGCACTTACAGCGACCTTTTCCAAATTTGATTTGGACATAATTCCAAATCCAACCGTTAGATTTCTAATTTCTAATATTCGTTAGAAAGCTCTTTTCGATACGAACCCAACGGTTCCGGTTTTAGGAGAATCCGACGATCGGATCTCCCGTAACATCCATTCGAAGTCAGTGGTCGAAATTCGCGAACTGCCGCGGCGCGGCGCGTTCTATTCAGGCCATTATATAATATATATAATATATACTTCATCGATTTCCTTTTAAAACGTGCTTTATAAATCGTTTTAAATTCATTTTCAAACCGGTTTAAACTTCATATTCCATTTCAAATCAAAATTGAATATTCCAATATAAATTCGTTTTAAATTCATTTCAAATCGATTTCAATTCAATTTCAATTCGAATTCATTTATATTCCATTTCAATTCGAATTCATTTATATTCAATTTCAATTCGAATTCATTTATATTCATTTTTCAATTCGAATTTCAATTCTTTTCGAAATATCAGATTTTGAAATCACTTTCGATATTCATTATAAAATGAATAAAATCGATATAAATATCGTTCACGTCAAAATGGCGTCAATCTAATCAATACGGCTTCATATATTCCTATTTTCAAATATTCTATTTCAAATATTTCTATTTCAAATATTTCTATTTAAATATTTCTTTTTCAAATATTTCTTTTTCAAATATTTATTTTTCAAAACTGGAATGAGGCCCAATCAATTACCATATAATGTTAGTTATATGGATTTTCTACAATACATGTATACAATAACAACAATGAATAATCAACCATCATCCAAAGTGCATTCTACATTGTATAAGCATCAAATATGAATATTCAACGCTTATAACAGTCTGTCAATCAATCGATCGACATACAACTAAACAATCGGGATTAGTGTACGTCAAATATTATCCCAATAACCGTGTGGGGTTTCAAACAATCAAACACAGATTTTATTTGTGTAGTTGGGCGATGTGTAAAATTTATCGTCCCAATCAATATCAGTCAAATGTGTGTATATAAACAAATCGTCCGATTTGTTTATTTTTATTTCATTTCATACACATTAAAAATTTTATTTTTAATTATAAAATATTTTCCACTATAAAATATTTTATTTCATTTCACATCACATCACACAATCAACTACACATCAAAATCAAACAAACAAGCATACAAGCCGTCCATGGTCTGTGGACGACGGGTGTCGGGTGCTACTAAACACCGTCTACATCCTAGTGTATATTTTAACTATAAATAAATTAAAAAGTGAGAAATTCTCACTAAATTGCTAATCCAATCCCACGACTCTTCTTATGAAGAAATCTTCGCCGTTCTTGCCTCTCGTCACTTTCTTTGCCCATATTCTCTACATATGTAAAAATCACATTTTTACTTCGCTATTCCATATATAAAAATCGAATTTTTACTTTGCTATTCAATATATAAAAATCGAATTTTTACTTCGCTATTCAATATATAAAAATCGAATTTTTACTTTGCTATTCAATATATAAAAATCGTATTTTTAATCTTCTACTAATATAAAAATCATATCTTTATACTTTCTATATTATAAAAATTATATTTTTAATATTTCTATAATATAAAAATAACATCTTTAATCTTTCTATAGTATAAAAATCATATTTTTAATATTTTTCAAAGATCATACCTTTTAAAGTCTAAAAATCTCGCCTTTTATTATTTATTTCATTCCAATAAAGATCGCATTTTTATACTAGAAACAAACGAACAAAAATTGAATTTTTATACTAGAATATATAATAAAAACTCACATCAGCCGCCCGAAGGGGGAGGAGGGTCCATCGGCCGGTGGCAGAACAGGTGGTGGCGGCGAATCGGGTTCACGCGTGGAGGGGGCTGAGGGGTCTCTGCGGTGGCGCGCTAGAGGTAGTGGGACTGCGATGACGATTTGGTGGCCAGAGGGGTTTGGGTTCGGGGGCGTCGCGATTCTTCGATGGAGGGGGGGTCGAGGGGGGAGTTGCGGAGGGAGGGGAGGAGGATGGAGGCGGCGCGCTCGTCGGTGGAGTGGCGAGGTGGGCGGCGACCCCCAGGAGCGGCTCCGTCGATCTTCCCTCTCTCGTTTTTTTTACTGAAATCGATTTCAATGGTGAATGGAGAGAGTAAAAGGGGTAGGGAGTGTTTTATTATATATATTTAATAATTAAATATTATTATTTTTCTTCCTATAAGTTGACTTTTAATTCGACCACAAAACGAAGCCCACCGCCTGTTGTCCCTAGCATTTTACCCCCATTCCGAACACAATGGGATATGTATCGTAGGCTGATTCGACCGTTTCGACCAGTTTCCGTTAAAATCAACGTACAACTCTATATATTGAACTTGAACGCACATTTCAATTTACTGGGGCCACATACTAACTCGAAAAATTCCAGAAAAATATTTTCTAGCTTCGTATTGACGATACGGTCCTAACAAAACTAATTTCGTGGAATTCTGAGACCGTTTGAAAAATGGCCATTTTCCAATCGATTAAAATCAACTGAAACTGGTCAAACACGTTTTCCTTTGCCACGCTCACATATTGAATCGAAAAATTATGAAATTTGAAACCTAGCAATAACTAGACATCCCGGATCCAACAAAAGTGGTTTCGTCGAAATCCGAGGTCGTTTGCAAAATGGCTATTTCTAAGGGCCTGAATTCCACAGCGACCATTCAGAATTTTCATTTGGACATATCTTTTGATTCCCGCTATGAAATCTCAATTTTTCGGATTCGTTGGAAAGATATTCTCAATTAGATTCTATTATTTTTGGTTTCACTAAAATCCGGTTTATTTTGCACCCGGTATGTTCAATTGAAGTTTGAAATCGAATTATCGAACTACCGCGGCATTTTCAATTCCTTTTATAAATATAAATAAATATTTATATTCTATCGTCGATCTATATAAATATATACGTTCGAATTATATCTAAAATAAATTTCTCGTCGATATTATTTAAAATGGAATATTTTAAATATTCAAAATTCACTAAAATTGCCAATTTAAAAATTTTAAACTGGCCCAGATTTCCGGGTTATTACAATCTTCCCCACTTAAAACTTTTCGTCCCCGAAAAGGAACGAAGTCGGAAGTTGTTTAACTAATCAACTCAACTTCCATAGTTTTCACTACGGCTTAAGATCTTCAACTTTTCAGTTTCTAAGAACTTTTCAAATTTTTCAAAAATTTGGCTAACACCCTAAATTTTCGAAAAATTTCGCCATAACCTCCCCTGCACTGGGAGCACGGGAAAATCCCGAAATTGCCATACAGGCCTTCTGATCTCAAAAAGAAAAAGAATAAGCCAAGTGGCTAGCCAGTCGGCTCATAAAATCATCATCACCCCAAACAAAACAGTAAATTATGGTAAACATGTACCTATTTGTCAGGCAAACAATTTTATTCTTCTGCTCTAGCCTCTTTACTATGACCTGTTCAATGTAAGTACATGTATATGCAAGAAAATGCGACCAATTTTCAATACAATTCAATATTTGATACAATTAGGTGTAATGGTTCAAAATTATCCAACAAATAAACAAACAACACAAACATCAATCAATTAGTGGATTAACGTTTCAAATTCATAATTTTGATACATATACATATACAGAAAATCATGTTTTTGATGCTAATTCACAACGATAAGCCCTATCTAATTTCGGTTCTCACACCAGTCTAATGGAAATATAGAAATCTCACTTTCGTTACTCGAAAATAAATACTGGCGACGGTGCCCCATCACCAGAATTATCCCCGGGCAACTAGAATATGATTCTATAACTATCCAGTATATTAAAACTTCGAATACACGTTTGCAAGACGCATATGCAAAATCAACTAGAGTATGATTCTAGAAGGAAACACATGCCCTCCCTGAGGTATGTCTCCCGTTTTTGGTTCATACCGGGTGTGAAACTCGCGAAGTATACGTTACACAAAGCTATGCCACAAAGGTCGTGCTTCGATCATCAACCACAAGACTTTGCTTTTCAATAGAAGCCTTGATCATTCGCCACTTAGGCATGCCACACAGGCAATTCACTCTATGCGTTTGATATCCATCAGTATATAACCCCTGAGCACGTACGTCTCAGAGAAGGGCGTTAAGCAAAAGAATAAATTCTCCGCCGCCAAACAGATATATATTTAATATAAATCAATCACACAGACTAAAATCCAATGTCAGACACACAGTCCATTTACAAGTTCGTTATGGGTCTGAACGAAACTGGAGGCACCTAGTACCCCGCATATCCATCGATCTCCAAGTACGTCTGGACGATCACCAACTGTTTCCATCTTCTTGGGTGTACGACCCAATCAAGATCATCAGTAATTATCCGAATGACGTGAAGACCTCCGGTCTTCGACCACCCTCTTCATCTTCGACTTATCGTCGTATCAGTTATTCAGAATGGGATAAACCCGGTCTTTCCTAATAACTCGCGTATATAATAAACAAGTGTTACACAAACACAACATACGCCTCATTCCAATTCATAATATTCTTTTATTCCAATATTCTTATATTTTGGGAAAGGTTCCCATTAATTTTATCAAAGATAAATTCTTTAAATTTATTCTTTAATCTTCTTTGAATATCAATTCAAACTAGTCGGGATTAGCAAACCACACCGAAGTAATCATTGATTTTAATTTCCCAATCCCAAGCTATTCATCCCATGAAGTAAAACTGGTAATACTTCATATCTAACACCACGGTGTTATCGGTAAATTCAATTACCATTTCATGTTCAAATCTAATTAAAGATTTAACTATCGCCTAGAGTAAAACTGGTGATACTCCATTCTAACACCTTTCCAATCTAATTAAAGATTCATTAAAACTCCACTTAGTTTTAATCTTTAACTGGGTTAAAAAATCGGTGTCATTTAAAACACGGTTCACGATAAACCCAAAAACACATTCCATTAATTATCGAGTTAAAGAACAAGTGTTATTTAAAACACTATTCACGATAAACCCAAAAATCACATTTCAATTCCATTCCAATTAAATATTGTTTAATTGGTACACTTCATTAAATCTAAACAAGAAGGATTTAATCTTTTCTCAACTGGGTTCAAGAACAGTGTTAATGAAGACACCATTCACGACAAACCCACATCACATTTGATATTAAATACAAGGCTCTGAATAGAAAATATATCGGCTTATATTCAATATCAAATTCTACGACCAACAAATATCGTATTGGAAATAACGATATTAATATATCTTTCAAATTTCCCAAACAATATCTGTATAATCACGAATTCCAACATCGAAATATTCCAAAGACATTTTCGATTCAAATCCATTCCCACTTTATATATTGGAAATTCTGGTTATTTTCAAAACCATTTCAAATCCACTTTATTTATTTTAGAAATAAATAGAATTATAATTCTAGTTCAAAACTAGTTCATTTCGATGAAAATCTATTTTTATCTTTTCAAATATGGAGTTTTTCATCCCAATTTTTCCTAAATAATTTCTTATGATTTCACACAAATTATTGATATTTTTAATAATTTTATCAAGGCCCGTACAGTCGATTTCCATCAATGGCCATCGAACTGCACTTACAGCGACCTTTTCCAAATTTGATTTGGACATAATTCCAAATCCAACCTTTAGATTTCTAATTTCTAATATTCGTTAGAAAGCTCTTTTCGATACGAACCCAACGGTTCCGATTTTAGGAGAATCCGACGGTCGGATCTCCCGTAACATCCATTCGAAGTCAATGGTCGAAATTCGTGAACTGCCGCGGCGCGGCGCGTTCTATTCAGGCCATTATATAATATATATAATATATACTTCGCCGATTTCCTTTTAAAACGTGCTTTATAAATCGTTTTAAATTCATTTTCAAACCGGTTTAAACTTCATATTCCATTTCAAATCAAAATTGAATATTCCAATATAAATTCGTTTTAAATTGCTCATTTCAAATCGATTTCAATTCAATTTCAATTCGAATTCATTTATATTCAATTTCAATTCGAATTCATTTATGTTCAATTTCAATTCGAATTCATTTATATTCATTTTCAATTCGAATTCATTTATATTCATTTTTCAATTCGAATTTCAATTCTTTTCGAAATATCAGATTTTGAAATCACTTTCGATATTAATTATAAAATGAATAAAATCGATATAAATATCGTTCACGTCAAAATGGCGTCAATCTAATCAATACGGCTTCATATATTCCTATTTTCAAATATTCTATTTCGAATATTTCTATTTCAAATATTTCTTTTTCAAATATTTATTTTTCAAAACTGGAATGAGGCCCAATCAATTACCATATAATGTTAATTATATGAATTTTCTACAATACATGTATACAATAACAACGATGAATAATCAACCATCATCCAAAGTGCATTCTACACTGTATAAGCATCAAATATGAATATTCAACGCTTATAACAGTTTGTCAATCAATCGATCGACATACAACTAAACAATCGGGATTAGTGTACGTCAAATATTATCCCAATACCCGTGTGGGGTTTCAAACAATCAAACATAGATTTTATTTGTGTAGTTGGGCGATGTGTAAAATTTATCGTTCCAATCAATATCAGTCAAATGTGTGTATATAAACAAATCGTCCGATTTGTTTATTTTTATTTCATTTCATACACATTAAAAATTCTATTTTTAATTATAAAATATTTTCCACTATAAAATATTTTATTTCATTTCACATCACATCACACAGTCAACTACACATCAAAATCAAATAAACAAGCATACAAGCCGTCCATGGTCCGTGGACGACGGGTGTCGGGTGCTACTAAACACCGTCTACATCCTAGTATATATTTTAACTAGAAATAAATTAAAAAGTTAGAAATTCTCACCGAATTGCTAATCCAATCCCACGACTCTTCATATGTAGAAATCTTCGTCGTTCTTGCCTCTTGTCACTTTCTTTGCCCGTATTCTCTACATATGTAAAAATCACATTTTTACTTCGCTATTCCATATATAAAAATCGAATTTTTACTTTGCTATTCAATATATAAAAATCGAATTTTTACTTCGCTATTCAATATATAAAAATCGAATTTTTACTTTGCTATTCAATATATAAAAATCGTATTTTTAATCTTCTACTAATATAAAAATCATATCTTTATACTTTTTATATTATAAAAATTATATTTTTAATATTTCTATAATATAAAAATAACATCTTTAATCTTTCTATAGTATAAAAACATATTTTTAATATTTTTCAAAGATCCAACCTTTTAAAGTCTAAAAATCTCGCCTTTTATTATTTATTTCATTCCAATAAAGATCGCCTTTTTATACTAGAGACAAACGAACAAAAATCGAATTTTTATACTAGAATATATAATAAAAACTCACATCAGCCCCTCGAAGGGGGAGGAGGGTCCATCGGCCGGCTGCAGAACAGGTGGTGGCGGCGAATCGGGTTCAGGCGCGTGGAGGGGGCTGAGGGGTCTCTACGGTGGCGCGCTAGAGGTAGGGGGACTGCGATGACGATTTGGTGGCCAGGGGGGGTTTGGGTTCGGAGGCGTCGCGATTCTTCGATGAAGGGGGGGGGGGTCGAGGGGGGAGTTGCGGAGGGAGGGGAGGAGGATGGAGGCGGCGCGCTCGTCGGTGGAGTGGCGAGGTGGGCGACGACCCCCAGGAGCGGCTCCGTCGATCTTCCCTCTCTCGTTTTTTTACTGAAATCGATTTCAACGGTGAATGGAGAGAGTAAAAGGGGGACGGAGTGTTTTATTATATATATTTAATAATTGAATATTATTATTTTTCTTCCTATAAGTTGACTTTTAATTCGACCACAAAACGAAGCCCACCGCCTATTGTCACTAGCGTTTTGCCCCCATTCCGAACATAATGGGATATGTATCGTAGGCTGATTCAACCGTTTCGATCAGTTTCCGTTAAAATCAACATACAACTCTATATATTGAATTTGAATGCACATTTCAATTTACTAGGGCCACATACTAACTCGAAAAATTCCAGAAAAATATTTTCTAGCTTCGTATTGACGATACGGTCCTAACAAAACTAATTTCGTCGAATTCTGAGACCGTTTGAAAAATGGCCATTTTCCAGTCGATTAAAATCAACTGAAACTGGTCAAACACGTTTTCCTTTGCTACGCTCACATATTGATTCGAAAAATTATGAAATTTGAAACCTAGCAATAACTAAATATCTCGGATCCAACAAAAGTGGTTTCATCGAAATCCGAGGTCGTTTGCAAAATGGCTATTTCTAAGGGCCTGAATTCCACAGCGACTATTCAAAATTTTCATTTGGACATATCTTTTGAATCCCGCTCTGAAATCTCAATTTTTCGGATTCGGTAGAAAGATATTCTCAATTAGATTCTATTATTTTTGGTTTCACTAAAATTCGGTTTATTTTGCACCCGGTATGTTCAATTGAAGTTTGAAATCGAATTATCGAACTACCATGCCATTTTCAATTCCTTTTATAAATATAAATAAATATTTATATTCTATCGTCGATCTATATAAATATATACGTTCGAATTATATCTAAAATAAATTTCTCGTCGATATTATTTAAAATATTTCATTTTAAATATTCAAAATTCACTAAAATCGCCAATTTAAAAATTTTAAACTGGCCCAGATTTCCGGGTTATTACAATTATGCTAGAGACAATCCTATATTTGGAATTTGTGAAACTAAAAGATTTTGACATTTTCAGGACTTCCACCTTGCGTACATTGCTTTAACCTGAAAGAAAAGAACACTTCAGCATTAGAAACATCCAAAATTAGAGAAATAAAATTTGGCAGGTTGGTAGAAACCGTGAAGTAGGATGTAAGTTAACTTAAGACTCTCGTCTTGAAAATAGAAGTAAATCAGGCCCAGTGGGCTAGCTACTGTTAAGCCAATTTTGAGAAATAAGCTTGCTACATAGGTAAAAATCAGTAAGACATTATCAATGTCCATGGAAATATGATTGAATTTTAAAAAAAAATAGAGCAGCTATTGAAATTCTGAACTGTGATAACATACCTGAAAAAATCAATCAATGACAACCAATGTTAATTAGATGTTAAAGAAATATTGCTGATCCATTTGAAACTAAACCTAGTGTTGGTTAAGTTCAATTATGATAAATTTATAATGAGCACAATGAGCTTTGATAAAACGAAGAACCCATTCCATTTTGGTTCAGATCTTCAATTCCATCAGGATGGTTCGTATAGCTTACCAAAATTTAGATATGTATAATGATATAAGTCCAAAAGAGGAATGGGCAGAAAATTCCAAATTACATAAGTTAATTGACGGATACGGGATACCCAAATGTCCAGCTAGCCAACATTAACGGAACCTTGCTACTGCAGTGACTTATTTTGTATATATGCATGAAACATATATTCTGATCAACTAATATGTTTGGCTGTTGAAAAGAATGTTTAAACAATTACTACAGACCTTGTATATGTATGACTGATACAGGTACTAATGTAAATAACTATACATTGGATCTATTAGCATTACTAAATAAAATTAAGAACGTACTACAACTAAAAATTAGTTCTACTTAAAGTGCAATCAAATTTACTAGTTCCATGTGTATTACAGTTGATTCACAAATGAAATGTCATTTCATGTCTGCTTGAACTTGTTGCTTGGAATTTCCCTAGCAAAAGATTAGTTGAATAGCCTGCAAGTTATATTTAACAAACAAAATAGTAATGTGACAATTATAAAAATATCAAATGTACAATAATAAATAAAAGGTGCAAAATAAATACTAAAATAATGGATTATACCCTTATATTTCAATTTGCAGTTTCCTTGGGAACCCAACACTTTTCTCAAATTCTACAAAGACCTACCTTTTTTGTTTACCATTTTTTCAAGCACCAATTCAAATATTAGACAATTTGATAGCTACTTCTTTCGATAGAACTTCAATAATTAAAAAAGCACTTACACTCAAATACGCTTCAGTTAGGATGATTAACAGGTTATCTAGCCATAAAATTAAGCTAAGATGAAGTCTCGTCATTGGCATACGTTTTGAATTTGGTGGAGCTAGGATTGATATTTATCTTCTTACCCATTAAAGCCAGCAAAGGTGGAATGGAAACCAAGGAAAAAAGTAACAAAAATGGCAGTAAAGTAATATAATGTGTGTTTTCTTATAAGCAAGCATATATACTAAAGGGCAAGCCAAGGCTTGAATTCAGTGATTACCATTAAAATTTTTCACTTAAATTATTTTAATCAACATTAAGAAATACAGTAAAACAGTTAGGAGCAGATGAAAACACAATTACAAATTCGTAAATGGCAAGTTCTCTTCTTTCCAATGGAGTTCGAAGGTAAGTAAGGCAACAACAACATGAATATTTTCCAAATTGGCAATTATAACCTGATTATGTCAATAACGTAATTTTCTGCTTCAAAAATAAAATTGCAAAAATAATGCATAAATTTTCAAGAAGTAACCCAAAATAATTTATGTAGTACGTGCATATTTAGATATGAAAAGAAGCTGATGTTTCGAGTTAATACTCTTGAAGCATATAACGCATGAGACTTCTGAGTACAAATTTGGTGTTATGTTCAACTACCACCTAGTTAAAAATTACTTCGTCGGTCTAAAAAGTAAATGTACAAAGCCTCAATGATTTTAGTAGGTTTGATCTTATGATTTTAGTGTTTTGCTATAATACTTAGGCAACTAAAAGCAAACTTCAAACAGGCAAAAATGTGTATAATATAAAATATCACTTTAAATATGAAACCAAATATTCAGATAGCATGATTTAGTATAACACTTGAAAGTTATCGTATCCATGTTATTATTTGAGAAAATACTTATTCAGACATTTAGTATAATACGTGAAAGTTATCGTAAACATGTTATCATTTGAGAAAATCCTTATTAAACTTTTGATGATAAAATGCAAAATATTAAACATGCAAACCGTTTACATAGGATAATTTGAAACAAAAGAAATTCCTTTTTTTTCCTGTAAAATTGGTGATTATGTCCCAAGTCTAATAAGGAATGCATTAGTTTATACATCTGTACAAATAGTTCATATGTGCGTACTTTTAAATGAAAAGAGAAAAAAAAGCATAAACATAAGAAACTAACAGGTATAGAAAGAAAACATTCTTAATAAACAACATAAACCCAACCTCTATGTGTACAGTAAATTGACAAAAATTTGCGAGAAAGCTTATTCACATAGTAAAAATACTTCTTTATAACCGAGGCATGTATTACTTATGCTATGTTGTAAATTAGGCTGTTGATACCAATTTAGTTGAATATATAATAAAAAAAGATTGATTAAATAAATTTTAAGAAAATGGAAATTTTGTTGAATGTATAAGAAAGCGTACTATTTGTATGGCAGAGGAAAATTAAAAAGTATACGGAAACAATAGAAATTTCATGGCATGCAACACTATAAACAGGTAGGAAACGGTGACAAAAACCTATATGGAGAGTGAAGATCGAAGGAAGAAAAACGTACAACAAATAGTTAAAAAATATATTTCTAATAGTATAATATAGATAAAGCGCACGCTTTTATAGTTTCCGAAAAACATATAGATGATTGGGATATAATCGGCTAAATATTTAAGGAAAAAAAATTAAACCATGCATGGTATTCAAATATGATCAATTATGATTTTCAGCTTACAGTAATAGGAAATAATGAAGCAAACAACTCCTAAGTCTGCTCATTTTAAACATAAAGCACATGCCTTTGCAGTTTCCAAAAAATATATAGATGATTGGGACATAATATTGACAAAAAATCATTTCTAATAGTATAATATAGGTAAAAGCACATGCTTTTGAAATTTCCAAAATAGTATATAGATGATTGTGATATAATCGGCTACACATGTAAGAAAATTTATTAAACTATAAATGGTAGAATTCAAATACGATCAATTATGATATTCATCATATGGTAATAGAAAATATTCAAGCAAACTGAAATTAGTTCTAATGACGACATTGATTAATTATGAACCAATAAAAGCTGCATCCTGAAAGAATGTATGTACCTAAAGGACGAAAAGAGAATCTATTAAAAAAATCCACATGGAGGTAAATTGGAAGTAGATCTCACAAAAACGAATTGACATTAAATTGAATCCTATATACTGTAGTAAATAAATAACAGTTAGACAACAATGTTAGCCTAATCATGATTTATAAAACATCTCCCCTCTTTGGATGCCATTCAAATATTATAGACAAATATATTAGTCAACATATCATTTTCCATTTTAAGATGAATTGACCGAAAGAATAAATAATTCACATTAAAATGAATCCTAGACATACAATACAAATAACAAATTAGAAATTGATGATAGTCTGGCCATGAATTATGAATCATATGTCCACTTTGGTCCTCATTCAAATATTGACCACTATATTATTAGTCCGTACAATACCGCTTGTACAATTATTTATTTAGATCTTTCAAGTTGTATGCATACCTACTTTCAGATGTAAAATACATGCACAGTATGCTTCTAAATTTTATTATGTACCTATATGCAAGTACAGAGGGTTTTGACTTGTTTAAGTTTTATTACTCAGGACAAATATCATTGATCATATTATTATAGGTCAGAAGGATGCACAATCTAAACATATTTACTTTCACAGTAGTTAAAATTTACATAAAGGACCATTATATATATTTTCTAATAACTATTTCACACACACAGAGATTCAATGATCCTAGTAAAAAAAATCACCAGCAGATTTAATAATCATTAAGTTTCGTCTCATCTCTTATCCTTGTTTAGATGCCATTGGTAATTTGGCAACATGCCGTTTTCTATGCCATGTCACCTTTTGCAGATAAACTATATGATTTACTTGTATTTTTGTATTAACCGTTATATATGTAAAGTGATCCTAAAAAAATTGAAGGACCGAATGGAAGGTTTAAGAAAATACTATAGCACCCATGATCCTATAAATATAATTCTACATTTAACCATACTAAAATCGACAAAGATATTGTTGGAAATTTAACCCTACAATTTCCAAAGCATAGCCTGTCTTAAATGAAGATTATAGGATTTGTTTCACTATGAAGATCACAAATGGTTGCTAGAATTTTGAAATCAAGAAAAAAACACTTGGATTTATGAGAATTTGGAAAATAAAAGAAGCATTTGCTTACAAATAACTGAATATGGATGAATTACTTGCATGTTTATAATATCAGTAAAAAATATCTTAAATAACATGAGAAATAAATTTGATTTTCTCAACTCAAAAGAATGTGTAATATTACTTGATTTGCGAGATAAATTTTCTCAAGTAGTAATAACAAGTTCATGCCACTTCTTTAGCTATTTATATCTTTCAGAGTATATGCTGCAAAAAATATTTTTACAAATACCTAAATATGGTCAAAAGGGGAAAAGTAAGAAAAATAAAAATATCATTTTTTGCGTTGACTAATCCAAATCAAATAGTACATATTGGTTTTGATATTATTATGTACAAAGAATGAGTAGGTAATTATCGATTTTGTAAAATGAAAATACACAAAGTAGCCCTGTCATTAGCCGACAAACATGAGGATAAAGTTTCAAAAAAAGCAGTTGTGTAAAATGAAAATAGGAAACATCGTAATAGTATGCACAGAAAATACTTACCTCATCGTTGCCTTCCCTTTTCTGCAAGGTCTAAAACAGAGTAATCAAAACTTCTCTTTCACTCCCCCACTGCATACACAGCAAAGTCTAAAGTTTAAAACAAAATTTATGGCAGGTTAGTGGCACATAAGAATGCTAACGCCCAGCAATTCGGACAAACATTCCGTCCACAATAAGTTCCTGTGATTTCATACTACTTCCGAACCATCTAATAGATAACAAATTAAATTCAAGTACAGAAAAGACAATCCAAAAATAAATAAAAATATACATATAATTTAATAATGCAGAAAAGAATAATAAGAAATAACTACGTCACTGACAATGATTGTATTTTTTTACTTAATTTATTCTCGATATGTTAGCAGATGTAGAAGGTGTAGTTCCACGCACCCCCATCCAAGGTAAAAACACCAAATAACATCCATAATAAACATGATAGCATGTGCTTCTCTACTTAAAGGTTGTAGACCTACTTCATGTTTATATTACCTCTCGGTTGATAAGGTTCCCAACAACAGCAATACCGTCTCAGATTCAATCAAACATGATAAAGGAAATTATAACAAAATTTCAAGTACCTGATGTGATAGCAGAAATTAGATTACAGAGTAAAAAGTTTTTACGTTATAATAAAAGTTGTGATACATATTCCTATACATCTCAATCCGTAAGGGTGACATCAAAGCCAGGATATAACAGTGTAGCGCCTGATCCAAGCTGCATGCATGATTAATTTTAAATAATATCGCTGAAGTTGAATTTTTGTTTTATTATGCCATTACATTTCTCTTAATTTTAAGAAAATAGCACCATCACTTTTGAAACATTTCGGACATTGGAAAGGAGAATATATGTATATAATATATCGAGTTTAGACTGTATATAAAAAAGGTCATCAGTACCCGATACAAAAAAAAACATAAAATGATGTACAAAACTTTTGTTAGAAAATTAGAGAGCAAATAAATGACCATGGGAAATAAAAGTGAATAGAAACTCAAATTTCTAATAATACAGACCATTAAATCTATTATATGAATTATCTAATAAGAAAAAAAGACTGCTACATAAAGCAATTAAAAAAAAGGGAATGCAATTTACCTAGTTAAGGCATCATGCCTCCATCAACTGCAGCTGATAATAGGAAAGCATGTTTCAGAAGAAAAACATTGCAGGTTTCTACGATGCTTTGCATATGATGATACGATATTTTACTGCAGTACCATTACTAATCTATGTTCAGAGAAGCTCATGGTGGATAATTGGATATATTTGTAAGTAATTAATGGATAGAAAGAATGCAAGGTACGTCTATACTGTATAAATGTAGCTATAAGAAATACACAATAACCCCCCAGATCTAGCTCAAATACACAGGCAAATTAAGAAGAAATAAATTTACCTGTAAAGACTGCCATATCCACTCTTCCAATCTTCGCAGAAGTTGAGTTAATGACTTAATTGCCTGTCAATCGTCAAATAACAATAAAACTTAGTCCGAAAATAGTATACAATTACCAATAATTTATGACACACTGGAAAATTTCAACCCATAATATTTATTACCTGATAGTTCATTATGTCATTCCATAATATTAAGGAGAATATCCTCCTTCTCAGAATCAGTTGTAAAAATAATTTTTGTTCCCTTACGCCTTGATTCTTCCAAAGTTCGACTCTTTTTGCCGTACATCATGTCGACAGTGCCATGTCTTCTTAATTGGAGCACTGATCCATTATCTGAAGTAGCAACATCGATGGTAATTCTGATGGGATGCTTTCTGCTAATCAGAATCGATTTCAGATCGTATCGATCCACTGAGTAAGGATTGAAACTTTAGGGCTTGGAAGTAAAGAGGATGGGTAAAAATAACTTTAAATATGGGGTTTGAAACTTTAGGGCTTGGTAGTAAAGAGGGATGAGAAGGTTTGAAACTTTAAGGCTTCTTAGTAAAGAGGGATGGGTGAGATCATTACTTAGCGTAGACGGAAGCAACATCGGGTGGAGAAACCATGGCCAGGACAACCCTGAGATTAGGATATTTTGTTGAAACTGAATCTCGTTTATTTAACCCTAAATGAAAAATAAGGGTTAGGCGTGAGATAGAATTCGCTATACGGAGACGATTCGTTTCTAAATACACGTGGCAGTCTAAGATTTAGGTAAAATGATAGAAGAGGTAATATTCGGATCTGTAGGATCTGTAATATATTTATTAGTATTGTTATATTATTTTGATTTAATAAAAGTATCTCTAGAGTTTTAAGGAGAATTAAGGAGAATTGAGATAATTAAGAAGATTAAGGAGAAAGCTAGAAATTCTCCTGCTTTACTATTATTTAATAGATTATAGGTATAATACTACTTATAGTTGATATGTTGACATGTAAATAAACCGTTATTGATTGATAACAAATACTAATTAAAAAATCATATAACAATTAACTCAATACAAAACCACATTTTCTGTTTTTTTTTCATAATAAAAGAATATCAGGTCGATAACGGTTTCTAAAATGTATACTAATAATATATCATATTGCTCAAAAATGATAATATAATTTAATAATTTGGTGGCAAATGTTATGAAATTGTTTGTTAAATCGATTACTTGAAAAAGTGAAAAAAAAAAGAACCAAAATTTTTTTGGTTCTCAAATTCGAAGAACTATATGGGTTAAGGGATGTTGGTTTATAGGTTTTGATGGATTGGTAACACATGCACAAGGTTATTCATTTTGAAAACCGTAGGGTTTCAATGCCCAAGGTTAACCGTGGTCAAAACGTGATTTGATCGGGTATTCAAAACAGTTAGCAAAACATTTTTCAAACTTGTTAAAATGTATATTTAAAGAAATGAAAAGTTTATCCATTATATCATACTTTCTCTTGCTACGAAATCATCTCTTAACCTCTAATATTTTTCGTTTCAACCTCCGAATAGCCTTGACAACGATAAAGTTATCAAAAACGATTAATAAAGGTGGTCAAATTCAACTTTTTAGTAATTGGAGCTACTTAGAGCACTACAAGAAAACAATGATTTTGCAGTGGAAAAATCCATCGTTAAAGGCCTATTAGCAACGGATTTGCACCTGAATACGGCTATCGTTAAAAAACACGTTGGTATTTTAGGCACAATTTTGCGATGGAAATTAACGTCAATTCTCCATCACTTAACCTTCATTATCCGATATATTATCATTTCATTTAAAAATATTTCACCGACGTTTTTCCGACGGATATATATAACATAATTAAAACATTAAATAATTTTTCGTTGTTAAATGCACGCTATTTAGCAGGGGATTACCGAAGGAAAATATATAACAAACATTTTGCATTCGTTATCCATTCGTAAATCCTAGCTATATAGCGACGGATTACCGATGATCGTATCTAACAACATGCATACATCCCTTTACTATCATTCGGTAAACCGTCGCTATCTTTAAAATTTCAGTTTCTGCTTAGCATCGTTTTAGTGTCGATTTTGATAAAAAAATCCGTCGGTATTCCCTTTCTATTATGTTTGTATATTGTTTTTTTTGTTGTTTTTCCAGCAATCGTCGCTAGGAGTCGATAGTATTATATATATATATATATATATATATATATATATATGCATACACATAAAATGAGCGACATTAACAAAAAAGCAAATGCAATTATTAGATTTTTATCACAACAATATTTTTTGATTAGAGCTAATATTCTGTACAAAAAAGAATATCGTCCACAATCATCCATCAATTCATACATACACTAGACTGAATTATGACTAACAAAACTATTTTGCTAGTGCTAGTGGTATTCCATACAAAAATATCATCCTTACTCATAATACCTGTACAAAAAACCACATAAAAGAAGCATTTACAACAAAATAAATCCAACTACCATACCCGAGTAACACATGAAGATGACGATGGCGAAGGATCTTCATAATCAGATTCATCATTTCTTTGAAGCATTGTCATTACTTGTTTCGTTTGTGCTTGAAAGTTTTCTCTCTCTGCTTTTTGTTGTTGTAACGACCCAAGAATTTTCGGCCTAAAAAATCGACATAAATACCTTTACCGTAACTCATGCCGACCTTCCAAACATCGAAAACACTAGAACGTTATAGAAAGAATTTAGAGGGTGAGATAAGAAATAAATAAATATTAGAATAGAAGAAGGAGAAGAAGAACCAACACAACACAGAATTAGAGTCTCACATCGCAGTGGAATAAAATATAATATAGAAATAAATCCTTATTGAGAGCTTTCACAAATACTTACAGTATCAGAGTACATCACACAACGGGACAGTTATAATAATATGTTCCCATATACAACACACAGCGGAATAGTAGTTATATAACATCATACGTCTGAACATCTCCATCTCGTCTCTGGACTTCACAGCATTTGATAACCTGAACCTGTATACCCGGGCTAACCCGAGCACAAAACACCGGGTCAGTCTGGTGAACCAGAGTGAGTAAAACTCGCACGGTATTAAGGGTATAACACAACTTGATTTTAAGGTTCAAAATCTTTTCGAAAGAAAAGGATAATCGTAAGACCAAATCCACACATAAATACGGATAGTTTTTACATTACGATAACCCAAAACGTCTTTGAAATCAATATCTTTTCTGATATTATAACGATGTCTAAATACAAGTAGATATCATTCTATCGGAACGCTTGCATCTCGTGCTCCACATATATAGTATACAAACAAAAACCACGGGCGCTTATTGGGGATTGGATTCCAACCATGACAAGGTATGAGACCACCTACCGATAGTGTATCTCTAGAGGGGAATACACCGGGTTCAACAAGAACGTCTTGCAACCCGACCCACACATGACCGACCACTCATTTCACTTGAGTGTATCAAATGTATATCACCAACGGTTGGGCTCAAACCACCGTTTCCCGAAAAGGGACAGCATCGAAATAGAATAAAGAATGAAGTGGATTTTCTCTAGGTGATTATACACCCTAATGGGAGCGACCCACATAGCCATGCTGCCTGCCCGATTTTTTTCATCTCCTGGTTGTGAGGCTTGAGGCTTAAATTTTCTTTTGAACACCTGGCCACCATTCACTTTGAATGTCACATCGTCAAATCCGTCAAGTCACTAATTGACGTCCACAAATATACTCTAGGTATAAAAGAAGTGCCCCTCTTTGCCACCACTCGGTATATTTGTAAAAATCAACGTACGTGGTTTTGGGAAATACTCTGTCAGACATTCATCCATACAAGTCATCCAGGAACAGGATGAACCGAAGGTACTCTCCTATTGCACCCAATATAGGAATCACCCCATGGATCAGTAGCGAGAAGTCCTTGCAACCCGTAGATTTCAACCATGACACAACCACAGTTATCTCTGGTTGTGATCCAGAGATTTGTAGTGGTTCTTCCGTTTAATGAAGATCCACGGTCTTCAATGCCCCATCTCGATCATCTTCTGATATCTTCACATATTTGTTGGTCGGAATGGTTTTCGAATATGAATTCGATCTCGATCTTTCCGTACCAACAATCGTATTGGACAGATTTGGTAGTCGGTGATTTAACTATCAAAATAAACAGTGTTTCAATCATGACAATCCAATGAGTTCACTGGTTCAGTATTCAGCACCATTTGGCCTTTTAATTAAAAAAAAATGTAAATTTAGAACTCTTAAATACTTCGATATTATAAATATAGTTTTCTCGCTTCTTACTTAACATAAGGTTATTCTTAAAACAAATTCATTTTTATACTTATGAAAATCCTGTATCATATCCAGTTTTTATTTCACTTTCAAACCATTAGCCACATTATTATCCAATATTGGGAAATCAATTCAACTTATTTATATACAAGACGACGTTACGACATATCTTTTATTCATTACTTGAAAACGATAATCCATGCTTATTATTATAGAACAAAACTCATCTTCTACATTTCCTTTTTAACTCGAAATTACCTTTAGAACTCCACGCAATCCCCTTTTAAAATCTTATTAAAATTAAAACAATATTCTTAAAATCAGTTTATTCAAAACGCACTAACTCATTAATAATCTTAATTTAAAACGGTCGACTTAGTCAATTTCAACCACAGTTATCTCATAACCGATTCCAATTCATTTCCCCTTTAAATTAATTAATAATATAATTAATTTAAATAATTCCAATTAATTATTCTTAACAAAATAATAACCCAACTTACCGGTTAGATTAACTTCTATTCACGAGCTTATAAATCTGATTAACATCATAAATTGCTTTATAAAATCAATTAATAATAATCAAAGTCTTAAATAAATAAAATATTTATTTATTTATTTCCATTTAATAAACTTTTATTCAAAATAATATATTTTAGAATCTATCTCCAGTCATAAAATAAATTTTATAACTTCAGTTCTATCAGTTCACCTGATGGTAAATCGATATAAATAAAATAATTTACTTTTAGGCCATTTACTACCGATTACTCAACCAATACTGCCCATTGGTTAAAACCAAACACAGGTTGAATTTTCAGTCAATGATCAATACTCAAATCAATTACTCAAACATGGTAGTTCATATGATAACATGAAAATAAATAATATATTTGAGAAATCCGGTTGGATCCCTCCAACCTGTTCTTCCATGTATACAAATGCTTATCTCAAATCAGATCATTCAACCATTTAACTGATAATAATAAACAACGACCATTTAATTCAACCACAAGCAATTCAACCAATTAAACACGTTTATTTTATAAACGTGACCAACAAGGTAAGTTACCTTTATTGGAACCAGTCGTTAGAATAACGATTTGGTATTTCACTGAAATTAAACGACAGTTTAATTTCATCAGTTAAATCAATAAATAAATATATTACTAGTGAACAGTCAACCAAAGCAAATCGAGCATACAAAATAAAAACCCAATTTGTATAAAATATAATGGGTAAAACTGAGTGAGTTTAACTCACCTTGTTTCCGTTGTCGCTAAAGCGGTTCAGTTTTCGTTCCAATTAAATTAAATCATTGTTTAATTTAACAATAAACTTCCACAGTCCCCGGCTTTGTCCAGAATAGTTTCAGAATGTAGAATTCTCAACCACGGTTCCGATGTGATCTGTTTCATTCAATTCTGTCGACATATACCAAAGATATATAACTATAAGCATTCACGATTAAATTACATTATATAATTATAATGAACTTAATTACTTTTTCTTCTTTTATTATTAATGGTTGATATGGCCAACACTGTTCTTTTACAATCCCGGTTATCTTCTTTAGCACCAAATCGTGTATCCACCATCATCATTCAACACCTATAACAATAAGTGATGATTAGTTTTCCTTAATTTACAAAATTTTCAAAATAGCAATACTAGTATGGTATGGTTAAACCCCTAGTGAATGTTCTAATTAGCAATACTAATATGGTATAGTAAAAAAACCCTAGTGAATGTTCTAATTAGCAATACTAATTTCTTTTTAAATTTTCAAAACAGGAAATACAAACTGTTAATGCGTTCTTCTCCGTGTTTTTATTTCCGGTTCTTACGCATCTTCCTACCTGTACAATTTACAATTTGAATATATGTTAAACCTTATCCACTTAAATAATAAACTAATAAATTATTTAATTAGTGCTTAATGGTAAACAAATTACGGGTATTAGGCAAAACCATCGGCCGACCCTTTTGAAATATTTCCTCCTTCCAGATCGATGTTTTTACGTTGTTCATAGACAAACCCACGTAGCCTTCTTCTCTTCGACATCGCAGCCTCTTTCCACCGTCGAAGGCCATCACACTCTGACCAGACCTCGCGCCGACCTCCGTGTTCCCAACCGCACCAGAACTGACCTCTACGGTGGACCCTGGCTCGAGAAAATCCGCCCTGACCTACGCGAGTTCAACCCTATCCCCCCTGCTGACGGCACCACCTGCCTCTTGCTCGACTATCACCACGTGCCGACGCCGGCTCCGGTCCCACCTTGCTTGAACCCGATCCACTTTTCATACAAATGCTTGGAGGGTTCGATCTTATTATAGTAATGGAGTTTTGCGGGTTTAATGTGTTGGGGAAGCAAGACCTTTATTCGTGCTTGACACAAAAATCTTACGATGTGCATTTGAATAATTGTGCTACCCACAGTTTCCAATCCAGCTACTCATAACTGAGTCGCAAAGCACCAGTTCCATTCCGGTTAATTATGAGCTTAGGTTTTTATTACAAGTTCCTAAAATATTACAAGGCAAACGTCGTCAGTTTATGGGTAACATATGACGCTTTGCAGCATTTGGATAATAACAGAAAGGACAAGCATATTTGCTTATGTTTATGCGTAACAAGGTTATTATTACAAGTTCCTAAAATTTTACAAGTTCATAAATAGTATGTATCATTATATTTAACACTGTTATTAGCCAAGCAATATTATTTATTATCATAACCATGAGCTATGGTTAAATGAATATTGGTATAGATTTTGCTGAAGCAGAGTTGCCGAGAAGGAGCGGAGAAGCTACAGGGAGGCGGTGAAGTAAAAGTAGATCAAGAGCAAATGATTTTGCATTGAAAAACTCAATTTGGAGAGATGAGCACTCATTTAAGCGTTTGTTTTAATCTTTAGGAGCAGTACAAAGTTTCTGAGATGCTTAAGATTTTACCACAAGAACAAATGAAAAATCCATACCACATTATCCACCAAATATACACCATCGCTCCATTGTCTCAAATATATATATATATATATATATATATATATATATATATATATATATATATATATATATATATATATATATATATATATATATATATATATAAGATAACCAAAAATAGAAATATGCACATCAAACCTCCCTAATAAAACCAGGCATTTGTAACAATGATCATCCCCATCTGATTCTGATCTTATTTGTATGTTTAAATTCGTAAGTCAGAGCCAAACTTCCATCCATTCTTTTAAGCATGAACCTCTCTACCAATGCATAGCACCCAAAATTCTTCCATTTATCTTTTCCTTCATAAACTTCAATCCTCTTCACCCTCTCCGTCTTCTCATCACCACCTGCATATCCTCCTCTCCCTTCTTCCCACCTAATTCTCTCCCATATTGGTAAACTTAACCCCATTCCTTTCATCGAAGAATCTGTAGGCATAAACCAAATAACCCCTTCAACGATATCAGAATTTTCCTTGACTTTCTTATTTCCATCTAACGTAGCCGCTTCCTTCCTTACCACAACATCCACATTCACAACCTTTCCATCACCATGCAAATTTTCTTCCGTGAAAATCTCTTCCCAGTATTGCTCAAGCGTCATCTCATAAAACATGGACGTTTTCATTTGGTTCTTCAAACTCTCACCTTCCTTCACAAATATGTAAGGACAATACCACTTCCCTACCACGAAAGATGGAGAGAGCTTAGTTTTTAAAGCAAAATCAACACTAGGCATTTGCGTTCTAAGGCTCATGTTCATGCCATTTGCCTCTTTTAGACAGTAGTGTGATGGCCTTGAACTGTATGCTTTCCAACCGTTTCTCCTCAAGAACCTTTGAGGAATTCCATCAAGCATTACCGACTCTGCACGAAATTTGTTGTTTTTAGGTATGATTTTGACTTGTTGGTACACGTTTCTGTGATCAAATGGAGACGGTTTAATGTCATTTATGAAAGCGCAGAGGCAAAATGTGCTCATGTCTTCCTCCTTTGAGCATGTACATGTTTTTCTGTAAATTACCAAATATTATTATATGAGAATTGTAGAATGAATACATGTCCGGAAAAGAAAAAAAAAGGTTAAATTATATTTAAGTACAGTTCTTACCCTTTGTATCTTCCATGAGCCCTGACAACATAATAATGGTTTGAGGACAAGGGTTTTCCGAGAGCTGGAATGAAATAAGCATCATCGCAGTATGTCATTTGATTTTCACCGATACCAGTAGTGTAGCGTACTTTGATCATCTTATTCTGAGGAAAGGGGGTATCACGCAACCTTGTAGTGTTAAACAAACCAAAGAAACATGTTTTCTTCTCTTCTGCTTCTGGATCTTCTATCACTAAAATTCCAGAGTTTGGTCCTTCCGGTGGCATCTCTGTTACAGCGCTTGGCGAGTTGTAGTAAAGAGAAAGACGTCGTGTTACATACATGTTTATTTTTCCTTGTAGAAATCAATTTCTGCTTTCATTCCGATAATTCTTTCAATGCATATTTATATAGTCCGAATATTCAGATGATGTTTTCAGACGGTTTTTCCGTAGAGGAAGACTTCAAAATTGTGAATATAGAATTCAGGAAGACTTTCGAAGTCTTCCATAACATAACTTACGCTAACCAACCTCCATGATAACATCATCCGAATACTCAGTATATATATCTATACATAGAGAGAGAGTCCACTTATGTGGACTTTGTCCTGGAAGTGTTTATCAAGTACACAACTCAACCAAGCATAACAGTCAAGATTAACTGCATGGAAGTGTTTATCACTAGGGCAAATCACCTATACCCAAATCCTCTATCCCCTCTAACCCAACCAGCCAGGACACTTAATTTTCAATTTTTTTCAATTAAATCCGTGTGCTTAATTACAAAATGTGAAAATATTGGTTCGGTATAGAAGGACATATAATTTTTTTGGGTATAGGGATTTCATTTAGTTTATCACCGCCCTATTAGAAGTTAGAAGTTTTGAAGGAAGTGACAAAGTCCTAGTCAGGTTGCGATGTTGCGTACAGTACAGGTGAAATCTAAATAAATTAACAATTTATTTGCAAAATAGCCAAGATTAACTGCATGGAAACTTAACAATATTTGACGAGCCGACTTTTTCCTGGTACTAAAACCACAGTTTGAAATGAGAACAACCAATCGAATCTTGTTGATGGAAAATTACAGGGTTTTTCGGTGGTTCAACGAATCATTTGGCAAGCATTAATGATTGTTTTTTTAATATTTTTTGTCTAATTATTAAACTATTATAGGTATAATACTACTTATAGTTGATATGTTGACATGTAAATAAACCGTTATTGAACATTGATAACAAATACTAATTAAAAAAAAATCATATAACAACTAATTCAATACAAAACCATAAATTTTCTGTTTTTTTTCCAAGATGAAAGAATATCAGGTCGATAACGGTTTCTAAAATGTATACTAATAATATATCATATTGCTCAAAAATGATAATATAATTTAATAATTTGGTGGCAAATGTTATGAAATTGTTTGTTAAATCGATTACTTGAAAAAGTGAAAAGAATAGAACCAAAATTTTTTTGGTTCTCAAATTTGAAGAACTATAAGGGTTAAGGGATGTTGGTTTATAGGTTTTGATGTATTGGTAACACATGCACAAGATTATTCATTTTGAAAACCGTAGGGTTTAGGTCGAAACGTGATTTGATCGGGTATTCAAAACAGTTAGCAAAACATTTTTCAAACTTGTTCAAATGTATATTTAAAGAAATGAAAAGTTTATCCATTATATCATACTTTCTCTTGCTACGAAATCATCTCTTAACCTCTAATCTTTTTCGTTTCAACCTCCGAATAGCCTTGACAATGATAAAGTTATCAAAAACGATTAATAAAGGTGGTCAAATTCAACTTTTTAGTAATTGGAGCTTCTTAGAGCACTACAAGAAAACAATGATTTTGTAGTGGAAAAATCCGTCGCTAAAGGCCTATTAGCGACGGATTTGCACCTGAATACGGCTGTCGTTAAAAAACACATCGGTATTTTAGGCACAATTTTGTGATGGAAATTAACGTCAATTCTCCATCACTTAACCGTCATTATCCGATATATTATCATTTCATTTTAAAATATTTCACCGACGTTTTACTGACGGATATTTATATCATAATTAAAACATTAAATAATTTTTCGTCGTTAAATGCACGCTATTTAGTAAGGGATTACCGAAGGAAAATATATAGCAAACATTTTGCATTCGTTATCCATTGGTAAATCCTAGCTATATAACGACGGATTAACGATGATCGTATCTAACAACATGGATACATCACTTTGTTATCGTTCGGTAAACCATCGCTATCTTTAAAATTTCAGTTTCTGCTTAGCATCGTTTTAGTGTCGATTTTGATAAAAAAATCCGTCGGTATTCCCTTTCTATTCTGTTTGTATATTGTTTTTTTGTTGTTTTTCCAGCAATCGTCACTACGAGTCGATGGTATTATATATATGCATACACATAAAATGAGCGACATTAACAAAAAAGCAAATGCAATTGTTAGATTTTTATCACAACAATATTTTTTGATTAGAGCTAATATATTGTACAAAAAAGAATATCGTCCACAATCATCCATCAATTCATACATACACTAGACTGAATTATAACTAAAAAAACTATTTTGCTAGTGCTAGTGGTATTCCATACATAAATATCATCCTTACTCATAATACCTGTACAAAAAACTACATAAAAGAAGCATTTACAACAAAATATATCCAACTACCATACCCGAGTAGCACATAAAGATGATGATGGCGAAGGATCTTCTTAGTCAGATTCATCATTTCTCTTAAGCATTGTCATTACTTGTTACGTTTGTGCTTGAAAGTTTTCTCTATCTGCTTTTTGTTGTTATGCAAGCATTGCCTACTCTTCCTCAAGTCTTTGGCAATTAGCTCCCTCACGCTCTCTCTCTGCCTCAATCCTAATCTGCTCTGCTCTCTCATTCTCGAAATCTATCGACCCACTTTTTGACAAAAGATGTCACGGTTCAACGGATCGAAGCCCAGTATCAAAAGACTTGCGAATCGACCCCAGCGGTCAATCCTTGATATGTTGACTGCATGGAAACTTAACAATATTTGACAAGTTGACTTTTTCATAGTAAACAATAGTTTGGAATGAGAATTAGTTACAGGGATTTTGGTGGTTCAACTTGTCATATATAGCATTCGAACAACATTAATGATTGTCTTTTTATGTTTGTCTAATCATAAAACTATTATAGTTAATTATAATACTACTTATGGTTGATATGTTGACATTTAAATAAACCGTTGGTGAACATTGATAACAAACACTAATTAAAAAGTCATATAACAATTAATTCAATGCTAAACCATAAATTTTCTGGGTTTATTTTCAAGATAAAGAATATCATGTCAGTAATGGTTTATAAAAAGTATATTAATAATATATCATATTGCTCAAGAATGATAATATAATTCAATTGTTTGGTGGAAAATGTTATGAAATTGTTTGTTAAATCGATTACTTGAAAAAGTGAAAAAAAATAAACCAAAATTCTTTTGGTTCTCAAATATGAAGAACTACATGGTTAAGAGATGTTAATTTATAGGTTTTGATGTATTGGTCACACATGCACAATATTTTTCATTTTGAAAACCATAGGGTTTTAATGCCCAAGATTAACCGTGGTCGAAATGCGATTTGGTTGGGCATTTAAAACAGTGAGCAAAACATTTTTCAAACATAATCAAATGTATATTTAAAGAAATGAAAAGTTTATTTATTATATTACACTTTCTCTTGCTACGAAATCATCTTTTAAACTCTAATCTTTTTCGTTTCAACCTCCCGATAGCCTTGACAAAGATAAAGTTATCAAAAATAATTAAAAAAAAGGTGGTCAAATTCAACTTTTTAGTAATTGGAGCTTCCTAGAGTTGCTGGCCAAATAGTTGATCAACGCACTTTCAAGATTTGCTAGTCTTGGATTGTGTAATCCGTTAAGGATAGTTTATTTTAATTTTAATAATCCCTCGTGATTCACTTATGTGATTAAGGTATGAGTGCACAAATGTACATCTCTCTGCGTGTGTGCGCACTACTGAAATATAAAGTATAAAATATAAAACAATATGTTTAACATTCAAATTATTGGATATTTTCAGTATTGCCTTTTGATTTGTTTTTTCAAAGAGACAAGATAAGGGAAGAAGGAAGAACAATAGTCTCACATCATGGAGAATGGGGAAAATTATTTGTTCAGTATGACTTTCGCACTAGAAAGTTCGACAACTTGGTCACCTAAATGTCTGCTTTTTCGGGAGGAAAGGAGTCATCCATAACCATCACACACACGCGTCTCCGCCGTCCTTCCGACCAAAGTGAAGTGGGTCGAGTTCAACCCATTATGGACATAGTCTGGATTTCAATTTCAAACAAGGCGGGATACGACCATTTGCAATTGTTTTTTTACCATTAGAATCTGAAAAGACGTGACAGTTAGTGATGAATGGACGTGACGCTTGATGTTGGTACACTTTTCCTACATTATAAATAGTAATGACCTAAAACTATTGCTAGTTACAACTATTTTCTTCCCCCACATAGATTGCAACACTCGAATCATCTCTAACAGTTTTGAACTGCCATCAAGGTGTTGCAAACACATAATAGTTGCAAATCCCTTCCTCTTCTCTTCTCCGATCTACTTCGTGTATAACCAAAATAAAGTGTTCTTGGCCAAGATTAAGATCATACAAATCTTTAATCCGGTTAAGTTTTTCCAAGCCTTCATTGAATTTTGAAGTCAATAATTTAATAACCCGTTTATACATAGTGGGTTGATCTATTGTCTGAAAGAATTTATACTCTACGTCCTTCAAGTTCAAAGTACGACATGATCTTCATCTTCCTCATCTCGATCCATATAATTTCCAACAAATGTTCAAATAGTAACTTTCAGCAATGGAATGTTTGAGCGTCCTGCAAGTCATGAATCAGGATTTTACACGATTAGGGCATTTTGATCGAGCTAATTTTATCGATTGACAAGAAACAACAAAATTTTTTATGATCACTATCAATTTTGTTTCTAATTTTGAAAGATGATTTAGAAATAATCCTAGAGTAAATGCGCAAGGATGATGCTGCTCTAAAGGCGAAACATGCAAAACATAAAAAAGATGATTTTCTTTATAGGTGGCACATTCTGAAAGCATTATCTACTCCTGTCTACTATGCATAGGACCTTGAAACCACAAAGGCACTATAGGCTATAGTGGAAAGCAAATACCGCATATAAAAGGCAATAAACAAAAAATTTCTTATTTGCGGTTTTATGGATTTCAAAATGGTCATCGATAAGTCCATGGTATGACATGTAAGTGAAATCTTACTATTGGTAATTCAACTTAGATGTTAAAATAGACCTTCTTGAATCTTTTTTTGTTCGAGTTATAATTTCTAATTCTTAGAATGATCACCAAAAATTTTGAAGAATGCAAAATTATATCATGATTTAGACAATTTGCAGTGTCATCTTCGTATTGAAGTGGATTCTCATAAACGAGAGTTAGATGATAATCCTCAAACTGAGTCTCGTTCTAAGACAAATAATTTTGAAATAATTAATAAGTTGAAGACTAAGAACGAGACTTAGTTTAAAAAGGAAAATCACTCCAAGATCAGAAAAAGGTGCTTTCTATTTCTGTAATAAATCAACCACTATGTCTAAGATTGCCGTTTGCGGAAGAAATAACAAAAAATGAATATGATCAAAGACTCTTTTGTGGCTGTAGTGTAATAGGCAAACTCTGATAGTAGCATAGATGATGATTAGTGGTTTCGTACTAAAGCAATCATTCAAATTTACAAAGGTCGTACTCTGTTTAAGACTCATAGAAAAAACAATGGAGAAGCCAATGAAATTACTGAACTACATAAGGTTCCAACCAATGTTATGGGAAAATGCACTATTGAACTTGTAACAACCCGAATTCCGATAGACCAATTTTTTTTTTTAATTTTAATCCATCTAAACTCGTGTTTGTTTGTATGGTATCCTGCAGAAAAACAGAGATATAAAATATATCAAAGCTCAGAAAACATCTCACATCAGAATGGATAAAATATAATGTAATTAAAATATAGCCTTACCCAGATAACAATTCTGCCTAATCAGTATCCAAAGCTATCATATCTCTGCCACATATCAAATCTGCGAGTATGTTATGAGGAGGGAGTTAGAACACAAGTTTTGGTGACTGGATTTAAACTACACGTTTTGGATAACCCTACATATATCGTTAAGTTATGTTTTCTTATTTATTAGGTTACTTTGGGTTAACAACACTCAAGGATTTACACACACATCGTACCCATCTACCTCCCAGTAGATTAACCTAATATAGTATATGTAGCTACCCCCAATATCAAGGCACCTCCCATGGTACCCCTCTCACGCAGTCTACGCCGTCATGCTACGAAAGCGTATACAACTCTTCATTCTACTCCAAAGCGACGCACGGATGTCCATATCCAAACTTCTCGGCCAAGCTCGGTCTTGGCACGAAGAAATGCTCTATCATCTACGATACACGTCCCAGAGCAATCATGCATGTATTTAGACCCTCACACATACGTTCTGTCTACTGTTAGTCGAGTCCCGTAATAGGGTCGCATCCAATGCACGAAACTCAGTCGGGAGCTTTTCCATATCTGTACAGGCCAGCCTTTAAAGACCTCAAAATTCAAATATTCTTTATGGTTCTGCCTTTCACGGGGGTTATGGCCCCACCTCGGCCCTTCCCTCAACCAGTAAACACTACAAGAGCTAAGTGACGTACCCCTAACAAACAATCTAAACATCCAATTGGTGTGTCCCTCAACCACCGTGCCTCGATAGTGAAAGGTTGATAACGTCTTGGTTTTAAATCTAGTCTTTTCGCATCACACTGACTACCGATGACGGGTACCCGATGATTTACTATCATGTTTTGGGCCTGGCCCAGCCTCTCGCTAAGGCGATCTCCGAATCACCCTAGTGTCATACCCCCAAGCCTTCTGACTGCCATACTACTTTTGTAGTCAAGGCATACTCCCCTGGTTGTAGCACATAGACCCAACCCCTGCGAGCACAGCTTGAGTGTTGTCACCACATAGAGGACTACAAGGAGTACCCTTTATGCCCCTCGGAAGTCGCATGCTTCCTTCCAGTCCCACGAAGAAATAGAGTCGTAAGTCGAGCCGAGTAATCAAGTTGACGTGCTCCTCCTATGTCTCTAGACACTCCAATGATCTACCTCGTTGGGTTCTTCACCTTCAGAAGTGTGGACTGGCCCAAACGCATCATGTTATCATGTTATTAGACCCTATGTCTAAATGTTTAATTACGCGCTTGCTCTACCTCATCTGATTTCCAATTAAATTGATTATTTCCAATTATATTAATTTCTTATTCAAGTTACCAAGTTCACTCAGAGCCCCTTATATCTCAAAGGAATAGAACCCTCTTGCTTATTAATTTTTGTTATATAACTTAACCCATTTTTGTTCATTAATAAGCGCATAACATGTTATTCTCTAGATTGTAATTCAAGGTCTATAATCTACAATCCATTCATATCATCATCATGTAATTCATTGTTTGATTTCATAGTAACAATAACATGTTCTACTTAATATATAATTAAGTATATTTTATCTCAATCCACATATATGATTACATATAACCAATTTCATTCCATATGTTTACTTCATTCTTTCTTATTTAATCATAATTTCATCTTACACTGTCACTTCAACTTGTTGTTGTTTACTTATTAACTTTATTCTCTTAACTAAGGTTTATTAATAAGTTTCCTTCCCGTTTATTATAACTTATGTTATAATTTCCACTTGTCCCTAGAACAAGCTTACCTATTAAATAACATTCTCATTATTGTATAATAAGTCATTATCATTCTCCGTTCATTCCAATTCTTTTACTATTGTAAATTTCCTTGATTTCCCTTAATTACGATCAATGCCATCTATTTATATCTTTTAACATACATATATTCATATATATATATATATATATATATATATATATGTGTGTGTGTGTGTGTGTGTGTGTGTGTGTGTGTGCACCTGACCTCTCACATTAAGCCGACCACTTGTGGATGCTGGATTTGCCACGCGGTTCCAGGCAAACTTCTACCACAAGTTGGACTCAACCTCGTGTCTTGGCACCGCTACATGTATATTTACCCACTAGACCCCTCACGTTAAATTAAAAACTTGTGGATGCTGGATTTGCTGAGCGGTTACAGGCAGACTTCTAGCACAAGTTGAATTTAACCTCGTGTCTAAGTGCGTTTACAAATTTCTATTTACTGTAAGTTTAGGCATATTCATTCTTTCAACTTTTTCTTTAATCTATTTTTACGTATCATACTTAATATCATATTAAGTCAATTTTAACTGCTTATCATGTCGCATGTTCTTCCTAACATGTAATTAACTCCCTTTAAAATGAATAACATTTAAACATCCAATCATGTAATTATCTCAATCATTAGAGTTAAGGGTTCAAGTACATAATATGCCACGGATTAACATGTAGTTATCTTTATTTCCACTATAACTTAACTTACAGTATCCAATTAACAAGTTATTAGAACATGTACATATACAACAGTAATCGTTTCCACATATTTTAACGGGTATATACATTTCAACAGATTAATCATTTCAGAAGATTTACTATACATTTTAACGGGGAATGTCAAACGATAAATATACCATTATCTAAAAGGCATAACTTAAATCCACTCACCTAATAGCTTTCCAATTCATGAATCTGGTCAAGACCGAGCATTCCATGGCTCCACTAATTAAATCTTAGAACCTAAATAACCATGGATCCACAATTCTCAACTAAAAGAAAAAGGTAAGAAAGAGGAGAAATTGAAATTGATCAGATCCAAGAGTTTACCTTGCTTTGAACATAATTCTGAACAACCTTTTTTTTTTGTAAATATACATTCTTTTCCTTCAGATATTGAATCAGAATTTCCTTAAACTAATTATTCTATTTTTATAAAGAGATTTGAGGAGGAAGAAGAATGACATAGCTTAGGCAGCCTCTTAGAAAATATGAGATTTAGGCTAGGCTCTGCTAGCCTATCTTTAGGTGTTCAAGATCTTATCGTACATGCAGCGCTGAGTCAGCAACGAACACAGTTAAGAAAATAGTCCAGATTCATTAATGAATCTAACCAGATCTAGGGTGGGTCGACCCCTAGGTCGACCCCTTAGGGTGTGTCGACCCCGGGGTCGACCCCCCGGGTCCCACGAGCATTTTTTGGGCACTATTTACTGTTTTTAACGTTTTTAATTTAAACTTTTGATTAGTATCCGGTTATAGTTTCTTTGATTTATTTAAATATTATATTTACATATAATCTCCTTGTATGTATACAAATATTCCAATGCCCATTTTACACGTATATATATACACACAACTTTTATTTCGTTTTCAAAATTCAAATGGTATTATTTCGTTATTTAATTCTTACCATATTTCTTTGATTGCAGCCTTATTTTGAATTTCTCCTTTATATATATATATATTTGCACATATATACGCATATATTTTCATATACATATATACATATATTTTTGTGCTTCCTTGTATGTATAATTTTCCTTATATGTGCATTTATACATTTTTTTTTCTTTAGAACATGTATTATTTTAGCCGTTCCCCTAAAATAAAAATATGTCGCCTATGGGGATGAAACCCGTGTCACTCTCATGAAAGTCACATGCTCTAACCAACTGGACTACTTAGCCTTTTGTTAACAAGTTTAAAAACAGTGGTGAACATTGTTCTTTTCTTATACCTCCTTTTGTTGTAATATTCCATTTAAATGTAACTCCTTCATTTTAAATCAGTTTTCTGCAATCCATAGGTTTAAATTGACCAGAAAATCACCATGGATGCGATGACGCTAGTCCCGTGACCAAATTCTTGAAGCTCTTCAAGTTTTATTTTATTATACCACCCTTAGGAAATTTCGTCCTCGAAATTTGGTAAGGGTAGAATTAAATAATCCCTCGTATAAAATGCATCCATCATGTGTGCATCCAATTTTTGCAAACATCCGTGCATTCGTGCAAAGTGTAATACAACATAGTAATGCATGTATGCCTCAGCGGTACCTCCTATATGTATGCAAATTTTTCAAAAATACTTTAAAATCCTGATGCACACATCCTAAATATACTGACAATTTCTATATGAATGCAATATTTGATGATAAAAATACTTTTTCATCCAAATTTTCCCACATTCTTACTTGAGTAAGAGCGTAGTTCATCCAGTTTTTACATCAAAACCCTACCAAACATTTTATTTTCAAATTTCAGAAAAATATAATTTTCTAAATTCGATTTCTTATGTTATAAAAAGGTAGAAAATAGAAAACTTCACATCCTCCGTTTTTCTTTTAATTACCTTTTCTATCTGTACTTGGATTTTATATAACTACTACATAAATATTCCCTATTTTCCTATCTAAGCACAACCCACATAAGAAAACTTTCTTTATTACAAATTTTCTTCTTCAACTCATTTGGGAAAAATTTACTCTTATTCATGTTTTCTCAGAATTTTCCATCTTTCTTTAACTGTCATGTTTATTGCTTTACGGAATTTATTGTTTCCTTTTTAGTTATGCCATTACTCTTTTCTTAGCTTGTTTAACTTAATCCTCTGATCTAAGTTTAGTTTCAAATAAGCCTTCTAGTCCTTCAACTAAAACAAGAAAACAAACGCTCTACATAGCTACTACTAAGGGCCAAAAACCTAAGGATTATGTCCCACTCATGCAGAAAAGTTTAAACCACGGGATCAATAATAAGTTTAGGTGTTACCCTAACTACCCAATAGGAACAAAATAACGGAACGATCCCAACAGAAATGTAATAACAGGTTTTACCCCTAATAGGAAAATTTGCAATAGGATCTAAACGCTTATTTGCTCTTCACTATCTAGTAGTCACCAATAGTCTTAGCTGTGTACTAACAATCATTTTTAATCGACACCCTAGGATTCTCAATGCTTACGCATTCTATGGGAACTTACCATTATTCCGAGATAATTCTCGCTATCTACTTCCTAACCTCAAAACTTTTCCCGTCTTCCTTAGGCATTAAACCCTACCAACTCCAAAATTTTAAAAATGCAGTTTTGCCTTCTAATTTCAATTTTCCTCCAAAAATTAAAAGGGTCCAAACTTTATTCTCCTCCTCATAACTTATTTTTTCCAAACCATAAAATCATGTCATCTCATAAAAATGAAAAACATATCTTTTTTTCAAATCACAAAAAATGGAGTAGATAAGGATAATTATTTCTCAATTTGGTTTACAACTTGTTCTACAAGATGCAAACATCTACACTATTCTTAATTTCTATAACTTATTTTGTCCATCCAACAAAATTTTTCTTGGTAATACAATTATAAAAAATGATTGTCAAAAGAATAGAGATTTCAAAAACTTTATTTACTGAAATTTCTAGTTTTCAACAAAATACAACATTTTCTATGCTTTGCTTTTTAATCCTTTCATACCATATAGCTTGAAAACTAGCGAGTTATACATGCTCTATAATGTGCACCTTTTATTGAGAGAATTTTATTCTAGACAAAAAAATTCACCAGAAATCATTGTTTTCAAAATATACCCCATTTTTCTTTAAAATTCAATGTGTACTTTTCAAATATGTTCTTTACATATTTTAAAACTATAAGTTTTAAGATCAAAACTTGAAAACACCATAAACCATTTTCCAAAAGCTTTTATAATTTCTAGTTCTTAAAAGTTAACAATGGTGCTAGGCTCAAAGTGGGTTTCCAACTTACCAAGGCTTTCCAAGATACTTCCATAAAGTCAATTCTCTCAACCATATATATTCCTAATCCATTCTTCCCTTTTTAACCTTTTTCCAATTTATAAGGTTTTTCTGCCAAACCCACTAACCTGAAATACTAACACATAGGATTCACCTTTCTTCTATACAAAGTACATTGTACACTTCCCACCTAAATTACCTAAGAGTCTCTGATTTCCATATTTGTTCCTTTATTGTACAAAACAGACATCCTAATTCTCACCATATTATACTCTTTCTATTTAGTGGGTTCCTCTATGGATTTAGGTATATATATAATATCTATATTTTAAAAATACAAACACGTTCACTCACTATTTATACAAGAATCCTAAACCTAAGCTCTAATACCAGATGTAACAACCCGAATTCCAACAGACTGATTTTTTTTTCAAATTCTAATCCATCGAAATTCGTGTTGGTTTGTATGGTATCATGTAAAGAAGACAGAGACATAAAATATATCAGAGCTCAGAAAACATCTCACAGCGAAATGGATAAAATATAATGTAATCAAAATATAGTCTTACCTAGATAACAATACTGCCTAACCAGTATCCAAAGCTATCATATCTCTGCTACAAATCTAACCTGCGACAATGTTATGAGGAGGCGGTCAGAACACAAGTTCTGGTGACTGGATTTAAACTATACATTTTGTATAACCCTACATATACCATTCAGTTACATTTTCTTATTTATTTGGTTACTTTGGGATAATAGCACTCAAGGATTTACGCACACGTCATACCCATCTACCTCTCAGTATATTAACCTAATATAGTTTATGTAGCTACCCCCAATATCATGGCACCTCCCATGGTACCCTTCTCAAATGGTCTACGCCATCATGCTACGGAAGCGTATACAACTCTTCATCCTACGCCAGAGCGACGTACAGATCTCCATATCCAAACTTCTCGGCCAAGCTCAGTCTTGACACAACGTAATGCCCTATCGTCTATGATACGCCACCCAAAATAGTCATACATGTATCTAGACACTCACATGTACATTTTGTTTACTGTAACCCGAGTCCCGTAATAGGGTTGCATCCAATGCATGGAACTCAGTCGGGAGATTTTCCATATCTGTACAGGCCCGCATTTACGGACCTCAAAATACAAATATTCTGTACGGTCTGCTTTTCACGGTGGTTATGGCCCCACCTCGACCCCTCCTTCGAAGACTATAAGAGCTAAGTGACGTGCCCCTGACAAACAATCTAAACATCCAATTGGCCTGTCCCTCAGCCATTGTGTCTCGATAGTGAAAGGTTGATGGTGTCTCGGTTTTAGCTCTAGTCTTTTCGCATCACACGGACTGCCGATGACGGGTACCCGACGATCTACTATCCTATGTTGGTCCTGACCCAGCCTCCCACCGAGGTGATCGCCTAGTCACCCTAGTGTCATACTGCCACTGCCTTCTGACTGCCATACTAGAGTCTAAATGCTTAATTACGCGCTTGCTCTACCTCATTTGATTTTCGATTAAATTGGTTATTTCCAATTATATTAATTTCTTATTCAAGTTACCAGTTCACTTGGAGCCCGTTATATCTCAAAGGAATGGATTCCTCTTGCTTATTAATTTTGGTTATATAACTTGACCCATTTTTGTTCATAAATAAGCGCATAACATGTTATTCTCTAGATTTTAATTCAAGGTCTATTTAAGTATATTTTATGTACATATATAGAAAATGTTATTATAATCTACAATCCCTTTATATCATCAACATGTAATTCATTGTTTGATTTCGTATTTACAATAACATGTTCTATTTAAGTATATTTATCTTAATCCACATATATGATTAAATATAACTTATTTCATCCCATAAGTTTACTTCATTCTTTCTTATTTAATCATAATTTCATCTTACACTGTCACTTCAGCTTGTTGTTGTTTACTTATTAACTTAGTTCTCTTAACTAAGGTTTATTAACATGTTTCTTTTCCATTTATTATAACTTATGTTATAATTTCCACTTGTCCCTAGGGCAAGCCTATTGTAACACCCCATAATTTTATAACACTATAATGATAAATTAAATTATAATTAATTAAATGTTAGGAATTAAGTAAAATGGACTGCGCTATTGCGTTCGTCTCGGAATTCTGCTTGGGCTAGACTCTAAGTTTGCGTAAAACGGACACCATATGAATAAGATATTAAGGTTTGAAGTTTACGCCTATATAAGCTAATTATATATATATATATATATATATATATATATATAAACCTTCCTAGAAATTCAAAGTATTTCAATACGAAGCAGCAGGAGGGAGCGGGAAAATTCCCGCCCATGGACGTTGACGCATGGGTCGACCCCATCAAGGGGGTGTCGACCCCTGGGTCGGCACACCAAGGGGGGGGGGTCAACCTCCATACAGATCTACGCAGATTCCTAAATCTGAACGTGGATTAAATTCTAGGCTTTATTCTTTGGATGATGGCTATAAATAAGACCCTATAACCATTGTTTTATTCATCTAAATCAATGGTGATGGTGGGATGCTGCTCCAACTCATATTAAATTAGCCTTTTCTTTAGCAACAATGATTCATACGTATTCAAAGATCGCTGATTCAACATCAACACGCTTTCCTTAGTTTTCTTAGATCCATTCTCTGTGAGTTTACGTTATTTTTAGATATAAACACTAAAAAGTTATTTTTGACATGTCTATGAATTGGATCTAAGAGTATGACTAATTAAATCATATCAGATCTGCCATAACCTGTGTATCTAAGTTATTTTGACATAATTATGAATTGGATCTAAGCCTATGCATATTTATCATGTTAGATCTGCCATTATTTGTATATCTAATATACTGATTAGATCTCATCATGCCTGTTTATGATCATGACACTATGCCTAATTAGTTCAATTATCACATGTTCATCAGATCTGTTCGTTTATGCCTATCTTGTCATTATGCCCAATTTTGTCACTATATGTTATTAGTTGTTATGCCCACTCTTTCAATCTTATGTCAATCTTGTTTTTATGTTTATTTCTGTTCTCTTCCCTTCTTCTTTTCCCTTTTTGTTTTTATAGCCAGGCTACCTTCGAGCCTAGGCCTATCGCTAAAACACGCGAACGCACGAAATTGGGAATGATTAGGAATGGTCAATTTGGGGAATAAATCTTGTTGTAAAACATGATTGGGAATTTTGGGCATAATTTATACCTTAAGCCAAAACTTGGGATTTGAGGGCATAATCTGTATCTTAAATCTTAATCGGGGCATAACTTGTATCGTAGAACAGATGGGAATTTTGGGGGCATAATAAACATGAACATGGATTTGGGGCATAAACCAAACTGTGATTAAAGATCTTAATTTGGTGCATATGGTACATGGTAAATATGTTTTGGAAAAGTGGCATGAAAACCTATAATCAAATAGGGATCATTGTTAAATAATGAAAATTCCTAGATTTACTGTAATTAGAAACTGTATACCGCACTTAAGCACGAGGTTAGATTACACTTGTGGTAGAAGTCTCCCCGGACCCGCTTGGCATATCCAGCGACCACAAGTGCTGAATCTAATGTGAGGGGTCTAAGTGCATAAATGAACATGCAACGGTGCTAAGACACGAGGTTAAGTCTGACTTGTGGAAGAAATCTGCCTAGACCCAACCGACATATCCAGCATCCACGAGTTGTAGACTTAATATGAGATGTCTAATGCATAAACATATATATATGAATATATGTGTATAAAAAGATAGAAATAAATGGCACAAAATGTGATTAATGGAAATGAATTGGAATAAATGGAGGAATGGTAGTAACCTATTATAATTAATTACATTAATGAGAAGGTTATATATTAGGTACGCTTGTCCTAGGGACAAGTGGAAATTATAACATAATTTATAATAAAAGGAAGGAAAACTTATCATTAAACCTTATTTAAGAGAACTAAGTTAATAAGTAAACAACGAAAAGTTGTAGTGACGTGTTAGATAGAAAACTGGTGAATTGAGATGAAGTATACTTAATTGCGTATTAAGTAAAACATGTTATTGTAACTATGGAATCAAACAATGAATAATTGCATATTACTTTCATTAATTAGAATCTGGGGATAATAGATTGTAGATTATAGATCTTGGATTACAATCTAGAGAATAACATATGATGGGCATATTAATAAGCTTAAATGGATCAAGCTGTATATATATATATATATATATATGAAATTAATAAGCAAGTGGAACTTGGTAATTTTAAAAGAAGTCAATGTGAATGGGGATAACCTGTTAACCTGTAATACTTAACCTGTTTGAATCCATAAGGATTACATGAGTAAGGGTTAAGTAAACTTGCTTGAAATAGTGGGAGGGTTAAGTAAATCTTGGCGCGGTGGGCAATATTTATATATATAGGCCCACAAACTTAACCTGCGGGGTTATGCAATCTTTTTACACTGGTATGGCATAACCTGTGGAAATCCTAGTGGTGGGGATGCAAGCCTAGGGGGAAGCTTGTATCATCTTATGTGTGGGACCCGTTTCAGTTAGTAACCCATATATAGGTATCAAACGAGTACTCCAAACTAGGTCGGAGTTGGGGCATGCTTACTGGGCTGATTGTAAGAGATCCAAAATGAAGGGGCGGTGTGGGCGGCGCATTCCGATGGGGTCATGTGCGTGCATGGGTCTGGACAAGGGAGGCTAAGATGTCGTGATATCGGTAGATAGTTTTATTCATTTCAGACTTATGATGTAACTATGTTTTGAACCACGATGTTTTCTTCTTAATAAAAGTTTTAAATTCTGCTGCTATTTTATATCTATCTTATAATGTTTCCATTTCTGTTTACCTATAACGCTTCATGAAACTTAATGCATTCTCAAACGAGTGACATTAACGGACGTGGGATGTCACACCTACCTATTATATAATATTCTCATTAAAGTAATTAACTATAGTAGGTTATTATCATTTCCCGTTCATTCCAATTCTTTTACTATTGTAACTTTCCTTCATTTCCACTAATTATGATCAATGCCATTTATTTTTATCTTTTTACATACATACATACATATATATATATATATATATATATATACATATGTGTATGTGTATGTGTGTGTATATATATATGCACCAGACCTCTCGCATTTAGCCGACCACTTGTGGATGCTGGATTTGCTGGATGGTTCCGGGCAGACTTATACCACAAGTTGGACCCAACCTCGTGTCTTAGCACCATTACATGTATATTTACGCTCTAGATCCCTCACATTAAATTAACAACTTGTGGATGCTGGATTTGTCGGGGGTTCCTGGCAGAGTTGTACCACAAGTTGAATTTAACCTCATGTCTAAGTGTGTTTACAATTTTCTATTTACTGTAAGTTTAGGCATATTCATTCTTTCAAATTTTTATGTAATCTATTTTTACATGTCATACTTAATACATATTAAGTCCATTTTAACTAATTTTCATGTTGCATGTTCTTCCTAACATGTAATTAACTCCCTTTTAAAAGAATAACATTCAATCATCCAATCATGTAATTATTCCAACCTAACAAATTAACATGTAATTATCCCAATTCTTACAGTTAAGGTTTCGAGTACATAATATGCCACAGATTAACATGTAATTATCCCTATTTTCATTGTAACTTAACTTAAAGTATCCAATTAACAAGTTACTAGAACATTTATGTATACAACAGTAATTGTTTCCACGTATTTTAACAGGTTTATACATTTCAGTTGATTTACTATACATTTTAATAGGGAATGCCAAACGATAAATACACCATTATCAAAAAGGCATAACTTAAATCCACTCACCTAATAGCTTTCCAAATCATGAATCTGGTCCAGACCTAGCATTCCATAGCTCCCCTAATTGAATCTTAGAAACTAAATACCCATGGATTAACAATTCTCAACTAAAAGAAAAAGGGAAGAAAGAGGAGAAATTTAAATTAACCAGACCCAAGAATTTACCTTACTTCGAACAGAATTCTGAACACCCTTTTTTTTTGTAAATATACATTCTTTTCCTCCAGTCTTGAATCAAAATTTCCTTAGACTAATTATTCTATTTTTCTAAAGAGATTCGAGGAGCAAGAAGAATGGCAAAGCTTAGGCAGTCTCTCAGAAAATGTGAGAATTAAGCTAGGCTCTGCTAGCCTATTTTTAATGTTCAGGATCTTATCGCACACGCAGTGCTGAGTCAGCCATGAACGCGGTTAAGAAAACTATTCAGATTCATTAATGAATCTACCCAGATATGGGGTGGGTCGACCCCCTATAGGTGTGTCGACCCCGGGGTCGACCCCCCGGGTCCCGCTAATAGGTTTTTTGGCACTATTTGTTGTTTTTAACGTTTTTAATTTAAATGCTTGATTAGTATCCCCTTGTACTTTCTTTGATTTATTTAAATATTATATTTAAATATAATCTCTTTATATGTATACAAAATTTCCAATGCCCATTTTACACGTGTATATATATAAATGTATATACGCATAACTTTTATTTCATTTTCAAAATTCAAACGGTGATATGCTATTATTTAATTCTTACCATATTTCTTTGATTGCAGCCTTATTTTTAATTTCTCCTTTGCATATACATACATACATACATACATACATACATATATATATATATATATATATATATATATATATATATATATATGGGAAACTCTATTTAGACACAAAATGAGAACACAAAATTACACACCAATGAATTGCACTCTCCATATAAAGACAAACAAATCCAATGGTGGAGGCTTCGTGTCTCCCTTTTTGTGTTTAATTTTGTATCCAAATAGCCGACCCCTATATATATATTTGCACATATATACGTATATATTTTCATATACTTGTATACATATATTTTTGTACTTCCTTTTATGTACAATTTTCCTTATATGTGCATTTATACATATTTTTTCTTTTCTTTAGAATATGTATTATTTTAGTCGTTCCCCTAAAATAAAAATATGGTGCCTGCGGGGATTGAACCAGCGCCACTCTCATGAAAGTCACATGCTCTAACCAACTGGATTATTTAGGCTTTTGTTAATAAGTTTAAAAACAATGGTGATCATTGTTCTTTTCTTATACCTCCTTTTGTTGTAATATGTCACTTAAATGTATCTCTTTCATTTTCAATCAGTTTTCTGCAATCTATGGGTCTAAATTAACCAGATTATCGCCACGGACGCAATGATGCTAGTCCCATGACCAAAATCTGGAAGCTCTTCAAAATTTATTTTATTATTAAAAATGCAGGGGGGGTTACATAACTTCCATTTATCTCTGGAAAAGTTATTGCATTAATTAGTTTACTTTACGTACAAGATATGTATAAGAATTTGATTTCTGGATACCTCCTTAACAAAGGAGGACAAGGTGGTGTATGAATCTAATAAATTAATATTTTCCAAGAACGACAAGATCGATGAACATGGATATTGTAACACCCCTAAGTCCCACATTGTGGAAGCCTGTGTGAAGTAGGTACTTATATAGTAGAGCCAATATTTTACTAATGCCGAGGCCTAGTGATGGAAAACCCTACACCTGAGAGGTGGAAAAGTAGGGACAATATCGGTGTTAGTAGGGTGGTTAGCTCAGTCTGTGTGGCAACGCCATATGTTGGCGTATCTCGAAACTTAGTCGAGGCCTTTTAAGAAACCAAACCCCACACCTATACGGTGGCTAAGTTGGGGACACTATCTTGTGTGAACGGAGGTGCGGGCTATTACAGTGGTATCTGAGCCAATACCCAGCCAGAATTGTTGCTCCTATGTGGACCACAACGCCTGGGTGAGGTGTTTGTGAGCCAATGGGGACATTGGGCTCTGTAGGAGGGGAGAATGTAACACCCTTAAGTCCCACATCGTGGAAGCCTATGTGAAGTGGTCACTTATATAGTAGAGCCCATCTTTTACTAATGCCGAGGCCTAGTAATGGAAAATCCTACACCTGAGCGGTGGAAAAGTAGAGAAAATATCGTTGTTATCAGGGAAGTTGGCTCAGTCTTTGTTGCAACGCCATGTGTTGGCAGATCTCGAAACTTAGCCAAGGCCTTTTGAGGAACAAAACCCCACACCTATACGATGGCTAAGTTGGGGACAATATCTTGCGTGAGCGGAGGTGCGGGCTGTTACAGGCACCTCCGTTCACGCAAGATATTGTCCCCAAACTTAGCCACCATATAGGTATGGGGTTCTGTTCCTCAAAAGGCCTCGGCTAAGTTTTGAGATCCGCCAACACATGGCGTTGCCACACAGACTGAGCCAACCTCCCTACTAACACCGATATTGTCCCTACTTTGCCACCTCTCAGGTGTAGGGTTTTCCATCACTAGGCCTCGGCATTAGTAAACATGGGCTCTACTATATAAGTACTCACTTCACACAGTGCTTCTACGATGTGGGACTTAGGGGTGTTACATTCTCCCCCCTACAGAGCCCGTCTCTTACTAATGCCGAGGCCTTTTGAGGAACAAAACCCCACACATATACGGTGGCTAAGTTAGGGACAATATTTTGCATGAACAGAGGTGCGGGTTGTTACATATATTCTTGTAACCACATGATTAAGTTTAATTAGTAAAGAAATCTTCTACTTGTGTTGTTTAATCAGTTAGTTTATGGCATGGTAGATTAGGACATGTTACTTATATTTTTCTTTAAAGTATAACTTATAAGTACCTAATTCTTGACAACTTAGAAGTTATAGAATTCGTAAATGTAGAATTCTTTGAAAATCAAACAGTTAATATTCTCATTGAGATCATCTAGTCTAGAACCTAATATGGCTAATGATGTCAATGGTGATGACTATGCTTGTTCTAAAAATAGCAAGAATATATTAGTAATAGATAAGAGTACCAAACAAAGGAGATATAAAAGAGAAAGAATAGAGAAGGACTATGGTCCTGACTTCATAATATATCTTATAGAAGGCAGTAAGGACGAAGTCCTTAATGTTACTAGATATGTAATAAACACAGATGAACAACCTAAGACTTATTCCAAGGATTTGAACTCTAGATATTTCATCTTTTAGGAAGAAGCTGTTAATGATGAAATGAATTTCATACTGTTAAAACAAATTTTGGTTTTATCTGATTTACCTCCTCACGCTAAACTTATATGATATAAATGAATATTCAAGAAAAATTAAATACAAATGGATCCATTGATAAGTTTAAAGCTAGATTAGCGGCTAAGGTATATAAGAAAGGACATGCAATAGCTTACTTTGATGCTTATGCTCCAGTTGCGCGCATATCTTCCATACGTTGTTGTATAGAACTTGCATTAATTCATGAATTGGTTATACATGAAATGGATGTAAAGACTGCTTTTTTAAATAATGATTTACAAATATATATATATATATATATACATATATACGAGGGAAAAATTATAGTTTCAAAACCCTAGACCAAGAAAATAAAGTTTGTAAAATAGTAAAGTCTCTTTATGGCCTAAAGCAAGCTTCCATACATTAGTATGAGAAGTTTGATAAAGTAGCACTGTCATATGGATTCATTGTTAATGGTACTGATAAATATATCTACTGAAAATAAGATAACACCGAATATGTTATAATATGTTTATACATTGATGGGGTGCAAATATTTGGTTCTAATATATCCTGAACTATGAAGTTTCTATCTTCTAAATTTGATATGAAAGATTTATTAGAGGCTGATGTAATTTTGGAAATTAAAATAACTAGAAAAGTGGGGGGAGTTATTATATCGCAATCTCATTACATTAGGAAGTTTATTAAAAAGTATTGTCATTTTAATGGCTAATTGGCATGAACTCCTTTAGATCCAAATATTAAATAGTAAAGAACACTAGACATACCATTTCTTAACTTGAGTATTCCAATGTTATTGGAAGTCTTATGTATTATGTTGTTCATTGCGCTAGACCCGACACCACACATGCTATAAGCATGTTGTGTTGACTTACGAGTAATCCAGGTTTTGAACATTGAAAAGCTATTTTCAGAATTCTAGCTTATTTGAAAGAAACCATTGACTATAGTTTATCTTATAAAGGATAACCTATTGTAATAGAAAGATATAGTGATAAGTCTTGAAATAATGTAGAATCAAAATCCTAGCCTACGACTAGATGGATCTATATATATATATATATATATATATATATATATATATATATATGAGGTATTGCTCTATTTTGAGGTTCCAAAATGAAGACCTGTATATCTGATTCAACAGTGTTGTCAGAATTGACTGCATTAGCAGATGTATGTAAGGAAATACCATGACTTAAAAATTATTAGTAGAAATTCCACTATGGATGAAGCCATCTCCAACAATCTTGATTAACTATGATAATCAAGCTATGATATAAAAATTCTCTAATAGGACATAATGAGAAGTCTAGATTTGTGAGTTTGAGACATCAAATGATAAGACAATTACTCAAAAGTGGAGTAATAAATGTTGATTACATAGAAACGAAGAAAAACTTGGTTGACCCACTCACAATGGCTCTTCGAAAGGCAATGGTTTATATAAAGTCGAAGGAAATGGGACTAATTTCTATGAATAAAGGTTATCGTTCTTAATAGAAACCAACTTATGTTTTGAAAAGGATAGACAAAGTTCAATGGGTGCCAACAAGTTAAGAGAATGATTAAGGAGCAATAAATCAAGAACTCACATAATATTTAGTGTTGGATTTTACAGGAACAAAGGATGGATAAAATATCCATAATAAGTTTAGATACCTAAAAGGTGCATCGCAGAACACTTTAAGAGACTTACTTATATGAGTATGGAAACCAGGTCGTTTCCTAAGAAAGTAAGTCCACTTTGTAAATTAAACTCCTGAATCAAGAATTAAAAGCACATGGTCATTAACGTGCTAAGCAATATATAACACTTTGCCTAAGAAGATCAAAAGTGTGATTGTTAAGGTTTTACCATATGAATAATTGGTTCAAGATTCATCCATCATGTAATCTCGATAATGCTCGAATAGTTTACACTAGGTAAAAGATAAAATCCAGAAGATACCTTTTATTTGTTTGTTGTTTTCACGATGATGCAATTCCTTGATCTTTGAACTACAATAGGCTTGATCCCACTTGAGTACATAGGCAATCACTCATGTGATGCAGTTATTCATTTTTAAATTTAAAATGTTTTAAATTATTCAATCTTGAAAATAGGAGGAGAATGTTAGGTATTTTCAACATTACCTTTTGTTTTGTTTTTTCAAAAAGAGAAGAAAAGGGAAGAACAACAGTCCCACGGGAACATGGAACCTTATTTGTTTAAATATGAGTTTCTCATGAGATGGTTGAGTCCTTTGGGCACCAAAATGTTTGTTACGTTATGAGCAGGAAAGTCATGCATGACCACCACACATGCGCACGCAAGCGCAGCCGTCTGACTAACTGAATCGGGCTAGGACATAATTTTTTGGATAAAATCTGAAAACAGTAACGTGCCGGATTTCATCCCTTTATGGACCCATCCCGATTTCAATTTTAAATAAACCCGGACACGACCATTTACAACGTTTTTTTACCATTAGAATATGAAGAAGTGTGACAGTTGGTAATGAATGCATAGGACAGTTAGCATCAGCTCGGAACCATTGGAAAAGACGCAATGCTTGATGAAGATGCACATCTCTCCTATAATATAAATAGCAACGCCCCGAATTGTTGCTATTACAACAACCATCTTCTTTTTCCTCATAGATTTGCGACATCAGAATCATCTCAAATAGTTTTGCAACGTCATCAAAGAGTCGCAAACGTCAAAAATTTTGCAAACACTTCCTCTTCTTCACTCTAATTGAAATAATATGTATTTTAAGGATTGGATATTTAAATATTGATAGTAGATCATTAAATTGATAGTTCCAAAATGGTTTTTCACACATGATCGAATGAGGACTAGAAACTAGTTTTGTTAAGTTTGGATTGTTTGTTACGAGAAGAATAAGTATGTGGATCACTATATTTAGAGATCAAACCAACTAGTGGTCAAAACGGAATCTGAATATGAGTAAAATATTGTTATGGGGGAACAGTGTGTATTACGATGAAACTTGTATTTTTGGAATCGTTGTAATGGATTACCGCACGCTGTCAAGTTTCGTAGCAATCAGATGTACTGTTTGATCATGCGTAAACAAAACGTTTGTCATTTATATAAGAAACTACGATTGTATGATTCAGATTTCTTAAGGATAACTTTTGCACACGATCAATTGAGCTACCAAGACTAGTTCCATTGTTTTCAAAAGGCCTTTTTACTTTCATATCGATATGCGGCACGTCTTAATTATATTTTGTAGGTTTTTGGGCCTTCTAGAGAATAAATTCACTTAAGCGTTTTTAGAGGTCCCTATTAAGTTTCAAAATATAAAAAAAACCCGGTCATAAACTTATTGTAAATTAGGTCCCTATTTTTTGAAAAGTCATAAAAAAAATATAAAAAATATATGAAAAAATCACGTAAATTCGTATTTAAATAAAACATGTAAACACTAAAAAATTCAGAACAAAAAACCATCAAAGAAGGCGTCAAAAATCAAAAAAACAGAAGAAAAAAAATTCCAGTTAAATGCATAATAGTATGCACATATATCATTTTCCTGCATACATCCGTGCATATTTTTCACTACATACATCTTCGTTGATTTTTATTCATACAAAAACATGCTTACATGTGTGCAAATATACCCAATATTTGCACATATTTGTGCAGGTTTAGTTTCAGATTTTCAAACCGAACACAGCTTACGGAAAAGTTGCATACATATATGCAATTATCAGTAATAATTGCATAAATGTATGCAACTATTTTTTTTATTTCCGTAGAATCCTGAAATTATTTCCATATTTTATAAAAAATATTTATGAAGGAACGTACTTTTTAAAAAATAAATAAAAAAGGCGGAAGTAATAAAATAAGGGTCGGGTTTAAAATTTTCAAATCTTTTTTTTATATATAAATTAGGTCCCTACTTTTTATCCTATAAAAATGTTGCACACATGTGTGCATTTTTTTGAGAAATTTGCACATTTGGATGCAAATAAAAATGAACTGAAATATTAAGTTAAATCTATCCGCTGGAAGAACTGCAATAATTGCATATATGCATGCAATAAAATCAAAAAGGTGCATAATATTATGCATTTAACTGCAGTTTTTTCTGGTTTTTTTTTGCTGTTTTCTTCTTTCTGACATTATTTTTGTTGTTTTTTGAACTGAATTTTTTGTATAATGCATAATTTATTTTATTACTAATTTACGAATTTTTTTTATTTTTTTTTATTATTATTTTATAAGTTTTGAAAACAGGGACCTAATTTATATTAAATTTATGACCGGATGTGAGCCTAATTAAGTTTCAAAACAGGGACGTGAGCCTAATATTCACTTAATATAATATTATGGTTTAAGCCTTTACGCCTCAGTGAAACAACCGACCCATTATATTCATCTCCTCTTCAAACCAGTTACCTTTTCATTAAAATGGAGGCCACTACTTTCCCTTTTTCTTCAAATATTTATTCCCAAAGATTTACTCCTCCTAGAATCACGAAATTAATTTCTAAATTCATGTATTGAGATTTTCTTCAAGCTCATAACGATTTTTAATGGTGCGATGATGATATTGGACATGGTTGTGTCTATACATGAGAGTAGGGCTTGAGTTTTCTAGAGCTATGAATGAGGATTCATGAATCCGAGTGCGCCGTGGTTTTTCTCATGTCAAGAGACATCACCGCACCAAGTTTGGGCCTATATGGTTGTCTAAATCAAAACACGTTTGTATGAGCGAAAGGTATGGTTTTGGGTTGTAATCCATAGGGTGGGGCCGAGTTCGTCATGGGTGGATGTGTTGTGGAGCATTCGCAGGGAGGAGGGCATGGGATCAGACGGTTTGGAATATCCTTGACCCTATAGAGAGAGAAGAGGAAAGAAGGGATGAAAGCTCAGTGGGTTTCATTGTTGGTAGCTTGCTTTGGAGAAGACGTAATAATGGAAGTGATTAGGACGTAGTTATATTAGTTAAGTGGTAGTTAATCTAATTTAGTTACTTAAATAATTGTCAAACTTATATTGTATGTAACTTTTGCATAAGAAGTCGCATTTGAGCCCTGTTTCTTCCCTTCGAATCATATCGGGGAGCTATACATTTTGACACTGGTTCGGGGTGACTTAGCTATGTGAGTGATATAGTTTCTTGTTGAACTGTGTTTCTTGTAAATAATACATAAAAAGATAAAAAAAAGTGGTTTAAGTAGTTTTAACCTGATTATCACATTTTTACCTATCTGCGCTCTATTACCGCTATTTACCCCTTTACGTGTTATTTTGACCATACAACTAGATTTAGGTTATTTTTAATCTTATTTCATTTCTACTGCTATAGGCATGCTATATTTAATTTATATTGCTATTGTGAATAATTTATGTTGGTTTAGGAACTTGTATAACTATTGATTGCATAGTTGAATTATTTGCTTAGTTTAGCTTAAAAAGCCGTTTGTAGGCAATCTTGTATTAGTAAATCTCATTCGTTTGAGTTTGAGGTTCTTATCGATTAAATGCATACGCCGATGTATATTGATATAATGGGAAGGATAATAGACTCGAACGGACAAGATAAAATCTCGAAGAAGCTTCAGAGCGCATCATTGGATTCAACAATGAAGGAACATTAGAGCCTGACGATGGATTTGAAGACGAAGCAACACTAGAGCTCAGTAGGTAATTTGAAGACAAGGATTGACTTAATAATGAGCTGGATTTCGCGACAAATATTGAACGTTTTTCCTAGATGCGTATTTAACCAATTTTGCTTAGATAGGTGATCTGATAGTTGTTGTCTATAACTATGAGGTGGTGGATATTGATTACTATTGCTATTGGCCAACCTGGCCAATTTAACATGGACGATGGTACGATTTCAAGGAATAGGATGAGATGGTTCATTCAACAACGGTTTCAATATGATAGCTCTTTGAGTAGTGGCTTAGACGTGAAGCGAGGATGTGATGCTTCAATGTAAAGGTTCATCATTCAACGACTGTGACTCTAAGAGGGACCAAGACTGTTGCGATGGATAATTTTCTCCGAGATGCAGAAAAGATGACATTAAGTCATATTAGAGTGACTGTCGGAGAGAGAGAGAGAGAGATGGGAGATACATGATGATATCCTACTACATACAATGACCGTCGGGGATAGTTCCAAGATTGTGACGACTTCAGATGTGAGTATTATGGATTGTCGAAAGATGGATCCTACTATGGAGAACGTGTGCAAAGGGGTTATTGGTGTTCATGACTTTGGTACACCTTTGAGAGAGTAGCACAATGATGGACTAGAGTTTGTCGATATAGAACCCAATCTGGCCAGACCCTATCGCTTACCAGTGTTTTGGACTAGGTAGATTGTCTACTATAGTTCGTTTTTAACAACCCTGATTTTAGTAAAACATTATTCAATAATTTAATCGTTAGGCTAAATTGGATAATGCAACGGAGTAGGCAATGGGATTATTGTTTAATGAATTAATTAGACGATTGGCTTTTGTAACCTAAAAAAGTAAAAGTAACATTCATAGAGCAAAAGGAGGGAAATATTGGAACTTTTGGCCCTTGTATATATTGTAATGTTTTCCAACATTTCCACTTTCTTGCTCATTTCTAAAACCCTAAACCTAAAATTTAACAAGCATACCCTAAAAAGGTCGACCATTACAAGTACGAGAAGAAGAAGATAAAACTAGGAACTTAGAAGCTCGGAATACACCATCAAATCTCATCATCTCTATCCGAATAATATACTTATCCTTACGGTATCAGTTATTATGTTATACCCGGACGTTTTGTTGAATGTTAAGTTTGATTCCATGTTGATCTTTATGTTTATGTGTTGTTAAAAATCATCCATGTGTAAGTTTATGGATTAAGAGAAAGCAAGCCTCGTGTACTATCATTGTATATGAAAAACCTGGTTTCATATGTTAAGTGGCGTGATAATTGAAAATTATTAAGTATAGGATGAAACCCTTAGGCATTTCCAAATAACGTGAAATTAATGTATGATATGTGTTGAATGCTTATGAAGATGAGTTTCAAATTTCATAAATTGTTATACTTTTATGAATTTGTTACGAATTTCCTAAGGGTGCATGCTTTATGAAAGATTATGCATTAATTCTAGTATTAATGTATAAGTAGTTAGAACCGTGTATTTTGTATTTTCATGAATTACAAAGTACTGGGAAATTGTATGCACTTTATTCAGAATACTTTTTGTAAACCAAAAGACTTTTGACAAATACAGTGGAGTTGGTGAAAAGAAATACTTTATATAGAAATAAATCAATTTTGTATAAAATTATGGTCGGTGCCATTTCTAGAACTAGAAAGCCTTTTGGTAATAGTTAGATCTCACCTTCGGATGCACTGAATAGTTGAAGTATAATGTGTGATGCTTGAAGTATTCATGCTTCTGCCTCTCACATTTCGGGTATGGGATTAGGTGTTTATACTTATATATACTTTGGTCTTAAAAGATAGCCATTCTGCTAAAGGCTGCTACCCTGATTCTTTCGGATATTCGGAGGGGTATTCTCTCCATAAAAGACCTATTTTACATATATATATATATGCATATTGGAAAGATTTTAGGCGGTTACTCCAAAAGGAATGGGGTTAAATACCTCCAAGCCTTTCTTTGGCACTGGAGGGGGCTTCCTACCAACGCCCATGCCCCGAAGGCTTAGAAACCCTTAGAGTCATTACTTCCGCTGACATGCCTTTATAAAACTGTTTTCATAAAATTCTTCCTTAGGCATTGAAGGAGTTGTTAAGAAACTTTTCCTAAAATCAAATTTTTTGAGGCTTTGACTCCATGGCTATCAGCATCGGCAATGACAACTAGGAACTCTTATCTAAATAATAATAGTTATATATTTTATAAATGGAAAAGATGCCTTGGTTCTATTTATTGCCGTCATTGCGGGTGATAGGAATTGGTTGTGGTTAGCAAGCGAAGCCATAAAGGCTGCCCCTTCTGGAATAGCTTGGTAATGGATTTCGGTACCATTGCAGGAGTTTAAGAAGATTGGTGCCCACACAAGTTTCGGGTCCAATGTGATGTACATTTACTTTACCTTACTTTGGAGTGTTATAAGTTGGTTATTGCAATTGCTAAGTCATTACATTTGTGTAGGAAATAATGGGATGGTCTCAGGGTTAGGGAAATTGTCACTCATAGGACGAAATATAATAATGAAAGTATATATGAATCTGTTACTTCATGCAGTACGAAAGGATTCGGGAAAGGAACTTTCTGTTTCATGTTAGGGAGGAGGTACTCCGCGAAGCACTGAAGGGAACCGAAGGGGATGTTAGTTCCATGTAGATGGCTTATGATGCCATAAATCACCGAAAGGGCACCAATAATAGAATGAAGGTTTGAGCTCCATTACCTAGCAAAGTAGATCTTTACAAAAGCACAGATAGGAGTATAATTGGGGAGAGAATCCATTGTGCGTTGCATAGTGTATGTTATGGTTGTTGTTGAATTTTTATTAGTTGTATTGTGATAAATGAAATACCGTTGTGGTGTAGGGGATGTAGGGTAATATAGTTTCGTAGAAGATAACGAGAGAGAACTCGTTCTGCTATGTTATGTGGTCTTGTTAGATATTTTTGTTGTTGAGTTATAATTTATTATTCATATCAGTCGTTTTTGACTAATCTATAGTTTATGTTTTCCCTTTAAACTCTCGGGCGCTCAGTTGAGCAGGCTAAGGGCAAGGTTGTTACAGGTGTTAACTACGAATAAAGTTCTAGAGGCGAGGTAGCGATAACTATTTAGGATCGCTGATGTGTTTTATTTTTCTGTTGCCTTTATATTTCGACATGTATTTCGAATGCCATTAGATATATAATATGATCATTTGAGGGGGCATCCTCATATGTCACTCTCGGTGTTAGTTTGTAGTAATTTATAATTTTTATGAACAGGTTCTCCTTTAGGCTGTATGAAAAAATTATTTATATATGAATGTATGTTTGTGAAATTTTTTGTACTCTTGTGTTATCTCATATGGAGATTGAATAACATTCAGTTTTCTATCATCGTAAGTTAAAACTAGAGGTGACTACAACACTGTAGTGTTTAACTTTTTGGCCTTAGAGAATGGTGTGTTACAATTTGGTATCATAGCATAGGTTTATGCAAACTTAATAATTTTTCTCAACTTAGATTTTCTAACTAAAAACTCAAAGAATAGAGGAAAATATTAAGTGATTAGGATGACGAAACTATGACCTATTTGTATTTTATTATATACATAAGAATATACCCCAAAATCTTAAGGTCACCCTTCGATATCGTAGTAAAATTTGTCTACAGAAAGGAATTAAGATATAGAGAGAAGGAGTGCCAGGCTAAATACTGGTGGCGAAAGCACCACAACTAGTGGAAATGCTCAACCTGATAATGGTGAAGGTCAGAACAAAAGGTCAAATGAGAATCAAAGCGCCGCTACACCACCGGTAGATTTGAGGAACTTGTTCCAGATGTTCATTCGTATGCTGCTGGTCCTGAAGGGAATAATGTTGAAGCACAAGTTGAAAACAACTATGCAAAATTGAGTAGGGTTTATGTTAGCTCGGGAGGATGGTAATTCCTTGGAATGGAAGATGGTACTATTGTGGATAACTAGTTGCTACATTGTGAAAGGATCTTTGGATACTTGGGATTGACGGATGAATAGAAGAGGAGGTTGGCTTCTAGGCACTCGTAGGATAATGCATTGCATTGGAGGAATGGAGTTACGGTAAGGACACCGAAGGAAGGAATAACTTTGGAAAGCTTTCGTAGGATGCTTAGGGAAAGGTTAGTGTCGGAAGTGACTAAATCTATAATGATGAGGAAGCTTGATGAATTGAAGCACAGAGAGATATTGGTTGTGGAATATGCTACTAAGTTTGATGAGCTATCTCATTATGCTCTCGGATTGATAGATATTGTTATCCTGAGGAATAAGAAGTTCGTAAGAGGGCTTCGATTTGATATCATGAAGGCAACAATGCCTTGCTTACGGGACCCTAGCGATGGTGTTGTCGAAATGGCTATCCAAAATGAAGAAGTGCTAAGAGAGGCTGAGAAGCTCAGCGAAAACCAGAATTTTCGCTCAAAAAAAATTTCTTAACAGGGAAGAATGTTCAGGAAGGAGGAAACATTAGGAAGAACAAAGTGGAAGGGGTGTTCTTTAAGTGCCATTGGTAAGTCCGTAGCTCTGCTAAATGTAAGCAAAAAGACACCATGTCCAGAATCACTGTTAGAAGGCAGAATATCAGTTGCTTCAATTATAATCTGCTTGAACACTATAAGAATAAGTGTTCAAAAGCAACAAAGGGAAATGTGCTTGCTCTGGTGCCTTCGTCTTCTGCACCTACTACTGCTGAGAAAGGGAATACAGTGTTGGAAGGTACATTTCTGTTTTGTAACATACCTGTTAAAATTTTGTTTAACACTAGTGCATCCCATTCGTTTATAGCTAGATATGTAAATGATGAGTTATGCTTAGAATCATCATACCTTCTACATCCTTCGTAGAAGCTAATCCTATCGGAGGGTATGTAACACTTAGAATGATTATGCTTTTGTTTATAGTTTGTATGTGTTTGATTTTGATGGTTTCAGAATTATTTTTGTGATGGATTTTCTAAGTCGATGTGATGCTAGAATCTTTTTTGGAAGAAGGGCGGTATCGTTGAAACATTCCGAAAGCGATGAAAGGGTTGTGTTTCTAGTAGAAAAGGAGGTTCTGCGAATATCTCCATTGTTAAGTGTTTCGGATTTGGAGGAAAAAGTAACTAATGTTCCTATCGTAAAGAAATTTGTTGATGTCTTTGAACCAGTAAAGGGTTTGCCATCGAAGAGCATTTTTGAGTTCCACACTGATTTAGTACCGTGAGAGGAGCCATTGAGTTGGTCGCCTAGCCGAATGATCCCTATGGAAATGAAGGAATTGATAAAACAAAATATTGACTTAGAAGGAAGGAATTTCATTCGTCCAAGTAGCTCGCCTTGGGGATTTTCTGTCGTATTTGTGAAGAAGCCTGATGGAACATTGAGGATATGTATTGACTATCAGAACTCAACAAAAGGATGGTGAAAAATAAGAACACTCTACCTCGCTTCGATGATCTATTCGACCAGTTAAGTAGAGAAAAGCTATTTTCTTTGTTGGACTTGGCTACTGGCTTTCACCAACTGAGAATATCAGAAGAAAACATTCCATTAACAGCCTTTTGTACGAGATATGGATGTTTATGTACACCATGGCTCTGTTGTTTCATATAGAAAAAGAAAAAAGGTATAAAAAAGATAACTAAAAATTAAAAATATGCACAACAAACCATGCTAATGAAATCTAGCATTTGTAACAATGATCATTCCCATCTGATTTTGATTTTATTTGTATGTTTAAACTCGTAAGTCAAGGCCAAAATTCCATCCATTCTTCTAAGCATGAACCTCTCTACCAATACATAGCACCAAAAATTCTTCCATTTAACTTTTCCTTCATAAAATTGAATCCTCTTCACCCTTTCCATCTTCTCGTCACCACCATATCTACCTCTCCCTTCTTCTCATCTAATCATCTCCCATATTGGTAAACTTAACCCCATTCCTTTCATCAAAGAATTTGTAGGCATAAACAAAATAAAATCTTTAATGATATCAAAATTTTCCTTCACTTTCTTATTTACATCCAATAGGGACACTTCCTTCCTCACCCCAACATCCGCATTAATAGCCTTTCCATCACCATGCAAATTTTCTTCCGTGAAAATATCTTCCCAATATTGTTCAAGCGTCATCTCATAAAACATGGAAGTTTTCATTTGGTCCTTCGAACTCTCACCTTCCTTCACAAATACGTAAGGATAATACCACTTCTCTACCACCAAAGATGGAGAGAGCATAGTTTTTAAAGCAAAATCAACACTAGGGATTTGCGTTCTGAGGCTTATGTTCATGGTGTTAACCTCTTTTAGATAGCAGTGTGATGGCCTTGAAGTGTATGCTTTACATCCTTTTCTCTTCAAAAACTTTTGTGGAAGTCCATCGTGCACTACCGACTCTGCACGAAATTTGTTGTTTTGAGATATGATTTTGACTTGTTGGTACATGATTCTATGAACAAATGGAGACGGTTTGATGTCATTTGCAAAAAGTGCAGAGGCAAAATGTGCTCATGTCTTCCTCCCTTGAGCATGTACATGTTTTTGTGTAGATTACCAAATATTATTGGACATGTGAATGAATATATAATCAAAAAATAAAGGTTAAATTAGTTTATGTACAGTTCTTACCCTTTGTGTCTTTCCTAGGCCCTGACAACATAGTAATGATTCGAGGACAAGGGCTTTCCGAGAGATGGAATGAAATAATTATCATCTCGATATGTTGTTTGATTTTCACCAGATTTTTTATGAAAATGATTTTCACCTGAATTAGTAATGTAACATACCTTGATCGTCTTATTTCGAGCATATGGGATATCAGACAACTTTGACGTGTTTAACAAACCAAGGAAACATGTTTTTTTCTATTCTGCTTCTTGATCATCTGTCACTAAAATTCCAGAGCTTGGTCCTTCAGGTGGCAACTCTGTTATAGCGCTCGGAAAGTTATAGTAAAGCGAAAGAGGTCTTGTTACATACATGTTTATTTTTCCTAGTAGAAGTCAGTTTGTGCTTTTATTACAATTGTGCTTTTGATGTAGATATATATTATATAGACTGGGTATTTAGATGATATTTTCATAGTGGTTGGTTAGCGCACGTTATGTTAGGGAAGACTTCTAAAGTCTTCCTGAATTCTATATTCAGAATTTTGAATTACTGCATATGTTATGGATCGATGGTTGCTTATCTTTGATTACTGCCACATGAAATATCCCCGATATATATATATATATACATACATATATATATATATATATATATATGCATGTATGTATATGTATATATGGCTCTCTTACATGGTAACCCTTTTGCACCTTAGTAACAACTACACATCTTTATTAATAATTGTTTTAAAAGCACAAACTTTTGGTCTGACCGTAAACTTCCAAATTTACCCTTTATGTATAATTCATTAAACAATTGACATGTTTAAAAGTAACATTTAAATGAAATAGCATTTTTTTAAATGTTAACATTGCTTAAAATTAGGATCTAATAGATTCTATTTTTACATGTTCAAAATACTTTCTTACATATATTACCAAACTTTATATCACCTAAAAAATAGGATTCTATAAATAAACTTCATATATATTTAATAATGAAATAAAATTTCATAATAATAAAAAAATGCTACAACTTCAAAATTAAAGTCCAAACAAACTAAACACGACCCAAATAATAAAATACAGCTAAATATGTTTATCCGTCAAAAGACCGAGCCTGTGATAAAAATACAAAACAAGCACCCGCGACATCTTATATAATCATACCTTCAACCAAAGTCTGATGAAAAATCATGATTCAGGCGCAGAAGCAAAGATCGGTTATTCTTACTGGAACAAAGCCGCTCAAATACCAAAATAAAGCAAGTCGCCCATCCAACATAGGCAGGAGCGACCTCACAACATAGCCATAAGGATGAACGGAGCCATACAAAGGCGGCAAAAGGATGAACGTTCTCGAGCCAAGAAGGTCGGTCGCACAGGATACAAAAGAGAATTGATTCCAGTCCCGCATTCTGCTCTTATAAAGATACCCAAAGCATTCACTCCTATAAAGTCGCCCGCTCAACTATCTGAAGCACTCGCTCCTGTGGAACCGCTTGCACATGACAACTGGATACATCTACGGACAGCTAACTACAGATAGATAGGGGTATGATTGCAGATTGATGGGATGAGCAACCCGCAGCCTGAAAATACAGATTTCAAATCATTTCCTGAGGGGAGTTCACCTATAACTCTAGAGGGGTTCCAATCTTTGAAACCACAAAGTGTTGTAAAATTCTGTCCTCAATGACTCCTTAGATATTCTGAAAAGAAATCATCGTTTCTATGCCTTAAAGTTCCATTATTCATCTGGCTATGACGTCAAGCACAATCTTATAATCAGGGGAAGCGAAAACATTTACATTCTCAATCAGTTACCCATCCTTCTCCTCTGTAGATTCTATCATTCTCTTGCAAAACTCTAAGGTTGAAATGTATGAATGAGAGTATATTTGTTGGACATAAAGATGTATAAAAAGAGAGAGTTGATGTATTTTGTAATCCTCATTATAAAAATTCAAGCTATCTTCATAGTGGACGTAGGCCTAGTTTACGGTTGAACCACTCTAAATCTCATCTCTGTTTTAACTTCCTCGCATTTTCATTTTCAATTGTTGTTAAACACGGCTCCATTTATTTCCTTACCACATTGGTGAAGTATAGCTTTAGTACCTTGGGTGTTTAGACAAATTTTGATATAAACATTTTGGCGTCGACCATGGGGCCGTATTTGATTCTTTCCCAAATTGCAGTCCAATGAAGATTTTCTAAGGAAAACTGTGCTTGGAATCATGAATATGCCAAAGGAAATTGTTGACAAAATAGACGGCATCTTCGACGTTGCCACGTCGCCTACCACCCATTTCGAAGAAAAGGAACCATCAAAAGTCGAGGCGGTCGTAACCAAGAGGGAATTGGAAGAAGCAATGACAGGGCTAACGAGTCAAATAACTATTGCAAACAACGCAGTGATAAAGAAGATCGAGTCAACGCTTGTTATTTAAACCTCTATCGTAAAAGCTGCACCAAGTGTCGCTGACCTTCCGTTCGCTCGAATAAGTCATGCAAGAAAAATAGAATTTTTTGCTGAAACGAGAAAATTCTACTCAGAAAACTGCATGTCATGATTATGGGCCCTGGCGGAGACCCGGCAGGGAGAAAGGCACTCGTTCCATAGATCATAATGAAAAGTGAAAATATATCTTAGGTACAGCAGGTGGAGTTTCGGAAAGAAACAACAAAGGAAGCACCAAACAGCCTAAAAGGAAACCACGCTTTTTCGAGAATTCTGAATTCACCCCCCTTAATGACACCATAGGGAATATCTTCATGGCAACTAAGAACACTGATAAGTATCCAGTTCCAGAACGAATGCAAGTCAGGGACGCTACCATGAAAACCAGAAGGTTCTGTCAATTCCATGACCAACCAGGACACGATACTAACTAGTGTAGACACTTAAAGTCACTAATCGCGGGGCTGGTCAGGGAGAACCATTTGCGACAATATGTGCAAGGCCATTGTCCTACTTCTAAACAAGGGGCCGCAAGCTCCAAGAAAAAGGCCTAAACTATCCTGGAGCTAATACTTGGTTAAGAATCAGTAACTGGAGCCCTGATTATGGAATTCTCGAACTAAAATCCCCGTTACTTTGCTTTATTACTCCGTTGTTACCCTGTTTACTTAAGAAATAGTAGTTGTTTTACCCTGATTTGCCACTTGCTATACTCAAGTTAATATTTGACAATGGTTTATTTACAAACGCCTTGTATAAACGAAATTATCATGTGCTTATCTAAGTACCATACTTATAGTTTTATGCTAAAAACTGATTTTTCGGATTGTAGGCATAATAAAAGCAATTAATCATACCTATCCTAGTTGCGAGGGGAGGATTCTCAAAGCACATTTTAAGCAAAAGGGCTTGAAAGTGCCACAAACAGCATGCGAACCAAATTGGATGAATAAGCACATCATCTCAACAGAACATGCCGTTACATGGAAAACAACAAGTCAAAAGATGGTGCTTCCCTTAGCAAGCGCTTTCTGGAGAAACAGACATCAAGCTTCAAGAAGGGTACAAGGGAAATGATAAAAAGATGTCCCACGGTTAAATACCTAGGCTGGAAACATCAGTCCTAGTGCCGAAAAGACTGGCAAAACATGCTGAAAGGGCCAGCGCAAATCAGAAATCCTAGCCGAAAGGGGGTAATAGAAATCCTAACTGAAAGGGGGTATCCAACAAGGTCTTTTCAGTCCTAGAAAAATTAGGACTAACAAGACCAAACTTGGATCGAAAAATGGAACCCAAGACCTCCCATGGGGGCACCCAAAAAAAACACATAATTATCACGCGCTTTTAAAAAAAACCAATATAAAAAAAAAAATGTACAGCCACATAAGCAGGAGATGTGGTTGAACATCAACTCTAAAATCACGAACTGATCAAATGAAATTGTGGCTACCCGAACTTCTCCGTAAAGGAAAGAACGAATTGCTTTGAGAACAAGACGAATCAGAACACCAACAGAAGAACATTTCATTGCTTATTACAACAATTTCCATCAGATACAAGAATATACAGAGTATGAATAAATATTACACAACATAAAATATCATAGATTACAATACATTACATAGCAGCGGAAAAATAATATAATACACAACTAAAAGGGATAAACAGATATAGAGCTTTCCAATATTGTTCCAGCTGTAAACCAGGATTTTGTGAATATAAATCTGCAAAACCAAACTACTAGCTGCCCATGTGGAAAATAGGGGCACCCAGAGTTTAGGTTAAAACAATAAACTCCAGGTCAGTCATGTTGGTGTGAGAACTAAAACAATTATTTAAAAATTTACTTTAAAAGAGAGTAATTCAAGGGACCACGTCGTATAACACGGAACGGGTTTCCTCCCAAGAATTCCAGTACATAAAACGAACAGCGCAATGATTTTTGGAAAAATGAAGCTATTATAAGACTCAGGTCCCATCACACAATGCAACGAAAGCCGGAGGATAGGGTTTTCCCTTATAATAGCCAAACATGCTTGGTACATTAAAAACAAATCATTTTGATACTATTATAGTATAAAGTGTATGAAAACAACTTCAAATATAAATGTATCAATCGTAGACGGCATAGTGCCTCATACCACTATGTCTCCATACTAGGCTCTACAATCAAAACCGAAACGTCATGCACTGGAAATTGGATCTCAGTCATGAGTCGAGGCTAGGGATGGCTCCTCACCGCTTCTAGACGCTCTAGCAGATATACAATCTGGGTAACCCTTGGATCTTCAGGGCCAGTCCTCCATTACGTTTGAGGATTAGTTATTCCTAAACACACGTTTCTCGGCCCTATCAGACCCATCCATCGGCTCCGTAGAGACCAATATATCCGACGCGCCTCGCAATCCAACAACCACATAGGTAAAAATAATATAAATGTTAGGGCTTGTAAAATGCTGACACCACCCATAACTTGACAGAAACGTGGTGCACTCCCTGCAGTCACGATCCCGTTTTTAACTCAGACTTAGGTGTGAGGCTTGCGAATTAATGCTATACACAAAGCTACACTGTATTAAAGTCATGCTTTGATCATCAACCACGAGACTCTGCTTTTCAACAGAAGCCTTGATCACTGCATCTCAGTATGTCACACAGGCAATTCATGCCATGCGACTGATATCTATCGATATATAACCTCTGCTCTCCTACGTCTCAGAGAAGGGCGTTAAGCAAGATAATAAATTTTTCGCCGCCAAACAGATATATATTTAATAGAAATCAATCAACACATAATATAATCCAATGTCAAACACACATCCATTTACAAGTTCATTCTGGGTCTAAACGAAATCGGAGGCACCTTATTCCTGTCCCGTATGTCCAATACAGGAGAGAGGTCCTCGCATATCCGTCGATCTCCAATTACGTCTGGACGATCACCACTTATTACCTCGTCTTGGGTGTACATCCCAATAAAGACATCAGTAATCATCCAAACGATGTGAAGACCTCCGGTCTTCATCCACCGTCTTCATCGTCGACTTATCCTCTGATCAGTTATTCAGAATGGGTATAAACTCGGCCTTTCCGAATAACTCGCTTATATAATAAACAAATGTTATAAAAACACAACATACGCCTCACTCCAATTCTGAATATTCTTTTATTCAAATATTCACATCATTAGGGATTTGTTCCCATTAATTTTATCAAAGATAAATTCTTTAAAATTTATTCTTTAATCTTCCTTTGGATATCAATTCAAACCAAATAAAGGTTTTTCAAACTAGTCGGGATTAGCGAACTACACCGAAGTAATCATTTATTTAATTTCCCAATCCCAACCTATTCATCCCATGGAGCAAAACTGGTATTACCCCATAACTAACACCACGGTGTTATCGGTAGATTTAATTACCATTTCCTGTTCAAATCTAATTAAAGATTTAACTATTGCTCGGAGCGAAACCAGTGATACTCCGTTCTCGATCATTTCCCAAATTTTATAATTTAAATTATCGTATTCCCCTTTCAATCAAATTAAAGATTCATTAAAACTCCACTTAGTTTTAATCTTCCCAAAAATCAATATTAATGATTATTTAACTTTGGAAACACAAACATGTCGCATCGACAATCTACACCGTACTATTGATTTCTGCTGATAAATAACCTCTAAGCTCGTACGTCTCAGAGAAGGGTGTTAAGCAAGAGAATAAATTCTCCACTACCAAACAGATATATATTTTTGCAGAGATCAACCATATCATTTGAAATACAATGACCGACATGTAATCCAGCCTTTAACTGGGTTAAAGAACTAATGTCATTTAAAATACAGTTCACGATAAACCCAAATCATATTCCATTAATTGTGGAATCTTCACGGAAAAACAAATCAATATATAATCGGTATCAATTTCTGTATCCGACTAATAATATAAATGGAATAACGGCAAAACCTTTTAAATTCCATATGTATTAACATTCTTCCTCCATAGAAGTTCACTTCGATTATTATCCAATCGAATTCCATTCAATTCCAATTTAATATATTAAATTGGAAAACATTACTTTGGAAAATTCCCGTTAAATCTTAATGAAAAGATTTATAAATTCCAAATCTCATTTCACTGTATATCAGGTTGAAGAGCAAATGTCACTAAAAACACAGTTCACAATAAACCCAATTCACATTCTATTTTTAGTTCAATTAAATGTTAATTAATTGGTAATCCTTATTTAAATCTTAATTAAAAGATTTATTCTTTTCACACTGGGTTTAAGAACAGTGCCATTTAAAACACAGTTCACGACAAATCCAAAATCCCATCAGCCTCTAACCGTAAATTAGTAAGAGAACAGTTCCCTAAGTGTTAACCCCGAAGGTCGAAACCAACATCAGATCAATACCTAGGAAACCATTCAACTTTGCTAATCTCCATTTAGTTTCTATTCTTTTTAACTCCATTCGGTTCAGGAACAGTATTATTAAAGATACCATTCATGACAAACCCAAAATCTCATTCCATTATTAATCGGGTTAAAGAACAAGTGTTATTTAAAACACCATTCATGATAAACCCAAAATCCAATTTGATATTAAATACAAGGCCCTGAAGAGAAAATATATCGGCTAATATTCATATATTGGAAATTCTGGTTATTTTCAAAACCATTTCAAATCCGATTTATTTATTTAAAAATATTGGGTTACATTTCTAGTTCAAAACTAGTTTATTTCGAACAAAAAATATTTTTATCTTTTCAAATATAGAATTTTTCATCCCAACTCTTTCCAAATCATTTATTATGATTTTACACAAATTATGGATATTTTTAATAATTTTATCAAGGCCCGTACAGTCGATTTCCATAAACGGCCATCGAACTGCACTTACAACGACCTTTTCCAAATTTGTTTTGGACATAATTCCAAATCCAACTGCTAGATTTCAAATCTCCCATATTTGTTAGAAAGTTCTTTTCGATACGAACCAAACAGTTCTGGTTTTAGGAGAATCCGACGGTCGGATCTCCCGTAACGTTCGTTCGAAGTCAATGGTCGAAATTCGCGAACTACCGCGGTGCGGCGCGTTCTATTCAGGCCATTGTATATATATAAAATATATATTATATATATTTCGTCGATTTCCATTTAAAAGTACTTTATAAATCGTTTTCAATTCGTTTTCAAAACGATTTCAACTTCATATTCAATTTCTAATCAAAATCGAATATTCCATATCATCGATATATAAATGATAGTATTTTCAAAATATTATATTTCGGAATCACTTCCTTTTCGATATTCATTATAAAAATGAATAAAATCAATATAAATATCGTTCACGTCAAAATGGCGTTAATCTAATTAGCACAGCTTTATATATTTAAATATTTTCATGTCCATCTCAAATCGGACATCAAAATCAGATTTTGATCTTATACTGAATATTATTTTAAAATATTCGTTATTTTAAAATAATCGTTATTTTGAAATATTTTTACTTTCTGAACTGGAATCAGACACAGTCGATTACCATATAATGTTATTATATGGATTTCATATACACATGTACACAACAACAATCAAACACAGTTAACCATCAACCAAAGTGCATTCTACACTGCATAAGCATAAAATATAAATATTTAACACTTACAATAGTCTGTCAACCAATCAATTGACATACAGCTAAATATTGGGATTAGTGTAAGTCCAATATCATCCCAATACCCGTGTGGGGTTTTCAAACAACAAACACAGATTTATTTGTGCAGTTGTAAAATTTATCGTCCCAATCAATATCAGTCAAATGTGTGTACATAAACAAACTGTCCGATTTGTTTATGAATATTTATTTTATTTATATACACGTTAAAAATTATATTTTTAACTATAAAATATTTTATTCCATCCCACATCACACAATCGACTTTCACAACAAAATCAAACAAGCAAACAAGTCGTCCATGGTCTGTGGACGACGGGTGTCGGGTGTTGCTAAGCACCATCTGCATCCTAGTATATATTTTAACTAGAAAATAAAATAAAAGTGAGGAGTCCTCACCTTTAGGTTCTACTCCGCCAGTCTTTCTTTCTGAACTGTTTGGATTTGTTCGAAATTCCAACGCATCCTTTTCACGCTGTTCATATATAAAAATCATATTTTTATCGGTTCATTTCAATAAATAAAAATCATATTTTTATTTCTACTTCATACATTTTTACAACACTTCTTTTTATATAAAAATTATATTTCTACATTTCTACCTCTTATATAAAGATCGAATTTTTATTTCACTTCATATATAATAAAAATCGAATTTTTATCATATAAAGATCGTATCTTTATCATAATGAAAACATTATAAAAATCATATTTTTATTTATAAAAATCACATTTTTATTATCCTTATAATATAAATATCATATTTTTATTATCTATATAATATAAAAATCATATTTTTATTATCACAACTTTTCTAAACTAAAATCTAACTATTTCATGTTTAAAACTCTAAGCTTTTCATGTATAAAAATCAAATTTTTATAGGCCATTTCTATTAAGTAAAGTCCAATTTTTATACTTCGTCTACATAAAGAAAACCCAATGTTTATACTTTGCAAAATCCTAGCTTTTCTATTATAAAAAAATCGGTTTTAATCGAAGAAAATAAATAAAATCACAAAATTAAAAACTTACATTGACTATTGAAGGAGGGGGGGCTTTTGCACCGGAGGTGGTCAGGGGAGGCGCGTGCAGTGGCGTCGGCGCGGTTCAGGTGGCGGCGGTTTAGGGGATTAGGGCATGGGGCGCGGGTTAAGGGGGAATGGGGATCGGGGATACACGGAGAAGAAGGAAGGGGGGAAGGAGATCGCGGTCGCGCCTGGCGACGGTGGGAGGCTCCATCGCTTCTTTTTATATATATAAAATCGATTTCTGTTGAAGAGGAGAGAGAAGAGGGAAAAAAGAGGGGGGGGCTAATATATATAATTTAATTATTATTTTTCTCCAATAAAAGTTGACTTTTCGTTTGAACCCTAAATCAAACCCACCGACCATCGCTCGTAACTAATTACCCCCATTTCGAACACAATGGGATATGTCCGGTAAGCTGATTCGACTGTTTTGATCAGTTTCCGTCAAAATCAAAATATAAATCTATATATTGAAGTTGAACGCACATTTCAATTTACCGGGGCCACATATGGACTCTAAAAATTCCAGAAAAATTATTTCTAGCTTCGTATTGATGATAGGTTCTATCAAAATTGATTTCATTAAATTTGGAGACCGTTTGAAAAATGGCCATTTTCTAGTTGATCCAAATTGACTGAAACTATCAAAAGAAGTTTTCTTTTGCAACGCTCACATGTTGATCCCAAAATTTATGAATTTTGGAATCTAGCAATAATTTGATATCCCGGATCCAACAAAAGTGCTTTCGTCGAAAATAGAGGTCGTTTACAAATTGGCTATTTTTAAGGGCTATATTTTCATAGCGGCTATCCTAAATTTTCAACCGGACATAACTTTTTATTCCCGCTACGAAATTACAATTTTTCAGATTCATTGGAAAGATATTCTCAAATAGATTCTAATATTTTTGGTTTCGCTAAAATCCGGTTTATTTTGAATCATGTACATTCATTTGAAATTTGAAATCGAATTTTCAAACTACCGCGCCATTTCAATTCCTTTTACAATTAAAATATATATTTATATTCTAACATCGATTCAAATAAATACATACGTTCTAATTCTATTCAAAATAAATTTTTCATCGTTATTATTTAAAATAATCATTTTAAATATTCAAAATTCACTAAAATTGCCAAAATAAAAATTTTGAATTGGTTCGGATTTCCCGGGTTGTTACAATCTCCCCCACTTAAAATCTTTTCGTCCCTGAAAATGAACGGAGCTGAAAGTTGTTTTACTAATTAACTCAACTTTTAGTTTGGCTTTCATTCTTCAACTTTTCAGTTTCTAAGAATTTTCCAGTTCTTCAAAAATTTGGCTAACACCCTAAATTTTCGAAAAATTTCGTCATAACCTCCCCTTTACAGGAGCACCGGGAAAATCCCGAAATCTCCATATAGGCCTCTCCAATCCAAAAAGAAAAAGAAACGGCCAAGCGGCTAGCCAATCGGCTCATAAAATCATCAAAAACCGCAAGAAATACAATAAACATGTACCTATTTGTCGGGCAAACAATTTTATTCTTCTTCTCTAGCCTCCTTGCTATGACCTGTTCAATGGATACACATGTATGCATGCAATTTCAAACATATTTCAATACAGTTCAATATTTGGTAAAATTTGGCCCAAATTTGCCTTTCTTTCACATGTTGATTTAAATAAATAATCACACAACACATTCATCAATGAATTAGTTGATTAGCTTTTCAAATTCATAATTTTGATACATAGTCCAAAAATCAGATTTTTGATGCCAATTCACAACAACAGAACCTATTTAGTTTTGGTTCTCATACCAGTCAATGGAATCATATAGAAATCCCACTTTCGAAACTCGAGCACTAATATTGATGATGGGTACCCGTCATTAGAATCATTCCCGGGTGACTAGAGTGTGATTCTATATCTATCCAGTATATTAAAACTTCGAATATACGCTTGCAAGGTGTATATGTGAAATCTTTTTATATTGGATTGTCGAAATTCAATACAAATAAAGTATTCAAATACGTATAAAGTTTAAATTTTCAAAACAAAATTTAATTTCACTATTATTTTTAAAAAGACTACTCTTCACATTCGTTCTAGGACACTACTGATCCTATCTCTAACGAGTCATTCTTATTGGATATTGCTAATCCAATCTCTGATGAATTCTTTCGTTCGGTTCTAACGTGTCTTGTTCTCGAGCTCTGTAAACCAAAGCTCTGATACCAAATGTGGCGACCCGAACTTCCCCGTAAAGGAAAGAACGAATTGCTTTGAGAACAAGACGAATCAAAATATGAACAGAAGAACATTTCATTGCTTATTACAACAATTTCCATCAGATACAAGAATATACAGAGTATGAATACATATTACACAACATAAAATATTAGAGATTACAATACATTACATAGCAGTGGGAAAATAATAAATACACAACTGAAAGGGATAAATGGATAAAGAGCTTTCCGAATATCGTTCCAGCTGTAAACCAGGATCCTGTGAATATAAATCTGCAAAACCAAAACTACTAGCTGCCCGCGCGGAAAATTGGGACACCTAGAGTTTAGGTTAAAAAAATAAACTCCAGGTCAGTCATGTGACTGGTGTGAGAACTAAAACATTTATTTAAAACTTTAATTTAAAAGAGAGTAACTCAAGGGACCACGCCGTATAACACGGAATGGGTTTCCTCCCGAGAATACAAGTGCATAAAACAAACAGCGCAATGCTTTTTGGAAAAATGAAGCTATTATAAGATCCAGGCCCCATCACATAATGCAACGCAAGCCGGAGGATAGGGTTTTCCCTTATAATAGCCAAAATGATTGGTACGTTTAAAACAAATCATTTTGATCTGAAGAAACCACAGCTAAACATCAGTAATGTTCTCAATCATCAGTTCCTTCGACGAGATTACACTGCTAATCTAACAAAAACCGTGTTTCTCTTACATGAGGGAGATGAAATGGCGATACACACGTTTACTTCCAAGAACCGCTCAACAGATCTACTGTCCTCTGAGAAATTTATGTCTTTCCACCAAATTCGAAGTCGCCTAGAATCTGTGTACTTCGTATAACAACCCCGATCGCAAGGTCACGCTTACCTTCAAATTGATTCTGTAAGTTCCCTTACTCAGAATCAAGCCACAGTGGACATAGTAAGAAATTGGTGAAATCGTTTTAATCGACACATCTAAAACCATAACTCCAAAGTCCTCCAACCAATTCTCTTTAATTTGGAATTATCATTCAACTTAGATCTGGTCTTTCAAAAGGTAATTACGTTATTTTGCGTTTTGAAGTGATTAAATTAATTCGAGTACACATTTTGGGCCTTCTTTAATCTACTGGAAATTCTGATTTATTCACTAATATGCGGTTTATTATGAAAATATCTCTTCAACTGTTTTACATTTCAACATGTAAAACGAACCTTTTGCTCTGATGCACAATTGTCTTGTGTATTTCATGTTATACAAACTGTTTTACTTTTTCCAGAAGTAAAACGAGCCATTGCTTTGAAAATCTGAGATTTTGGTATGGGAATCAGTGAAATAATTGTAATGGCTTAGCTTAAATGTTGTAGAATTCCGGCTAATGCCCATTAGTTTGATCATTGTTGATCTCGAACAGCATAATGGAATATTGGATTTCCTACAGTTTTTTGGAAAGCCTATCTATTCTATTGTCCATTATTTAGGCTTCATAAATGTTGGAATTTGACTTTAGCACAAAGGAATGTGAGAACCAAGGAGCACAACGGGATAGTTGTGATGATATCAGGACATATATAGAAAACGTAAGAACATGGTCAGTGTAATTATCCTTCTCTACACATGAAGATAATCGTGATGCAAAAGATGTGAAGACGTGGAGCAGTGTATTAGCTCATCAGCCTACTCCTTCAGGCATCTGATTACCAAAACCAGGAATATAGCTTTGGACTTCACTGTATTACTTCTTTTTGGGTTTTCAATTGGTCCTGGTAGGTAGGAATTTGGTACCATTTTCATAAAGACATCATGGAATTTTGATGCTGCAGTTTAAATGTTAGCACATTGAGAGTTCTATTTGCCTATAATTTCATCAAGGAAGTCCTCCAATATTCCTGCTCACATTGCAGCGAAGGGTGATTTAATAAGTAATGGAATGGTGGAAAACGGTGTTAATCTCTGCCACTCGAAGAAAAGACTCGAAGGATAGTAATAGAGGATTAGAAGTGCAGCGGGATCGCACTTGCTATGGAGTTGGTAACCTCATTATGGGTTCAAAACTGTAACAACCCGGATTTTCAAAACCAATTAAAAAATTTTATTTTAGCAATTTTAATGGATTTTGGATATTTAAAATGATTTATTTTAAATAATAACAATTTAAAATTTATTTTAATTGAAGTTAGAACGTATAATTTTATTTTAATTATAAATAGAGTTTGAAATGACGTGGTAGTTCGAAAATTCGATTTTAAATTTCAATTGAATGTATAAAATTCATTTTAAATCAGAATTGGACGAAATAAAAAACGTTAGAATCTATTTAACTATATCTTTCTAATGAATGTAAGGAACTGAGATTTCACTTTATAAATGGCAAGTAATGACCAAATTAAAATTCAGACTAGTCGCTATGGAATTTTATTATATTATATACGGCCCAAAAGGTCACATTTTGCATACGGATGAATTTGGACTCGAAACCACTTCCATTAAGTTCAAAATGTCGCTTTCGACTTCAAAAAGTATAAGCTTCAATATATTCCGAGATTCGAAATTGTGGCATTTTGGATTAGTCAAACATAGCCCTTAAAAAATGACCTTTTGCATATGAGCTCAGAATTCGACGAGACCAATTTTGTTGGATTCATAATGACAAATCATTGTTGAGTTCCAAAATGCACGTCGAACGGAGTTAGTGTGTGACCGTGCGAGGTCAAACCATTTATTCAAAAACAGACAGTCATTTTACAAAGGAATATTATTGATATGACCTCGGAATTCGATTCTACTTTTTTTCATATCGCCAAATAATGCTTAAATCCAGAAGGCCATGTTTTTTGGAGAAGCCGTTTGGGTTGGCAAGAAGAAAAGGTGCGATAAAATTGCATTTTTGAACAATATGTGAGCATCTTTGAGAATTTTAACGGAAGGTCAAACGAACTCGGAATTCGATGAAACATGTCTCGTTGGACTTGTCCTGATGTCTACTATGTTGTGTCCAAAATCCACGGCAATTGGAGATTGTTTGCGTTCGGACAATCAAATGGAAAAAGAGATAAAAGCACTTATCTTCCCTATCTCTCTTCACTTTTCTCTTCCTCCTATTTCTTCCTCTTTCCCTTTTAATGGGGAGCTCCACCCCCATGTCATCGCTCCTCCTCCCTCCTCCAGCCGCCGACAACTCTCTTCTCCTCTTCCTGTCCTCCTCCTCCTCCTCCTGATCCTCCTCTCCTCTCTCTCCTCTTTCCAAATTTCAAAACCCTTCTCCAAACCTTATCTCCTCCGGCCACCACCACCACTCCCGCGCCCTGCCGCTAACACCAGCGGCCTCCCACGTCCATTCAGGCACCGCAGCCGCCGCCCACCACCCAGCTCCGACCGTGTCACCCCATCACCAAAAAAACCATTTTTCATTGATTTCTCATTTTGCAAATAACACCCTGTCACTATTTTGCCAATAACTCCCAAACCGTGCAGTTATAGCCAAAACTCAACAGCACCAAAGTCGAAAAGCACGATTTTCTCTTTTATTTGGGTATATGGAAGTCCTATTTTGGATTACGGAGCTGTCCAGAAAACGCGTCCAAAAATCGCGGATCTACTGCTTTTTTTTGTGATTTTCGGCGGATTGGTGCAGTTTTGGAAGAAAGTCCACCAGAAAAAGATGTCTAAAATGGCGCATTTAGGCTAGTGACAAAGCTTGGTGAAGATTGGAGGCCGTATGCAAATTCTAGAGCCAAAGAGGCGAATTTAAGTGCGGTGAATGACAAAAGCGAACGCGGCGACAAGAATTTTCTACGTTAGAAGAATTGCGACGAATTGGTTTAGCTTCTGGGTGAGAACCCCTTTTCACTTAAATTTAATTACAGTTAAATATATACTAGGATACAGATGGTGCTTAGTAGCACCCGACACCTTTGATTGAAACCATGTATGTTTGGTTGTTTGTTTTATTTGACTGATTGGTATTTAATACTGTTCGGCAACCCTATTAAGAAATTGGTTGAATTTGGTTTGGGATGTTAATTGAATTGATTGGAGTTGGTATGTATATGGTGCAAGCCAGTATTTGGAGAGGAATAAGGCTAGACCTTATTTCAATTCTAGTATCGCGCCGTTATGCTGCCGAAATTTCTTAAAATAAAATGTGTTAGTTAAAAATAACATTTTTAATATGTATATGAACTATATAAAATATTCATGTATTGAATAAAATATTTGAACAATAAAAATATCATTTTTATTGAATGTATGAAGTATTAAAAATATTCATATACTGAAATAAATATTTTTTCTTTAAAAATATAATTTTTCACGAGTATATGAATGAAAATAATTATTCATTAAAAAATTGGATGATTTTCTTATATGCACTCATTTGACTGATATTGATTGGAGCGATAATTTTACATATCACCCAACTGCACAAATAATATTTAGTATTTGTTGGTTGAAACCCCACACGGGTATTAGGATGATATTTTACGTACACTAATCCCAATTGTTTAGTTGTATGTCAATTGATGGGTTGACAGACTGTTGTAAGCGTTAATTATTTATATTTAACACTTATGCAGTTGTGTGATGCACTCTGGATGATGGTTGACTGTGTTTGATTATTGTTGTGTACATGTGTGTGAAATACATATAAATAAAAGTATATGGTAATTGACTGTGTTTGATTCCAATTCGGAAAGAACGAATATTTTAAAATGACAAATGATGAATATTTTAAAATAACTAATATTTTAAAATAATACTTAGTAAGGGATCAAAATATAATTTTGATGTTCGATTTGGGATGGCCACGAAAATATTGAAATATGTGAAGCCGTATTGATTAGATACGCGCCATTTTGATGCGAATGATATTTATATCGATTTTATTCATTTTTATAATAAATTTAAAAAAGGAAATGATTTCAAAATCTGATATTTTGGAAACATTATCATTTTAATATTACAATGATTTAGAATAATCAATTTTGATTTAAGACTGAAAATGAAGATGGAATCATTTTTAAAACAAATTTAAAACGATTTATAAAATACGTTTTAAAAGGGAAATCGACAAAATATATAATATATATTTTATATATTTAATGGCCTGAATAGAACGCACCGCGCCGCGGCCGTTGGTGAATTTCGACCATTGACTTCGAATTGATATTACGGGAGATCCGACTGTCGGATTCTCTAAAACCAGAACCGTTGGGTTCGTATCCAAAATTTGAATATAAGAGATTTGAAATCTAATGGTTGGATTTGGAATTATTCCAAATCAAATTTAGAAAAGGTCGCTGTAAGTGCAGTTCGATGTCCGTTTATGGAAATCGACTCAAAGGGCTTTAATAAAATTATTAAAAATATTAATAATTTGTGTCATAATAAATGATTCGAAAAGTATTGGGATGAAAAATTCCAAGTTTGTAAAGATAAAAATATATTTTTATCAAAATGAACTAGTTATTAACTAGATTTGAAATCCAATAATTTTTAAATAAAATATATTGGATTTGTGAATGGTTTTAATATAACCAAAAATTTCCAACGAATAAATTGGAATGGATTTGGAATGGAAATAATCTTCGGAATATTTCGATATTTGATTTCATGATTATACGGATATTGTTATGGAAATTTGGAAGATATATTTATATAGTTATTTCCAACACGATATTTGTTGGTTTTAGAATTTGATATTGAATATAATCCGATATAATTTTTATTCAGAGCCTTGTATTTAATATCAAATGGATTTTTGGGTTTGTCGTGAATGATGTCTTTAGTAATACTGTTCTTAAACCCAGTTGAGAAAAGAATAAATCTTTTAATTAAGATTTAGGGAATTTACCAATTAATTATTATTTAATAGGAATTGAAATAAGAATTGGATTTTTGGGTTTATCGTGAACGGTGTTTTAAATAACACTTGTTCTTTGATCCGATTAATAGTGAAGTTAAGATTTGGAATTTATAAATGTTTTTAATTAAGATTTAAAGGAAATTTTCCATAGTAAAGTTTTCCAATTTAATACAATAAATTAGAATAGAATGGAATTTGATTTGGTAATAATCGAAATGAGCTTTCATGGAGGAAGACTATTAATATATATGGAATTTAGTAGGCTTTGTCGTTATTCCATTTATATTGTTAGTCAGATACGGAAATTGATATCGATTATATATTGATCTGTTTTCCGTGAAGATTCCGTAATTAATGGAATGTGATTTGGGTTTATTGTGAACTGTGTTTTAAATGACATTAGTCCTTTAACCCAGTTAAAGACAAGATTACATGTTTAGCATTGTATTTCGAACTGTATGGTTGATCTCTGCTTAATATATATCTGTTTGGTGGCGGAGAATTTATTCCCTTGCTTAAACCCCTTCTCTAAGACATATGAGCTTAGAGGTTATATATCGGCAAAAACCAATAGTACGATGTAGATTGTCGATGCGGCATGTTTGTGTTTCCAAAGTTAAGTAATTGTTAATATTGATTTTTGGGAAGATTAAAACTAAGAAGAGTTTTAAGGAATTTTTAATTAGATTGAAAAAGAGAATGTGATAATTTAAATTATCGAATTCGGGAAATGATCGAGAATGGAGTAGCACCAATTTTACTCCAAGGGATAGTTAAATCTTTAATTAGATTTGAACATGAAATGGTAATTAAATTTACTGATAACACCATGGTGTTAGATATGGAATCGTTACCAGTTTTTCTCCATGGGATGAATAGGTTGGGACTGGAAAATAAAAGAAATGATTACTTCGGTAAGGTGCGCTAATCCCGACTAGTTGATAATCCTTGATTTGGTTTAGAAATGATATCCAAAGGAAGATTAAAGAATAAATTTAAAGAATTTATCTTTGATATAATTAATGGGAACCTTACCCAAAGGATGTAAATATTTGAATAAAAGAATATTCTGAATTGGAATGAGGTGTGTAGCACTTGTTTATTATATACGCGAGTTATTCGGAAAGGCCGGATTTATACCCATTCTGAATAACTGATTCGACGATAAGTCGATGATGAAGACGGTGGTTGAAGACCAGAGGTCTTCACATTGTTTGGATGATTACTAATGTTCTGATTGGGCTATACACCCAAAACAAGGTAATAAGTGGTGATCATCCAGACGTACTTGGAGATCGACCGGATATGCGAGGACCTCTCTCCTGTATTGGACATATGGGACGAGGAATAAGGTACCTCCGGTTTCGTTCAGACCCAGAACGAACTTATAAATGGATGTGTGTCTGGCATTGGATTTTATTCTGTGTTGATTGGTCTCTATTAAATATATATCTGTTTGGCGGTGGAGAATTTATTCTCTTGCTTAACGCCTTTCTCTAAGACGTACAAGCTCAGAGGTTATATATCGATAGACATCAGTCGCATGGCGTGAAATGCCTGCGTGGCATGCAGAGATGCAGTGATCAAGGCTTCCGTTGAAAAGAAGAGTCTTATGGTTGATGATCAAAGCACGACCTTAAGGGACATAACTTTGTGTATAGTGTTAACTTGCGAGCCTCACACCTCGGTATGAGTCAAAAAAGGGATAAGTGACGCAGCGAGAACATGACGTTTCTTTCTAGCTATGGGTGGTTTCATGGTATGGAGCCCAGACATTTTTTAATCTATGTGGATGCGAGGCACCTCGGATATATCGGTTACTACGGAGCCGATGGATAGGTCCTATAGGACCGGGAAACGTGTGTTCACGAATAATTAATCCTCAAACGTAAGGGAGGACCGGCACTGCAGGATCCAAGGGTTGCCCAGAGTGTGTAGCCGTGAGGCATTTTCTAGAGTGTCTCGAAGCGGTGAGAAGCACATCCCTTGCCTTGACTCATAACGGAAATCCAATTTCCAATACGACATTTCGGTTTTGATTGTAGAGCCTAGTATGCCAACATGATATATGGTACCCATGCCATCTATGATTGATACATTTATATTTAAAGCTATTTTTGACACTATACACTTATTATAGTATCAAATGATTTGTTTTAAATGTACCATGCATGTTTGGCTATTATAAGGGAAAACCCTGTCCTCCAACTTGTGTTGCATTGTGTGATGGGACATGGGTCTTATAATAGCTTCGTTTTTCCAAAAAAGCATTGAGCTGTTTGTTTTATGCACTAGTATTCTTTGGAGGAAACCCGTTCCGTGTTATACGGCGTGGTCCCTTGATTTACTTTATTTCTAAAGTAAAGTTTTAAATAACTGTTTTAGTTCTCACACTAGTCACATGACTGATCTGGAGTTTATTGTTTTAACCTAAACTCTAGGTGCCCCTATTTTCCGCATGGGAAGCTAGTAGTGGGTTCCTACATATATTATATTCACAGGATCCTGGATTTACAGCTGGAACCATACTCGGATACCTCTGTATCCGTGTATTTCTTTCAGTTGTGTTATGTATTATTTTTCCGTTGCATTGTAATTTTAAATCCCTGATATTTATCAAATGTATATTATTTATTCATACTCTGTTATATTCTTATACTCTGATGTAATTGTTGTAATAAGCAATGAATTGTTCTTCTGTTTGTGTTCTGATTTGCCGTTCTTTCAACTCAGTCCGGGCTTTCCCGTAAGGGCGAGTTTGGGTTGTTTCATCGTGGTACCAGAGCTTTGGTTTACAGAGCTCGAGAACAAGGCACATTAGAACCAAACGAAAGAATTCATTAGAGATTGGATTAGTAATATCCAATGAGAATGGCTCGTTTGAGATGGAATCAGTAGAGTCCTAGAACGAGTGTAAAGAGTGTTATTTTTAAAATAAAAATGAAAAAAAAAATTGTTTTGAAAATTTAAACCTTATTATACATATTTGAGTAATTTATTTTAAATTGATTTGGGCTATCCTGTACAAAGAGATATTGAATATATGTCTGATCCACATGTATTTGAAGCCTCAAATATACTGGATGGATATAGAATCACACTCTAGTCGCTCGGAGATGATCCTGGTAATTGTGATCACATTACCAGTGCTTATGTTCGAGGGATGAAAGTTGGATATCTATATATTTCCAATTGGCTGGCGTGAGAACCAAAACTAGATAGGATTTATTGTTTATGATTTGGCATCAAAAACATAATTTTTGAGTATATAAAAATTATGAATTTGAAAAGATAATCAACTAAATGATTGCTGCTTTTGTTGTTTGATTATTATTCTGATTAATAAAAATATATTGGAACCATAAAACCAATAAGAGAAATAAAGGTAAATTTAGCCAAATCGAATCAAAATTTTGAACTGAACTAGAAATTTGATTGAAATTGCATACATGTACATATATATATGTGTGAATAGGTCATAGCATGGAAGCTAAGAAAAGGAATAAAATGGAATGCCTGACAAATAGGTACAAATTTACTAATTTATTGGGTTTTGATGATTTTATGAGCCGATTGGCATTTTCTTTTTCTTTTGGATTGGTGAGGGCCCTGCGTGGCTAGGTGTAGTTTTAAAGGTCTCCTAGTACAAAGGAGGTTATGGCAAAAAATTTCAAAAATTTAGGGTGTTAGCCAAGTTTTTGAAGAATTTGTAAATTCTTAGAAATTGAAAAGTTGAAGAATGAAAGCCAGAATGAATGTTGAGTTGGTTAGTTAAACAACTTTAAGCTATGTTCCTTTTCGAGGACGAAAAGATTTTAAGTGGGGGAGATTGTAACAACCCAGATTTTCAGAACCAATTAATTTTTTTATTTTATCAACTTTAATGGATTTTGGATATTTAAAATGATTTATTTTAAATAATAACGATTTAAAAATTATTTTAATCGAAGTTAGAACATATAATTTTTTTTAATTATAAATAGAGTTTGAAATGGCGTGGTAGTTTGAAAATTTGATTTTAATTTTCAATTGAATATATAAAATTCATTTTAAATCAGAATTGGACGAAACAAGAAATGTTAGAACCTATTTAACTATATCCTTCTAATGAATGCAAGGAACTGAGATTTCACTTTATAATTGACAAGTAATGACCAAATTAAAATTCAGAATAGTCGCTATGGAATTTAATTATATTTTCATTATATTATATATATGGCCCCAAAAGTCACATTTTGCATACGGACGAATTTGGACTCAAACCACTTCCATTGAGTTCAAAATGTCGTTCGCAACTTCGAAAAGTATAAACTTCGATATATTTCGAGATTCGAAATTGTGGCATTTTGGTTGGATTTTGGGTTAGTCAAACATAGCCGTTAAAAAGTGAAATCTTGCATATGAGCTCAGAATTCGACGAGACCAATTTTGTTGGATTCATAATGACAAATCATTGTTGAGTTCCAAAATGTGCATCGAACGGAGTTAGTATGTGGTCGTGCGAGGCGAAACCATTTGTTCAAAAAACAGACAGTCATTTTACAAAGGAACATTATTGATACCACCTCGGAATTCGATTCTACTTTTTTTCTGGATTTGTTTCGCCAAATAATGCTTAAATCCAAAAGACCATGATTTTTGGAGTAGCCGTTTGGGCGGGCAAGAAGTAAAGGTGCGCTAAAATCGCATTTTTGAATAACGTCTGATTATATTTGAGAATTTTAATGGAAGGCAAACGAACTCGGAATTCAATGAAACTTATCTTGTTGGACTCGCCTTGACGTCTACTATCTCGTATCCAAAATCCGTGGCAATTGAAGATCGTTTGCGTTCAGACGATCGGATGGAAAAAGAGATAAAAGCACTTATCCTCCCTTTCTCTCTTCACTTTTCTCTTCCTCCTTCCCTTTTAATAGGGAGCTCCACCCCCATGCTACCGCTCCTCCTCCCTCCTCCAACCGCCGACAACCCGCTTCTCCTCTTCCTCCTCCCCTCCTCCTCCTCCTCTTCCTCCTCTCCTCTCTCTCCTCTTTCCCTCTTCCAAATTTCAAAACCCTTCTCCAAACCCTAGCTCCTCTGGCCACCACCACCACCTCCCATGTCCCAACGTCACCACCAGCAGCCTCCCCACATCCAATCAGGCCCCACCGCCGCTACCCACCACCCAGCTCTGGCCGTGGGCCCCCCATCACCAAAAAAACCATTTTTCACAAATTTCTCGTTTTGCAAATAACATCATGTCACTATTTCACCATTAACTCCCAAACCATGCATTTCTAGCCAAAACTACAGAGCATCAAAGTCGAAGATCACGATTTTCTCTTCGATTTGGGTATATGGAAGTTCTATTTTGGATTGCGGAGCTATCCCAAAAAAACACGTCCGAAGATCGTGGATCTGCTGCTGTTTTCGCGATTTCCGTCGAATTGGTGCAGTTTTAGAAGAAAGTCCATTAGGCAAAAGTTGTCTGAAATGGCACGTTTAGGCTATTGGCAAAGTTTGGTGAAGATTGGAGGCCCGTATGCAAATTCTAGAGCCAAAGAGGCAAATTCAAGTGCGGGGAACGACAAAAGCAAGCACGGCGACAAGAATTTTCTATATTAGAAGAATCGCGACGAATTGGTTTAGCTTTTGGATAAGAACCCCTTTATCACTTAAATTTAATTACAGTTAAATATGTACTAAGGTGCAGACGGTGCTTAGTAGCACCCGACACCTTTGATTGAAACCATGTATGTTTGGTTATTTGTTTTATTTGATTGATTGGTATTTAATAGGGTTTGACAACCCTATTAAGAAATTGGTTGAATTTGGTTTGGGAAGTTAATTGAATTGATTGGAGTTGGTATGTATATAGCATGAGCTAGTATAAGGCGAGGGATAAGGCTAGACCTTATTCCGGTTCTAGTATCAGAAAATTGGTTGAATTTGGTTTGGGATGTTAATTGAATTGCTTTGTGACCAGGCTACCCAAAGCCAGGGACTTGAGTATGAACTTACATTGATTGGCGATCACTTGGATGGAGTGATAGAAAGATGGAAAATTTGAATTATACATGCAAATGTAACCGGATCGGATCCCCCATTCGGATCGGATCGGATCCCTCCTTTCGGATCGGATCGGATCCCCCTCTCCGGATCGGATCGGATCCCTCCTTTCGGATCGGATCGGATCCCCCTCTCCGGATCGGATCGGAGTACCCTCTACCCGAACCTCCTGAAGTATTCTGCACAGAAGTGCGTGCTGGCAATCTGCTCGAACAACCGGTTCGGTTCGGATCTGATCCGAACCGACTGAACCTGTTTCTGCACACGGAGTTTGACCTCTTCACTTGGCATAACCGACTCCTACAATTGCGGATCGGACTCCACTTGGCAAAGCACGACCTGGTAACCACTTCCCCATGTTCTCCACTACTTCCGAGATTTACTCTGAAGCTGCCACGTGGCCACTCAACCCTAACCGAATTTCTACCTATAAATACACATACAACACATCATAGAAGGGGACTTTTTGGGGCCTGAAGGAAGCTCTATTTATTTCAGCCATGGCTACCAACGAAGAACCTTCATCCTCTTTAATAAAATCAATGAATTCGGAGAGTATTATTCATTGTAATTGAGTGCTTGAGCTTCAATACTCATTGTACTTGTAATTTCTGAATGAATTGAGAAGCTATGAAGTGGATGTAGGCTTGTTAACGCCGAACCACTATAAATTCCGTGTGTTGATTGATTTTTCTTGCTTTTCGTTCACGATTCCTCATTATTCTCTACAAAACATTATCAATTGAGTGTTAGGACCATTTTTTGGTCTAACAGTATGTATATAGCATGAGCTAGTATAAGGCGAGGGATAAGGCTAGACCTTATTCCGGTTCTAGTATCATGCCGTTATGCTGCCGAAATTACTTAAAATAAAATGTGTTAGTTAAAAATAACATTTTTAATGTGTATATGAACTGTATAAAATATTCATGTATTGAATAAAATATTTGAACAATAAAAATATCTTTTTTGTTGAATGTATGAACTATTGAAAATATTCATATGTTGAAATAAATATATTTTTTGTTAAAAAAATAATTTTTAACGAGTATATGAATGAAAATAATTATTCATTTACAAATCAGACGATTTGTTCATATACACTCATTTGACTGATATTGATTGGGACGATAATTTTACACATCGCCCAACTGCACAAATAATATTCAATATTTGTTGGTTGCAACCCCACACGGGTATTGAGATGATATTTGACGTACACAAATCCAAATTGTTTAGTTGTATGTCAATCGATGGGTTGACAGACAGTTTTAAGCATTAACTATTTATATTTAATGCTTATGCAGTTGTGTAATGCACTCTGGATGATGGTTGACTGCGTTTGATTATTGTTGTGTACATGTGTGTGAAATCCATATAAATAAAATTATATGGTAATTGACTGTGTCTGATTCCAATTCGGAAAGAACGAATATTTTAAATTGACAAATGATGAATATTTTAAAATAACTAATATTTTAAAATGATATTCAGTAATGGATCAAAATATGATTTTGATGTCCAATTTGGGATGGACACGAAAATATTGAAATATGTGAAGCCGTATTGATTAGATATGCGTCATTTTGACACGAACAATATCTATATCGATTTTATTCATTTTTATAATGAATGTCGAAAAGGAAATGATTTCAAAATCTAATATTTTGGAAATATTATCATTTTAATATTATAATGATAAAGAATATTCAATTTAGATTTAAAATTGAAGACGAAGTTGGAATCGTTTTTAAAATGAATTTAAAATGATTTATAAAATATGGTTTAAAAGGAAAATCGACGAAATATATATAATATATATTATATGTATTTAATGGCCTGAATAAAACGCGCCGCGTCGCGACCATTGGCGAATTTCGACCATTGACTTCGAATTGATATTACGGGAGATCCGGCCGTCGGATTCTCCTAAAACCAGAACCATTGGGTTCGTATCGAATAGAGATTTCCAACAAATATAAGATATTTGAAATCTAATGGTCGGATTTGGAATTATGTCCAAATCAAATTTAGAAAAGGTCGCTGTAAGTGCAGTTCGATGACCATTTATTGAAATCGACTGAAAGGGCCTTAATAAAATTACTAAAAGTATTAATAATTTGTGTAAAATCATAATAAATGATTCGGAAAGAATTGAGATGAAAAATTCCACGTTTATAAAGATAATATTTTTTTTATCGAAATAAATTATTTATTAACTAGATTTGAAATCTAATAAAATAAAATATATTGGATTTGTGAATGGTTTTAATATAACTAGAAGTTTCCAATGAACAAATTGGAATGAATTTGGAATGGAAATAATCTTCGGAATATTTCGAGATTGGATTTCATGATTAAATGGATATTGTTATGGAAATTTGGAGGATATATTTATATTGTTATTTCCAACACAATATTTGTTGGTTTCAGAATTTGATATTGAATATAAGCCGATATAATTTTTATTCACAGCCTTGTATTTAATTTCAAATGGAATTTTGGGTTTATTGTGAATGGTGTCTTCAGTAACACTGTTCTTAAACCCAATTGAGAAAAGAATATATCTTTTAATTAAGATTTAGGGAATTTACCAATTAATTAATATTTAATTGGAATTGAAATAAGAATTGGATTTTTGGGTTTATCGTGAACGGTGTTTTAAATAACACTTGTTCTTTAACCCGATTAACAGTGAAGTTAAGATTTGGAATTTATAAATCTTTTTAATTAAGATTTAAAGGAAATTTTCCAACGTAAAGTTTTATAATTTAATACAATAAATTGGAATAGAATGGAATTCGATTTTGTAATAATCGAAGTGAGCTTCTGTAGAGGAAGACACTTAATATATATGGAATTTAAAAGGCTTTGTCATTATTCCATTTATATTATTAGTCGGATATGGAAATTAGCATCGATTATATTTTGATCTGTTTTCCGTGAAGATTCCATAATTAATGGAATGTGATTTGGGTTTATCGTGAACTGTGTTTTAAATGACATTAGTTCTTTAACCCAATTAAAGACGGGATTACATGTCTAACATTGTATTTCGAACTGTATGGTTGATCTCTAATAAATATATATTTGTTTGGTGGCGGAGAATATACTCTCTTGCTTAACACCCTTCTCTAAGACGTACGAGCTTAGAGGTTATATATCGGTAGAAATCAATAGTACGGTGTAGATTGTCGATGCGGCATGTTTGTGTTTCCAAAGTTAAGTAATGATTAATATTGATTTTTGCGAAGATTAAAACTAAGAAGAGTTTTAATGAATCTTTAATTAGATTGAAAAAGAGAATGTGATAATTTAATTTGTCAAATTCGGGAAATGATCAAGAATGGAGTAGCACCAGTTTTACTCCAAGCGATAGTTAAATCTTTAATTAGAATTAAACGTGAAATGGTAATTAAATTTACCGATAACACCATGGTGTTAGATATGGAGCATTGCTAGTTTTGCTCCATGGGATGAATAGGTTTGGATTGGAAAATAAAAGAAATGATTACTTCAGTAAGGTGCGCTAATTCCGACTAGTTGAAAAACCTTGATTTGGTTTAGAAATGATATCCAAAGGAAGATTAAATAATAAATTAAAAGAATTTATCTCTGATAAAATTAATGGGAACCTTTCCCAAAGGATGTGAATATTTGAATAAAAGAATATTCTGAATTGCAATGAGGTTTTTAGCACTTGTTTATTATATACGCGAGTTATTCGGAAAGGCCGGGTTTATACCCATTCTGAATAACTGATTCGACAATAAGTCAACGATGAAGACGGTGGTACAAGACCGGAGGTCTTCACATCGTTTGGATGATTACTGATATCTTGATTGGGCTGTACACCCAAGACAAGGTAATAAGTGGTGATCGTCCAGACGTATTTGGAGATCGACCGGATATGCGAGGACCTCTCTGCTGTATTGAACATATCTGACAAGGAATAAGGTGCCTCCGGTTTCGTTCATACCCAGAACAAACTTATAAATGGATGTGTGTCTGGCATTGGATTTTATTCTGTGTTGATTGATCTCTATTAAGTATATATCTGTTTGGTGGCGGAGAATTTATTCTCTTGCTTAACGCCTTTCTCTGAGACGTACGAGCTCATAGGTTAGATATCGATAGACATCAGTCGCAAGATGTGAATTGCCGATGTGGCATGCTGAGATGCAGTGATCAAGGCTTCTGTTGAAAAGAAGAGTCTTGTGGTTGATGATCAAAACACGACCTTAAAGGGTATAGCTTTGTGTATAGTATTAATTTGCAAGCCTCACACCTCGGTATAAGTCAAAAACGGGATAAGTGACGCAGTGAGAACATGACGTTTCTTTTTAGCTTTGGGTGGTGTCATGGTATGGAGCCCAGACATTTAAATTTTTTTACCTGTGTGGATGATGGAAAGTGAGGCGCCTCGAATATATCGGTTACTATGGAGCCGATGGATAGGTCCTATAGAGCCGGGAAACGTGTGTTAAGCAATAATTAATCCTCAAACGTTAGGGAGGAATGACACTGCATGATCCAAGGGTTGCCCAGAGTGTGTAGTCCTGAGGCATTTTCTTGAGTGTCTCGAAGTGGTGAGGAGTACGTCCCTTGCCTTGACTCATGACGGAAATCCAATTTCCAATACAACATTTCAGTTTTGATTGTAGAGCCTAGTATGGCGACATGATATATGGTACTCATACCGTCTATGATTGATACATTTATATTTGAAGTTGTTTTTGACACTATACACATATTATAGTATCAAATGATTTGTTTTAAACGTACCAAGCATGTTTGGCTATTATGAAGGAAAACACTATCCTCCGGCTTGTGTTGCATTGTGTGATGGTACCTGTGTCTTATAATAGCTCCATTTTTTCCAAAAAGCATTGCGCTGTTTGTTTTATGCACTGGTATTCTCGGGAGGAACCCGGTTTCGTATTATACGACATGGTCCCTCGATTTACTTTATTTCTAAAGCAAAGTTTTAAATAACTGTTTTAGTTCTCATACCAGTCACATAACTGACCTGGAGTTATTGTTTTAACCTAAACTCTGGGAGCCCTTATTTTCCACATGGGCAGCTAGTAGTTGGGTTTCTACAGATATTATATTCACAGGATCCGGGATTTACAGCTGGAACTATACTTGGAAAGCTCTGTATCCTTGTATTTCTTTCAGTTGTGTTATGTATTATTTTTCCACTGCATTGTAATTTTTAATCACTGATATTTATCAAATGTATATTATTTATTCATACTCTGTTATATTCTTATACTCTGATGTAATTGTTGTAATAAGCAATGAAATGTTCTTCTGTTTGTGTTATGATTTGTCGTGTTCTCAACTCAATCCGGGCTTTCCCGTAAGGATGAGTTTGGGTTGTTTCAAAAATTCTCTTTTAGGATTTAATTTAGAACCTCGTATGTATTTTATTTTATGCTTTTTAGTTTTTATATTGGTTAGTACGCTAACCTTATCATCTACTTTTCTAGTTGTTAATAAAAGTGTAAAAGTTTTCATATATATATATATATATATATATATATATATATATATATATATATATATATATATATATATATATATAAGACCTGTCTTTCATACTTTGTTTAAATTTTAGGGGTTTCCTCCCTCATAGGAAAAGGAAAAAAAAGGTGATTTGTAACGGCCCACAGTTTTACGTATCGGAGGATCGTAAAATATTTTTATTCAATTACCTGCGTGTGGGATTATTCTCATATTTTGATATATTGGTTATGGGGATGTGAGAGATGTCCATAATTTTTACCAATTTTATTTGTAACCATTTTTCCCCTTTCAGATTTGTACAAGGCATAACTTTTGATTGGAATCGAATCAGGTGTTGATATTGATTCCATTGAAAAGGAAATGATGTTTCTGATTCCATAGAGTGGTCACGTTAGAGTTTTGGTTTAGCGATTTTAGAGAAATTGCTGTTTTAGGTGTTGCACATTTTTCTGGCCAGGCTAATTGGTAATTCGTAGGCTAATTTGTGGGGCCCGCTAGGCTATAAATAGGGTGTTAGAAGCATGGAGAATGGTTTAATTTCTTCATCTTTCATTTGGTTGAGCTTGTGATCCTCCTTGCTCAATCAAATACATCTCTCCTCCATTAAAATCTTGGAACTACATAAGAAGATTGAAGATCTGCATCAAGAGAGAGTAGATTGCATCAAATTCAAAGATTTGAAGATCGTTATTCGTTGTCCGGATTAAAGATTAGTTGTTTCCAAGTTATTTTGAAGATTTAGTTAGTGATAAGCATCTCTCATGTGGATTCAATCAAGTACAAGGGTTGTTTGATATTATTTTCATCATTTCAAGTTGTTTTCATCTAGATCTACATCATGGTATGTATATTTTCATTCGAATCATCATAGGACCTAATCTAGCAACTTAATTCGGTAAATTTCTACGTTAATTAACGTGTTATTACAAGATAGATCCATTTGTTTAATTCGTTTATTGTTTATCATGAATTTGGTGAATTTTTTATGTTTGAATGAAGAATAATTGTTATGTTAATGCTTGTTGTTGATGTTGTTTGATTGGTTGGTGAAATTGAATGTTTTGCATGAGTTTTGGATCGAATTGGAGTTGAATTAGGCAAGTTCTAGATCGGGAAAAAATCTGGCATAGATCGGGTGAGTTCTGGAATGTATTGGGGTGTTTTGGCATGGATCGGGCATTTTATGGCTACAACAGCGTTTACAAAGGCTGTAGACAGTATGGACCGGAAATGCTATGGATCGGAGAGGTGATGGATCAGAAGAATGATGGAACAGATGGTTTTTAGACCAGACAACATTTTACAAACACTGTAAAAGCTATGGACCCGAAATGCTATAGATTGGAATGCTATGGACCGGAAGGCATGTTGATGGATTAGAAGTGTTGACGGCGTTTTGGAAACGCTATGGATGATGGATCGGAAATGTATGGATCAGAATGCATATTGATGGAACGGAAGGCATATTGATGGGCTGGAAGCATTGACAGCATTTTTGAAACATTGTGGAAAGCAGAGAGAAATGCTTTGAATATGAGATTGATGCTATGGGTCTGAAATGATCCAAGGGATATAGTAGCATTTCTGAAACATTGTAAAAGGCTGAATGAAATGTTGTGAATAGCTGAAACACTGTGAAAGGCTAAAAACAATGTTAAATGGAATATCGACTAAATGAAGTATGTTTTTGGGTCAACGATTGTCATGGCTTCGACGAGAATTCATGAACGAATGATCGAGGTGTTGTGAAGTGTTCATTGATCGTCGTAATGCAATGAATATGAAGATGACTCAAGATTTTGAGCTCGTGGATAATGATTTCTCGAGACGGGGTCTAAGCTTGTGTATAGTCATCGGTGATGACGACTAGAGTTACGAAGGCTGATGGATTATCATTGTCGTAAGTTCTAGCGGGCTCAAAGCAGGGGTATAATAGGGATTCCTAAAAGACTAGTGGGACTAGTCGAGTACCCTGGGCACATTGGATGGGCCTAGTTGTCTCGTGGAGGCAAATGTACATGAGACATGCAGTAGTCTGACTAGAACTAAGGTTACCATTAGCCCTTGACGGACGACATGATGTTGAGCCGGTCATATGATTAAATATGGTTTCGAAGCAGGATTGGCGATGATAGCCAGAGTCATGGGGTTTGTTGCTTTGCTTGTATCTTCTTGTGTAGATTGTTCGACATCAAAGGATACATCTCTTGGGTGCTTGTACGATGTTGGTTTAGGCCTTCGAGGCTTGTACTTGGGGAGAGGCGTTGATCTTGATTAGGATGGTCTACACTAGATAACCTGTTGCTATGTATGCTATGTTTTCTCTTTGGTTATTGTAAAGGCTATCACTGTCGGATGTGGAGGAGATGGGTTGAGTTCTTCTCTTATGTGTTGGTAGATCAGTTGATTAATCTACCTATTTTCATATACTTTATTGATGATGTTAGATAGTTGTTTTATCGCTCATTAAGACTATTGTCTGACTCAAGGTTTTATATCTCCCTCTTATTACCTTTGGATGTTCATTCATGTGATGAATAGGCAGACTGAGTAGAAGTTGACAGGTAGTAAATCTTGATGAGGACGATGTTGTAGATCGATGACGGGCTGGAGGCTCACACATCAGTTTTATACTATACATATTTTGTTGTTTTATGTTGTTTGATGTATTCTTTGAGTGACTTGTAGTGAGGCATTTTGTACAGATTCTTATGGTATTCCTGTGTTGTATGGATAATTCATGGTGATATGAAAAGTTTAAGATTCTGGTCAATTCTGCTTCACTATTATTGCCTGTTGTATATGTTCTATTATATTTTATCTTTACGCTGTGAGTTATATGACATGTTCCTCTTGTGTTATTATACCCTGATGATCGTCCATAGCTGCCTGGCACTTCTTTCACTGCATTATTACTCTTGTTAAGTGCAGGAGTTATGGGCGGTCATCACATTTGGTATCTGAGCTATGGTTAATCGATTTTAGCCAAAGTTCAAGGATGTAATGACGTATGAGAGACGAATTTGTAGATTTCGCATGGAAGTATACTATATATTAGTGTATAGTATAGTAGCGTTTGAACTCCATTTCCTATTTATCTCATATATGGACTAATCATTCTATTTTTAAGATTTAGAACGAGTTATTGAACTATGGGAAGCACTGCTAGGGATGAGCCTACGATTGGAAGGGTAGGCGATGGTAGCCAGCTGGGAGCTTCAGAGGCTATAATTGATATTTGGTTTTCTTCGAGGCCATGATGGTTGCGATCATACAAGGGATGCCCATTCCAAAAGCGGCAGTAGAGAGTAGTGTTCTTATGCAAGTGCCTAGGATTGGTTTCACTAAGCGACTGAGGGATAATTCTCCTACGAATGAAGAAGGCGAGTTAAGAAGGAGTATAGCTTTGGTGCAACTTCGATGTCGGGTTAAGGAGCTAGAAGAAAGGATTAGTGCTGCTTGGGACGAGGCTTTTAGAAGCAGGCATGAACCTCTTGAAGAAACTTTTACTAACTCCCATGCTACGAAGAAGATGAATAAGAGAAAGAAAAGACATCAGAAGGGAATAATGGCCAAAATAAGAAACCAAAAAAGTATGTCATTTGCTATAATTACCAACAGAAAGGCCATATTTCAAAGGAATGCAAGAATCCAAAAGTTGAGAACAAGTATTATAATTGTGGCGAACCTAGGCACAAAAAGTAGGATTGTTTAGGTTTTCTAAAGAATAAGCAGCTGGTGGAAGAATGTGTTCCGAAAGCTATTCTGATTTCCTATTATATTCCTAAAGAGAATCAGAAGAAGATGTTGTTGTTTTTATTACGCCTTCTACCAGAAGTGTTTGGTTTGGATCTTATTGATACTAGGACATCCCCTTATTTTACCTGTAATAAGCTTGTATGTCAATTGGGTTTAGAATCCGGACGGGAGTTCATTTAACCTTTGTATTCTTTGATGTGATCTAGTTTATTTAGTCATGGTTGCTCTATTGTGTGTAATGACCCAAAAATCCGGTCTAATTTGAGCTGACCAAAACACAAGCCCAACCCCAAATTAAACTGAAAATACCGGTCATTAATGAAAGAAATTAGAGGGTGAGGAAAGATAAGATAGAAACTTAGAATAGAAGAAGAAGAAGAAGAACACAACATCAGAGTAACACGAACCTCACAGCGGAACGAATAACATATAATATATATAACATAACTTGAAATATACATCTGTACTTGAATATACATCATTATCAAAGTACAACACTTACAACACAGCGGAAATAACTATAGCTATATAATCCTGAAGCCTCCTGCTCCAGCTCTTCAAGTATATTTGTAAAATCCCGACTACTTGACTGCCCATACAAATTTAGGCACCCAAGAGTTTAGGGAAACAAACAAATAAACTCCGGGTCAGTCATGGGACTGGTATGAGTAAAACAGTTTAAAACAGTTCAAGCAGGTGAATGATATCTCATAAGACCACGCCGTATAACGGAACGGGTTTTTCCCTTACCGAGAATCCAAATTATCTTTATATCAAAAACCTTTTGATATTATAATAATGTCTTTCAACCACAATAATAATAATCATCTAGCAGAACGCTTTCATCTCACGTTCTACATATATAATATATAATCAAAACCGCAAGCGCGTATTGGGTAATGGATTTCCAACTATGACAAGTTATGGAACCACCTTTCGCTAGTGTACCTCTAGAAAGGCATACACTGGGTTCAACAAGAACATCTTGCAACCCGACCACACATGACCAACCACTCATTTCGCTTGAGTGTATCAAATGTATATCACCAACAGTTGGGATCAGCAACCGTTTCCCGAATGGGACAGCATCAACAATAGATTTTTAGAAGTAAATGAAACTCTAGATCAGGTGATTATACACCCTACTTCGGTGCGACCGACTTAGCTATGCTGCCTGCCTGATTTCTGTCGTTTACCGGATGTGAGGCTAGAAGCTACGCTTTATCATCACACCAGATTCACTTTAAATGCCACATCGTCAAATCCATCAAATCATCGGATGACGTCCTCAACCATACATTATGTGTTATCTAAAACAAGTTTTATTCTCCGCTTCCACTCTTGGTACGGTTGGAGAAATCAATATACGTGATCGTCTGGAAATACTCTGTCAGACATCCGTCCATACAAGTCATCTAGGAACAGGATGAACCGAAGGCACTATTCTGTAAACAGGATAGCCCTTGCATAACTCCGTCTTCAATTTCCTTTGGCGTATATGGTTCGCAACGCTTATGCCAATACATAGTGGTTCTTTGGAAAATAATCCAACCGGTCTCTCCATATTAACAACGTTAAAATGGTCAAAACTTCAATAGTCTGTGATTTAACTATCGAAGAAAAACAGGTGTGCAAACAACGATATTATTTCCAAATGGAAATTTATATCGATCAAACATCATTCAACATTTATCTCTTTATTTCATTAATTTACTTGTCTCCTATTTCCCTATATTCAATATTTCTTATTTTCTAAATTTGGAAAATATATGTTATTAACAATGGAAAAACATTTCCATTTCTTGTTTTCTTTATTAGAAAACATTTCTGGTTTCTTATTTGGAAAACATTTCCAAAGCTTCTTCATTGGACTTAGACAGATGTTTAAACAAACCATCGCGATGCCAACTCAAACCATTTCCTTTACTATCGAACCTTAACCATTCCTTAGTTAAAAATAAAGTCAATCAAGTTGGGGTAATACTACCTCTCAGACCTTAACTGAACAACGTTTCTAACCTTGAAATAGACAAAGTTCACTTTAAATTTCTTTAACTAACTTCCTTACTTAACCTTACTTTCGAATAACTATATTCGATTGACTCTTTTCACTTAACTCTATTCGATTTACTCTATTTGATTTACTCTATTCACTTAACTCTTTTGATTTAACTTTAACTCTATTCACTTAACTCCTATCGAATAAACTATATTCGATAACTCTTTTAATTCTATTTGAATAAACTATATATTCGATTAACTCCTTTATTCTATTTGAATAAACTATATATTCGATTAACTCCTTTTTGCTATTAACTCTAATCGATTAACTCCAACTGGTTTAACTCTAATTGGTTAACTCTAGTTGATTAACTCCATCTGGTTAACTCTAATTGGTTAACTCTAATTCGAATAACAAATATTCGATTACTCTATTCAACTGACTCGACTCGACTAACCCCTTTCGAATAACTAATTCGATCTACTACTTTCGAATACCATATTCGATTTAACTCCTTTCGAATACCATATTCGATTTAACTCCTTTATTCGCTTTATAAAGATTTCCTTTTCAACAACATTTACTCATTTTAAAGATTTACTTTTAGTAACGGCTCTCCACTTTAAAATGATTTCCTTCTTATAACAGTTTCCTTTTTATAACGTTTTCCCTTTTTCTAAATATCTCCTAATTACATATATTCCAATTTATAAATATTTCTTATTTATAAATATTCCATTTATAAATATCTTATTTTCCAATATCACTTTGAAAATATTCTCTTATCAACATTTCGGTATGTTATGGTATTCAACATATCAAATCACGATGATCAATATCGTTCAAGCACATATAATCGACAATAGATTATATATCACATCGTATATCACAATATATGAAAAACAGTAAAATAACTGTTGAGGAATCCAGTCGGAATCCTCCAACCTGTTTCCCTGCATCACAGATGTTAAACAATATAGATAACATCACTTTCAGTTCCATATGATATATTCTGTTAAACAGAATCAATATAGAAATTTAACTAACTGACTAGCAGTTCAATCAAACAGTCAACAAACAGTCAACCAATCAATATTTAACAGTTCTAAAAATACAACATGAAATTACAAACTGTTCAGAGTTAGTGAGTTTACTCACATTACGCGTTAACCGTTATATATCGATTTGCGTTAGTTGATTCTGATCAGACAATTTATTTTGCCATAAATTGTAACGAGCTCCGATGGACTTCCAGTCAGTTCCACTGCGTAGCCACCGTCCATACGATCCCAACGCAATTTACGGTTTGAAATTCTGATAATGTATGACGAAGTTATCGCATTAACAAGTTGATACACCATTTAACTTAAATAAAGAAACTTGAATTTAAATCATTTTGGGCTTTAGGGAAATGTGCCGGCCCATTTACCTTCTATATTCCCAGGCCCGAACAACCTTTCTTCCCAAAAAGCACCGTGAGCTACTGTAAATCGATGGCTATTTCGTCTTCTTCAATCTAAACGTTCTCCCTCAATTCATCACCGAACTCGAAACCATTTCCACCATTGAACTCATCAAAGCATCCTCTCCAATCCCATCACAAATTTACCCAACTCGTTCGCACCCTCTGCATCACGACTCCAGGCAACTCGTGCGTTGTTCATACGCTGATCGACATCAATAACAGCGGAATCACCCTAAACTCCACCACCAGGTGCTAACTGATCCCTTGAACTTAAATCTACACTCCAAGTCATGAATAAAATACCCAAACGCACAAATTCTTCAGCCCTAACTACCACTGTCAAAATAGACAGCTAACGAACATGTATCGCACTCAACGAAATGCACCCGGGTGTGAAGAGCAGGCTACCAGGATCCATAATATACATGTATGATGATTTAAGAAATTTTGTATGAATTGTTTAGGATTTTAGAAGGAGAATTTTTATTGTCTGAAGAAAAACAAAGAGAGCGGCGGAAAAAAAATGTCGTTGACCAGAATGAAATAAAATTTAGGGTTTAAGGGATATGTGGTCTATTTATAGAAGATATTAAATATTTTAAAATTGATTATTTTATTTAATTTTAATCACTCGCTATATTCATTTGTTGTTAAAAATCCCTAAAATCTCACACGATTCCCAAAAATCACGAAACTGGACATGTAGCTAGAGTTCGACATTACGGTCCCAACGAAACTGGTTTCGTCGAATTCTGACTCCGTATGCTCACACAGCATATTTTTAACTATCAAAATACTGACTGTTTCTCACTCTAAAAGTTCGTACAACCACACAGTGACTCTAAAAATCACGGAACTTGGAATCTAACAACTATTTGACATCGCAGATCCAATAAAATTAGTTTCGTCGAATTCCGACTTCGTTTGCAAAAGTGGCTATTTTAAAAGCTCTGGATGACCCATTTAAATATATAAATATATTTAAATATAATTAAATAAAATGTTAATAAATTTATATTATCGTATATATTCGCAGAGGAATACCACACAGCTCTACTGGGATTTATAACTCGATATTTCAAATCTGGGTCAACCCGATATTCGGTTTATATTGAAATTCTTTTTTTAAAATATAAATAATTCCTTTATAATTTATAAAGGAATTCCACAGCGACTTTTCTAAAATTTGATTTGGACATACATCAAAATCTACACAACGAAATCCCGATTTTTCTCTTCCACTAGAAAGATATACTCCACCAGCTCCACACGTTGCTTGTTTCACAGAAATCCGGCTTAAAACGAATCCTGTACATTCAATTGAAGTTCGAATCGCCTAATAGCGAACTGCCGCGCCATTACGGGCTCGATTATAATTATATTATAATTTATACGTTCAACTGTCGTTTATATAATATATTCGTTATTATAATTCAACTCTAAACTGAATTATATACTTTGAATTGTCCAGTTCACATTATATTGTCAATTCACTATTTTCGACTATTTCAGAATTAAATATATTATTTAATTTATTATTTTAATTAAATATTTACCATTATTTAATTCCACGATCGTTTAATTCACTATATCACTATTTATATAATTAAATAAATTAATCATAATACCTTTGCCAATGCGGGTCATTACAATCTTTCCCACTTAAAATAATTTCGTCCTCGAAATTGCTAAGGTGGAGAGCGACCCTATCGACTGGTTAGAACACATTTGTTCACTTTTTAACTTCAGTTTCAACTGAACCTAATTTAATTTCAATTAAATTATTAATTAATCCTTATCAACGAAAATTTTCAAAAATCCTGAAAATTTTCTAACTCCTTATCTTTTCGAAAAATTTCGCCAGCACATCCTTTGTACTAGTCAATACGTCAAACCACCACTCGCCTCTCTGGGCCTTCTCCAACCCAAAAGAAAATCAAACAGCCAAGCGGCTTACCAATTCGGCTCATCAAAATCTCATACCGTATGAAATATAAACTTGTACCTTTTGTCGGCATATTATTATATCCTTTCCACCTGTTATCAATTCAGCGAATACAAGAGTCATCCCAATCAAATTCCAATCTGCTTTATCTCCAACACAACCATTTGCTTATATCCGAGCCAAATAATATTTCAACTCGAGTTTCTTCTCGATTCCCAACTCTTAACTTGATTATCACCTTACACTTCAAATTTTGAATCTCACAATCCAATTTTTCTTAATATCGTTCTAATTCAATCTCAGTTACCACTTTACTGGCTTTACTTTAATTCAATTTTGCTTTCACAAATTTCTGTTAAATTTGTTTTTAATTCAAACTGTCTTTCCCTGGGAGTTTTCAAACAGTTTACTCTTTTCAAAAATCAAATTTTCCTTTTGAACATGTCACTTAGCCCTTAATTAATATTCCATTAGTTAAACCACTTCTCTATTTCTTTATCAATATTTGTTTACCAAATATTTTCAATAACCATATTGGCCTTTTATGTTATTTGGAAAACATTTCCGAATATCGCCTTCCTTTTTTCTGAACTTTAGAAAATATATGCTATTTATAATTGGAAAATATTCCAATTACTTATCTCTTTTCCGATCTCGTTTATTTCTATACGTAGGAAATATTCTTTATTATATTTCCAAGCTTACACTTATTTGGGTTAAAACGGATGTTGTGTAAAACATCGTTACGACAACCCAAATACTATATTCAACTAACTCTTATTCAACATTGATCTTCGAGCCTGAAATCTTACTATTTATTTGTTAATAATGAAATCAATCAAGTTGGGGTATAACTACCTCTCAGACATTGACTGCGTAACATTTATAACGTCAAAACAGACATGACTACTTACTCGAATAATCAATATCATACAACTACTTATTCACTTTTAAACACGTATACGCTTCCTCTTTCTATTCTTACTAGATTTTATTCTTAGTCTTCCTTTTTGATTTTACTATTCTATTTCTAAGTTCGTTTCCTTATCGACTTCTATATATATATCGATACGTTGATTTCTAACTATCAAATTATCTTAAAAATATTCTAACTCCTTAAATTCTCAGAAAAATTCGCCATAACCTCCTTTCTACCAGGAGCATCGGGATATTTCAAATAGCCTCCCATGGCCCTCACCAATCCAAAAGAAAAAGAAAAAGCCAAGCGGCTAGCCGATACGGCGCATAAAATCTAATATATGAATTAAAATACATACCTTTTCGTCGAGCATTCTATTTATATACCTTCATACCTTATCCCTACCTATCTCATGTATATTTATACCTGCCCAATCTATTTTAACTATACCTGATCATTTTAACTCAATTCTTTAATTAATTTGTTAATTAACTCTTTAGTCTATTTCACTTTTATATTTGAACATGACACGTTCAAAATATATTTTAACTTGCTTATAAACTAATCAAATTCTACTTTTTCAAACTCAGGTTTCATATTCGATTTCAAATATAAATTTACCAGTCCTCTTTACTTATCTAAAGTTCAACTTCAATTCAAGATCCATTTACTAATGGCTAATTAACTGGTTTACCTATTTCACCTTTTTTATTTGAATATACACGTTCAAATATAAGTTTAACTTGTTTATCAACTAATTGAATTCCATTTCAATTCTATTTGAATTTCCTATATTCAAATTCCATTTCAATTCTCTTATTCAAATTCTATATTTGAATTTCATTTCAAATCTCTTATTCCAATTTTATATTTGAATTTCGTTTCAATTTCCTTATTCAAATTCTATATTTGAATTTCATTTCAATTCTATTTGAATCTTCTATATTCAAATTTCAAATTCAATTCAATTTGAACCTTCTTTATTCAAATTTCGTTTTTAATTCTATTTGAACCCTCTACATTCAAATTCTATTCAAATTCTACATATCAAATTCTATAGTTTAAATTCCATTTGAATTCTATATTCAAATTCTATAGTTTAAATTCCATTTGAATTCTATATTCAAATTCTATACCACTTCCATTAAATTTCATATATTCAACCTCCCTTTGAATTTCTATATTCAATTTCTATTTCAAACTTTCTTTATTCATTCTTTATTATAAATCCCATTTTGAAATTCAACACAACTTGTCTTTCCCAAAACAAATTCAAAACAATATCTCTGGTAGTAATTCATCACTTACAAATCGAAAATGAATACTGATGATGCAGCTGTCATCATCAGAATCTATTTTCCAGCGACCGAAGTGAGTTCAATACTATAAAACCATTTCTAAACATTTCCACCTTGAAATTCATTTCAAAATATAATTCACACTGCTTGTAAAACAATTTAAATCTCCCAGGATCTTAAATTTTCCTTATTTTTAATCCAAATTCATTTACAAACACTTATCCAATTTTCCAGAATTTTAATTCCTGGTTTAAATTTTAGATTTCAACTCATCTGATTTCACGTATTTCACTTATATGAATTTCTGATTGATTATTTACATAACTATTTAATTTATAATCTTACTCGATTATAATAACAACCAATATATCCACTATATATCAAAATATACATTGGGTAAAATTATATCGTTTACCCCCTTTTCAAAACATACCGTGTCGACCCATCGTATTCAAGTGTTTAGTAACCCTTATCAATACAGTGGATCAAACTGATCGACCAGAATCCATAAACAACTCAACCAATGAATCTCCACAATATAAAACTACTTTATATCCATAACAAATACGTCCACTCGTATATATACACTCAATCTCAGTCTAGGGTATTACTAACCCTATCTCTACTGAGTCACGCCACAGAGCCAGGGTAATTCACTTAAACTTAAGCTCTGATACCAACTGTAATGACCCGAAAATCCGGCCCAATTTGAGCTGACCAAAACACAAGCCCAACCCCAAATTAAACTGAAAATATCGGTCATTAATGAAAGAAATTAGAGGGTGAGGAAAGATAAGATAGAAACTTAGAATAGAAGAAGAAGAACACAAAATCAGAGTAACACGAACCTCACAGCAGAACGAATAACATATAATATATATAACATAACTTGAAATATACATCTGTACTTGAATATACATCATTATCAAAGTACAACACTTACAACACAGCGGAAATAACTATAGCTATATAATCTTGAAGCCTCCTGCTCCGACTCTTCAAGTGTATCTGTAAAATCCCGACTACTTGACTTCCCATACAAATTTAGGCACCCAAGAGTTTAGGGAAACAAACAAATAAACTCCGGGTCAGTCATGGGACTGGTATGAGTAAAACAATTTAAAACAGTTCAAGCAGGTGAATGATATCTCATAAGACCACGCCGTATAACGGAACGGTTTTTTTTCCTTATGAGAATCCAAATTATCTTTATATCAAAAACATTTTGATATTATAATAATGTCTATCAACAACAATAATAATAATCATCTAGCAGAACGCTTTCATCTCACGTTCTACATATATAATATATAATCAGAACCGCAAGCACGTATTGGGTAATGGATTTCCAACTATGACATGGTATGGAACCACCTTTCGCTAGTGTACCTCTAGAAAGGAATACACTGTGTTCAACAAGAACATCCGGCAACCCGCCAACAAATGACCGACCACTCATTTCGCTTGAGTGTATCGAATGTATATCACCAACGGTTGGGATCAGCAACCGTTTCCCGAATGGGACAACATCAACAATAGATTTTTAAAAGTAAATGAAACTATAGATCAGGTGATTATACACCCTACTTCGGTGCGACCGACTTAGCAATGCTGCCTGCCCGATTTCTGTCATTTACTGGATGTGAGGCTAGAAGCTACGCTTTATCATCACACCAGATTCACTTTAAATGCCACATCATCAAATCCATCAAATCATTGGTTGACGTCCTCAACCATACATTATGTGTTAGCTAAAAGAAGTTTCCTTCTCCGCTTCCACTCTTGGTACGGTTGAAGAAATCAATATACGTGATCGTCTGGAAATACTGTCAGACATCCGTCCATACAAGTCATCCAGGAACATGATGAACCGAAGGCACTATTCTGTAAACAGGATAGCCCTTGCATAACTCCGTCTTCAATTTCCTTTGGCATATGTGGTTCGCAACGCTTATGCCAATACAGAGTGGTTCTTTGGATAATAATTCAACCGGTCTCTCCATATTAACAACGTTAAAATGGTCAAAACTTCGATAGTCTGTGATTTAACTATCAAAGAAAAACAGGTGTGCAAACAACGATATTATTTCCAAATGAAAATTTATATCGATCAAACATCATTCAACATTTATCTCTTTATTTCATTAATTTACTTATCTCTTGTTTCCCTATATTCAATATTTCTTATTTTCTAAATTTGGAAAATATACGTTATTAACAATGGAAAAACATTTCCATTTCTTGTTTTCTTTATTAGAAAACATTTCTGGTTTCTTATTTGGAAAACATTTCCAAAGCTTCTTCATTGGACTTAGACAGATGTTTAAACTAACCATCGCGATGCCAACTCAAACCATTTCCTTTACTATCGAACCTTAACCATTCCTTAGTTAGAAATGAAGTCAATCAAGTTGGCGTAATACTACCTCTCAGACCTTAACTGAACAACATTTCTAACCTTGAAATAGACAAAGTTCACTTTAAATTTCTTTAACTAACTTCCTTACTTAACCTTTCTTTCGAATAACTATATTCGATTGACTCTTTTCACTTAACTCTATTCGATTTACTCTATTTGATTTACTCTATTCACTTAACTCTTTTGATTTAACTTTAACTCTATTCACTTAACTCTTATCGAATAAACTATATTCGATAACTCTTTTAATTCTGTTTGAATAAACAATATATTCGATTAACTCCTTTATTCTATTTGAATAAACTATATATTCGATTAACTCCTTTTAGTTATTAACTCTAATCGATTAACTCTAACTGGTTTAACTCTAACTGGTTAAGTCTAATTGATTAACTCCATCTAGTTAACTCTAATTGGTTAACACTAATTCGAATAACAAATATTCGATTACTCTATTCAACTGACTTGACTCGACTAACCCCTTTCGAATAACTAATTCGATTTACTACTTTCGAATACCATATTCGATTTAACTCCTTTCGAATACCATATTCGATTTAACTCCTTTATTCGCTTTATAAAGATTTCCTTTTCAACAACATTTATTCATTTTAAAGATTTACTTTTAGTTACGGTTCTCCACTTAAAGATGATTTCCTTCTTATAACAGTTTCCTTTTTACAACGTTTTCCCTTTTTCTAAATATCTCCTATTTATAAATATTCAAATTTATAAATATTTCTTATTTATAAATATTCCATTTATAAAAATCTTATTTTCCAATATCACTTTGAATATATTCTCTTATCAACATTTCGGTATGTTATGGTATTCAACATATCAAATCACGATGATCAATATCGTTTAAACACATATAATCGACAACAGATTATATATCACATCATATATCACAATATATAAAAAAACCAGTAAAATAACTGTTGAGGAATCCAGTCGGATTCCTCCAACCTGTTTCCCTGCATCACAGATGTTAAACAATATAGATAACATCACTTTCAGTTCCATATAATATATTCTATTAAACATAATCAATATAGAAATTTAACTAACTGACTAGCAGTTCAATCAAACAGTCATCACACAGTCAATCAGTCAATATTTAACAGTTTTAAAAATACAACATGAAATTATAAACTGTTCAGAGTTAGTGAGATTCACATTACGCGTTAACCGTTATATATCGATTTGCGTTAGTTGATTCTGATCAGACAATTTATTTCGCCATAAATTGTAACGAGCTCCGATGGACTTCCAGTCAGTTCCAGTGCGTAGCCACCGTCCATACGATCCCAACGCAACTTATGGTACGAAATTCTGATAATGTATGACGAAGTTATCGCATTAACAAGTTGATACACCATTTAACTTTAATAAAGAAACTTGAATTTAAATCATTTTGGGCTTTAGGGAAATGTGCCGGCCCATTTACCTTCTATATTCCCAGGCCCGAACAACCTTTCTTCCCAAAAAGCACCATGAGCTACTGTAAATCGATGGCCATTTCGTCTTCTTCAATCTACACGTTCTCCCTCCATTCATCACCGAACTCGAAACCGTTTCCACCATTGAACTCATCAAAGCATCCTCTCCAATCCCATCACAGATTTACCCAACTCGTTCGCACCCTCTGCATCACGACTCCAGGCAACTCGTGCGTTGTTCATACGCTGATCGACATCAATAACAGCAGAATCACCCTAAACTCCACCACCAGGTGCTAACTGATCCCTTTAACTTAAATCTACACTCCAATTCATGAAAAAATACCCAAACGCACAAATTCTTCAGCCCTAACTACCACTGTCAAAATAGACAGCTAACGAACATGTATCGCACTCAACGAAATGCACCCGGGTGTGAAGAGCAGGCTACCAGGATCCATAATATACATGTATGATGATTTAAGAAATTTTGTATGAATTGTTTAGGATTTTAGAAGGAGGATTTTTAATGTCTGAAGAAAAACAAAGAGAGCGGCGGAAAAAAAATGTCGTTGACCAGAATGAAATAAAATTTAGGGTTTAAGGGATATGTGGTCTATTTATAGAAGATTTTAAATATTTTAAAATTGATTATTTTATTTAATTTTAATCACTCGCTATATTCATTTGTTGTTAAAATTTCCTAAAATCACAAACGATACCCAAAAATCACGAAACGGGACATGTAGCTAGAGTTCGACATTTCGGTCCCAACGAAACTGGTTTCGTCGAATTCTGACTCCGTATGCTTACACAGCTTATTTTTAACTATCAAAATACTGACTTTTTCTCACTCTAAAATCCGTACGGACACACAGTGACTCTAAAAATCACGGAACTTGGAATCTAACAACTATTTGACATTGCGGATCCAATAAAATTAGTTTTGTCAAAATCCGACTTCGTTTGCAAAAGTGACTATTTTTAAAGCTCTGGATGACCCATTTAAATATATAAATATATTTAAATATAATTAAATAAAATATTAATAAATTTATATTATCGTATATATTCGCAGAGGAATACCACATAGCTCTATTGGGATTTATAACTCGATATTTCAAATCTGGGTCAACCCGATATTTGATTTATATTGAAATTCTTTTTTTAAAATATAAATAATTCCTTTATAATTTATAAAGGAATTCCACAGCGACTTTTCTAAAATTTGATTTGGACATACATCAAAATCTACACGACGAAATCCCGATTTTTCTCTTCCACTAGAAAGATATACTCCACCAGCTCCACACGTTTCTTGTTTCACAGAAATCCGGCTTAAAACGAATCCTGTACATTCAGTTGAAGTTCGAATCGCCAAATAGCGAACTGCCGTGCCATTACGGGCTCGATTATAATTATATTATAATTTATACGTTCAACTGTCGTTTATATAATATATTCGTTATTATAATTCAACTCTAAACTGAATTATATACTTTGAATTGTCCATTTCACATTATATTGTCAATTCACTATTTTCGACTATTTCATAATTAAATATATTATTTAATTTATTATTTTAATTAAATATTTACCATTGTTTAATTCCACGATCGTTTAATTCACTATATCACTATTTATATAATTAAATAAATTAATCATAATACCTCTGCCAATGCGGGTCATTACATTGTGTGTGATTGTTTTGTTTTGAACTTCGCTGGGTCTGGGAGACGTAACCCTAAAGATTGTGTGTTCGTAAGCTATTTATATTCGCTTATGATTCCATGGGAAGACTTGTCATCGGTGTCGATCGCTAGTGAGTTTGATGATGTCTTTGACGAGGTCAACGGGGTAATGCCGCGTTGCGAGATAGAGTTCAGGATCGATTTGGTCAAATGTGCTAGACCCATCGTCGTGCCTCTTAGGCAGATGGAACCTAAGGAACAATGAGAGTTAGAGGGCAAGTACATGACCTTTAGGGAAAAGGATTCATTCGGAGAAGCATGTCTGAATGGAGTGCACTAGTTGTATTTGCAACCTAGGCTGATGGTTCTTTGAGATTCTGTGTCTATTATCATGAGCTGAATAACGTGACCAAGAACAACAAGTATTTATCGCCAAGGATAGATGACTTGTTCGATCAGCTTCACGAGGCCAAGGTGTTTTGTCATTGGATTTGGCAACGGGATTCCACCAGTTGAGAGTGCCAAAGGATAGTTTGCCGAAGACTGCTTTTAGGACACCATCCGGTTTCTTCGAATGCTTTGTGATGCCATTTGGGTTGACTAACATGCCAGCATTTTTCGTGGATCTTATGAATAGGGTATTCAGGGATCAGTTGAACAAGTTCGTGCTTGTATTCGTGGACGATATTCTGGTTTTCTCCTGGAATGAGGAAGAGCATAAGATGCACTTGCAAGATGTTTTGGAAATCTTGCGAAAGCATCGACTGAGGGCTAAATTTTAGAAGTGTCACTTCTGGAGGAGTGAAGAGATATTCTTATGCCATGTTGTTTCTGGAAATGGGGTAGCGGTTTACCCCGCTAAGGTGACAGCAATCCAAGACCGGGATAGATCTAATAAATGTGACGGATGTTTGGAGTTTTCTTGTGTTAGCCGGATATTATCTCCGTTTTATAAAGGATTTCTCCAAGATAGCTACACCATTAACAGGATTGATGAAGAAGAATCAAGTGTTCACATGGATGCAAAGTGTGAGCAAGCTTTTGGAATCATGAAAGAGAGACTGACGAATGCTCCTGTTTTGACCATTCCAAGTGGGAATGAAGAGATGGTGGTATACACCGATGCATGTGGTACTATACTTGTAGCAGTACTGATGCAGAAGTATAAAGTTGTGTCCTACATGAGTCGACAACTGAAGCCACATGAAAGTAATTATCCAACTCATGATTTGGAGTTGGCAGCGATCAATTTTCCTCTGAAGATGCGGAGACATTACCTTTTGGGAGTTCGATTTGAGTTTTTTATGGATCACAAGTCATTCAAGTATTTTTCTCCTAAAAGGATTTGAATCTTCGACAATAATGGTGGTTAGAGCTTCTGGCATCATATGATTTTGGAATAGCCTATAGTCCTGGTAAAAGTATGCAATGGCGAATGCGTTGAGTTGAAGACATGCAAGTTTAGGAGCAACGTTTTCAGAATGAAAGCACCATGAGTACTTGGTAGGATTTGATTTTAGGCCTCGGTGTGAGTTAGAACCAGAAATGTTGGCAAGCTTATCGGTAAGACCTACTCTCATCGAAAGGATTGGTGAGAGCCAAAAGTGTGATGTAAAGCTTGTCGAGATAATCCGAAGTTGGAGACAGAGGATAAGGAATTCGAAGTCGATTGAGGGGGTTGGCTAAGAAAGAAAGGGCGACTGGTTGTTCCTAATATCGACGGATTGAGGGATGAGGCTCTGAGGGGATGTCATCGCTCGAATTTGACGATTCATCTTGGTGGTAATAAGATGTATCAAGACATGAAGCGAGCTTACTACTGGGAAGGAATGAAGAGGGGTGTTGGAAAGTTCATTTCCAAGTATATGAACTATCAGTTAGTGAAATCAGAAAAGAGCAGGCCAAGTGGTTTGCTTCAACCATTAGAAGTTCCTACATGTAAGTGGGAGTAGATATCGATGGATTTTGTTGATGGACCACCTAGAAAAATGGTAGGAAACGAAGGGATTTGGGTTATCGTGGACCGACTAACCAAAAGTGAAAGATTTATTCATGTCAGATCAACTAGGACATCATCAAAGTGTGCTGAGCTATATATCAAATGGATAGTTCGATTCAGTGGTATCCCGAAGAGCATAGTTAGTGATCGAGATCAATTATTCATAAGTGAATTTTGGAAGATTCCGCAAGAGACTTTGGGAACCAAATTATGTTTGAGTATGGCTTATCATCCCTAGACCGATGGTCAAACCGAGATGTTAACCGAGTTTAGGAAGATCTCCTTAGAGCTTGTGCATTGGACTTCGGAGGATCGTGGGAAGACCATCTACATCTAGTCGAGTTTGTATACAAAAATAACTACCAATCGAGCATTTGGATGCCACCATACGAGGCGTTGTATGGAAGACCGTGTAATTCTCCGGCATGTTGGTTAGCGACTGGGGATAAACTAATCCTTTAGGCAGAGATGATCAGGGAATCCACAGATTATATCGACATCATTCGGTCCGAATGAAGGCAGCCCAAAATCGTTAGAAGAGTTATGCAAATAAACGTCGAAAAGATTTGGAATTTGATGTGGGTGATATGGTTTTCATAAAGATTTCGCCATTGAAGAATGTTGTTTGGTTCGGAAGTAAAGGAAAGTTAGCTCCAAGGTTTATTGGATCGTTTCCGATAGTCGAGCCGATTAGAAAGCTTGCATATAAATTGGATTTTCCTGAGAAGGTGTCGAGTGTTCACATAATTTTCCATGTGTCGTTTGTACGGAAGTGTGTGCATGATTCTAGTGTGCAGGCATCTCCGGAACAGTACGAAGACCTAGAAGTCGAGTCTGTAGTTATGAAACCTCGTAAGCCGCTTCGCGCTATGGGCAATGACATGAAACAACTTAGGAAGAAGATGGTTAAGCTAGTCAAGGTGCAGTGGAGTGAGGATGATGGCAGTTGTACGTTGGAAACGAAAGAGAGTATGAAGACGATCCATCCAGAACTCTTCGTTGGTATGACCCATTAATGTCATGTCACCTTACACCATAGTAACTTGTAATGTTCATTAAAATTCCCCATGCCAAGTTAAGGCTATGGATGCATGGCTTGATGGATGCTAATTTGGATGGTAAATTGATGGCTCATGGATCATAGGAATGTATAGTTGTTTTTGGTTGTTTGTGTTTGCTTGGGATTTTGAGGGAGAAATTACTAAAAGGAGGGAAAATGTAACGGCCCGCATTTTTACATATCCGAGAACAATAAAATATTTTTATTTAATTCCCTGATGGTCGTATCATTCTCATTTTTGATATGTTGGTTATTGGGATGTAAGACGTGTCTATAATTTTTACCAATTTTATTTGTGACCATTTTCCCCCGTTAGATTTATATACGGCATAAATTTTGACTGAGATCGAATCAGGTGATGAGATCGATTCCACTGGAAAGGAGACGATGTTTCCGATTCCGTAGAATGGAAGAATTAAAGATATGGTTCAGCGGCTTGGGAGGAATTGTTGTTTTAGTGCTACACAATTTATGGTCAGTCTAATTAGCACTTAGTGGGTTGATTTGTAAGGCCCGCTAAGGATTGGGGTTGGGGCTATAAAAAGGGGGTTAGGGGCATGGAGAATGGTTTAATTTCTTCATTTCTCATTTGGTTGAGCTCGTGATCCTCCTTGCTCAATCAAATACATCTCTCCTCCAGTAAAATCTTAGATCTACATAAGATGAATGAAGATCTACATCAAGGAAGGCTAGATCTACATCAAGAGAGAGTAGATCGCATGAAATTGAGAGATTTGAAGATCGTTCTTCGCTATCTGGATTAAAGATTAGTTGTTTCCAAGCTATTTTGAAGATTCTGTGAGTGATAAGCATTTCTCATGCGGATTCAATTGAGTATACGGGTTGTTTGATCGTATTTTCATCATTTCCAGTTGTTTTCATCTAGATCAACATCATTGCATTTACTTTTTCATTCGAATCACCATAGGATCTAATCCAACAACTTAAATCTGTAAATTTCTATGTTAATTCATGTGTTAATACAAGTTAGATCCATTTGTTTAATTCGTTTATTGTTTATCATGAATTTGGTGAATTTCTTTTGTTTGAATGAAGAATAATTGTTGTGTTAATGCTTGTTAATGATTTGCTTTGATTGGTTAGTGAATCTGAATGTTTTAAACGAGTTTTGGATCGAATTGGAGTTTGATCGGACAAGTTCTGGGTCGGGCAAAGATCTGGCATGGATCGAGTGAGTTCTAGCATGGATTGGGCGTGTTTTGGCATAGATTGGTCATTTTCTGTTTTTAATTTCATTTACAAACGTTGTAGAAAGTATGGACCGGAAATTCTATGGACCAGAAAGGTGATGGATTAGAAGAATGATGGATCAGATGGTTTCTGTACTAAACAACGTTTTACAATCGTTGTAAAAGCTATGGATCAGAATGATATGGACCGGAAGGCATGTTGATGGATCGGAAGTATTAACAGCGTTTCTGAAATGCTGTGGATGATGGATCAGAATTGCAATGGATCAAAAGGCATATTGATGAACCAGAAGCATTGACAACATTTCTGAAACGCTGTGAATCTGAGATTGAGCCTATGGGTCTAAAATGATCCGGGGATATAATAGTATTTATGAAACACTGTAAAAGGCTGAATGAAACGCAATGAGAGGATGAAAACGCTATGAAATGGAATATCGACCAAATGAAGGGTTTTTTGGGTCAACGTCGGTCATGATTTCAACATGAATTCAAGGAGAATTGATCGAGGTGTTGTCAAGTGTTCGTTGAATCATCGTAATGCAGTGAATATGAAGACGACTTAGGGTTCAGAGGTCGTGGATAATGATTGCTTGAGCAGCGTCTGAGAATATGTATAATCGTCGATGATGACGACTAGAATTATGAAAGTTGAGAGATAATCGTTGTCGTAAGTTCTAGCGAGCTCAAAGCATGGGTATAACAGGGATGCCTAAAAGACTAGTGGGACTAGCCGAGTACACTGGGCACATGGGATGGGGCTAGTTGTTTGACTAGAACTGAGGTTACCATTAGCCCTTAACGGACGACATGATGTTGAGTTGTTCATACGATTAACGATGGTTTCGAAGCAAAATCGGTGCTGATAACCAGAGTCATGGATTTTGCTTTTATCGTCTTGTGTAGATTGTTTGACATCAAAGGAGACATCTCTTAGGTGCTTGTCTAATTGGTTTAGGCCTTCCGAGCTTGTACTTTGGGGGGGTGGAGGGGAGGTGGGGTTGATCTCGATTAGGATGGTCTACGTTAGATAATCGGTTGCTATGTCTGCTATGTTTTCTCTTTGGTTATTGTAAAAGCTATCACTGCCGGATGTAGAGCAGATGGGTTGAGTTCTTCTCTTATGTGTTGGTAGATTAGTTGATTAATGTACCTATTTCTCATTTATTTTATTGATGATGTTAGATAGCTATTTTATCGCTCATTAAGACTTTTGTCTAACTCAACGTTTTATATCTCCCTCTTATTACCTTGGGCTGTTCATTTTTGTTACGAATGAGCAGCCTGAGTACCAGGTGATAGGTAGTAGATCTGGATAAGGACGATGCTGCAAATTGATGACGAGCTGGAGGCTTACGTATCAGTTTTTTACTATACATATTTTTCTGTTTTCCGTTGTTTGACGTATTCTTTGAATGACTTGTTGTGAGGCGTTTTGTACAGACTTTTATAGTATTTATGTGTTGTACGGATTATTCATGGTGATATGAAAAGTTTAAGATTCTGCTCAATTCTGCTTCACTATTATTTCCTGTTGTATATGTTCCTTTATATTTATCCTTGCGCTGTGAGTTATAGGACAGGTTCCGCTTGTATTATTATACCCTGATGATCGTCTATAGCTGTTTGGTACATCTTTCAGCGTGTTACGGCTCTTGTTAAGCGTAGGAGTTATGGGCGGTCTGCCTAAAAACTGCTTCTTCTGTCTCTATGATCCAAAATCTTCTCTCAAACATAATTTACACAAAGATCGAAGAAATTTGGAGAAACTCACACGCATCGGCAAAATTTTGGGAACTTCATAGCCATCGCTTTTCTATTTTCCGATGATCCAGCCATCAAGAGTAGGTCTGCTAACGAAATCGTTGTCACCGTTCAGTGCTTATGTCGAGGATCTTGACTTCGTTAAACCGATCATCCGAACAGTTATAACCGCAAAGCCAGACTCCGGTTGCACGGGTAGATTGGATCTGGATATCCGCCTCGAATCAAAAGGTCAATCATTTAGAAAACTGGGCATTCAAATATGGTCAAACTTTCAGGTCTTGGGGATTAATTGGATTGGTTGCCTCAGAATTGCAAGTTTCGAATTTTCTAGGCATGTTTTATTGGATTAATTGGTCAAACTGTCAGGCCATTAACAAATCGATTCCTTGATATATTATATGCTGATTGCAAGAGAACACACTGGTAATTTACAATACTACTTTATGGGATTCAGAATGGAGAGATTCAATCTTAAGTATCCCCTGCAAGATTGATTTACATCTTTGATTTGATGGATGTAGATTAATTGACAAAGAAATCGATTTACATCATCATTTTTTGCTGGATGTAAACGAAACAATACGTTTTGGTTAATTACAGTCCGGTATTCGATTAACTTCTTTGATATTTGTTTTCTTCTTCAACGTACTGAAGGTTCCTGCCCTGTTAATTATGAAGATGAACATCCAAATATTAGAGACTCCAATTTACTTATTGGCATTTTCTATTATAAGGTTGCAAAATAGGGTTTAGAAATTTGCTTTCACGTTGTTGTTAGTGTGTTTTATGGCCATTTAGCAGTTATCATGTTGTTTCCAAGGAAGATATAAAGGATACTACTCATGGTTAAAAGTAGAATTAAAGATATCATCTTCAAACAGTTTTGATGATGGTTAGATTAGCTAATCAGTTCATCATTGTATGAGAGGTATACCCAATTGGATGTGCGGTTTTGAATTCAGGTATCGTAACTAAATCTTTTGTTGGATTTGGAAGTTATCAACCATGAGCGAAAATCATGGAAAAAGAGTGCTATCAAAGAACGTGTTATCACTGTACAATTAAAAGTGAAACACGTGGCTCTGAACCAAAGTGCAGCAAGATGCACTTTAGAGTGGATAAAGTGGCCTCGTTATGGGTCTACTCTATTTTAATTTGAGTGCTACTATTCACACCCTGGTTTACACTTCTGCCTACCAAAACTAAAAGGACCCCAAAGATTTCAAATATCCTCTTCTGACCACCGTGTAAATTAATAACTTAAAATTGGAGAGGCCACCAGCACCTACCTCCACACGAATGCTTCCTTCCTCACTTAGAGCTCTTCCACTGCGAATAAAATACTCAAAGTCAATTAGTTCAAGAAAGAATAACATAATCCATTTTCATAACTATATCAGCGATTTTAATTTTTATAAATGGGTGCTTACTTTGTCGGTTGTGAAATGATTCATCACAAATCAATATTTATGTCTTTTGAGTCATTTGATCGAACATCTTACATCATATTATCACAACCATCATGTTTATCTTTCAATTTATCACCATTTAAATACGACATCTATCAAACGACAAAAAAGTATCAGTTCGTAAAAGAAGATACGTAAGTTATACAGATAAAACCCTACAAATCAAAACTTACATTGTCATTCTCTATTAAAACGTCGTCAAATTTAATGTCCTCCAAGTTTGAAATTTCCATCATAGTGGAAAAATATACTCAAAAACACAATGGAAAACTCTAACCATTAAAAAAACCCTGACAACATGTTATATATCATAATAGAAAACAAGAAAATTCAAGAAATTCTAACCAGTTTTTTAATCTTTGTCTTTCATCTCCAATAGGCACAGAAGAATATTTCTTTTGTTATGGATTAAGGTTTAAAATTGTAGAGAAGTACGTGTTTTTTAGTAGAAGAACTGTAGTGAATGACTGAGTGAAGGAATAAGTGGTGGCCAGAAGAATATAAAAAATAATCATTTATATTAAATTTATAAAGGTGGCCGGAAGTGTAAACCGGGGTATGAATAGTAGCACCCTATAAATTTACATTTGCTTATGGTTGTACTTTGCATGTGTTTTTATTTTATACTTTATGCATGTTTGTTTTTAAGTTATTCCAGTTAGTAGGCTAACCTGATCTATGTACTTTTTTCCCGTAAGTTAATGAAAGCGTACCAATTTTTCAAATATATACAGAGAGGACCTAGAGCACTTATATATATATATATATATATATATATATATATATATATATATATATATAAAGAGAGAGAGAGACCTCATCTGGAACGTCAAAGGAATGAATACAGTCACTCGAATGAATGATGTATTCAACCTCCTGACACAATACGAGCACAACTTTAGTTGGCTTAGTCGAAAACAAGCTTAGCAACGAAAACTTGAATTTATTTACTAGACGATTACCTTCAACTTGGAATGCTATTACTAGTGACAGAAGCGGTTGCGCCGGTCGTATTCTACTACTGTGGGATACTTCGATATGGTCCATGTAAATCATTTCTACGTCTTCTCAACATATCACAAGCTCTGCATTAAATTTTGGTGGTCTTACTTTATGCTTTACAGTTATATATGCCAGTAATATATTTTCCGAACGCCAACATCTATGGAGAAATTTGATAGAACAATCTTCATATATCTCAGATGCATGGCTGCTGATGGGAGATTATAATAATGCTTTATCTCCACTTGACAAGAGTGGTGGTCTACCTATTCCATTCCAACATATTCGAGAATTTCAGAATTGCTTGATGCAATGTGGGCTACAGGAAATAAAACCCATTGGATTCAAATATGCATGACGAAGGGAGGGTCTCGCAACCCATATTGACAAGATAATTGGTAACGTCTCTGTTGATACCAAAAACTGGTTCAATACCCAGAGAGAAGAACTTTGTAGAGAATAGGTGAAGATTAATAACAATAAACAATGCATAGGAATTGAAAAGATCACACACAGAGTTTTTATAGTGGTTCGGCGAAGACGGTGCCTACGTCCACTTTATATATATATTTTTTTATTACAATTACCATGTTTTTTCTGAATTGAAACACAGGTATTTATAGATGATACAACACTTAGCCGTTATCTACACGTGTCACTGGATCCAAAAGAATAGTTATGGCTGAATGATTCAGTATCTGCTGAAGAATCGGTGCTCCTTCCCAAATATCTGGTATGAGGCGGCCTGAGATCCGTCTGCTTTGGGCGATTTGAACTGGAAAGATCTGCCCATGAACTATTCTTCAGGCTAGCTTTTTGAACTTTAAATGAACGAATCGCAACTGATCAGGCTTGGTCATCTCAAGCTTCTTCTGGGCCGCACTCTACGGACAAAATGGCCTAGGAGAATGGGCTTTCCCCATTTACTTCAAAGACTTTGTATACGGATCCACCGCACTGCTATGCCTTGATGGGCAGTCCGAAAGGCCCATCAACACTTTGCCCCCCAAAGTATGGTTCGTTTAGTAAGAAACATACTTTGTTGTTATATATCTCAATTCAGATTCTGTATGCAGATTGTCTCACCAGTTACTTTAATTTTCATTCAATGGACATTGTAAATTGCGTCGAGTCCCATCAACTGTTTCAAAATTATGAACTAGTTCAGATAATGATGACGCCTTCCAGTCTTCCCGTCTTATCAATTGGTCTCCAGCCCTCCAACTTCTTTACACATCCGCTTGGTCCAATCATATTGGCTGAATTGGAATAGTCGCTATCTTTTTTTATAATAAAAGTAAAATCCCATTTACCTTTTTCTTTTTTACTTTTAATCTCTATAGGGGCTAATTTACCGTTCCAGAAAGAGAGACGATAAGAGATCATCACCTCCACCTAAAGTCATCTTTTCAGGTATGAATCATCCTTTATATCAAATGTCATTCTTGCACGGAATCTCCCCTCCTCGTTCGTTATAATTTAGGGTTCGATTGGATCCAATCGTCGGAGGCTTTCCGCATCAAACCGCCGGAGTCAGCGGTGGTGCGGTTCCCCAAGGCAAGGCTTCCGTCCTTTGGATAAGACCCACGGATGACGAAACCCTGATTTTGATGGTAGGTCAAAAAGATCCCGGCTTTTCCAAGCATTTTTGTGAATCAGAGTGTCTTCGAACCCTAAAGCACGTGACCATGCTAAAAAGGGCGACGTAGGGGATACCGATTCCTGCATAATCTAAACTGCATCACTTGTTTATTCATGGTTTACTAAGGCTATGCTTATAGAAAGAAATCCTGACTTTATTTCTTCTTTTGTGCTTTTCTTTTATCTTTACGCCACAAGTTCTTCGTAGGTCAATGGTTATAACACGTGATACCCTTAAGCAAGAATCTGTTGGAGAGATTCCTTTTTCTATGAGAACGGACAGTTCTTCAGAGTCTCCGGGTCAATCAGAGTCTACTTTTGGCAACGACCGTAAAAGTCGGTCATGGATCCATTGTTTGTTCCTCCAATAGCAGTCGAGCTAGTTGAAGCAGTGCCCATTCAGTTGGCACCCGATATGCTCCCAAGCATGGAAATTTTGAGGAATCCTCCGAAGGCAGAAGAATCCAAACTTACCCTCAGACGACTTCAGCATTTAACCGCAAAGCACAATATTTCATTTAACGATGTTCTTGTTCCTGAGAAGGCTGCAAGACCTCACAATCCCCCGGATGGTTACATGGCGATCTCCCTTCTGATATGCAACGTGGGAGCCATTCCCCCCTTTCCTTCTTTCATCGTCGATTTTCTATGTCGGATGAATTTAGCTCCGATGCAATTTCATCCAATAGCCTATGGAATTTTGCTACCGACCTGCTATTTATATCTGAAATATCTGGGTTATCTTCCGACCTTTGACGACATAGCGTTTCTCTTTAACTTTAGACACAATAAGACACAGTCTCCCTCTTTACTCTATTTTGAAGCTATTCGGGGATGGAAGATTATCGAGGATGTCCCAAGCAAGGCGGGTGATCCCAAGCGAGATTGGTTTTGGATTAAGCAGCAACCGAGGTGTGCTCGATACTGGCTCAAATGTGGTGGGTTTCCCCCCTTTTCTTTATACACTCCTATTCCATAAAGATTTTTCTTTCTGATCATCCTATTTTATATATAGAGGCCGAGCCTGTAAGACCTGAGGATGAAATTTTTAAAGAGCCACGAGTGATTGATCAGGATAAAGAAGGAGCGACGGCAGTTTTGGAACTGCCTGACCGATAAAAATTTGCACCGATATGCCCTACTCGGCCGAAGTAGGACAAGGGGATCGACAAAAGACAGACTTGACCCTACAATATCAGCTCAAGACGAGGTGCCCCCAGTCACGAAGGGGTCGGAGGACGAATAGGCGATACGTTCGACTGAAAAATCCCCCATTCGCCCTCTGTCTGGAAAGAAAGAGAAATCCAGTTTGAAGAAGCCTGCTTTCAAAAGGCGGATTCAAAAGGTCAAGCTTCAAGAAGTTGCTCGTGATGAGGTCGGTCGTCGACAAAAAGAAAAGGTTGCTGCCAACAGAACTCCCAAGGAGGTTCAAAGGGGAACAAACAAAGAGGAACCTATCAGGGTTCATCCGAAAGATTTGGGAGTTGAGGATGACTTCCCCTCGACTCATGACTTGCAAGCGGGGCTTGAAGCAACACCTCTTTCAGGGTTGGAAAATCTTCAAATGCCTAACATTATTCTCTCACCTCAAAGCTTAGAACCAAATCGATTCCTTGCCAACCAATCTGAAGGAATGTCCTTCCAGACAGACAAGGCGGTATCGGAGGTATAATCTTGTCATGATTATAAGGTTTTATTGCGTGTCACAACATCAAATGCTTATGTATAAATCGAGGATCGCTTGCTTCATTTTTCTTTCCTTGTAGGTGTCGATGGAGAGTTTTATGAAGATCTGTTTGCCTCTTTCCCAATGGACACTGGGTTAGGGGAGGCTACTTTGCCACGCACTGAAAAAGGTGGCAACGAAAAAGACGATAATAGCAAAAGGAGGGAGACAGAAGACGTGAGAGGAGATGAGGAAGGAAAAAAGGAAGAATCGAGGGAAGAAGGAAAGGACGAACTGCCCGAGGATCAGGATGGATAGAAAAAGTGACGCTTGAGAAGACACGATTGAACGTCGGGAGATATAGAAGAGTTGGATCGTGCGCCCAAGAAAAGGAAAAAAGCTAATTCTCACAATCACGCGGAGAGAAAAGGAGTCGAGCCCTCTCGAACAATGATACATCGTCCCAGTCCTACAGTTGGAACTTCCTCCGCCGATCGATTCCAAGAATTGGAACGAAATTTCCCCGATCTCATTTTTTCTGAGATTGGGACACCCCCCGAAATACAACCATTAACCCTTAGCTTTCGTCGCCGCATGCGCAATAATTTGGAATATGCCATATCTCAATATGATGTTATGCTGGAATATGCCGAGCAAGTGAGTAAAGCATTAAAGGGTAAGCTCGTCGAGATCGCAGGTTTAAAAAGGGACGTTGACAGTGGTAAGAGGACCTTTGGGTTCCCAGAGAAGAAAATCAAGGATCAAGAGCTATAGGCGACGGCAGATAAAGAAAAGCATGGGAGAGAGGTCGAAGATTTAAACATTCAGGTTCAACAGAGAGGACAGGAATGCAATTCGATGAGAGAAGAGATTGAAACCTTTAAGAGGGATAGAGCTCGACTTGATCTTGAAATTCAGAATTTAAAGGCTACCCTTCATTCATCTGAGTTAGCCAAGGATCAGGCTGAGAAGAATACTGCCGCAGCGATCGAGTCTGCTAGCAATTGAAGCTTCAACATGATGTTGAAATCGAGAACCTTAAGGCTGAGCACGCCCGAGAGAAAGTTGAGTTGAAGAGGGGACATGCTCGCCAAGTTCTCTTGTTTTGCGCAAATTTCCTTCGCCACAGGGATTTGTCTTGGATGCCGGGATTTCCCAGGTCGTTAGTCGATGTATGGAAGGTACTCTTATGGGAAGAGAAGAAGACGGCACAGAGACGTCTAGTGGATGAGGCGTCATTAATGACCCATATTCTGAATGATAGGGAACGTGCCATCGTGGTGGAGGCACAAAATCAAGAAAAGAGAATAGCAGAAGCGGAACGTCGCAAGGCGAAAGGAAAATCGGTTTCCCAAACCGAAGCTAGTGACAGTCGGCCCTATGCTCCCGCATCTTCTGCGCATACGGTTATGGAAAAGGGTTCGTCTTCTACTTTTTCATCCGACAAAGTCAAGGCCGCGGAAGGACACGTGGCCGGCTCTAACATGGAAGGCAAGCCCCCCTTCCCCCTTCCCCCTCTTTTTTAAAATCCATCATCTCCTCCTAATCTGTATATATTTCCTTTTTTTTGTAGGGACTTCTTTGGTTGCTGACAGTGGAGATGAAGGATCTGCTGTTGAAAAGCAAGGCACCGCGGATGAAACAGACAAGACTGCAGGAGTGGAGGAGATCGACTTGGTATCTCCCGATGTTGAGATCGTCGAGGAGTTCAAAAGAGAGGATCGCCCATCCATGGCCGAGATCAAGGATCAGGAAGACAAGGGAATTTCTGCCGCAAAACCAGAACATATCGAAGATCATGTTATTGCCAGGCCTCTCCAGTTTGTCCCTCCGACCATTCTTTCCATAGCTCCATTCCCCGCTACCTCGATGAATCCACAGGCTTCTGCTTCAACTCCTCGTCCCTTTGGTAGCACACTTGGAGGGCCGAGACGTGTGAAGACCACCGAAGAAATGCTGGAGATGATCAGGCAGAAAGAGTTGGCTGAAATGGTGGAGTAAGGACTAATGCCACCTCCCGTTTAGGACTTTCTTTTTATGTGTAACTGTCTAATGATGTATCTCTGATATCATTGTTTGAATGGTACCTGTCATGCAGTGATATTTTGTGATGATATCAGGGTATTATGAATGAAAATCAATTTATTTCGTAAGTAATGATAACATGTGTAACATAGATGTCGTGTGAATCTCATGGTTATGTTTTCAATGTCAAGGGCGAGTCACCCTTTACCCTTGTCGGGGGCGCTTGCTATTTCTTTTGCCCCCAGTGTCGGGTAGAAACTTGAGTGATGATCTCCCCGTCGAACTCAAGAAGTCCCATCCTTAATCGAGGTTTGGGTGCAATTAAGCGGGGCGCCATCAGGCTTTTATACTTATCCTTTGGTCAATAAAGGGTAAAATTTTATTGTTTGAGCGGTCTTTTGTCAAGGTGCACCAGTCACGCTCGATTGTCGTTTATACTCTTCCTCAAGTCAATGAGGTCGGGAGTTGAGTCCTGATGGTCGATCAGTATGCCCGGATGGACGTCGACTTTTATCCTAGATTTATTCAAGGTAAAAGTTGTAAGATAAGTCATTCAATCACAATCACTAGCTCTTTATAATTACAACAAATCAGAGCAGGAATGGAGACTCTTATTAATATGCTAGCGCGATTAATGTTGGTCACTTATTACAATGCTAAGAAACAAATAAATCAACAATCTAAATGCAGAAAGAAAGAAAAAACATAAATTCTAAGAGAGATTATGTCGTAAATGCTTTGCATTCCATGCTCTTTGAAACGGCTGGCCATCCATAGTTGTTAATCTAAAACTTCCATTATCGAGCTTTCTCTGAATGACGTAAGGTCCTTCCCACCTCGGGCCCATATGCACGGGGACCGGAAAGATTCGTTTCAAGACCAGGTCACCTACATCGAAGGTCTTTGGTCGGACTTTTTGGTTATAATATCGAACGACTCTTTGTCTGTGGGTCTGGGCACGAAGGTTCGCTTTCTCTCTTTTTTCGTCGACCATGTCCAAGGACGTCAAGAGAAGTGCCTTATTAGTCAGGGGATCATAGTAGGTCATCCGGTGAGTCGAAACTTCAAGCTCGATCGGAAGGACTGCTTCGGACCCGTATGACAAAGCAAAGGGGGTATGCCCTGTAGCAGTCTTATGGGTAGTGCGATATGCCCATAATGCCAAGGTAACTCGTCGACCCGTTTTCCTTTAGCGCGTTCCAGCCGTTTCTTCAAAATGGTTTTAATGATCTTATTGACCGCTTCAACTTGACCATTGGATCGAGGATGCGCGACTGTAGTGTATTTCTTTTCAATATGATATTTCTCACAAAAATCTCGGAATTCCAGACTATCAAACTGAGTTCTGTTATCCGTGACAATGGTTCGAGGTACTCCATATCGACATATAATGTTCCTGATGACAAAGTTGATACCTTCTTTGTTGTAATCGTAGTCATCTACTCGGCTTCTGCCCATTTTGTGAAGTAGTCTACTGCCACAATCGCGTACCTAGCACCCCCTTTCGAAATAGGCAAAGTTCCGATGATGTCAATTCCCCACATAGCGAACAGCCAAGGGCTTGTCATCTGGGTAATATTCGTTGGGGGCGCCCGTGGGATTTGCACAAACTTCTGGCACTTATCGCACTTTTTGGCATAGTTGGCGGCGTCCTTATTAACGGTCGGCCAGAAGTATCCATAGCGCAGTATTTTCCGGGCCAGGGCTTGCTCCCTGATGTGTGCTCCACAATCCCCCTCATGTACTTCCTGCAGTATTCTTTTGATGCCATTGTTGGGTACACATCGGAACATAGGAACAGAAAACCCTCTTCTATAGAGTTGGCCTTGCTGAACAAGATACCTGGAAGCTTGTCGTACCAATGTTCGCCTTTCATTTTTCTTTTCGGGTAACTGCCCGTGAAGAAGGAAATTTTTAATGGGAGTCATCCATGATTCTTCTTAGGGCTCAACATCCGTCTGATCGGCATCCATCTCGTCAGTGCTTGGTGCTTTCAAGATTTCTATGGGAACTAACTCTGGCTCGTTCGGATAGTCTGAACTGGCCAGTTTTGCTAGCCTATCTGCTTTCTGGTTTTCTACCCGAGGAATATGGGAAATGCTGTATCGATCGAAGTCCCGCAGTAACTTCTCGACTTCTTTGAGGTAAGAAGTTAGTCATTCTCCTCGGGTAATGAATTCCTTTAGGACTTGGCAGACTACAAGCTGTGAGTCATAAAAGATGTCAAGCGATGTTATCTTCGGGTCTTTCGCTAGTTTGAACCCAGCAATCAGGGCTTCATACTCAGAGTCATTATTAGTTGCCAAAAACTCTAACCTTAGAGCATAATAAATCGAGCGCCCTTCAGGGGACAAAAGTACTATGCTGGCTCCCGAACGCTGTTTATTTCGGGCCTCATCCGTGTAAAGCATCCAGTTGATTGGCTCCTGATCGACCTTCATAGGATCAGGGTCATCATCTTGACACTCTTCCTCCGGGGTCGTAAATTATGCTATGAAATCATCTAAGGCTTATCCTCGGATTGACTTCCGAGGAATAAACGTTAGATCGAACTGGCTTAACTCAATATTCCATTTTAGCAGTCTCCCGCTTGCTTCTGGTCGTTGCAAGATTGTTTTACATCTTTGATTTGATGGATGTAGATTAATTGACAAAGAAATCGATTTACATCATCATTTTTTGCTGGATGTAAACGAAACAATACGTTTTGGTTAATTACAGTCCGGTATTCGATTAACTTCTTTGATATTTGTTTTCTTCTTCAACGTACTAAAGGTTCCCGCCCTGTTAATTATGAAGATGAACATCCGAATATTAGAGACTCCAATTTACTTATTGGCATTTTCTATTATAAGGTTGCAAAATAGGGTTTAGAAATTTGCTTTCAGGTTGTTGTTAGTGTGTTTTATGGCCATTTAGCAGTTATCATGTTGTTTCCAAGGAAGATATAAAGGATACTACTCATGGTTAAAGTAGAATTAAAGATATCATCTTCAAACGGTTTTGGTGATGGTTAGATTAGCTAATCAGTTCATCATTTTATGAGTGGTATACCCAATTGGATGTGCGGTTTTGAATTCAGGTATCGTAACTAAGGTAGTGTTTGGTTTACCATTTAAGTTTTGGGTTTTTGTCCATACAAAAATGTGCACAACGCATGTAAATCATGGAAAACAACAATTTTAGAAAACAAAGTTAACACACAAAATAAAAAACAACTTTTATCCATTTTTCATGTTTTGAGAATTGAGAGAAATATGGAGACCAAATCCTCATTTCATGATTGCTGCATCCCCTCCGTGGTCCCTTCCATCTTGCTTTCATTTTACCATTCCTGATTCTACAACTTTAAAGTTTTGTAATTAATTTTGAAAACTAAAAAAACCCAAAACTCATTTTTAACCAAACACACCCTAAGTCTTTTGTTGGATTTGGAAGTTATCAACCATGAGCGAAAATTATGGAAAAAGAGTGCTATCAAAGAACGTGTTATTACTGTAAAATTGAAACACGTGGCTCTGAACCAAAGTGCAGCAAGATGCACTTTAGAGTGGATAAAGTGGCCTCGTTATGGGTCTACTCTATTTTAAATTTACATTTGCTTATGGTTGTACTTTGCATTTGTTTTTATTTTATACTTTATGCATGTTTGTTTTTAAGTTATCCCGGTTAGTATGCTAACATGATCTATGTACTTTTTCCCCGTAAGTTAATGAAAGCATACCAATTTTACAAATATATATAGAGAGGACCTAGAGCACTCGTATTCTACTACTGCGGGATACTTCAATATGGTCCGTGCAAATCATTTCTACTTCTTCTCAACATATCACAAGCTCTGCATTAAATTCTGGTGGTCTTACTTTATGCTTTACAGTCATATATGCCAGTAATATATTTTCCGAACGCCAACAGCTATGGAGAAATTTGATAGAACAATCTTCATATATCTCAAATGCATGGTTGCTGATGGGAGATTATAATAATGCTTTATCTCCACTTGACAAGAGTGATGGTCTTCCTATTCCATTCCAACATATTCGAGAATTTTAGAATTGCTTGATGCAATGTGGGCTGCGGGAAATAAAACCCATTGGATTCAAATATGCATGACGAAGGGAGGGTCTCGCAACCCATATTGACAAGATAATTGCTAACGTCTCCTTCATTTAGAAGTTTCTTAACACAATGACAATAACTTTATCTCAAAGGGCCAGTGATCATAATCCCCTATTACTTGAACTGATTCCTATGTCTCGGCAAAAAGGCTATCCATTTAAATACAGTAATAAGTGGCACCTACATGAGAGGTATTCCGAATGTGTAGAAAGGGGCATGCAAGCTTCTACTTGGGGCTTTGATAGTTATCAATTCCAATGCAAACTCTCGGCGTGCAAAAAATGAATTGAAAAACTGGAATAGAGTAAGAAGAAAACAACCTGACCTGTTACAGCACCTAGAAGAACACTATAAATCCTTAGAAACTATGGTAGATCAGGTTCCAATGGATCATCACTTATACGAAAAGATGTTGCAAGCAAAGTATCAGTTTCTGGAGCAACAACGGGGTGAATTTTGTGCTTTACGGCAGAAGGAGAAGGTATCCTTGTTACAATAAGGCAACACAAATTCCATGTTTTTCTACTTGAAGATGACTTCGTGGCAGTTTCGTAATAATACTAGAGGATTTATTAATTCCGATGGAGACCTACACAAGCAGTGTGATATAGAAACTGAAGCTATCAACTACTACTCTTCCCTATTTAATGGTGATCTAACTGGGCAATTTCCTGCATTCCAATCGTTCAACACAATAAACAACCACGGTGAGGCATTTCTACTACGTGACATTTCACTCGATGAAGTCAAAATGGCTGTCTTCTCAATTCATAATGAATCAAGCCCCAGGGAAGATGGAATGAACTCTAAATTCTATAAATTACACTGGGAAATTCTGAAGTATGATCTGCTAAAAGCAATGGAGGATATATTCTGATCTGGAAAGCTGGCAAAAGGAATCAACCATACATTTATTACTCTTATTCCAAAGAATGATAATTCTTCTAACATTACTCAGTATAGACCCATCTCTTGCTGTAACGTATATTACAAAAAAAAATCAGAAATTCTGTGCAACCTAATTAAGCCATTCCTTGCACACTTAATTTCTGAAAGTCAGTGTGCATTCATTCAAGGAAGGTATGTCGGGGATAACATTTTATCAGCGCACGAGCTTCTTCGGGACTTTAAGAAAAGCGGGGTGTCCAAATTTTGCGTGAAGGTTGATTTGAGAAAAGCATATGACATGGTTAACAGACAATTTGTTTGCTTCTTGCTGTCTCAAATTGGTTTTGCGTTGCATTTTGTTAATGTAATATACAAGTGTATTTCCTCACCTAGCTTTTCCATTCTTTTTCAGGGTATTCCAAAGGGGAATATTTCGTCAAACCACAGGCTACGACAGGGTGATCCGCTCTCCCTTTACTTGTTCACAGTGGTAATGCAATACTTTTCATATTTATTAGAACATGTTGTTGCTTCATATATGTTTCATCCAGTCTTCTCCTTCGAACCTATTATATCCCACCTACTTTACGCTAACGACTTAATGGTGTTTGGGAAAGCTTCTGTCTCCAATGTCTTCACTCTTAAATCTATATTCGACAAACTCAGCACTCATGCAGGACTTACTGTCAATGCCACTAAATCAAAGATTTTTTTTTAGCACATCCACAACAAACACTCAATCACTTTCTAATATATTAAACTTTGAGGTTGGTCAATTACCTATCACGTATTTGGGGGTGCCTCTCTCGAGCAACTACCTGCATTATGCCGAATGCAATGAACTAATTCACAGGATACAACATAAGTTAGAGCGATGGCTGGTTAAATTATTGAGCTTGGCTGGAAGAGGAGAACTAATTCATACTGTGATAATGCCTACTATACTTTACTAGCTGTTCGTGTACCAGATTCCAGAATACACGCTCGACAAACTTCAAACCATATGTGCAGATTTTTTTCGAGGTGAATCTACTCATAAGGTATCTTGGCGATAGCTTTGCAAACCAAAAAGTGAAGGGGGCGTAGGCCTGAAGTTATTATCCGATTTAAAAAAGCTGCATGTATTAAACTGCTCTTGAATTTCTTCATGAAGGAAAATTTATGGAATACATGAATGAGAAGAAGATACTGCCATATTAAACATTTCTGGACCATGCATATCGACAACAACGCATCGACTACGTGGAAATCCATGCTTCGGTTGAGATCAAGTAGTAAACAATTATTGAATAATGTAATCGTAGATGGTAATGGTACCTCACTATGATTCGAACCCTGGTTAAATTGTAAATGTTTGGTAGATTTGATTGGCTTGAACAGATTTCATTTGATTGGGAACCAGCATGACAAAGTCAGCTTGCTTCTTCGTGATTCTAATTTGGTCCCTTCCCTTCATCCATGAACTCGAGAAGTAGCAGCTGAATTTCAAACAATCCCAGTCTTCCCCAACAGACATCAAGATGAGTATGAGTGGTGTGATGGGGGTACTTTCTCTTTCAAAAAAACAAGGAATAAAGTGAGAGAAAGGGGTGTTCATAAACCAATTTACAGTGTTATTTGGCATTCCAAAAATAGTAATTGGATGGGGTTTATATCCTATATGGAGGCTTTAGACAGACTGAGTACCAAGAGTAAACTACAATGGTTCGGCATTCTCACGAACAAGTTATGCTCTTTATGCGACAAATATGAAGAGACCTCACAACATCTTTTCTTCTCCTGTGAATATTCGGCGTTCATATGGGGATCTCTCAAGTTGAAATTATATCTACATCCGGAGGTACTTCCTACGTTATACGATAAGGCGGAGCAACTTCTTTCAACATTCAAATTGAAGGATCAAATCCAAGATGTTGTGTTCGCAGCTTTTACAGCAACCATTTATTTCATTTGGCAAGAGAGAAACACTCGGGTGTTTGCCAATCGCTGGATGCAGTGTGCAATGAAACTATCAATTATCGAAAAGGAGATTGGGTACCTGGTTCGTTGAAATGGCAATAAGACTATCAGAACGCCTTCTAATTTGCTGATGTTGATACGATGGGGAGTAGAGTTGCTAGATTCCGGTTAGCGAACTTTTGAGAAGATGGAGATTTGAATTGAAGAGTTAAGCGGGCTATTAGATTGAAGTGCTTTCCTGTTTTATTTTCTTTTTCCATTTCTTAATTATATGTTGTATTGGCTGATGTACAATTCATAATCTAATATCCTATGTACTATTAACATGTGGAACTTATATGTACTATTTTCCCTTGTAAGGTACCCAGTAGGGGGATTGTAAGGTTTTGATGAGGCATATAGGGAAAACATATGATTTGTCATTTAATAAAGCGTACCAATTTTCAATATACACATACATACATACATATATATATATATATACATATATACATATATGTGTGTGTGTGTATATATATATATATATAGAGAGAGGAGCATTCTTGGGTACCCCTGTTTTGGGGCACCCCTACCCTACTGTGAGCTACACTAATCCAAATCTAAGAAGATTTTGTAGATGTTTAATCCATATATATATATAATCATCTATCCAAAATTTGAGCTCATTCCGACATTCGTACGATAATATATTTGATGTTCAAATTTAACGGTTTGAATAAATGTCTGAACAGTGAATAATTGAGCTAAGATTTTGAAAATTTTACGAATGCTGGAACGAGCTCAAATTTTGGAAAACTGATAATATATGTGGATTGACCATCTATGAAATCTTGTTGGATTTTTATTAGTGTAACTCGCGATAGGGTAGGGGTGCCAAATGGGTGCTGCAAAATAGGAGTTCCCCCGAACGCTCCTCATATATATATATATATACACACACATACATACATACATACATACATATATACATATACATAGAGAGAGAGAGAAAGAGAAAGGGAGAGAGACGATCAAGAGTATCCCAAATAGTTCAGCACCCCTTTAGCCCCCCTCATTTTCACCACATAATCTCATTTCTATGTCCTTCCACCCACACATTATTTAAATATAAACGAGTGGCTACTTTCGGGGTGCCACAAAAAAAGGGTGTCATGTAACTCCTACACACACACACACAGATATATATATATATATATATATTGAAAATGATATATATATATATATATATATGATTTTTTTAATTTGGGCCAATTTTGAAAATTTGTGAAAAAATTGACCAGTTTACAAACTAATTACAAAAATAGGTAACTTTTGTGTACATAGCATACTGGCGGCATCTCGGATGTCGATAGTATAATTTTTTGTATTTTGTTGTATTGTATCCATCTCGGATAGAGCCACAAAGAAAAAAAAAATCATTTGGCGGCATCCGAAATATCTCTAGTGTGCATTTGGAGACAATATAATTGACAACATTTCAGATACCACTAGTAATTTTTCTTCTCTTGCCTACATCTTAGATGAAGCTAGTATAATAAAAAAATACTATAGGCATCCGAGACGCCACCAGTGTTATACGTAGGGAAAACTGGATTACTTTTGTAATTAGTTTGAAAAATGATTTATTTTTGTTATAAGTCTTCGTAACTGGGCCAAACTAATTTTTATTTTCATATATATATATATATATATATATATATGAAAATTAAAAAGAAAGAGTCCACTTATGCAGACTTTGTCCTGAATTGTTTATCTATTATAACTCAACCAAACATAATTCAGAATTGCATTCTAGTCAGATAAGAAGTTTTGAAGGAAGTGATAAAGTCTCAGGTTGCGATGTTGCATACGATATCGGTGAAATATAAATAAATTAACAATTTATTTGCACAACAGTCAAAATTAACTACATGGAAACTTAAAAATATTTGAGGACTTGACTTTTTCATAGTAAAACATCTAGTAGGAACGAACAACGAATCAATTCGTGTTGATGGAAAATTATAGGTTTATAGTGGTTCAACACATAACAACATTTATAAACCATAAGAGATTGTTTTTAATTTTCTGGTCTAATCATAAAATGATTAAAAGTTAATTCTGCTACTAATTATAGTTAACATGTTGACAATTAAATATGCCATTTTTGAATGTTAATAGCGTATATTAGTTAAAAAGTTATTCAATGCATAATCATAAATTTTTCAATTTTCTTCGAGAGCTCACAATGGTTTATAAAATGTATGATAATAATATATCGTATTGGTCAAGATTGGTAATATAAATCACTAATTTAATGGAGAATGTTATCAAATTGTTCGTTAAATCGATTAGGTGAAAAGTTAAGAACGAACCAATAGTTTTTTGGTTCTCAAACTTGATGAACCATATAGTTAAGATATGTTAGTTTAGACTTTAAAGGATTTATGAGATCTAAGGTATCAATTATGCGTGCATAAGATTATTTATTTTGAAGGCAGTAGGATTTCAATATCTGAGGTGGTTAATGGTGGTCGAACTAGGATATGATCGAGTCATTAAAACATTGAGCAAAACATTTTCAAATTTATTCAAATGAATATTTAAAGAAAAGATAAGTTTATCCATTATATCATACTTTCACCTAATACAAAATCATCTGTTAATCCTTTTCATTTCAAACCCTGGACTAAATATTTAGCCAATTACAACAAAAAAGTTACAAAAATGATTAAAGAAAAAGAAGACCAAATTCATCTCTTTTGTAATTAGAGTGTCGTAGAGTGGTTGGAAATTGGAGTAGTCAGTCAAGTACACTTCCAAGAATTTCTAGTATTGGCTTGTTCTATTTGATATTTTATTTTAATGTTAATTATCCCTCAAAATCCACTTATGTGATTAAGGTATGTGTGTACAAATATACATCTCTCTACATGTGTGTAACCTTACTAAGATATAGAGTAGAAAATATTAAATAGTTTGTTTTAACAATCAAATCACATTTCTTCACCTAAGGGGTTGAATTCAATGTGGTAAGTGATGGCTGAGATATAATTTCACAATAGACCTTTGCATATGCAAATAAAACTAAAAGCATGTACACACACATATATGCAGAGGCAGCTCATCTAGAATGCTGCCCAAATCCATCATTATGTGGATTCAACTTGACACAAAATGGTTTAGGACAAAGTTGTCCCTCATTTCCAATATCAGTTTCATAATTTATAGAGCAAAATTGCCCTTTGCTAGGATCTGAACCCAGCTTCCTGCACACACAAACTCAACGTGCTAACCATTAGGACATGATTACCATATATCATTTGTTTAACTATTGTCTATATATAACAACCCAGAATTTTGGTGATAATTAATTTAGTTATTTAATTAGGTCCAAAAAACGTAATTTTCGTAAATGATGGAGTTTGAGTATAAGACATACACTGTTGCGTTTATGACAAAATTCTAGTCAACTTTCATGTTTGGAACTTATCAAAGGGAGTCTGTATGAAAATGTTACGAGCGAAATTCGAAAATAGTAGGAAAATAAATAAAATAGAATAATGTATGAATGGTAATAATTAATTACCTTTAACACCCCTACCCGACCACTACTAGGTCGACCCAGGCGGTCGATCAGCGGTCGACGGGGCAATCGACCACTAGGGCAACCTCCTCATCGATGGAAGTAGGTGGTGGCTAGGGCTAAAAGTAATATAAATTATATTTTAATGGACGGATGTTTATTAAATTATATCTAACGATCCAGGTTCATTTCTACGCCTATAAATAAAGGGCTAGTCCCTTATTCTTTTATTCATATTTTCTGAAGGCCGCAGCGAAGCTCTGCCATTTCCAATCATCCAATTTGACCAAGCCTACCTATAACATAGCTGAATCTACCTTATACCATGAGAATGACACCGATCCTATCCATTCTATCCTTATCTATATATATATATATATATATATATATATATATATATATACACACACACACACGACATCTTCATCGTTTCTAGAAAGTTTAAAACCGAAGTGTTTTATGGCTTTGAAAAACTAAAACAAACAATATACAATTCTAAAATTACAAAATATGTATATACGGAATCCCAGTGAATTTCACTTTAACGTAGTGCACGATTTTTTGCGCTCGGGAACATTTTGGTTCGATGGGTTTTTGGAGCTGTAGCCTAGGTTTCACGAAATCGAGTAATTTATGCAGCAATTTGAAGTTTGGAGATTTTATTTGGTTTCGTGGCTTCGTTTGGAGCTTAGATGCAGATTTTTGTGTTGGTTCGAACCCAAAATGGTCGCTACCTTACAATACTGTAGTGTGCACGGCTGAAGCAGGTAGTGGAGAAGAAGGTGTACGAGTCATGGATGGAGGAGATGGAATGATGGAGATTGTAAAGTGGAGTTTAATGGTCGTTACATTTGGAGGAATGGTAGGGTGATGTTGGAGATAAGGTGAAGAAAAGCGACAGTTATGTTCGTGCTCCAGAAAGTGTAACACCCCGTAATTCTGTTAATATTAACATTCACAAATTAAAGAATAACTAATCTCAGACGTGAGAATTGTGGGAAACGGGTTGAGCCATTGTGTTCGTCTCGGAATTTTGGTTGAGATAGAGTCCGAGTTTGCGTGAATTGGACTTCGTATGAAGAAGTTATTGAAAGAAGCTATGCAGCGGTAGGATCGTATAGAATGGAGTATAAGTAGAATACTAATGTAGCAGTAGTAAGCAGTAAATCACACAGTCGATTTATACTGGTTCGGACCACTGTCCTACGTCCAGTCCCAGACTCACTTCTGGAATTTCACTAACACTAAAACCCTCACTTCACCCGGAGGAATAGGTTCACAATTACCCGAACCACTGAACGGGATTTCTTGCCTCAACCACTGAAGAGGTCTTCACTAATACAGAATAATTGTTGACTCTTTTGTGTTCTTGATAACACGGATTGTCGAATGTTAAGTACACCCTTCCTATAGCCTTTCCTTGATGATAATCGTGAAATATGTGAAGGATTATGGAAGTTTAAAAGTCTCGAGTATGAAAATAGATCACTTTAGAATTTAGAGAGCTTTTGTATAAGATAGAGAGAATTAGAATGAAAATCGTTTGTTAGATCATCTAAGCAATTCTCTATTTATAATATATAAAAAGATACAACTGATCGTGAAGAGTTTTAATGAAGAGATATGGATTAAATAGTTGTATCTCTTCATAAAGGATGCAACTCTTTGGAATTCAGATGTCTGAAAATAAAATTCAGATGTCTGTTTATTTTAAAAATCAAATCAGAAAGGAAATAGTGTATTTCGGGGGCATTTCAGATGTCTGAAATATATCAACCAGACGTCTGAATATTGTATTTAAAAACATTCTGTTTCAGCAAACAGACGTCTGAAAATTTCAGACCAGACGTCTGTTTTCTGTTATCAGACTATTCCTTGCTTAATTTATCTAAGAGAAGCTATATACATATAAAATGTGTGTGTGTGATCATCAAGGAAGACTTTAACATTAATATTTAAGACTAACAGAATCTTACAACATATTTAATCTTCAATTGTAGCTCTTGAATCTGTTGTTAAGTATCTTCCTGCAAGACAAAGTTAGTCGGTAATAATATATATGTACATGTATAGTTGTCATAATCAAAACGCCATATAGCGAGATCCAACAGTTATGGCCATCGGAAGCTTCAAAAAAGTCAAAACAGCTCGCAGGAAATTTAAAATGCATACTGAAAGTGCAGAAGCGGGCTGGGCGGGAAAATTCCCGCCCAGGTAGGTCGACTGGGGAGTCGACACTAGTGTCGACCTCACCCCCAGGTCGACTATAGTGTTGACCTGATTAGTCGGCTAGGGTTTTGACTGAGCCCAGTTCTGAGCTGCTGATGTGTCTTAAGGGCTGAGTTGGCAAATTAAACAGTTCAGTTTAGTTCTGAGTTGATCTGACAGTCTAAATAAACCCTAAACTCTATAAATACCTAGGTAGTCTCTCACCCTAATTCATATGAAAAATAGAATAGCTACCGTCATACCGCTGCCATGGAACTCACTGGTGCCGCTGCCAACTAAGAAGGAAGAAAAGCTAATCTAAACCTAATTCTACTCAACTCTAAAGCAAATCAAGACTCTCTTTTCTTCTCTAAATTGTGAGTATGATGATCTTAACAAGATTATTGTTAAATTAATTAGAATAGGTCATGAATGGATTATGAGTAGATGATGTGAATTGTCATATATGTTGTTGTAAACCTTATACTATCATGTATGTTATAAATCCTATGCTAAGTGGTGATGATATCCTATATGTTGTAAATCATGCTATGATGATGTTATGTATGTTGAGAGTTTCTATGCTAAGTTGTGATGAATCATACATATTAAAAAGCCATGATGTTATTATCTATGCTAATTAGTTCATGTTAATCAAATCATGATGTTGGTATTACTTGGGCTATATTGATCTATATGACAAATCACATATGCAAGTTTAGGTTGATCAGTAAAAGTTATGAACATATGCCAGGACATCTATTATGACATCTAGAATTATGCTATGACATATGTGATATTCTATGCTAGTTCACACCATCATTATGTTGCCTAAAAACCCCATATGCAAGTTTGTACATAAATTTGGGTTATGATCATATCATGTAAATTGTGACATTTAACAAGTTGACACCTCTTGATCCTTAACATGTGCAAGTTTCACCCCTATTATGATTAGATTTATTTTAATTGTCTATATTTAGTGATAATTTATCTTTGTGCTGTGAGTTAGACTATTCAAGTCTAGCATATATTATGCGTTGAATAAGCGAACGTATAACGTGGGGTAGGGGTAATATTAAGGATTTAATAATAAGAAGTTGGGGTGCAATTGATATGATTTTGCATGCCATGAGTGGATGACCATAATTGAGTCAATTATGCACATCAATAAAAAGTGGACTTAATTAATAATTTGGATAGAGAATTATTAAAACTGGGTAAAAGATTATAAGTGATAATCAATGCTTAGGACACGAGGTTGGACTCGTTTGTGACGTAAACCTGCCCGGACCCGCCCGGTAAATCCAGTGGTCACAAATGTTAGCCCAATGTGAGAGGTCCTAGGCCTAAACTAAAGCATAACAGTTGTAAAGACACGAGGTTAGACTCTTTTATGGTGTAAGACTGCCCGGACCCGCCCGGCAAATCCAGCTGCCATAAATGCCAGTCTAATGTGAGAGGTCTTTATGAGGTTATGGCCTGAATGAATTAAGAAATACTTAACCAGATAAACATGTAAGGTGGGACATGGGGGTTAAGTAGGTGCGTTGGGTGGCATGAGGAATCTAGTGGGTGCCCTTAGTGGCATGTGAAATACGATTAGTAAGACTTAACCAAACACACATGTAAATGAACATGACTAAGAGGGTTAAGTTGGATATACTAGTGGACAGGCTTAGGTGGGTAGCTTGTGGGGGCCCATTTCAACCAGTATCCCGAACGTATCTTTGTGGGCTCGACCCAAGTCGAGGACGGGACACACATACTGGGTTTGACTATAAGAGGCCAAAACAGGGAGCGGTGGCAACGCAAGTCCAACGGGTTTCATATGCGTGTGTGGACCCGGGCTGATAGTTAAGACGTTGTTGCATCGTGTAGGTATAAGCCGTGCATTCTCAAGTTGTATCGGGTTGCCACTTTAGGGGAGTGATACACCGCACTGTGGGGCCAGCACGGGTATCTACGAGTAGGGAGCCGATCGCAAGTGGGTAGTGGGGTACACCTAGTGGAGATAGGGGCAGACGGCACCTATGTAGTCAGCTAGGGGTACGTAAGGCTATTTATATAGTTTCTGTGTGAAGCAAGCGGGATCAACCTTTAGGGTGACTGGTGCGGTGTAGTGTAGTAATGTGCGGTGCAGTGTAGTAATTATTCGTTAGTAATTAGGTATCCTTTAACATTACCTTTAACGTTATCTTAAACGTTATCTTTATCTGCTCTTCCATACCTAATAGTTCATAGACATTTACTTGTCTTCCAGCTTATGCCTTAGTCTAGTCCTTTTCCCCCCTCCAGGTCCTCAGGTTGGGCCCAGCTCTAGTGGAGTTTGATTAGATTGCTTTATCTCTTTGGAAAGCTTGGACCGTTGAAGTAAAGTCCAGCTTGTTATCTTCTTTAATGGCTATTTGTGTAATGGGATTATGTATTTTGTTTTTATGAAGATGGATATTGTACTTGACTCTGATTTATGGTATTGATGTAACAAACATGTTTAATTTCCGCTGCAATAAAATGAAGTTTTAGATTTCCAAGTACTACTTATTATATGTCTTGTTGTAATTTTTCTATTCTGTATTCACTTATAACCTCCATGGAAGTTAATGCATTCCCTTTGTGAGTGACATTAATGGACGTGGGGTGTTACACGTGGTATCAAAGCTTAAGGTTACCAGAACAGATAAATTTTCTAGAAAAACTATTTTTTCTAAAGTATTTTTGGAAGAAGTGTTTTCAAAAACATGTTTTAATGAGCAATTTAAAGAGGAATGTTTTTATAAAAAACATAATCCCCAATAGCCATATATCTTTATCCTTCGAATTCTCCATTTTGAATCTTTCCTTTTTCGTTTCAGCATGGCTGAAGATCTTAACCTACCTGACGGTGTAACGATACCAGGATGGTATAGGAGGCTATTAGAGGCTAGGGCCGCCGCAGGTCTGGCCAATGTTACTCCACCACCAGTTGCACCCGTTCCTCCTCCTCCTCGCGTAGATACTTTTGCAAAGACGTGCAAGGAATTTAAGGCTATGGGTGGAAAACCTTTTCAAGGGTCAGAAACGTTTGTGGAAGCTAGAGATTGGCTTAGGGAGGTGGAAGAATTGCTAGAGATCTTTGAAGTAGAAGAAGGGAGGAAAGTCAAATTAGCAGCTTGGTTAATGAAGGGAGAGGCCTCGTTTTGGTGGGAGGTCACTAATGGGGAGCGTCCTGTTGATTCTTGGGCAGATTTTAGACGTAGGTTTGAGGCGAAGTTTCTCTCGAGGGCAGAAGAGAATCTATATATGGAAAGGTTCTTGGCATTGAAGCAAGGAAGCTCATCAGTGAAAGAATATGTCAACAAATTTAATCAGTTAGCAAGGTTTGGCTTGGACTTAGTGAACACGCTGGAGAAGAAGGCTCTGAGGTTTGTTAATGGATTGAATGAACCGTTGCAAGGGTTGGCTATGACCCACATCCCTATGGGGGCCACCTTTGAGAAGCTTGTAGACATGGCACTCATGCACGAGGAGAAAGGCGCTAAAGCTGATAAGGCACTCGAGAAGAAAGGGGATCAGAAGAAACCACAACAGCAAAACAAGAAGGGTGGTAAAGACAATAGTGGCAAGGGAAAGAAGAAATGTTTTAACTGTGGGACACCAGGCCATCTCAGCAAGGATTGCCGAAAGAAAAAGAAGACTGGCTGTTTCCACTGTGGCGAAGCAGGACATCTAGTGAAGGACTGCCCAAAGAAGGGGCAGAGGGCAGGAGCTACCTCGGGAGGACAGGTGCAGGCTCTTATGGCACCAGGGCAGGCAAGGGGACAAGTTCAGGCTCTCGCGGTCCCACCGCTGCAAGAACGAGGTAGAACCATTTCTGTTGAAAGCTTAGTTTTTCTGTTTGATCATCCTGTCCGTACCTTATTCGACTCAGGCGCATCGCATTCGTTTATCTCTACATCATTAGTTGAATCACTGCACTTAAACACCAGTTTAGTAGAGGATCCCTTAGTTGTTTCGAATCCAATTGGGGGCTCAGCTTATTTGTCCATGATGTGTTTGGATTTGAAAATTTCTATACTTAGCGTTGAATTTAGATGTGATGCTTATGTGTTGGGCTTCATGGGCTATGGGCTAATTTTAGGAATGGATTGGTTATCCAGAAATGGGGCCGTTCTTGATTGTGAAAGGAGAGTAGTTAGGCTCGTGACTCGCCTTGGCAACACTCTCGAAATCTTTTGTAGTCCCATAAATTCCGTTATGCTAAGTTATTTAGAATCGCTTGACGCGTCTGAGGAAAATCTACAATCTGTTAGAGTGGTCCGAGAATACTCGGATGTGTTTGAGGAGGTGAAGGGCTTGCCTCCGAAGCGGGAGATAGATTTTCGAATATATCTTGTGGATAATGCGAAACCCGTATCTTTGCCAGTACGCCACATGGCTCCACGTGAAAGGAGGGAACTCGATAAGCAAGTGAAGGAGTTGCTTGAGAAGGGGTTCATAAGACGTAGTATATCGGAGTGGGGTGCTCCAGTAGTATTTCCACGAAGGCGGATGGGTCCCTTAGACTTTGTGTGGACTATAGAGAACTTAATAAGCTTACTAAGAAAAACAGACACCCACTGCCGAGGATTGACGATCTCTTCGATCAGTTAGTTGGCGCCTCAGTGTTTTCGCTGTTGGACGTAGCCACTGGTTTCCATCAATTGAGAGTGGCCGAGGATAGCATAGACAAGACTGCCTTTAGGACTCCGGACGGTTTCTATGAATGGCTAGTGATGCCCTTCGGTTTGACAAACGCCCCCGCATACTTTGTTGATTTGATGAGTAGGGTGTTTAGGGAGTACCTTAACAAATTCGTGGTAGTCTTTGTAGACGACATCTTGATATTTTCTAAGGACGAAGAAGAGCATGCCCTACATCTTAGGGAAGTGTTGGAGACCCTACGAGCGCATAACCTTAAAGCTAAATTTTCTAAGTGTCACTTTTGGAGGAAGGAAGTACGATTCCTAGGGCACGTGGTTTCCAAGGAAGGGATACCTGTGGATCCTGCGAAGGTGGTGGCCATCCAAGATTGGAAGGTCCCTAAAAATGCTACCGAAGTGAGAAGTTTCTTGGGTTTGGCTGACTACTATAGGAAGTTTATCAAAGACTTCGCAAAGATATTAGCTCCATTGACACGCTTGACGAAGAAGAACCTAGTTTTCACATGGAACGTAGATTGTGATGATGCGTTCCAACGTTTGAAGAGAGCTTTGACCTCAGCTCCAGTCTTAGTATTGCCAGACGGGAGTAAGCCATTTACCGTTTATACTGACGCTTGTGGGACAGGACTAGGCGCAGTCTTAATGCAAGAGGGAAGGGTAATAGCCTATGGTGGAAGGCAGTAGAGAGCGCATGAGAAAAATTACCCTACACATGACCTAGAGTTGGCCGCTATTGTTTTCGCGCTTAAATCTTGGCGTCATTATCTTCTTGGCGAGAAGTTCGAATTATTCACTGACCACAAATCTTTAAAATACTTATTCTCTCAGAAGGACTTGAACTTAAGGCAGCAAAGGTGGATGGAATTCTTAGCATCCTACGACTTCGAGATAGCATATACCCCTGGCAAGGGTAACGTGGTGGCAGATGCCTTAAGTAGAAAAAGATTATCCTTTAGTCCTTTGTTTGTTGAGCGACGAAGTTTATAGTTCATCTCTATGTTTGACTTTAGACCTTCCATTGACTTTGTTCCCGGTTTGCTAGCATCCTTGGAGGTCAGACCTACGCTTGTGGGACGGATTGGCGAGGCACAGCGAGACGACCCGCAGTTGGTTGAGTTAGTAGAAAATCTCAAAGGAGGGGAGTCATCAAGCCATCTCCGTAGGTATACCCTAGATGATAGGGGTTGGTTACGTAGGGACGGTAGACTTTGTGTACCAAAAGACGATGACCTAAGGAAGACTATTCTTGACGAAGCACATCGTTCGAAGATGACCATTCATCCTGGCGGGGACAAGATGTACATGGACATGAGACGAGTTTACTTTTGGGCCGGCATGAAGAAAGATGTGGCCGAGTATGTCGCTAGATGCTTGGTGTGCCAATGAGTAAAAGCGGAGCAAAAGAAACCCGGTGGGTTGCTTCACCCATTGGAGGTTCCACTATGGAAGTGGGAGAGTGTCTCGATGGATTTTGTGGATGGATTACCAAGATCGAGGAAGGGTAATACGAGGATTTGGTTTATAGTAGATAGACTAACTAAGAGCGCCCATTTTATTCCCCAAAAGAGTAAAAGGACTGCTCCATGGCTAGCTTCTGTATACGTCCGAGAAATAGTTCGTTTGCACAGTGTTCCTTCTAGCATAGTGAGCGACCGCGATCCTATTTTCACTAGCGAATTTTGGAGAAGCTTACAAGAGGCGGTAGGGACTCAATTATGTTTGAGCACCGCATATCATCCTCAGACGGACGGCCAGACCGAGAGGGTGAATCGCATTCTAGAGGATCTTTTGAGGCTATGTATCCTAGACTTTGGGGGTACATGGGAAGAGCACCTTCCATTGGTGGAGTTCGCATATAATAACAGCTTTCAGTCCAGCATTGGCATGGCACCTTTCGAAGCTCTTTATGGACGACCTTGTCGTTCACCTACATGTTGGTGGGAATCTACGGATAAGATCTTGCTTGGGCCCGATATGATTAGGGAGACTTCGGAGAATATCGACTTGATTCGAAGAAGGATGAAAGCAGCGCAAGATAGGAAGAAATCTTATGCGGATAAGGGGAGGACAGATCTTGAATTTTAAGTTGGGGACATGGTCTTTATCAAAGTGTCTCCATTACGAAACGTTGTTCGCTTTGGGTCCGTTGGGAAGTTAGCACCAAGGTTTGTAGGGCCGTTTACTATTAAGGAGAAGATTGGACGGATGACGTATAGAGTGGAATTGCCCGAGAGACTTAGTGGTGTACATGACGTATTCCATGTGTCACATTTGAGGAAGTGCTTTCATGAGACCACGGAAGTGGTAGAGCCGAACTTGCTTAAAGAGGTGGAGATAGAGCGTGATGCGACGATTCGACGAGCTCTTACGCGCGTTCTTGGGTCAGAGATTAAGAAGCTGAGAAATCGAGAGGTCAGACTAGTCAAAGTACAATGGGGAGATGATGAGAGCAACGCTACGTGGGAGACAGAAGAGAAGATGCGTTCACGATACCCTTTCATTTTCGAGGGTATGTCCTTTAATTTTCTCCTTTATCGCTTATCTTGTACTTATCTTACCTTTAGAGTATCCTCTCGCTAGTATTCTTGACCTTTAGTTAGGATAATCCTATGGATGAAACATGTGTTTGAGACATGTTATGTATGATGGATGCAAAGTGGATGCAAGTGTTTGCTAGTGGTTGCTCGTGGACGCATATACACACATTATTAGGCACTAGATCGGCTCTGTCACTTCATACTGCATATTGCATATAAATGGCTGTATTTAGTAAAATGGATGTATAATGGTTGTGCTATCATATGGATGCTGCATTCAGATGATGATTGTGCACGCATATAGAGATAATATGTAACATTAAGGAACTTTTGCATACAAAATGGACGCATGGCACTATCATGATTTGCATTAAGGAGGACAACTGAATCAGTGGACCGCCTGATTTTGCATTAGATATGGACATATACACACACTATGCATTTAAACATGAAAGCATTAGAAGTCTATAAGGACAATGGATGCCTGTGTTTGATGGTTGAGTAGATGGATGATTGGATGTTAGGATATACATTCTTCTTAACTTGAAGATTTCAGGGTTGAAATCCTTTAAGGAGGGGAGAATGTAATACCCCGTAATTCTGTTAATATTAACATTCACAAATTAAAGAATAACTAATCTCAGACATGAGAATTGTGGGAAACGGGTTGCGCCATTGTGTTCGTCTTGGAATTCTGGTTGAGATAAAGTCCGAGTTTGCGTGAATTGGACTTCGTATGAAGAAGTTATGGCCACCGGAAGTTTCAGAAAAGTCAAAACAGCTCGCAGGAAATTTAAAATGCAAACTGAAAGTGCAGAAGCGGGCTGGGCGGGAAAATTCCCGCCCAGGCAGGTCGACTGGGGAGTCGACACTAGTCTCGACCTACTCCCCCCCCAGGTCGACTATAGTGTCGACCTGGGTGTCGACCTAGTCAGTCGGCTAGGGTTTTGACTGAGCCTAGTTCTGAGCTGCTGATGTGTCTTTAGGGCTGAGTTGGCAAATTAAACGGTTCAGATTAGTTCTGAGTTGATCTGACGGTCTAAATAAACCCTAAACTCTATAAATACCTAGGTAGTCTCTCACCCTAATTTATATGAAAAATAGAATAGCTACCGTCATACCGCTGCCATGGAACTCACTGGAGCCGCTGCAAACTAAGAAGGAAGAAAAGCTAATCTAAACTTAATTCTACTCAACTCTAAAGCAAATCAAGACTCTCCTTTCTTCTCTAAATTGTGAGTATGATGATCTTAACAAGATTATTGTTAAATTAATTAGAGTAGGTCATGAATGAATTATGAGTAGATGATGTGAATTGTCATATATGTTGTTGTAAACCTTATACTATCATGTATGTTATAAATCCTATGCTATGTGGTGATGATATCCTATATGTTGAAAATCATGCCATGATGATGTTATGAATGTTGAGAGTTTCTATGCTAAGTTGTGATGAATCATACATATTAAAAAGCCATGATGTTATTATCTATGCTAATTAGTTCATGTTAATCAAATCATGATGTTGGTATTATTTGGGCTATATTGATCTATATGACAAATCACATATGCAAGTTTAGGTTGATTAGTAAAAGTTATGAACATATGCCATGACATCTATTATGACATCTAGAATTATGCTATGACATATGTGATATTCTATGCTAGTTCACACCATCATTATGTTTCCTAAAAACCCCATATGCAAGTTTCTACATAAATTTGGGTTATGATCATATCATGTAAATTGTGACATTTAACAAGTTGACACCTTTTGATCCTTAACATGTGCAAGTTTCATCCCTATTATGATTAGATTTATTTTAATTGTTTATATGTTGTGATAATTTATCTTTGTGCTGTGAGTTAAACTATTTAAGTCTAGCGTATATTATGCATTGAATAAGCGAACGTATAACGTGGGGTAGGGTTAATATTAAGGATTTAATAATAAGAAGTTGGGGTGCAATTGATATGATTTTGCATGCCATGAGTGGATGACCATAATTGAGTCAATTATGGACATCAATAAAAAGTGGACATAATTAATAATTTGGATAGGGAATTATTAAAACTGGGTAAAAGATTATAATTGATAATCAATGCTTAGGACACGAGGTTGGACTCGTTTGTGACGTAAACCTGCCCGGACCCGCCCGACAAATCCAGTGGTCACAAATGTCAGCCCAATGTGAGAGGTCCTAGGCCTAAACTAAAGCATAACAGTTGTAAGGACACGAGGTTAGACTCTTTTATGGTGTAAGACTGCCCGGACCCGCCCGGCAAATCCAGCTGCCATAAATGCCAGTCTAATGTGAGAGGTCTTTATGAGGTTATGGCCTGAATGAATTAAGAAATACTTAACCAGATAAACATGTAAGGTGGGACATGGGGGTTAAGTAGGTGCCTTGGGTGGCATGAGGAATATAGTGGGTGCCCTTAATGGCTTGTGAAATACGATTAGTAAGACTTAACCAAACACACATGTAAATGAACATGACTAAGAGGGTTAAGTGGGATATACTAGTGGACAAGCTTAGGTGGGTAGCTTGTGGGGGCCCATTTCAACCAGTATCCCAAATGTATCTTTGTGGGCTCGACCCAAGTCGAGGACGGGACACGCATACTGGGTTTGACTATAAGAGGCCAAAACGGGGAGCGGTGGCAACGCAAGTCCAACGGGTTTCATATGCGTGTGTGGACCCGGGCTGGTAGGTTAGACGTTGTTGCATCGTGTAGGTATAAGCCGTGCATTCTCAAGTTGTATCGGGTTGCCACTTTGGGGGAGTGATACACCCCACTGTGGGGCCAGCACGGGTATCTACGAGTAGGGAGCCGATCGCAAGTGGGTAGTGGGGTACACCTAGTGGAGATAGGGGCAGACGGCACCTATGTATTCAGCTAAGGGTACGTAAGGCTATTTATATAGTTTCTGTGTGAAGCAAGCGGGATCAACCTTTAGGGTGACAGGTGCGGTGTAGTGTAGTAATGTGCGGTGCAGTGTAGTAATTATTCGTTAGTAATTAGGTATCCTTTAACGTTACCTTTAACGTTATCTTAAACGTTATCTTTATCTGCTCTTCCATACCTAATAGTTCATAGACATTTACTTGTCTTCCAGCTTATGCCTTAGTCTAGTTATTTTGATAATAGTATTGTTAGAATTATCATACTCGCCAGACTTTATGTCTGACCCCCTCCATTTCTATCCTTTTTCCCCTCCAGGTCCTCAGGTTGGGCCCAGCTCTAGTGGAGTTTGATTGGATTGCTTTATCTCTTTGGAAAGCTTGGACCGTTGAAGTAAAGTCCAGCTTGTTATCTTCTTTAATGGCTATTTTTGTAATGGGATTATGTATTTTGTTTTTATGAAGATGGATATTGTACTTGACTCTGATTTATGGTATTGATGTAACAAACATGTTTAATTTCCGCTGCAATAAAATGAAGTTTTATATTTCCAAGTACTACTTATTATTTGTCTTGTTGTAATTTTTATGTTCTATATTCACTTATAACCTCCATGGAAGTTAATGCATTCCCTTTGTGAGTGACATTAATGGACGTGGGGTGTTACAGAAAGTCTCGAACGTGGAGGAAGATGAGGTTTTGTAGCAACGGTGTGGAGGGGTTTTGGGCCGAAACGTTTGGGTGTGGGCCTTTGGGTTATTTAAAATTAAAGCTTTAATTAGATTTAATTGTTATATAAACTTGATAACTTATATCATACACGTACCTTATCAGAATCGAGAATGGTTACTCATCTTGGAATCATATCGAAAAGGACTACATTATAGAGCTTGTTTGATCAGCACAAGAAGTAACGAGAAATTTTAATTAAATTAAATGCTAGTTTAATTTAATTAAAACATAGCGTTTTAATCGACGAATTAAATCAAGGTGAGTTAAACTCACTCAGTTATCTCAGTTATATTTTATATAAGTTGTTTTTAATGTTTGTGTTCTACGTTTGCTAATTATTAAATGATTTGATGATTACTTGAATATATGCTGAATATTTTTATATAACCGATTTAAATTAAACGTTCGTTTAAATTTAATAAAAACTAGTCGTTATTTTTAATGATTATTTCCAATCGAGGTAGCTTTCCTCGTTGGTTGCATTTATAATAATATTAACGTATTAAATCAATTAATGATTAAATTATTTTTATTAACTAAATTAATTATTCATGTTTATTTTAAATTATCATATTGAATGGATTGTTTTATTTAAGTTAACCTATTTGGATATAGGGAAAAACAGGTTAGAGAGATCCAATTGGATTCCTCAAATTCATTGTTTATATTCATGTGATATTATATGAACTGTTTAACGAATATGTTTCGATTATTGATTTGGTTATTGATCGTTGAACCCAAATTCAAAGTTATTTTTCTTATTAAATAATGGGAAGTATAGGTTGAGAAATTGACAGTAGATGGCTTATAAATATACATCGTTTTACAGGAAACGATTTACCGTTAGGGAAATCGTTAGAAATGAAGTTATTAAATTTATTTTATAACTGAAGATGGGATTAGATAAATAATTTTAAATGGAAGTTTTTAAAATGAAATAATTATTTAGACTTATTACTTAATTTCATAAGTAATTGTTGAATGATTCTATAAAACTAATTCTTATATTAATAAGATTTCTAAGCAAGTGGGCTGAAATTAACCTAAATATTTAGAGTTGGATTGATTTTTTTCCAATGAACGGTTAAATGGGATTATTTAAATTAATTAATTATATTATTATTATTATTAAGTTTAAATGAAAAGACGAATTGGGATTAATTAACGAGTTAATCATGTTTAGAGTTGACTAAGTCAGTTGCGTTAAGTTAGTTTGTTAATATGAGAATTGTAAATGGTGAAATAAATAAATTTTATTTTTAATAAATGTTGAAAATTTATTATTAGTTATTTATATATAATCAATATGGTAATCTTGGAATTTAAAATATTATTAACGGAGGTTTATGAAGTCTTAAAACTTGCATATAGTTTTAATAAACTTTTAAGTAATTAGATATTTATATTAATATAAGTTAATTTTGAATTTAGTATTGGGATTCTGATTAATTGGATTTTATAAAATCCAAGATTTTGGCAAAGTTATAAAATCCAAGTTGTATTGAATATATTATTGAAGCAAGTTATTAGAAATGACATATGAATGAAATAAAAGCTCAAGATATGAAATTAAAGAATTGGAACCTAATTGGAGATTGTTTGAGATAAATTATTTTCTGAGTATTGATCTGATGTTAGTTTTGGCCTTCGGGGTTGATATTTAGGGAATTATTTTCTTATTGATTTACTGTTAGGGTCTGATAAAGGTTTGAAATGGAAATCGAGATGGGGAACCAAATTTGAATTACAGTGCTTAGGAGAGTTGAGTTATAAGATGCAATCTAGATTCGGTGTATTAAATAAGAGATAAGGTTTCATCAAGATAACTAAAATGTGATTTGTTTTGATATTGGGAATGCACATCGGTTTTTGCATTACAACTGATATCTATCTTAAGGTAAGAATGTTGTTGATCAAGGTTTGAGAAGTAATTAAATTACCCCAACTTGAAAGACTTTTGGTTTATCGGAGGATGATATTAGTTGTAATGGTGAAGATGTTAGAAGAAATTTATTATAAGGAATAATAATGTAACGTTATCTAAAGATTTGGGGAATATATACGATGGGATTCCAAATTAAAAGGAAATAAAAAAGGCTTGAGAATATAAAATGATATTTCCATAGTAAAGAAATAAAAGGAGATGTGAAAATATAATGATATTCTCAAAGTAAAGATATGAGATTTAGAATGGGTTTATTCTAAAAGGGTAAGTGACAATTATGGTGTTCAAATAATGAAAACCAAAGGAGACCTTGTAATGACTGTTTTACGAATAACAAGTTGAATTGATTTCCCAATTATAGATAATAAGTAATGTTGTAGCAAATGTTTTGAAATGATAGTTAACAGTAAAATTGGATATGACTTTAAGAAAATTTTTCTAAGGATTAAAACGAAATGATTTGAGAATATTAGTATATTAAATAAGAAGCGAATACTATCTTGAAATAATATAAGTTTAATTAACCATCGTTAAATATTTTAATTAAAAAGGCCAAGTGACAGTGTGTAATAAACCAGTGGATCTATTTGATTTTTATGGTTATTTATTTTGATATTCAAATAAACAACTATCAAAATCATGCCTAATGCATTGTTGGTATGGAAAGGTCGGGACCAAATTTATCTTCAAAACCCATTCTGGCTAACAAACACGTAAACGAAGAAGATAAGTGATGGTGATTGAGATGGAGCAATTAAAGACTGTAAATCTTCATGAATGAAAGAACTATTGTTGGATTTCTCTAGCTGATCCCTAGAGATATTTTGACAGTGATTCTGTCATGATTGAAATCTATGGATTGCAAGGACTACTCGCTACAAATCCATGGGGTGGTTTATAGGATGTGGTAGGAGAGTGCCTTTAGTTTATCCAGTCACAAGACTACTTGTATGGATGAATGTTTGACAGAATATATCCAAAAGGGTCATGTACATTGATTTCGTCAAATGTACTGAGTTTGGTGGAGAAGAAGGTAACTTATTTAGCTTTACACCTAGAGTACTTTTATGGAAACCAGTTAGTTATTTTCTGGCAGATCTGACGATGTGGTATTCAAAGCGAATGGTGGCCAGATGTTCTAAAAGGTAGTTATAGCCCCTAGCCTCATCAACCGTGAAATGACAGAAATCGGGCAGACAACAAGGCTAAGTGGGTCTCTCCCTTTAGGGTGTATTATCACCTATATAGAGAAAATCCATTTCCTTATTTATCCTATCGTTGTTGTCCCTTTTGGGAAAAGATGGGTAGCTCCCAACCGTTGGTGATATACATTCGGTACACTCAAGCGAAATGAGTGGTCAGTCATGTGTGGACGGGTTGCATGATGTTCTTATTGAACCCAATGTGTTCCTCTCTAGAGATACACTATCAGAAGGTGGTTCCATACCATTTCATACTCAGAATTCAATCTCTAATAAGAGCCTGCAGTTATGTATGTAGAGCATGAGATGCAAGCGTTCTTCTAGGCGGTTATTTATTTCATTTAGAACTTATTATAATATCAGAAAAGATATGATTTCAAAATGTTTTCGGTTATTATAGGATAAAATCCATCCATATTTATGTGGGGATTTGGTCTTAAAAATACGATTATCCTTTTCTTTCGAAAATGTTTTTACTTTAAAATCAAGATGGATAATGTTGATAAACTTAGTGAGTTTTCTCACACTGTGTAACGACCCGTATTCTACACATCATAGGATTGTAGAATATTTATTTCTTTCCCATGTGAAGTCGTATGGTCATGTAACTTTGGGAAACATCCATTAGAGTCATTTCCCATGTTCATGATTTTTGTCGATTTTTAAATGACCATTTTGCCCCTAGTTGGTACTGTTTTGGCCATAACTTTTGATTGGAAAGGAATTTTGACCTGAAACCACTTCCATTGGATTCGTTTGATGGTTTGCCTTTCCGTAGAGTGGCCATAATAGCCAAACGGACTTACCGTTTGGGAGATATGGCTGAAATAAGGTTTGGAGGGTGAAAAACTGCTTAACTGGGCCAAATCGGGTGATTAGTGAGTAGGCCCATAACCCATTTCGGGATTAGGGTTATGGGGAGGCTGAAATGAGATAGAGGATCATTCCATTTCAGTTTTCTAGCCTCCACTTCTCACCAAGGAACCCTAAAAATGGCCTCTAACCTCTAAATCACCTCCAAATCATCTTTTGGTCAAGGATTAAGCTTAGCAACATCTAATCAAGGGAGATCTACACCAAAGCAACATTGGAGCTGCTGTTTAGCATTGGGATTCACATCAAATCAGAGATTTATTTCAGATCTTAGTTTATTTTGTGGCTAAGGTGAGTGATTTGCATAGTTTTGCACTAATTTTGGCTAATTAGGGGTGATTAGTGTTAATTAGCGAATTTAAACATGATAAAATTCGGGAAAAATGTTCATAAATTCTTAAATGACGTTTTAGACCTCTGATATGAATTCGGGTTAATTTGGTTAAGTTTTGCTAATCCTATCATTAGTTTCACCTAAACATGCTTAAGGGGAAATATGGGGTTTTGGGTATGTTTGATCCATTTTAACCTATCATGTTGATGTTTTGATGTTTGTGGTTGATTATGCATGTTGCTATGACTGTATGAAATGCTTTGTGATTGATTTCAATAGTTAGAATGGTCGAAAACATCGTCGAATGGCGTAAACACTTGCTGGAACAGTTTCAGAAAACAGTGCAGGGTTCGGATCGGATCGGATATGGGGCTCGGATCGGATATGTTGAACTGAGCAAGGAATTCGATCGGATCGGAACCCAACACTTAGGAAAAATGGCAAAAAGGAAGGCCATGCGAGCTGAACTGGGATCGGATCGGATTAGGGAGTAGGGATCGGAGCGGATAGAGGAGAATGGATCGGATCGAAGCACGTAAAGGATGAGGAGGCAGATCGGAGCGGAAGCATGAACTGGTGGGGGGAGTGACACCCGACCCGAACCGAGGAGAAACGCCCGACCCGAACCGATGGAGTGGCACCCGACCCGAACCGCACCAGAAGAAGACCCGACCCGAACAGATGGAGGATACCCGACCCGAACCGATGGCTTGAGAAGGAACCCGACCCGACCCAGTATTGACCAATAACCCGAGATGCAAAGGTAGTCCAATATGGGAAGTTAGAGCTCAGGATCCAGTTGGGAACCGATGAGTTCACTTCATGGTTGGACTTTGCTGCGGGACGTGTGCTAAGGAGTTGTCGACGTTCATAACTTCGATTCACCACTAAAACCGGATGATGGGCTACTTATCAGTGCAGTAGGGTCATTATGACCTGAGGGGCAAGGTGATGGTAGCAAGACTACGTTATCAGTGCAGTAGGGTCATTATGACCTGAGGGGCAAGGTGGTGCGTAGTAAGACTATGAGCCAGTGCAGTGAGGTTCTTGTGACTCCATGGGGCAAAGTGGACATAGCAAAGGATTTGTGGCTACGTTATCAGTGCAGTGAAGCCATTTGTGACTTCATGGGGCAGAGTGATCGTAGCAAGGTATGTTGGGTGATCGAAGTGGTGAATATCGTATGCTTTACGCACTGAGTGAGAGATGTGAGGATGGATGCTATGTTTGATTGTTTGCCATCCCTATGACATGCACACCTCCCCCACCTCCGTATCTTTACACCGTTTGATATGGTACCTTAGAGTGTTGTACAGTATGTAGTGCTAACTCTTTGGTTGCAGGTCCAGGTTCAGGTATGTTTTAGTCTACCTGTTATTGTTCACTTTAGATGCTTATCGCTCATACCAGGCTTTATGTCTGACCCAGAGTTTTATGTCTCCTCTTATTACTCTGGGTGCTCACACGAGCAGACTAGAGACATGTTAGCTGGTGATGCGCGAGTAGCTGATTCGGAGGCGGGCAGGAGGCTTCCACGTATGATATATATACACATTCTCCGTGTGTTGTTGGTGGTCGCTACTTGGGCATAAGTAGTGTACCTCCTTTATTTTACTTTTGCTTTGAGACAGTTTGAAAGTTGTAATAAGCTGTATTTTGGATTTCCGCTGCTATGATGTTTAGTTCTGGTTTTCTGCTTATGCACTGTCTCTCCTGTTTTATGTCAAGTATGTTATTATTATATTTTGTTCTATTCGCTGTGAGACATTCTACAGGTTCTTTGTATGTTCATTTCCTTCTTCCCTTTCCTTCTCACGACCCGTTCCATGCTAACTGGACATGTGTACAGCGCACCTTTGGAGTAAATGTCGGTTGGTGCGGGGCGGGCCGTCACACACTGGTTCACCAAACTGATCCTGGCGTTTTCAATGCTCTGGTTAGACCGTGTTTTATAGGTTCAAATTATTGGATGCTATGAAGTCCAGAGACGAGACGGAAGAGTTCAGATGTATTGTATTATATAGTTATTGTTCTACTGTGTTGTATATGAGGATGTATTAATTAAAATGTCCAGATGTATTGATGTACTCTTATGACTGTAAGTTTTATTTCAATCTGTTAATAAAGAATTATTTCCATATTTTATTTTGTTCCACTGTGATGTGAGACTCTGATTCTGTGTTGGTTCTTCTTCTTATTCTTCTATTCTTAACTCCCTTTCTTTCCTCATCCTCTTATTTCTTTCTTTTATCTTTTTTGGTTTTTGATACTTGAGTTTGGACACAGGATGTATTTGTGTCGAAATTTCCGGGACTCAGCATATTCCTTTACAGTTTAATGTTATATTCATATTTGTAAATAAACCATTTTTTTGTTATGACTCCCAAATTCATCATATTTGTGTAAATATATTTTACAGTCATTTTTCTGTCTTAACATGTATCACGACCATTTTACAAACTTTCTCAAGTTTTCCTATTTTTATTCCAATGTCCCATTTTTTGTACAGGCCTATGATATATATCAAATTATTCCCAAATTATCCAACCCTACTTCCACTATTCCAAATTAATCAGATTTTCCAAACATGTACATAATAAAAGGATAATAATCAGTCATAGGCAATTAGTATATAAATTTATGTCTAAATCGATCGTTTACATATGTCTTTTAGGCATATTTGGGCATAACCAAATAAACTATAAAAAAATCCGATGATGATTGGAGAAAGCGGACCGAGAACATAACATACTGTAATTTGAATTTTAGTTAAACGAAAATTGTAAGAAAAGACAAAAAAAACTTACAGAAACTTCTTTCAGAAATAAATTGTAGAAAAGTAGGAATAAACATAAACTATAAATAAACTATAAGTAAAATAACTATAAGTAAAACTACGGCAACAACGATTATTATTCCTGTTTACCTAAACTTAAGCAAAAATCCGATAATTAAAAAACTCATTGGAAAAGCTTCTTCCATGGCCCTGGTAGAGCCTCCAGAAGAAAAAAAAATAAAAAAATTCATATAATCTCAATCCCCTAAAATTTAATTTAAGGTTTGCCATGTCTCTCATAAAAGAGACTAGCCTAGGCAGGGAAGATATATGTTGTGGGGAAATGGGGAGGGCGTTGGAGGTTTATTTATTGGTGGAGAAAAATATCCTCAACCATTAGATTTAGGCTTTAGATCTAAACAAACCATATCCTTCAATCAATCAGGAGTAGCTACGTTAGTAAGTTGGAGTCACACATGCCAGTTGTAAAAAGTCATGGAAAACCCTATTCGTTCGTTCATTTTTGTGTTTGGCAGGTATACGTGCCAAGCACGCATAGGTCGACCGACTTAACCCATGGATCGACGCATAGGTCGAACCATACACAGCCTGGGTGGACCCATGGGTAGACCTTGTGGTTGCTGGATCATCCCATGCAAGGGTCAATATAATATTTTTATTTAGTTTTCCTTTTAATTTTCTGATTTGAATTATGAACTTCAAATCGCCATAACACCTTCGTTTCAAGTCTTATTTACGCAAACCTTATAAACATCCGAATTAGTAAATCATAATGGATACAATGGTGTAATCTTTCTTGTTAAATTTTGGCAATTTTACAACCTATTATTAAATTTAATCATTTTTCAATTAACCATTGTATATTAAAATTTGGGTTGTTGCACCCTAAGACCTGAAGGTTGAACTTCCTGTTATGGTTATGGTTTTATATATTTTAAGTTTTATATATATGGATAAATTTTTGTGAAAATAAATCTAATGGTCTAAGTTCATTTCAACACTTAAGAATAAAGGCCTGTACCCCAACACTTTTGCTTACATTTTCTGAATGCAACAACGAAGCTCTACTATTTCAATTTCTCTAATCCCTTCTAGATTTCATATATATGTATGTGTATATATATACATATACATATACATATACATATACATATATATATATATATATATATATATATATATGTTCAAATTAAACAAATAAGAATTGGAGATAATGGATCCTGATTTGCGGACAAGGGGTGGTTCTATGCATTGCTAATTTTTACTATTAGTTTTCCCTCTTTTTTTCCAATTCTTTTCTCAGACCACAAATCAATGCTTATATGTATTCCTATTTATACATATTATAGATCTATAGGAATTTGGAATTATAAGACTAAAAGTTATGATCAGATTTAGATTTGGAATGGCTTTGGAAAATATTCATGTTTAAAAATATCAGATTTGTTTTGTTTGTGTCAAATCTGAATTTATATATCTAAATATCTATTATGGATTTGTAGGCCTTTCTGTTATATCATATCTTGCCTACAATTCTTACATATATCTTGTGGTTAGTATGAACACCCTAAACCTAGGAATTAGTCCCTAAATACTTTTAGAATTTTTGTTGTTTAATCCAAACTTGTAGGAATTGGGTGCAGATTATGATTTTCAAATTTACTTTTTTAGAATTATAAATTTATTTGTGTATGGTGTTGTTAGGGGCTTTGCTTGATTGTTGTAACTCATTTCTTTTTGCTTTGTTTAAATACCAAGGCATTATTTTAAATCTACAAGAAACCTTAACAATACAAAAAGATGTGTAAATTCGTGCATTTTGTACGTAATTTACATTATCCCAAATAAAGTATTACTTATTTGTTGTGATTTGAAAAGCGTCGGTATCCCCTCTTTAAAATTATTTGGGTAGTATTTGAAAGAATTATAGTAAATAACATTTTTATGAGATTTTTGAATTCTCAATAAGACTAAACACAAAGTTTTTTCTAGTTATTATGTAACAACCCGGATTTTCGGGTAATCGCAAAATTACAAATTCATTGTGATTTTTGATTATTAAGACAATATTTTAGTGTACAAGTTAGTGAGACCAACTCGTATAATACTTGAAGAAAATAGGGTTTTGAGCCTTTGTTAGAATTGAACAGGTTGAACAAATTATATAACTTGGTTATAATAACAGATTTATTCCAATGTGTGTATATATATTCAATATTAAAGAGAAATTATTGGTTGAAATAATCATTTAACTATTAATTTGCAAATTCTTATACAAGATGCACTCTTTGTTGATAATTAATTATATCAATAGAGGAATTGTGTTTGAATTACACTAATGAATTTAAAGTGTACATGTGGCTTTTGAAACATTAATCGAGGAACAAGTTGGTTTGTTGATTGCATGAAAATATAAATATTGATGTGAATCGATATTTATAGAATTGATGTATTTTATTATCATTGATAATAAAATTTAAATGGTTGAGTTAATAAAGTGTACAACAACATTGTTGTATTAATAAATTAGGAAATTTGTGCTTTTAAATATCAACAATACATACAAATATATGTGTGTATTGTTGTATTGAAATAAAATGAGTGAAGTATTTATGTGGGGAATATTAATTTAAGACCATTTTATTATGGTTCGATAACAATAACCGTAAATATATGATTAACAGAGAAATTATTGTAATTTTAGTCAATAACAAATTGTTGTATTCAATGATAATAATAAGAATATGGGTTTTGAAATATTAATGACTTATTTTGTTAAATTAACTCATTGGAGATTATTATTTTGTTATGTTGTAGAGATTACACAAATAAATAAAGATGTTTTTGTCAAATACATTTAAACTAGTGCATAATGTTATAACTAATAATTAAAATCGTGCAAATTTGTTTGTGTGTTAATTAGTGACTCGAGTAGCGTTTTGTGTGTGTGTTTTGTGGTTCTTGTATTTGTGTGATTATAGTGTGTTAAGCATGGATTATTTCTTTTTGGCTTGTTACTAATTAAGTTTGGATTATTTTTGGTAATGGGCTTAACGTCAAATTGGATAGGGTTACTTAGCTGAGAGTTGGAGCAATCATTTCTTCAATACGTTCTGTTTTTTTAGCTTCCTCCATCCTGAAGGTTTCCAAGAATGTCATGGCCTCCTCGTTTATTTCAAAAATCTATTTTTTTCCTAACCAAATCAAGTTGAGAGTGAGGCAAAACTCCTTCTCTTTCAAATAGAGGGGCTTTCTGCCTTTGCATCAGAAGTATTTCTCTGTACTTCCCAGATATGATGATACATTCAGAAGAGGTTTGCTGCACATTGATTTTTTTTCCTCAAGTGTTGTTGCATTTCTCAAATCCGCCACTTTCAACTCCAAATTGAATAACTTCGTGCTTATAATCCAATCAAGGTGAGTTGTTCCACTCATGCTCTCTAGTTTAACATATGAATTGATTTTATTGTTGAATGACAATTGAATGAATTCTATAATACCATCCTTATTTGATTGTTGATTGTTGAAAATTTATTGTAAAAATCATTGCAGTAAAACAACGATATCTTAGTGTACAACAATCTAAAATGACACAATATTTTTGCAGTAGAAAGAATTTTCCATTAGCTACAACTTTCTTTGTAGACATTTTTCGTAATTATGTGATTTTAAAGGTTAAAATTGAATTTTTAAACTGAGCTCTAGCTCAGGCCTGTGTAATTTTTGTGTTGAATCTTCGCACTAAAATTGCAATAACATTTGATAGGTAATTCGGAATTGGATGCCGTTTGTTTCATTTGAAAGATATTTTTATAAGGAACAATTTTTGTTTAGGTTGTTTTGCGAGATTTTGCCAGTTGAAAAACCTAAAACAGATTTATAAATAAGAGTATAATTCTGTCTTTTCTAAATTCCTCGAGTTTTAACCTGATATTAGTTTAGCCATATCTTTTTCATTTTTGATTGGAATTTGATAATTCTTGATGTTCCAGAAAGCTTAAAATACGTGCTACAAGTTTCATGTTTTTAGTTATCTGAAACTCGAAATTTTCTAATACAAAATTCAATTATTTTTCTACTATTATCCCGAGAGCAATATATGTATAGCTCTATGATTGAAACAAAAACCATTTTGATCATAATCTTTGAATGGCTAGTCGAAATTTAACAATTTTGATTTTTCCTGAAATCTTATAAACTAACCAACAACTTTAATTTTATAAATATTGCTAGATTTTGAGGTTTCCTGGACTAAATTAGTGATTGTTGGTCGTTGGCCCGTCGGATACATGGAATACAGGCTAGTTTTGAGACAGTTAGTTAAATGACCATAATGTTTGAACCACTGATCGGAATTCGATGATCTTGGACATTTTGGAAAGCTTGAGTGGTATGCAAAAACTTTTATTATGATTGTTTTGCAAAAGTTCATTGTTTACTAGGCTAAAACCCTGATATTTGTCGTTGTCCTGTGTTAAATATTGGAAAACCTGAGGTGAAAACTTTTTCTAATTTCGCCTTAAATGTTTATTTTTGAATCTGAATTACGTGATTTTACCCATTCCGGATATCAAAGGACATTATCTACAACTTTTATTTAAGTGTCTTTGAAAATTTTGATGTTTGCCAGCTCGAAATAGCGGATTTTATCCGCTATACCCTGTGGTTTCTTTCATCTAACTATGTATTTGCTGTTTGTTATGGTTTTTTTTTGCATGTGTTGCCTTACTTTGATTATCATTTTTGATGATATATCACATGATTTTGCTGGCTCTAAAGCTTGGTAAGCCAAGCGATGGTTAATCCGAATTCCAGGTCTATGTAGATTTTGGTGATTCAATGGCTGATTTTCATGAGGTATTTTGTTGATGTTGAACACTTGTGCACAATTTTGAGCTAGTTTTCTATATATTAATAAATAAAGTTTTCTTTACAGTTTTAGAGGCTAAATATAATTTTTATGATTTTAGTTTTAGTATTGAAATGGCCTCAAAACAATAGTATAAATTTATTTTTAAAATTATAAGATTTTAAGAAAGAAAAAAAATAGTTTATGAAAACTGATTTAAAACTCATTTTGTGAACCAAATATTTTCCTTATGTAAATCTACACTTTTGCACCTTACGAGAAGGCATGTTGGCAATCGAGTAATGTCGTATACCCCACGGTATGGGACGTGGCGGTATACGATTTTATTTAATCATAGATCCGTCTAATCGAAGCAATGAATCCTAGTGATTCTTAGTGTCTTAGTGCTTTAATAAATCGCAGTGATTCTCGTGTTTCAGTGATCTTCTGTGATCATCTAAATATTCAGTTTTTTGTGATTTCTTTTGAATTTCTATGTTTACTGTGTGGAGCTGACTTACAGTATATGAATCGCTAAGTGGAAACGTATGGTGTGGTATGTACAATTACCACTTTTCGGGTTACTATCTGAGGGTCTGTACCACATTTCTGTGTAACTTCCAGTAATACACCTTCGGGACAATCCTGTGTGAAGTTTATGTGGACCTTCGGGTCAATCGGGTGCGAAATCCTATGTGAACTCTATAGACCTTCGGATGATTCGGGTACCCTTCTATGTGATGTAGCACTGGCTATGGTTTGAAGCCATCCTGTGTGATAGCACACGCAGGCATAGCTTCGGCTTGCTACTCTATGTTGGATCCTAGCTCTTTATTTTGTGTTTATCATTCTCACTATTGGAATTTTTTTTTGTGGTGATTGCAGTAATGGTTTTAAACTCTTAATAAAGTTTCAATGATTCCATAAATTTTTGTTTCGACGATTCTATAATATTGTGGTTTAGAGATCTGTGATTCCATGTTTTAGTGATTCCGCGATTTTGCAAATAAGTGAATTACTTGGTTTTATGATTTCATCTTGTGATTTCTTTTATTTCAATGTCTTCCATTCATGTTATGTGATTCCAAGTTTTCACTAACCTAACCATGGAGCTTGAATAATTCGTTCTAAGGCAGTGTATAAATCTATGTTCATGTTTCTCACACACACAACCTTATACTAATCCTGTGGGCTCATAAATGAAATGATTGTGATCTTGAGTGCATAATGTTCCTTTCTGAAGGAAAAGAAGTATTGTATCTAAGTTTCTGTGTGAATCTATGTTTGGGATTCCTTTTCTTGTGGAAAGGAATTAGTGTCTAGTTGATATTTTATTTCATATATTATTCTAACTGATTTGTAAGCTAGACTGACCCGTGTGCATATTCCTTGGGTAAGACCAAGAAATTTCAAGTGTAGTTGCTAAGCTTGGGGTTAGCGGGTTCTCATTTGGGCTATCTTTAGCGCAGCTACTTTCTTTTGAGTTCTTGTAGTCAAGTTTTCTATTTCCATTATTATATCATGTTATATTAGTGAGTGAGTTGTATCTATTATAATTGTAGCACATGTATTTGTTGTACTCTATCAATGTAATATTATGTAACTGTTTGTGATTGTATTTATATATGTATTGTGTTCTGAGCTTATCTAATAGCCATAGTGGAATTATGTTACGTAACTATTAAGTAAGTCGAATCTCATGAGGAAAATTTGCGAGCACTTTCTCGACATGCTTAAAACTTGCTAATGCAAATCTACAAGTGGTCGCCCTCAACCAGCCTTATTCTCCACTCTAATAGACAGTGGTATTACCTAGTAATGTTGTTTATTAGGGTGGGTCTCAAGATGGGGCATTACATGTTAGTTTGGACTAGAATGTAAAATAATAATAATTAAAAATAATTAGTAACAATGTAATTCTCGAGCTAGAAATGTATACAAATATATTTAATTATTATATTATAAGTCTTGCTATACAAAAATTTAACAAACACTGTTCATATTATTAATAACCAAACGTATATTGTTCATTTGAATTTACGTAGTTTCCATTGTAATAGTTATGTAGTAATATTGACCATAAGGAATGGAAATAAATGCTTGTAGACATTGTGTTTATTAGTAATAAATGTGGAATTAATTGTTGTGATTCAAAAGTGTACAAATAAAATAAAAAAGGGAATTAATATTTTAGCTATGAATACTGTGGGGAAATGAATAAATAAATGCCAAATTGTTACAATTTAAAATGAATTAGAATAAATTTTGTGACTCCAATTAGGGAAATTAACATAATATACATGTGCTTATATATATATATATATATATATATATATATATATAACAACCAATATAAAGTAAATAACTATACTAAATTATAAGAGCTACAACAAATAGAATTAATTTGATTAAATGGGACCGATATAAATGACATTTAGTAGGTCATCCATTACCTTACGAAATGTGATCGTCGTGGTCATTAACAGCACATGATAATTATGGGATTTCATTGACTGAGTGTCCATTACCTAAGGGAATATGACCGTTGTGGTCATTAATGACATGTGATCATTATAATAATTAAATTAATTAAGAGGGATTCAGTGGGAATTTGGATATTAATTGCCGAGGAAATAAATAATTAATTATCCTGGAGTTGTGAATCTCAGTAAATCATCCTTATCTTTTTCCTAGTTTAATTCTAGAAACTGTACCTAAAATTAAAAATAAGGATTGAACTAGGTAGGTTAATGGTGCAAGGTTAGTTGCGTTATTTTACAGATGTCGCACTTTCCAGCAGTCAGATATATGTACAACTGATGTGGGATATCATTAGCTATAGGAACCCATGACGATAATTAGTTGTGTAATGTGAATTTATCCAAAAAGGTTTACTTGAAGTGTTGAGGTTTTAAGTGGCTATAGGGCTTGCCTCTCTTTTCGAAGAAGAAAACAAGAAGGAATAATTCCATAACATAGCCCACCTCAGGATTAGAGGTATTAAGTATAGGGATCCTCCTGTTGGGTATTAAATGATAGGACTCCCCTTCCCGTAAAGGTTAGAGTCATAGGGTCTGCCCTTATCATGTTTAAGTGATAGGATAGTTGTATTCCCTATAAATAAGGAAGTATTAAATGCCTAATTGATTGTAAGATCAGTAATCTCCGCGATAATCCTCTTCATCTAGGTAGTAAGTGGCTGGGTTAAGGCCCACCTTGGGATAAGGTATTAAATGAGTTCCATGAAGGTACCTTAGGTCTGTTTATCCTGCGAGAAGTATAAAGTGACTAGGGGTTTATCCAATAAGGTCATCTAGACAGTTACATAGAGGCTCTCCTAGGGGAGGTCATAAATGAAAATTAGTTGTCTACCTAACATGTAGGTAATAAGTGGCTGCTTACTATCTCTCACCGTATGCGAGATATGGATTATGCATGAATGACGGAAGCTTTGAATTAGAAGGACTTAGTAGCTCGTGTCCTCTAATTTATTTTGCGTATGTTAAACCACCAAGTAAGGCATTAAGTGATCAATGAATCCTTCTTGGACCCTAAGTGATCGTACAAATCCGCCTATATATTTTATTATGAGTGAGGTCATAAGTGGCATGTATAACCCGCCTCCTTTAATAGTGAGGTATTTGTAACAACCCAGAAATTCAAATATTTTGAAAACTCAAGTTTTTCTTGAATTCGGAACAACCACACACGGTTCTAGATACATACACTCGCTTTTAAATAGAATTTCGAAAAGAATAACATTCAAATAAGTCATTTAAATCAGTTTTATCAACTTATCAGTTTAAGAAAATTTGGTCAGAAACACCATTCTCCGAAAATATAAATTTTGAGATATTGAGTTAGGTTTTGAATATGACTTATTAAATAGCTAAGATAATGTTAGATACCTTTTAAATTTGATTTAAAAAGTTATTTTTATTATATATTTTAATATTATTCTGATAACTTGACCATTTTTAAATTGTCTCAAAATCGAACGAGAACAATTTTATTGGATCCGTAATATTGAAATATGGTAAGATTTAAAATTTCATAATATTTGAAGTTTGTATGTGACTGTATGTAATATAAAGGGTAAGTTTGGCATATGTCCATAGAAAGTTTCAAAATACAAACGGCATCAACCCCAACTTTAAAATGTAAAGCGAGTCCCTGTTTTGGCATGTTACGTGTTTTCCAATAGAAAAAATGAGCTGATACATAAAAACAATCAAAAAATTGCAAATATTCGCAAAAGCAATCTGAAAAAAAGTTGCATACATCTATGCATTTATACTGAATATATGCATACATGTATGCATATATTCATGCAATGTTTTTATTGAAAAATCTGAATGAATATATGCATCTTGTATGCATATATTGGTAACAGTTGCATACACGTATGCATGTAAAGTTGAAATGAGATGCATGCATTACGAATGGTTGCATGCATGTATGCATTTATTCCGTATGTATGCATACATGTATGCAACAAAGTTAAAAAGGATGACGACTTATGAATATATGCATGAATGTATCCATTTATTTTGTACAAGTGCAGAATTGTATGAAACAATGTTTGAAAACTGTGAATGCTTGAAAAACAGGCCTGGAATGAATAAATGCATGAAACGATGCATTTATTGCACAATTTATGTATACATGTGTGCATTTATACTGTAGTTTGATGCATAACTGAAATATATACACAAATGTATGCAACTATTTACAAATAAGTGCATCTTTTGATGGATAATATTATTATTTTGCTATTTTTTTGGTTTTCGATTCGTTTTTAATGGTTTGAATGGATGAATTTGATGATGATTGTTGTTCAATTATTAATTTTCGTGATTTTTTTATTTTTTGGTGACTTTTTGATAATTTTTCGAAAAATAGGGACCTAATTAATATCAAAATAACACAGGGATGTGAGCCTAATTTCCAAACCTTTTCGAGATGTGATCCTAATTTTCACAAATATAAACGTATGTTAAAAAACTAGTTAAAATATGGTAAACGTAATGAATCGAAAAATTTGACGCTCGAATTTTCGACACAAATACATCATGTGTCCAACTCGAGTACCGAAAATCTGGAACGTTAAATGGAAGAAGTTAGAGGGTGAGATAAGAAAGAAATATTAGAATAGAAGAAGAAGAATCAACACAATACAAAGTATAAGTCTCACATTGCAGCCGAAAAAAATATAATATAGAAATAAATCTTTATAGAGAACTTTAAATAAAAAATTACAATCACCCGAGTACACCAACACATCTGGACAGTTATATTAATCTGCCCTCGTATAAAACACACAGCGGAATAAATACAGGATAACATACGTTTGAACACCTCCAACTCATCTCTGGACTTCGCAAAACATGATAACCTAAACCTATTAAAACCCAGTCTAACCCGAGCATTACAAACGCCAGATCAGTCTGGTGAACCAGAGTGAGAAAAACACAGTAAGTTCAAATGTATCAGCCAACTTGATTTTGATGTCAAAATCTTTTCGGAATAAAAGGATAATCGTAATACCAAATCCACACATAAATACAAACAGTTTTTATCTTACGATAACCCAAAATGTTTTTGAAATAAATGTATGTTATGCTATTATAATAATGTCTAAATACAAATAAATATCAAACTAGCAGAATGCTTGCATCTCACGCTCCACATACATAGTATACAATCAAAACCATGGGCACTTATTAGAGAATGGATTTCCGTGGCAATGTATGGGCAACCACTTTTCCGATAATTTACCACTGGAGATGAATACTTTGGGGTTCAACAAGAATATCTTGCAACCCAGGCTAAACATGGTCGGCTCCTCACTTCGCTTGAGAGTACCGAGTACATCATCACCACGGTTGGGGGCCAGCCAACCTGAACCGACAACATCTATACAAAATAAAAGGGACGACCAAAGGCATTTGATTTCTCCAAATTAGCTAATGAGATACCCTAATGGGTGCGACCCACATAGCCATGCGACCTACGTGATTTTATGTCATTTCTCAGTTGATGAGGCTTAAGGTTAACATTACCTTTTGAACATCATATCATCGTTCACTTTGAATGTCACATAGTCCGACCCGCCAGATATCACTAGTTGACGTCCACAAAAATACTCTAGTCATTAAGCTAAGAGATGGTGTCTTCTCCGCCACCAACTACGGTACGTTTGAAGAAATCAATGTACGTGACCCTGTTAGAAATACTCTGTCAGACATTCGTCAATACAAGTCACCCAGAAACATGATGAACGGAAGGCACCCTCCTACCGCATCCTAGGTATCACCCTATAGATTAGTAGCGAGTAGTCCTTGCAATCCGTTGATTTCAATCACGATAGGATCACCATTAGAATATCTCCAAGAGCAATGCCAGAGAATTCGACAAGTAGTCCTTTCGCTTATGAAGATCTACGGTCTTCACTGCTCCATCTTCAATTAGCATCTTCATGTATTTGCTGGTTCAGAGTGGTTTTCAAATATAACTACAATCCCGGTCTTTTCGTACCAACAATTGTATGGGTCAGATTTGATAGTCGGTTATTTAACTATCAATAAACAGTCATGAGAATAAAATGAGCTCACTGATTTAGTACTTGGCATTACTTGGCCTCTTTAATTAAAACAATTAAAGATGGTTAACTTAAAACTCTTAAATCTTTCAATATTATGAATATAGCTTGTCACTTCTTATTTAACATAAGATTATTTCAAAACAATTTTTATTTTAATACTTAGGAAAATATTCCATAATCATATCCAATCTTCTATCTTATTACCATTTCTAAAACATTTGCTACATCATTTCTCATTATCTATAATTGAGAAAATCAATTCAAGTTATCATTCGTACAATAATGTTATGAAATCTCTCTTGTTTTATTATTTGAAATAATAACCGATCCTTACTCTTTAGAATAAATCAATTCCAATCTCATTTTATTTTACCTTGAAAATCCTGTTACAATTTTACACAATCTTCTCATTTCCATTACCTTGGAAATTACATTATATACTCTAAAATCATTTTTATTTCCGTTACTTTTGAAATCTCAATATATATTCTCAAATGTTGCTATTAATATTGTATTATTATTTTACATATGGAAATAATATATTATTCTTAACCTTTTTCCCATTACAGCTAATATCATTCTCAAATAATCCTGAAGTCATTCAAGTTAGGGTATTTATTTACCTCTAAGATCTTGATCAACAACATTCTTATCTTAAGGTAGATATGAGTTGTAATTCACAAACCGATACTCATTCTAATAAAAAACACATCTCGTTGAACTATTTTATTTAAAATATAGTTTTATAAACTTTCTCACTTTTGAAAATATCTCTTTTAAAATATAACCATTTTTTCTTAATTCATTGATTAAGAAATTACTTAATAAAACATCAACTTTTAACATCTACTTCTTTAAACAATCCGTTTAAAATTCGGGTTTAGTTTGAAATTCTAATACTCACTTCTTTTACAAAATTCATTTTACCAATCCCTTTTTCATATCTATTCAATCCTTTCTCACTTGGAATATCTTATATCGATTCCATTCATTACTTCTTAATTCCATTATTAGATAAAGTTAATTTAAAATTAACATTTTTACACCTCATCTCTTTTTATAAGCCTCGTTTACAAAATTCTGGTTTAGTATAAACCCCTTTTTATCTCAATTTCATTTTACCTGATTCAAGTATTAAGTAAACAATTAATTTAATCTATGTATTTGCTTAAAATTCCTTTTATAACTTCGTTATAAAAATTTGGGTTTTAATATAAAAACTATTCATAAACTCCATTGATAATTCAAATCCGTTTCAGCTTCGATTACTTCTTAAATGAATTCCAATTAAAAAGCAATCTTTTAAATTATTGATAGATTAATAATTTACTTAAATCATTAACTACTGTAGAAGTAGCTGATTTCTCTATTAACTAAAATAAACAGTAAAATCCTTTTTAAAATCTTATTAAAATTTAATACAAGTATTTGTTAAACTATTTCATTAGACTAATTTAAAAGTAAATTATTCAAATAGCCAACTTTAATTAATTTACGTAGCTTAGTCAACTCAAACCATAATTAATTCATTAACCAATTCCAATTTTAGTCATTCCTTTAAATTAATTAATAATATAATTAATTTAAATAATTTCATTTAATTATTTCTTAGAAACAATTATCCAGTTCTTAACCGTTAGGTTAATTTTATACTCTTTTTCTTATAAATCAGATTAATATCAGAATTTGTTTTATAAAATCATTTAATAATTAAATAAAAACTTAAATAATAAATGATGAATATTTATTTCCTTTTAATAACGTTTATTCAAATTAATAGATTTATAAAAAAAACTTCATTTATGAAATAAATTTTATAACTTTACTTCTATAGATTTACCTGATGATAAATCCATATTTAGAAAATGATTGATTTATAGGCCATATACTGCCAATTACTCAACCAATATTTTCTATTGGTTAAAACAAAACAACCGTTGAATTTCAGGTCGACAACCAAATCAATCAACCAATCAGAATAGTTCATATGATGATAATATGAAAATAAATAATATTAAATATATTTGAGGAATCTAGTTTGATCCCTCCGACCTTTATTGCCTGTATCAAAATCGACTATCTCAAATAAAATCATTAAATTCAATTTAACTAATAATTTCTATAACAGTAAATAACGATTATTTAATATCAACCAATTAACTAAACAATTCAAATAGTTAAACACGTTTATTTAATAAATGTTACCAATAAGGTAAGTTACATCCAATGGATCCAACCGTTAAAACAACGATTTGGTTTTTTTTTGCTATCATAGGTTTAATTAATATATGAGTATATATTTAACAAACAACCACTATTAGCAACCATAGCACATAATTATAAAATTCGATCTATATAAAATATAAGTGGGAAGAATTGAGTGAGTCTAACTCGCCTTGAGTTGATTTGCTATTTAAACAACTCATTCTAGTTAAATTAAATCAATGTTTAATTTAACTAAAATCCAGTTCATTCCAATCATGTCCATTTTTGTACCATAATGTAGCGCTCGATACAACGATTCCAAAGTTACCTGGTTTGTCTGATTCTGAACACATATGAATTAGTTATCAACATTTATAAGATATACAATTAAAATATATTAATTATCTCTTTATTATACTTAGGGTTAAACTAATTACGTTATTAAAAATAATCAGTTGATTATCCGTGTTTCCTTCCTATGGAAAAGCAATGCCCGGAACTTTGTAGTTCAAACATATGTGACACCTGTAGTAAATTTTCGGTTTATAATTAATACACCCAATTATATAATTATTAATTATAAAATTCACTAATTTAATTATATTCGGAAAGAATTAACAAATGATTATAAACCATCCTAGGCCTATTTCTTATCTCTTCTTCGATGTAAACTTCTACACAACCCATTGCCGCTCTTCATCGCCGTCGATCGGTGATCGATCTGGAAACCCCTAGAACGCGCCGAGACCCCTCCTTCAACTGCACCCTATTTGGTGCAACTCCATTCTCTCCAGCACCGGATATCAGCCTCGAATCGTCGTTCCTTCCCGGCTTCTTCACGCCCACGATGATCATGGAAACAAGATCACCACCCGTAGGATTATAGAGAATGACGAGCAGAAGTAGTTTGATGTTAGGAAATTTTGAATTGATGACCAGATGGGATGATTTAGGGGAGGAACAATAGGAAGCTTTCAACCATTGTTTTTAAGGTGGCGGCACAACTAACGTTGACTTAGGGCTGGGGTATTTGACCCGCGTTTTGGCTGTGGAGCAATTATTTATAACGTGGGGTTAACTATAAAATTATTTTATATAACGAAACTTGCACGTGAAGTATCACTTTGAATCAAGCACATACGATGTCCAATTGAGATGAAACTCCTAGTCCTGGGATAGAAAAATATTCCTGACCTGATGGGACAGGTTTCGTTGAATTCCTAGGTTGTTTGTAAAAACTCCTTTATGTTTTCACCAAAACTGGTTCAAACACCAAAGTGTACAAGGAATTTGCTTCACCAATATTTTTAGAAAATAAATGGAGCTGCACTCAACAACAATTGAAAGTAAAAATGCAAAGGAAACAAAATGGAGACGAGGTTTAGAGTGGTTCAGCCTTTTGTTAGGCGTACATCCACCGTGAATGAAGTTTTCATTATCATGATGACGATTACAGGATACATCAACTCTTGCTCTATATATGTCTTCTTATTCTCTCAATATATTCTCACATTTACATACAAATCTCGCTCAGATTCACGAGATTCAATGGAGGAATGGCAGGATCTATGATGAAGAAGGACAGATAGGCGACGAAGGAGGAGGATGTCTTCAGTCTTCTGCACTTATAGGATTTTAACGGACGCCATGACCAAATGGATGAAAGATCTTCGGGTGATAATGATGATCATGGTTAAAATGTTTAAGGATTGGCTAAGGATAGAATTTAGTAGCACTTCATGGTGGCTAGAGGTTCCCCCCTTTTTAGTGGCATTCATGGCCTATTCATAGGCCAACCTCCCCCAAAGAAATGAATTGGAGTTCCTCTTTGAAGGCTACAGATTGCCTAGCTTTTTAATTACGAACATGCCCCTGCTTAGCTATAGCCAACTGGCGAGAGATATTTCCAACTGTCCTACGCAAGCGACTTCATAAGAGCGAGTGGTTGTGTAAGATCGAATGACGTATCTTCATGTTTAATCCTTTTGTAACTTCAGTTGCATATACCGGTTGATTGGAGCATTTATATTTGATGGTAGGCGGGCGACCGAATAAAACTTGTAAAGCTGATATGCATGTGATTCCCCTGATTGTAATACTAGCGGTAGATCAGGGAATGAATGATAAGTGATCCATGCGCGGTTCCGTGGACTGATGACTGTAGAACGGATCACGTGATTGGAATCAGTTCCCTTCTTTGCCTTGTGCGACCGATTTCTTCGATTCAAGAATAAATGACTTTCTAATATGGGCGATCTCTGCAGGATGTGTGAGCCTTACAGTCCTTAGGCATTACCGTTTTTGGTGTGCGACCTCTCTGTATAATTGTGCCGCACTTTATGATCAACCCTTTCCCCCTTGCTCGAGCCATAGTCCATGTTGGACCCTTCCGTGCACGAACGACCTTGGGTGAGGCAAGCGTGCACAGACCTTGAGAATGCTGGTTCTATGGTTCTATTATGGACTTAATTCTTTAATGCATACATCCTTTAGGGATAAACATTAGTCCCTTGAAGTTTGTAACTCTCAACTTGCGAAGATTGCATGCTTCGAAATAATGGAATGTAATATCAATTGATGACTTAAGTCCATTTCTTGTAAGCTGGGCACCCTTACTAATGTTTCGTGCTTATTGAATATCTTTTGTAGTCATTCGTGCCTAGACATATCTATTTGCTGACTTGGTCTGAGGGGTTGTTCCCTCGGATAGGTGAGAATTTTATCCGGGCCTGACAAAGCCATCACGTCACTTTAATTTGAAAGGACCTTTTAGTCTTCTTTAAATATTGTCTCTTTATTTTCCCGCCCCTTGTGTATTTTACTTTTTCTAAAAATATCACTTTAATGGTGGCTCTGTTATAGGAGTTTTCCTTCTTCCTTTGATTACTCCTGGACTTTGATCGTATTACCTTCCCTAAATTTCCATTTCGCCTGATCCTTTCAGACAGAATTTCTTCAATTTCGAAATTGGTTAGATCACCTTATCATCTAAATCGAACTCCCTTGTTGAAATGTAAGTAAATTTCTTCTTTAACTTTGCTTCTTGATTTAATCCAACCTTGCCTCATAAAATTTCCTGATTGGTGAAAGCTGAATTATCTGACCATATATCGAAATTTTGACCAACTTTGACTTAGTATGTTCTGGAGTTTGAACATAATCGTTTGACAAACCTGATTTGCACATAAGCCCATATTGTTTTTTGATTGCAACGAAATGTTTACAGATTGCTTGTTAGCATGTATGTGAAACGTCGTTCTTAATTTACCATGCCTTCGCTAGATGCTTGACGAAATGCATGTGTCACAGATTTTTGACATTGCTGTCATGGCTTTATGTTTTGCTTGCTGCTGACAGCATTTATTTGCAATGTGCGACCGATAGTTATTGATAATCGACTAGGCCATAACCTTTATATATGCAGGGGTCACGAGCAACCAGTCAAATCTGGTTTGTTTTTTATTGGCTGAATTTTCTTTATAATGTTTAACCCGTAATGGCAAGTCCCACCACATACTTTTGGGCTTGTTCATATTGTCAATAAGTTTTAGGGAGGTATGTTTGATGAAATGCTCGGTTTGAAGAGCATAATTGCTCAAAAGTTGCTTTTCCTTTATTATTAGCAACTTGGCTGTAGCTTATTTCATAAACATATCTATCCATGTAGAAATACAAACTAAAAACCAACCTAGTCAAACCTTCAAGGAGGGTACTATGTCTGAAGAGGTCAGAGGTTCCGGTCAGGTGGCCGAAGTTACCCCAATTGCTGGGTCTATTGGTTAAGTTTACCATCAACCCCGACTCCTTGAATGGGTACCTTCTGCTAGTCGTAAATCGACGCTCCCATACAACTTATACCAAAAAATGTGTGCTCGTTTCGGATTTATGAAGGGTGAAATAAGATTTCCAAGGAAAGATGATTCAGCTGATCATCCTCCCCCTGGGTATGTATCAGTCAATCATCGTATGTTATCTAGTGGAGAGGTTCCTCCTTTTAACTCCTAATTAGAGTCCGTTTTGCGATGTTTGGCTATTGCCCCACATCAATTGCATTCCAACATGTATCACATTTTACTAGGGCTATACATACTTTTTATTAAAGTCAAGCAACGAGCACCTACATTTCAGGATATCTGTTCCTTACATGCTTTTAGAAGAAAGGAAGCAGACAGCTCACTTTCATTTCCATGGAAGGAAGATATTGCAGAATTATTACTGGTCTAATAGATGGTGTCAAAGGGTTTCCAAACCAATATTTTTATGTTCGATGTCTTGTGTGCTTTTATGGGCAGTGGATGGAGGAAGGTAACTGCCTTCTGCCTTGAATTTCTTCTTCTTTCCTCCTCTTTCTTTTATTTTTTAAAAAAAATTGATTATCTATCTATCTGGTAGCAATTCCTTCCCAATGAAGGCTTTGTCCTTGACCAGGCTCTGCTTGACTCTTTGGTTGCTATTGACAAGACTGAAAAAAGTTGACAAGTGTTGCTTTCATAAGAAAACCTTCATAAATATCAGCTACTCCATCCTTCAAGATCTATTAAGAAAACCTTGGCTAATACGCAAAGTGGCACGGAAAAATCCTTTACCAAAAAGAAGCACCTAGTCATGGGTGATAGCAACCAATCTTCTCCAGAATCTCCCTTGTTTTCAGCTATTGAAGGGAGTGATAAAAGAGTGAGTGAACACAAAGATGGTGCAAGAGGTGATATAATTTCTAAAAAGATTACTGAAAATATCGTTCCCCTTTTTACTCAGGAAGAGAATTCTACGGGGACTTTCGGAGGCGTGGGAGATTTAGATACCATCAATTATCTTAGACAGGGTGATACTGTGACTTCTGATCCTGCTATATCTATCACGGACAAAACCCAAAAACCTGCTCAACAGCCTGGGAAGGCATTCGATTCAGGGGCTCCGCTTGACACTGGTCCATTATCCGGTGTGTACTAAAATAACTATTATAGGCACTTTTTGCTTTCCTGCAAATCTTATAGTTTTTTTGTGTGCTTGCTAAAATTTTGCTTCGTTCCCTTGGCCAGGTATGGATATTCCACACTCATTATGAGATAGTTTCTTTCAGCAAGCTGGCACTATTGATCCACAAAGTCTATAACAATCTCGTCTCCCCCTCATTTGAAGCGCTCCCAATCGTCCTCATGTTCTTAACCTCAACACATTCTCGAACTTCCGTTGACAGATTCTTTAGGGAGGGAAAGATCCGATTATGTTGGAGCATTGGACAAGGGCAATGAAAGTGGGTAGCTTGAAGAAGAAGAGAAGAAGAAAAGGAGCAGGAACGACCATGGCAAAAGTGAGATTCACAAACGTTTCTTATCATCTGACTTTTGGAACCTGCTGCTCCTACTTTCCCTGAGCGATCCGTTGTCCCAACTTCTGCTCAAATTCAAATAATTCTCAATCGACCTTTGTAACAACCCGAATTTTAATAACACGTAAAAACAAGAAATCAAGGCAGAATTAAATTTTAAAATAAGAATCAGGGAAAACGGGTTGCGCCATTGCGTTCATCTTGGAATTCTACATGAAATAGAGTCCAAGTTTTCGAAAATCGGAGTCCGTATTACCAAGATATGGCCAAAACAAGATTCAGCAGACTTTCAGGCAGACTGACCCCAGGTCGACTGCAGTGTCGACTGCATAGTCGACGTGCCCCTCCCCCCCACCAGGTCGACTGTAGTGTCGACCTTCCCCCTGTACAGGTCGACCTGGTCGGCCTGGTGTGGCCCAGAACCCATTTTTGAGGCCCGTGATGAGTTTTGATGGTTCAGATTGACTCTAGGGTTGATCTAAAGGCCCTAAATGGTTCCTACACATATAAATACAACCTAAGGCCTAACCTAATTCACAACTATATTTTCTTACACATAAATGCTGCTGGAATCCCTCTTGATCATGGCCGCCACCTCTAATGAACTTCCTAAGATTTCATACACAATTTAAATCAAAGATCAATGCTTCTACAACAAATTCAAGAGAATAGATCAATGACACTGTAACTTTCTACGACAAATTCACTTCTTAATTCATTAGCCATGATCTGTAAGTTCTAGTTACTTTCCGATTTAAATATTTAACTATAATATGGCCATGAATTAAAGTGAAATTGGATCTAAGTATGTTTATCGATTCAAATCTATTTTTGTTGTTCATAATCTATTCAGCCTGTTGTAAATCAGCTTTCTTGATTCATGTTAATATTATTATCAAGTTGTAATCTCCACGCCTGTGATGATGCTTTTCTCTCTGGTCTCATTTTTATGCAAAATACTATCTTCTCCAACTTATTTTCTTTTGATGAACCTTGGTCAATTTCGGACCTTGGCCTAAAATCGCGATTTGCGTACGAGATGTATATGGGAGAATTATGGGATTATTGCCTATATGAATATGATGGAATTATTGGCAACATGAAATTGGAAATTATCATTGTATTTGCAAGTTTGGGGCTTGATCTGTAAATTTTGGTATAATCTTGTTATGGGGAAATTTGTATAAACAATATATACATGGAATTTGGCATTAATAGGATCTATGTAAAAAGGCATGAAACTTGGTATATATCTAAATTGGCTAGGATTGGACACATATAAATTGATATATGTAATTTTGACATGGATCATGACATATGTAGAAAGCTTGAACTTGTTATGGGTAAATTGGGGTAAACGGGGTATACAGGAAATTTTGGATATAAAACTTGATTTATGAAAATCGGCATAAGCTGAACATATGTAAATTGGCTAGAATTTGGGCATATGTAAACCGGCATGAGAAATTAGTACTTGGGCATATATGTTAATTGAGACATTATTGGAAAAGTTGATATATGAGCATAATTAATGTAAATTATGGACATAAAGATAATTGGAATATATTGACATATTTGATTAGGGATAATTAATCCAAATATGGGGTGAAAATATTATGTATAATAATAAATGTCTATGACACGAGGTTGGACTCATTTATGGTATAAGACTGCCCGGACCCGCCTGGCAAATCCAGCAACCATAAATGGTAGCCCAATGTGAGAGGTCATAGGCCCAAATTAAATGCGTAACAACTGTATGGACACGAGGTTAGGCCCGTTTGTGGTGTAAGAATGCCCGGACCCGCCCGCCAAATCCAGCAACCACAAAAGGGTGGCCTAATGTGAGAGGTCCTACAGGGGCGCGGTAGTAATAAATTAAGTAACACTTAACCAAAGACAACATGTGGTGGGACATGGGGGTTAAGTGGGTGACATGTGGAAATGCAATTAGTAATACTTAACCAACATAACATGGTAATTAGACCAGTGGGTAGGGTTAAGTAAACTAAGAACGTTTAACCAAGATAACGTGTTAATCAGACAAGTAGGTGGGGTTAAGTAAATAGAGAACACTTAACCAATATAACATGTTAATTAGGTAAGTGGGTTGCGGTTAAGTAATAACACTTAACCAACATAACATGACTAGCGGTGGGGTTAAGTTAACTTGAACAAGTTGATAACACTTAACAATTATAATATGACTAGTGGATGGGTTAAGTAATATGACTAGACTAATGACACTTAACCGATATGATATGAATGGGTAGGGTTAAGTCTTGAACCACTTGATTATACTTAACCAATTTGACACGATGATTTGATAGGGTTAAGTCTTGAACCACTTGAATATACTTAACCAATTTGACATGATGATTTGGTAGGATTAAGTCATAAACCGCTTGAATATACTTAACCAACTTGACACATGATTCGTAGGGCTAAGTCATGAACTTGAACGATAACACTTAGCCAATTTGACATGACACGTAAACGGGTTAAGTAACGAACTTGAATGACCACACTTAACCAACTTGACATGCTGGATTGATGTGGTTAAGTCTTGAATTTAAATGACAACACTTAACCTTCTGGACGGAAACCCTAGTTACGCGGTCCTTTTCAGCAGTAACCCACTAGATGTATCACGGTACCCTTGAACTAGGCAGGGTGGGGCACGATTACTGGGCTGATGGTAAGCGACCAGAACAACGGCTGAGTAGGTGTGCCATTATAGTTTCAGGCGGACTATGGTCGTGCACTTAGTCCGGAGTTGAAAAAGTAGGCATGGGCACCGGTAGGTTTACACTGTGCGTGCTTGATTCGTGTCGGTGGTTGGCACCCTAGGGCTTGATACACCCTATGGTGGACCTAGCACAGGTGACTACATTCGTGATAGGGCCGTATGACAAAGACACATGAATGAGCTAGGACTTGTAGTGAGCCGATCGATTATAGATCGTTACGTGGATAGGTAGCATAATCCCTAGTGGTCCTAGGTGGCATAAACCTTAATCAAATCAAGAAAACGTTCAATAGGTAGCATAATCCCTAGTGGTCCTAGGTGGCATAAATCCTAGATGGACACGCGATAGTTCATGATAAGGAAACCTAGTCTGAAAAAGGGGTGGCAGTCCAAACGATTTTCAAGAATGGTGGCACTACGTTATTACGTGATGAAACCCGTACGATATACGGCAAGGGACTGTACACATACATGGAAAGGATGATACGGGTTGGGGTACTAGTACTGTCGGTGCAGAGCAAATAGATATCATAAAAATATTGTAATGATGAAGCATAGAAATTTGGCGATGCTTGATAGAAACCTTGTGAACTTATACTTAGTTCATCTGGAATGGGAAATCTTGTAATGTTATCCTTGACAAAAATCACAAGATGTTATTCTTAGTTATCTTACCTGTTGTTTACCTTGTCATCATGCTTATGTTTACTTTCAGTTTATTCATGCCATGTTATCTTTACCTGTTTATCTGCTAAAAGTCACTAGGACTTACTCTGTCTTTATGACTGACTTGTTTTGTTTTGCCTCTTTTTCTTCTGTTCCCCCCCCCCCAGGTTCGAAGGGTGGGAATACAGCTTAGTTCGGATGTTACCAAGCTCCAAGGCTCTTTCATGTACAGCTTGGATTTCTCTTTGCTATGGCTTGCTTTTTTTATTAGGGAATGATTTATAACTATGGTTTTATGCTTCTTTACTATTGCAAGACAGATTTCGATGTAATTGATTTAATAGCATTTTGATGTAAAAGGCTTTAGACCTTACTAGATTTTAAAGCAATGAAATTTGGGTTTTCCTTCTACTGTCTTATTTATGTTCTGTCTTGTAATATTTCTGTGTATGTTTACCTAGATAATACTCCACCAAAGCTAGTGCATTCCCTTTGTGAGTGACCCTAGCGAGGGTGGGGTGTTACATTTGGTATCAGAGCAGAAGGTTACCAGACTGGGCAAAAGTTTTCAAAAACCGTCTGAACTAGTTTTCAAAACATTTACAAAGAAGCAAATTTTCAATAAAATTTTGTTTTGATTAAAAGGCATATTCCCCAAAGCCATAAGCACTATCTTTTGATTCTCTCTTGAAATCTCTTCTCTCGCTTTTCACCAAAGTTTCGTAGGTATCAACATATGTCGGAGGGCAAAGAAGTGCCCAACCTCCATCTGTAGCCGCAGTAGTTCCATCTACGTCTAATCTTATTTCAAGCTTTGTAGGGTTGCCGTGCGATGGAGGTAGCTTTCGAGAGAATTGTCAACAAGCTATACAAGGATAGTAAGAACATAAAGAACACAAGCCTAAGGATGAGAAACTTGTTGTAATGGCTTAATCTACGAAGGAGGAAAAGGTGAAAAGGAAGAAGCCAAAGTGAAAGAATAATAAAACCCATGACAAGAAAGAGTATCTTTAGTATGGTAAGGAGGGACGTGTAGTTAAGTATTATAGGACAAGGACAAGGGCAAAGGACAAGATCGTCGAGAGGGCAATTGTATGCTCTCACTACTAGCGTACCTATGAGAGGTGGTAACGTTTCTGTTAAAGGTTTAGCTTTTCTTTTCTATCATCTCGCTAGAACTTTGTTTTAGTACACCGCATCCTTTTAATTCTGCTTCGATAGTTGAGTCTCTGCACCTTAGTACTAGCGTATTAGAGGGTCCCAATTTTTGTATCAAATCCTGTTGGGAAATCGGCTCATGTATTCATGATTTTTTTGGTTTTGAGAATGTCTATGAAGTAATGCTTATGTTTTCGGGCTAAGGGTTGATTCTAGGGACGGAGTGGTTATCCAGAAAGGGTGCCATTCTCGGTTTTGAAAGGAGGGTAGTTAGACTCTTGACTTGCCTCGGTAATACCCTCGAAGTCTCGTGTAACCTTTAGGGCTCTGTCATGATTAGTTACCTAGAATCTCTTGATACATGTGTTGACCCGCTCGAATAGTGTTCGCCACTAAGGCGGATGGTTCATTTCGCTTACGCATGAGTTATAGAAATCACCCTTGTAAGTACATTTGGCAACATGGTTGACATTTGTTTTCAAGAGACAATTCTTCTATGTGGAATACCTTCTAGTAAGTGAATGAGATCCAAGATTCACTAGTGAATTTTGGAGAGCGTGCATGAAACCATGAGTACGCAGTTATGTTTAAGCCGAGTATACTATAAGGAGAATAAGTAAAAGTGGAACGAGAGGCAACAGTGAAATGAGTTCCAACTCATATTTTGGAAACGAGAATTAAGAAGCTACGAAATTGTGAAGTTAAAGACGGTCGAAGCACAATGAAGTTAAGCACAAGGAAATGTGGCTTAGAAGACTGAAGACTAGTTACGCACACTATATCTCTCTATAAGAGTATATCCTTGATCCCTCTTTTCCTGTAGAGCTTACTTGCATGCTATCTTTTAAGTATATCCTCTCGGTCCTATTATCAATCCTATTTCTATTGCGAACCCCATAGGGAGTATGACTCATCTGTTAGTAATATATATTGGGGCTTGAGGATGTCCGTTGGGTGGACTAAACTTTTTGGGTTTTATAGGATACGGGTTGGTTTGAGGAAGGGATTTCCTTGTGACCTAAAAGGAGTCCATCATGCTTAGTTTTCTAGAATCATATATGTTGGTTGGGTTGAGTAATTCTTTGGGTGTCAGCCTGATGTTGATTCCGGTCTTCGGGGCTGGTGCTTAGGGAGTTCTTCTCCTAATCAGTCTATATGTGGCGTAAGTTTTCAGTTTTGACATTGCCTAATGGGCACAGAGCTTTTACTTGCTTCTATTTTTCGATCCCATCTTGAGAACCTTAGGTAGAACCCTATGGATGTAAACATGTAATTGAAACATGTTATGGTTGATGGTTGCAAGTGGTTGCTCGTGGATGCATTTACACATTAGGCAATAGATCGGCTCAGTCACCTTTCATATTGCATATGCATGAGTGTTTATACTTGTTTATGGATGAGTTTGAATGTGTTATCATGTGAATGTTGCATATGGATGAATGGTTGTGCACACATATAGTGTTTACGTGACTAGGATTATTTGCATACATGTGGATTCATGGCACTTAACATATTTTGCATTAGAAAGATCAATCAGGCCTGATCATTTGCATTAGATAAGTACATATACACACACTTTCTGCATATGATCATGCAGCACTAGAAATCTTTTAAGGACAATGATTGCTTATGGATGATGTTTTGAGTAAATGGACGATGGATGATAGGACACATACTTCCTAACTTGAAGATTTCGGGGACGAAATCCTTTAAGGAGGGGAGAATGTAACAACCCGAATTTTAATAACACGTTAAAACAAGAAATCAAGGCAGAATTAAATTTTAAAATAAGAATCAGGGAAAACGGGTTGCGCCATTGCGTTCGTCTCGGAATTCTACATGAAACAGAGTCCAAGTTTTCGAAAATCGGAGTCCGTATGACCAAGATATGGCCAAAACAAAACTCAGCAGACTTTCAGGCAGAGTGACCCCAGGTCGACTGCAGTGTCGGCTGCATAATCGACCTGCCCCCCCCCCAGGTCGACTGTTGTGTCGAACTCCCCCCGTATAGGTCGACCTGGTCGGCCTGGTGTGGCCCAGAACCCATTTTTGAGGCCCGGGATGAGTTTTGATGGTCCGGATTGACTCTAGGGTTGATCTAAAGGCCCTAAATGGTTCCTACACCTATAAATACAACCTAAGGCCTAACCTAATTCACAACTAAATATTCTTACACCTAAATGCTGCTGGAATCCCTCTTGATCATGGCCGACACCTCTAATGAACTTCCTAAGCTTTCATACACAATTCAAATCAAAGATCGATGCTTCTACAACAAATTCAAGAGAATAGATCAATGACACTGCAACTTTCTACAACAAATTCACTTCTTAATTCATTAGCCACGATCTGTAAGTTCTAGTTACTTTTCGATTTAAATATTTAACTATAATATGGCCATGAATTAAAGTGAAATTGGATCTAAGTATGTTTATCGATTCAAATTTATTTCTATTGTTCATAATCTATTCAGCCTGTTGTGAATCAACTTTCTTGATTCATGTTAATATTATTATCAAGTTGTAATCTCCATGCCTGTGATGATGCTTTTCTCTCTGATCTCATTTTTATGCAAAATTCTGTCTTCCCCTACTTATTTTCTTTTGATGAACCTTGGTCAATTTCGGACCTTGGCCTAAAATCGCGATTTGCGTACGAGATGTATACGGGGGAATTATGGGATTATTGCCTATATGAATATGATGGAATTATTGGCAACATGAAATTGGAAATTATCATTGTATTTGCAAGTTTGGGGCTTGATCTGTAAATTTTGGTATAATCTTGTTATGGGGAAATTTGCATAAATAATATATACATGGAATTTGGCATTAATAGCATCTATGTAAAAAGGCATGAAACTTGGTATATATCTAAATTGGCTAGGATTAGACACATATAAATTGATATTTGTAATTTTGACATGGATCATGACATATGTAAAAATCTAGAACTTGTTATGGGTAAATTGGGGTAAACGGGGTATACAGGAAATTTTGGATATAAAACTTGATTTATGAAAATCGGCATAAGCTGAACATATGTAAATTGGCTAGAATTTGGGCATATGTAAACCGGCATGTGAAATTAGTACTTGGGCATATATGTTAATTGAGACATTATTGGAAAAGTTGATATATGGACATAATTAATGTAAATTATGGACATAAAGATAATTGGAGTATATTGACATATTTGATTAGGGATAATTAATCCAAATATGGGGTGAAAATATTATGTATAGTAATAAATGTCTATGACACGAGGTTGGACTCACTTATGGTATAAGACTGCCCGGACCCGCCCGGCAAATCCAGCAACCATAAATGGTAGCCCAATGTGAGAGGTCATAGGACCAAATTAAACGCGTGACAACTGTATGGACAAGAGGTTAGGCCCGTTTGTGGTGTAAGACTGCCCGGACCCGCCCGGCAAATCCAGCAACCACAAAAGGGTGGCCTAATGTGAGAGGTCCTACAGGGGCGCGGTAGTAATAAATTAAGTAACACTTAACCAAAGACAACATGTGGTGGGATATGGGGGTTAAGTGGGTGACATGTGGAAATGCGAATAGTAATACTTAACCAACATAACATGGTAATTAGACCAGTGGGTAGGGTTAAGTAAACTAAGAACGTTTAACCAAGATAACGTGTTAATCAGACAAGTAGGTGGGGTTAAGTAAATAGAGAACACTTAACCAATATAACACGTTAATTAGGTAAGTGGGTTACGGTTAAGTAATAACACTTAACCAACATAACATGACTAGCGGTGGGGTTAAGTTAACTTGAACAAGTTGATAACACTTAACCATTATAATATGACTAGTGGATGGGTTAAGTAATATGACTAGACTAATGACACTTAACCGATATGATATGAATGGGTAGGGTTAAGTCTTGAACCACTTGAATATACTTAACCAATTTGACATGATGATTTGATAGGGTTAAGACTTGAACCACTTGAATATACTTAACCAATTTGACATGATGATTTGGTAGGATTAAGTCATAAACCGCTTGAATATACTTAACCAACTTGACACATGATTCGTAGGGCTAAGTCATGAACTTGAACGATAACACTTAGCCAATTTGACATGACACGTAAACGGGTTAAGTAACGAACTTGAATGACCACACTTAACCAACTTGACATGCTAGATTGATGGGGTTAAGTCTTGAATTTAAATGACAACACTTAACCTTTTGGACGGAAACCCTAGTTACGCGGTCCTTTTCAGCAGTAACCCACTAGATGTATCACGGTACCCTGCAACTAGGCAGGGTAGAGCACGATTACTGGGCTGATTGTAAGCGACCAGAACAACGGCTGAGTAGGTGTGCCATTGTAGGTTCAGGCGGACCATGGTCGTGCACTTAGTGCGGAGTTGAAAAAGTAGGCATGGGCACTGGTAGGTTTACACTGTGCGTGCTTGATTCGTGTCGGTGGTTGGCACCCTAGGGCTTGATACACCCTATGGTGGACCTAGCACAGGTGACTACATTCGTGATAGGGCCGTATGACACAGACACATGAACGAGCTTGGACTTGTAGTGAGCCGATCGATTATATATCGTTACGTGGATAGGTAGCATAATCCCTAGTGGTCCTAGATGGCATAAACCCTAATCAAATCTAGAAAACGTTCAATAGGTAGCATAATCCCTAGTGGTCCTAGGTGGCATAAATCCTAGATGGACACGCGATAGTTCATGATAAGGAAACCTAGTCAGAACAAGGGGTGGCAGTCCAAACGATTTTCAAGAATGGTGGCACTACGTTATTACGTGATGAAACCCGTACGATATACGGCAAAGGACTGTACACATACAAGGAAATGATGATATGGGTTGGGGTACTAGTACAGTTGGTGCAGAGCAAATAGATATCATAGAAATAATGTAATGATGAAGCAGAGAAATCTGGCGATGCTTGATAGAAACCTTGCGAACTTATACTTAGTTCATCTTGAATGGGAAATCTTGCAATGTTATCCTTGACGAAAATCACAAGATGTTATTCTTAGTTATCTTACCTGTTGTTTACCTTGTCATCATGCTTATGTTTACTTTCAGTTTATTCATGCCATGTTGTCTTTACCTGTTTATCTGCTGAAAGTCACTAGGACTTACTCAGTCTTTATGATTGACCTGTTTTGTTTCGCCTCTTTTTCTTCCGTTCCCCCCCAGGTTCGCAGGGTGGGAATACAGCTTAGTTCGGATGTTACCAAGCTCCAAGGCTCTTTCATGTACGGCTTGGATTTCTCTTGGCTATGGCTTGCTTTTATTTATTGGGGAATGATTTATAACTATGGTTTTATGCTTCTTTACTATTGTAAGATAGATTTCGACGTAATTGATTTAATAGCATTTTGATGTAAAAGGCTTTAGACCTTACTAGATTTTAAAGCAATGAAATTTGGGTTTTCCTTCTGCTGTCTTATTTATGTTCTGTCTTGTAATATTTCTGTGTATGTTTACCTAGATAATACTCCACCAAAGCTAGTGCATTCCCTTTGTGAGTGACCCTAGCGGAGGTGGGGTGTTACAACCTTCTTATAAGCTTTCATCTGGTAACTTGATGCTTAAGGATCGTTTCGGAGGTTGGGATTTAAGAGGAATGCATTTTGACTTAGATCTGCATCCGAACGATAGACGAGATGCTGTTGAAGGTCTAAGTACTACAAAAAACTGCATGATTACCCAACTTAACACCGCCAGGAGTCAACTTGAAACACGGTTGAATCTGACCATGAGCAATGTTGATAGGCGATTAGAATATTGGGCCAAGTTAGGTTATGAGTTCCACAGGTTAAATGCCCGACATCTTGACCATACTGACGTCTTGGAGAATGACAAACCTGGATTAGTTTACTTGATCAGGTTTAAGGAATCTGAAATTGCCTCTTTAAAGAGTGGGAGTGTTAAAGTGAACAACTTAGAGGCTAGAAATGAGGAACTCAAAAGGAAGCTCGAGGTTGTAAGGGGAGAGCTTCGAGAAGCTCAATCTGTCCAAGAACTTGATGAATGTCAGTTGGCTTTAGTGAGGCAGGCTTCGGCCTCTTATTAACAAGAAAAAGCAATTCTTGAGGGTAGGATTAATTCTCAAAATGAGACTCCTAGGATTCTAAAAGAAAGCAAGATTAAGATGTGCAAAGAACTTGATGAAGCCAAGATTAAGTCTGACAATAATCTGTTCCAGTTTTATGTTTACAATGGCATGAGTCGCGGAATTTTAAGCTATCTGAAAAAGGAATTTCCATGAACTTTGGCTCTCGTTTGGGAACCAGTGCTTTCATACTCTGGTGGTTTCGACGACGAATACCTGCAGGAGAAACTCTTGGAAGAAGAAGATCGTAAAGATTTGGTTGGAGGCAGGAAGATATTGGCAGATGAGCGAGCTCGATCCTCCAGGGAGAAAACCCCAGATGTTACCTCCACTCGTAACCCATCCGGTCTTATTGATATTGAAGTTTCAAGCTGTCAAACTCCCCTGCAAATAATCTTGTCCAAGATGCTACTGGAGTTCGATGCATCATTCAAGAGGATGTTCTTAAAAAACGCGTTAGTCATGATGTTATTCCTTTAAATGATCACGGGATCGACTTTACATATCCAGTAACCCCAGGTAAAATTGATATCTATCTATCTGCACTGGATTTGGATTATCTTACCTCTTCACCTGGGTTTGCTGAGTTTTGTGCTTGTTATTCGTTTGCACCAGGTCCGCCCTCGCCACCTCTTTTGTCTACTAGTGGTACCGCTGTTCAAACTTCCACTGTTGATTCTGTTTTAGAGTCAATTGACATTAGCCTGCGCACCATACCTTTACCAGGCGACCCAACACTGCTTAACATGTCCAATCTGGAAGACGAGGATGGAACTTGGAACACTAATGTTGTGTCTGCTCTGACACGCAGAAGGAAGTCCATTGCAAATAGCCCAGGAATTATTAACTTGTCCTCTCCAGATAGTCCTTGCATAGACAAAAGAACAAAAGTTAGATGTTAAACAGTTGGTTCATCTTCCCCTTTCTCTACTAGGAAGTAGCATTTGTGACCCTTATGTTTCAATTTCAATTCACTCTCTTATTATCGTGTACTTAGACCAATTGTATATGCGAGTGGCGGTCCTAACCTAATATTTTGCGTTCGTACATTTACGTTGTGACATTTGGTATTATAATGGTTTTGCCATTCGTTTTTATGAAAGACAATATCTTACGGGGATTCAATTTTGTTAGTCGAACAATTCTATCGGGTATTCGACCTTTGTTGTAATGTTGCAGCAAACTTGTGAACCAACCAATTTTTCATGAATTTTCACGGTTATATCCACGACTTTATTTTTGGTCGGTTAGCTCGTAATTATTAGGTTGGTACTCAATCGTATTTCCCGCTAACCTGGTAGTACAAGCTCTTTGGGGATTAGATTTTTAAGTACGCAACGTTATTAAGTTTTTTTTGGGTATGCCCCTATGGAAGGTCTTGGATTTCAATTTTCGATCCAAGTTGGGTCTTGTTTGTTCTTCTTTCTCTAGAAATGAAAAGACCTTGTTGGATACCCCCTTTCAGCCAGGATTTCTGGTACCTCCTTTCGGCTAGGATTTCTGTTACCCCCTTTTGGCTAGGATTTCTGTTTGTTTTGGTCCTTCCAGCACTAGGACTGGTGCTTCGAGCCTAGGTTTTTTTTTTAAATCTTTATGGTTCATCCCGGGAGGTGGACATTAGTTCCTCTTATCGAGTTCTTGTTCGATTCGAAGAATTCATGTCCTACACCTAACAAGGTGCCTCTTTTGGGATCGGCAAAAAGAAATTTTAAATTCAAGGGACAAATTTGATACTATCTTTGTATTTTTCACAAAGCTTGATGCCAACCCCTTCAATGGATGCTTGCTAACAATTTGGCGTGTTTCATAGTGAAAAGTGCTAACTTGTTGTTTGTTTACCATGCTTTTCACTGTTTGCCCTAAAGCAGCTTATCCTCTTGAAGCGATATGCTTATTTAGCATGATGTTTCCGGTCTTCAAGTTTCTTTGCTTGGAATGTGCCCTGGGAAGCTTTCTGTTATGGTTTAGTTGGAGATGAGCGATTACTTCAACTATGCCTATAATTAAGAAATTGGCCTTTAGTATGGTCTTACAATCATGTCATCTAGGCAAGCACATAACTTTTGATATATTCAACTTTTGTTTAATACAACATAAGTGAATCATCTGCTAAAAATATCGCGAGCAAAAGAGTAGAGTAAAACGACTACTGGTTCTTAAGTAGTAAGGCAAAGTAAAGTAATGGAGGTCACTTTCTCAGAACTGCCATAACTAGGACGCTGACTACTGATCCTTATGTAAATATTGGCCTTGGATTGGCTTGAGCGATCTACTCATTACTTATTCCATGTGGAGAGTTGGAGCAGTGTTCTTGGATTTGTACGTATTGTTGTAAATGATTCTTCCTGACTAGCTCCTCAATCAATGATTTTAAATGCCTGCAGTTATCTGTGTCATGCCCTGGCTAGTTATGAAACTGACAAAACCATCCTGACCTAAAAGCAACATCCTTAACCTGCGTTTGTTTCGGGATTGGATATTTCTCCATTTCCCTAGTTGCCATGAAAATGTTCCCTATAGTGTCATTGAGGGGAGTGAGCTCAGAGTTCTTAAAGAAATGTAGCTTCTTCTTAGCCTGGTTAACTTTTCTGTCATTGCTCCTCTTCCGTCCATCAAAACTACCTTGCGCACTACCTTTCCATTTTAGCTGTTCACACACCAAGTTCTCTTCAATGCTCATATATTTTTCATCTTTATTGAGTAACTGTTCGAGTGTACTTGGCTTCTTTTTCTTAATCCATCGTCCTAACTTGGTCTTTTTACATACGGCCCCTTTTAAAGCCATTAGAACTAGTCGGGGCTCATAATTTTCAACTTCAGACACTACCACATTAAAGCGGGTGAGAAAATCTTTGTCGGACTCTCCTGGTCTTTGTTGTATTCCACATAGCTCCATGACATCCCGGATACTAGCTGCTTGGAATCTGAATTGCTTACTGAATAATTTGGCTAAAGTAGCAAAGTTGTCCACAGACTTCGGTGGTAGCTTTGTGAACCAGAGGTAGGCCACCCCCTCTAGATAAGTCAGAAAGTATATGCATTTGATCTCATCGGTGGCACGCGCCACATCCATATGTTGATCATATTTGCACAGGAATACATTGGGGTCGCTTGTTCCTTCATAGGATTGCAGTGTTGGAGGCTTAAGTTCCTGCGGATATGTAGCCATTTTGATTCCTTCGGTGAGTGGAGTCTTAATAGGAAAAAATCCCTACTTATTTTGATTTTCCACTTGTTTCAAGCTCTCTTTCACAATTTCACATGCCATTCCTAAAATATATTCCTGCTCTTTGTTCCGACCCATGGAACGAGTGCCTTCTTCCTCGCCAACTTCTTGCCCAAGCGTGTAATTACAATATGGATACGTGGAATATGGGGTTTCCTTCGAGAGGAATGCTCCTTTCATAGGATCATCCGACTGTTGAGAGGCTGTGCCATCAGAATAATTGCACATAGGTGCTTTAGCCTTTATGTGGTCCAGATTAGCATGATATGTAACTTCCTGAATAGAATTTCCCTGTTTTGCACTCGAAGCAGAGGATTATGTATCCTAGACTTGACTTGTTCGAGTAGGTAAGAAACAAGTGGCCCTTAGCGTGGCTTTTGCAGTAGCGGCTTGAATAGCGAGCATCGACTCAGGTTTCTTCATCATTGCGCTATTTGCAACGGTAATCTGACTAGTCAGTCCCGCTATCGCTTCTTCCAATTCCCTTTTGGTTATAGCAACCTCGACTCTTGACGATTCTCCTATCTCGAAATGAGTGGTGTGCGATGTGACAATATTAGTATTGTGGGCGGGGTCATTGACTTCGCGAATGGTTTCCTTTGGTATACCCATGATTTCAAGCAAAGTTTTCTGAGAAGATCTCGTTGAATTTCCATAGGGAAGGATGCAAATACGCCCCCATGGTGGGCGCTAAATGTTTTCACTGAAAATGGTTCAAACACCAAAGTGTACAAGGATTGTACTTCACCAATATGGATAGAAAATAAATGGAGCCGCACTCAACAACAATTGAAAGTAAGAATGCAAAGGAGACAAAATGGAGACGAGTTTTAGAGTGGTTCGGCCTTGTGTTTGGCCTACATCCACTATGAATGAAGTTTTCATTATCATGATGACGATTACATGACACATCAACTCTTGTACATCTTCTTATTCTCTTAAAATATTCTCACTTCTACATACAAATATCGCTCAGATTCACGAGATTCAATGGAGGAATGGCAGGATCTATGATGAAGAAGGACATATAGGCGACGGAGGAGGAGGATGACTTCAATCTTCTACACTTATAGGATTTTAACGGATGCCATGGCCAAATGGATGAAAGATCTTCGGGTGATAATGATGATCATGGTTAAAATGTTTATGGAATGACTAAGGATGGAATTTAGCATCACTTCGTGGTGGCAGGAGGTTCCCCCCATTTCAGTGGCATTCATGGCCTATTTATAGGCCAACCTCCCCCGAAGAAATGAACTGGAGTTCCTCTTTGTAGGCTACAGATCGCCTTGCTTTTTAAATACGAACATGCTCCTGCTTAGCTGTAGCCAACCGGCGACAGCTATTTCCAGCTGTCCTGCGCGAGCGACTTCATAAGAGCGAGTGGTTGTGCAAGATCGAATGACGTATCTTCATGTTTAAGCCTTCCGTAACTTCACTTGCGTATACCGCTTGATTGGAGCATTTATATCTGATGGTAGACGGGTGACCAAGTAAAACTTATAAAGCTGATATCCGTGCGATTCCCCTGATTGTAATACTAGCGGTAGATCAGGGAACGAATGATAAGTGATCCATGCGCGGTTCCATGGACGGATGAACGGATTATGTGATTGGAATCAGTTACCTTCTTTACCTTGTGCGATCGATTTCATTGATGCAAGAATAAACGACTTTCTAATATGGGCGATCTTTCAAGACGTGTGGGCCTTACAGTCCTTAGGCATTACCGTTTTTGGTGCGCGACCTCTTTGTATAATCATGCCGCACGTTATGATCAACCCCTGCCCCCTTGCTCGAGCCATGGTCCATGTTGGACCCTGCTGTACACGAACGACCTTGGGTGAGGCATGCGTGCATGGACCTTGAGAATGCTCGTTCTATGGTTTTATTATGGACATAATTTTTTAATGAATACATGATCCTTAAGGGACAAACACTTTATAAATCACAGGCTAAAAATCACGCATTTAAATTTCCCATAATCACAAAATAAATTCAATCAACTTGAAACTTTGAAATTCTACAAGGCCTTTTCCTTATGGATACAATGAAATTTGTTTCGTTAAAGTCGGAGTTTATTTGGCCAACAGTTTATTTCTTTAAAGTTACCCTATTTAAATTTGACAAAATAAAATAAATGATTAAATAAAAACAAGGGCGTTTGACGCTGCCACGATCACATGGTTAACCTGATTGCTACCGAAATTGAAACGTAACAATAATTTACTAATGCAGATCCAATAAAACTCGTTTGATCGAAATCCGACTCCGTTTGGAAAATGACGATATTTAATATTTTAAATTGGTTGTCGTTTACAATTAAATTCCATATGCTCATATATTAACTCTGTTTGGCCTTAAAATTTGCAGCATGCTATGTTTTGACATTCCGGATCCAAAAAAATTCATTTCAGCGCAAACAAAGGTCATTTAAAAATTAGCTATTTCTAAGGCTTTTAAAATTTCGATAAAATATTAATTAAATTCCAAAATAATCAAACAAAATATTAATAAATTAATATTATAAATATCCAAATAAAATAGCATATATCTTCCTATATAAACAGATATGGATTATACAACTCGATATCAACATTTCGAGTTAACGATATCTAAATTATATTGAAATCCTTATGAAATAAATTTAATAAACCTTATCGTTTATTAACGAATTCCATAGCAACTATTTTAAAAATTGAATTGGACATATCGAAAAGTCTATAACATGAAATCTGGATTTTTCTCTTTCACTAGAAATTATAATCAACAAGATTACGTTCCTTGTTTCATGGAATTCCGAATTAAAACGGATTCTATATATTCAATTGAAGTTCAGAACTCAATATTACGAACCGCCATGCCAATTCGAGCTCGTTTTAAATTATATATAAATTTAACATTCAAACTTCATTTCAATAAACAAATTAAATATTAAAACACATTAATATTCCAAATATATTATTTAAAATAATAAAATAAATTAAATATTATACTACTTAAAATACGGGACATTATATTCTTCCCTCCTTAATAGAATTTCATCCCCAGAATTACTAAGGTAGAAAAAATGTTACAAACCGCTATCTTTTAAAAATCTAATTTATTTTAAATCGAAAACAATTCATTGTTGTTATATAAATATTTCAAAAAATTTCTAACACCTTAAATTTTCGAAAAAAATCCGGCATAGTCTCCCTTGTACAGAGGGACTTCTGCTATATCGCAGGATATTATATATACATTAACCCACACAGTCGGAAAACAAAAACCAAATTTTATATTTTCGCATAGCTGTACCATTTACGAGAACTATTGAGCGTACGCGCTCAACGTATATGTGATTTACTCAACCAAAATCTATTCCTCAAAGCCATCTGACATTTGTACTTAAATCAAATCAACATAGAAGTAACAGATATATGAAATTCGTAAATAATATTTCATAAATCAACAAATATCACTGCACCAATTCGAAAATCAAACATGAACATCAATTCATTTGCAAATACAGGGTTTTTAACATTAATTTCAGTTCATATGCAGTTTTATTCTAGTTTAATTATACTAGAATTTATTGTTTAGTTTATATTTCATTCAGCTCCATTAAATTCTTGATTATTTCTATCCAAATATTCTATCGTTGTAATGACCCGCGTTTGTGTCAATCAATTTTAAAACATTTTATATAGTTTTAAATAATGAATTAATAATATAAAAGAGTTTTTATATTGAATTATCATTTATAATCGATATACAATTTATTTTGAATACATATAATCATTTTAATACGAAAAATAATTGAAATTGAAGTCCAAAACTGAATCAAAACAATTCAGATAATAACTATAAATTCTATGTTGATTATAATCAATAATAATATTAAATTATTATCAAGGAATTTATTTGTTTTGAATTTAATTTATATCAATTTAAAAAATTATATCTTCTTCATATGATTAGATTAGACTTCGTAGCTTATTCCAGGGCGTCCAGAATAGTGGTTAAACCCTAGAAACGTCCATTGTTGTGTTCCGATTGGAGTTCATGGTGGTATAGCGTGTTCAGCGGTATATAACGGTAGCTGAAATAAAATCGAATAAACACCGTACATATTAAGACCTACCTCAGATAAATCCTACCTGGTAAAGCACCTACCACAAATTCCTTAAGGACTAAGTTTCCTTCTTCTATAAAATCGCTCCCACCTCCTCTGTAATTTCTTCTTTGGATATCGCGACCACTTACCTTTGATTTTCTTTGCTCATTCTAAACACCTACGAAACAATTCATTATTAGCCTCGTTCTTTTTAAAATCGAAATCCAAATCGATTCGAAACAAAAATAAAAGAAATCAAAAGGGGGCCAAAGCTTGTTATTTCTATTTACACCATCTTCGTATACAGGATCATCGAACTCCTGTATTTCCTCTTCTCAAAAATCGATTTCGTCTTTTAGAAAAAAAGGATCAGGAACTGCGATTTGAAATCGCGAGTCAAGATCGCCCATGGGAAGCGTCGCCTTCCTCTTGTAGCTCGATGTCGGAATTCGTGATTTGGGTGACTGTAGAAAGTCGCGATGGACTAAGGAAGCAAGCTACTTTGTTGAGGCCAAGGGTTTTCGATGTTAAAATGGCGGAGAGATTGAGGGGTGCGAAAATAATTAGGGGTTTGTCTGGGAATCAAATATTGGTAGTATCCTATAGCACATGGTGTTGGAGTTGGGAGTCACAATGGAAAATTTAGAGGGAGGCGTAGTTGCCATCGTGATTCTGGGAGTAGGCGCGCATCTAGGGTTCGGTGTTGGTAGACTTTTGTGATGAAGATGTTCGTTTTACTGAGCAACAGATCGGGGATGATGGATGAAACTAGAGAGTATGGTTTACTGTTAGCGTACTGGTTGATCTAAGTAACTGTTTCGAGAGTGGAAGATAGAGTGCGGTCAATGTTTTTTCATTGGGATAGTTGAAGCTCATGACTGAAATGTCAACTCCTGGTTGAAGGAGTTAGGTCAGGACGTTGAACATTGGTGGAGTTGAGGCACTACGGTTAAGGTTGAGGGAGCACGGGGTCTGTATTTTAGGGAAGCTGGAGTAAACATGGGTGTTAGAGTTAGAAATTAGCTGCTGCGATTTAAGGTAATTAAAGTTAGTTGATTTTAATTAAACTATTTCAATGATTTTATAAATTTTATCCAAGCTTATCTATAATAAAATCATATATTATTCCCACTATGTCGGATTATGTCAAAATGAAGGTCGTTGAATTCACATGAGCATAAGCTACAACGGGAAAGTCATTTTGGGATTTTTGGAATCAAGCGGCTTTGGATTTTTAATTTAAATCGAATACTATTCGATTTAAGTTAAAATTTCATCGGATCTGCAAATAAAAACCCTGGTGAGTAAATCTCACTCACCTTTTATTTAGAATTATTTTTATCAGTTTAAAATAATTGTTTGTTGCTTGTTTGGTTGCATTTAAATATTTTGGCGCATCTTAAATATATTAGTTATTTAGGCTTGGTGTGCTACTATTTATATATTGGTGATTGGTTGGATTCCCGCAGTATCATTAGCGGATGCCCGTAGTATCATTAGCGGATGATTACCCTATACGCCCCCACGCTATGATAGTGGATGGCCTTCTATACCGCGATATCCTGCCTCGAAGCAGGATGAGTATTATTTATGTTGACTAACGTCTGTGGATGCAGGAGAACAGGTTGGAGGAATCCGACTGGATTCCTCAAAAATATATTATTTGTTTGTTTATTTGTTTGCATATATACTATCATATATGATGTGTTAGAAAACCTTAAATAAATAATTGGTTGTTTGGTGTTTAAATATCACTGGGCCTTAAGTGTAAATTTATAAAAAAATACCATGAAAGGGGTATTTGAGATTTAAAAAGGAAATTCTATTTTTCTAAAATAGAATTTGAATTTTTAAATAGATTTAAAATATTAACTTGTTTTAATAGAATAAAATAAGTAGTTCATTTATAAACGAAGTTTATAAATAAAGTGAAAAGAATTTTCGTTGGATAATTCAGAAATAAAAATACAAGTGTGAAATTGAAAAGGGAAATCTATTTTCCAAAAGTAGAAATATCGATTTCAAAAGAAATTGAAATCGAGACTTGTTTAAGACTGAATAAAGAAAATTCAAATAAAAATTGAATATTAAAATCAAATGGAATTCAAATATAAAATTTGAATATAGAAAATATAAAGGAAATTCAAATATATAATTTGAATATCGAAAGTGAAATGGAATTTGAATAAAGAAATTTTAAAATATAGAATTTGAATATAGAATCCAAATAGAGTTGAAATGGGATTTTGAATATAGAATTCAAATAGAGTTGAAATGGAAATTAAATATAGGAAATTTAAATAGAATTTAAATGGAATTTGAATATAGAAGATCGAAGTATAAATAAATTTATTTCCGAGTTAGGGAAAATCGACAATTTTAGAAAATCGAAAATATTATGTTGAATTGGTAAAACTGATTTGATATATATTTAAAATATATCATAATGGAGTTGGATTTATTATAAACGAGGTTTAAACGTATATATATATTAATATAATTAAAACGAACCTGCCGCAGCGCTGCAGTTCATAAATTGGCGATTCGAACTTCAATTGAGTATACAGAACTCAATTGAAGTCGGAATTCTTTGAAACAAGAAACGTCAGGACCGATTTGATAATAGTTTTCTAATGGAGAAGAAAATTCTAGATTTCGTCGAATAGATTTTGAGTTATGTCAAAATCAAATTTTTAGAAAAACAACGCCAGAACCACTATAAAACCATAACGGTTTTTTTAAATAAATAAAAGGATTTTAAAGAAATAAAATCCGAATTTGCCATTCAAAAAATCCACACTAGAGATATAAAATAAATATGAACTCCAGTGAAGTAAGTGAAATGATTTTTGAAACAAAAATCAAATTTTTAGTTATTAAATAGATTTAACTAATTTTGAAGAATGAATAGTTAATCGAGTTTTGAATCGAAATTGGCGTTGGATAAGTAAATTGATTTTATGGATTCATATTCGAAATCGAATTTGAAACTCAAGATAGAAATGAAATTCTACTTGTTTATAAGCGAATTAAAATATATTTGAACATGATATGTTCAAAATAAAGGGATTTGGCAAAATAGCTAATTAAAGAATAAATTAGCAAATTGAGTAGGAATGACCGAATTGAGTTGGATAAATTGGAAAACAAGTACATATTGGTTGAGCAGGTATGGGATGAAGTGTATAAAGATTTTAATTCGTGTGCCCAACAAAAAGGTATCGTTTAAATTCCATATGAGGTTTTATGCGCCATATCGGCAAGCCGCTTGGCTTTTTCTTTTTCTTTTTGATTGGAGAGGCCTGTGTGGCGGTTTGGGGATTTTCCCGATGCTCTCGGTACAAAGGAGGTTATGGCGAATTTTTCCGGAAATTTAAGGAGTTAGAATATTTTTAAGAAAATTTGATAGTTAGAAATCAATATATATTGAATTCAATAAGGAAACGAATTTAAAATATAGAATATTATAAACAAAAAGGAAATCGATAATCTAGTAATAGAAAGAGAAACATATATACATTTGAAAAAAAAAGAATAATGTGTTTGTATGGTGTTGATTTTTCGGGAATAATGGTTTTGTCTGTTTAGAAGTTTAGGATGTTTTCAGTCAAGGTCTGAGAGTTAGTTATACCCCAACTTGATTGATTTCATTTTTAATTGAAAAATAGCAAGATCCAGTCTCGAAGAGAAGTGTTTGAGTAAGAGTTAGTTGAATAAAATATTTTGGGTTGTTGCAACGATGTTTTACACAACATTCATTTTAACCCAAGTGGTGGAATTTTGGAAATATAAAAGTAAATATTTCCTAAGTATAATTAAAGTAGTCGAGAAAGAGATAAGTGATTGAAATTGTTTTCAATTGCAAATAGAGATATTTTCTAAATATAGAAAATAAAAGAAGTTGATATTTGGAAATGTTTTCCAAATGGCGTCAGAGGCCAAGATGATTATTGAAATTATTTGGTTAACAAATATTAATAACAAATGGAGAAGTGATTTAATTAATGAAATATTAATTAAGAGGCCCAGTGATTGATTGATGTTATGGATGAATGTTTGTTTGTTTTTCTTCGACAGTTAAATAGCTGACTATCGAAGTATTTTCCAATATCGTTGTCAGTATGGAGAGACCGGTTGGATTATTATCTGTGAACCACTCCGTATTGGCAGTAATGTTGTAAATCAGATTATATGAAGATAATCGAAGATGGAGTGAAGTGCAAGGGATTTTTCTATTAATAGAAATTGTGCCTTCGGTTTCGTTCAATCCCAAAACGAACGTAAATAGACGAATGTCTGATAGAGTATTTCCAATGATCAAATATGTTGGTCTGTATAAATATATATGGTGGCAACGGATTTATTCCCTTAGCATAATATCCAGAATATATTTGTGCAAATCAATTAGTGATTAACTGATCTGACAATGTGGCATTCAAAGCGATTGTGTTATCAAGGAATGATAAGTAATCGTAGCCTCAGGCCTCAACAACCGGGAAATGACAAAAATCAGGCAAGCAGCATGGCTATGTGGGTCGCTCCCATTAGGGTGCATAATCACCTATCTAGAGATATTCATTTCATTCTTTAATCTATTCGATGTTGTCCCATTTGGGAAACGGTTGTTGATCCCAACCGTTGGTGATATACATTCGATACACTAGAGCGAAATGAGTGGTCAGTCATGTGTGGGCTGGGTTGCAAGATGTTCTTGTTGAACCTCAGCGTAACTCCTCTAGAGTACACTGATCGGAAGGTGGTTCCATACCTTGTCATGTTTGAAATCCAATCTCCAATAAGCGCCCTGCGGTTTTTGATTTTATATTATATATGGAGCGTGAGATGCATGCGTTCCACTATATTGTTATTTATTTGATTTAGACACTATTATAATATCACTAGATTTTCGTATCAAAGTGTTTTGGGTTATAGTAAGGTAAAAACCGTCCATGTTTATGTGTGGGCTGGTCTTACTATTATTCTTTCTTTTGGAAGGATTTTTAAAGTTAATCAAATGATTGGAGTTTACTCACACCAGTCCCATGACTGACCCAGAGTTTATTTTGTTTTTGTTTTCCCTAAACTCTTGGGTGCCCAAATTTGTATGGGCAATCAAGTAGTCGGGATTTTTCAAATTCACTTGGAAGAGCTGGAAGCAGGAGGCTTCACTAGCTAGCTATAGATTATCATATATTCCGCTATGTACCATGTTTGTATCTAGAAACAGGTGTTTATAACTGTTTCAGGAATAACTGTTGTGCTCTGATAATGGCATGTATGTACAGTTACTGATTTGTATTTCAAAGTTTATGTTACCTAATAAATTTTATTCATTCCGCTGTGAGTTGTGATCTTCGTTTTCTTCTATTCCAATATTTCTTTCTTTCTATTTCTCATCCTCGAACTTCTTAATTTCTAATAATGATTTGTATTTCTGTGCAATTTGGGTTGGACATGTGGTGTTATTAGTCAACTCAGATAGTACAGATTTGCAGGTTGTTACAATCGTCCAATAACAAACAATTCATAATCAACAACCAATACACAACCAAATCAATTATATTAATATTGAATTTACATTCAATACTAACATTTGCTTTGGCTTAACATATTTGAACATCAATGATTAATATTCCATTGATTTCTATTTTATTATTATTCACTCAAATTCCAAATTCCAAATTTATTTAATTTAATTCCAATATCATTTCTTAATTTAATTTCATTTAATCAAGTTAAATATTATTTCATAATCCTCATTTTTGATTTTATTTCAAAAATCATTCATTTTGATTTATTGTGTTTTTAACTTATCTTTAAGTTAAATCCTAATTCATTCAATTTTCATATCGGAATCCTCATTCACAAGTTTTATATGTGGAAGCTTCTTTTGGTTATATTAAGCATTCAAATTCTTATACTCCAATTTGAATTCCATTCAAATCAAACAACACGCACTATCTCAGTAATTTGATAAATTATTTATTTTCTATTCAAAAATGTATTTCGGGAAAAATTATTTCATTTATCCTTTTTACAAAACAATATTGTATATATTGCCAGTTCAATGCTTCTCAACACTTGAACCAATCAAAAACACAATACAAAACATTTCTATGTGAAATTTACAAATACGCTTTCATATATTTACAAATACGCTTTCATATATATACACTCAAACTCAATCTAGGGTATTTCTATGTCAAGAAAACCCAATCAGATGGCGACCCTTGTAATGGCGTCCTCCTCCTCAGATCTTGCCTCGTTTTCTTCGTCCTTCCCTTCGTCTTCCGTCCCTTCTCTTCCTCCTCGTCTTCCTCCTGATCCACCTGATCCTCCACCTCTGCCTCCTTCAAACCTTGGTCATCCTATCTCATCATCTTTTCTTGTTGTTTCTGGAATTTTAAAGGATCTTGTGAATTCTATTTCGGTTGATAATCCTCCTCCTTGTTCTTCTCGTATTGATCCTATTGTTCCTAATGTGGCCAATAATTTGGATAGAATTTCTCTTCGTAAATCTGGATCTGGCATTTCGTCAAACACCTCTCCTCCCAAATCTGGATTTCTGGATGTGCCTTATGTTTCTGATCCTCCCAAGAATCTTGCCTCTTCTCATAAATCAGATTATCCTTCTTTATTCAATTCCTTTCCTAGGAATGCTGGATCTTATGTTCCTTTTGAATTTGAGAAAATCAAAGGGCAAAAGAAAGCTCCTCCTGAATTTGTCAAAGCTGAAGGTATGAAATACTGGAATCAATATTTGGTGGGGTTCTTTCTAGATGGTTCTCTTTCATATTTGTCTGTTGTAAACTTTTTGAAATTTTTTTGGAAGTTGCATGGAGAGGTTAACAATAAATCCGATGGCATAAATTTCTATTTGAAGTTTTCAAATGAAATTGATCGGGAAAGTGTTTTAAAAGTTGATCCTATCTTCATTAGAGGTCGTATGTTCATAGTTACTACATGGAACCCTTCAATTGGTAGTGCTCAATCTCAAATAAAAAAGGTTCCTATCTGGATTCATCTACAACGTATTTTTCTTTTGCTCTGGACATTGATGGGAATCAACTGGTTAGCTTGTCAAATTGGTAAGTTAATCTATTTTGATGTTAATACAGAGAGAATGCATAGAATCAAGTATGCCAAAGTTCTTGTTGAAATTGATGTGGAATCTGACCTACCACACTTCATTGATCTGGGTGAGCTTGGTGATAATTGCCCTCCAGTGATTGTATTTTATGATTGGAAACCCAACATTTGTACATTTTGTAAAGTGTTTGGGCATTCAACTAGTCAATGTGATATTCGTAATAAAGGTATTAATTCTGAAGGCTATCAATTTGATGAAGTAAAGGTTTCTAATCAAGTGAATACTCCTCAGGTTGATAGGAAAGTAAACTTCAATGTGCCAGTTCAAGGTGATCGACATGGTTGGAATAAGGTGGTAAATAAAAAGATGCAAATATGGCAGAGGAAAGAGGGGGAAGTTTGGTACAAATGTAGAAAAAGACGTAAACAAAGCTATGGAGGATGTTGTGGAAATAATTGGTAATGGTAATATTCATTTGCATGATGATATTAATAATGAAGAACAAATGGACATCAATTCTTTCGCAGCTAGCAAAGACAATCAGAATGTTATGTTGGTTGATGAAATTGGTGTTTGTATGGTAACCAAGAAAGTTAATTCTCCATCAAAAAACATGGCAAATAAAGGCAAGGAGAAATTCAATGACATTTTGCATGAGTCCATTCAAAATGAATTTCATGTGCAAAATCCATTCTCAATTTTACCATATACTTCCACCATGTCATCCTCTTCCTCAAGTTTACCTCTTAAAAGTGGTCATTTCTCCGCATCTTTTAATTCCATGTCTTGTCCTACTTTATCTTCTTCATCTTGTAAAATTTTATCTTCAAGTTTCCAACTTACATCCAGTACTCTTCATAATGCTGCATGAAGTTTTGATCTGAATAACCTTGCTACTAATCCTTCATCACCTTACTCTCACTTAGCTCCTCCTGAAGGGATTGTCCTACCTCCTCCTCCTAATATCATTCATGAGTGTCCAACTAATGTTTCAAATGTGAAATCTTCATCTAGTTCCACTAAGGCAAAGGTTTGTGATTTTGTTGAAGCAGCTTTAAATTCTGCATCAAAGTCATCAACTAAATCTAAGAAAGGCAGGAAGAAGAAAGTAAAATCATCTGAAGTGGAAGACAATGATGAAGTAATTTCTTTCAGTCAGGAAGATGTGCTTCCATTAAGTATTCAATTTCCAAAAAGAAGCACTAGAAGTAACTCTGGACTTTCCTCTATTTCCTCTTATACTAAGCCATGATTCACAACATATCTTTTTGGAATATAAGAGAGATGAATCTACCCTCAAAGCAAAGTGAAATCAAATTTTACCTGAAAAATCACAGCATTCAACTTTTATGTTTATCAGAAACCAAACTTGATATAACTTCAACTGCCTCGGCTATGTCCTTTATCTCTCCCAACTGGATCTATGATCATAATCTTGATGTAGCTCCTTTTGGTAGGCTGCTCACACTTTGGAATCCATCTGTTTTCAATCTCATAAAACTATCCTCATCTGATCAATTCATCCACTTCAAATGTGTTTTCTTACCTACAAATTTCATATTTTATCTAACTTCTGTTTATGCTCATAATGCCTTGTCATTAAGGAACGGTTTCCTTAATAATATTAGACACATTCATACTGTTCCTAATCCTTGGATTTTGGGTGGTGATTCTAACTGTGTGTTCTCCTCTTCTCATAAGCTTGGTGGGTGTTCTCTCTCTGTTAATGATATTGCCCCCACTTAATCAAGCTATCATTTCCTCAAATCTCTATCCTTTAAATAGCTTTGGTTCTTTTTACACTTAGAGCAATAAAAGCCATTCTGGTCCTCCTACTTTGTGCAAGCTTGATCATATTTTTGTTAATTCTGCTTGGCCAAATTCTTTTTTCAATATACTCCCTTCTACCCTCTCGGATCATTGTCCTTTACTTTTATATTGGGGGAGGTCAGATGCCATTACAAAAGGGAAGTCTACTTTTTAATTTTTTAATTTTTGTTGTTCACATAAGGATTTTCCTAAACTTTTATCATAGGTATGGAATCATTACTATAGTGGGAATCCAGTGGACAAGCATCTGTTCAAATTAAAGTTACTGAAATTTCATCTCAAGGCTTGGTCAACTCATAATTTTGGAGATACCATGAAGCAATCAGCATTGGTAAGGTCTGAGCTAATAAAAGCACAAGTGGATATCGAGTCACATCCTCCTGATCAGCAGCTTCTATTAATGGAAAGAGACTTGCAAAGTAAGATTAAGACTTTACTTGATATTGAATTTCAATCTGCAAGACAGTGTTCTAGATCTAAAAAGGAATTGCTAGCTGATAGGAATACTAAAATTTTTCATGAATCTTTAAAGGTTAATAAAATCAGAGAGTCTATATATATGATAAAGGATGCTGATGGTAATATCCTTGACTCACAAGCTAATATTGATAAGGCATTTATGGATTATTTCTATTCTATCCTGTCACCTGTTTCTCTTCCACCTAGTTCTGTTGAACCTCTCTTTTATATTGAGTTGCCCTTTTTAACTGATCGGCAATCCTTAGACCTTATTAGTGCTATTACCTGTGATGAAATCAAGTCAGCTGTGTTTTCCATGGATTCAACTAGTTTTGGTGGTCCAGATGGTTTTAATGCATTTTTTCTACAAAGATGTTGGAATGTGGTTGGCAATGATATTATCGAAGCTGTTCAGTTCTTCTTCATTAACAATGCTTTACCCCCTACTTTTACTGCCACCTTTATTGCTTTGGTTCCAAAAGTTCTCAATCCTTCCTCTGTTTCTGACATCAGACCTATATCATGTTGTAGTGTCTTTTATAAAATCATTGCAAAAGTGTTGTTTAACAGATTTCAGAAGGTCCTTCCATTTATTATTTCAAATAACCAATTAGCTTTTGTCCCTGGAAGATCAATTAGTGATAATATCCTTGTCATTCAAGAATTGCTACATGGTTATGATAGGAAAAGCATTTCACCTTGTTGTATATTAAAATTGGACATTAAGAAAGCTTTTGACAGTGTTTTATGGTCATCTATCATTGCTATTATGTCCAGGATGAGCTTTCCTAAGCCTTTTTTAGCATGGATTTTCACTTGTATTTCCTCTCCGGTGTTTTCTGTTTCCAAGAATGGGATGCTTCATGGTTATTTTGAAGGAAAACGAGGGGTAAGGCAAGGTGATCTAATCTCCTCTAAATTGTTTATAATTGTCATGGAGCTTCTTAATTCATTGATTGTTAATCAAGTTGAATTGGGTAATCTTGATATTCATCCTCGTTGTAAAAAACCTCTCACTACCCATTTTCTTTTTGTTGATGAGCTTATCATATTCACCAAGCCAAAAATTCAGAATATTCAATGTATTCTTTCTATTCTTAAAGTTTTTTATGATATTACTGGTCTTTAAATTAACTAGTCAAAGTCTCATATTAAATTTGGTGGGTTATCTCAATTTAAAATGGATGAGTTGATAGATATCTCTAGATTGAAGGTCCTGCATGACAACTCCTCATATTTAGGTTTGCCTCTCTTTACTGGTAGAATAACCAAAGATCAATGTATGCCTTTATATGAGAAGATTATTGATAAAATGAGACAGTGGCCTTCCTGCAAGTTATCTCAAGCTGGTAGATTAACTGTAATTCAGTCAATTATTACTTCAATGACTACATATTATACACGACACTACATTCTTCCTGTAAAGCTTATAAACATGGTGATTAGTGCAATCAACAAATTTTTGTGGCATAGAGATCCTTTTTCCAAGAAGATCATTCCTATTGCATTCTATAAATTAACTGAAGACATGAAACATGGAGGAGTTGGTATTTTAAATTTGTCGCAATGAAATAAAGCTGCAATATCAGTTTATATTGACAAATTATTTTCAAATGATACTAGCCTATGGACTATGTTTGTTAAGTGCAATCTTATAGGTAAGAAGGACTTTTGGAATATGCCTATTCCTGATAACTGTAGCTGGAGTTGGAGGCAGATTCTTAAGCTTAGAAGATTTTTCCTTCCTTTTATTAGATATAATGCTTCAGTAAATCCTAATTTATCTTTCTGGAATTCACCCTGGCAACTAATGGATTGATTTTAAGTGATATTGTTGAATACAACTTGAGAAGGAATAGTGGTATCTCTGAAATTGCCAAGGTGGGGGGTTATATTCAGTTTGATGAAGTGATTTTACCTCATAGTAGTTCATCTATGTTACAAAGACTATGGTCTGAGATTATTTCATCATTTAAGCCCAGTGATGATGTTATAACTTAAACGGGCAAAAAGCATTCTATTAGTCTGGTATATGATTTAATAAATTGAGAGAAATGTATTTTTCCATGGCATAAGAGGGTATGGAATCTTATGAGTAATGCAAAGCATAATTTCCTTTTATGGAAGGTAATGCCCAATGCCATTAGTACTAAAGATAAGCTGTTTAAAACAGGAATCATTCCTGATGATATTTGCTGTTTTTGTAATGTTGAATCTGAGTGTAACACGTGTAACGACCTGGACTTTTCTGCTATTTTGATTCGAATATTTAAATTTATTTTAAATATTTTATTTAGAATTTAATATCGAGTTTGTTTATTTAACGACGGTTGAACGTTTATTTTTATATTTGTTATAAAACGAACTCAAAACAGCTCGGTAGTTCGTAAAATTTAATTTCAACTTCAACTGATCATACCGAATCCATTTTAAATCGGATTTCCTCGAAACAAGAAACGCTGGAGTCTGTTAAACTGTATCTTTCTAACAGAAGTGAAAAATCGAGATTTCGGATTATATATTGCAAGATATGGCTAAATCAAATATACAGAAAAGCAGCGCCATGGCCATAACAGTTATTTAAATATATTTAAATATTGGTTTCGAATTTAGATAAGTTCTTTTGAGGCGTAGTCATAATTTAATTTTTAGAATTTTACTGTAATTTTTAATTAATTAAGTAAGCAAATTTTTATTCGCAGTATTTTGCACCCTATATCAACATTTTGGGGTATCACAATATAAGTCAACCTACCGATATTATTATATTTTTGGGATTGTGGCGCACTACTGAGCGCGACGGTATATTCATTTCTGTCAATAGCAAGTCGTATGAGGACGAAATCTTATATGACGGGATACACTCACTTTAAAACTAAAAATCGTTGTTTACCGTCTACGGATACCTTTGGTCATTTCATATAAAATCAAATCTGAAGCAAGCAAGTGTGACAGCCTGTCCCTATATACATATAATGCACAGGCTAAATAGTAGATATGCAGACCTATGTAAATCCATTTTGCTTCACGCCTAAGATAAAAACGTACCAAAAACCGTCTGTGACTATAAAACTAGCCATGTGCCTACCTTGTCAAGTGGACATACTGAAGCTTTGTCAACATAAATTGGGACGCAGCATTGTCGGCAACGTATTTTCAAATCATGGAGCCCAAGTATATACACCTACATGTCCATCCCTTTCACGCAGGTTTCAGATTTTGTCCCCCTCCCCAATACTTCACACCGAAGTAACAACCGAAGTGACTCAACGCTGCAAACCTGTCTACGGCTAATGAAAGGATTGATCAACACAGTTAGGGACTTAGCATGAAACTTGCTGCTACCTAAGTCTATTATATATAGACCTACAATCCATGCCTTGAGTCCCAAACTACTGAAACCGTGGCAACCAAGCTTCCCCTCACTATATATATCCCTTGCATTGTTTATTTCTTCAATAGCAAACCTTAAACCAACTCCTCCTATTAAAAAAAAAAAAAAAAAAACACGAAAGAAGAAACGACGTGGAGAAGTGGGAAGAAGACCTGAATTGATGAGAGGGGGTTTGCATGGGTTGCTGCTATATTGGGACGTTGAAACAAAAGGGAAAGGATGAAAGTTTGTTTGCATGGTAAAGGAACTGTGTAGTGTGGGAAGTGGAAAGGAATGATGTTTTGGGTTCATGGACTTACGTGACAGAAGGTGGGAAGGGCGACAGTGGTGCATGGGATGGAACGTGTACATTTTAGTGGGAAGGTGGGGGTGCTGTGTTGGCAGTATGGTCCACGTTGGGGGGAAGAATGAGGCGCAAGTACATGGTAATGAGGGAAGGGGTAGTGGGTTCAAGAAGTAGAAGTAGGGAGGGATGCATGAATGGCTGTGAGTAGGAGTGGGAAGGACATGTACTGTCTACTAGGTGATGGGAGGTGCGGATTCAATGTAAGAGGGGAAGAGCTGTGGCACAAAACGTATACAAGGAGGCTTCAAGATTTTCTTTGGAAAAAAAAAAAAAAGCACTGTTACACGTCGTGGGTTTTTAAAATCCAAGAGTTTGGCCGATCTTTGACCGGGTAAGGCTCACTAGTTTTATAGAAATTTAAAGTTTAAATTTAAATAAATTATTTACAATCTTATAAATATGATAATTCGATCATACGTTACCAGGATTACGTGCGATCAGTCAGGTTGGAACCGTATGGACTGACGATACGAGATGGGGCTGATGTGATCAGGATTGGAAGCACCGTTCATTTTTAATTAAATTAAACAACTGTTTAATTTAATTAAAACAAACGTTTAACGACGGAATTAAACCCAGGTGAGTTTATTCTCACACATTTCTGAAATACTTGGATGTGTTAAATTCATATAATTTAATTGGTTGATTGGTTGCCTTGGATGCCTATGGTTGCTTTAACGATTGACGTTAATTATATTATCGTTGCTAAAATATCTCTATGTACTGATATGAAAGATTTTAATGGTCTGTGTTGCAGGGAAGAACAGGTAGGAGGAACCAAACCGGTTCCTCAAATATTTATTATGCTGTTATTTCATATTTTATGAACTGTTCAAACCCGTTGACTTTAAACCCTATTGATCATTGAATGTGGTTGGGTTTTGAATCAATAAATAGCATGGTCAATAAGTAAATAGCAGATGGCCCAAATATGCACTGTTTTATAAAGAACGAGTCACCGTCAGGTGAATCGCTAGAAATAAAGTATATAATTTATTGTATAACCGGATATTTTTTTTTTAAATATATATATTATTTTAAATGAAGTTCTAAAAGGGGAATATATTAGTCACATATATACATTGGTTCGTTTTAACCACAAATTGTCGTTTTGGTTTAACCAAAATCTACCGTGCGCGAAGCACGGGCTTATCAAATGACTGTTAAACAATTTTATTTAGCAAGTTCAAGTGGCCAGATTTGATGTAACAAATAGAATGGGGTTTATATTGATATTGACTTATTGAAAATCAAAGTGAATAGCATTATTTAAATTAATTATTAATTAATTTAAATGACAAGATCGATAACGATTGACTAACTAGTTAGTCATGTTTAAAGAGAAACAAGTAAACGGCTTTGCTGAAATTGTTTGTTAAATAAGTTCATTAATTTAAAGAAAGTAATTGATGGTTGGGTAACCTAGTTTTATTTTTAAAGGTTGAAATTTAATTATGTGTCATTTATTAAAAATCAAAGTGATGTTTTGGAATGTTAAATATAGTAAGGAATGTTGTGAAGTTTAAAGACGTGTTGATAGTTAATAAAGCGATTTAGTATCTATAATGTGAAACCGAAGTTTTATTTCAATTCTTATTGAATTATACTAAATCGGATTATATGAAATCCAAGTTGGACGAAGTTATAAAACCCTACCTGAATTAGAGTAGTGAATCGAGATAAGTTAAAAGGATGCGATATAGAATTGCCATTTTTAAAAGAAGAGATGATATTCCATCAAGATGGAATTATAACGGGATTGTCGTATTGGAAATGAGTGTCAGTTTTTGTATTACAACTGATATTCATCTTACGATAAGAACGTTGTTGATCAAGGTCTGAGAGGTAATTAAAATACCCCAACTTGAATAACTTCAGGATTATCAAAAGATGATATCAGTCGAAATGTTGAAGAGGTGAGAATAAAATATTGTGGGAAAATAATAGTGTAACGCCATTGAAGATTTGGGAATATAAGATGCCAAAATAAAAGGATTATAAAGGGGTTAGAGAATATGAAATGTTATTTCCTAATAAAGAAAATAAAAAGGGAAATTGGTAAAAGTATAACGGCATTTTCAAAGTTAATGAGATTTAACTGGGTTTATTCTAAAAGAATAAGTGGTGGTTTTGGTATTCAAATAATGAAGCCAAGGAAGATGTCGTAATAATTATTTTACGAATGATAAGTGATTCGATAAGATAATAAGAAATGTTGTGGCCAAGTGATGCTGTGTATAAACCAATGGGTTTGTTTGTTTTTATGGTTGTTTATTTTGATAGTTAAATAACCGACTATCAAAATCTGACCCAACGTTATTGGTATGGAAAGACCGGGATCGAATTTATATTCGAAAACCATTCTGACCAATAAATACGAATGCGTCGAAGATGCTGATCAAGATGGAGAAATTGAAGACCGTAAGTCTCCATGAGCGGAAGAACTATTGTTAAATATCTTTGGCTGATCCCCAGAGTTAACGATGATTCTGTCGTGATTGGAATCTACGGATTGCAAGGACTTCTCGCTGCTGATCCATGGGGTGATTCCTATATTGGATGTGGTAGGAGGGTGCCTTCGGTTTATCCTGTTCCTGGATGACATGTATGGACGATGTGAATGGTGCCAGATGTTTCAAAAGTCGATTGTAGCCTCAAGCCTCATCAACCGGGGAATGACAAAAATCGGGCAGGCAGCATGGCTATGTGGGTCGCACCCATTAGGGTGTATTGTCACCATCTAGAGAATATTCATATTCGTTACTTCTTTTCGTTTCTGTATCTCCCGGGGATTTCGGTGGTCGCGACAAAAAGCCGAAAGGGTGACAATACATTCGATACACTCAAGGGAAATGAGTGGTCGGTCATGTGTGGGCCGGGTTGCAAGACGTTCTTGTTGAACCCAGTGTATTCGTCTCTAGAGATACACTAGCGGCAGGTGGTCCCATACCTTGTCATAGTTGGAAATCCAATCTCCAATAAGCGCCCGCGGTTTTAATTGTATACTATATATGTGGAGCGTGAGATGCAAGCGCTCTGCTAGATTCTATTTACTTGTATTTAGACACTATGATAATATCAGAAGAAGATATTGATTTCAAAACGATTTGGGTTATAGTAAGGTAAAAACCGTCCGTGTTTATGTGTGGACTGGTCTTACTATTATCTTTTTATTTCAAAAGGATTTCAAAGTTAAACAAGTTGGTTGCTGTATGAATTTATCACTGAAAAGTATTTCAGACTGATCCGGGTGAATTTTGTTTTAAATCAAATGTGCTCGGGTCAGACCAAGCATATTTACAGGTCAGGTTTCCGCTGGAAGCAACAGAGATGGAGTTGAAGTCGAGACGTATTCCATATATATACTGGTACTAGTTTATTTCCGCTGTGTGTTGTATTGATCTGAATGTGTACTCTGATGTTGTGATATACAATTTTTGTATAAAGTATTTCTGATTATTATATTTTGTCCATTCCGCTGTGAGACTCTGATCTTCTTATTCTTCTATTCTAACATTTCTTTCTTTCTTCTCTCACCCTTTAACTTCTTTCTATTAGCTTTCTGGGTTTTCCGGTACTTGAGTTTGGACACGGGACGGGTTAGTGTCTGGATTCGAGTGACGAAAATCCCGGTCGCTACAGTTGGTATCAGAGCAATGGTTTAGGAATAACCTTGGCTCTGTGGTGTAACTCGATAGAGATTGGGCTAGTAATACCCTAGATCGAGTTGAGTGTATATATATACGAGAGTGCGTATTTGTAATTTGAATATAAATTATTTTTATATTGTTTCGACCCAAATATTTCATAAGAAGGTAAAATTTATTATTTCCTCAAATTATTATTTAATCCAAGCTTGTATGAAGTTAGAATCATTTCAAATATGAAATGAGAATTAATTTCAATTGTATGAATGAATCTTATAAATTGAAATTGAAACAAGTCAACTGAAATCTGGCTTGTGTTGGGGAAAATGACAGTGAATAAATCCCAAATGAAATATTTGAAAATAAGTTGAATTGCGTGATTGGAGTTGATTGTATAGACTTGGTTTGAACAAACCTGAATGAGATGGAATTGATTCAGGTAATTGAATCAGAATGAGATATAAGGAATGGGTTGGTATATCTAAATGGATTGCTAAAAATGGTTACGACTATGAATTAAAAGGTTTGTAGAATGTGTTAGGGATGAGTAATATGGATTTAAATTGGATTTAGAACCAATGAATGAGTTGGGCTTGTTAAAATGAGACCCGGGTGTAATAAATTTGAATGGTTTAATATAACCAGAAGTATTCGTGAATATGGAATTAAATATAGGATTAAATAAGTCAGAATTTAACTTAAATTAAGTTAAATATGGGATAATTTGATTTGATTGTATATTGTTTGATTTATTGAATGTTAGTTGGTTAAATCAATTTTGACAACGCTTTAAGAAGAAATATAACGAATTTGAAGAAAGGGAATAAATCCCAGTATAATGAATTGGAAATAATTTGGTTGGTTGGTATTTGGGTGTTGGGTTGGTTGAATAAAAATTCATTAACCAGATCAATGAAGAAGCTGAATGGAATAATCTGGGATTGTTATTTGCATTATAAATTGAGTTAAGTGCAGATTTTAGAAGGCGATGGAATTGATTTGGTTACAGATTTGAAGTACAAGTTGGAAACGAAGAGCAGTTACTTGGTTTGCTTTGAAATTGGAATCGAATTGCCCGACAAAAAGGTAAACCTTAATATTATTGGTTGGGCGTTTGAATTTATACCTGAGATGGGTAGCCACTTGGCTTTGTTCTTCTTTGGATCAATATGAGAGGCCGAGAGTGCCATTTGTAGTTGTTCGGATCGAACAATACCGAAGAGGTGCTGGCAAATTTTTCGTAAATTTTTGAAATTTAGAAAATATTTTGATAATACTTTAAAAGAATTATTTTGGAAATAATCAAGTTCGGAGCATTCTTTTTACCTAGCAATTTCGAGGACGAAATTTATTTAAGGGGGGAAGAATGTAACGACCTGGACTTTTCTGCTATTTTGATTCGAATATTTAAATTTATTTTAAATATTTTATTTAGAATTTAATATCGAGTTTGTTTATTTAACGACGGTTGAACGTTTATTTTTATATTTGTTATAAAACGAACTCAAAACAGCTCGGTAGTTCGTAAAATTTAATTTCAACTTCAACTGATCATACCGAATCCATTTTAAATCGGATTTCCTCGAAACAAGAAACGCTGGAGTCTGTTAAACTGTATCTTTCTAACAGAAGTGAAAAATCGAGATTTCGGATTATATATTGCAAGATATGGCTAAATCAAATATACAGAAAAGCAGCGCCATGGCCATAACAGTTATTTAAATATATTTAAATATTGGTTTCGAATTTAGATAAGTTCTTTTGAGGCGTAGTCATAATTTAATTTTTAGAATTTTACTGTAATTTTTAATTAATTAAGTAAGCAAATTTTTATTCGCAGTATTTTGCACCCTATATCAACATTTTGGGGTATCACAATATAAGTCAACCTACCGATATTATTATATTTTTGGGATTGTGGCGCACTACTGAGCGCGACGGTATATTCATTTCTGTCAATAGCAAGTCGTATGAGGACGAAATCTTATATGACGGGATACACTCACTTTAAAACTAAAAATCGTTGTTTACCGTCTACGGATACCTTTGGTCATTTCATATAAAATCAAATCTGAAGCAAGCAAGTGTGACAGCCTGTCCCTATATACATATAATGCACAGGCTAAATAGTAGATATGCAGACCTATGTAAATCCATTTTGCTTCACGCCTAAGATAAAAACGTACCAAAAACCGTCTGTGACTATAAAACTAGCCATGTGCCTACCTTGTCAAGTGGACATACTGAAGCTTTGTCAACATAAATTGGGACGCAGCATTGTCGGCAACGTATTTTCAAATCATGGAGCCCAAGTATATACACCTACATGTCCATCCCTTTCACGCAGGTTTCAGATTTTGTCCCCCTCCCCAATACTTCACACCGAAGTAACAACCGAAGTGACTCAACGCTGCAAACCTGTCTACGGCTAATGAAAGGATTGATCAACACAGTTAGGGACTTAGCATGAAACTTGCTGCTACCTAAGTCTATTATATATAGACCTACAATCCATGCCTTGAGTCCCAAACTACTGAAACCGTGGCAACCAAGCTTCCCCTCACTATATATATCCCTTGCATTGTTTATTTCTTCAATAGCAAACCTTAAACCAACTCCTCCTATTAAAAAAAAAAAAAAAAAAAAACACGAAAGAAGAAAGGACGTGGAGAAGTGGGAAGAAGACCTGAATTGATGAGAGGGGGTTTGCATGGGTTGCTGCTATATTGGGACGTTGAAACAAAAGGGAAAGGATGAAAGTTTGTTTGCATGGTAAAGGAACTGTGTAGTGTGGGAAGTGGAAAGGAATGATGTTTTGGGTTCATGGACTTACGTGACAGAAGGTGGGAAGGGCGACAGTGGTGCATGGGATGGAACGTGTACATTTTAGTGGGAAGGTGGGGGTGCTGTGTTGGCAGTATGGTCCACGTTGGGGGGAAGAATGAGGCGCAAGTACATGGTAATGAGGGAAGGGGTAGTGGGTTCAAGAAGTAGAAGTAGGGAGGGATGCATGAATGGCTGTGAGTAGGAGTGGGAAGGACATGTACTGTCTACTAGGTGATGGGAGGTGCGCATTCAATGTAAGAGGGGAAGAGCTGTGGCACAAAACGTATACAAGGAGGCTTCAAGATTTTCTTTGGAAAAAAAAAAAAGCACTGTTACACGTCGTGGGTTTTTAAAATCCAAGAGTTTGGCCGATCTTTGACCGGGTAAGGCTCACTAGTTTTATAGAAATTTAAAGTTTAAATTTAAATAAATTATTTACAATCTTATAAATATGATAATTCGATCATACGTTACCAGGATTACGTGCGATCAGTCAGGTTGGAACCGTATGGACTGACGATACGAGATGGGGCTGATGTGATCAGGATTGGAAGCACCGTTCATTTTTAATTAAATTAAACAACTGTTTAATTTAATTAAAACAAACGTTTAACGACGGAATTAAACCCAGGTGAGTTTATTCTCACACATTTCTGAAATACTTGGATGTGTTAAATTCATATAATTTAATTGGTTGATTGGTTGCCTTGGATGCCTATGGTTGCTTTAACGATTGACGTTAATTATATTATCGTTGCTAAAATATCTCTATGTACTGATATGAAAGATTTTAATGGTCTGTGTTGCAGGGAAGAACAGGTAGGAGGAACCAAACCGGTTCCTCAAATATTTATTATGCTGTTATTTCATATTTTATGAACTGTTCAAACCCGTTGACTTTAAACCCTATTGATCATTGAATGTGGTTGGGTTTTGAATCAATAAATAGCATGGTCAATAAGTAAATAGCAGATGGCCCAAATATGCACTGTTTTATAAAGAACGAGTCACCGTCAGGTGAATCGCTAGAAATAAAGTATATAATTTATTGTATAACCGGATATTTTTTTTTTAAATATATATATTATTTTAAATGAAGTTCTAAAAGGGGAATATATTAGTCACATATATACATTGGTTCGTTTTAACCACAAATTGTCGTTTTGGTTTAACCAAAATCTACCGTGCGCGAAGCACGGGCTTATCAAATGACTGTTAAACAATTTTATTTAGCAAGTTCAAGTGGCCAGATTTGATGTAACAAATAGAATGGGGTTTATATTGATATTGACTTATTGAAAATCAAAGTGAATAGCATTATTTAAATTAATTATTAATTAATTTAAATGACAAGATCGATAATGATTGACTAACTAGTTAGTCATGTTTAAAGAGAAACAAGTAAACGACTTTGCTGAAATTGTTTGTTAAATAAGTTCATTAATTTAAAGAAAGTAATTGATGGTTGGGTAACCTAGTTTTATTTTTAAAGGTTGAAATTTAATTATGTGTCATTTATTAAAAATCAAAGTGATGTTTTGGAATGTTAAATATAGTAAGGAATGTTGTGAAGTTTAAAGACGTGTTGATAGTTAATAAAGCGATTTAGTATCTATAATGTGAAACCGAAGTTTTATTTCAATTCTTATCGAATTATACTAAATCGGATTATATGAAATCCAAGTTGGACGAAGTTATAAAACCCTACCTGAATTAGAGTAGTGAATCGAGATAAGTTAAAAGGATGCGATATAGAATTGCCATTTTTAAAAGAAGAGATGATATTCCATCAAGATGGAATTATAACGGGATTGTCGTATTGGAAATGAGTGTCAGTTTTTGTATTACAACTGATATTCATCTTACGATAAGAACGTTGTTGATCAAGGTCTGAGAGGTAATTAAAATACCCCAACTTGAATAACTTCAGGATTATCAAAAGATGATATCAGTCGAAATGTTGAAGAGGTGAGAATAAAATATTGTGGGAAAATAACAGTGTAACGCCATTGAAGATTTGGGAATATAAGATGCCAAAATAAAAGGATTATAAAGGGGTTAGAGAATATGAAATGTTATTTCCTAATAAAGAAAATAAAAAGGGAAATTGGTAAAAGTATAACGGCATTTTCAAAGTTAATGAGATTTAACTGGGTTTATTCTAAAAGAATAAGTGGTGGTTTTGGTATTCAAATAATGAAGCCAAGGAAGATGTCGTAATAATTATTTTACGAATGATAAGTGATTCGATAAGATAATAAGAAATGTTGTGGCCAAGTGATGCTGTGTATAAACCAATGGGTTTGTTTGTTTTTATGGTTGTTTATTTTGATAGTTAAATAACCGACTATCAAAATCTGACCCAACGTTATTGGTATGGAAAGACCGGGATCGAATTTATATTCGAAAACCATTCTGACCAATAAATACGAATGCGTCGAAGATGCTGATCAAGATGGAGAAATTGAAGACCGTAAGTCTCCATGAGCGGAAGAACTATTGTTAAATATCTTTGGCTGATCCCCAGAGTTAACGATGATTCTGTCGTGATTGGAATCTACGGATTGCAAGGACTTCTCGCTGCTGATCCATAGGGTGATTCCTATATTGGATGTGGTAGGAGGGTGCCTTCGGTTTATCCTGTTCCTGGATGACATGTATGGACGATGTGAATGGTGCCAGATGTTTCAAAAGTCGATTGTAGCCTCAAGCCTCATCAACCGGGGAATGACAAAAATCGGGCAGGCAGCATGGCTATGTGGGTCGCACCCATTAGGGTGTATTGTCACCATCTAGAGAATATTCATATTCGTTACTTCTTTTCGTTTCTGTATCTCCCGGGGATTTCGGTGGTCGCGACAAAAAGCCGAAAGGGTGACAATACATTCGATACACTCAAGGGAAATGAGTGGTCGGTCATGTGTGGGCCGGGTTGTAAGACGTTCTTGTTGAACCCAGTGTATTCGTCTCTAGAGATACACTAGCGGCAGGTGGTCCCATACCTTGTCATAGTTGGAAATCCAATCTCCAATAAGCGCCCGCGGTTTTAATTGTATACTATATATGTGGAGCGTGAGATGCAAGCGCTCTGCTAGATTCTATTTACTTGTATTTAGACACTATGATAATATCAGAAGAAGATATTGATTTCAAAACGATTTGGGTTATAGTAAGGTAAAAACCGTCCGTGTTTATGTGTGGACTGGTCTTACTATTATCTTTTTATTTCAAAAGGATTTCAAAGTTAAACAAGTTGGTTGCTGTATGAATTTATCACTGAAAAGTATTTCAGACTGATCCGGGTGAATTTTGTTTTAAATCAAATGTGCTCGGGTCAGACCAAGCATATTTACAGGTCAGGTTTCCGCTGGAAGCAACAGAGATGGAGTTGAAGTCGAGACGTATTCCATATATATACTGGTACTAGTTTATTTCCGCTGTGTGTTGTATTGATCTGAATGTGTACTCTGATGTTGTGATATACAATTTTTGTATAAAGTATTTCTGATTATTATATTTTGTCCATTCCGCTGTGAGACTCTGATCTTCTTATTCTTCTATTCTAACATTTCTTTCTTTCTTCTCTCACCCTTTAACTTCTTTCTATTAGCTTTCTGGGTTTTCCGGTACTTGAGTTTGGACACGGGACGGGTTAGTGTCTGGATTCGAGTGACGAAAATCCCGGTCGCTACAACACGCATCTCTTCTTTGAATGTAATGTCACTTCTAGTCTGTGGAAGAGAGTATTAGCTATTTCTAATCTTCATAATCCAGTTCAGTGTAGTAGAGATGAATGGTTTAACCTGTTTAAGGCTACAAGATGGAAGACAAGTGAAGGATTGCTGTTATTGAAGATATTGAAAATCTTTATCTATGAGATTTGGTGTGAGAGGAATAGGAGGATTTTCAGTTCAACATCTTTAAGTGATGATGGTATCTGTGCTTTGATAAATGGAGCTATTTGCAGGAAGTTGAATATTGAATAGTTCTCTTAAGAATGTGAGCTTTAAAGCTTCCATGATCTTTGCTAATGGCTGGTGTGTGCACTTCGATGGCTACAGATTCTTGTAGGGACTGTTCTCATATTATACAGATTGAGTTTTTTTTGTTTACTTGTTCATATCTTATTGTTTTTTTCTCAAGTCTGTTTTTCCTTGTATAGATGTGTAATATTGTGTATGTTACTTTTGCTTGAACGACTTCTGTAATTTGTTAAGTGTTAATAAATTTTTTTACTGCCTTTCATTAAACCCCATCTCTATCGAGTTATACCACAGAGCCAAGGTTATTACTAAACCAATAGCTTTGATACCACTGTAATGAACCAAAAAAATTCGACGCTCGAATTTTCAACACAAATACGTCCCGTGTCCAAACTCAAGTATCAAAAATCTAGAGCGTTAAAAGGAAGAAGTTAGAGGGTGAGATAAGAAAAAAATATTAGAATAGAAGAAGAAGAAGAACGAACACAACACAGAGTCTGAGTCTCTCATCGCAACAAAACAGGATATAATATAGAAATAAATCTTTATAGAGAGCTTTAAATAAAAACTTACAATCATCAGAGTACATCAACACATCTGGACAGTTATATTAATCTGTCCTCATATACAACACACATCAGAATAAATACTAGGTATCATACGTTTGAACACCTCCTACTCGTCTCTAGACTTCGCAGCATCTGATAACCTAAACATGTTAAAACTCGGTCGAACCCACGCCGGATCAGTCTGGTGAACTAGAGTGAGTAAAATACACTAAGTTTAAATGTATTAGCCAACTTGATTTTAAAGTCAAGATCTTTTCAGAATAAAAGGATAATCATAAGACCAAATCCACACATAAATATGGATGGTTTATACCCTATGATAACCCAAAACGTTTTTGAAATCAATATCTTTTCTGATATTATAATAGTGTCTAAATACAAATGAACATCAATCAAGTTGAACGCTCGCGTTTCACGCTCCACATATATGGTATACAATCAAAACCGCAGACGCCTATTAGAGAATGGATTTCCATGGCAAGGTACGGCTAACCACCATTCCGACAATGTACCTCCATAGATGAATACATTGAGGCTCAACAAGAACATCTTGCGACCCAGGCAAAACATGACCGACCCCTCACTTCGCTTGAGTGTATCGAATATATCATCACCATGGTTAGGCGCCAGCCAACCGAATCGATAACATGCATACAAACTAAAAGGGACGACCGAAGGCATTTGTTTTCTCCAGATCAGGTGATTATATACCCTAATGGGTGCGACCCACATAGCCATGCGACCTACCCGATTTTATGTCAATTCCCGATTGATGCAGCTTGTGGTTAACATTAGCTTCTGAACATCATATCATCATTCACTTTGAATGTCACATCGTCAGACCAACCAAATATCACTTGTTAACATCCACAAAAATACTCTAGTCGTTAAGCTAAGAGATGTGTCCTCTCCGCCACCAACTATGGTACGTTTGAAGAAATCAACGTATATGACCCCGTTAGAAATAATCTGTCAGACATCCGTCCATACAAGTCGTCCAGGAACAAGATGACCTGAAGGCACCCTCCAACCACATCCTAGGTATCACCCTATAGATTAGTAGCGAGTAGTCGTTGCAATCCGTCGATTTCAACCACGATAGGATCACTATTAGAATATCTCTGGGCGCGACTCCAGAGAATTCGACAAGTAGTCCTTTATCACATGAAGATCCACGGTCTTCCTTACTCCATCTTCAATTAGCATCTTCACATATGTGTTGGTTCAGAATGGTTTTCAAATATAACTTCGATCCCGGTCTTTCTGTACCTACAGTCGTATAGGTCAGACTTGTTAGTCGATTATTTAAATATCAATAAACAATCATAAGTATAAAATGAGCTCACTGATTTAGTACTTGGCATTACTTGGCCTCCTTAATTAAAACCAATTAACGATGGTTAATGTTTATCCCTAATTGGTACATCAAATCTTCATAAGATATGCATAACAATCATTGCAGAGCTTAGTCATGCATGAGTAATCCAAGATGCTCGAATCGCTCTGAATATATCGACAAGGAGGAACACACAACATCAAAACTAATAAGTCCCACACCAATCATACAGCTTGATTCGACTACACCAAAAGGTAATACAGCCCATGCAAGCTTAGGAGATTTGTACTCGAAGTAAAGATCGCCTGCTCTAATATCTGAGGGTTGTTTGCACATAACCAAGAGCGCAAAAAACGAGCACAACTCAGAGGACCGACCGTTTATGACCAAAGAAAGTAGTCGCTCCTATCAGGAAACATAAGAATACTAAAGAAGGTCGAACATGCACCCCATGCACCGCTCATGGATTGCGACCTCAGACTCTCGTCCATCAATCATTAATGTTACAATCATACGCTATCTACTATCCTAACAGATATCAACTCCAGAACACTCGCACATATGGAAACCCTACAAGCTTCGATCGGTCGTCCATCCACCATCAAATACAGATACACCCACTAGACAATTACAAAAGGCTTAGCATGATCCGATAGGCCGTTCCTACACTGACCAGAAAGCTTTGACAATACATGCCTATGCAATCATTGCTCATTCATCCGCTCAATATGCTAAGACCTATGCAATCTCGTTATTATACAACCACTCGCTCCTATGAAGTCACTCACACAGGACAGCTGGAAACAACTGTCACCAGTTGGCTACGACTAAGCAAGGACATTGTTTATCCCTAAAAAACCACATATATATTGGTCTATTAAGTGTGCGTTAGCATTATGGATCGAGCATCATTAGTCTCAGTCATACAAAGAGCTATCAAATACACTCAAACAGTCTGTGAAAAGTCATGACCGACCACACATGACATAATAACATGAAGACTCGCACATCCTGGAAGGTTTGCTCTGCTCATCCCCATTTCAGAGAGTTCGGTCGCAAGTCCCACTCCCGAATAGTCAGCCGAGGATCCAAGATATTAGGAAATGCACACAGGCTCAATGTCTGCCGACAAATTATAGCCTTAGTCACTCGCTCAATTTGCCATTACTATTTCAACTAGGTGCTTCCCTCCGATTATAGAGAGTGGCCGCTCATTCATCTACAATCAAACACAACCACTCCAACCAGCCCGCTCGCATGCCTGGAATCACTCGTCTAAACTCTTCGGATCAAAAGCAGTTGCTCACCCTCAGAAAGTCGTTTGCTCCTGCAAAGTCACTTATGCTGGACAGCCAGAAACGATTACTGACAACTGGCTACAACAAGGCAGTGGCATTTTAGTAATTAATGGGATAACTGACTCGTATGAATTCCAGGTCAAACTTTCATGAGGACTCAACTATAAATAGGCCATGGACGCCACTGGAATGGGAGACCTCCGGCCACTACGAAGTGCTGCTAAATTCCGTCCTTATCCATTCCTTAAACATTTCAACCATGACCATCATTATCACCCAAAGATCTTTCATCCATTTGGCCATGCCGTCCGTTAAAATCCTATAAGTGCAAAAGATCGGAGACATCCTCCTTCTTCGTCGCCTATTCATCCTCCCTCATCATAGATTCTTCCATTCCTCGATTGAATCTCATGAATCTAAGCGAGATTTATATGTAAAAGTGAGAATATATTGAGAGAATAAGAGGATGTATAAAGAACAAGAGTTGATATGTCTTGTAATCATCATCATGATAATGAAAACTCCATTCACAATGGATGTAGGCATAATACAAGGCTGAACCACTCTAAAACCTCGTCTTCATTATGTTTTCTTCACATTTTTACTTTCAGTTATTGTTGAGTGTCGCTCCATTTATTTTCTAACCATATTGGTGAAGTATAATCATTGTACCCTTGGTGTTTGAACCATTTTCGTGAAAAAAGTTAATTTAAAACTCTTAAATCTTTCAATATTACGAATATAGCTTGTTACTTCTTATTTAACATAAAATTATTTCAAAACTGTTTTTATTTAATACCGAGGAAAATATTCCATAGTCATATACAATCTTCTATCTTATTATCGTTTCCAAAACATCTGCTACATCATTTCTCATTACCTATAATTGAGAAAATCAATTCAAAATTCGTACAACAATGTTATGAAATCTCTCTTGTTTTATTATTTGAAACAATAACCGATCCTTATTCTTTAGAATAAATCCATTCCAAAGCTCCCTTTTTCATTTTCTTTTACCTCGAAAATCCCGTTACAATTTCACACAATCTTCTCATTTCTGTTACCTTGGAAATTACATTATATATTCTTAAAACCATTTTATTTTTATTACTTTGGAAATCTCAATATATACTCTCAAATCCTTTTTAGTTCCGCTACTTTGTAAATCTCAATATATATTCTCAAATCTTGCGATTAACATTGTATTATTATTTAATATATGAAAATAATAAATTATTCGTAACCTTTTTCCCGTTACAACTAATATCATTATCAGATAATCCTGAAGTCATTCAGGTTGGGGTATTTAATTATCTCTCAGACCTTGATCAACAACGTTCTTATCTTAAGGTAGACTTAGTTGTAACTTAAAAACCGATATCCATTCTAATAATAAACACATCTCTTTTAACTATTGTAACAACCTGGAAATTGCGAACCAATTTAAAAAATTTATTTTATAAATTTTAGTGGATTTTGAATATTTAAAATGAGTTATTTTAAATAATGTAACAACCCGGAAAATCAGAACCAATTTAAATTTTTTAATTTGGCTATTTTAATGAATTTGGAATATTTAAAATGATTTATTTTAAACAATAATGACTAAAAGTTTATTTAAATTGAAGTTAGAACAAATAAATTTATTTTAATTATATAATGAGCCTGAAATGGCGCGATAGTTTGAAAATATACTTTGAACTTTGATTGATGTACAAGATTCAAAATAAACTGGATTTTAGTAAAACCAAAAATATTTAAATCTGTTTGAAAATATCTTTCTAACAAATCTGAAAAATTGAAATTTCGAAGTGGGAATAAAAAGTTATGGCCAGTTGAATATTCAGAGTAGTCGCTATCAAATTTAATATAAATATAGCCCGTGAAAGCAGACATTTTGCAAACGAACTCCGTTTTTGACGAAACCTCTTTGGTTGGATCTGGGATGTCAAATTATTGCTAAATTTCAAATTCCAGAATTCTTGGAATTAATATGTGAGTGTGGCAAAGGAAAACGCGTTTGGTAATTTCAATTTGAATTGGATCGACCAGAAAAAGTCCATTTTTCAAACGGCCTCCAAGTTCGATGAAATTAATTTTGTTGGGACCGTATCATCCCAACATAGCTAGATTTATTTTTCGGTAATTTTTGGAATTAGTATGTGGCCCTGGTAAATTAAAATGTACGTTCAAATTTAAAATTGAATGTTTTATATTTTAATTTGAAGAATAACTGACTATAACAGTCGAATGGGCTTACGAAACATATTCCATGTTGTCTGGAATAAGGGCATTTAGCTATGGCGACATTCGTTGGGTTTAATTTGGAGTTCGTATGGACATGGGGGTATTTTTGGAAATAAAAGAATTAAAAATAATTATATAATTCCTCGGCCAATCAAAATTCTCCTTCATTATCTCGTTCCAGAAGTCAAACCCGATGACCCTCATCGAACGGCGGTTTACTGCTTCCCCCTTCTCTCCTAATTTATGGCTGATCCCTTCAATAATATCCTTCGCCACAGTTGAAGCTTTCATAGATCTCGCCTCCCTCTTCGAATCCATATATGCAGCACCCCCTATCGCTCAACCATCGTCGAGTTTCGCACCCCTGAAGTCATCGACTTCGACCAGCCGCCACGCCGTCCACGCTGCATCGATCCGAGCGCCACCCCCAAGCACATGCGTGCAATTCCAACCTCTTCGACGTGGTGTACTTCGATTTTACCATCGTTCAACGGTTTGGAAGAAAATCACAAACCTAGTTCGGAACCCTCCCTAAAAGCTATATGACTTGGTTTAGTTTAACTGTTTATAATGCTTTAAAACGTTGCGAAGTTGATAAATCATAAAAAATTATATCTTTAACATATGTTGTCGAAATCCAGTGAAACTGGAGACATCAGACTCGTAGCGACGTCATCTGCATTTTAGAAGAGACTAGAACACATTTGGAGCTTTCTACAATTTTTGAAGGAGTGGAAACCCAAAGTGAGATTTCTAAATTCAAATTTGAATGGAATAACGATGTATAAATTATATAATCGATGTATAAGTTATATAAACGTTGTATATCTCACATACAAGCGTTGTATAAATTATATGTGCGATGTATAACTTATATATACGTTGTACAAATCATATGTGCGTTGAATGGAGTTGAAATTAAATTGAAATGGAAATATATATATATATATATATATATATATATATATATTTACACACACTCCCCTTGTCCATAGACCATGGATGATATAAATTGTTTGGGTTGTGATGTGAAATTTGGTTGATATGGTGAATGGTTGATATTGTGAATGGTTGATTTTGGTTGAAACTAAATTGGAATTGTTTATGGAAAGATTCATTATGATATGAAAAATGATTGAAATATTTAGATCATTTAGTCGGCCCCTTGTAAACGCCGCGAGGCCTAAGGTAGTGCGAGGAGCAGTACATCGGGAGGGTGCCAGTTTTAATTACCCTGCCGTTATAATGCCGAAATTTTATGAAATATTCATGTGTTAGAATAAATTCATGTGCTAAAAATATTCATGTTAGAAATAAATGGTTGGAACAATAAAAATCACATTTTTATTGTGTATATGAATCGCTAAAAATATTCATGTTAGAAATAAATGGTTGGAACAATAAAAATCAAATTTTTATTGTGTATATGAATCGCTAAAAATATTAATGTTAGAAATAAATGGTTGGAACAATAAAAATCACAATTTTATTTTGTATATGAATCGCTAAAAATATTCATGTTAGAAATAAATTATTGGAACAATAAAAGTCATATTTTTATTGTATGTATGAAACTTTAAAAATAATGAATGGTTGAAATAAATATTTGTTGATTAAAAATAATATTTTTAACATGTATATGAAGTGTTAAAAATAACCACGGGTTGAAATAAATATTTGTTGATTGAAATTAACATTTTTAACATGTATATGAAGTGTTAAAAATAACGATGTGTTGAAATAAATGTTTTTTCATTGAAAGTAATATTTTTAACATGTGTATGAAGTGTTAGAAATAGTCATGTATAGAAATAAATATTTGTTCGCTTAATATATTATTTTTAGCTTAGATGTGCATATATATACACACACGCATTGTCAAACAGGTAAAGGGATTGGTTGTTGAGTAAAGGGTAAAATTTTATGCCCGACAAATAGGTACGTGTTTACTAATTTTCTTTTTCTTTTAAAGGTTTATGAGCATAAGGCTAGCCGCTTGGCATTTTCTTTTTCTTTTAAAGGTTTATGAGCCCAAGGCTGGTCGCTTGACATTTTCTTTTGTTCTAATGGTTTATGAGCCTAAGGCTGGCCGCTTGGCATTTTCCTTTTCTTTTAAATATTTATGTGCCTAAGGCTGACCGCTTGGCATTCTCGTTTTCTTTTGGATTGATGAGGGCCCTGCGTGGCGAGTTGTGGTTTTTCAAACCCCTCCCCGTACAAAGGAGACTATGGCAAAAATTTTCGAAATTTAAAGGCATTAGTGAAATATTTGAAGTGAAAAATGATTTAGAAATCGTCAAATGAATTATATTTATATATATAAAAATATAAATTAAATAAAACAAATAAAGACATTATAGTTCGCATTTTCGAATCGTACTTTTAAACAATTATACCGAGAAATCCGACCATTGGATTTTCCCGAAAGTGGAATCGGTAGGTCCGCAGTGGAAAGATCTTTCCAACGATATAAAATTTGTTGAGATCCAATGGTTAGATTGTGTGAAATGTTTAAATTAAATCTAAGGAAAAACAATGCCAGAATGAATTATATATATATAAATTAAAATAAAATGAATCGCGTCGCTGTAGTTCATGTTTTGAAATCATAACTTGAAACGATTATATCAAGAGATCCGACTGTCGGATTTTCCCGAAATAGAAACCTTTTGGTTCACTTTGGGGAGATCTTTCCAATGGTATTAACTTCGTTAAGATCCGACGGTTACATTTTGAGAAATGTGTAAATCAAATTTGGAGAAAAACAGCGCCAGGGCCACGCTATGGCCTGAAGCGTCGTTTTATTAAAACGAGTTATTTTTAAATAAATAAAAATAGCGATAAATCGTTATAATATATATATATATAGCGATATGGAATGGAAATAAACCGACTTTACTCGATTTATCAGATATTTTGATAGATGGGTGTGTTTGACATGAAAATTACATCAATGAACTGAAATGTAGATGTCAAATAATTTAACCATAGAAAGAATTGATTTGAATTCTATATATACGTGGATTATTTGAAAATGCCGAGTTAATTCTCATCTCAAATAATTGATTGACGATAAAAAGTCGAAGATATGAAGATGGTGCAAGACCGGCGATCTTCACATCGTATGGATTACTACTGATGCCTTATATATGGGTAGCTCTCTTGAAGAAGTTATAGTGGTAGTGGTCTGGACGTACTTGTTGATCGTCCGGATGTGCGAGGGCCTCTCTTCCATATTGGATATGTGGAAAGAGGAATTAGGTGCCTCCGGTTTCGTTCAGACCCAGAACAGACGTGTAAATGAATGTGTGTCTGACGTGTATTCCGTGCTGTATTCGTTGATCTCTACTAAATATACATCTATTTAGCGGCGGAGAATTTATTCTCTTGACGCCCTTCTCTGAGACGTACGAGCTCAGAGGTTGTATATCAGTAAACATCAGTGGTATGGTGTGGATTGACAGCGTGGCATGCAAAGATGCAAATGATCAAGGCCTTTGTTGAAAAGCAAAGTCTTGTGGTTGATGATCAAAACATAGCCTCAAAGGGCATAGCTTTGTGTATAGCGTTGATTCGCGAGCCTCACACCTCGGTATGAGTTAAAAATGAGATAAGGGACCCAAGGAGGACATGACGTTTCCTTCTAGATATGGGTGGTGTCGGGGTTTTGCAAGCCCAGAGATTTATTATATTTTACCTCTGTGGATGTGGAATGCGAGGCGCCTTAGTTATATCGGTCTCTACGGAGCCGATGGATAGGTCTGATAGGACCGGGAAACATGTGTTCAGGAATACTAATCCTCAAACGTAAGGGAGGACCGGCCTTGGAGGATTCAAGAGTCTACTACGGGAGACCCTGAGGAATTTGCTAGAGTGTCTCGAAGCCGGCGAGGAGTACATCCCTTTCCCCGACTCATGATGGAATCCAATTTCCAATACAAAATTACGGATTTGATTGTAAAACTAGTATGGTGACATAGTAGTATGGGGTACTATGCCGTCTATGATTGATACATTATGATTGAAATTGCTTTTGAAACATATATGCACTAGTAATAATATCAAATGATTTTGCTTTACACATATTAAGCATCTTTTGACCATTATAAGGTAAAACTCTATCCTCTGGTTTGCGTTGCATTGTGTGATGGGACTTGAGTCTTATAATGGCTTCATTTTTATAAAAAAGCATTGTGTTGTTCAAAAGATTTACTTTATTTCATGCACTGGCAATCACTGAAGGAAACCTGTTCCGCATCAGCGGCGTGGTCCTATGATTTGCCTTATAATTATTGTTTAACCACTTAAGTAGATTTCTCATACTAGTCCCATGACTAACTCGTAGTTTGTTTCACTTGCAAACTCGGGTGCCTTTGTTTTTACACGGGGAGCCGAGTGACAGGTTACAGGTGATATATTGGCTTAGCACTTTAGCATGGAGTGCGTTTTTGGCAGATGGCGAAGACTAACTTTCTATGTATTTTGGCTATTGACATTTCTGCCAGTATTATATTATGTATCGCTGATCGTGATGTAGACTGATTATGTATTATCTGATGTTTATGTCCCGGTGATCTTGATGTAGAATGATCATTTCCTTTATGCACTAAGTTGTATCCTATGACTGTGCTACTCTGATGTTTATTACATTTTATGATTCCACTATCATATTGATGTAAATTATTCTATTTCATGGTTATGCTATTATCAGTGATCTGCTAATGTTGATTAATGTGTTATATTCCGAATGATTATCCTTAATTCCGTGATACGGGATTTCGGGTTATCTCAAATAATAATGACTAAAAATTTATTTTAATCGAAGTTAGAACGTATATATTTATTTTATTTATAAAAGGAGATAGAAATAATGCGATTGTTTGAAAATTTGAATTTGAACTTTGAATGAATGTATAGGATTCAAAATAAATTGGATTTCTAATAGAACAAGAAATATTTGAATCTGTTTAATCATATCTTTCTAACGAATGTGAAAAATCCAAATCTCATAGCGGGAATAAAAAGTTATGTCCAGATTAAAATTAGGAATAGTTAGTATGAAATTTAATACAATATATAGCCGTTAAGAATAATCATTTTGCAAACGACATCCGTTTTCGACGAAACAACTTTGGTTGGATCCGGAATGTCAAATTATTGTAAATTCCAATTTTCATAATTTTTGGAATTAATATGTGAGCGTGGTAAATCAAAATGTGTTTTGTCAATTTAATTTGAATTGGATTGACCAGAAAATGACCATTTTTAAAACGGTCTCCAAATTCGACGAAATTAATTTTGTTAGGAACGTATCATCAAAACATAGCTAGATTTATTTTTCGGTAATTTTTTGAGTTCGTATGTGGCCCCGATAAATTTAAATGTACAATCAAATTAAATAATTAAACGATTTATATTTTAATTTGAAGAAAACAAGCTGAAAACAATCGAATGGGTTGAGGAAAACCTAACCTATAATGTCCGGAATAGGGTTATTTGGCTAGGGGCAACATTCATTGGGTCTTGTTTGGAGTTTGGACCAATAAGCAACTAATTTGTGAATTAAAATTATATTAAATAATATATATATATTAATTTATTTTTATTTTTTTGAAACCCTAATTCACTTCAGAACCCGTCGCCACTCAGAAAACCAATGGCCCAAAAGCTCCAAAATTCAATTCAAAATTGTTCTCAATCCAAATAAAATTAAACTAGATTTACTAAAGCAAAATCAAAGAGCATTCCGAGCTCTTTAGGATCATACGGAAATGATCAACTTTTGTTGTGTGTTCTTCACAAATTTTGTGTTCAATTGAGTACTGTTCGAGGCCGATTATGGGCCGCCATACGAAATCGCGAAGCATGCCATTCAAGGCGTCGGAGGGGGGTGTTCAGACAGTCGACGACGTCTGGGTTAATCGGGTTCCAGCGTGCTGTAAGTGGAGCAAAAATGAATCGTAGAATAGAAGCGATGGGTTTGTTTTCGATCGTGTTACCCGGTAGTAGAAGATGCGGCCCTTGTTTTTTAATTAAAGGTTAAGTTCAATATAAATTAATTATTAATGTTAATTATGTAATTAGTGATTAAAAGTTTAAACGTTCGTATCTAATTCAAACAGCGTCAGAATTTCGCGATTTCAGAAATGTTGGACTCGCATTGACGAGAGCTACACGATGGAAAAGACCAGAACTGAAACAGAGGCTGTTGGATTTTTTGATAAAATTAAACAAAAGTTTAATTTTATTAAAATGATCGTTATATAAACAATTCCTAAAACCGATCAAAGTGAGATTTCTTAATTTAAAATAATATATATATATATATATAGATATATATATATATATATATATTTAAATTGATTGTGATATTAAATGTATATGCTATATAAAACACATATATGCGTCGTATAAAATTGAGATTGATTTATTAATTATGGTTGTGATGATTTGTTGAATTATATTTTTGTAAAATAAAAATATAATCTATAATGTTATGCTAAATAAAATTGTCATTTAGTTAGAATATGTTTTTGTCAAATAAAATTGTCATTTAGTTAGAATATTTTTTGTCAAATAAAATTGTCATTTTGTTAGAATATGTTTTTGTCAAATAAAATTGTCATTTCGTTAGAATATGTTTTTGTTTAATAAAAATATCATTTAGTTAGAATATGTTTTTGTTTAATAAAAATGTCATATTGTTAGAATACGTTTTGTTAAATAAGAAGAGTCTATGTTCAGATATATGTTTTGTTAGATAAAAATGTCAATTTGATCTTGTTAAATTAGAGAAAAATAATCATTTGTCATTTTATGTTTTGTTTATTCAAAACATTATTATTTACATGTAGTAAAAAAATAATCATTTGTCATTTTATGTTTTTTTTTATTCAAAACATTATTATTTACATGTAGTTGTAAAATAACCATTTGTCATTTTATGTTTTGTTTATTCAAAACATTATTATTTACATGTAGTTGAAAAAGAATCACTTGTCATTTTATGTTTTGTTTATTCAAAACATTATTATTTACATGTAGTAGAAAAAGAATCACTTATCATTTTATGTTTTGTTTATTCAAAACATTATTACTTACATGAAGTAGAAAATAATCATTTGTCATTTTATGTTTTGTTTATCCAAAACATTATTATTTACATGAAGATGAAAATAATCATTTGTCGTTTTATGTTTTGTTTATTCAAAACATTATTATTTACGTGTAGTAGAAAGATAATCATTTGTCGTTTTATGTTTTGTTTATTCAAAACATTATTAGTTACATGTAGTAGAAAAAGAATCATTTGTCGTTTTATGTTTTGTTTATTCAAAACATTATTAGTTACATGTAGTAGAAAAAGAATCATTTGTCGTTATATGTTTTGTCTATTGAAAAACATTATTACTTGCATGTTAGTGATATTAGAAAATTGATCATATGTTAAAAATATGATTTTTGCTAGATTAAAACATTATCATTATTATGTTAGCGATATCAGAAAATTGATCATATGTTGAAAATACGATTTTGGTTAGATTAAAACATTATCATTATTATGTTAGAGAAGTTAGAATAATAATCATATGTTGAAAACATGTTTTGTGAAATAAAAATGTCATTTATTTAGAATATTGTTTTGTGAGATAAAAATGTCATTTTTTAGAATAATGTTTTGTGAAATAAAATGTCGTCTTGTTAGAATACATTTTGTTAAATAAAAGGATTACAAGTTAAAATATATGTTTCATTAGACAAAATGTCCCCTTTATCATGTTACACAAGAATAAAAATAATTACTTGTTAAAATATATGTTTTATTGAAATTAAATTATAAATATTTATTTATAATTTAAACTGTTAAAATTTGTTAGATAGAAAATAATTCAAACTGAATTATAATTGGTTAAATTTATTAAGCAATGATGTCTTTAAATAAACTGTTGTTGTTTGGAAACCCCACACGGGTACTGGGATGATATTTGACATACACTAGTCCCAATATTTAGTTACATGTCAATCGATGGATTGAAAGTATGTGATGAGCGTTATTTATTTATTTTAATGCTCACACAGTTTGTAAAACTTCACTCTGCATGTAAATGGACTGTTGAATGATTATTTATCATTATTGTTAAATACATGTGATGTATGAAAATCCATATAACTGAAATTATATGGTAACGATTGAGTTGCATTCCGATTCAAAATGTTTTAAATTAGGAATATTCAAAAGTAAGAATATTTTAACATAAAGAATATTTTAAAATCAAAAGTATTTTAAAATAAATTTAGTGAAGAATAAAATTATGATTTATATGTCCATCTTTGGACAGACACGAGAATATAAAAATACGAAGCCAGGCTAAGTTTAGAAATGCCATTTAAACCCGAACGGGTTTACCGATCGATTTTATTCATTTTATAATTAATATCGAAAAGTAGTGATTTCAAAATTTAATATTTTGGAAATATTATCATTTTAATATAATAAAGATATAAAATATTCAATTTTGATTTAAAATTGAAAAGGGTGTTGAAATCGATTTAAAACGAATTTATAAATATTTTATAAAATACGGTTTAAATGGAAATCGACAGAATATATATATATTTATATATATATATATATAACGATTTGAATAAAACGCACCGTGCAGCGATTGTTCGCGAATTTCAACCATTAACTTCAAATTGATGTGACGGGAGATCTGACCGTCGGATTCTCCTAAACCTGGAACCATCGGGTTCATTTTGAAAAGAGCTTTCCAGTGAATATAAGAGTTTTGAAATCTAACGGTTGAATTTGGAATTGTGTCCAAATCGAATTTGAAAAAGGTCCCTATGGATGCAGTTCGAAGGCCGTTATTGGAAACCGATTGTACGTGCCTTAATAAATTATTAAAAATATGGAAAAATTATGTAAAATCATAATTAATAATTTGGAAAGATTTTAGATGAAAAATTCCTTACTTGAAATGATAAAAATATATTTTTATTGAAATGAACTAGTTATTAACTAGAATAAATCTTTAAATTAAGATTTAATGAAACATTCCAATTAATTAATATTAAATTGGAATTAAATAAAATAAATTGGATTTTTGGCTTTGTCCTAAATGGTGTCTTCAATAACACTGTTCTTAAACCCAGTCGAGAAAAGAATAAATCTTTTAATTAAGATTGTTAGAGTTTCCAATTATATCTAGTAGTTGGAATATAATGAAATGTGAATTGGGTTTATTGTGGATTGTGTTTTAAACGACATTTGTTCTTTAACCTAGTTAACAAGGAAGATATGATTTGGAATTTTCAAATCTTTTTATTTAGATTTAATGAAAATTTTCCAAAATAAAGTTTTCCAATTTAATATATTAAATTGGAATTGAATGGAATTCGATTTGGTAATAATCGAGATGAGCTTCTGTGGATGAAGGCCGTTACTATATATGGAATTTAAAAGGCTTTGCCGTTATTCCATTTATATTATTAGTCTGATATGGAAATTTATGTCGATTATATATTGATCTGATTTTTGTGAGGATCCCTGTAACACCCCGAAAATTCTATAACTGTGAAATTAACAAATTAAAGTATAATTAATCTGAAATCAAAGAACTAAGGGAAACAGGATACGCCATTGCGTTCGTCTCGGAAAAATACGCGAAATAGAGTCCGAGTTTTCGAAAAACGGAGTCCGTATGAAGAAGATATGGCCTTCGGAAGTTTTGAATTAAATTTAAAATTCAAACAGAATAAAATAATTAAAAATCGGGCCCAATGGGCCAGGGCGGATAAACACCCGCCTAGGCCACCCAGGTCGACTGGGCTGTCGACCTGGGCTACCCATGTCGACAGGGCTGTCGACAGCCCTGTCGACAGGGGTATCGACCTGGTCGAGCCCAGTCAACCTGGCTGGCCAGGTCTATGTTTGGCCGATTCTCTGTGGTCTGCTTTGTCATTAGGGCTAGGTGGCGGGTTCTAATTGGTCTCTCTTCCTAATGAATGGCTATGATCAATCCAAGCAACATCAAGGGTCCTAATCAGTTCCTAACCTCTATATAAACAACCCTAGACTAAACCCTAATCTATTCATTCTAAATTAAGAACATAGCCGCCATGTTGCTGAGGAACGACTAAGAGTAGCCGCCAACTAGAGAGAGAATTAGGAAGAAAGTTCTAAAGCCTAAAGCAATTCAAGCAACCTAAAGCCAATCAATTCAACAAAGGAATCATATCTCTTAATTAGAGAATTCGCCGCAACCATTGTAAGTAGAGTATTACTTTGGTATGAATAAACAACTGTGTTGATTTGTATGCTTGAATTGGGATAATAAAGTAATTCATATTTGTGCAAAATTATGTTATTCATTATAAAGAACTACATGCGGTAGTTCTATGCAAGTATACGTTTGGAATATTGCGCAAATTATGTAATCTATGTTGAAGCTACATGTATGTAGTTAATTGAAATTCATGCAAGTTTGGGGCTTTGTTATTATGCCATCATGATGTATATTTTTGTGCATAAATCATTTTGCAAGTAATTGAAACAAGTTTGGTTGTTATAGTTCATATGAAACTATGTTGGAATTTTGATACCATAATCCATGTATTAAGTCATGCTTTTGCAAACTTATGAATATGGCTAGGCTATGAATGATATTTGGCATAATTGAAATCCATGATTAAGTCTATCTTGTTTACAAGAATTATATGATGACATATGTGAGACATGGCTAGGTTAGACTCAAAAATCCCTTTTTGCAAGTTTAAAGCAAACACCATGATTAGGAATATTTATGCATAAGTATATTTATACCATCGTTATGTGATTAGACTTAAACCATGAATAAGTTGAACTATGCTTTTGTGTTAGTAACAAAGTATCCCCTTTGTAAACATGTAGAAACCTTATGAACATGACTTGTTTATGTTTATGCCTAAATGAGAACATAGGTCTATGTTGTAGTTAAGACTATGTGACACCTAATTTAGATTCTTATCTTAAGTTTACATGGTTTGGTTCATGTCACCTATGCTTTATGACCAAAGTATATATATGCAAGTACACCAGTTTCTATTATGTATTTCCAACGTCATATGCAAGTTCATGCGCTCACCTTCCCCTCTTTGTGTATGTAATCACGCTTTAAGCCTCCCCTTTTTGCATGGCTAAATTGGGCTTTAAAAGGCTAAGCCCAATATATATAAACGGACGTGTAAAATGGGGGAAAATAACGTTGGGTTAAAATTAATTAATGAATGAAAATATAAAATAGAAGGGCCCAAATTCAAGTATGGGTTGGGCCCGTGATTGGTGTAACCTTTACATCATTAACTTAATAATGGGCCGCAAATATTTACATATAAGAAATAAAGAAGAATGACAAAATATGTAACTGTAGAACATACGATGTGTTTAACCCGAGGTTGGATTGAGTTGTGATGTAAACCTGCCCGGAACCGCCCGGCTGTCCAGTAGTCACAACAATACCTATCCAATGTGGGAGGTTAAACATGGAGCCCAGCAAGGACCCGAGGTTAGACTGAGTTGTGGCGTAAGACTGCCCGGAACCAACCGGCAACAGGCAGCCACAACAATACTTGTCTAATGTGAGAGGTCAGGGCCTTAATAAGACAATTAAGGCTGAGTCAGGATTGTTAGGATTAAGTGAACTAAAGACTTAATCAAAATGGAACATGCTAAACTAAACGGACTGGTGGGGGTTTGGTTAGAAAACACTTAACCAACTTAGCATGTTGGCTAGAGATAGAAAACCTAATAACGGGGGACCCTTTTCAGCAGTAACCCTAAAAGGTGTATCAGGATACCCTGAAACTAGGCAGGGTGGGGCACGATTACTGGGCTGATTGTAAGAGGTCAAATCGACGGCGGTGGTGTAGCAGTGTAGGTTCTAACGGAGTGCGGGCGTGCACACACTCCGGCGCAGAAAAATAAGGCACTGGACACCAGTAGCATACCTGTGCACTCTAAGGTTGTGTCGGGTTGCCACTATGGGACTTGATACACCCCATGGTGGCACCAACATAGGTAACTACAACATCGGGGGCCGTAAGACACATGTAACTATGCGAGTAGGAGCCGATCATCATAGAATGGTTCACATCACCCTGATTTTGGGGTGGCAGTTGAAAAACTAGTTCATATGGGTTCAGAGATTAACATGGGGTACGATAGTATATTCGACCCTAGACAACTTAACCAAGTTTATAGTGCTTGCCCACTTCTTGTTTATACTTATCATACCCAGTTCTTTATTCATAGACAAAATAGTACTAGACTTACTCAGGCTTTATGTCTGACTCTACTTTTCTTTCGTCTTCTTTTCTTCCGTTCCCCCCCCCCCCCAGGTCCATAGGGAGGGAACACAGCAGCTTGACCAACCTTAACATCCAGCTTGAAGAAGAGAAATGTATTGCTTGGACTTTCCTGTTTTGAACTATGGCTTTGGACAATCCACTATGGGGCTTTTGCAGTTTATCTATGCTTTATTTATGCTTCTTTAAATAATGTACTCAAGACAGATTATGAAGGAGTTATGTTATGTTTTTGGAAAAAGATGTAAGACAATCATGGTGATGTTTTGTAACACGTATTTGCTTTTATGAAATAAAAGTTTGTTGTTTTTCCGCTGTTTACAAATATGTGTTCTTATATCTGTCTTGTATATCTGTGAACTTATACTTATAAACCTCCACCAAAATTAGGGCATTCCCTTTGAGAGTGACCCTAACGGAGGTGGGGTGTTTCACTTGGTATCAGAGCATAGGTTTACCAGATAAGATAAAAAGTTTTGAAAAAATTATTTTCAAAAAGGAAATTTAAAGAAGCATTTTTAAGGAAAATATTATTTTATTTTAAAAAAGGCAAAGTCCACTCCCCAAAGCCATAGGTACTATCTCTTATCCTTCGTTTTGAATCTATCCTTTTTGTTTCAGCATGTCGGAAAATCTTAACTTGCCAGAAGGGGTACCAATACCTGGTTGGTTTAGACGATTCTTAGAAGCAAGGGCCACTCTGCCAGGTCCTACCATTCCTCCTCCCCCAGCGGAAGGAAATCGTCCAGCTGCAGCAGCACCTTTTCCTCCACCTCCTCCTCGGGGAAACACTTTCGCTAAGATATGTAAAGATTTTAAAGCTATGGGAGGAAGGGATTTCCATGGAACTGAGTCCTTCGTAGCAGCTAGAAATTGGCTGAAAGAAACTGAGGACCTATTCATCATCTTTGAGGTAGAAGATAGACAAAAAGTACAACTGGCGGTATGGCTATTGAAGGGCGAGGCTTCCTACTGGTGGGAAGTCACTAATGCTGAAAGACCAGTGGAGACGTGGGAGGACTTTAGGGCAAGGTTTGAGACCAAATTTCTCTCAGATGCGGAAAGAAGTTTGCAGTTGGAAAAATTCTTATTTCTTAAGCAAGGGGACAAGACAGTCAGAGAGTATGTGAATCAGTTTGATGAGCTGGCTAGGTTTGGGCTTGACCTAGTCAACACACCGCACAAGAAGGCTCTCCGTTTCGTCAAAGGGTTAAATGAGCCATTACACAGTTTGGCCATGACCCATATACCCATGGGAGCCACGTATGAAAGATTGGTGCAAATGGCATTGCTGAATGAAGAGGATAAGGGCAAGAAGAAAGAGGGTTTGCAGCCCAAGAAGACAGACTTTAAGAAGGGCGGGAAAGGCAACAAAGAGAAGAGGAAGTGTAATTTCTGTGGCAAAGTGGGGCACTTAGTAAAGGATTGCCGGAAAAAGAAGGCCAAGGAGAATGGTGGGTGCTTTTCTTGCGGTGAGACAGGCCATAGGGCTAAGGACTGCCCAAAGAGACGAGGACAGGGGCAGAGGGCTGGATCCACCCCAGGGGCACAGGTCCATGTGCTAGAAGCGCCACCTCTGCAACAGCGAGGTATAAATACTTCTGTAGAAAGTGTAGTTTATCTTTATGATCACCCCGTTCGCACTTTATTTGATTCTGGCGCATCACACTCCTTTATCTCGTCTGCTTTAGTAGAATCTCTACACCTAGAAACTAGTATGGTAGAGGACCCCTTAATTGTTTCAAACCCAATTGGGGGCCCAGCTCATTTGTCTATGATCTGTGTGGGATTGAAAATTTCTATTCTAAGTGTAGAATTTCAATGTAGTGCCTTTGTTTTGGGCTTTTCGGGGTATGGTTTGATTTTGGGTATGGATTGGCTATCCAGTAATGGGGCCATCCTTGATTGTGAGAAAAGGGTTGTTAGGCTCCTAACCCAGCTCGGTAATACTTTGGAAATTTCTTGTAATCCCTCGTATGCGGTTATGCTTAGTTATCTTGAATCGCTAGATGCCTCTGTTGAAAATTTGCAATCAGTTAGAGTGGTCCGGGAATATCCGGATGTCTTTGAAGAGGTGAAGGGCTTGCCTCCGAAGCGGGAAATAGACTTCCGCATATATCTTGTAGATAATGCAAAGCCCGTTGCGTTGCCCGTTAGACATATGGCTCCACGAGAAAGGAAAGAGCTCAGTAAACAGATTAAAGAGCTTCTAGAAAAGAGGTTCATTAGGAGGAGCATTTCAGAATGGGGCGCTCCAGTGGTGTTCGCTACAAAGGCGGATGGTTCACTCCGTCTATGTGTTGACTATAGGGAGCTCAACAAGCTAACGAAAAAGAATAGGCACCCTCTCCCTAGAATTGACGATTTATTTGACCAGCTTGTAGGAGCATCTGTTTTCTCCCAACTCGATTTAGCAACTTGTTTTCATCAGCTAAGGGTGGCTGAAGATAGCATCGATAAAACGGCTTTCAGAACCCCAGACGGCTTCTTTGAATGGCTTGTCATGCCTTTCGGCTTGACAAATGCACCTGCTTACTTCGTGGATCTGATGAGTAGGGTATTTAGAGATTTCCTCAACAAATTCGTAGTGGTCTTCGTAGATGATATCCTTATCTTCTCAAAGAGTGAAGAGGAACATGCTCAGCACTTAAGGGCAATCATGGAAACTTTGCGAGTCCATCAACTAAAAGCCAAATTCTCCAAATGCCACTTTTGGAGAGAAGAGGTGAGGTTCCTTGGGCACATAGTATCCAAACAAGGGTTAGCAGTGGACCCTGCGAAGGTAGTGGCGGTACAAGATTGGAAGACACCAAGGAATGCGACTGAGGTCCGAAGCTTTCTAGGACTAGCAGGTTTCTATCGAAAGTTTATAAGGGATTTTGCAAAAATCTCAGCTCCGCTCACGAAATTGACTAAGAAGAACCTAGCGTTCAATTGGGATTTGGATTGCGAGTTTGCTTTCCAAAGACTAAAAAGGGCTCTTACAACAGCCCCAGTTTTGACGCTGCCAGATGGGAATAAGATGTTCACTGTTTATACGGATGCATGTGGGACAGGGCTAGGCGCCGTCTTAATGCAAGAAGGAAGGGTAGTAGCTTATGGCGGGAGGCAGTTGAAAGTACACGAAAAGAACTACCCAACCCACGACCTTGAGTTAGCCTCCATCGTCTTTGCACTCAAGTCTTGGCGACACTATCTCCTAGGTGAGAAGTTCGAACTTTACACTGACCATAAATCGTTGAAATATCTTTTCTCACAGAAAGATCTTAACTTGAGGCAACAAAGGTGGATGGAGTTTCTTGCCTCGTACGATTTCGAAATCTCCTATACTCCGGGCAAAGGCAACGTAGTGGCAGACGCGTTGAGCCGAAAGAAATTGACCCTAAGCCCGTTGTTTGTTGAAAGACAAAGCCTAGAGTTTATAGCCAGCTTCGACTTTAGGCCCTCCTCCGATTTCGTACCAGGCTTGCTTGCATCTCTCGAAGTGCGCCCAACTTTAGTGGATTCAGTAGGGGCAGCACAACGCGAAGATCCTCAGCTTGTGGAAATGATTGATAGGCTAATTAGGGGTGAGACTTCAAGTCACCTCAACCGATACTCCATCGACGATAAAGGTTTACTAAGGCGAGACGGAAGACTATGCGTCCCACAGACAAAAGATTTAGTAAGGAAGGTTCTCGAGGAAGCACATCACTCCAAGATGACGATACACCCGGGCGGAAATAAAATGTACAAAGATATAAAAAGGACTTTCTTCTGGAACGGCATGAAAAAGGACGTGGCAGAATTCGTTTCTAAGTGTACGGTGTGCCAACAGGTTAAAGCGGAACAGAAAAAGCCTGGCGGACTGCTGCATCCTCTAGAGGTCCCACAGTGGAAGTGGGATAGCATCTCAATGGACTTCATCGATGGACTACCTAGGTCTAGGAGAGGCAACACTAGCATTTGGGTAATAGTGGATAGGCTTACTAAAAGTGCCCACTTTTTACCTGTCAAAAGTAAAAGAACTGCCTCATCCCTAGCATCACTTTACCTCAAGGAAATAGTTCGACTCCATGGAATACCATCTAGCATTGTTAGTGACCGAGACCCCATCTTCACCAGTGAGTTTTGGCGGAGTCTGCAAGAAGCAGTAGGAACGCAGTTACGCTTGAGCACAACCTATCATCCCCAAACCGACGGCCAAACAGAGAGAGTGAATAGAGTTTTGGAAGACCTCTTAAGACTATGCGCCCTTGACTTCGGAGGGACATGGGAAGACCACCTTCCTTTGGTGGAATTTGCCTACAACAACAGCTATCAAGCAACCATCGGAATGGCGCCCTTCGAAGCTTTATATGGAAGACCGTGCCGATCGCCCACTTGTTGGTGGGAGTCCACGGATAAGCTCATACTTGGACCAGACATGATCCGAGAGACTTCAGAGAAAGTGGACTTAATACGAAGAAGGATGAAGACGGCCCAAGATAGACAAAAGTCCTATGCCGACAAGAGGAGGACCGACCTTGAATTCAAAGTTGGAGACAGAGTTTTTCTCAAGGTATCACCGCTAAGGAACGTTGTTCTTTTTGGAACCACAGGAAAACTAGCACCAAGGTTCGTAGGGCCATTCCCTATTATCGAGAAAATTGGGAAAATGGCCTATAGATTAGAGCTACCCGAGAAATTGGCTGGAGTCCACAACGTTTTTCACGTTTCACATCTCCGAAAATGTCTACATGAGTCAGCTGAAGTGGTAGAGCCAAATATCCTCGAAGAGGCCGAAGTGGAACGCGAAGCAACCATAAGAAAAGTTCCAACTCGCATCTTAGGAACGGAAGTGAAGAAGCTACGCAACCGCGAAGTCAAGCTCGTCAAAGTTCAGTGGAGCGACGCCGAGGGAGACGCGACTTGGGAAACTGAAGCTAGAATCCGTACAGCCTACCCTTTTCTGTTCGAGGGTACATCCTTGATCTTTCTTTTTCCTTAAGTTGCGCTTTTATCTATCTTTTTAGGTATATTTCCTCGACCATATCTTTTAGGTAGAGACCCTTTGGATTGAAACATGTAGTTGAAACATGTTATGGATGATGGTTGCAAGTGGTTGCAAGTGATTGCTAGTGGTTGCTCGTGGTTGCATATACACACACAATCTAGGTTTTAGATCGGCTCAGTCACTTCATATTGCATATGCATATATGTTTGTATTTGTATATGGTTGAACTTTAATGTGTGGTCATGTGGATGTTGCATTTGTATTGAATGATTGTGCACTCATGTAGAATCAAGAATAGGAAAATTTGCATACATAATGGATTCATGGCACTTACATAATTCGCATTAAGGAGGTCAACTGAATCAGTAGACCGCCTGATTTTGCATTAGATAAGTTCATATACACACACACTTCGCATATGATCATGAAGCATTAGAAATCTTTTAAGGACAATGGATACTCGTGTTTGATGGATGAGTAGATGGATGATTGGATGTTAGGATATACATTCCTCCTAACTTGAAGATTTCGGGGACGAAATCCTTTTAAGTGGGGGAGAATGTAAAACCCCGAAAATTCTATAACTATGAAATTAACAAATTAAAGTATAATTAATCTGAAATCAAAGAACTAAGGGAAACAGGATACGCCATTGCGTTCGTCTCGGAAAAATACGCGAAATAGAGTCCGAGTTTTCGAAAAACGGAGTCCGTATGAAGAAGATATGGCCTTCGGAAGTTTTGAATTAAATTTAAAATTCAAACAGAATAAAATAATTAAAAATCGGGCCCAATGGGCCAGGGCGGATAAACACCCGCCTAGGCCACCCAGACGTATTTGCTTTTATGAAATAAAAGTTTGTTGTTTTTCCGCTGTTTACAAATATGTGTTCTTATATCTGTCTTGTATATCTGTGAACTTATACTTATAAACACCCCACCTCCGTTAGGGTCACTCTCAAAGGGCTCGGTTATGGGCTCGGTTATGGGCTCGGTTAGGCTGTACGGATTCTAGCTTCAGTTTCCCAAGTCGCGTCTCCCTCGGCGTCGCTCCACTGAACTTTGACGAGCTTGACTTCGCGGTTGCGTAGCTTCTTCACTTCCGTTCCTAAGATGCGGGTTGGAACTTTTCTTATGGTTGCTTCGCGTTCCACTTCGGGGAGCATAATGTCAAACACCAAGTGACCCTAGAAGTATTTATACTCGCAAAGCCCCATAATCTTCAGTTTCTCACATATCTCACATAGTCTTAACTACAACATAGCCTAGTGTTGCCTCTCCTAGACCTAGGTAGTCCATCGATGAAGTCCATTGAGATGCTATCCCACTTCCACTGTGGGACCTCTAGAGGATGCAGCAGTCCGCCAGGCTTTCAACATCCAGTAACCTTCGAAAGTTCTAAAGCCTAACCCCCACCAGCCGTCAACTAGATGGTATTCCTCCTAACTTGAAGATTTCGGGGACGAAATCCTTTTAAGTGGGGGAGAATGTAACACCCCGAAAATTCTATAACTGTGAAATTAACAAATTAAAGTATAATTAATCTGAAATCAAAGAACTAAGGGAAACAGGATACGCCATTGCGTTCGTCTCGGAAAAATACGCGAAATAGAGTCCGAGTTTTCGAAAAACGGAGTCCGTATGAAGAAGATATGGCCTTCGGAAGTTTTGAATTAAATTTAAAATTCAAACAGAATAAAATAATTAAAAATCGGACCCAATGGGCCAGGGCGGATAAACACCCGCCTAGGCCACCCAGGTCGACTGGGCTATCGACCTGGGCTACCCATGTCGACAGGGCTGTCGACAGCCCTGTCGACAGGGGTGTCGACCTGGTCGAGCCCAGTCAACCTGGCTGGCCAGGTCTGTGTTTGGCCGATTCTCTGTGGTCTGCTTTGTCATTAGGGCTAGGTGGCGGGTTCTAATTGGTCTCTCTTCCTAATGAATGGCTATGATCAATCCAAGCAACATCAAGGGTCCTAATCAGTTCCTAACCTCTATATAAACAACCCTAGACTAAACCCTAATCTATTCATTCAAAATTAAGAACATAGCCGCCATGTTGCTGAGGAACGACTAAGAGTAGCCGCCAACTAGAGAGAGAATTAGGAAGAAAGTTCTAAAGCCTAAAGCAATTCAAGCAACCTAAAGCCAATCAATTCAACAAAGGAATCATATCTCTTAATTAGAGAATTCGCCGCAACCATTGTAAGTAGAGTATTACTTTGGTATGAATAAACAACTGTGTTGATTTGTATGCTTGAATTGGGATAATAAAGTAATTCATATTTGTGCAAAATTATGTTATTCATTATAAAGAACTACATGCGGTAGTTCTATGCAAGTATACGTTTGGAATATTGCGCAAATTATGTAATCTATGTTGAAGCTACATGTATGTAGTTGATTGAAATTCATGCAAGTTTGGGGCTTTGTTATTATGCCATCATGATGTATATTTTTGTGCATAAATCATTTTGCAAGTAATTGAAACAAGTTTGGTTGTTATAGTTCATATGAAACTATGTTGGAATTTTGATACCATAATCCATGTATTAAGTCATGCTTTTGCAAACTTATGAATATGGCTAGGCTATGAATGATATTTGGCATAATTGAAATCCATGATTAAGTCTATCTTGTTTACAAGAATTATATGATGACATATGTGAGACATGGCTAGGTTAGACTCAAAAATCCCTTTTTGCAAGTTTAAAGCAAACACCATGATTAGGAATATTTATGCATAAGTATATTTATACCATCGTTATGTGATTAGACTTAAACCATGAATAAGTTGAACTATGCTTTTGTGTTAGTAACAAAGTATCCCCTTTGTAAACATGTAGAAACCTTATGAACATGACTTGTTTATGTTTATGCCTAAATGAGAACATAGGTCTATGTTGTAGTTAAGACTATGTGACACCTAATTTAGATTCTTATCTTAAGTTTACATGGTTTGGTTCATGTCACCTATGCTTTATGACCAAAGTATATATATGCAAGTACACCAGTTTCTATTATGTATTTCCAATGTCATATGCAAGTTCATGCGCTCACCTTCCCCTCTTTGTGTATGTAATCACGCTTTAAGCCTCCCCTTTTTGCATGGCTAAATTGGGCTTTAAAAGGCTAAGCCCAATATATATAAACGGACGTGTAAAACGGGGGAAAATAACGTTGGGTTAAAATTAATTAATGAATGAAAATATAAAATAGAAGGGCCCAAATTCAAGTATGGGTTGGGCCCGTGATTGGTGTAACCTTTACACCATTAACTTAATAATGGGCCGCAAATATTTACATATAAGAAATAAAGAATAATGACAAAATATGTAACTGTAGAACATACGATGTGTTTAACCCGAGGTTGGATTGAGTTGTGATGTAAACCTGCCCGGAACCGCCCGGCTGTCCAGTAGTCACAACAATACCTATCCAATGTGGGAGGTTAAACATGGAGCCCAGCAAGGACCCGAGGTTAGACTGAGTTGTGGCGTAAGACTGCCCGGAACCAACCGGCAACAGGCAGCCACAACAATACCTGTCTAATGTGAGAGGTCAGGGCCTTAATAAGACAATTAAGGCTGAGTCAGGATTGTTAGGATTAAGTGAACTAAAGACTTAATCAAAATGGAACATGCTAAACTAAACGGACTGGTGGGGGTTAGGTTAGAAAACACTTAACCAACTTAGCATGTTGGCTAGAGATAGAAAACCTAGTAACGGGGGACCCTTTTCAGCAGTAACCCTAAAAGGTGTATAAGGATACATTGAAACTAGGCAGGGTGGGGCACGATTACTGGGCTGATTGTAAGAGGTCAAATCGACGGCGGTGGTGTAGCAGTGTAGGTTCTAACGGAGTGCGGGCGTGCACACACTCCGGCACAGAAAAATAAGGCACTGGACACCAGTAGCATACCTGTGCACTCTAAGGTTGTGTCGGGTTGCCACTATGGGACTTGAAACACCCCATGGTGGGACCAGCATAGGTAACTACAACATCGGGGGCCGTAAGACACATGTAACTATGCGAGTAGGAGCCGATCATCATATAATGGTTCACATCACCCTGATTTTGGGGTGGCAGTTGAAAAACTAGTTCATATGGGTTCAGAGATTAACATGGGGTACGATAGTATATTCGACCCTAGACAACTTAACCAAGTTTATAGTGCTTGCCCACTTCTTGTTTATACTTATCATACCCAGTTCTTTATTCATAGACAAAATAGTACTAGACTTACTCAGGCTTTATGTCTGACTCTACTTTTCTTTCGTCTTCTTTTCTTCCGTTTCCCCCCCCCCCCCAGGTCTACAGGGAGGGAACACAGCAGCTTGACCAACCTTAACATCCAGCTTGAAGAAGAGAAATGTATTGCTTGGACTTTCCTGTTTTGAACTATGGCTTTGGACAATCCACTATGGGGCTTTTGCAGTTTATCTATGCTTTATTTATGCTTCTTTAAATAATGTACTCAAGACAGATTATGAAGGAGTTATGTTATGTTTTTGGAAAAAGATGTAAGACAATCATGGTGATGTTTTGTAACACGTATTTGCTTTTATGAAATAAAAGTTTGTTGTTTTTCCGCTGTTTACAAATATGTGTTCTTATATCTGTCTTGTATATCTGTGAACTTATACTTATAAACCTCCACCAAAATTAGGGCATTCCCTTTGAGAGTGACCCTAACGGAGGTGGGGTGTTCAATCCCATATCTAACGGAAGATGATTTTGGGTTTACCGTGAACAATGTCTTTAAATGACATTAATTCTTTAACCCAGTTAAGGTAAAATTAATTTCTTAAATTTGAATAATCATTAAATAATGATTTTTGAGATTAAAATGAAACTAGACATTTAGTGAATCTTTAGTTAGATTAAAAAGAGAAAGAGATAATTAAATATATCGAATTCAAAAAAATCAAATCTTTTGAAATGATATACAAGGGGAGATTAAAGAATAAATTTAAAAGAATTTACCTTTGATAAAATTAATGGGAATCTTTCCATAATAATGTGAATATTTTATTAAAAGAATATTCTGAATTGGAATGAGGTGTATGATGTGTTTCTATAGCACTTAATTATTGATTATAAAAAACGCGAGTTATTCAGAACGACCTGGTTCAACCCATTCTGAAGAATTACTACGACGATTAAAAGTCGAAGATGAAGACAGTAGTTGAAGACCGGAGATCTTCACATCGTTTGGATGATTACTGATGTCTTGATTGGGAGGCATCCGAAGACAAGGTAATAAGTGGTGATCGTCCAAACGTACTTGGAGATCGACGAATATGCGAAGACCTCTCTCTTATATTGGACATATAGGACGAGGAATAAGGTTCCTTCGATTTCGTTCAGACCCAGAACGGACTTGTAAATGGATGTTTGTATGACATTGGATTTCATACTGTGCCGATTGATTTATATTAAATATATATCTTCTTGGGGGCAGAGAATTTATTCTCTTGCTTAACACCCTTTTCTGAGATGTACGAGCTCAGAGGTTATATATCGATAGACATCAGTCGCGTGGCGTGAGTTGTCAGTGTTGCATGCCATGATGCAAATGATCAAGGCTTTTTGTTGAAAAGAAGAGTCTTGTGGTTGATGATCAAAGCACAACTTTAATTAGCATAGCTTTGTGCATAGCGTTGATTCGCGAGCCTCGTACCCTGGTATGAACCAGAAACGGGAGATGACTACAGGGAGGACATACGTTTCTTTCCATCTAGGAGCGGTGCCATGGTATGGAGCCCAGACATTTTTATTTATGTGGATGATGGAATGAGGCGCCTCGAATTTGAGTCCCAAGTAGCTCTTGATTTACGCCCCACAGGGAAGGGAAACGTATTGTTTAGGAGTTACCAGTCCACTAAAGTATTTGTGGATCGTCCCTGAAGATCCAAGGTGTAGTTGCGACTGATCCTGAGGCTCGGGCTAGAGAGTCTCAAATTCGTTAAGGACGATCCCCTGCCTTGGTTCATGATGGAAATCCAACTTCAAATATGACATCATGTGGTTTTGATTGTAGAACTAGTACAACGACATAATATATGGTAGCTATACCGTCGATGATTGATACATTATGATTGAAATTGTTTTTGAAACATATAGACACAAATAATAATATCAAATCTATTTTATACGTATCAAGCATATTTTGGCCATTATAAGGTAAAACCCTATCCTTCGGTTTACGTTGCATTGTGTGATGGGACTTGAGTCTTATAATGGTTTCATTTTTCTAGAAAGCATTGCTTTGTTTAAATGATTTAGTTTATTTTTTGCCTTGGCAATCCAATGGAGTAAACCCGTTCCGCGTTAGCAGCGTGGTCCTGCGGTTAGCCTTATTATTAGACAAGTTAAGTAAGATTTCTCATACGAGTCCCATGACTGACTCGTAGTTTGTTTCACTTGCAAACTCGGGTGCCTCTATTTTTCGCACAGGCAATCGAGTGGCTTGTTTTGCAGATATTTCTTATTTATTGAGCAGGATTCTGGATTGAAGTTTAAAGCTGTGTTCAGAGCGTTGATAGTCTTACGTTGTGTTGGTTTATTTGTTCCGCTGCACTGTATTAAATTTTATTGTAAATTATCTTCCGCTGTATTATATTCGATGTACTTTAATATTCTGTACTTTGATGTAACATTATTATTATGTTTATAAAAATCTTATGTTATTTATTCTGATGTGTTGTATGCCCAGAGTTAGTGTATGCGGGATTCGAACGGTCTTGGTCGATTTAGCGATCGATTAGGTCCGGGCCAAATTCATATCATTACAACTGGTATCAGAGCTTTGGTTAATTCAAATCTTTGGGGTACAACTTGTTAGAACTGAACAAAGACCCATAAGAGGTAGGATTAGTAATGTCCTATAAAGGAATACTCATTAGAGATAGGATCAGTAGTATGCTAGAATGATTAAACTCGTTAGAGATAGGGTTAGAAATGCCCTAGAATGAGTTAAGAGTGACAAGTTTATAATTAACGTATTTGGGATTATATATATAATCCGATCTTAGGAAATATGATTTTGGGAATATATAAAAGTTATATATATTTGAATATCTAATCAACTAATTCATTGATGATTGTGTTGTGTGATAATTAGTTCAACTAATAAAATTGATGAAACCAATAAAAGAATGAAAGTTGAGTTGGTTAGTTAAATAGCTATGAGCTCCGTTCCTTTTCGTGGACGAAAAGATTTTAAGTGGGGGAGATTGTAACAACCCAGAAATTCTGAACCAATTCAAAAAAATTATTTTAGAAATTTTAATGGATTTTGAATATTTAAAATGATTTATTTTAAATAATAACGACTAAAAGTTTATTTTAATCGAAGTTAGAACGTATATACTTATTTTATATATAAAAATAGTTGGAAATAGCGCGGTAGTTTGAAAATTTGAATTTGGAATTTGATTGAATGTACATGATTCAAAATAAATTGGATTTCAGTAAAATAAGAAATATTTGAATCTGTTTAATCATATCTTTCTAACGAATGTGAAAATTCCAAATTTCATAGCGGGAATAAAAAGTTATGTCCAGATTAAAATTAGGAATAGTCGCTACGGAATTTAATATAATATATAGCCCTTAAAAATAACCATTTTGCAAACTACCTCCGTTTTCGATGAAACCACTTTGGTTGGACCCGGAATGTCAAATTATTGCAAGATTCCAATTTTCATAATTTTTGGAGTTAATATGGAAGCGTGGTAAATCAAAACGTGTTTTGTCAATTTCAGTCGAATTGGATCAACCAGAAAATGACCATTTTTCAAACGGTCTCCAAATTCGACGAAATTTATTTTGTTAGGACCGTATCGTCAAAAGATAGCTAGGTTTATTTTTTGGGAATTTTTGGAGTCGTATGTGGCCCGGTAAATTTAAATGTACGATCAAATTAAATAATTAAATGATTTATATTTTAATTTGAAGAAAATAAGCTAAAAAAGATCGAATGGGTTGATGAAACCTAGCTCATTGTGTCTGGAATAGGGGTATTTGACTGGGGGCAATATTCGTTGGGCCTTATTTGGAGTTTGGACCAATAAGCAAGTAAGTTGTGAATTAAAATTATATTAAATAATATATATTAAGGGTCCATCTGGCACAGGTTCCTATTAAGTTTCAAAATTAGGCACAAGTCTGGTCATAAACTTATTGTAAATTAGGTCCCTATTTTTCTATTTAGAAAAATTTGCATATATTTATGCAACAATTCATCAACATTAGTTCAACTTTATTTGCATACTATGCAACAGTTCAAAATATTTGCATACATGTATGCAAATATTTGTTCAGAATAGTTGCATACATGTAAGCAAAAATTCAGAATATTTGCATACATGTATGCTTATATTCATTCAGAATATTTGCATACATATATGCAAATATTCATCAGAATAGTTGCATACATGCATGCAAAAATTCAAAATATTTGCATATATGTACGCAAATATTCGTTCAGAATAGTTGCATACATGTACGCAACTATTTTGAATATTTGCATACATGTATGCAACTATTCGTTCAGAATATTTCCATACATGTATGCAACTATTCATCAGAATAGTTGCATGCATGTATGCAAAAATTCAAAATATTTGCATACATGTATGCAAATATTCATTCATAATATTTGTATACGTGTATGCAAATACTATGAATAACACGTAAAAATGAAAAAAAAGACTAAATTTATAATAAGTTTATGACCGGATGTGAGCCTAGTTTTGAAACTTAATAGGGATGTGACAATAATTTTCACATATATTAATTTATTTATTTATTTTTGAAACCCTAATTCACTTCAGAACCCGCCGCCACTCAGAAAACCAATGGCCCAAAAGCTCCAAAATTCAATTCAAAATCGTTCTCAATCCAAACAAAATTAAACCAGACTTACTAAAGCAAAATCAAAGAGCATTCCGAGCTCTTTAGGATCATACGGAAATGATCAATTTTTGTTGTGTGTTATTCACGAATTCTGTGCTCAAGGGAGCACCATTCGAGGCTGATTATGGGCTGCCACATGGAATCACGGCGTAGGTCATTCAAGGCGTGGGAGGAGGGGGTTCAGGCGGTGGACGACGTCGGGATTGATCGGGTTTCGGCATGCTGTAGGTGGAGCAACGATGAACCCTAGAATAGAAGCGATGGGCATTGTTTCCGATCGTGTTACCTAGTAGAAAAAGATGCGGCCCTTGTTTTTTAATTAAAGGTTAAGTTAAATATAAATTAATTATTAATGTTAATTAGTAATTAGTGATTAAAAGTTTAAACATTCGTATCTCATTCAAACAGCGTCAGAATTTCACGATTCAGAAGCATTGGACTCGCATTGACGAGAGCTACACGATGGAAAAGACCAGAACTGAAACAGTGGTTGTTGGATTTTTTGATAAAACTAAACGCAAGTTTAATTTTATTAAAACCAATCGTTATATAAACAATTCCTGAAAGCGAACAAGGTGAGATTTCTCAATTTGAAATTATATATATATATATATATATTCAAATTGATTGTGATTATGATATTAAATAAACACGCTATATAAAACATATATATGCATGGAATAAAATCGAGATTGATTTATTAATTGTGGTTGTGATGATTTGTTGAATTATATTTTAGTAAGATAAAAATATAATCTATAATGTTATGTTAAACAAAATTGCCATTTGGTTGGAATATGTTTTTGTCAAATAAAATTGTCATTTATTTAGAATGTGTTTTTGCCAAATAAAATTCTCATTTAGTTAGACTATGTTTTTGTCAAATAAAATTGTCATTTAGTTAGAATATGTTTTTGTCAAATAAAATTGTCATTTAGTTAGAATATTTTTTTGTTAAATTAAATTGTCATTTAGTTAGAATATTTTTGTCAAATAAATTTGTCATTTAGTTAGAATATGTTTTTGTCAAATAAACATGTCATTTAGCTAGAATATGTTTCTGTTTAATAAAAATATCATTTAGTCAGAATATTTTTTTGTTTAATAAAAATGTCATCTTGTTAGAATACGTTTTGTTAAATAAGGAGATTCTATGTTCAAATATATGTTTCGTTAGATAAAAATGTCAATTTTTATCATGTTAAATTAGAGAAAAATAATCATTTGTCCTTTTATGTTTTGTTTATTCAAAACATTATTATTTACATGTAGTAGAAAAATAATCAATTGTCATTTTATGTTTTGTTTATTCAAAACATTACTATTTACATGTAGTAGAAAAACAACCATTTGTCATTTTATGTTTAGTTAATTCAAAACATTATTATTTACATGTAGTAGAAAAAGAATCACTTGTCATTTTGTGTTTTATTTCTTCAAAACATTATTATTTACATGAAGTAGAAAAATAATCGTTTGTCGTTTTATGTTTTGTTTATTCGATACATTATTATTTACATGAAGTTGAAAATAATCATTTGTCGTTTTATGTTTTGTTTATTCAAAACATTATTATTTACGTGTAGTAGAAAAATAATTGTTTGTCGTTTTATGTTTTGTTTATTCAAAACATTATTAGTTACATGTAATAGAAAAAGAATCATTGTCATTATATGTTTTGTCTACTGAAAAACATTATAACTTGCATGTTAACAATATTAGAAAATTGATCATATGTCAAAAATATGATTTTTGCTAGATTAAAACATTATCATTATTATGTTAGCGATATCAGAAAATTGATCATATGTTGAAAATATAATTTTGGTTAGATTAAAACATTATCATTATTATGTTAGCGAAGTTAGAATCATATGTCGAAAATATGTTTTGTGAAATAAAAATGTCATTTATTTAGAATGTTGTTTTGTGAGATAAAAATGTCATTTATTTAGAATAATGTTTTGTGAAACAAAATGTCATCTTGTTAGAATACGTTTTGTTAAATAAAAGGATTACATGTTAAAATATATGTTTCGTTAGACAAAATGTCACATTTATCATGTTAGACAAGAATAAAAATAATTACTTGTTAAAATATATGTTTTGTTGAGATTAAATTATAAATACTTATTTATAATTTAAACAGTTAAAATTTGTTAGATAGAAAATAATTCAAACCGAATTATAATTGGTCAAAATTATTAACCATTGATGTATTTAAATAAACTGTTGTTGTCTGGAAACCCCACATGGGTATTGGGATGATATTTGACATACACTAGTCCCAATGTTTAGTTATATGTCAATCGATGGATTGACTCTGTGATGAGCGTTATTTATTTATTTTAATGCTCACACAGTTGTAAAACTTCACTCTGGATGTAAATGGACTGTTGAATGATTATTTATCATTATTGTTAAATACATGCGATGTATGAAGATCCATATAACTGAAATTATATGGTAATTGATTGAGTCGCATTCCGATTCAGAAAGTTCTAAATAAAGAATATTTAACAATAAAGAATTTTTCAAATAAAGAATATTTTAAAATCAAGAGTATTTTAAAATAAATTTAGTGAAGAATAAAATTATGATTTTTATGTCCATCTTTGGACAGACACAAGAATATAAAAATATGAAGCCGAGCTGAGTTTAGAAACGCCATTTTTAACCCGAACGGGTATACCGATCGATTTTATTCATTTTATAATGAATATCGAAAAGTAGTGATTTCAAAATTTAATATTTTTGAAATATTATCATTTTAATATGATAAATACATAGAATATTTGTACCAACCCGGAAAATCAGAACCAATTTAAAATTTTTATTTTGGCAATTTTAGTGAATTTTGAATATTTAAAATGATTTATTTTAAATAATAACAAGAAATTTATTTTGAATAGAATTAGAATGTATATATTTATTTTAATCGAAGTTAGAATATAAATATTTACTTTTAATTTTAAAAGGAGTTAGAAAAAGCGCGTCAGTTTGAAAATTCAACTTTGACTGGATGTGGAGGATGCAAAATAAAGCGGATTTTAGTGAAACCAGAAAATTTAAATCTGTTTAGAAATATCTTTCTAAAGAATCTGAAAAATTGAAATTTCATAGCGGGAATCAAAAGTTATGGCCAAATGAATTTTCAGAAAGGTCATTGTGAAATTAATGTAGCCCTTAAAAATAGACTATTTGCAAACGACCTTCGTTTTCGACGAAACCACTTTGTTGGATCCAGAATGTCAAATTATTGCTAGATTCAGAATTCCATAATTTTTGGAGTTAATATGTGAGCGTGGCAAAAGAAAACATGCTTGGTTAATTTCAGTCAATTTGGATCGACCAGAAAATGGCCATTTTTCAAATGATCTCCAAATTCGACGAAAATAGTTTTGTTAGAAATGTATCATCAATACGGAGCTAGATATAATGTTTCTATAATTTTTAGAATCAGTATGTGGCCCCGGTAAATTAAAATGTATGTTCAAATCCATATTTAAATGTTTTATATTTTTAAAGAAAAACTAACTGAAACAGTCAAATGGGCCTACGAAACATATTCCATTGTGTCCGGAATGGGGGTATTTAGCTAGAGACGACAGTCGCTGGGTTGGAATTGGAGTTCGTTGGGAAAAACAGATATTTTTGGAATTATAAATAGCACGGGCCAATCATAATTTTTTTTAAAAATAAAACGCATCACTTTTCTCTCTCCCCGTAAAGCTCCATGCGATGGCGGAAATAGATCGAAACATTCTCTCCTTGATTCCTCTCAATCCACTCAATAAAATCGCAAGCCCTAGTTGGGAATTTTGTAGAGCTCGAAGAGATCTTTAAATCCATACCAGTTGCACCCCCTCTCGTTGTGTATTTCGCACGGATCGACGCCTCAAACCCGCGGGTTTCAAACTGCCGCCGTGGACGCCATAGGCCACCAAAGTGTGCCCCACTTCAGGCGAACGTGCGCCTCTCTACCCCCGACAACGTGGTACCCTCCGATCATCTTCAAGCTTCACAGATTTCGATTAAAATCGAAACATAGTTTCGAACGAGTTCTGAGAGGTAACAGCCTTTATATTTTGAACTGTTTATAGCACTTTAAAGTGCTACGAATCATTATTTCACTATAAAAATCATATCGTTTTGTTATGTTGTCGAAATCCAGTGAAACAAGAGACATTGTACTCGTGGCGACGTCCTCTACATTCTAGAAGAGACCAATGAATTTTTGGAGCTTCCTACAATTTTAGAAGAAGTAGAACCCAATGTGAGATTTCTAAATTCAAACTGGAATGGTATAGCGATGTAAAATTTATGTAAGCGAAGTATAAATTATATACGCATTGTATACCTCATATATAGGCGTTGTATAAATTATATTAGCGATGTATGAATTGTACATGCGTTGTATATACCATATATAGCGATATGGAATTGAAATGGAAATATATATGTTTTTATATACATATAAACTCCCCTTGTCCACAAACCATGGACTATATATATTGGTTGTGATTGTTTGGATTGTGGTTGGTGTGAAATTTGGTTGATATTGCGAATGGTTGATAATGTTTGTTTGTGGTTGAAACAAAACTGGAATTGTTTGTGAAAAAATTCAATATGATATGAAAATGATCGAAATGATTAGATCATTATGATAAGCCCTTTAGGGAACACAGCGAGGCCTAAGGTAGTGTGAGGAGCCGTACTCGGGATGGTGTCGGTTTTAAACCCCGTGCCATTATGCTGTCGAAATTTTCTGAAATATTCATGCGTTGAAATGTATTCATGCGTTGAAATGTATTCATGTGTTGATAAACTGTTCATGCTTGAAATAAACTATTTTAACAATAAAAATCACATTTTTATTATATATATGAATCGCTAAAAATATTCACGTTTGAAATAGATTGTTTAAACAATAAAAATCACATTTTTATAGTATGGTTAAAGCATTAAAAATATTCATATGATGAATAAATTGTTTAAACGATAAAAATCACATTTTTATCGTGTATATGAAGTATATAAAATATTCATATGTTGAATAAATTCTTTGAATGATAAAAATTACATTTTTATCAAATATATGGAGTGTTGAAAATATTCATACGTTGAACAAAATGTTTGAGCGATAAAAATTACATTTTTATCAAATATATGAAGTGTTGATAATATTCATATGTTGAATAAAATGTTTGAACAATAAAAATCACATTTTTATCAAATATATGAAGTGTTGAAAATATTCATGTGTTGAACAAATTCTGTGAACAATAAAAATATTATTTTTATCAAGTATATGAACATTAAAAAATTTCATAGGTTGAATAAATGGTTTGAACAATAAAATTAACATTTTTATTGTATGGATAAGTCACTAAAATTATTCATGTGTTGAAATAAATATGTGTGAGTTAAAAATATTATTTTTAACCCGTATATGAAGTGAAAATGGTCTGAAATTCGAAGAATGAATTATATTTATATATAAATATAAATTAAAATAAAATGAATAACAATGCTGTAGTTCACGTTTTGAAATCGTAACTTTAACGATTATACCGGGAGATCCGACCATCGGATTTTCCCAAAACTGGAATTGTTGTTTCCGCTTTGAAAAGATCTTTCCAACGATATGAAATTTGTAAAGATCCAATGGTTAGAATGTGTGAAATGTTTAATTCAAATCTGAATAAAAACAACGCTAGAATGAATTATATATATATATATATATTAAAATAAAACGAATAACGACGCTGTAGTTCGCGTTTTGAAATCGTAATTTTAAATTATTATTACGGGAGATCCGACCGTCGGATTTTCCCAAAATTCGAACCATTGGGTCCGCTTTGAAAAGATCTTTTCAACGATATAAAACTTGTAAAGATCCAATGGTTAGATTTTTAGATATACGTAAATCAAATCTGAAGAAAAACTGCGCCATGGCCGCGTTATGGCCTGAAGCATCGTTTAAATAAATGGGCTATTTTTAAATAAATAAAAATAGCGATAAACCGCTTAAAAATATTATAAAAGATATGAAATGGTAATAAATTGAATTTACTTGGTTTATTGGATATTAGATGGATGAATGTGTTCGACATGAAAATTGTATTAATGAACTGAATTATGGATGTCAAATAATTTAACCATGGACAGAATTGATTTAAAATTCTATATATACGTGAATTATTTGAAAAGACCGAGTTAATTCTCATTTCAAATAATTGATCGACAAGATAAAATCTAAGATATGAAGACAGTGCAAGACAGATGATCTTCACATCGAACGGATGACTATTGATGCCTTTGATGGGAGTTGCTGCCCTGAACGGGTTACAGTGGTGGTTGTCCGGACGTACTTGTTGATTGTTCGGATGTGTGAGGGCCTCTCTCTTGTATTGGACATATGGACGAGGAATAAGGTGCCTCTGGTTTCGATCAGACCTAGAACGGACTTGTAAATGGATGTGTGTCTAACATTGTAGCTTGACAACGTGGCATGCTGAGATGCAGTGATCAAGGCTTATGTTGAAAAGTAGAGCCTTGTGGTTTATGATCAAAGAACGGCTTTAATATAGCATAGCTTTGTGTATAGCATTAATTCGCGAGCCTCGCACCCCGGTATGAACCAGAAACGGGAGAGGACCTCAGGGAGGACATACGTGTCCTTCTAGCTAGGAGTGGTGTCAGGGTTTTGCATGCCCTGATGTTTTACTTACGTGGATGATGGATAGCGAGAAGCCTCGGTTATTTCGGTCTCCATGGAGCCGATGAACGGTTTGGTAGATATACTGGCCTGTTTGACGCCCCATAGGACGGGGAAACGCAGTGTTTAGGCATTTTAATCCACTCCGTGTGGACCGGTCCTGATGGTCCAAGGGCCCACCTGAGTCTAGGTCCTGAGACACGGGCTAGAGCGTCTCGAAGCGGTAAGGACAATCCCTTGCCTTGTTTCATGACGGAAGTCCAATTTCCAATATGACATTAAGCGGTTTTTACTGTAAACCTATATCGGGCGACATAGTGGTATGGGGCATTTATGCCGTCCATGATTGATACTTATGATTGTAATTGTTTTTGAAACATATAAACACCAATAATAATGTCAAATGCTTTTGTTTCATACGTATCAATTATATTTTGGCCATTATAAGGTAAAACTCTATCCTCCGGTCAGTGTTGCATTGTGTGATGGTACCTGAGTCTTATAATGGCTTCATTTTTGTAAAAGCATTGCGATGTTTAAATGATTTACTTGTTTTAAGCACTGGCAATCCAATGGAGTAAAACCGTTCTGCGTTAGCGGCGTGGTCCTCTGATTGGCCTTATTATTAAATAAGTTAAGTAGATTTCTCACACCAGTCCCATGACTGACTCGTAGTTTGTTTCACTTGCAAACTCGAGTGCCCTATTTTCTACACGATCAGCCTTGTATTCAGGTTTTAGCACGCTCTCTCTGGATAGCTATGGAGCTGAAGATGGATTCTATCACTTCTATTATGCTGTTCAGCTTTTGTTATGTAAATTATATTTGATTCCGCTGTAGACATTTTATATAAAGTTGAAACTGTATTTTGTACTAAGTATGGTCCTATTATACTGCGTAACTCATGTGATTAATTTCTAGTGTAATTTGGTGTATATTATCTGGTGTAACGATATATTTCTGTTCTGCTGTTAATGTTTATGTGTTATATTCCAAAGAGTACCCTTGCCACAGTGGAACGGGTGTTTGGGGTCATCACAATATTCAATTTTGATTTAAAATTAAAAATGGAGTTGAAATCGTTTTTAAAACGAATTCATAAATATTTTATAAAATACGATTTAAATGGAAATCCACGGAATATATATATATATATATATATATATATATATATATATATAATGGCCTGAATACTATGCGCTGAGCCGCGACCGTTCGCGAATTTCGACCATTAACTTCAAATTGATGTGACGGGAGAACCGACCGTCGGATTCTCCTAAAACTGGAACCGTTGGGATCTTATCGAAAAGAACTTTCCAGTGAATATAAGAGTTTTGAAATCTAACGGTTGGATTTGGAATTAGTCCAAATCAAATTTGAAAATGGTCGCTATGGATGCAGTTCGGTTGCCATTATTGGAAACCGACTGTACGGGCCTTAATAAAATTATTAAAAATATGGAAAATTTATGTAAAATCATAATTAATAATTTGGAAAAATTTGGATGAAAAATTCCATATTTAGAAGGATAAAAATGTATTTTTATCGAAATGAACTATTAATTAACTAGACTAAATCTTTAAATTAAGATTTAATGAAGCTTTCCAATTAATTAATATTAAATTGGAATTAAATAATACAAATTGGATTTTTTGGGTTGGTCGTGAATGGTGTCTTCAATAACATTGTTCTTAAACCCAGTCGAGAAAAGAATAAATCTTTTAATTAAGATTATTAGAGTTTCCAATTATATTTAGTACTTGGAATAAAATGAAATGTGAATTGGGTTTATTGTAGACTGTGTTTTAAATGACATTTGTTCTTTAACCCAGTTAACAGTGAAGATATGATTTGGAATTTTCAAATCTTTTTATTTAGATTTAATGAAAATTTTCCAGAATAAAGTTTTCCAATTTAATATATTAAATTGGAATTAAATGGAATTCGATTTGGTAATAATCGAGATGAGCTTCTGTGGATGAAGGCCGTTACTATATATGGAATTTAAAAGGCTTTGCCGTTATTCCATTTATATTATTACTCTGATACCGAAATTTATGTCGATTATATATTGATCTGATTTCTATGAGGATCCCATATCTAATGGAAGATGATTTTGGGTTTATCGTGATCAATGTCTTTAAATGACATTAATTCTTTAACCCAGTTAAGGTAAGATTAATTTCTTAAATTTGAATAATCATTAAATAATGATTTTTGAGATTAAAATTAAACTAGAGTTTTAGTGAATCTTTAGTTAGATTAAAAAGAGAAAGAGATAATTAAATTTATCGAATTAAAAAAAAATCAAATCTTTTGAAATGATATACAATGGAAGATCAAAGAATAAATTTAAAAGAATTTATCTTTGATAAAATTAACGGGAACCTTTCCCTAATAACGTGAATATTTATTAAAAGAATATTCTGAATTGGAATGAGGCGTATGATGTATTTCTATAGCACTTAATTATTGATTATAAAATATGCGAGTTATTCGAAAAAGACCGGGTTCAACCCATTTTGAATAATTACTATGAGAATTAAAAGTCGAAGATGAAGACGGCGGTTGAAGACTGGAGATCTTCACATCGTTTGTATGATTACTAATGTCTTTATTGGGAGGCATCTTAAGACAAGGTAATAAGTGGTGATCGTCCAAACGTACTTGGAGATCGACGGATATGCGAGGACCTCTCTCCTGTATTGGACATATGGGACGAGGAATAAGGTGCCTGCGATTTCGTTCAGACCCAGAACGGACTTGTAAACGGATGTATATCTGACATTGGATTTCACTATGTGCTGATTGATTTCTATTAAATATATATCTACTTGGTGGCGGAGAATTTATTCTCTTGCTTAACACCCTTATCTGAGACGTACGAGCTCAGAGGTTATATATCGATAGACTTCAGTCGCATGGCGTGAATTGTCAGTATGGCATGCCAAGATGCAAATGATCAAGGCTTATTGTTGAAAAGAAGAGTCTTGTGGTTGATGATCAAAGCATAGCTTTAATTAGCATAGCTTTGTGTATAGCATTGATTCGTGAGCCTCACACCCTGGTATGTACCAGAAACTGGAGAGGACTGCAGGGAGGACATATGTTTCTTTCTAGCTAGGAGTGGTGTCATGGTATGGAGCCCAGACATTTTTACTTATGTGGATGATGGAATGAGGCGCCTCGGATTTGAGTCCCTAGTGGCTCTTGATTTACGCCTCATAGGGCGGGGAAACGTATTATTCTGGAATTACCAATCCATCAAAATATTTGTGGACCGGCCCTGAAGATCCATGGTGCAGTTGTGACTGACCTTGAGGCTCAGGCTAGAGGGTCTCAAATTCGGTAAGGATGATCCCTTGCCTTCGTTTATGATGGAAATCCAACTTTCAATACAACACCGTGCAGTTTTGATTGTAGAACTAGTATGGCAACATAGTATATGGTGGCTATGCCGTCTATGATTGATACATTATGATTGAAATTGTTTTTTGAAACATATAGACACTAATAATAATATCAAATCTATTTTATACGTATTGAGCATATTTTGGCCATTATAAGGTAAAACTCTATCCTCCGGTTTGCGTTGCATTGTGTGATGGGACTTGAGTCTTATAATAGTTTCATTTTTCGAAAAAGCATTGTGTTGTTTAAATGATTTAGTTTATTTTATGCACTGGCAATCCAATGGAGTAAACCCGTTCCGTATTAGCAGCATGGTCCTGTGATTAGCCTCAATATTAGATAAGTTAAGTAAGATTTCTCATACCAGTCCCATGACTGACTTGTAGTTTGTCTCGTTTGCAAACTCGGGTGCCCCTATCTTCCACACGGGCAGTCGAGTTGCTTGTTTTGCAGATATTTCTTATTTATTGAGCAGGATTCTGGATTGAAGTTTAAAGTTGTGTCCAGAGCATTGATCTGTGTTGGTTTATTTGTTCCGCTGCACTGTATCAAATTTTATTGTAAATTATCTTCCATTGTATTATATTTGATGTACTTTGATATTCTGTACTCTGATGTAACATTATTATGATTTATATAGTCTTCTGTTATTTGTTCTGATGTATTGTATGCCCAGAGTTAGCGTATGCGGGAGTCGAACGGTCTTGATCGATTTAGCGATCGATTAGGTCCGGGCGAAATTTGTATCGATACAACTATTTTATTTAAAATATGGTTTATAAACTTTCTTACTTTTGTAAATACGTCTTTTTACATATAACCATTTTTTCTTAATTCATTGATTAAGAAATTACTTAATAAAACATCACCTTTTAACGTCTACTTCTTTGAACAATACGTTTAAAACTCGGATTTAGTTCAAAATCCTAATACTCGCTTCTTTTACCAAATTCACTTTTACCAATCCCTTTTTCTAAACCATTCAATCCTTTCCCACTTGGAGTATCTTATTTCGATTCCATTCATTACTTCTTAATTCCATTATTAAATAACGTTAATTTAAAATTAAGATTTTTACACCTCATCTCTTTCTATAAACCTCGTTTATAAAATTCTGGTTTAATATAAACCCCTTTTTATCTCTAATTCCTTTTACTTAATTCAAGTATTAAGTAAACATTTAATTTAAGCTATGTATTTGCTTAAAATCCCTTTTATAACTTCGTTTTAAAAATTCAAATTTTAATATAAAACCCGTTCATAAACTCCGTTCACAATTCAAATCCATTTCATCTTCGATTTCTTCTTAAATGAATTCCAATTAGAAAGTATTCTCTTAAATTATTATTAAAATAATAATTTACTTAAATCATTTACTACTGTAGAAGTAGTTAATTTCTCTGTTAAGTAAAATAAATAGTAAATTCCTTTTTAAAATCTAATTAAAATTTTATACAAATATTTGTTAAATTATTTCATTAGATTAATTTAAAAGTAAATTAATCAAATAGCCAATTCCAATCTATTTAGCTGGCTTAGTCAACTCAAACCATGGTTAACTCGTTAACCAATTCCAATTATAGTCCTTCATTTAAATTAATTATTAATATAATTAATTTAAATAATTTCATTTAATTATTTATTAGAAACAAGTATCCAATTCTTAACCATTAGGTTAATTTTATACTCTCTTTCTAATAAATCTGATTAATATCAGAATTTGTTTTATAAAATCATTTAATAATTAAATAAAAACTTAAATAATAAATAATAAATATTTATTTCCTTTTAATAACTTCTATTCAAAATTATAGATTTAAAAAAAATTATCTTCACTTATGAAATAAATTTTATAACTTCACTTCTATAGATTTACCTGACGGTAAATCCATATTTAGAAAGCGACTGATTTATAGGCCATATACTGCCAATTACTCAACCAATATTGCCCATTAGTTAAAACAAAACAACCGTTGAATTTTAGGTCAACGGTCAACAACCAAATCAATCATCCAATCAGAACAGTCCATATGATGATAATATGAAAATAAATAATATAAGATATATTTGAGGAATCCTGTTGGATCCCTCCAACTTGTTCTTCCCTGTACAAAATTGATTATCTCAAATAAAATCATTAAATTCAATTTAAATAATAATTTTTATAACAGTAAATAACAATTATTTAATATCAACCAATCAACAAAACAATTTAAACTATTAAACACATTTATTTAATAAACATGACCAACAAGGTAAGTTACCTCCATTGGATCCAACCATTAAAATAACTATTTGTTTTTTTAACTGAAATTAAAAACGTTCAGTATCATTGGTTCAATCAATATATGGGTATATATTTAACAAACAATCACTATTAGCGATCATAGCACACAAATATTAAACCCAACTTATATAAATTATAAACAGGAAGAACTGAGTGAATTTAACTCACCTTGAGTTGATTTTCTGTTTAAATGGCTCATTCAAGTTAAATTAAATCAGTGTTTATATTAACTAAAATCCAGATCATTCCAATCACGTCCATTTCTATTCCAAAATGTAGTGCTCGATACAACGATTCCAAGGTTACTTGTTTTGTCTGATTCTGACCACATATGAATTAGTTATCAATATTTATAAGTTATACAATTAAAATATATTGATTATTTCTTAATTATACTTAGGGTTAAAAAATTTACATTATTAAAAATAATCGACCGATTATCCTTGTTTCCTTCCTATGTAAACGCAATGCCTAGACCCTTGTTGTTCAAAAATATGTGACACCTGCAACAAATTTTCGGTTTATAATTAGTACACCTTATTACATAATCCTTAATTATAAAATTCACTAATTTAATTATATGTGGAAAGAATTAACGACTGATTATAAACCTTCCTATCTCCATTCCTTATCCCTTCTTTGATGTAAATATCTCCATCCCCGTTCCAGTACACAACCCGCTGTTGCCCTACATCGCCGTCGATCGGTAATCGATTTGACATCGCCCAAACCCGCGCTGAGACTCCGCCTTCAACTGCACCCTGTCTTGTGCAACTTCGTTATCTCCAACACCGGATATCAGCCCCGAACCGTTGTGTCGTCCTGGCTTCTTCACGCCTACCACAATCATCGAAACAAGATCACCACTGGTAGGATTGTAGAGCTCGGCGAGCTGAAGTAGTTTGATGTTGGGAAATATCTGAATTGGTGACCGGACTAGGAGATTTGGGAGAGGAACAATCGGAAGCTTTCATCCGTTGTTTTTAAGGTAGCGGCTCAAATAATGTTGACTTGGGGCTGGGGTATTTGACCCGCATTTTGGTTGTGGAGTAAGTATTTATAACGTGGGGTTAATTATAATATTATTTTATATTAAAGAAACTTGCAGGTGAAGTATCGCGTTGAATCAAGCACATACGATGTGCAATTGAGATGAAACTCCTAATCCTAGCGTAGAAAAATATTCCCAACATAATGGGATAGGTTCGTCAAATTTCGAGGTCATTTGTAAAAAGTCCTTTATAAATCACAAGCTAAAAATCATGTATTTAAATTTCCTACGATCAAAATTAAATCCTATCAACTTGAAACTTTGAAATTCTACTAGACCTTCTCCTTACGGATCCACTGAAATTTATTTCATTAAAATTGGAGTTTATTTGGCCAGTCGTTTATTCCTTTAAAGTTACCCCTGTTTAAATTGGCCAAAATAAAATAAATGATTAAATAAAAACAAGGGTCTTTGACGCTACCACGATCACATGGTTAATCATATTGCTACTGAATTTGAAATGTAAAAATAACTTACAAACACGGATCCAGTAAAATTCGTTTGGTCGAAATCCGACTCTGTTTGGAAAACGATGATATTTTATAATTTAAATTGTTTGTCAGTTTACAAGTAAATTCCATACGCCCACGTATTAACTCTGTTTAGCCTAAAAATTTGCAGCACGCTATGTTTGACATTCCAGATCCAACAAAACTCGTTTCATCACAAACAGTGGTCATTTGAAAATTGGCTATTTCTAAGGCCTTTAAAATATCGATAAAATATTTATTAAATTCCAAAATAATCAAACAAAATAATAATTAATTAATATTATTATTATAAATATCCAAATAAATAACACATATATTTATGTATAAACAAATGTGGATTGTACAACTCGACATCAACATTTCGAGTTAACGATATCTAAATTATATTGAAATCCTTATTACATAAACTTAATAAATGTTATCGTTTATTAACATATTCCATAACTACTATTTTAAAATTTGAATTGGATATAATTAACAATCTATAACACGAAATCTGGATTATTCTCTTTCATTAGAAAATTATAATCAACAAGATTCAAACATTTCTTGTTTCATGGAATTTCGACTTAAAACGAATTCTGTATATTCAATTGAAGTTCAAAACTCAATATTACAAACTGCCGCGCCATTTCGAGCTAGTTTTAAATTATATATAAATTTAACATTCAAACTTCATTTTAATAAATGAATTAAATATTAAAATCTATTAGTATTTCAAATATAATACTTAAAATAATAAAATAAATTAAATATTATACTACAAAAAATACGAGACATTATAGTAAAAGATAGGAAAAAGGCCATTTTTCAAATGGTCTCCGAATTCGACACGACCAATCTTTTAGTGAAATACAATAGGATTTCAAAGTTCGTAGAACTTGGAGTTAATATTTGGTCATACGACTAGAAATGAACTAACGTAATATAATTAATAAAAGAACTAATCACTAAGTTGGCGCAATCCCTACACCCTCCATAATTCGACAAAACACCTCCACATCCACTCCCTCTTTACATGTGCCCTCTTCTTCGATATTCCTATGTACTTATGCACATGAAAAAGAGAGCCTTCCATTTTATTTTGTTTTCACCACTTTCATTTTTACTCTTACTTCTTCTTCCTCCTTCCATCTTAGCTCTGATGGCCGCCACCACCGGATCCACCACAAGCTCCACCACCTACCGCATCTCTTAATAGCCCAACCAAGCTCCACACTCCCTCCCCTAAGCTCCACATGGCCAAAGACTCAACCTTTATACTAAAAACACCGCTTTTTCCACTTAAAACTCTATTTCCAAGCTCTATGGCCTCCACAATCACCACCACCACACACCATCACCTCCAAAAAACCCTAGCAGCCCTACTAACGCCCAAAACCACTATGTAGGCCCCACCAAGTTAAAGATCCGACATTTTGCACCGAAAAGCACTAAAACACCTTAAAACCCCTAAAAAGCCACACCTTTAGCTCCTCCATCCCAAAAATCACCACCAACCTCCCTCTACAACCCTCCTCCAGCACACGTTGACCACATTAGCAACGTTCCCATCCCCACACCCCTAGGTCATGAGCTTCCCTTGTGAAAAACCCAAGCTTTCCTCTCAAAAAACCCTGAAGATCAAGTTTTTGTGCTTAAACCCAAGTTAGAACCCATAAAACTTACAAATGTTGAGTTAGTGGCCTAAAGTTATTAGCTTTAGGTGTAGGGTTCTTCATTTGGGTGTTAGCAAGGTCATGCTGAAGTTAGAGAGCCCTACACAAAGGATTAGTGGAGTGGATCCCTTGGTGAGAACATTGAACTTTAATTTAACTACCAGTGATAACACTTTGCTTATGTCACTAATCTTGCTATTGAAAATTTTCTATGTTGTTAAGTAGATTTGGGTTAATATTGTTAGTAGAAATTAGTATGTTAATTACTTGACAAGTTGGTAATTAAAATGAATGTGAGAACCTTAATTTTAAATTATAGTATGTGTATGCTATGATTATTTAACACCTGAATAACATTATTATTTAATAATAATTAATAAAGTATGAATGTGATTTTAAGTGATAGTGATATGTTTGTGGTGAATGCTATATTGATACGTGCTTGAATATTTGCGGTTAATCTGTTGAGTGACAAAAATATATGAGCGTTAATGTGTTTGATGCTTATATATTGTGAACTATGATATGATATGTGTGAATGGATGTTATAATTGTTGTGAATGATACCATATGTGTTACCATGATGAATTATACCCATAAAAGAGAATTAATGGGTATTAATTAATTGTGAATAAATTAAATGAATATTTTATTCATTTAAATAATAAGTGAACAATAAAAGTTTGAATTTTGATTTCAAACTGATATAGTAATGAAATTTTAGTATTTATGAAAAACTTTTAAAAGGATGGAAATTTATTCGATAGTTATTTCAAGTATAAATATCAAGTTCAAATTTGAATTAAAGCGAATATTAACTTTAGAAAGTGAAGTTTGGTTAGAGTAAATAGGAAGTGTTTTAATTTGATATTATTTCACAAACTGTCTTATTTATTTTTAAAATGGACTTCAGGAAAATTTGGGTTTAAAATAATAAGTTCTGAAAAATAATATTATTTTAATAATAAAATAATACTATTACACCCATTTAACATGAATATTGAATTTCGAAGTTAAATATTGAAAATTTGTTTTCAAAATGTGTTATAAAATGATTTATAAACTATTTTAAAGTGAAAGAATTTAAATTATAATATGGTCTGAATCAGACTTGTCACACACTGATAGTTCGCGAATTGCAATCTGTAAATTTAAATGAGTATACCGAGAGATCCGACCGTCGGATTTTCCTAAAAGTAAAACCGTTTAGTCCATAATGAAAATAGCTTTCAAAAAAAATCTAAGAATGTTAATATCCGGCAGCTAGATTTTGAAATATGTTCAAATCAATTTTCTAGGAAAATACGGATTTTTGCATTTAGTGACCCGAAATTAGATTTTTATGAGCTAGGCTATTTTTAAATTATTAAAATAAGAAAATTTATGATAAATCATAATTAATAGATGCAAAGTGATTTGAATAAGAATTGTGAAGTATTGAACTATGATTTAATTTTTGGACTTTTTGACCTGATTTACCTAATTTAGTAAATCATTATTTTGAAATTTAGCTTAAACCAGGATAAATGTTTCCAAAACTTAATTCCATTGGATTTAAATGGAAATAATCTTCAGATATTTCAATATTGGATTCCATAGTTATACGGATACTATCGAGGAATTTAGAAGATATTTATATTGTTATTCCCTATACGATATTTGTGGGTTTCAAAATTTGATGTTAAATATAAGTCGATACGATTTCTATTTAAATATTGTATTTAATATCAATTGAGTTTGGGTTTGTTGTTAACAATGACTTGAATAATATTTGTTCTTTAACCCAGCCAAAAGTGAAGTATGATTTGGAATAAACAAATCTTTAATTAAGATTAAAATGAAGTGTTTCCAAAGTTAAGTTTTCCAGTAAATATAATTAAAATTGGAATTGAATAAGAATTGATTTGGTGATGATTGATATAAGTATTAATAGCATAAAGACATATACTATTTGAGGAATTTAAAAGGCTTTGCCGTTATTTCGCTTATTGTGTTAGTTCGATATGGAATTTATATCGAGTGTGAACTGATAAGATTCCATTTAGTGGAAATATGACTTTGGGATAATTGTGAATGGTCTTTTAAATGACATCATTCTTTAATCCGAGATCGAGTATAAATTTGGAATGTAAGATAAAGATAGGATGAATAAATCTTTTTGATTTAAAGTAAAGTTTTCCCAATTTAAATAAGTTGGATTTAAATGGAAAGAATCTTCAAATATTGGATATTGAATTCCATTATTCAAATGGGTACCATTTGAGGAATTTGAAAGATATTTATATTGTTATTCCACCTTTATATTTGTTGGGTATGCGAATTTGTATTGAATATAAGTTGATATAACTTCTTTAAATCTTATATTTAATATGAAATAGTGTTGGATTTGTTGTGAATGATGTTTTAAATAACATTGTTCTCTAACCCATTAAGATTGTGTTATGAAATGATATTGGGTTTGTTGGGGATGATGTTTTAAATAACATTGTTCTTTAACCCATTAAGATTGAAATAACATTGTTCTTTAACCAATTAAGATTGTGTTATGAAATGATATTAGTTTTGTTGGGAATGGTGTCTTAAATAACATAGTTCTTTAACTTATTAAGGTTAAGTTGTTATGAACTGAAGAAAGAATTAGGCTAATGATGAAATGCTTAATGATCTTGTGTTATGAATGTTAGAAATGAGATTTGAATTATGACTTGTACACTGAACGATTCTATTTGGAAACTCCAAGATTGGACTTTGGTCCGAAGACTAATCCAAATAAGAATACGACATGATTAAAAAATTGTAGAAGCCGGTGTTGAAGACCAGGATCCATCACATCGAATGGACTGCTTGCTGAATGTCTCAAATGTTTTAGTGGCCATCTACATATGGATTTAATATCAACTAAGTGGCAGTGGTCCGGACACATTTGAAGGAATTCCAGATTGCAAGGTCCTCTCTCCTTGGTGGATGAGGAATAAGGAGCCTTTGGTTTCGTTCAATCCCAGAATGGACTTGGATTTGTGTCTGACATTGTATTTTGTTGTGTGTGATTGATCTTTATTAAACATATTTCTGTTGGTGGTTAAGAGTTTATCTCACCTTAACATTCTTCTTTGAGATGTGTGAGCTCAATGGTTATATAGTTAGTGATTGTTGATATTGCGGGGCCCCATTGTGAAAGGTTGGTAACGACTGGGGGAAGACATATTAAGGAGTACTCGAATTCATCCACCAACGGATGGACCGGCCCTGTGTTGGCAGAGAACATATCTTGTTTTCTAGAGTTCTCAAGGCATTTTTCTAGAGGGGTTCCCATCGGTAGGGAAGTTCCTCAGCCTGGTCATTTGTTAGAAATAAATTCTCCACTACGAGTTTGTACTGTTTTAGTTGTAAACCTATATGGTGACAAAATATATGGTACCTGTGCCGTCTAAGATTAGTACATTTATTTATGAAAATGATTTCCAAACTATGCACTAATAATAATAAAAGAAAACTTTCCGTAACAAGCATGTTTGGCTATAATGTGACACCCTGCATCCATTAATGCCACTCATTAAGAGAATGCATTAAGTTTCGGGAAGCGCTATAGGTAAACAGACACATAACATTACAAGATAAATATAAAAGATAGCAGGGGAATTTAAAATTTTATTTAAAACATAATTCATAACATCATGGTCCAAAATGTCACAAGTCTGGAACTACATAAAAACCATTACAATAATGTAAAGCTTCTGTCTTGTACCATCAGAGTAAAGAAATACATAAAAGAAAAGAATAATTCCTCAAAAGAGACAAAGCCATAGTAGTAAAGACAAGAACTTGAGCAATACTTCAAAAGCAACTCCTAGCAAGATGATAACCGAGTCCTGATTAAGCCTGAGTATTCCCACCCGGTGAACCTCGGGGAGAATAGAAGTGAGAAAAGAAAACAAAAAGGGTTAGACATAAAGTCTGGCGAGTACAGTTACTTTTAGCAAGCAAATAAGTAAAAGTCACATGACAGGCATATAAAGTGGATAAGAAAGATAACACCATAAAAGATAAGTATGACAAGGTAAACATGGTAGAGTGTATACACTTCTCTATTGATTACTCTTATTCTTTGCACTGATAATAGTATAACCAGAATGAGATGATCCCAACAACTATCATATGGTAGACTTAGGCATACGTCCGGATGTACACTAACTACTGCCCTAGTCGATCGGCTCCCTACTCCGTAGATACCTTGTGTCGGTCCACGGTAGGAGGTATCGTTTCCTAAAGTGGTAACCCTTCGCGGATGTACACAACCATATCTACTGGTTTCACGGTCGTCTTAGTCCCCTCTACCCGGCCCATGCACGCACATGTTCCCAGTCGGTTTGCGCTGCCCACACCGTCTTCCTTGTTTGGATCCCTTACAATCAGCCTAGTTAGCGTGCCCCGACTCCGACGTAGGACAGAGTCCTCGTTCGATACCGTTATTGTAACACCCCACCTCCGTTAAGGTCACTCACAAAGGGAATGCCTTAACTTCGATGGATCGTTTTAGGTAAAAGATGCAGATAAATTATAAGACAGACCAATAAAGCAGCGGAAAATAAAGTCATTTTATAAACAATGTGGTTCAGTCAAGCTTTTACAATAATTGTCTCAATCATACTTAAAAGTAATACATAGAACTTCTGTCTTGATTTAAAAACTTCCAAGTATAAAAGAAGCATAAAAATAACAATGATATTCCCCAGTAAAGCATGAACCAGCCATAGCAGTGGAAGAGAGAGTCCAAAGCAATTCATCGACTATTTCCGTGCTTGGAAAGAAAACTGAGCTAAGTGGTAACATTTCCTCCCTATGAACCTGGGGGGGTGGGGAACGGAAGAAAAGAGGCGAAATAAACTAGGTCAGACTTAAGTCTAGTATGTCCAGTGACTTTCAGCATGTAAATAGGCAAAAGCATCATGGCATGAATAAATTGAATATAAGACAATACCGTGAGAATAAGGATAATAAGATAACATACGATTAGCATAGATATGATAAGGCAAGATAAACTGAATGCGCTTCTACTCTGTCTCTGCTTCGCTACTACCTTGTTATTCTGATTTTTATATCTCTGCACCTCCTAATTAGTTTCCCAACTAGTAATCTATGTAAAATGATAAAATAACAATGTGATCCCAATCCCCGCAATTATGGTAGCCTTCAGGTGTACATCAAGTATGAGGATCTTACCTCAATCAGCCTAATTGCCATGAAGATGTTAGATGTACCCTTACTACCCTATCGAGCGGCTCCCTACTTGTATTAATTTTCCATGTGTCTGTGTCAATCAGCCCTCACTTACGTGTAGATACCCAGTGCTGGTTCCACCATATGATAGCGACCCGACATGATTCAAGATGCACAGTGTGTAACTACTGGTACCCAGTGCCTGTTTTTTCCCACTCCGAAGTACGTGCACTCCCGTAATCCGTCGGGACCTACACTGACGTACCCCTTGCCACCATTTTGACCGCTTATAATCAGCCTAGTAATCGTGCCCCACCCTGCCTAGTTCCAAGGTACCTTGATACATTTATGTGGGTTACTACTGAAATGGGTCCCCGTTACTAGGATTTCTTACTAGTTAAGTTTGTAGGCCTATATACACGGATATTACCCATCAACCCGATATGTACTTAACCCTCCCACTGATTCAAACATGATTACTTAATGGTTAAGTTTGTGGGCCTATATTTACTAATATTACCCATCAACCCGATATGTACTTAACCCTCCCACACATTATGTCATATTGGTTAAGTGTTGTCCATTCATGTTAACTTAACCCATTTACTCATCATGTCATGTTGGTTAAGTGTTTCTTAGTAACCCTTCTCACTCGTCATGTTGGATTGGTTAAGTGTTTCCTATTAACTTAACCTCGTTCATTCATCATGTTATATTGGTTAAGTATTTTACATTAACTTAACCCTCGTTCATCAAGTTACATTGGTTAAGTGTCATCAATCAATTCAAGTTAACTTAACCCACTCACTTATCGTGTTACATTAGTTAAGTGTATCTTATTAACTTAACCCCATGCGTTCATCATGCTGTATTGGTTAAGTGTCATCAATCAATTCAAGTTAACTTAACCCATCCACTTATCGTGTTACATTGGTTAAGTGTTTCCTTCTTGTGCTAACTTAACCCTTCCACACAACCTGTTATATGGGTTAAGTGTTGCTCTCTTGTTTTAACTTAACCCTACCCATTGTCATATTGGTTAAGTGTTTCTTATTAACGTAACTCTTCTCATTCATAATGTTGTGCTGGTTAACTTAACCCTGCTCACTTGTCTAATTAACATGTTTATAACGGTTAAGTGTTCTAAATTTACTCAACCCCATCTTCTTGTCTAATTAACATGTTATAATGGTTAAGTGTTGCCTTAGTTAACTTAACCCTACCCTTCTTAACATGCCTTGTTCATTAGCATTAATTGATTTATTAATGCACCAACCTCTCACATTAGATCTGTGTTGTTGCGGTTACTGGATGTGCCGGGTGATTCCAGCAGTTTTACACCACAACTCAATCTAAACTCGGGTTTTTCTTGGGCATGATGCACTAACCTCTTACATTAGATAGGTGTTGTTACGGTTACTAGATGTATCGGGCGGTTCCGGGCAGTTTTACACCGCAGCTCCATTTAACCTTAGGTTAGGCATGTTTATCTTTTAGCATATTTACCATACATGTCCAAGTTTAGATTTTATATACTAATCATTCCAAATTCACAAAACTAGTTATGTTTCAATTCTCAAGTTATACCCCAACAAAGTTGATTGCCAGTTATGCCTCACAAATTCAAATTCAAGTTATTACTCAAAATAGGTTATACCCAATTTTCCCAAATTTGCAATAATAGTCATGTCCCAAAAATCACAATATAACACATGCCCTAAGGTTTAGTCAAATTGCACCGTACAAAACATTCTCCAAAAAACCCCAGTCATTATTCACAGTATAAACTATGCCAAATTATAGCCTTTAATTACAGTGCATGCCAACTACACAAAATCCCAATTTAGGCGTGTTCACATTTAACAGTTATCCCTATCTTACTATAGGTTTTTCATGCCTAAGCCATATATCACTATACACAATGTTTTCCTTCTTCCAAGTCATAATTATCATATATATATATATATATATATATATATACCCCAAATTTTAGGTCTTAAACCACAACATGTACTATGCCTTACATGTTTACAGTTCAATTTACGCCCCAAATCCCAAGTCATATGTCCATTATACTTTATGCCTCAAATCTCTCGTATGTTCGATACACTTTATGTTTTGAATACAACATGTGTTATGTCTTCAAATCAGTTACAAATCAGTTATGGCCAATTATACATAATTTAATACTTTTCCCAATCTTAGCGCTGGTCATGTCCAAATCATACATGATGCCAAAATTTAGCGTTGGTCATGTCCAAATCATATATTATGCCCAATTTTTTCCAACATACTTTCATCTCTTATGAGACTTGGCTCAAGCTCACAGTAGCTTGGCTATAAAAACAAAAAGGGAAGAAAGAAAGAAGAGACAAAAAATGGACAAAATAATATCAATGAGATAGATCCAATGGACATAGAAAGACAGATAGAAATAGGCATAATCTCAAATTCAAATTTATTACAATGTCAGAATCACAATTAACTTTTATTTCTGAAAGTAACATGAACTTACAAATTACAAAACGGCCTTGAATTCTGGGATCTGATTTCTGAATTTGATTAGATATTCCTTTCGTATAGACTTTGATTGTTAACTTGAAAGCTCTAGTTTGATTGATTAAGGTGGAGGCTAGGTCACTTCAGGTTTTTAGCAGCATATAAATGCTTATGAATTCGTGTGGAGAAAACAATAGGTTTAGGGGGATTTTTATAGGTGTATAGGGAGATTTAGAGCCTTCAGATCAGTCTAGAGGTCATCTGATTCGTCGAGAGCAGAATACCACGCCACACATCGAATCAGAAAGCGACACATGGCGAAACACGTCATCGGCTAGATCTAGGCCAAAAGGGGTTGACTCCCCCTTTAGGGGTCGACACCCTAAGCGGGAATTTTCCTGCTCAGCTATTCTGCTTGAATTTCGAATTTTAAACTTGGTTTGAGATGTTTAATTATTATTTATATTTTCTGTTTAAACATGAAATCTTCTGAACTCCATAACTTCTCCATACAGAGTCCGATTCATGCAAACTCGGACTCTATCTCAAGCAGAATTCCGAGAAGAACGCAATGGCGTAACCCATCTCCCTTAGTTATCACTTTCAAAATTAAGTATTATTTATTTTGTTACTTTAATATTCATAGGAAATACAGGATGTTACATTCTTCCCTCCATTAAAGGATTTCGTCCCCAAAATCTCCAAGTCAAGGAGAATGTATCCTAACATCCAACATCCATCTACTCAACCATTCAATCACAGGCGTCCATTGTCATTAAAAGATTTCTAATGCTTTTCATGAACATATGCATAGTGTATGTATATGACCTTATCTAATGAAAAATCAGGCGGTCTACTGATTCAGTTGACCTCCTTAATGCGAATTATGTCAGTGCCATGGGTCCATCATGTATGCAATTATTTCTAATCGTACTATATAACTTCTACATGAGTGCACAATCATTCATACAAATGCAACATCCATATGATAACACATCAAGTTTCAATTCAAATATATAAAAATTCACTCATGCATATGCAATATGAAAGTGACTGAGCCGATCTAGTGCCTAATGTATGTATATGCATCCACGAGCAACCACTAGCAAACACTTACATCCACTTGCATCCACCAAACATAACATATCTCAATCACATGTTTACATCCATTGGCTTCTACCTAAGGATCGAGGATAGGATCGAGAGGATATACTTAAAAGATAAAGACTAGCAAATAAACTTTATAGAAAAAGAGAGATCAAGGATATACCCTCAAAAAGGGTATGATGTGTGTATCTAGTCTTCGAAGTCGCATCTTCTTGAGATTCACTCCATTGCACCCTGACTATCTTAACTCGACGATTGCGTAGCTTCTTAATTTTTGTTTCTAGAATATGCGTTGGAACTCATTTCACTATTGCCTCTCGTACCACTTTTTCTTCTAATAGTATACTTGGCACTACAACTTCTGCCGTGTCCTGCTAACATTCCCTGAACTATCTCTTGAAAATAAACAGATGCTAACCATGTTACCAAGTGTATATACTAAGATGATTAGATTCTTCTTCGTCAATCTAGAAAGTGGGGCTGATACCTTCATAAAGTCCTTAATTAACTTCCTATATTAGCCCACTAGTCCAAGAAAGCTTCTTACTCCTGTTGCATTCTTTGGGACCTTCCAGTCTTGCACCACAACTACTTTTGCGGGTTCTACTGCTATCCCTTCTTTGGGCGCCACATGTCCTAGAAACCTTACTTCTTCTCTTTAAAAATGGCATTTTTGGAGAACTTCGCCTTAAGTCGATGCGCTTAGAGGTTATCCGAGACTTCCCTTAGATGCAATGCTTGTTCTTCCTCATTCCAAAATATCATCTATACACAAGCGAAGTGAACCATCCGCCTTTGTAACGAAAACGACTGAAGCACCCCATTCAGAAATACTTCCCTATATGAACCATTTTTCAAGTAACTCTTTTACTTATTTACTAAGCCCTTCCTTCCCCTTGGATTCATGTGTCGTACAGGTAATGTAACTGGCTTTGCATTGTCAACTAGATATATGCAGAAGTCTATCTCGCGTTTTAGGGGATAAACCCCTAACTTGATCAAAAACATCTGCGTACTCATGGACTACTCCAAAGGATCGCAAATCGCCGATAGATGCATCAAGTGATTCTAGGTAGCCAAGACAAACTGATCCCTTAGGATCGCACAAAATCTCGAGGGTAATCCCGAGGCATGTCGAAAGCCTAACTACTCTCCTTTCACAATAACTAGCTAACCAATCCATGCTAGAATCAACCCATAGCCCATGAAACCAAAAACATAAGCATTACACTTAAACTCAATACTTAACATAGCTATTCTCAAATCCTTACAAACCAAAGATAAATGAGCCGAACCACTAATTGGATTTGAGACAATAATGGGATCTTCTACTACACAAATACTAAGATGCAGAGACTCAATTATGGAAGCAGATATAAATGAATGTGAAGCGCTAAAATCAAAAGAGTACTAATAGGATGATCAAAAGAAAACTAAACTTTTTCAACAGAAACTTTACTATCTCTCTCTCAGGTACGCTGGCGGTGAGAGCATGCACTTGCCCTCCTGAAAATCCTGTCCTTAGTTCTTGACCTTGTCCTTAATAATATGACCCGTTATACCATAATAACGGCACTTCCTCTTGTCTTAGGTTTTCCTATTCTTCCTCCCCTTCTTGTCCTGTGATTCTTCCACTTACACCTCCTTTGTGAACCAAGTCAATATCCATGATTTCCTCATCCTTGGGTTATGCTCCTTAGCCAAACTACCTCATTCTCATCTTTGCCATCCTTGGGTAACTTGTTGGCAAGTCTCTTGAAAGTTGCCTCCATCGCACGGAAATCCCTTCAAAGCTTGAAAGAAAATTAGCCGCAGATGAAACTATTGCGGCTATAGATGGAAGTTGGGTACTTCTTTTCCCTTTGACAAGTGTCGTAGTCTCATCAAGCCTACAGAACCATGTCACTATGGGGATACCTTCAAGAAAGCCAGGAGCCCCGGAGACTCAAGAAAGAAGGAACAAGGATTCAAACAGAGGATCAAAAGATAGTGCATATGGCTTTAGGGAATATGCCTTTAATTTCTTTTGAAAATGCTTCTTTTAAAACCATTTTGAAAATAAATTTTCAAATCTTTTATCTGATACGATAACCTTCAGCTTTGAACCACGTGTAACACCCCACCTCCGTTAAGGTCACTCACAAAGGGAATGCCTTAACTTCGATGGAGCATTTTAGGTAAAAGATGTAGATAAATTACAAGATAGACAAATAAAGCGTTGGAAAATAAATTCATTTTATAAACAATGTGGTTCAGTCAAACTTTTACAACAATTGTCTCAATCACACTTAAAAGTAATACATAGAACTTCTGTCTTGACTTAAATACTTCCAAGTATACAAGAAGCATAAAAATAACAATGATATTCCCTAATAAAGCATGAACCAGCCATAGCAGTGGAAGAGAGAGTCCAAAGCAATTCATCGACTATCTCCGTGCTTGGAAAGAAAACTGAGCTAATTGGTAACATTTCCTCCCTGTGAACCTGGAGGGGAGGAACAGAAGAAAAGAGGCGAAACAAACTAGGTCAGACATTAGTCTGGTAAGTCCAGTGACTTTCAGCATGTAAATAGCCAAAAGCATCATGACATGAATAAACTGAATATAAGACAATACCGCGAGAATAAGGATAACAAGATAGCATACGATTAGCATAGATATGATAAGGCAAGATAAACTGAATGCGCTTCTACTCTTTCTCTGCTTCGCAAATACCTTATTATTCTGATTTTTATATCTCTGCACTGCCTAACTAGTGTCCCAACTAGTAATCTATTTAAAATGATAATATTACAACGTGATCCCAATCCCCACAATTACGGTAGCCTTCAGGTGTACATCTAGTATGAGGATCTTACCTCAATCAGCCTAATTGCCATGAAGATGTTAGATGTACCCTTACTGCCCTATCGATCGGCTTCCTACTCGTACTAATTTTCCATGTGTCTGTGTCAATCGGCCCTCTCTTGCATGTAGATACCCTGTGCTGGTCCCACCATAAGGCATATCAATCCTTATGATAGCGACCCGACACGATTCAAGATGCACAGTGTATAACTACTTATACCCAATGCCTGCTTTTTCCCACTTCGGAGTACGTGCATGCCCGTGATCCGTCGGAACCTACATTAACGTACCCCTTGCCGCAATTTTGATTGCTTATAATCAGCCCAGTAATTGTGCCCCACCCTGCCAAGTTCCCGGGTACCTTGATACATCTATGTGGGTTACTGCTGAAATAGGTCCCTGTTTCTAGGGTTTCTTACTGATTAAGTTTGTGGGCCTATATACACGGATATTACCCACCAACCTGATATGTACTTAACCCTCCCACTAATTCAAACATGTTTACTTAATGGTTAAGTTTGTGGGCCTATATTTACTAATATTACCCACCAACCCGATATGTACTTAACCCTCCCACACATTATGTCATATTGGTTAAGTGTTGTCCATTCATGTTAACTTAACCCGTTCACTCATCATGTCATGTTGGTTAAGTGTTTCTTATTAACCCTTCTCACTCATCATGTTGGATTGGTTAAGTGTTTCCTATTAACTTAACCTCGTTCATTCATCATGTTATATTGGTTAAATATTTTACATCAACTTAACCCAATTCGTTCATCAAGTTACATTGGTTACGTGTCATCAATCAATTCAAGTTAACTTAACCCACCCACTTATCGTGTTACATTGGTTAAGTGTATCTTATTAACTTAACCCCACGCGTTCATCATGCTGTATTGGTTAAGTGTCATCAATCGATTCAAGTTAACTTAACCCACCCACTTATCGTGTTACATTGGTTAAGTGTTGCCTTCTTCTGTTAACTTAACCCTTCCACCCATCCTATTATATTGGTTAAGTGTTGCTCTCTTATTTTAACTTAACCCTACCCATTGTCATATTGGTTAAGTGTTTCTTATTAACTTAACCCTTCTCATTCATCATGTTGTGCTGGTTAACTTAACCCTGCTCACTTGTCTAATTAACATGTTTATAACGGTTAATTGCTCTAAATTTACTTAACCCCATCTTCTTGTCTAATTAACATGTTATAACGGTTAAGTGTTGCCTTAGTTAACTTAACCCTATTATTCTTAACATGTCTTGTTCATTAGCATTAATTGATTTATTAATGCACCAACCACTCACATTAGATCTATGTTGTTGCGGTTACTGGATGTGCCAGGTGGTTCCGGGAAGTTTCACATCACAACTCAATCTAACCTGGAGTGTTTCTTGGGCATGATGCACTAACCTCTCACATTAGATAGGCGTTGTTGCGGTTACTGGATGTGTCGGGCAGTTCCGGGCAATTTTACATCGCAACTCCATCTAACCTCGGGTTAGGCATGTTTATCTTTTAGCATATTTACCATACATGTCCAAGTCTAGATTTTATATGCCAATCATCGCAAATTCACAAAACTAGTCATGTTTCACAAGTTGTACCCCAACAAAGTTGATTGCCAGTTATGCCTCACAAATTCAAATTCAAGTTATTACTCAAAATAGGTTACACCCAATTTTCCCAAATTTGCAATAATAGTCATGCCCCAAAAATCACAATATAACACATGCCCTAAGGTTTAGTCATATTGCACCATACAAAATATTCTCCAAAAACCCCAATCATGATTCACAGTATAAACTATGCCTAATTATAGCCTTTAATTAAAGTGCATGCCAATTACCCAAAATTCCAATTTAGGCATGTTCACAATTTAACAATTATCCCTATCTTACTATAGGTTTTTCATGCCTAAGCCATATATCACTATACACAATGATTTCCTTCTTCCAAGTCATAAACTATCATATATATATATATATATATATATATATACCCCAAATTTTAGGTCTTAAACCACAACATGTACTATGCCTTAAATGTTTACAGTTCAATTTACGCCCCAAATCCCAAGTCATATGTCCAATATACTTTATGCCTCAAATCTCAAGTCATATGTTCGATACACTTTATGTTTTGAATACAACATGTGTTATGTCCTCAAATCAGTTACAAATCATTTATGCCTAATTATACATTATGTCTCTTATGAGACTTGGCTCAGGCTCGCAGCAGCCTGGCTATAAAAACAAAAAGGGAAGAAGGAAAGAAGAGACAAAGAATGGACATAATAATATCAATGAGATAGATCTAGTGGATATAGAAAGACAGATAGAAATAGGCATAATCCCAAATTAAGATTTATTACAATGTCAGAATCACAATTAAATTTTATTTGTGAAAGTAACATAAACTTACAAATTACAGAACGGTCTTGAATTCTGGGATCTGATTTCTAAATTTGATTAGCTATTCCTTCGATGTAGACTTTGATTGTTAACTTGAAAACTCTAATTTGGTTGATTAAGGTGGAGGCTAGGTCACTTCAGGTTTTTAGCAGCATATAAACGCTTATGAATTAATGTGGAGTGTATAGGGAGATTTAGAGCCTTCAGATCAATCTAGAAGTCATCAGATTCAGATCAGTCTAGAAGTCATCAAAATCGTCCAGAGCTGAATACCACATCACACAGTGAATCAGAAAGCGACACGTGGCGAAACACGTCATCGGCCGGATCTGGGCCAAAAGGGGTCGACTCCCCTATTGGGGGGACGACACCTATGTCGACACCCCTATAGGGGGGTCGACTCCCCTTGGGGGGATCGACACCCCAAGTAGGAATTTTCCTGCTGAGCCTATTCTTCTTGAATTTCGAATTTTAAACTTGGTTTGAGATGTTTAATTATTATTTATATTTTCTGTTTAAACATGAAATCTTCTGAACTCCATAACTTCTTCATACGGAGTCTGATTCACGCAAACTCGGACTCTACCTCAAGCAGAATTCCGAGACGAACGCAATGGTGTAACCTGTCTCCCTTAATTCTCACTTTTAAAATTAAGTATTCTTTAATTCGTTACATTAATATTCACAGGAAATACGGGGTGTTACAGTTATAGGGGTTACTGACTGAAATGGGTCCCACACATAATACGATACAAGCTCACCCCTTTGTCTTGTATCCCCACTAGGATTTCTACTAGTTATTCTTACCTAAAGGTGTCTTTAATTACATAACATTTCCACAAGTTATGCTTACCTAAAGGTGTCTTGAATTACATAACTCCAACATTTCTATAGGTTATGCTTACCATTAGGTGTCTTTAATTACATAACCCCCTCAAGTTAAGTTTGTGGGCCTATATATAAATATTACTCAACCCCTCAGATTTACTTAGCACCTATTCAAGTTCATGTCCATACAATCCTCATGTATTCAACTAGGTTAAGTATTCCAATTCATTACCATGTCCATTTATGTTTATAATGTGCTAGACCTCCCACATTAAACCAACTTGCGGATGCTGGTTATGTTGGGTGGCTTCGGGAAGATTCTTCAGCAAGTTGTGTTAAACCTCGTGTTATAGAACGCCTCGTATTTGTGCACCTAGACCCCTCACATTAGATTAACCACTTGTGGTCGTTGGATATGCCGGGCAGTTCCGAATAGACTTCCAACACAAGTGTAATCTAACCTCGTGTCTAGGCGCAGTTACAGTTTCTAATTACTATAATCTTAGGCACCTTATTATTAGCTATTTTTTACCTATGTTGTTATAGGTTTCATGCCCCTTTTCCCATTTTCGTTCATAATGAATTATATGTCCAAATTCATATTAACAAATATTATTCCAGTAATGCCCAATTCTCTATTTACAAGTTATGCCCAACTTTAATGTTTTTCCCCTTATTCCCCATTTAACGCGTTCTCATTTTCAGCGTCATGCCTAGGCTCAAAAGTAGCCTGGCTATATAAAAATAAAAGGGAAGGGATGAAGGGAAGATGATAGAAATGATTACACTAACAGAATTGACATAAACACATAGTGGCATATTGATAAAATGGACATATGAGAGTAGATCTGGTGAACATAAGATAATAGAATCGTTTCTAACATAGTAGGGATGTCATATTAGGCATGATAAGATCTAAATAACAATTTAGATGTCCAACTATTTTAGATTCAATTTAACCACAACATGATAGGTACAAAGTGATCTAAATAACAAATTAGATCCATAATCAAAGGTAGATCTGATATGATAATGGTTAAGCTCCAAGTCATAGTATGCCAAAATATCGTAGGTTCACAAGTTATTACAGATCTGAAATGATTCAAGGATTAACATGTATAGATACAAATTACAGTCATGTCATGTTACACTTTTTAATTATTTAAATCTAAAAGTAACTTGAAACTCACAGCGTTTGGATCTAGAAAGGAAGAAGAAGAAAAGCAGTTGATGAATCATAGATCTAAACTTGAATCTATAAATTTTATTGTAGTAGTAGAAAAGGATTTGATTCAGTCCAGGATCCGACAGTATTTGGGCCTCCACTGATTTTCAGTGAATAAACCAGGAGAAATGGAGCCGTATTTATAGCTACCAGCCCCAGAACCGACCTACTACGTCAGCCCTCGGGGGGTCGAACCTACGGTCGACACCCCCTTGAGGGGTCGACTCCCCTTGGCGGGAGAATTCCCGCTTACCCGAATTTCTGTGATTTGAACGGTTTTGAACTGAATTTTGAATTCTGGACCTTATATATATATATATATATATATATATGTGTGTGTGTGTGTGTGTGTGTGTCTGTGTGTGTATTCCTGCGCGTATACAAATTTCAAACCCTCATAACTTCTTCATACATTGTCTGTTTTACGCAAACCAAATGTCTATCTTGACCAGAATTTCGAGCCAAAAGCAATGGCGCAGTCTGTTTTCCTTAGTTCTGAATATTAAATAAATTATTCTTTAATTTATCCACTTTAGTGTTTGTCAAAATTACAGGGAGTTAAATTCTCCCCTACTCAATGGATTTCGTCCCCGAAATCTTCAAGTTAAGAAGAATGTATATCCTATCATCCACATCCCTCTACTCATCCACCAATCACAGGCATTCATTGTCCTTAAAAGATTTCTAACATTATATGAACACATGTAAAGGTTTTTGTATATGTCCCCATACTAATGTGAAGATCAGGCTGTCTACTGATTCAGTGGGCCTCCTTAATGCAATGTATGTTAGTGTCATGAATACAACATGTATGCAACAATCCTATTACAAAATGTAAGTTCTATATGTGTGCACAAACATCCGTCCAAATGCAACATCCATATGATAATACATCCATTTTCATTCAAAAGAAGAAAAATGCACACACATTCATATGCAGTATGAGAGTGATTGAGCCGATCTAGTGCCTAATGTGTGTGTACATGCATCCACAAGCAACCACAGGCAACCATTAGCAGACATTTGCATCCACTTGCATTCATCAAACATAACATGTCTCAAAAATATGTTTACATCCATGGGATTCCTACCTAAAGGTTGAAGATTCAATCAATAGGACACACTTAAATGATAGAAACAAGCACAATTAAAGCTCTGGAAAAGGGGTTAAGAACATACCCTCGAAAAGAAAAGGGTATAAGTACGAATCTTGTCTTCGGTCTCCCAAGTCGCATCTTCTGGGTTATCTCCCCACTGAACTTTCATCAACTTGACTTCTCTATTGCGTAGCTTCTTAACTTCTGATCTAAGAATACGGGAAGGGACTCGTCTGACTGTTGCCTCCCGTTACACATCTACTTCTTCCAATATACTCGGCTCAACAACTTCTGCGGTATCATGCAAGCACTTCCGCAAGTGAGAGATGTGGAAAACATCATGAACGCCGGATAGTCTCTTTGGTAGCTTTACTCTATTGGCCATTTGGCCAATCCTTTCTGTTATGGGAAAAGCCCCTACGAATCTTGGCGCCAATTTTCCTACAGATCCGAAACGAACCACATTCCTTAAAGGTGACACGTTAATGAAAACCATGTCTCCTCCTTCAAATTCAATGTCAGTCCTTCTCTTGTCTGCGTAGGATTTCTGCCCATCTTGAGCGATCTTCATTCCTCGTCTAATAAGAACAATCTTCTCGGTCGTTTCTCTAACCATGTCTGGTCCAAGTAATAATCTTTTTGTAGATTCCCACAAAAAAGTGGTGACCTAAAGGGTTGCCTGTATAATGCTTCAAAGGGTGTCGTGCCAATGCTAGCTTGATAACTATTTTTGTAGGCAAACTCTAATAAAAGAAAATGCTCTTCCCAAGTCCCTCCGAAGTCTAGGATACACAGCCTTAATAGATCCTCAAGAATTTTGTTCACCCTCTCCGTCTGTCCATCAGTCTGAGGATGATAAATGGTGCTCAAACATAACTGTTTACCTAATGCTTCTTGCAAGATCCTCCAAAATTCACTAGTGAAGATGGGGTCACGATCGCTTACGATGCTGGATGGTACTCCATGAAGACGGACAACCTCATGAACATAAATTGCTGCCAACCATGTTGCCATCCTCTTACTCTTAACTGGAATGAAATGAGCACTCTTAGTAAGTCCATCAACTATCACCCAAATACCGGTGTTGCCTTTCTTTGATCTAGGAAACCATCTATGAAATCCGTACGCTTTCCCACCTCCATTATGGAACCTCTAAATGATGAAGTAAACTACCGGGCTTCTTTTGCTCAGCTTTGACTTGCTGACAAACTAAACATTGAGAAACAAACTCTACCACGTCTTTCTCCATCCCAACCCAAAAGAAAACTCTCTTAATATCCTTATACATCTTATCGCCTCCTGGATGAATAGTCATCCTAGAATGACGGGCTTCTTCTAGGACTGATTTTACCTAATTTACAGTTCAAGTAACACAAAGGTTTCCATCTTGCCGCAACCACCCTTTGTCATCTATGGAATATCTATTGAGGTGACTATAAGTCTCCCCTTTACTGAGTCTAATCAAGATATCTGAAATTTGTAGATCATCTCGCTGCATAGCTCCTATTTGGTCCATAAGAGTAGGTTGTATCTCTAACGATGCAAACAAACTAGGCAAAAGCTCGGTAGAGGGTCTAAAGTCAAAAGTCAATATGAACTCCAAGCTTTTCCTTTCCAATAATAGAGGACATAAAGTCATCATCTCTCCACTTAGTGCGTCCGCCACTACATTACCCTTGCCAGGGGGTATAAACGATCTTTAAGTCATAAGAAGCTAGGAACTCCATCCACCTTTGTTGCCTTAAATTAAGATCCTTCTGCGAGAGCAAGTACTTGAGAGATTTATGATCAGTGTACAACTCGAACTTCTCCCCAAGCAAATAATGATGCCACACCTTAAGCGCGAACACTATGGAAGCTAGCTCTAAATCATGGGTAGGGTAGTTCTTCTCATGAACCCTTAACTATCTCCCTCCATGACATACTACCCTTCCTTCTTGCATCAAAACCGCACCAAGCCCTGTACCACATGCATCTGTGTATACTGTAAATACTTTGCTCCCATCAGTCAAGGTCAAGACTGGGGCTGTTATCAGAGCCCTCCTCAGTCGTTGGAAAGAAACATCACAATCTATATCCCATGAAAATGCTAAATTCTTTTTTGTCGGTCTGGTGAGTGGGGCTGATATCGTTGCAAAGTCCTTAAATGAACTTCCTATAATAGCCTGTAAACCCCAGAGGGCTTCTCACCTCCGTTGCATTCTTTGGGATTTACCAGTCGTGAACTGAAACTACCTTTACGGGATCTACTGTTATGCCTTCTTCAGAAACTACATGCCCTAGGAATGTCACCTCTTTTCTCAAGAAATGGTACTTGGAGAACTTTGCCTTAAGATGATACGCACGGAGAGTTTTCAAAACCTCCCTCAAATGTTAGGCATGCTCTTCTTCGTTCTTTGAGAAGATCAAGATATCATCAACAAAGGCGAGAACAAATTTATTTAGAAACTCCCGAAACACCATACTCATCAGATCAACAAAATAGGCGGGTGCATTCGTCAACCCAAAAGGCATAACGAGCCATTCAAAGAAACTGTTTGGAGTCCTAAAATCGGTCTTATCTATACTGTCTTTGGCCACCCTCAATTGGTGAAATCCCGTGGCCAAGTCTAGCTGAGAGAATACTGACGCCCTAGCAAGCCGGTCAAACAAATCATTTATCCTTGGAAGTGGGTGCCTGTTCTTCTTAGTGAGTTTATTCAACTCTCTATAGTCTACACACAAGCAAACCGAACCATCCGCCTTAGTTGTGAATACCACTGGAGCACCCCATTCAGATATGGTTCGCCTAATAAACCCTTTTTCAAGTAGCTTCATTACTTGTTTGCTAAGCTCCCTCCTTTCCCTTGGAGCCATATGACGCATAGGTAATGCAATTGGCTTTGCATTATCCACCAAATATATGCAAAAATCGATCTCGTGCCCTAGGGGTAAACCCCAAGCCTCATCCAAGACTTCAGGATATTCAAGGACTATTAATACATATTGCTGATCCTCGATAGATGCATCAAGAGACTCTAGGAAACTAAGCATAACCGATCCTTGCAGGTCACAAGAAATCTCGAGGGTCCTCCCATGACAAGACAGAAGCCTAACCACCCTCTGCTCACATTCCAGAATGAAACCATACATAGCTAGCCAATACATCTCTAGAATCAACCTGTAGCCCATAAAACCAAGCACATACGTGTTGCACTCAAACTTGATGCCTAAAACGGATATTCTCAAAGCCCAACAAATCATGGATAAATGAGCCGAACCACCAATGGGGTTTGAGACAATAAAGGGATCCATTACTATTCTAGTATTTAAGTGCAGAGATTCTACCATAGAACTAGATATAAATGAATATGAAGCGCCAAAATCAAAAAGAGTTCTAATAGGGTGACATGAAAGCGAAATCAAACCTTCCATGGAAATTTTCCTACCTTTATCTGGAGCACTAGTCGCGAGAGCATGCACCTGCCCTCCAGAAGCTCCCTCCTGTTGACCTTGTCCCTGTTTCTTCGGGCACTCCCTAGCAAAGTGTCCGACCTCTCCACAGCTGTAGCAAGTATTCTTCCTTCTTTTGTAGTCCTTAAACAAGTGACCCTCTTCCCCACAATGGTGACACTTCCTCTTATCCATTGCCTTGTCATTCTTTCCGCCTTTCTTTTACTGTTGTTGTTGTCCTTTCTTGGACCATCCCTTGTTTTGCGTTGTTTCCTCAATCTTAACTTCCCTCTTTTCTCCTTTGTCTCCCTTATGCATCAAGACCATATCAACAAGCCTTTCAAAAGTAGCTCCCATTGGAATATGGGACATAGCTAACCCATGAAGGGGTTCATTCATCCCTTTAGCAAACCGCAAAGCCTTCTTATGCGGAGTATCTACCAGTTCCAATCCAAATCTTACTAGCTGGTTGAATTTGTTCACATATTCTTTAATAGTCATGTTTCCTTGTTTGAGCACCAAGAACCTCTCCATTTGCATGTTTTCTCTGCTTGAGAGAGAAACTTTGTTTCAAACCTCATCCTAAAATCATCTCATGTCTCCACTGGACATCCAGCTTTAGTTACTTCCGACCAGAACGAAGCTTCATCTTTCAGTAGCCAGGCAGCTAACTGAATCTTCCTTCGATCTTCCACTTCAAAGATTACAAACAAGTCCTCGATCTCCTTGAGCCAATTCCTTGCCTCTATGAATGTTTCAGTTCCACGAGATGACTTCCCTCCCATGGCATAGAAATCTTTGTAGATCTTAATGAAATTATATGCTCTTGGAGGAGGAGGAGGAGGAACGATGGGTGCAGCTGGGGGAGGAACATTAGCTTGACCTCTGGCAGGCGCCATGGCCTCTAGATACCTACGGGACCAGCCTGGTATTGTAACACCCTCAGGGATATTAGGTTCTCTAGACATGCTGAAACAAAAGGAAAGAGATATAAACAAAGGATCGAAGGATATTACTTACGGTTTTGGGGAATATGTTATTCAAAACAGACTTTTCTTTTTGAAAAATGCTTTCTTAAAACCTTTTTGAAGATAGTTTTCAAAAACTTTTATTTAATCTGGTAACCTTCGGCTCTGATACCAAGTGTGACACCCCACGTCCGTTAATGTCACTCATTAAGAGAATGTATTAAGTTTTGTGAAGTGTTATACGTAAACAGACATAGAACATTACAAGACAGATACAAAAGATAGCAGCGGAATTTAAAATTTTATTTAAAACATAATTCATAACATCGTGGTCCAAGATATCACAAGTCTGGAACTACATAAGAACCATTACAATAATGTAAAGCTTCTATCCTATACCATCAGAGTACAGAAATACATAAAAGAAAAGCATAATTCCCCAAAAGAGATAAAGCCATAGTAGTAAAGACAAGAACTTGAGCAATACTTCAAAAGCATCTCCTAGCATGATGATAACCGAGCCCTGATTAAGCTTGAGTATTCCCACCCTACGAACCGGGGGAGGGGGGAATGGAAAAGAGAAGAGGAAACAAGAAGGGTCGGACATAAAGTTTGGCAAGTCCAGTTACTTTTAGCAAGTAAAAAAGTTAAAGTAGCATGACAGGCATGTAAAGTGGATAAGAAAGATAACACTATAAAGGATAGGTATGACAAGGTAAACATGATAGAGTGTATACGCTTCTCTAATGATTACTTTTATTCTCTGCATTGATACTAGTATAACCAGAATGAGATGATCCCAACAACTATCTGATGGTAGGCTTAGGCATACTTCCGGAAGTACCCTAACTACTACCCTAATTGATAGGCTCCCTACTCCGTAGATATCTTGTCCTGGCCCCACAGTAGAAGGCATCACTTCCTAAAGTGGCAGTTCCCTTCGTGGATGTGAACAACCATATCTAATGGTGTCATGGTCATCTTAGCCCCCTCTACCCAGCCCATGCACGCACATGTCCCCGGTCGGTTTGTGCCGCCTACACCGTCCTCCTCGTTTGGATCTCTTACAATTAGCCCAGTATGTGTGCCCTGACTCCGTCCTAGGACGGAGTCCTCGTTCAATACCATTATATGGGTTACTGACTGAAATGTGTCCCACACACGATACGATACAAGCTCTCCCGTTTGTCTTGTATCCCCACTAGGATTTCTACCAGTTATGCTTACCTAAAGGTATCTTTAATTACATAACATTTCCACAAGATATTCTCACCTAAAGGTGTCTTTAATTACATAACTCCAACATTTCTATAGGTTATGCTTTTCACTAGGTGTATTTAATTACATAACCCCATCAGGCTAAGTTTGTGGGCCTATATATAAATATTTCCCACCCCCTTAGATTTACTTAACCCACCACTATTCAAACATATTTACTTAACCCCTATTCAAGTTCATGTTCATACAATCCCTATGGATTCAACTAGGTTAAGTATTCCAATTCATTACCATGTCCATTTATGGTTATAATGTGTTAGGCCTCCCACATTAAACCTACAACTTACGGATGCTGGTTATGTCGGGCGGCTCCGGGCAGACTTCTTCCACAAATTGGGTTTAACCTCGTGTCATAGCACATCTCGTATTTGCGCACCTAGATCCCTCACATTAGATTCACCACTTGTGGTCGTTGAATATGTCGGGCGGTTAGAGGCAGACTTCCACCACAAGTGTAATCTAACCATGTGTCTAGGCGCAATTACATTTTCTAATTACTGTAATCCTAGGCATCTAATTATTAGCCAATTCTTACCTATGTCATTATAGGTTTCATGCCCCTTTTTCCCATTTATGTTCATAATGAATTATATGTCCAAATTCATATTAACAAATATTATTCCAGTAATGCCCAATTCCCTATTTACAAGTTATGCCCAATTTCAATACTTTTCCCCTCGGTCCCCGTTTAACGCGTTCGCATTTTCAGCATCGTGCCTAGGCTCGAAAGTAGCTTGGCTATATAAAATAAAAGGAAAGGGATGAAGGGAAGGTGATAGAAATGATTATACTAACATAATTGACATAAACACATAGTGGCATATTGATAAAATGGACATATGAGAGCAGATCTGATGAACATAAGATAATAGAATCGTTTCTATCAAAGCAAGGATGTCATATTAGGCATGATAAGGTCTAAATAACAATTTGGATGTCCAGCTAGTTCAGATTCAATTTAACCACAACATGATAGGTACAAAGTGATCTAAATAGCAAATTAGATCTATAATCAAAGGTTGATCTTACATGATAAAGGTTAAGATCCAAGTCATAGTATTCCAGAATATCATAGATTCACAAGTTATTACAGATCTAAAATGATTCAAGGATTAACATGTATAGATCCAAATTACAACCATGTCATGTTATACTTTTTAATTATTTAAATCTAAAAGAAACTTGAAACTCACAGTGTTTGGATCTAGAAAGGTTGAAGAAGAAAAGCCGTTAATGAATCATAGATCTACACTTGAATCTCTAAATTTGATTACAGAGGAGGAAAAGGATTTGATTCAGTCCAGGGTCTGATAGCATTTAGGCCTCCATTGATTTTCAATGAAGAAAATAGGAGAAATGGAGTCGTATTTATAGCCGCCGGCCCCTAGAACTGACCTACCACGTCAGCCCTGGGGGGGGGGGGGTCGACACCCCCCTTAAGGTTTTGACTCCCCTGGGCGGGAGAATTCCCGCTTACCCGAATTTCTGCTATTTAAACGATTTTGAACTGAGTTTTGATTTCTGGACCTTATGTGTGTGTGTGTGTGTGTATATATTCCTGCACGTATACAAACGTCAAACCCTCATAATTTCTTTATACGGTGTCCGTTTTACGCAAACCAAATGTCTATCTTGACCAGAATTTCTAGACGGATGCAATGGCCTAGTCCATTCCCCTTGATTTTGAATATTAAATTAATTTTTCTTTAATTTATTCACTTTAGTGTTTGTTAAAATTACAGGGTGTTACATATAATAAGGAGGCAACCTCTCCTAATTTGCGTTGGCATGTGGGTGTGACGAGAGACCTTATGGTAGCCTCATTTTCCAAAAGCATTTCGTGTTGTTTATGAACTGATATTCATATGGAGGAAACCCGTTTAGTGTTATACGGCATGGTCCTATGATTTACCTAACTTTAAAATTGTTTGGTTTCTCACACCAGTCCCACGACTGATCCTGGAGTTTATTGTTTCCTACCTAAACTATAGGTGCCCATAATTTTCCACACGGGCAGCTTGCAATTTAGGTTTTTGAAGATTTAGCATTGGAGTTATTTTTAGAGCAGGATTTTGGATTGAAACTAGAGTTATGTCCTAAGCATTTGATAGTCTTCCGCTATGTTAGTTTATGTTATTATGTTTCCGCTGTGTACAGGAATGCATTTTAGTATGTTAGTTTTGATGTACTCTGATGTAATATATATATATATATGGTATTAATGAAAAAGTATTTTGTTCCAATCCAATGTGTTGTATGCCTAAAGTTAATGTTCCGAGGATTTTTCCCATTTGGATTGGACTTGTGTGGTTTACGGTCAATCCGAACAGTGGGGATTTCTGGGTCAATGCAGATGGTATCTGAGCTTTGGTTTATGTGAAGCTCTAGGGTACGCCTCATTAGAACAAAAGGAAAAGACTCAATAAAGCTAGGATTAGTAATAACCTAGAAGAATAACTCATTAGAGATGGGGTTAGTAATGCTTAGAATGAGTTAAGAGTATTACGTATATGAGAGAGCGTATTCGTAATAAGAAATTGATTTAAAAATTAGTTTTAATAAAAGTTATAGTTTAAATAAATAAATAAATATAATTTTTTGGTTAGGGTAAGTAGAAACATTTTGGATTAGAAATAGAAGTTATTGACGATTTCGGACAATCTATAAGTTCTAAAACTGTAAGGTCAGAAAATCAAATATGTAGGAAGTTACGAATACCTTATGAATTAAGTTTCATAATTTTGACTAAAAGGTATTTGGTTAATAGTTTAAGGGGTTATTATAACTAAATTGGCTTACGTCTTCTTTCCTTTTCGAGGATGAAAAGTTTTTATGTAGGGGACAATATGACGACCCATAAATTCTGATATTTCAAAAACTCAAGTTTTTCAATAATTCAGAATAACCATGCACGGTTCTGGATTCATACACTCATTTTTAAATATGATTTCAAAAGGTATAATGGTCGTATAAGTTAGTTAAATCATTTTTATCAACTTATCAGTTTAAGAAATTTATGTTAGAAACACTATGCACCGAAATTATAAATTTTGAGATTTTGAGTTAGGTGCTTGAATACGACTTATTAAATTGCTTAGATAAGGTTAGAGAATTTTTAAAATTTGATTTAAAAAGTTACTTTTATTAAAATTCAATATTTTAATATTATTTTGATAACCTGAAAATAGACCATTTTTTAAACAGTCTCGGAGTTTGACGAGACCAAATTTATTGGATACGTGATATCAAAATACGGTAAAATTTCATAATTTCATAATTTTCGGAGTTCGTATGTGAGCGTACATAATATTAACGTATGTTGAAAAACTAGCTAAAATTCGGTAAAAGATTGAAATAAGTCCGTTTTCCAAACAGTCTCCGAATTTGACGACACTAGGCTCGTTGGATCCGTATTAGTAAAATATATTAGGATTTTACATTTCGTAACAATCGGAGTTAATAAGTGGGAGGAGAAATGAATTAATGTAGTATAATTAATAAAGGAACTAATCGCTAAGTAACCAAAATTCCTACACCCTCCATAATTCGACAACACACCTCCACACTTACTTTCCGTTTACACATGCCCTCTTCTTCCATAATCCCACCTTCCTATGTACTTATGCACATAAAAAAGAGAGCCTTCCATTTTATTTTGTTTTCACCTCTTTCATTTTTACTCTTACCTTCTCCTCCATCTTAGCTCCAATGGTCGCCGCCCCCTAGCATAGCCACCACCAGCGCTACCATCTGTCGCACACCCTAACAGTCCAACCAAGCTCCCTACTCCCTCCCCTAAGCTCCACATGACCGAAGACTCCACCTCTATACAAAAAACACTTCCTTTTTCCACTTAAAACTCCATTTCCAAGCTGCATACCCTCCACTATCGCCACCACCACTAACCATCAGATCCAATAGCCCTTAAAACCCCTACTAATGCCCCTAGCCACTGTGTAGGCCCCACCAAGTTTAAGTTCCGACCTTTAGCTCAAAAAGCACTAAAAACACCCTAAAACCCCTAAAAACCCAAACCTTTAGCTCCTTTACCCCAAAACTCACCACAAATCACTCCCTACAACCCTCCTCCCGCACACTTGGACCCCGCTAGCAATGTATCCAGCCCACACCCCTAGGTTGTGAGCTTCTTTTGCCAAAATTCCAAGCTTTCCTCTCAAACCCCTTAAAGATCCAACCTTTTTTTGCTTAAACCCAAGTTAGAACATATACAAACTTACATATGTTGAGTTAGTAGCCTAAAGGTGTTAACCTTAGGTATAAAGTTGTTCATTTGGGTTTTAGCCAGGTCATAATGAAGTTAGAAAGCCCTACACAAAGGGTTGGTGTAGTGGATCCCTCGGTTAGAACATTGAATTTAATCTAACTAGTAGTGAGAAAATTTGCTTATGTTTGGTTAACTAGTTCAGTTAGTGTCACTAATGTTGCTATGTTTGGAAATTTGCTAAGTTGTTAAGTAGATTTGGGTTAATATTGTTAATGGAAATTAGTAAGTTAATTAATTGACAAGTCAGTAATTAAAATGAATGTGAGAAACATGAGTTTTAAATTATATTATGTGTAGAACTATAAATTTAAATGGTTAAATATGCTATGTTTATTTAACATTAAATCACATTATGGTTTAATAATATTTGATGAAGTATGAATGTGATTTTAAGTGATAATGAGATGTTTGTGGTGAATATTGTGTTAATATATGCTTGAATATTTGCGATTAATCTGTTGATAGACAAAAGCATATAAGCATTAAAGTGTTTAATGCTTATATGTTGTGAACTATGATATGATATATGTGAATGGATGTTATAATGTTTGTGAATGATATGGTATGTGTTACCATGATGAATTATACTAATAAAAGTGAAATATTGGGTATTAAATAATTGTGAATAATTAAATGAATATTTTATTCATTTATATAACAAGTGACAAATAAATTTTGAATTTTTATTTCGAAATGATTTAGAATTGAAAATTTAGGGTTTATGAATAACTTTTAAAAGGACGTAAATTTATTTGATAATTATTTTTAGTATAAATATCAAGTTCAAATATGAATTTAAAAGTGAAGTTTGGTTAGAGTATATAGGAAGTGTTTTAACTTGATTTTATTTCATAAACTATTTTATTTATTTATTTTTAAAATGAACTCAGGAAAATTTGGGTTTAAAATAATAATATCTAAAAAATAATATTATTTTAATAATAAAATAATATTATAATGAAATAATGAAATAATATCACCTTTCATTGTAGTCACCTTTCATGTCCGCTCCCTTACCTCTTCTCTTACCCAGTCCCATCGCCGAAAATGTCCCATCCCTCCCATCCCTGAGACTTACTCCTGAGTTACCTCCACCACCAGACCCTCCACCAATCCCGCCAGACCCTACGTCTGTTGTCCCACCGACTCCAATCTTACAAGCAATCAACCCAATCCCATCTTCTTCTTCTCCACCTAATAACCCGTCAACCTCAACCCCCATCAGCCATGTTATTCAACAACCATGGACTTCTTTCCTCTTCAAGCGTAAGCCGTTAAACGCTGGGAAGTACATCCCTGTTGAGTTGACCCCAACTATCGTCGATGGCACTCTGAAAATGATTAAAGGAATTTCTAAAGCTGGAACCGAAGTCTGGAGTGATTTTGTCGTGGGTTTTTACTTGGATAAACCTCTCTCTTACACAGCTGTTGTTGCTAAACTCAATTCTCTTTGGAGGCTTAAGGGTTCGGTTAGTGTTAAATCAGACGGGGTGTTGTTTTTGTTTGACTTCACTAACAATGAAGATCGAGAAAGAATACTTCAAGCTGACCCGATAATAATGAACAAGAAGCTCTTCATCATAAAGAAGTTCGATCCGTCTATTAGTAACGTTTGTGGCAATGTGAAATCCGTTCCATTTTGGGTAAATTTTTACAACATACCGTTAGTTGCCTGGTCAAACTATGGGTTAAATTGGATTAGTAGTAGGTTGGGGAACCTGCTTTGTATGGACGAGATAACTGAGAGTAGACGCAGACTGCAGTACGCCAAGTGTTTAATTGAAGTAAAACCGAATAGGGAACTGGTTGATGACTTTCTTGTTGAGACGGTTGAAGGTGGCGTCCAACGAGTATATGTTGATTATCTGTGGAAGCCGGACATTTGTAGTATTTGTCAATCTTTTGGACACGCAAATGTTAACTGTGACAAAGGCAATGAGAACAGAGATGGCAGAACCAACGTTGAAACAAGGGAGAAAGTTGAGCTGGCGAAACAACAGCCTAACACTATGGTGTTTGCTAAACAAAGTGCTCAGAACAATACCAACGCTCAGGTAAATAAACACATCCATAATTGGCAAAATGTAAGTTATAGAAGGAACAACAGAGTCAAGTTTGCAAGTGAAACAAGTAATGTACAAGCTAGAACTGGCAGTTGGGTGATGAAAAACAAAGTGGTAGATGAGATACAAAAAACTAACAGTTTTGCTGTTCTTGAAGAGGGAGAAATTGAAGAGGAGACATGTATAATAGATGAGTGCAATGTAACTGAAGATGAATTCGCTGATTTAGACATGCAAGACATAGCTGACATTCCATTGCCGATACTTGAAAGCCTTATAAATGCTCAAAGCCATCATTCAATTATCACTTCCAATGAACTGTTACGGCAAAATGAAAATGATGAAGAAAAGGAAGCGGAAGAAGAAATAAATATCTTTTATCATGAGTTAATAATGCAAGAATGTTTAAAGGATAGGCGAAGATAAATAAAGGAAGGAAAAGCAAAAGCGTCTGAAGTGTTAAATGTGTTAAATGCATCTTCAACAATCCAAAGTAATGCCACAGCAGGTTGTTGCACCATAGATATAAGTGAAATCAATGACTTACCTACCAAATCTACGTCCCATGTCAATATACCATGCATGCAAGCCTCTCTGTGTCTTTCACCAACCCATGACCCTAAAATCGCCTTGGCAACCAGACCTTCTTCCACATCTCCTCAACCAGTTACCAATGTCTATGCCAAAATCCCGCCTCCACTTGCTTTCAAAGAACCACCGCCAAACTCTTTCAACACAAAACCACCTGACATATCTGTCAATGCATCAAAACCAACAACTCCTAGTTCTGCTAACCGCCAGTACTTGACAAGGAGTATGAAATTGAAGTTCAATCAACCTCCAATGGTTTAATTAATGGTAAAAACTATATGAGTTTGGAACATCCGTGGTTGTCATCGTGAAACCAAACTTGTTCAATGCAGACTTTTAATCTCTGAATTTAAGTTAAGTATTCTCGCCATCGTCGAAACTAAACTCAACCTATCTTTGACTTTGAGGGCAGCAAATTTCATTAACCCTGCTTGGAAATGCTTACATAACCTCGTTGAGGCTCCTTACGGTCGCATTCTTGTTCTTTTTAACCCCAAAATCGTCAATTTAACTCCTCTTCACTCTTCAGATCAACATATCCATTGCCATGCATTTAATATTAGTAACCATCACTCCTACTACCTGACCTTCATTTATGCTGCTAACAACGCTTCTCCCAGAAAAAACTTGTTCAAATCGATCCTCTCTTTAAGACAGTCGTCTCATCCTTGGTTCCTCCTGGGTGACTTCAATTGTTGTTATGAAATCACTCAACGGGTTGGTGGCAATCCCCTTTATATTCCTGAAATACAACCGCTTAAAGACACCCTGCATCACGCTGATCATATTAACATAAAGTGCTCCGGAATGCCATACTCTTGGAATAATAAAAAGAGGGATGGTCCGCGTACCTTTTCCCTTATTGATCATGGTTTTTGCAATGACAAAGCCTTTGACTTTTGGCCTGCGTTCCAATGTAACTTGCCTCCTCCAATTCTTTCCGACCATTCCCCCCTTTTCCTCCACCTGAGTGAGCAAAACATGAAAGGCAAACCAAGTTTTAAATTTTTTAACACCTGGGTTAATGACCCTGAATTCTTAAACCTTGTCAAAGGAATTTGGGAGAAACCATGTCATGGTAATCCTCTTGTTATTTTGCAGGCAAAGATGAGGAATACAAAGAATCAACTGAAACACTGGGCGAAACATAAATATGGATGTGGTAACAACCAAACCACCATATGGAGAGAAAGACTAAAACAAATTCAAACAGTAATAATGGCGGATCCGGCGAATCATAACGATTCGATCAATGAAAGTGAAGCAACTAAGCAATATAACAGAGCACTCAACGAGGAAGACGCAATGATCAAGCAAAAAGCACGTATCAAATGGAGGATTGATGGTGATAGCAACAGTTCGTTCTTTCATGCATCTCTCAAAAACAAGAAATGCAGAGACAACATTGTTAGAATTGAAGACAGTGAAGGTGCAACACATGTTACGCAAGGTGATGTCAATAAAGCTTTTGTTCTTCATTTCTCTAACCTTTTTGGTAACAGTGACAACTTCCATCCGAATATCGAGTTGATTGATCCATATATTCTCCCCAAACTATCTACATGTGAACGACAATCTCTTTATAATGAAGTCAATGATTGTGAAGTTCGTGAAGCAATGTTGTATCTCAACAGTAAATCCGCAGGTGGTCCGGATGGATTCAATGTATTTTTCTACTCCACTTGCTGGACAATAATTGGCCAAGATGTGTGTAATGCGGTTAGACATGTCTTCTTGAAATCCAGTATGCTGCCGTTAGTCAACGCCACAAATATTGCGCTCATTCCTAAGGTGAAGAATCCTACTAAAGTATCCGATTATAGACCTATCTCCTGCTGCAATACGCTTTACAAGTGCATTTCTAAAATTATTGCATCTAGGATGAAGAAAGTGCTCCCGTCTTTAATCTCACCTAATCAAGCAGCGTATTTGCCTGGTAGAAGTATTTTAGATAATGTTCTACTCTCGCATGAACTTTTAAATGGTTACAACCATTCGAACATCAGTCCTAAGGCAATGTTCAAGCTTGACATTATGAAAGCGTTTGATATGATATAGTGGGATTCAATCGTCAGAATCTTAGGCTACATGAATTTCCCACATCATTTTGTCAACTGGATTCTAACATGTTTATCGTCAGCTCATTTCTCAATACTAGTCAATGGCTCTCCCGTCGGATATTTCAAAAGTAAACAAGGTAGAAGGCAAGGAGACCCCACCTCTGCATATATTTTCATTGTTGTGATGGAGGTGCTTACTCAAATGTTGAATCGGAAGATTGACGAAGGTTTGTTTAAATTACATCCGATGTGCCAGCATCCAAGAGTCTCCTCTTTAATGTTCGCCGATGACCTGGTTATCTTTTGTAATCCTACAATTCAGACCATAAATGCTATATTCGAGACCCTTGAAGACTTCTTCGCTATGACTGGTTTGAGGGTGAATATTCAAAAATCTAATATGAGAGCCGTAGGAATAACTGATATGCAATTGCAGGAAATTCAAACGAGAACTGGTTTAATATGCAGTACTGACAATCTTTCATATCTTGGTCTTCCTTTAGCCACGTCTAGAATTACGGTTGCACATTGCATGCCTCTCCTAGATAAAATAACGGCAAGACTTAACAACTGGACTACTAGATTGTTGAGCCAAGCGGGTAGATGAACACTTGTAAAGTCTGTCATCTTTTCAATGCAAGTATACTGGGCGAGGACGTTCATACTCCCAACCAAACTGGTATCCATGTTATGAACGACAATGATGAAATTTCTTTGGAAGGGGACAACTACTGGGAGATATTTGGCACCGGTTGCTTTCAATAAGATTGAACGACCCATTTATAAGGGAGGACTAGGCATCTTAAACCTAAAACAATGGAATAATGCTGCTTTGGTAAAACATTTAGATGACTTTCTTAATGGCACTAATAGCATTTGGGTTCTCTGGTCCACGTATAATGTAGTAAAGGGAAGATGCCTATGGACCATGACTCAGCCTCAGAATTTAAGTTGGGTATGGAGAAGTCTTTTCAGATTAAAACAACAGGTATTGCCTTGCTTCAAATATACGGTCTTAGAGAATTCGAACGTCCTGCTTTGGGAGGATCCTTGGCTAGAAAACAGCTTGATACTAAGTAACACACTCACACACTTGGAGATTCTATCCACTGGTATTAGTCACCATGCCAAGATCAATGACTACGTGAATGATGGCATAATCTGCCTACCTCAGTCTACGGTTTCCACTATTAATGCCTTATGGAAAAAAGCCCGAAAGATTAAACTCGGCAATGAAGACACAACCGTCACTTTATGGTGTAATAAAGGGAACAAGTTTAGCATTAATAGACTTTACAACTTCTTAACTGGCATATGTGATATGCCTTCTTGCTCTTGGAGTAAGAAGATATGGAAGAGAGATAACCCTCCACGTGAAAACCTTATGTTGTGCAAAGTAATTAACAAATCAATGTTTACCAAAGACAAGCTCCTTCTTCGTGGTATCACTTGCGATCAAGTGTGTGTTTTTTGTTGCGTCGATAATGAAAATATGGAACATTTATTTTTTCAGTGCAATGTTCTTTATAAAATCTGGGAAGATGTTTTGTCTGATATTGGGAGAGAGGATGCTTGTCAAAACTCGGTCTTACAGTGGAGAAAATTGCGTAAACAAACTGGAAGTAGAAGAGGTAGAGGAAGGTTACTTAATTTTGTGCTGAAAAAATTCGTGTACACGGTTTGGAGGGAAAGAAGCACTTATGTCTTTGACCGAGACAAAGCAAAGAATAGTTCACAGCTAAGAAGTCATGTTAGGAGAGTTATAAGAGATGGAGTTAGAAATCTTAACTTCACTTTTGACCCTGGAATTCTCAGCAAACTTATGTAATATTTGTCTTGTTTTTGTTGTTTTCTTGTTCTTGGAGAACCGTGTGTCTATGTTTTCTTGTTTGTGTTGTATTTTCTTTTTTCTCCAGTTCTTTAATAAAAGCGGTAGGGTCCACTCAACCCCGTAAGCCTTGCAAAAAATAATAATATTATAATAGCCATTTAAAATGAATATTGAATTTTCAAGTTAAATATCAAAAAGTGGTTTTCAAATGTATTTTAAAATGATTTATAAACTATTTTAATGTGAATTAGATAGGTTTTGAATTTAAATTATAATATTATTTGAATAGGACTGTCCCGCAGTGATAGTCTGCGAATTTCGATCTGTAACTTTAAATGAGTATATCGGGAGATCCAACAATTGGATTTTCCTAAAAATAAAACCATTTGGTCCATAATGAAAAGATCTTTCAAATGAATTTAAGAATGTTAAGATCTAACCGTTAGATTTTGAAATGAGTCCAAATCAATTTTCTAGGAAAATTCGGATTTTCGCATTTAGTGATTTGAAATTAGACTTCTATGAAATAGGCTATTTTTAAATTACTAAGAATAGGTAAAATTTATTATAAATCATAATTTATGGATTCAAAGAGTTTGAACAAGAATTGTAAAGTATTGAACTATGATTTGAATTTTGGACTTTTTTGACCTGATTCACTTAATATCGTGAATCAATATTTTATAACATAGTTTAAACCAAACTAAATGTTTCCAAAACTGAAGTTCATTGGATTTGTATGGAAATAATCTTTGGATATTTAAATATTGGGTTCCGTAGTTATACGGATATTTTTTGAGGAATTTGGATGATATTTATATCGTTATTCCTTATTTGGTATTTGTGGATTTCAGAACTAATGTGAAATATAAATCGATGTGATTTCTATTTAAATATTGTATTTAATATCAATTGAGTTTGGTTTTTTCGTGACAACATCTTGAATAATATTTGTTATTTAACCCAGCAAAAATTGAATTATGATTTGGAATAAACATATGTCTATATTAAGATTAAAATGAAGTATTTCCAAAGTTAAGTTTTCCAATAAATATAATTAAAATTGTAATTGAATAAGAATTGATTTGGTGATAATTTATATAAGTATTTGTAGCATGAAGACATGTACTATTTGAGGAATTTAAAAGGCTTTGCCATTATTCCACTTATAGTGTTAGTTCGATATGGAATTTATATCAATCGTGAACTGATAAGATTCCATGAAGATTCCATTTTAATGGAAATATGACTTTGGGATAATTGTGAATGGTGTTTTAAACGACATCATTCTTTCACCCAAGATCATGTATAAATTTGGAATGTAAGATAAAGATAGGATGAATAAATCTTTTTGATTTAAAGTAAAGTTTTCCAAATTTAAACAAGTTGCATTTGAGTGGACAGAATCTTCAGATATTGGATATTAAATTCCATTATTTAAATGGGTACTATTTGAGGAATGTAAAAGATATATATATCGTTGTTCCACCTATAGTATTTGTTGGGTATGCAAATTTGTATTGAGTATAAGTTGATATAACCTTTATTTGAATCTTATATTTAATATGAAATAATGTTGGGTTTGTTATGAATAATGTTTTGAATAACGTTGTTCTTTAATCCATCAAGATTGTGTTATGAAATGATATTGGGTTTGTTGGGAATGATGTTTTAAATAACATTGTTCTTTAACCCATAAAGATTATATTATAAAATAATGTTGGGTTTGTTGGGAATGGTGTTTTAAATAACAATGTTCATTAGCCCATTAAGATTGTGTTATGAAATGATATTGGATTTGTTGTGAACGGTTTCTTAAATAGCATGGTTCTTTAAATTATTAAGGTTATGTTGTGATTATGAACTGAAGAAAGAATTAGGCTAATGAATAAATACTTAATGATCTTGTGTTATGAATGTCTGAAATATGATTTGAATGTTGACATATACACCATAATTTTTAAAGAACAATTCTATTTGGAAAGACCGGGATTGGACCTTGGTCCGAAGACCATTTCAAAGAAGAATACGACGTGATGAAATGATTTTTGAAGACCAGGACCCTTCACATCGAGTGGGTTGCTTGCTGAATGTCTCAAATGGTTTAGAGCCCATTTGTAAGTGAGTTTTATATCGGCGAAGTTGCAGTGATCCAGACTTATTTGAAGGAATTTTGGATTGAAAGTGCCTCTCTCGTTAGTGGACAAGGAATAAGGTACCTTCGGTTTCGTTCTACCTCAAAACGGACTTGTATGGATGTGTGTCTAAAATTGTGTTTTGTTTTATGTGATTGATCTTTACTGAACATATTTTTGTTGGTAGTCGAGAGTTTATATCAACTTAACACTCTTCTTTGAGATGTATGAGCTCAAAGGTTATATAATTAGTGATTGTCAAGTATATGTTACAGAATGATAGTGTGGCATGTCAAGTGATATGTTAGGATGATCAAACATGACTCAGTGTAGCTAGCTTTGTGTAACGAGACTTCAACAACCCTCACACCTCGGTAAGTGACCGAAACATGAATGATGCAGCAAGGTTATGGGTTGTCATCTCCTGTCTAGATAGAAAGGTGTACAATCCTATGGAGCCCAGTTATTACCATAGTGGCGACTTCTACTTTAATGTGATCGACGATGTTTCTGGCCTTTTTGTGAAAGGTTCGTAACAACTGGGAGCTGACATGCTCAGAATTACTCGAATTCACCCAGGGATAGATGGACCAGCTTAGTGTTTGCAGAGAACAGATCTGGTGTTCCTAAGTTCCCGGGGCATTTTTCTAGAGATGTTCCCTTCGGTATGGAAGTTCCTTTGTTCCTTTGTTGGAAATCCGATCTCCACTACGAGTTTTATACGGTTCTAGTTGTAAATCTATACGGCGACATAATATATGGTACCTAGGCATTTAAGATTGATATATTTATTTGTGAAAATGATTTCCAAACTATGCACTAATAATAATAAAAGAAAACTTTTCGTATCAAGCATGTTTGGCTATCATATGGAGGCAACCTCTCCTAATTTGTGATTTCTTGTGTGTTTGACGAGAGACCTTATGGTAGCTTCATTTTATAAAAGCATTTCGAGTTGTTTATGAACCGGTATTCATATGGAGGAAACCTGTTCCATGTTATATGGCTCGTTCCTATGATTTGTCTAACTTTAAAATGAATTAGAACTGTTTTGTTTCTCACACCAGTCCTATGACTGATCCTGAAGTTTATTGTTTCCCACCTAAACTCTAGATGCCCATAATTTTCCACACGTACAGCTTGTAGTTTAGGTTTCTACAAATTTAGCATTGGAGTTATTCTTAGAGCAGGATTCTGGATTGAAGTTAGATTTGTGTCTATAGCATTTGATAGTCTTCCATTGTGTTAGTTTATGTAATTATGTTTCTACTATGTATAGTAATGTATTGTATTATGTTATTTTCGATGTACTATGATATTCTTGTAGTCTAATGTAATATCTATATGATATTAATGAAAAAGTATTTTGTTTCTGTCTGATGTGTTGCATGCCCAAAGTTAATGTTCTGACGATTTTTTTCCGTTTGGATCGGACTTGTGTGGTTTACGGTTGATCCGAACAATGGGGATTTCTAGGTCATTACAGCATTAATTAGTTGGACAACCTGCCTCTTTCTTTTAGTATTGGTTTGTGTGGTGGTTTAAAGGCCTCATGTATGCGTAAAAGTTCTATCTCAATATATAATAATAATCTGTCTATGGGAAGTTCTACCTTCGGTATGGCAGTTAATCATCGTGCATAATCCCTTATAAGTTTAAGTTCAAATCACTAGCCTTGTTGGACATATGATTTTTGAGTGAAACTAAATGGGTGCATTTGTGTGTTGTAGACAGTGTTATACATTTTCTACTCATCAGGACTTGTTCTGACCCCCTCCTCATTAGAACTCTCGATTTTATCTTGCGGAAGACATGTCATTGCAGGTATTTAAGTTTGGTTCTCTATTCTTGTTCTCACATGCTCTGTACTAATGTGGCAATTCACTTTTAAAGTAGTTGTCTTGGTCGATACTTGTTATTCTATCTTGTTTCCATCGTGGGTTAGTTTTATTGTACTATGATTATGCTCATGCTCATTATTTTAAAGTACCAGACTTATACTCTCCATGCTCGGATGGGTTTGAGTTTTATTTTACGGAATTCGGACTTAGAAAAGTATAGGCTGTTATACCACTTCCTAGAGGAACCAGAGTAGAAAAAGAGCAACTATGTGTAAATCCTCAATGTATGCATTAGGTGGTACATCATGGATATCCAAGCATAGGAATAGTCCGGTGTATACACATTTTCACGCTTTCTTATTTGGCGAAGGAACATATGTATTGCAGGTCATGCTAAGCAGCCCTTTACAAACATAGTAGCAGCTCTTTCTTGTAGGAGACAGTGGAGACCTATCGAGGAGGGTGCTATTTGTTGTACCTGGACTTATTGGGTATATAGCTACATGTTTATGTATATTTAGGTTTGGTCTACTTGGGAGTACATGGGTACGATTTACATATAGAGGCGAGAGTTTGTAAACCCTAATAACATAATATAACTAAAAGCAGAAAATAGACTGGTATGTGCAAGGTTATTCTTAAAAGTATATAATTTGTTCATTCACCATAACTTTAGTTCTTACCCCCTACTCATAACTAACCCGCAAGTTAGAGAGAGCAGAGATTTTCCATCTTAGTGACACCTTCTTAAGCAATGTCATTATTGTATTAAGTATTTAATTTTTATCGTATTTTACTCATTTCCGCTATGAGATATTTGTTTGAGCTCATATATATTTATCTTTTCCCTTTTGCAAGACACTAGAGAACCAACTCGAGTTTTAGTTGACTTGGATTCTAAAGTTTTACCAAAAATCCAGGCTCGCTTGGATTAAGGTTTTTACATGTTTTATATAGGTATCAATTTTGTTAATTTTCCAATTCATATTTATAATCTATAAAGTTGATTCGTTAAATTCCATTTTTATAAGTTCTCAATCATATTGCCACTAAAAATATACAACTTAAATAGCAAGTCAACATACAAATTAAGTTTAAATTAAACTTAATTTGAGTACATTAGATTTATATCAATATTACGTGTTATTATTTAATTTAATTTAATTATCATTAATATTTATTTTAAATTCCCTAAGTTTAATTTTTATAAGAAGAGGGATGACCATATCTGGTACTTACCTATAACATATAGGGTTGTTCTAAGTTAAAAAAGGCCTATGTGAGGCCCTTAGTACATTGTCTTTAAACACATACAGTGACATTCGGTACCCTAGTAGCCTTGCCATTGGATAGGATCCATTTACCAGTATGTGCTAGATGAACTTAGTTGCATACAAGATATATTATTGGATGTATAAATAACATTTAGGATGTTATATGTTTATGTCAGACCACAAATACTATTACAATAACATTGAATTCAATATGAAAATGAATTGATTTTCTTAAGATAAAAACTTGTATGTGTTTGTGAACAGAGCAGTCATACAAAATACTTTTATTTTCAAATATTTTTACAAATATAAAATCCATGTGATTAGATTTCTCTTCCTTGTATATATGATTACCCTGAGTTGTTATTTTCTTGTTATATACTAGTCAGACCCAAATTTATTTCCTGAATTAGAGAAGGATTCTTTCTGGGTTCAATAAATTAGTTGGAGGGTTATTGAAATATTTTATATTTTGCTTTCATTTCTTATTTGTATTTACCAGCACTGGTGAAAACATGTTGTTAACCCCGTCAATGCAGTTTAGAAATCGTAGCTCTCAGTCGAACACCATCATCTGGTCGGTCGAGCAGCATCAAGCGGCGGGTGGTCAGTTAGCATGGTTCAACATCGGTCGGTCGAACACTTCTATCTAAGGCACTCTTGGTCAGTGCAATATAAAAAAAGTATACCGATCGGTCATGCCAATGTACTGATCAGTAATGCAAGCATACATCTTCTGCGTAAAACCTCACGTGAAAACATATTGCTGCAATTATTGAATGTGCATACATGGTCAAACGAGGCCTGGTTATGATGATCACAGGTTGGTTCATGAATCTGCAATGGATCAAGCAATACATGTTGCATGCATGGGGATAACGCATTAGCCTCATCTTGAAGTGTACACCCACACTGACCGGTCGGAACATGAGCCTTGGTCGATCGGTTGTTGCTCACGTGTCTGGCAGTTTAAATACAACAAATGGGAATTGGAAATTGTCCCGCATCATATAGAGTAAGTTGCAGATAAAGTAACATGATATACAAAGCATGAAAGTGCATTACTAGTATGGACCGACCAGTCTAAATCCGTTCATGGATTAACATTATTTCTAATACATGAAACCTGACACAATATTATGTAACCTACAGCTAGCACCAGTTGAGTACGTCATATTCATGTTGATGGTGGACTAACATTCATGCAACAGCATGAATCGAATATATATATATATTGACATAAAGAATGGAAGAATTACGGTTCACGAGCATACTATAATGGATCCTTTCATTTAGAGGTATAAGTATGGGTCGGCCCCTTTGAAATCAAAAGGGACAGCGTCAGAGAGTTCCAACCAAACGGTTGTCAAAGTGGATTAACAACGTAGTTCCTGACCGGTCGGTGATAGAAAATACAAGTGATCGGTCACCAACGAGATGACCATTCGGTTATCCATGTTACATACAGTGTACACGTCATCGGTTAGAAATAACATAAGAAACAATAGCATTTTATGTAAATAACGTTCCCGCATTCTTTGATTGCAAAGAAAAGAACACGTGGCTCAGGAGAAAAGGATCTGCACTAGAAGACAAAAGGGAAATTGGTATGAAAATATAAAAGCGGCAGCAGAAAATGGCGAGTGGTATTAAAGAAAGGCGGATGGAATATTATCGATCGGTGGTATAAAGTCATAACCGACCGGTGTCTTGGTTTTATGACCGACCAATGTCTAAAAAAGCATGGCCGACCGGTTTCTAAATTCTAGACCGACTGGTTCCCTGCACTGTATTTTTTGGCCATTCTCCTCATTTGCTCCACACCTATAAATAGAGGTCCAACCCAATTTTAATGGGACTTAATTTTATGACCCGATGGGATGTCCAACCTTATTCTCAATCATTTCTAAGTGACTTGATCATCTCCTACGATCTCCAATCAAGATCTAACTTCGAATTCATCATGGAATTATGAAAATCCGATCAAGTGCTCAAGGAGCTCTAGATCTATTCTACCATTTGCCAAACTTGAAGGATCTCGCCAATTTCTCTAACCATTTCTATTAGATCAAAGAGAGGAAATTGAGAGATTAATGATGATTGCAAAGAGAGAATGTTCATCCATTGTAAATGTAAATGTGACAATGGAATCATTCTCAAAGTGGAGTAGATTCATTTTGAATCGAGTCACTACAAAAATTCCTTTGTCTTCATTTTGTGCTTTTCGTTTTGTGATTATGCGGTTCCATACTCTAATCTTACCAAATTGGTGAAGTGCACATTTGCACCTTTGGTGTTGAAATCGATTTTCGGTTTTAACATTTGGCGCCCATCGTGGGGCCGCGTTCACACTTCTCTCGATCTTAAGAGCTTGCTATTGGAGTCATAATCCTACTTCTACCATAGATCCCGCAAATCTAAGATCTAGGCTAGTCGAGAACTTTCTTCCAAATTCAAAGCCTTATCTGAAATAATGGCTAAATCTAAGAAGACTACGAGCAAAGCCATTGAAGAAAATGACAACGTTGTTAACAACGAAGCTACTCCACTCATTAACCGTTTCGAAGTTGGGGAAGATTCAATGTCCGGAGCTAGAGTGATTAAAGCAGAATTAGACATCGTCGTCACTAACTTGAGACAACGCATTGAAGCCTCTAACAAAGCTTTAATCGATGCTAATACAACTCTCATGGATGCCAATCAAGATTTGATGGATAAGGTGAGCGCTCTCCTAAACGCTCAAGCGAATCCCGCAACTCCTCCGAAAATTCATGTCAACCTTGAAGAGAATGAAAAATCATCAGTCTCTGATCACCATAATGACAACTTGGAAGGATTTGTTGCTAAAGATGACGCTAATGTCGAAGGCTCGAAATTGAAAGCTAGGAACCATTCTGATTGAAATAACCGACGAGTTGCAAGTCCCGTTAAGGGGGCACCTTCCAATAGCGGAACTAAAAGTCCTGGATCCTTCAAATGTGATTGCTCGCCATGACGAGCATCCAGAAAAGAGATCAAAGTCCACTCCCCGGAACGAAACGACTCGAAGGAATATATCGCGGATGTGGTATAGCAATTCATGAAAGACAACATGCCTCATAAGGAAAGTGAAAGGGAGTAGGACCTCTCTCTCGGTAAAAAATCCATTCACAAAGAGGATCCACAAGGCTGAATTTCCCAAGAAGTTCACTTATCCTACTCTTCCTCGGTACAATAGAACTTCTGATCCGAATCACTTCCTATACAAATGCGAATGGTATATAAATTGAGCTAAAGCAATGGAAGATATCAAATGCTTATGCTTCCCTCTCTATTTAGAAGGTGCCGCATCGTTATGGTTCACAAGACTCCCACCCAAATCCATCAACCAATTTGATTATGAAATTCAGAGAGTAGTTCCGGCTACAAGCTACGAATGTGAAGGACGTTATTTCTCTTACATCAATAAAACAAAAGCCAGGAGAATCTGTCAAAGCTTTCCTTAAAAGATTCGATGCTGCTGTATCTGAAGTAGGAAATCCCGAGCCTCGCATGATCTTAATGTCTCTAATCAGCGCCATAGATGAAAATAGCAAATTTGGAAAATGGATAAAAATGAAGGAGCCAAGCACACTTGACAAATTTTATAAGAAGGCCGAGGAGTACATGAGATTGGAAAATAAGCCTGCGCCTCTTCAGATAACCAATTCAAACCAACCTCTTGAAATTCTCAAAAACGCTACTACTCAGTACAATCAGAAAAATGTTGGTCAAAAATGGGGAAGCGATGGGAAAGACAATCGAGATAGCAGGAAGCCTCGCTTCTCCAACCGATCAGAGCTAACACCTTTAAATGATACTCCATAAAACATCATTGCAGCAACAAAAGATACCGAAGATTATCCAATTCTAGAACTTCAGAGAGTAAGCGGGAAGCAAGCAAACTTTAGAAAGTTCTGCCAATTCCAAATCAACCAGGCCACAATGCTAATGAGTGTAGGCATCTAAGGTCACTGATTGAAGAGATGATTAGGAAGAATCGTCTGCAATAATATGTGAAAGATCCATAATCCTCAAACGTTGTTCCGATTCCCCAGGGCCAAGGGGCGACAAGCAACGAAGCCCTTGTTCAAACCGTGCCAAGGCTGATCATTAACTAAAAACCGTTGGTTGTGCTCTAGTTTCAATGGCTCAGAATAAGCGATCAACATCGCCACCGCTTTACTTTATGCTCTATTTACTGCTTTAGTTCATGCTTTGCTTTCTGTTATATTTGAAACCTCTTGTAAACAGTCTGTAATAATCTGCAAGTGATGCACTGAACGTTAGCTCTATGATTAAGAGAATATATATTTGAATGAATTTCTAGCTTGCAAAATTATGTGTCAAATCAAAACTTATGTAAAAGATGATTTCATATTGCAGGCCTTCTATCGAGCGCTTGCCCTTATAACATCGCGACCCTAACAACGCTAGTTCAAATGCCAGATGCTGTAAGTATCAACATGCACCAATGCAAAAATAGAAAAGCACCGCCTTGAAAAGTGAATGGGAAAGTTGCAAAGATTCAAACAACGAACAAGCTCCATGATAAATAAACAAGAGCGTTATAACTTTCATGGAAGGGAACTACCCGAGTGAAAGTTTCAAAGCTCTAGTTCCTAATCTGAGATAGCCCGCCAATTCAAGCAGTCGACAAAGGAATTGGAACCAACCCTGCGTTCGAAGAACCAGCACCATGTCGAAAGGACCAACAAACCTGATGTTGGAAGTACCAACATCAGGCCAGAAGGATCGACAAACACTCTGGAAGGACCAGCACCATGTCGGAAGGACTGACAAACTTGATATTGGAAGTACCGACATCAGGCCGGAAGGACCAGCACCATGTCGCAAGGACCGACAAACTTGATGTTGGAAGTACTGACATCAAGTCGGAAGGACCGGCAAACATGCTGGAAGGACCAGCACAAACCAAAGTCCTCTCCAGAGGCACCCAATTCATCGTCAGAATCAGGAAGTACCTGATGCAATAACGACAAACATTAGGGTTCTAACCAAAGTCCTCTCTGGGTCACCCAATTGATCGTCAGAATCAGGAAGTACCAGATGTGATAACGACAAACATTGGGTTCTAACCAAAGTCCTCTCGGGGGCACCCAATTAACTGCCAGAATCAGGAAGTACCTGATGCGATAATGACAAACATTGGGGTTCTAACCAAAGTCCTCTCCGAGGGCACCCAATTGACCATCAGAATCAAAAAGTACCTGATGCGGTAACGATAAACATTGGGGTTCTAACCAAAGTCCTCTCTAGGGGCACTCAATTGATCGTCAGAATCAGGAAGTACCTGATGCGAAAACGACAAACATTAGGGTTCTAACCAAAGTCCTCTCTGGGGGCACCGAATTGATCGTCAAAATCAAGAAGAACCTGATGCTATAACAACAAACATTGCGGTTCTAACCAAAGTCCTTTCTCAGGGCACTCCCTCTGGACCTACCGACGCTTGAATTAATCAGTATAATTGAGTGACGAAAGTCTCCAATGTATGAATTAACTAAGTTGGATGGTGGTTAGAGTTCGAATTCGACCAATTAACTTGTGTAGTGTCCAAAATTATCAGATACGACAAGTGTATAATTTTAGCCTAAACTAGGGATATGAATATCAAAGCTTCTCAAAAAGGGAGCAGAAGACAGATCACAGATACATATTTTCCAAATGTGAAATATCGTATACTACCATATAGGTCATTAAAACGATAACGTTTGGAATCCACGGTCGACTCTAGTCGATTAGTTGATTTTAGGCATTAAAGCAAATTCGAATTAGAATATTGTATTTGTGCAGATAATATTCGATGAGCTATAAGCCATTGAATAAAATAATTTTGTATAAACACTTTATTCAATTCAAGATAAAATCCGCTATAAATCATTTTTAATGATTAACTAATCCACTATCGATATGGACAACGATGGTGAGTATAAGTCCAAAATCGTGCAAGTGCTTGTTTTAATTACAGAATAGGTGACATGAAGCATAAGAATTTAAAATATGACTTGTCATAGCAAACGGAATCTGCAATTGGATCTCAATACAAAATATATCAACAACAAGGTTCATTTCGAAGCCCGCATTATTCACAAGCAAAAAATACAAGCTTCGAGGGGAAAATGTTAACCCCGTCAACGCAATTCAGAAATCGTAGCTCTCAGTCAAACACCATCGTCTGGTCGGTTGACCAGCATCAAGCAACGGGTGATTAGTTAGCATGGTTCAACACTGGTCATTCGAATACTTCTATCTAAGATGCTTCTGGTCAGTGAAATATCAAAAAAAAAAAGCATACCGGTCGGTCATGCCAACGTACCGATCGGTCATGCAAGCATACATCTTCTGTGTAAAACCTCACCTCATGTGAAAACATATTGCGGTAATTATGGAATGTGCATACATGGACAAACGAGGCTTGGTTATGATGATCATAGGTTGGTTCATGACTCTACAATGGATCAAGCAATACATGATGCATGCATGGGGATAACGCATCAGCCTCATCTTGGAGTGTACACATCCATACTGACCGGTCGGTACGTGAGCCTTGGTCGATCGGTTGTTGCTCACGTGTCTGGTAGTTTAAATACAACAAATGGGAATTGGAAATGGTCCCGCATCGTGTAGAGTAAAATGCAGATAAAGTAACATGATATACAAAGCATGAATGTACATTATCAGTATGTACCGACCAGTCTAAATCCTTTCATGGATTAACAGAATTTCTAATACATGTAACCTGACACAATATTATGCCGCGTACAGCTAGCACCAGTTGAGTACATCATGTTCATGTTGATGGTGGACTAACATTCATGCAACAACATGAATTGAATATATATATTGAATATATATTTACATAAAGTATGGAAGAATTATGATCCACGTGCATAGTATAATGGATCCTTTCATTTGGATGTATAAGTATAGGTCCGCACCTTTGAAATCAAAAGGGACAACGTCAGAGAGTTACAACCAATCGGTTGTCAAAGTGGATCAACAATACAGTTCTTGACTGGTCGATGATAGAAAATACAAGTGATTGGTCACCAACGAGATGACCATTTGATTATCTATGTTACATACGGTGTCCACGTTATCGGTTAGAAATAACATAAGAAATAATGGCATTTTATGTAAATAACGTTCCCACATTCTTTGATTGCAAAGAAAAGAACACGTGGCTTCGGAGAAAAAGATCTGCACTAGAAGACAAAAAGGGAAATTGGTATGAAAATATAAAAGCTGCAGCAGAAAATGGAGAGATGTATTAAAGAAAGGCGGATGGAATATTACCGATCGGTAGTATAAAGTCGTAACCGACCGGTGTCTTAGTTTTATGGCCGACAGGTGTCTAAATTCCACACCGACCGGTTCCCTGCACCGTATATTTTATCCATTCTCCTCAATTCCTCTACACCTATAAATAGAGATCCAACCCCACTTTAATGAGTACCGAATTTTATGACCCCGAAGTTCTGTCCAACCCTATTCTCAATCATTTCTAATTGATTTGATCATCTCCAACCATCTTTAATCAAGATCTAACTTCGAATTCATCATGGAATAATGGAAATCCGATCTAGTGCTCAAGGACCTCTAAATCTATTCTACCGTTTTCCAAACTTGAAGGATCTCGCCTATTTCTCTAACATTTCAATTAGATCAAAGAGAGGAGATTGAGAGATTAATGATGACTGTAAAGAGAGAATGTTCATGCATTGTAAATGTAAATGTGATAATGGAATCATTCTCAAAGTGCACGTAGATTCATTTTGAATCGAACCACTATAAAAATTACTTTGTCTTCATTTTATGCTTTTTGTTTTGTGATTACGCGGTTCCATACTCTAGTCTTACCGAATTGGTGAAGTGAACATTTGCACCTTTAGTGTTGAAATTGATTTTCGATTTTAACACATGTTAGTATGACTATCCAAGTTTGGCAAATTAGTTTACTTTAATTGTAATATGTAAACTAAAGTTGTTTTTGTAATGATTTTCTTGTATGCTTCGTTTTTCTGGAATGTTTCGAATTTAGCCAGGGGATGATCATATTCGATACTATCCTATAATATATAGGGTTATTCTAAGTTGGTAAGAGGTTCATTTGATGCCCTTTGTATATTGTCTCTAGAGACATACAGTGAAATTCATTGCCTTATTAGCCTTGCCATTGTATAGAATCTACTTACCATATGCCTTTGTGGCTTATCAGTCCAATGAATATGAATTGTCAATTTTCTACTTGAATACGGAAATCATAACTATTATGTGTTAACAATAATACAATATGTAATATCATTTTAAAAGTCCTGAACTTTGTTTTAGAATTTAAAAGATTTAGCCCTTGATCCATTAACTAAGTGTTTTATGATTTGTAGTCTATTCAATAATTTGGACAAATTTTATTTATATCATCAATTTAAATTCTATCACAATTTCTTTTGTATCTTTTACGATCTTACGTTAGTAACTTTAAGATGTTTTTTGGCCTTTAGTTATAGAAAGTTAAAGATCCAGACAAGGTCATTTGCTCATGGAAATCCCTGTACTTTGGCATTTATCATTGAATTGATTAGCATTTTGTAAGTTTTACTTGAGGTCTTATTTAATTTACATATCTTGTATTACTCCATAATCTAGGTTCATAAATCATATTTACTACCATTTTAAACCATAATAACATGCATGATTGTAATTAGTGGAGGAAAGGACAACTTGTGACTTAAGTCAAATAAAAAAACACTTATCAAAATTCACAATAACTGATAATTAAAATAATCTATATAATAGATTTAATCCATATACAATTTAAAATGAATGAGTGCTAATGAGAAAATAAACAAAAAAATTGTCCAACTTTAAAAAGAATTACTATTGATTTGTTGATTAACTCTAAGTATTGGGTTTAACATATTTATTAGTTTCGTGCAAAATAATTAAATCGATTATAAAGTTAATGAATTTTGATAGCACAAAATATGACTGTATTTTGCAATTAATTCTAGATTTAGCTTATGTTCCCAATCTTAAGAATACTGATTAAGGCTGCATTTAATTTCACTCAAAGTCTATAAATACAGTAGCATGATGTGTTCTTATGCATAAGCTACATTTTCTATTTGCTCCATATAGTTTCTTTCAAACTACTTCTTCATGGAAAACATTAACTCCTATATTCCCCACTTCAATATCAGTATGAATGTATCACCATGTAATATTTGTCCCATAAATATTAACTTTATTTCACAAGTCCTAAAAAACTCTGAACCTCGACCTTCATCTGTGCAAACAATCTCAGCTTATCCATATGCTTCAGTGGAAAATCCTCACACCATTAATTATAGTCCTCATAATGATATTTGTCTCTTGCCAAATCAATCCTTTGATGCATCATACGATTCGAACGATTTAGCTTCCATAGTGGATCCTCTAGTTTGGCATCCTATGTCAATGATGGAAAGCCCTCAAAATCTTTCTTTTTCTCCTTTTAATTATCAAAAGCTCCAACCAAATATACCTAACAACTTTTTTATTTCTCCTCATGCAAATGATTTTTCACCAGTTTTTGACATTCAACACATGGGAAACCATCCTCCTTACTATGTCAATGGATGTGGAGATGGAAACCTTAATCATCCTTTTACTTCAAATTCAGAATATATTTATTCAGTTAATGGTAATCATAATATTTTTGTAGGGTCAAACACATATGCTGGACAACTACAGATAAATGAAGAAATTACGCGTATTTTTAAATGTTCACTTTGTGGTCGTGAATTTTCTTCCTATCATGCATTAGGAGGTCATAGAAGTTCACATTTCAAAGCCAAGAAAGCAGAAAAAAGAAATCAGGAAACTATTAGAGTCGAAAACCAAAAAAGGCTCACTAGAAATTTTAATTTTTCTTCCTTTGGCACATCTAAAAGGTTAAGAACTAAGGTGGAGGATTACCCATCAAATTGTATGACAAAGGTACAATCTACAGTAAAACCTAGTTGGAAGAACGAAGAGACAAAAATAGGGGTAGCACATGATGGTTGTAAGATAGGAAATGAGGCAAAGATTCAAACCAACAAGGAAAGGGAGGAGATAGATATTGATGCTTATGAATTTGGAAATGATGATATTACAAGTATCTAAAATCCCAATAGAAACGCCTAAAAGGCGAAATAAATTTTTGGTTCACCTAATGATCAAGAACAACATCAATTTCACTTTATTGCTACATTGTTAGTGGACCTAGTTTGTTTAAATTTATTTCTAGTTAAGCTTGCTATTTCAATTTTCCTTATTTTTCGACATATTTAAGGACTTGTACTTTAGTTAATGCAATAGGTTATGTACTTTCTTATGTACCCCAAATAATATGTGAAAATATTATCATCTGGACTTGAAGTATTATATTTATAATTAGACATCTTTTCTATGTCAAAAACCATTTCTTTACAATTTTGATAGTTTATTTTGCATATGCTTAAACTTCATAAATAAGCTCAGACTGAAACCAAATGATACACAAAACTATAAATTTTTACTTATTATGGTACATTAAAATGGTTAAGTAATAAGGCAATTCATCTATGATTTATATTTTAAAATATTTTAGTTTCATGTAGTTTTGTTCTAATTATTTAACGCTTCTTCAAAATATAAAATATATTTCCATGTTGAAAATAACATTATATATTCTAGTGTTTAAGTTAACTAATATTTACTTGTGTGAATCTGTACCACACACAAGGGGTCTATCAGTATTCTATATTTTTTAAGTAATTTAAACATGGATCTTTCAGCCATGAATGATGTTATGATTATTTTTATCATATTATAATAGATATTTCTATACAAGTTTCACTGGAAAAAATTACAACTTATTACTACATTTTAATCAGATTGAAGATAGTATTTCATGTTATGCTCAGTATTCATCTTTACAAACACTGTATGGACAAGTAATAAAATAGTTGAATGCATCGTCGAATATTTGATAGTTAGTTGAATGAGCTTTAGTTTTTCCTGCAAAAAGTAAATAATTAAGCTAGGAAAATTTACTGCTTAAGTAAACGATATAATTTCTTTTATAGATCATTTTAGGCACAACTTTGATTAAAGTTCTACCACATTTTATTTTCTTAAAATAAATAAATAGTAGCACTAATAAACTGATATTAATGGTGGAAATGAATATTATATGTTAATCTATCTCAAATCTATACTATAATTAATCGATTTGATTTTAGGGACGCATTAGCCTCCTTAACATTTTGTGAAATGAATAGCCACGGTTTTTTATTTTTGTAGTCCATTCTTCTCCCTTCTAATTATTTATTTCTATTTTTCACAAATACTCCTTTTTGGCTTTCTTTTTATAAGATGAGAATGCATGGCCATAAGTCAATAGTCAGGTTTGTTATTCATGTGGCTAACCCTTATTTATAAATTTATTAACTCGCGATTTTGATTTTAACAATGTTTCCTCCTTCTAATTTCTTCTTGCACAAACCATTTACCTAACCAAATTTCAGGTTGGGGCTACCAAGGGCAGACCCAAGAATCAAATTAAGGATGGGCTTATTTAATGTACTAATCAAATATTTTTACTTAAAGACAAACAAACTCAATAACAAGGTAATTAAATTTCCTCCTTAAAAAAATTAATCATGTTCAGATTAATTTTTTGAAAACTGCTTTAACAAAAAGCATGATTTGACAAAATTTTATTACATGTAAGCTCATTCAGGTTGAGCAAATAAAAGCACAATAATTATGAACCAATACTTTCCAGCTCGTTCAGGTAGAAAATGACAATATTAATTAGAATGGTATGAGATATCTTAAGCAATATTAATGCTCTACCTGAATGAGCAAGCAAATAGAAAACACAATAATTCCTAAAGAACAGTATGCAATAATCCAAAAGGAAATCAAAAAATTAGGGTTTTTGGATCAAAGAATCTATTTCCAGTCTAATAATTTGAAAACAAATAGAAAAATCTCATGAATTGATTGACATACTTAGTTGAATTGGGGAATAACCCGTGAATTAGACCCGAGTTTCGGTAGAAGGGACCGGTGCATAAGAGCAGGATAAAATAAAATAAACAACCACAAACGAAATTGAAGAATGATAAACAACAGAGGTTTCATTCATTTTGGATGATGAGATAAAATAGGATTTTTTTTATCAAGGGCTGCAGCCTAGTTGAGCCCAGAGCTGGATCCGCCCTTGGGGGCTACATCAAATTAAACCTCGAAAAGATCGTCTATAGTCGCGAGTTGTCGTTAATCCAAAGGTTGTTCTTTGGTAGAAGCTCGGTTGTTCTCCGTCTTTTTTTGTTATGTTGTTCACATGGCTTTCTAGCACTTAACCAGCTCAATTCGATTAGGTAGCCCGCCGAAATGTGGTTGAGCGCACATCACAAGATAGTCAATTTAGGTGTTCAAAATTTACCCATCGGTTTGTTTTACATCCCTATTTTACTCCACTATGTGACCCACCTTATGTTTTGGTTATTTTAGTGTTTATTTTCTGGACAACTATAATGGCACAAGAAAGTCTTGAACCGAAAACTATGAAGTAAAACATATAATTATTGTCTTGTTAGAAATTAAAAAAATCATCCGATAAGATGTAAGTTGTGTTTGGATATGATACTTTTTAGTGAGTCTAAAAAAGGGTTTTCTATTAATTCGATCTTTGCAATATAATTTGTGACTAGTACAATATGCTCACTTAACAACTAGAGTTGTTGAACCCTTTATTATTGCTTTATTATGCTGATATAACTTTTCTCCACTATCTCATTTACTCAAGATCACATAAAAAGTTACATAGGCTATTACCATTATAATGAATTAAAATTTCAAAAAAAATGTAAATATATCAATGCATTTACAAGCACTGAAAAGAGTAATATCTTGATAAGTACATTAATATAAATACTTCGAAGACTATTTCCATGTGGCATTCGTGGATAACATCTTCTGAAATATGGAATTTTTTGACCAAAGTTAATAGTTGAATTTCTCTTTAAACAATACTGTAAAATAATAATAATTACAATATGGGTTTGTTTGGGATTTATAATGCATTCTAACCGTAACAATAACACATAAATTTAGACTCATTTTTTGCTAAGAGGTATCTGGATATAGATTCATCATTACTGTTTTCTAGATGATTATATATTGAGTGACAGTGGGAAGCAAGTCCGACCATTCCACGAAAAGAAATCATTAACTTCTATGAAAATTCCCATATGTATTGTATATGCTTATAAATATTTTTAAATGCTTTTTAGTTCTCCTTGGCACCTTTGCATATTTTGGGTTATATTTGCTATCTTAACTCTTAAGATGCGCAAATTTAAGATTTTTCTTTGGTTGCGCTATATTTTTAGCGTAGGTATTTTCTCTTCTACACCTATAGACTTTATAGTACGCTATCTATAAATTTTGGGATTTATACAAAAGCATAACATATTTATTATGTAAATATATCATTTAGGAGAGGAGCTAAGTAAATTTTATTTATTTATTCTGGTACTACTTTAATGGAAAGGGAAATAAAGTAAACATTCAATTGTGCGCTTTTTGGGGAAGACATCATACTCCCTCTTTTCCTCTACTTTTGTTCTAAACTGCGTAAACACTGAAATTTAGTCAAAAAATGAACGTTAGTTCCCTTTACTGCATTTTTAATCTCAGTTAAAATTTATTACAATTAAAAATTGAACATTAATATCTTGGTATAGAATCAAAGGCAAATATGTTATTGATTATTATGATATTAATGTGTACCAGTCCCATAAAATGTTAATTAAAGGCTTAAATTTTACTAATTTCATGGTGTTAGAATATTAATTAAAATACAAAAATCATTGGTAGGCCATCAAAAAGCTTACTGATGGAATGATCAAAAGATGAGCATCCAATGTTTGACTATGTCGTTTAGATTGATTAAGGTTTGAATGCGATATAACCAGAATTATTATCGAGATAAAGTTAGATACATTTAATCCATTTACGAAGAGCATGTACTTACTTTATTTTATCGTCTAGTCTAGATATGATTTGAACTTCACACACACATACACACACTTATTATTTTGCATTCTTTATTCCATGGATTTAGTAAAATTTCTTTATTAAGCAATTGGTTAGATGCTTTGTATCTCCCTAGATAAATATTTACAACCATTTTTTTTTACTTATTTTTACCATATTTCAAATTTGTTTTCCACTACTTTTCAACATAGGAGTATCATACTAATTTATAATATTTAATTATATGGTTTTGATCTAGTTGACTCATTTTTCATCGTTGATAAACCAATATTTATATATTATTTATCTTAGTAATATAATTAATATAATTAATATTATAGATGACTTATGATATATTACTAAAACTACAATTTTGAACATAACATGATTAAGAGTCATATTAATAAAAAAGTTCAACTGCCAAAACCTAAATATATAAACTCTTTTAGTGATAATTAATTTTTTTGTATTCATTCTTTTCATCTTTCTAAATTAATTGTAATTTCATTAAATTCCTATGGATAATAAACGATAGGTTTATAAAAAATATTAAAACCAAATTTATTTTTGGCTCCTATTTTGTAGACCGGGTTAAAGAAATAAAAGGATGAATATATACCATAACTATTTTTATGGTGGAATAAATTATGGTCCTTAATTTTACGAAGAAATAAGAACATAATTATAGACAAACAATAATATTAAAATACAATCACCAATGCATGCCAAGTGCGAACCCATAAATGATACTAATAATAGAAATAAACTTCAACCGATGCTATATCAAGTGCTATAAAGTCATAAGAACAGTAAATGACATGCTTTATTACAAGTCAAAAATAATAAAATCAAATTTATCAAAAGGCCAAAAAATATTATTCAATCAATGATTATTTTTTATTTGAATTCTTTCGTGGTTTCTGTATTATGCTACTATAAAGCCACTAACACATGTAAAATATATCTTATTTCTTTAGGAAGCACACCACTGCGACAAGTTTGAAACACTTGGATAACTTGGACGATCTATATGTGTTTTTGGCAGTAAGAAATTTTGAAGAATTCGGATCTTGATTCTTCATATATTACCTTTTTACCTTAAGATTGAAGTAATAAATCTTTAGCTTGGATGATCTTTTTGTTGTGCGCTGCCAAAATAGCATTGTAAATATTTGTAAAAACCTCACATAGCCTTTTATCTCATTTTAGTAGTAAATTTTTTAGTATCTTACATTAGTGAATAATAAACACTATATTAGTGACCAAAGTAATAAACACATTTTTTGACAAAAGAAACTCTGTTATACACATGGTTGACATACAACTATTTCAATACCAATTTCATTGTATTAACTATTATTATCGAAAGCAACTTCCCAAGATTTGGTGATAACATTGAAAATTTCCTCTTTTTTCCCTATTTTTTTGCAAATCTGAAATAAGTGGTTTCACAATAGCATTTTATGTAATTGGGTATATGTTTCATTTGTTATGGTTGATACTCAAAGGGGACTACATATAGATCAAACTACCTTAGAAAAAGATGAAAATTTTAAAGTTCAATGACGAGGAAGAAACTTGAGCAATTCCTTCAATGCACTTCAACAACACAACATCCTAATTTAATAAATTTCTTTGGTGTCTCCATGTCCTTGACATCAAAATTTTCTTTATGTTGCCAAATTGATTTTTAGTAGGCCAGTCAATGAGAGTGGTTTGGCAGTTTGGTTGAAAACATTTGAATTGTTTTCTACCTTTGATTTTGGGTGCTACAATTTACACTCCGGTTTACACTTTTGGGCACCTTTCTAAGTTTAATACAAATGATTATTTTTTATATCTTTCTGGCCACTGTAACACCCCACATCCGTTAGTGTCACTCACAAATGGAATGCACTAAGTTATGTGGAGCATTTAAGGTAAAAGATGCAGATAAATTACAAGACAGACAAAATTAAAATAGCGGAAAATAAAACTTTACTTTATTGATAAAATAGTTTGTACAAGAATTGCTTTCCAATACCAGAGTGTCATCTGCCTTACGAAATAAAGAAGCATAAAATAACATTTATATTCCCCAATGTAGCATTAGCCGGCCATAGCGGTGGAAAAGAGGGTCCAAAGCAGCACATCAAAGAGTCTTCAAGCTCGGAAAGAATAATGGTCCAAACTAAGCTGAGCAATTCCCTCCCTGACTACCTTATGGGGGGAACAGAAGAAAAGAAGACGAAAGAAAACGGGGTCAGACATAATGTCTCAGTAAGCTCAGTTATTTTCTAGCATGAGAACAAGAACAAAGACCATGACATTCATAAACTGAGAACAGGACAATACCAGAAAAACAAGATAACTTATGCAAGATAAGCATAAGATATTATCAGGCAAGATAAACTAAATGCGCTGATAACTGAATGCGCTTCTACTCTTTCTCTGCTTCGCTACTACTCTGTTGTTCTAATTTCTATATCTTTGCACCACCTAACTTGTGTCCCAACTAGTAATCTGTATAAAACGATAACGTGATCCCAGTCCCTGTAATTGTGGTTGCCTTCAGGCGTACATCTATTATTTATTACCTAGATCTAATCTAGGGTTTTCCTATCGAGCACTTCCTAGATTCAACTAGGGTTTACGCGACTTATCTAATGCTTCTCGGATTCAGGGTTTATGCGACCTAGGTCCAACAAGGAATTATGCTACATGTCGAACGATGCCCCCTAGTCTAGGACACACTACCTAGAGCGGTATATATTCCTAGACTTTCCCCCACGTATGTGTCGCGAATCGTTATCACCGTCTAGATGCACATGTCCTGTATATGTGCGACCCGAGTCCTGTGGCAGGGCTAATCAAGAAACACGGAACTCGGTCGGGAGCTTTCAGATATCTGCCGATTCAGATGCTAAGGTCTGTTTTTCCAGTGGCTATGGTCCCACCTGACCCCTCCCTCAACTAATGAAAGGCACACCTTGAAAAATGAGAACTATACGCAGGCCCTCTATGCCCCCACTAACCTATGACCATCCGCACCCATAACTAGATAGAAAGTATATGGTCTGTTGGAGTTCTCCGCCTTTCCGCTTCACGTATCTCGATTGACTCAAGATGGTAGGTAGACGAAGAGTTGCTATCACAGGGCTACTGGTCTCGTCGAATCACGCTGGTCCATCCTAGTCTTTAGGTTGCCTTATATTGCAACCAAGGCATACCCTAGGTTCTTCTGACGCAGACCTTAACCTCTGTGAGCCCAGGCGGATCATCTGCAGCCTCACAGAGGGGATACCAAGAGTACCCTCACGTCCCCTTGAAGCCGCATGCTTCATCACCCAGCTCGTTTGAGCCTCCCTTAAGATCAGATGGACGTTCACTCCTTTTTGCGTTCCACTAAGGATTACTACTTAGTTCTCTTTTCTCGTCAATTTGGATTAGTTAAGTGTCATCAGTCAATTCAAGTTAACTTAACCCATTCATTTGTCCTGTTAAACCGGTTAAGTGTTATCAGTATTTCATGTTGACTTATCCCTACTACAAATCAAGTTATATTGGTTAAGTATTTCTTATTACTTAACCCCCCCCCCCTTCATCTTGTATTGGTTCAGCGTTCCTTTTAACTTAACCCTGCCCATCTATTTGGCTAACATGTTATAACGGTTAAGTGTTCTCTTGGTTAACTCAACCCTAACATATGTTTAATCCACATGTTCTAATGGTTAAGTATTGTCCCTTCATGTTTTACCCTTGTTCATTTGTCACACTATGATGGTTAAGTGTTCTAAGTTTACTTAGCTCCACTTTCTAGTGTAGTTGACATGTTAAATTGGCTAAGTGTACTTTACGTAACCCTACCTTCTAGTCTAGTTAACATGTTATAACGGTTAAACCTTCTCTTAACTTCACCCACTTGTTTAGTCAACATGTTATAATGGTTAAACCTTTTCTTAACCTTACCCACTTGTCTAGTCAACATGTTATAATGGTTAAACCTTTTCTTAACCTTACCCACTTGTCTAGTCAACATGTTATAATAGTTATTTAAACCCTACAAGTGTTGTTTTGTTAACATGTTAAGTTGGTTAAGTGTTCAGATTAACCTAACCCTACCCATCGGATTTAGTTAACATGTTGAATTTGGTTAAGTGTTTCCTAAATTGACTTAACCCTACCAATCCTGACTTAGCTTTAATTTATTCATTAAAGCACCAACCACTCACATTAGACAGGTATTGTTGCGGTTACTGGATGTGCCGGGCGGTTCCGGGCAGGTTTACACCGCAACTCAGTCTAACCTCGGGTCCTTATTGGGCTCAATGCTCTAACCACCCACATTAGACAGGTATTGTTTTGGCTGCCTGTATGCCGGTTGGTTCCGGGCAGTCTTACGCCACAACTCAGTCTAACCTCGGGTTAGGCATATTCGTATTTTCTAAATTTATATTTTATTTATGTAAATTATCCACAAATTCATGTCTTGCCCAATTTCTCTCTAAATCAAGTTCATCATTTTGGGTATATAATTTATACTGTTTCATGCCATAAATCACTTACGTGATTATAAGCCAACTATGTCAATTTTCCTATAATTAAGTTTTTACCCCCGTCTAAATATTAGGCTAACAACTTAGCCTAATTTACCGTTCGCATGATTTCACATAAAGTATTAGGCTAATAACCTAGCCTAATTTAACGTTCACAAAATTGGCATAAAATCAACATTAAATATGAACTTGAAATTTTTTTTTTATAATCAACATAAACATATACATAGGTGTGAACTTGCAACTTTAACATAATCAACATAAATATGTACATAATTAACAATTTGCATAGGTTCATGATCCTCAACATAACAACTTGCATAGGTTCATGAATTAACAACATAATTAACAACTTGCATGGGTTCATGAATTCATCACACACTAACTTGCATAGGTTCATGAATTAACAACTTAATTAACAACTTGCATAGGTTCATGAATCTCAACATAATAACTTGCATAGGTTCATGAATTAACAACTTAATTAACAGCTTGCATAGGTTCATGAATCTCAGCATAATAACTTGCATAGGTTCATGAATCTCAACATAATAACTTGCATAGGTTCATGAATTAACAACTTAATTAACAACTTGCATGGGTTCATGAATTTACAACATAATTAAGTTAACACATATAAACTTGTATGAACTTGCAATTGAACATAACCAAGTTAACATATATACATAAACATGTATAAACTTGCAATTTAACATAATCAAGTTAGCATATACACATAAACATGTATGAACTTGCAATTGAACATAATCAAGTTAACATATATACATAAACATGTATAAACTTGCAATTTAACATAATCAAGTTAACATATATACATAAACATGTATGAACTTGCAATTTTTGTGATAGGATTTGTAACCTAAAACTTGCATAATAACATGGCATGATAATTCACCAAACTTGTTACAACATGTTATTTTTATTCCCCAACTTTCTATGCTTATGAATTGGTTTATTCACCAATTCATAATTAGCATGATAATCACAATAGAACCACATGCATGATAGAGTTGTCATAAGAAAACATACATGAATCATCATAAATTTAATATAACATAACAGGTAAGGTTCCACTGTCATGTTATTTCAAATCATGATTTTGATTTCATTCACATCTAGAATATAACTGTACTTACAAAAAGGAATTCTTGATTTGAGTTGTAGCTTTAATCTCTAATTTGAATTAGCTTTGAATTGGTTTTGTGTTCGTCTCTTAGCTTTCTACAAACGGAGGCTACTCTTGGCTTGCTCCCAACAACATGACGGCTCCAAGTCTTATTTTCTTATGAAATTTAGTAGGAGACCTAAGTTGTTTATGTAGAATTGTATTTTAATTTGAGCCGTCCGATGATGCTAGGGTTAATCAAGGCCATCAATTTCAAAAGAGGCGAATTATGTTCACAATAAAGGACTGTAAATTACTCCTATTTTAAATTATGTTATAATTACTATGCATGTAATTTACCCCCATTTTAAATTATGTCATAATTACTATGCATGTAATTTCACGTTTTAGCATATATATATTTTCTATAACGTACACATTTCTCATTTAGGACAAATTCTAAATGTAAATAATTCCTAATTTACTTATGCCATAATTACTCTCTAAATGTACATTATCAACATTTATTATTTACTGCCAATCCATCAAACATAAATACGTATTTAATAGATACATCTTCCCTTTACCGTATACATATTCTTCCTCTTTAAAAAAACAAATCCTTGACAACCAAAAATGTGCAACGTACGCTATATGATGCGTACACGTCATATATATATATGCATATATATATATATATATATATATATAATTTATTTTTCTTTTTATCTATCTTCCCAAATACCCATTTTCAGACTAAACCACTTTTTGAACTGCGTTCACACTAGGCCATTTTTGAGTCATTCCCCTAAAACAAAAATATGGCGCTGGCGGGGATCGAACTCTGAACCTCTTGTATGCAATTCACGTGTTCCAACCAAATGAGCTACTAAGTCTTTTGCTTATAACCCTTAGAACAATGCTAAATATTTATTCTTTTCTCATTCTTTTTTTTTTCATGTTTTGCTGCAATATTTAATTTAAGGATATCTTTTTCACATAGAGTCCAATTTACGTAAACTCGAACTCTATCTTAAGCAGAATTTATGAGACGAACCCAGTGACGTAATCCATTTCCCTTAATTCTTAAGTTTTGAATTAAGTATACTTTAATTTATCAATTTACTGTTAACCGAAAAACTCGGGGTATTACAACCACCATATATTATTCTTTCACTCAGTTGTTCAGCACCATACTTCTCCTAAGAAAAACATGTACTTCTCTACAATTTCAAACCCTAAAACCTAACAAAAGCAGATATACTTTTGTGCCTACAAGAGATGAAAGATGAAATAAAAAAATAGACTAGAATTGCTTGATTTTTATTATTTTCTGCTATGTTATATAAAAGTTGTAAGGGTTTTTTAACGGTTAGGGTTTTCCATTGCGTTTTAGGATATATTTTTCGCTCCATTGAAAATTTCAAGCTTGAAAGACATTAAATTTTACGACGTTGTAATAGAGAATGACAATGTAAGTTTTGACTTGTAGAGTTTTTATCCATATAACTTACATACCTTCTTTTACAAATTGATACAATAACTCTCTTTTTGTCATTTGATAGATGGAGTATTCAAATAATGATAAATTGGACGATAAACATGATGGTTGTGATAATATGATGTAAGGTGATCGATCAAATTACTCAAAAGACATAAATGCATGATGTAAGTGAGGAAGGAAGCGTTCGTGTAGATGAAGGTGTTGATGACCTCTCCATTTTTAGGTTATTAATTTAGACGGTGGCCAGCAGAGAAATTTTGAAATATTTGGGGTGCTTTTAGTTTTGGTGGCCAAAAGTGTAAATCGGGGTGTGAATAGTAGCATCCTTGATTTTTTTTATTACATATTATTTCACTATTTTGCATTTTTTTTTCTTTTTTATTCCATACAAATGAGTATTGGCTATTACTTCATAACAAGGAGCAATGTTTTCAAATGCTTCTATGTTATTTTTCTTGCTTGCTTTCATTTAGTTTAATCTATCAGTTGTTGATTAAAGACAATGAATTTTTGTTATTGTTGTTCAATTTTCGATATACAAATTAGTCTCCTTAACATATGCATTTATTTGAGTTGTAATAACAACAAACTCTTTTCCTCCTTTTTTACGTAACAGAGGGCAGATTAAGTTTATGTAAAGAAGGAAAAACCTAATTACCCAAAAACACCTGAAAACAATCCTCCCACTTATGAGGTAAAGATTTGTTAATAACATAAGCAATTAGTTAAAGACAAAAAATATAGATTAAAAAAATGTAATGCGAGTATCTTGTATATTTGATCCGTTATTTTCTCACTTCATAACCCTATATACTTTTTAGTATTATTTTTATCTTTTTGTTGTTATTACTAGTTTTTTTTGTTACTAATTTGGGATATTGTATATGTTGAAGGTAGATGACTCTTTGTATAAAGAGGAATGCCCTTTTTGGGGCTTAACTATAAGCTCAGGTAAATCTTTGAGACATTATCATACTTTAGGTAAGTTAATTCAATCATTTCAGCAGTAGTATATTTACCAATCTTTTGACATTTTGTTGAATGTTCATTTTAATCTATTAACTAAAATTTATAATTTTTTGATCCATTATTAGCTGATTAATACATGTACAGCAGATGCATTTTTTAAGTTTATGGAATAATTTGATATTTGTTACTACACTTTGATTCCCCTAACTTTTAGATATAGTTACATCAAATTTTAGTTTTGTTATATGAAAATGAAGTAATTGAAAGGTGTATTTTCTTGAAAAGTAGCTAACAAATTGATATTTCTTAATGCATTTTGATTATTTTAACTCTTGGATATAGTTGATTTAACTTTAACATCTACGTCTTATGTGAATAAAAAAATGTTATCAGTAATCTTTACATGTTTGTATTGAAGCACTATAATCCATATGCATCTTTTAATTTTATCAAAATCCTAATTTTTTTATGATAACTAAATTTAAGTCTTTATAGTATTGTATTTAAGCCTATAAATCTAGTTAAAAGTATGATACCATTTGGCCCATTTTGGCAGGTTGAGTAAAGTAGTGCCTACATTCTTGAATCCGCATTTGTAACAAAAAAGATCACTGGTAACAAGTTAGATGCGTTAGAGTTTCTTTTGTAACTCCTTCATTTAAAAATGCATATGTTGCATTTCTGTTCACAACAGTGTATGATTTATTTTTATAACGTCCGACTTTTCCGTACAAGTTAAGCTGACATTTAACTACCACAGTCAACCCAAGTTATACGAAAAAGTAGAAAGTTAAGAGAAAGAAGTTAGAGGGTGGGAGAAAGATAAGATAGAAAAATTAGAAATGAAGAATAAGAAGAAGAACCAACACTACATAGATTCTCACATTGCAGCGGAATAAAATATAACATAGAAATAAATCTTTATTGAAAGCTTGAAGAATACTTACAATCATCAGAGTACTTCAATACATTTAGACACTTATAACAACCTATCCTCTTATACATCACACAACGGAATAAATACTAGGTAATACCATACGTCTGGACTTCTCCAGTTCCTCAATGGATTTCACAACATCCGATAACTTTAACCTATAAAACTCGGTCTGACCCGAGCATTACAAATGCCACGGATCAGTCTGGTGAACCAGCATGAGAAAAAGTTTAAGTATCATCCAAATTGCCTAACTTTAGAAAATCCCTTTTGAAAGAAAAGGATAATAGTAAGACTAACCCACACATAAACATGGACAGTTTTTACCTTATTATAACCCAAACCATTTTCGATATGAAATTCGATGATATTATAATAGTATCCATATCAAATGAATAACCAAATAGCAGAACGCTTGCATCTCACGTTCCACATACATAATATATAATCGAAAACCGCGGGCTCTTATTGGAGATTGGATTCCAACTATGACAAGGTATGAGATCACCTTCCGATCAGCGCACTCTAGAGAGGATACACTGGGGTTCAAGAAGAACATCTTGCAACATCCCAACCACACATGGTTGGTCACTCGTTCAGCTTGAGTGGACCAAATTTATTATAACCCACGGCTAGCCAATTCCCGGGAGATACAGAAGAGAAAAAAGAATAAATAGATTTTTCTCTAGATTGGTGAAAATACACCTTGCTTGGGTGCGACCCAGCTAGCCATGGTGCCTGCCTGTAACGACCCGGAATTTTGGGGCCAATTTAAAATTTTTATTTTAGAAATTTTAATGGATTTCAATATTTAAAATAACTTACTTTAAATAATAATGACTAAAAATTTATTTTAATTGAAGTTAAAACGAATAAATTTAATTTAATTATAAAAGGAGTTTAAAATAGCGCTGCAGTTTGAAAATTTGAATTTGAACTTTGAATGACTGTACAGAATTCGTTTTAAATTAGAATTGAGAGAAACCAGAAATATTTAAATCTTTTTAATCATATCTTTCTAAAGAGTCTGAAATACTAAAATTTCACTTTATATTTTGAAAGTTATGTCCAGTTTAAAATTTAGAAAGGTCGCTGTAGAATTTATATATATTTTAATTAAATATATTGGCCTTAAAAATAGCCATTTTGCAAACGACCTCGGTTTTCGACGAAACCACTTTTGTTGGAACCAGAATGTCAAATTATTGATAATTTTAATAATTTTTCGAATTAATATGTGAGCGTGGTAAAAGAAAACGTGTTTTGTCAGTTTCGGTCAAATTTAATCGACTTCAAAAAGGCCATTTTTCAAATAGTCTCAGAATTCAACGAAATAAGTCTTGTTAGAACCGTATCATCAAAACATAACTAGAAATAATTTTTCTGTAATTTTCTGAGTTTGTATGTGGCCCTGGTAATTTAAAATGTATGTTTAAACTAAATATAAATTGATTTATACTTTTAAATTAAAGAAAAACATATAGTAACAGCCGAATTGGGTTATGAAACATATTCCATTGGGTCCGGGACGGGGGTATTTGCCTCGGGACGACTTTCGTTGGGCTCGTTTTGGAGATAATATCAACGGAAACATTTCCTTGAATTAAATAATAAATAAATAAGAAAATACTATATATACACGATCCAAATACACTGTACAATACTCCTAAACCCTATAAATCATACAGCCGCCGCTATGTCTAATGAATGGCCACCATCATCCGATTTTAATCCATTAAATTCTACCAAATCCTCTCGAATTAAAACCCAACCCCATAACCAAATCAAAGAACAAATCGAAGGCTTCAAGATGGTACGGGTATGATCGTTTTTAATGAAGAAGAGCAGTCGAATTTCTCACTAGAACCGGCGCCGTTCCTTGTCGGATTTAAGACCAACGGTGAAGCGGAGTTGCACGAACTCCCAGGCGGCGGTGGAGCAGAGTATGGGCATCGACGTGAGCTAGTGGGATTGGATACTGGATGTGTGGAGATGCGTGTGATTTGGGGATGCAAAGGGGAGCGTTGGGTTCGGTTTCATCAGTACTCAGAACGAAGAAGAAGGGATGGGTAGCACTTTGTTAAACGTAATCATGGATGTAATTAATTAAACTTAATTATGTTTAATTCTATGATAATATGGTAAATATTCAAATAGTGATAACTTCCTCAAAACTTGTCAGAATTTGACAATTCAAAAACCGTTGGAAAACTCTCGACAAACACTACCTCGTGGAACAAACTGAAACAGATCAGAATAGAAACCGAGCACACTGAAAATTCAGATGAAATAAGACCCCCACTGTGAGATTTCTATTTTTTTTTATAAATAATTAAAATTTGATTATTTCTTTGCTATTGGAAATCGATGTATGAATGTGATAAATTCAAAACTGTGTTTCTCTGTTTGTTGTTGTGATGAATTGTAGTGATCATGTTTTGTTAAGGTAGATTAAAAATACCACCTTTGTTAGAAATGATGATTAGAGCAGGATTAACATTCTTTGTTAATTAGATCATGTTAAACATAATTAACATTTCTTGTTAATTAGATTATGGTAAAATAAAAATCTCATTCTTGTCAAAAATATAATTATAGAAATAAAAACACCTTTTTATTTGAAATATGTTTTGCAAATCAAAATATCATTTTTGAACAGAAATTTGATTATAGAAATAAAAACAACCTTTTTATTTGAAATATGCTTTGCAAATCAAAATATCATTTTTGATTAGAAATTGGTTATGAAAATAACATCTTTGCCCATTATAATAAATAGATTATAATAAGAAGGTTATAAATAAAAATGTTCATATATGTTAAAATAAATAGAATGAGGCAAAAGGTTCAATTTTGTCATATTTAGAAGAATGAAATAAGATATCATTTTTGTTGAAAACATGTTAGTGAAATGAAATATCATTTTTGTATTAAACATGTTAGTGAGATTAAATGAACATTTTTATACATTAAAAAGAATAGATTTTGTAAACATCCTTTTTCAATAAAGAGAAATTATGTTTTTATTTTTATATTGTTTACAATATGGAAGTGTAGAATTAGAAATAAAGATCACATTTTTGTGAAAGAATGATTATAGAAATAAAAATTCATATTTTGTTTACATTAAAAAGATTAAAAGATAATTCACATTTTTGTTTACATTAAAAGGATTGGACAAAATTCATATTTTGTTTACATTAAAAAGATTAGACAAAAATTCACATTTTGTTTACAGTAAGAGAAAATGAATTATGGAAATAAAAGACATATTTTTGTCCAAATATGTTTATAGTGAATAAAAACAACATTTTTGTCAAAGGAAAGATTAGAGAACAAAATTAACAATTCTGGTCAAAAGAAAGATTAGCGAAGAGAATAACATTTTTGTCAAAACTTGATTTATGAAAAAGAATACCAATTTTGTCAAAATTTTATTAGTTAAAAGAAACACAAATTTTCCCAAAATTTGATTAGTGAAAAGGGACAAAATTAACATTTTGTTTAATTAGATTAAAAAGAACAGAATTAACATTTTTGGTTTAAAAATGTTAAATACGATAAAAGGACATTTTTGTCACTTTGACATGAATGAAATAAAAAGGATATTTTTGTACATTTGAGTTGAATGAAATGAAAATTTATATTTTTATACATTAAAAAGTATGATTAGAAAAGGTATATTTTTATACATTAAAAATATAAATTGAAAGGTTATATTTTTATGAAATGCTCATTTTAGCAAATGAAAAGGAATGAAAGAAAAATCTACATTTTTATCAAATGTAAAAGAATGAGAAAAATAGACATTTTTATCAAATGCAGAAGAATGATAAAATTATGCATTTTTGGTCAAATGTAAAGAATGAAATAAAAAAATTCTTTTTATCATTTGAAAAGAGTGAAGTAAAAATACCCATTTTGTTTACATTGAAATGAATTAGACAAAACAGGCATTTTGTTATATTGAAATGAATCAGAATAAAATATACATTTTCGTTAGAAAATATGAATCAGAATAAAATATACATTTTCGTTAGAAAATATGAATCAGAATAAAATATACATTTTTGTTAGAAAATGTGAATCAGAATAAAAAGTACATTTCAGTTAGAAAATGTGAATCAAAATAAAAAGGGACATTCTTGCCATTTAAAAAGAATGAATTAAAAATAAGCATTTTTGGTCACTCAAAAGGATAACACAAAAGATTAGAAATAAAAGTTAATATTTTTATTGTCGATAGGTTAACAATAAAAAGAAATGAAAATAAAAGGTTAGATTTTTATTGTTATTTGTTCACAATAAAAAGAATTGAAATTATAGATTTTTATTGGCATTTGTTAACTATAAAAAGAATGGGAATGAAAGGCTAGATATTTATTGTCATTTGTTCACAATAAAAAGGATTGAAATGTTTGTCTGTGATGTTGAAATGTTTGATGTGTTAAATATTATGTTAGTATATGCATACTAAATACTACACTTCCATTTACAGGTCATCCGACTTGTTTATGTGATTGGGACGATAATTTTTTTACACATCGCCCAAGTGCACAAATAATTTATTATTTGTTTGTTGGATGAAACTCTACACGGGTGTTGGGATGATTTTTAATCTACACTAGTCCCAATATTTAGTGTAGAATCCACTTTGGCTGTTATTTGGATGTTTGATAATTATTCATCATGATTGTTGATTTCACGCAATATATGGATGTTGATTGAGTCACATTCCAATAAAGGATATTCTAGAAAAAGTATATTTTAGAAAATGTCTTAGAGAATATTTTAGAAAAGAATATATTTTAGAAAAATATATTTATTGAATGAACTAGTTATTAACTAGAATAAATCATTAAATTAAGATTTAATGAAGTTTTCCAATTAGATAATATTTAATTGAAATTAAATTGAATAAATTGGATTTTGGGTTGTCGTGAATGGTGTCTTCAATAACACCTTTCTTAAACCCAGTTGAAAGGAACAAATCTTTAAATTAAGATTACTAGAGTTTCAAACTATATTTTGTAATTGGAATAAAAATGATTTGTGAATTGAGTTTATCGTGAACAATGTTTTTAAACGACATCTGTTCTTTAACTCAATTAACAGTAAGAATATGATTTGGAATTTGTAAATCTTTATTTAAGATTTAAATGGGAATTTTCCAAAAGCCAAGTTTTCCAATTTAATATATTTTGGAGTTGAATGGAATTTGAATTAATAATAACCGAAATAAGCTTCTGTGAAAGATGACTGATACTACATATGGAATTTAAAAGGCTTTGCCGTTATTCCATTTATATTATTGGTCGGATACAGAAATTTATAACGATTATATATTGAATTGATTTCTGTGAAGATTCCACATTTAATGGAAGTCGATTTTAGGTTTATCGTGAACGGTGTTTTAAAATGACATTAGTTCTTTAACCCAGTTAAAGATAAGATTAATTTCTTAAATTTATTTAATCATTGAATAATGATTTGTGATATTTAAACCCAAATTGGGTTCTTAATAAATCTTTAAAAGAAAGATTTAAGAATAAACTTAAAAGATTTATCTTTGATAAAATAATACGAATATTTTATTAGAAGAATATTCTGAATTGGAATGAGGCGTTGGATGTGTTTTTATAGTACTTGATTTTTAATTATAAAATACGTGAGTTATTCGGGAAGACCGGGTTTAACCCATTCCGAATAATTACTACGACGATGAAGAGACGAAGATGAAGACGGTGGTTGAAGATCGACGATCTTCACATCGAATGGATGTGTTGCTACAGAGACCCTTGATGGGAGTAGCTACCTTGAAGGGGCTTCAGTGGTGGCCGTCCGTACTATTGTTGATTGTTCGAATTTGGTTTTCGCTCAGACCCAGAGCATAAGCTAGTAAATGGATGCATGTCTGACATTGGATTTCGTTCCATGTGAATTAAATCGATTTCTGTTAATGTATGTCTGTTTGGTGGTGG